>CM035119.1:61781094-63077425 GCA_020205555.1 Panax stipuleanatus | reverse complement strand
TATATATACTTTCTAACTTCGCTAAACAAGTGATTTATCACTTAAATCCTTGTACGCGATTATTCAAGCTTCTCGCTTGCTCTAACTATGGATCTAGGGTCGTGTGGTAGCATTAATATTTACAAAACTAAAAAATAAACTAGATCTACCTAGATTTATGCCTATCTAGCTCAATGGGTCAAGCTATGAAGCTTTTGGACCGGTTAAATGCTAGATCAGGCTAAATCCAGGATAGATCTAGTCAAAACACTGCAAATATCAACTATTTACACAAAATGAAAGATAAAAAGCTAGATATGTACACAACCAAGCAGTATATATATATATTTATAACTTTTATATATATACTAAAGTAGTAAATAAGCACAGATCTTACAATATGGAGCAAGATCTGCAACGAACGACGGAATGCTTTAAAGAACTTGATTTCAACTGGTAGAAACTTGATATAATGAAGTTTATATGTATATAAGTGTTTATAATAGAGATTTAAAGAGTTTGAGAAGACGAATCGCTCCCTTCCTCTCTCTAACTCTCAGATTTCTCTCTCTAAAAAAATAGGAAAATGAGATCTCTCTTTTAAATGAGTTGGGGGTGCTATATTTAAGGACCCCGTCCAGCCATAGGTGTACCTGCGACTGGGCCTAGTGGCCCCCGCTGCCTCAAAGTTTGTTCCTTCGATCGCCGCGCTATTTGCTAAAATGTCCATATCTTACAATTCGAGAATCGCATGAAGATGTGTTATACTTTTCCGAAAAGCTCTTTTCGAGAGCTACGCAATAACATAGGTCTTGACCTTTTCCAAATTCGGGAAGATGGGTCCATGACTAGAATAGTATCTTCAAGTCTTTGAAGGTAGTTCGTTGGTCTATCTTGCGCAGTTTACACTCGAGATTGCTGCGGTGGTTCTTTGTAAGCCTATCCTCAGCTAGACGGTTGTCGTTTATGTTGTGTTATCAACATTCCTTCTTTGCCCTCCCGGGTTATCTCCGAGGTTGAAGTAATTGTGGTTGTCCCTCCGGGTTGTCTCTGGGGTTGAAGATGTGATGCTAACTTTCCTCGGGGTTGTCTCCGGGGTTGAAGTTAGGATGTTGTCATTCCCGGGGTTGTCTTCGGGTGTAGAAAGCCATTTTTCCCTCCTGCATGGTTAGTTAATAGGAAAGCAAAATTTTGAGTGTGTACAGACGTAATTAAATTTTTTTAAAAGTTTAATCATCTAATGAAAAAAATTGAGAAGACAATCCCCAAAATAGAAAAAAAAATATTAAAAGTTTAATCCCCTAATTGAAAAAATTGAGAAGACAACCCTCTAAGTGGAAAAACATTAAAAGTTCTGGACACTAATCCATATTTAGGCCTTAATATTATTATAGACACCACAAAGAATCCCACGCGCACGCGTGTGATCTTCCTAGTCTCCTTAAATGTAAGTAAGCACGTTGAAATGAGGAATGTAGTCCACTGTTTCCATGATGCATGCAGTGCTGACATCTCGTTAAAGGACACTTGTCCTCTCTAGTTTTCATGCAACTGTCTACACTCTCATTTTAACCCGTGTCTCGTCACTCTCTTCTCGTCTCGTCTATTATGTCACCTTTTAGTATCTATTTCCTCTCATCCAAAACCCTTTAAATCCCTAGACCCGAGAGCTTCGAATTGAACCCCTATCTGTGACGCCTCAAAATCCGATCTATCTTCATACCCAAATTCTGTAAATCACGAGTACTCCTCGTTCCATACATACATCATTATACCATAAAGAATAATGACATATCTATTCAATTCCCAGGTTCTATTATCTTAAAACCTCGTTCATTACAAATAATGGTAATTATATTATCTTTTTCATCTTACAAAAGTGACTTTCATCCGTCACCAAAGATACATGACAGTTCATTAAACTAATCTATAGTTTAATAACTAATGTACATTACAAGTCTTAGCTTGAGTCTTCATGCTCATTCATATCATGAATGGCACTTCGTCAGGATACCAGTCATCTTGATCTTTATGGGATCCTTAAGTTCATTTTATTGTCGTTTGCTGAAATTTTTTTCATTTAAAGCAAGTGTGAGCATTCAATTGCTCAGCAAGTCATAGCAGTTGAGTTATAACAACTCAAGAATCACATATTCTTTTAATCTTCAATAACCGAACAATGGTTATGAAGCAGCTCGAGTAATAGGAATACGTTATGATTCCTATCATTTTAAAACATTCATCACATTTACTTTGTTATACTTCCATTCTACTACTTTTTCATATACATAGTGTCTATCTAGAATCATTAGCACAGACTTAACAATAACGGTTCATTGATAAACAGAACTTCTTAACATTGAGCAGTTCGATCACAAAACATTTTATTTCATAGAAACACCGAAGGGTTAAAATTATGGCACAAGGCCTCGTACATACTAACACCTTGTACAAATATCACATACTTGCACATAGGTAAAAGTTCCCAAGTTCAACATATGGGAAAGTTTAAGAAACTAGCATTCATACAAAAATGAATGATGTTAGGAAACTTGTCTTACGCACAGCTACAGCTTACAGTTTACGCTGAACTGCTCATTGAAATTCCTATGTATCACATAAGGAAAAACACATACCAATTAGTCATATATATGACTTACGCATTGGTTTAAACTTAACTTTACTTCGTAGAGTTCGCGTTCTTAAAATCTAAGTTTACGCAACCAACTTACTTTCATTCTGTAGGTATTATGACATATAGAAATGTCATAAACCTTATAATCATATCTTAAGATAGATTTAAATTCTCATCCCCTCTATACTTAGCACACATCGAGTCTCTAATAGTGTTCAATACAGTACGCTGAGTGGTTTCCCACAAACAACCAACAAACTAGTTTCTCGTCTCGTCTACACTGTCTTTTACCGCGAGATATATCATTTGTTAGTTCGTATATACCTTCGCTCTTTGAAGGAATCGTTTAGCCCATATATCGTATATCGACCATTACAGATTGGAATTGTACCACAACTTAAACTTAACTTAACCGAACTATTAAAACTATAAAGTTCGTTAAGTTAATTATCATTCCATATCTTACAACGTCCGATATATTTGACTTGAAACGTTATTCAAGTTATTATTACTAACTCGGCTCGTTCAACATTTACACGTTATTCTTACTCTTTGTTTCCTTACGTTCAAACCATACACGGCGTGTATGCCAACCACGTTTAACTTACGTGTACACTTAACACCTTCACATTGGTTTAAGTTTTTTACATTTACTTCTCTTTTTACGTTCTGTTATTCGATTCACACTCGGACTTTCATTCATCTTATTACCGTTCTTTACGGCTTTCTTAATAATTACATATCTTACCTTGCTAACATTAGTTAACGCCTAAGTCATACAACCAATGCATACTTAGAACGTTCGCTCGACGCGAATACGATTCACGAGGATCGTTTACGTATTTAGCCTTCACGTTGTTCATCGTTTAAACCTCTATTCAACCCTTACATAAGGTTTTAACCACTCATCCTAGTGATACCTTACGTGAACATTACATTCACCACCATTCCATTATGTCTAAGTCATACGGTTCATTGCATGACAAGACTAAACATCGTTTGCAAACGCCCTGTGTTCACAGCGTTCACTTCAATCAAAATTATGATTTTTATCTTAACATTATTTCTTAAACCTAATAACTTCATGTTATAGGTCTACTCGTCCTATTTTCGGATCATCTTGAATCATCGAAATTGGAGTTCTTATGACTAAGTTATGATCGTTTGAAATTTGGACGTTGAATGTCAGAAACCAGCCTGACATGGCCCTTCCGCATGCCCACGCGTCGTGCCAAACCCCTTCCTGGTCGGGCGCCCAGCCGTGCCCCAGCTTGGCTCAGTTTTTGTGTTCTAACACGTAACTTCGCGATGTCATTACTTCTTCTTCCAATATCAGAATTGGTCCATTTTGGAGGCGTTGGAAAGCTTGTAACACATACTACAAATTGCTCAGAAAAGAATTAACTTTCTGAATTTCTAAGCAACCTTAAAATTGGCTCAAAAGTCCTCCCTCGCTAAGTTTTTCTACTTAACGTTAAATTTTTGTTCACCCGTAATTCGTTCATCCGAACCCAAAGTTCGTTAGTTCTTGAGTCCACGACTCACGTTTTCTATGTTTTCTTACATTCTTATGAAACCCTAGCTATTCGAGTTCCCTAACTTACTTTCTATATTTTATTAGTCCTTTATGAAATTTTGCCATAACTTCGTTATTAGCTAATTTTGATATGTTCTTCATGAACGTTTATACCGTTCCTAACCAAGCATACATATATACAATGGTTTTAAACTTGTCCATCAACAACAAGCTCTAATTAGATGGTTTTAAATTTTTCCATCAACAACGTTCTTACCGCGTTCTTCGTTCGTTCTTTGTGTTCTTCGTTCGTTCTTCGTTTTTAATCGATATTATGATTACGATTTTACGTTCTCTTACATTTTAACGTTATAAGTTTGATAATTCATCCTTATAACATCGGAGGGTTTATATAACTCATCTGAATCGTCCATTAACACCTTCAACCATCTTTTACTTCCATTTTTCATTAAGTTATGAAATTTTATAGAAAACTTAAAGAAAAAAATGAATTAAGGTTAGGTTTTGATACCTTTCTTCTTAATTTTCTTCTATTTTCTTCTTCCTCTTGGTTATTCTTACGATTTGTAAGCTTTTCCATTTCTCGATCTTCTTCGATACGAGCATCCAAGCTCTTTCTCTCTTTTTTTCTCTCTCACTTTACTCTTTGCTCTTTATTTGTTAAAAACAAATGAAGACCAAAGCTTTGTATATATAGAAATGACTAGAGTGAGGGCACTTTGGTTATTTTTATAACTTTTCACCAGTTTACAGTTTGGTCACTTAATTTACGGTCTTGTAAAGTCAAAACCTTTAGGTTTGAAAAACTTACAAAACACCTCCTACTTTCACTATTCCCACTTCCTTACCAAACCTCCTTAACGAAGCTTCCACTAGAAGCTTCGTTGTTCCGTATTTCGAAATTCATCAGACAGTTCAAAAAACTGCGATTCTCGGAATCCAAATATTTTTGGATATTTCGTATTTCTTCTATCGAATAACTTTTACGCGTTCTTTGAAACTTCAAAAAATTGAAAAACACTTTTTGATGTTTAGTGTTTTCCTTCACGTTTTCCCACAACGTAGTTAAATGAATGAAAAGTACATAACAGTACTTTTCAATGTTTTTATTTCGTCCGATTTCTGCATGTTTTTCGAGAAAAACTTTTATCGGTTTACTTAATTTTTCACGGCATATTACCGTCAAATCTTTCGATGGAATGTCATTACGACATACCAAACTCTTAGAAAGGCCTAGGGTTTGAACCCTAGGTTTCATTGGATGAATAGTGCCTATTTCGTCTTTTTCTCTAAAATATTTTTGTCCCCGGATATCTTTTATTTTCGTCTTAAAATTTCTTACACGTTCATTCTAACTCATAGCCAAAATACTCTCGGCTTATGATCATCCTAAGTCATAGAATGAACAACAAACCCCTAACACATTATATAATTAATAAAAATTTATTTTATTAATTAATAATTCTTTAAACTAAATTTCTGGAGAATCCAATTTTTCGAGTTGTCACACTATCAACCAGTCTATTTCGTGCCTAAAGCTCAATCGGTAATAGCCATAGTTTCTTATTAAGTACCAGGACTATTAAAGCCTTTATGCTTTATCTATCATCATCAGGTATTAATTTATATACACTTTTTGTTCCATAATATAAAATCATTCTTAATTTTTTTTAAACTCAATATTGGGATAGATTTTTTATTTTATTTTAGTCTATAAATATTATAAACTATGTAAAAAAGATTACTAGCAAATTTATTGTTTCATAATTAATAAATCATTTCAATTTAGTTTGAAAATGTTTCAAAGATTTTCACAAGTTAAGAATGATCTTATAATTTGAATGGAGGGAGTACATGTTTTTCTCTATTGAAATGTGAATATGTATATATTAGTTCCTAGGGGGCACACAATAGATCTAGAATGGGGGGGGGGGGGGGTTGAATAGATCCTGTTTAATTTTAAAAGTTTTTTCCTTTTGTTTTGTATTGCTAAGTAATTAGCAGATGATAAACATAAGAATAAGTTCATGCACAGCGAAATAAGTTAAAGACCCCCTTCAAAGATATCTTGATAAACATAGTTCTAATGTTAGTTTAGGTGTATGTGGTTATAGCAGTTATAGTGCATAATATAAATGACATAAATTAAACGACACAAGGGATTTAAAGTTGTTCAGAGACTAAAGCTCCTAATCCACTCTTCTGCTTCAACAAGTAGGGATTCCACTAAGGAAAGGGTAACTCTGAATCACAAAAATTCCTTCAAGGCCAACAACCTTGGAACTCTAGTCCACTAAGAACTCTTCAAGCCCATCAGACTTGGAACTGTAGACTAAGCCTAGCAGACTTAGAATCTCTTGTACCCTCCGGTACTCAGCAAGCCCAGCAGACTTGACTTTTATTTAGTCACGAAGACAAGGACCCCTCAGGCTCTGGTTGTTGGTTTATTTGTTGTTGGTGCTGAGTTGCTAAGATAACTTTAAGCTTGTTCATCTTCTGGTACTTAACAGCTTTGTGTGATCTTTTGGCATTCAGCATCGAGACTTGATCACCACTGATGGACTGTTAAGATGTTTGTGAAGCTTGACATCCTAGTGTACTTAGCAGTCTGTTTCATCTCCTTGGTGCAGCTGGTCTTTGTTGTTGATGCTTGACTTCATCTGATTTCAGCTTAGCACATTATCACCATTGAGGATATGCTAAGTCTTTGCACATCAGATTCTTAGCTCTTGATACTTCTTGACTTCCCATCAATGGTTGCAGACTGCTAATAGACTATAGGCAACGATTGGCCTGATTGCAATAGCATTTAAGGACAAGGACCAATCTTGTCAGCTTCAGGTGGATATGCACATTTACCAATACGTGCAATTTTTAACATGTGAGCTCATCTTAATTCAGAAGTGACTTACCACTAATACTAAGTTTAAAACTTTATTTATGCCTAGAACCAAACTCAAAGTGTTAGCTTTTGGAAATAGCAAGAGAACCTGCTCTGATATTAATTGTTAGTTCCAAGGGGGCACACAATAGATCTAGAAGGGGGGGTTGAATAGATCCTTTTTAATTTTAAAAGCTTTTTCCTTTTCTTTTGTATTGCTAAGTAATTAGCAGATGATAAACATTAGAATAAGTTCATGCACAGCGGAATAAGTTAAAGGCCCCCTTCAAAGATATCTTGATAAACATAGTTCTAATGTTAGTTTAGGTGTAAGTGGTTATAGCAATTATAGTAGTTATAGTGCATAATGTAAATGACATAAAGTAAATGACACAAGGGATTTTAAGTGGTTCAGATACTAAAGCTCCTAATCCACTCTTCTGCTTTGACAAGCAGGGATTCCACTAAGGAAAGGGTAACTCTGAATCACTAAGATTCCTTCAAGGCCAATAGCCTTGGAACTCTAGTTCACTAAGAACTCTTCAAGCCCACCAGACTTGGAACTGTAGACTAAGCCCAACAGACTTAGAATCTCTTGTACCCTCAGGTACTCAGCAAGCCCAGCAGACTTGACTTTGATTTAGTCATGAATACAAGGAACCCTCAGGCCCTGGTTGTTGGTTTATTTGTTTATGGTGCTGAGCTGCTAAGATGACTTTAAGCTTGTTCATCTTCTAGTACTTAGCAGCTTTGTGTGATTTTCTGGCATGCAGCATTGAGACTTGATCACCACTGATAGACTGCTAAGATGTTCGTGAAGCTTAACATCCTAGTGTACTTAACAGTCTGTTTCATCTCCTTGGTGCAGCTGATCTTTGTTGTTGATGCTTGACTTCATCTGATTTCAGCTTGGCACATTATCACCATTGAGGATCTGCTAAGTCTTTGCACATCAAGTAGACTTCATCTGGTACTTAGCATCCTTTGAACACTAGTTATCTTGTGTGCAGATTCTGCTCTGCATCTACTTCTCTTTAGCTCAGGTTATTCATGGTCAATCATAGAGTGACCCTAGAGGTCTGCTTTTAGCTCTGCCACTCTAGTTCTTGTCTTCTTGGCCTTCTCGACGATCAGCACAGATGCCATTGTGGTTGGCATTCTCCTTCGTGTTGAGTGAAGCCTTTAGCAGTTAAAGCCCTTCATCATATTTGCTTTACTCCTACTATGGTAGTCTCACTGCCACTGAGACATTTTCTCTGTTAAGCTCTGTAGAACTCTTATCGAGTCAACAACTCTTCACTTTTGAAGCTTCAGCTATTATATACTCCTCCATCAGCTTCTCGTTGGAATATAGTTGTTGGAAGCTATTTGAAATGCTTCAAGGATTCTGAGTTATTTGGTGCAGACTACTGACTTGACATGATATCACCTTTTTACCTTTCCTGACACAGCAGTCTGCTATTTCACCTAACACATCTGAGATGTCACTTTCAGAAGTCAGGCTGGTAGTCACATTTATTTCTACTTTTTGTTTCCTTGATCCTTACCAAGGATGATGACTACTGCACCGATACTCTCAATTAGTAACGCTCGATTGTCAGTCTTCATATTTGAGACATTGCTGAGACTCGATAATCAGATGACTGAACTCCACGATTCTGATGTAGATGTTCATGTGCTTGATCGTAGTTTGTCTGTGGATGTTGCAAGTTGACTGGCTTTGACAACACTACGAGTCTGAGAGTATTCTGTGAGTTGACAATGTAGAACCTCTCGCTCTTCATTCTTGCAGTGCTTCTACAAATCTTCTTGCCTTGACTCGCATCAGGAACTGATAACTTGACTGACTACTCTGGCCCTTCTGGTTTATAGGACTTTTCTGATTAGTCATGCTCAGCTCTCTCAACTTTCTGCTCTGTGATCTCCCGTTCACTCTTCAATGGAAAGGCTGAGCATAGACAATCCTTTTCTTTTATTCTCTATAGGTTGGCCAATATCTCTGTATGTGCTTTATCAGTCTCTGTTGTACGTTTGGCAAAAAGCACGATCGTAGTCACCACTACGATCGTTGTCTTCTATTGGTTTGACAAACATTGTAATCGTTGTCTTCTGTTTGACTGTCACTTCATTCATTATTTCTAGTGGACGCTTGTCGAAGACTTATAATGAATGGCTCTTAACTTCTTAATCAGCCTTGCTGATAGAGTTGGTGCTTCGATCTCTGTTTGCTTGCAGGCCATTCAGAAAGTGCTCTTTGATCCTCTTTAGGTATACTACTTTCTGAACCTTGACTATGCTTACTAGACTGAGATCTTTGTGTATACTTCAGGAATGCTCAATTGTTGAGAGTCGTGTAGTCTCTACGATTTTTCCTTGGCGTTGTGAGCATTTGACTGACTATGTTTTGGCCTTTGTTCTGCAGACTACGATATGGCTTTGGTTTTATAGACTACAATCTGGCTCTGGCTCTGCAGACACTACGACTCCTAGTGTAGTCTGCAACTCTGAGAGTATATCAAATAACAGACTACAATTTCTACCTTAACAATTATAGTCTCTTGACTGATCTGCCCGACTATGATTTATGCCTCGATTATGATCTACAGACTCCACGTCTTTGAGTGAAGCCTACCATTCTTGACTTGGCTCGGCAAGCGCTCGACAGGCTGTCTCCACGATTCTGAACTTGGCTTCCTCGACAGACTACTATTCCAAGAAAGTCTTCCTCGACACACCATGATTATGCCTTGTCTTTCTTAACAGACTACGACTTCGAGAGTGGCTATCTTTATAGACTTCGATTCTACCTTGATAGACTACGATTCTTCCTTGTCTCTCCTGGCAGACTACAAAGGTTGGTGCAGTGCTCGACGATCAGACTGGCCTATCTATTACATTTTATAAAATCAACCTAACAAGCTTGATCTTTCTATTCATAGTCCTTGTACATTGTAATCTTTTGAAGGACTTCACAAAGCTGTTCATTTATGTAGGATCAACCTAACACATTTGATTTTTTCAGTTTAAGTCCTTGTACATATGTCTATAATCTATTAAGGACTTTACAGCTTTCATCAATGCAGACATATTTTCATATTCATTCATTAAGTTCATAATCAAATCTTATATAAAGAGGAATAACATTCTCATGTATATTCCTAAAAATCTCGCCCTATTTGATTATAACAAAAATATTAAATGCATATGTATGAGATGAATGAATCTTAATATATAGTGAGCTGTTGTATTACTAGAGCAGATAATATGAATGTCATTGATGAGAATTTAATTTACAAATGATATGACAATCTAAGCCCTGGATCCAGAACATACTATTACAATTAGAGATGTACCTTATCTTTTTCATTGTCTGCTCTTGTATGTCTTGTGGATGCTCTTTCTGTTGCAGCTACTCATCTTTTTGTTCTTCTCGTTCCTGCTCCCCCTCAGGTGATTGCTTCATTGCTTCATCTTCTATTGGCTCTGGCTCCCCCTTAAATCTTGTCTTCATGGAGTCATCTTCTTTCGGCTCCCCCTTAGATGATGACTCCATTTTAGCTTCTTTCTTCTGCTTTCCTTTCAGGTCTGCTGCTCTTCTGGATTGGCTCTTCTCCACTGTCTTCATTCGTCTCTTCTTTGAATGCCTTCTTGAGTGCCTCTTTTTCTCCCCCTTTTTGTCATCAATCACTTGATAGAGATGCTGAACATTGGACATTAGCTGCTCAATTAGGTGAGATGTGTTGCCAACATCAATCTTAAGTTTCTGGTGACTTAGCTCTAGCTTGAGGGAAAGAGACTGGTTGAGGATGTATATTTTCTCAGAGAGAGACTAAATAGATTCTTTGTTTTCCTTCTAAATTCGCAGAGCTTCTCTCCTTTGATCCCTTATAGACTTCAGATAAATTTGATCTTTCTGTTGAAGCTTGAGATATATATCTGATATAGTTGCCTGAAGCTTGTTGTGGAATTCACTGTCTTCTCCTCCTGCCAGGCTCTTAGCTCCTTCAGCAATAAGAAAGAATTTATCAACCAATTTTTTAGAGGTTTTTAGTAACTCTTGCTCTTGAAGAGTTTGAGCATCTGGTTGGACAGCTTCCTGCTGAGCAGCTGGGTGGACACCACATTTCTCACTTTTAGAGAGGCTTTCAAAAGTATTGAGAATCTCAAAGAGATTTGAATACCAGTCGTTGTTGGAGGAAGAAGGGATATCAGATAGGATTGCTGGAGCAAGGTTTAACTTCTCAGGCTGAGCTAGATCACTTGCAATGGTAGAGTGCAAAGGCTCTACAATTGTAGACTTTGATGTGATCCTTCCACCATCTAAGCTTTCCCGTAGATTGTAGGGAATGTAGATGTTACTGGCCTGACGATAGACATTGATGTGAGGCTGGTCTCTGATCAGCTTGGTTGGAAATGACTTAACCCTTGGAAAGTTTTGCGAGATCAGCTCTAGGTTGGGAAAGTGTGAGTAACACCAGCTGATGTAGCTCTTATTTCCAGCAGTATAGGCCTTCAGCCATGGCATCAGAGGGTAGAACCACCTTATCAGATGATTCTTATAATCATATATCACTGTTGTAAGGTCCAAGTTCATATCTTGAAAATTGTTGAGCAGATCGGCTGTGGACATCCTTACCACGCTGAGTCGTTCATTGCCATGGTTTAACCATCTACCTGGTAGCACATTTTGTGGTTCATCAAATACTTCCAACACTATTCTTGTTCTAATATTTGTAGGAAAAGGAACATGATAGTCTGCTGACTCCTAATCTTCAGAGCTAGAGTCTACTTCCTTTCCTTCCTATCCTGATCTAGAGTCAGACTGGTGCAAGCTCACTTCATCTGACTCATCAGTATATTCCTGCATATGATTATCATTCTCATCACCCTCTGCTGAGCTAGTTTTCGTAGACACACTAGTCATTTCTTACTCTATAGTCTTCAAAGTCTCCTTAGCCTCTCCTTCATCTTCCTCTTCTGATTCAGATCCAGTTGCAGTATTTTTATTTTCATCACTGCTAGAGCTGTCAGAATTCATCCTTATTTTGCCTTTTGAATCTACTTCCATAGTCTTAGGCACATCATCATCATCACTGAGATCAATTATCTTTGCTAAATATCCTCCATTCTTCTTAAGGCCTGGTTTGAGAAGCAGTCTATTGCTCCTCCTTCTCTTTGGGGGTTCAACAGTAGGAGATTCAGATTCTTTTCCTTCTTCAGATTCTGATTCCTCTTTATCATCAGAAGGACTTCTTGGAGGTTCAACAATAGAAGATTCAGTTGTTTCTTCTTCTTCTGATTTAGATTCTTCTCTAACATCAGAAAGACTTCTTTGAGGGATCTCTGGAGACTTTCTCACAACCTTAGATCTCTTTTTTGATGACTTTTTAGAAGTTGACTCTAGGACTTTGGAATCATCAGAGTGAGAGAGCTCATCCTCTTCATTGCTTGCCTTTCTCTTCTTTGAGATACCCTTGCTGCTGCTGCTGCTATGAGTTTTCAGCTTCTTGTCCTCTTTGGGATTCTTCTTCCAGTTGTCAAATAACTTGGGAGACATCACCTTGTGAATATTAAGGGGTTCTCCCTCATCATCCTTTATCTTGTTCTTCAATTGCTTCTTTAAAATGATGCTCAAGAATCTCCAATGGAAAACCTTCATGAGAGGTTTATCTGTTGACTTCTTCTTCTCTGCCTTTTCTAGCCACTTGGACATTAAGTCGAACAGTATAGCTCCAAAGTTGATTCTCTGCTTCAAGATAATGGCATATATGATTCTCAGTTGATGATCGCTCACTGTATCATGTGCAGTATCCTTGCTCAATATACACTTCCCTACAATCTCAGCAAGAAACTCAAACTCTTCAGGGAACTCCTTCTTCTTCATGTCCTTCAGACTAGGGTTCCTCTTGTAGCGCATAACTCTTTTTCCTTCATCAATGTTGACTTCTTTAAGGCTTTTCAGACCAGTCAGGAAATCCTAGACATTGATTGATGTCTGTCGCTCTTATCTTCAGATTTAGTCCTTTGACCTTTGTGGATAGAAGCCCAGAATCTGTCTTTACTTTTGAATAGAACTCCTTTACCAGGTCGGTATAAATCAGGGTGTTAGATTCAAGACATTCAGAAAACCCAGCCTTCTTCACAAGTTCCAGAATGTCTCTAAACTTCTTTTTTGATCTTTTAAATCTCTTAGTGCCGAGTTGAATACCCGTGACGACGTGCCAATCTTCCATTAGAAGGGTTAGAAATATCTAGGTGTTTGATTTTAGAAGTATTGCAGGAGGTACTTGAGAACGATTTGAGGATGGGTAGAGGTTTGAGAGCTTTAGACTATTTGAGAGTGTTTAGGGTTTTGGGTTTAGAGAGAGAGAAGATGGACTAGAGAGGCTTAAAGCTTTTAGGTAGACTCTTATAAGTGTAACTACCACAGATTTGAAATTTCCTTTTGTAACTGTTCCCTCTTATTTTCAAAGGGACAGGTGTAAGAGCCCAATAGGTCACTATCATAACAGATCAGCTTTTAGATTTGACTTCTCTTAAGTTGACCGTTGACTTCTTCAGTTAGTGGAGTAGCCTCATGATATAGTTTAGTACTCCACGAATTCTTTGTCTGCTTGACGATCTCTTTGACTGCTTGTCGATCGTCGTCTGTATCCATGCTTCAACAGATGGTTCTCAATTAATCTCCAACTTGGAGTTGCAAATCATCAGCAGCTTGAATTCTTTTGAGGGACTCTTATATGCTTCTGTAGAGGTCCTTGTGATGCATTCTATATCAGCACTTCTTCTGGGTTAAGATAGCTCAGAAAGGGCTGGCCTCTTAGTATAACATTTAGGGTCAGGTTTGTCTTTGAGGCTCTTATCAGAGAAAGTACTCCTTAGACTTAGTGGTAACAATATCATCACAGTGGGCTTCTCTGCCAAGAATTTCACTTACCAACTCTATATAATCTTTGATGTTGGTATTTGTATAAACTACGATCGTGGGGTCAGCATGCTCTTAGTCTACAATCAGGAGTTTGATCGTAGGTACTTCACGAATGAGGTAGTTGACTGATATAGTTTCCAATAGCACGTTTTGGGACATTGCTACTGGGGATGAAGATTTATTTGGTTCATCAGTCATAGAGTTTTGGGACTCTATAACTGGGATGTGGCTGTTTGGATAAGCTTCTATTTTAGGAACTTAACAAAAGTGGGCTGGTTCTTCATGGAGTGGTCAACAGACATGCAAGAGAGGTTGACCAGTCTTCTGAACTTATCTCAGGACTTCTAGCAAAAGTCTCACTTCTTTAATTTCTCCTTAAGTTTTACCACCTCCATATCTTCAGATGCTTTTCCCTTGTCATCAAGTATAGCTACCTTCAATGTCTGGGAGATCTGAAGTATTTGCTTCACTATGCTCCTTTGTCAATATGAGCACTGCTAGACTTAGCAGATCACTGCTCCCCCATAGTTGATACTATCATCTTAGTGAAAGATGGGCTACTCTCCTGTTCATATATAAGTAAGGTAGCCTTGCATGTCTCCTTCTGGTTGGAATCTTCATGGTTGAATAAGCTCCATTTGATCATAGAGTGTTTCTTTCAGAACTGGTTACTCCACGATTGCTGACTGGACACTACGAACATAGTTTCTATCATTCAGACTTCAGCATCTTCTGTACTCGTGGAGTTGCTTCTATGATCCATACTTCATCACCATTAGTTGATGATCCCTTGATATGATTTTCCTTGATGTTCCTTTTGAGATGATATGCTTAGCATGGATAACCATAGAAGGTCTCTTACATCTTGACATGAATAGCCAGCTTCCTTATGATGATCAACTAAGGATTTTGAAATCCATTTAAGTTCATGAGTTCTTCATCCTTGGGGACACAACAAATCTACAGGAGCAAGCTCTGGTATGGATGACCTCGAATGAGAGCATTGCTAAGGGATCTTGATCTTGCAGCTGGTAGAGTCTTTGTGACTGAAGTCATGTGCTTCAGTTTTCTTAGTGAGGTTAGATAGACCAAGTACCTGCAGGTTAAATGAATTTCTATCTTGGTACCTATGGCTACTTAGGTCCTGCTAGGTTAGTTTTCTCAAAACCCTAGTTCCTCATAGTCTTGGATTTACATCATATTAGCATCAATAATCATATCCATGCATATATCAATTTTAGATATAATGATAGTTATAATGCATGATTCTGAGTGTGTGTATGATTAACCATTTTGATAAGATAATATTTTTCTTTGGTTCTTACACCATTTGCTTTTTGCTATGTTCACATATTTTGAATGTTCACAGAGTGAGGATCAGCTCTATTAATTATTTGCATCTGGTTGGTTCGTGGAGTTGATCAGTTTCTAAGAACCTTCAAGATACATTTGTAGTGTTGATCATACTCTATGTTCTATCAAAAGCACAAAACATTGGCTTGTATAAATTTAAAAACATACCAACCCATCAGCAAAGGTCGAGCAACTTAAACTTCTTAGTTTGTAATGAACTTAAGGTATATATTAGATTTCTTTCAAAAATTTATTTTCAACTTAAAACATGGGTGGAGAGAAAGTTTGTTAGCAATTAGTTTCCAACCTCAAATGTACTTTCTCTCTTTCCCTTTTTAGGAAGAAAATGATCTTTTGATAGAATACTGTTATAGCACATAAGGTGATGCAATATGATGCACGTGTATATATGAGGAAACATACCTTGACACTATCGGTTTCTTGACAATTATTTGTCCTGCTTATTTGCACAATGACATTAGGCATTGATGTGCATATCTTTGCATTTAGTACTGACAGCTTTTGTTGCTCCATTTGGCCTTCTATCAATCAAGCAGAGTCTTGGAGTTATGATCAGTGGAAAGTCTTGCCAACTCGAATTCTTTAACGCCCTCGAACCTTAAGGTTCAGATACATGGATTTAGCCAAATACATATTTGAGGAGTTCTTCTTTAGATAAGCATCTCATTGCATGTATAGGCATTTCATCTTTCAAAACAGTGGACGTTAGATTCTTAGCTCTTGATGCTTCTTGACTTCCCATCAATGGCTGCAGACTGCTGATAGACTATGGGCAGCAATTGGCCTGATTGCAATAGCATTTAAGGACAGGGAACAATCTTGTCAGCTCCAGGTGGATATGCACATTTACTTGTTTGTACAATTTTCAACATGTGAGCTCATCTTTATTTAGAAGTGACTTACCACTAATACTAAGTTTAGAACTTTATTTGTGCCTAGGACAAAACTCAAAGCGTTAGCGTTTGAAAATAGCAAGAGAACCTACTCTGATACAAATTGTTAGTCCCCTCAGGCCCTAGTTCTTGGTTTGTTTGTTGTTGGTGCTGAGCTGCTAAGATGACTTTAAGCTTGTTCATCTTCTAGTACTTAGCAGCTTTGTGTGATCTTCTGGCACTCAGCATCGAGACTTGATCACCACTGATGGACTGCTAAGATGTTCGAGAAGCTTGACATCCTAGTGTACTTAGCAATCTGTTTCATCTCCTTGGTACAGCTAATCTTTGTTGTTGATGCTTGAATTCATCTGATTTCAGCTTGGCACACTATCACCATTGAGGATCTGCTAAGTCTTTGCACATCAGGTAGACTTCATCTGGTACTTAGCATCCTTTGAACACTAGTTGTCTTGTGTGCAGATTCTGCTCTGCATCTACTTCTCTTTAGCTCAGGTTGTTCATGGTGAATCGTAGAGTAGCTCTAGAGGTCTGCTTTCAGCTCTGCCACTCTAGTCCTTCTCGACGATCAGCACAGATGCCATTGTGGTTGGCATTCTCCTTCGTGTTGAGTGAAGCCTTTAGCAGTTAAAGCCCTTCATCATATTTGCTTTACTCCTACTATGGTAGTCTCACTGCCACTGAGACATTTTCTCTGTTAAGCTCTGTAGAACTCTTATCGAGTCAACAACTCTTCACTTTTGAAGCTTCAGCTATTATATACTCCTCCATCAGCTTCTCGTTGGAATATAGTTGTTGGAAGCTATTTGAAATGCTTCAAGGATTCTGAGTTATTTGGTGCAGACTACTGACTTGACATGATATCACCTTTTTACCTTTCCTGACACAGCAGTCTGCTATTTCACCTAACACATCTGAGATGTCACTTTCAGAAGTCAGGCTGGTAGTCACATTTATTTCTACTTTTTGTTTCCTTGATCCTTACCAAGGATGATGACTACTGCACCGATACTCTCAATTAGTAACGCTCGATTGTCAGTCTTCATAATTGAGACATTGCTGAGACTCAATAATCAGATGACTGAACTCCACGATTCTGATGCAGATGTTCATGTGCTTGATCGTAGTTTGTCTGTGGATGTTGCAAGTTGACTGGCTTTGACAACACTACGAGTCTGAGAGTATTCTGTGAGTTGACAATGTAGAACCTCTCGCTCTTCATTCTTGCAGTGCTTCTACAAATCTGCTTGCCTTGACTCGCATCAGGAACTGATAACTTGACTGACTACTCTGGCCCTTCTGGTTTATAGGACTTTTCTGATTAGTCATGCTCAGCTCTCTCAACTTTCTGCTCTGTGATCTCCCGTTCACTCTTCAATGGAGAGGTTGAGCATAGACAATCCTTTTCTTTTATTCTCTATAGGTTGGCCAATATCAATGTATGTGCTTTATCAGTCTCTGTTTTACGTTTGGCAAACACCACAATCGTAGTCACCACTACGATCGTTGTCTTCTGTTGGTTTGACAGACATTGCAATCGTTGTCTTTTGTATGACCGTCACTTCATTCATTGTCGTCTAGTGGACGCTTGTCGAAGACTTCTCATGAATGGCTCTTCATTTCTTAATCAGCCTTGCTGATAAAGTTGGTGCTTCGATCTTCTGTTTGCTTGCAGGCCATTCAGAAAGTGCTCTTTGATCCTCTTTAGGTATACTGCTTTCTGAACCTTGACTATTCTTACCAGAGTGAGATCTTTGTGTATACTTCAGGAGTGCTTAGTTGCTGAGAGTCGTGTAGTCTCTATAATTTTTCCTTGGCGTTGTGAGCATTTGACTAACTACGTTTTGGCCTTTGTTCTGCAGACTACGATATGGCTTTGGTTCTGTAGACTACGATCTGGCTCTGGCTCTGCAGACACTATGACTCCTAGTGTAGTCTGCGACTCTGAGAGTAGATCAAATGACAGACTACGATTTCTGCCTTAACAATTGTAGTCTCTTAACTGATCTGCCCAACTACAATTTCTGCCTCGATTATGATCTACAGACTCCACATCTTCGAGTGAAGCCTACCATTCTTAACATGGCTCGGCAGGTGCTCGACAGGCTGTCTCCACGATTCTGAACTTGGCTTCCTCGATAAACTACTATTCCGAGAAAGTCTTCCTCGACACACCATAATTTTGCCTTGTCTTTCTTGACAGACTACGACTTCAAGAGTGGCTATCTTTATAGACATCGATTCTGCCTTGATAGACTACGAGTCTTCCTTGTCTCTCCTGGCAGACTACGATGGTTGGTGTAGTGCTCGACGATCAGACTGGCCTATCTATTATATTTTATAAGATCAACCTAACAAGCTTGATCTTTCTATTCATAGTCCTTGTACATTGTAATCTTTTGAAGGACTTCATGAAGCTGTTCATTTATGTAGGATCAACCTAACATATTTGATCTTTTTAGTCTAAGTCCTTGTACATATGTCTATAATCTATTAAGGACTTTACAGCTTTCATCAATGCAGACATATTTGTATATTCATTCATTAAGTTCATAATCAAATCTTATATAAAGAGGAATAACATTCTCATGTATATTCTTAATAGTATATTTTCTTTTTATATGTTGTTTCTCAATTATTTTTAGTACTACTAGTTGGAAAGATATAAGTGAAGTTAACATGAGTTTGTAATTCTTTTTGTTTTCATAGGGTAATTGGAATTTCCCTAGATTTCCTTTTTTATATCCAGCTAAATACTTTAGAAAATGGATGTTTCTCTTATTTCATATTTCTCAACACACAAATTAATCAATACTCTCTCGAGGTGGGCAGAGGTTAGCGCAAATGGGGCAAGTCACCCCTTGATTTTGAAATTATTTTGTTAACCTAGGGGTAGATGTGTATTAAAAATATTGTAGACACTCGAAATTTTTTTTGCCCCAATACTAACAATGTAGGAGGGCAAAGTCGTCATTCAAATCAACCCCGGCATCGATACCGGGCTTCCAATCCAAACCCGGCCCCCAATGCCGGTCATCCAGTTCAAATTTGATCCCCAATATCGATAAACCTAAATCTGATCCCCAATCGCCAATCGGACCGTCAATCCAGCTCCAATCGTCAATCGGACCATTGATCCAGTTCTGATCGTTAATCGGACCGTCAATCCAGCTCTGATTGCCAATCGGACCTTCAATCTATCTCTGATCGCCAATCGAACCGTCAATCTAGCTCCGATTGTCAATCGGACAGTCGATCCAACTCCGATCGTCAATCGAACTGTCAATCTAGCTCCGACCGCCAATCGAACCGTCAGATCAACCCCGATCGCAATATCGGGCCATCAGATCAATCCCGATCTCCAATCGGGCCATCAGTGCAAACCCTGATCTCAATATTGTGCCTTCAAATCAGCCTCGGCAGCAACTCGAAAGGTACCGATCAACCCCGATCACAATATCGGGCTGTCCAGTCAGCCCCGGCATCAACCCAAAAGGTACAGGTCAACCTCGACATCAAATCAGGACTTGTCAAGTCATCCCCAGTCTCAGCCCGGGAAGTACAGATCATCCCTGGCATCAATCCGGGAAGTGCAGTTCAGCCTCAAAGATGACCCTGGGAAGCAAAACTCACCAAGGACCACCCCGGGAGGGGCAAAATGGTCATTTTACCAACTTCAAGCTGATTTAGTTAAATTCAAGCCGAATTGATGTCAACAAGGTCAGAACGAACCATAACGACGATCCCGAGTGCAAACAGCGCAAGACAGTTCAACGGACAAACTACGGGAAATCGAAGACCTGGTTATGAACCTACCTTCCTGGACCCGGAAAATGTTTTATTCTATGTCATTGCGACACTCTCGACGAGGGCTTTTCGAAAAGGTATCGCACGCCTCAAACGGACGCTCCGATCAAAAGTTAAAAAGTTTCGACTTTGATTGCTCGTTGTTCGGAGTGCACGTACTTCTAGACGATAGAACCCGGCACCGCGGGCCCCACCAGGGGAGCCGCACCTCTACCTGCAGCAGTAGCAGGTAAAGTGGAGGCTCCCTGGCCTATAAATAAACGTGCCCCCCTTCATTTTCAAAAAAATTCTAAAACGCAGCGAAGCCCTGCTTGTTTGGTTTTTTGACTTTTACACCTCTTCCAAACCCAAATATTTTCACTCTAACACGTAGATATACCCACATACTACCACATATCAGAAAATAACCAGTGGATTTGGACGTATAGAGCCTACGATTTGGCAAAAAGCCCGTGTAGCAGTCCATTGTAAGTATTTTCATGATCAGAAAGTGAATATTACTTCTTCGTACTTTTATACACTTGCACGTTATGTTTTGTTTTCCAAAAATGCCCGGAACTTAGTTCCGTGGCCATTTTTGTCAAAATCTGGTACATTTTTGTATATAAACTGATATTCTGGCATTTCTAGAACTCGGATTGACGATCCGTTAGCTCCAGCAACTTCAATGCACTAAACTCTTCGTTCTAGAAACTTCGCCGGACTGGGTTATCTTCCCAGTCCGGGTTTGGCCCTTTTTTGTATATATTTAACTGTATATATACTAACATTTCAATTCTGTCAAGCCCAGATGTCAAATTCGAGGTAATTTACCGCTTTTATATATATTTACTCATATATAAGCGATTTTCACCATCACTGGGTTCTCTTTCCAGTTTTTGGTTGACTACATTTCTGTCAATATATATATATATATATATATTTCAATTCTAGTCCGGGCACCGGCGTGAAAACCCATCGCCCTTTATACTGTTTTTGCACTCTTCGCCATACTGGAAATGTAAACTAGGTTTTTCGAGAGTAAGAAAACTTAATTTTTCTTAGTCTTGATGGTGTTTATCTTGTGTTTTGTGATTTTGATATAATAGATCATGGATCATGGTAGATCCATGAGTATATGATGTATGGGTATGTATTATGTTAGTTTTTGGTGGTTAATGTTTGAATAATAAAGAGATCATGGAAGTTTTCTTAGAAATCACTAAGATGGAAAAATCAGATTTTGAGAAAACGCAACATGAAATTCAAACGACCATATCTCCTAGTGTATTTTGAATTTTTGAGTGTGGTCAATTTCTGGAGTTAGATCTAGAAGTCTTCTAACTTTTCCAAGTAGAATCACTGAAAAAGTTTATGTAAATTTTCGTGTGGACTATTTTTAGCAAAGGACGCAAAAACTAAAAATGACAATAAATAGGCTGTCCGAAAATTTCAAGGATTGTTTCGGCAACGTAATTTATGAAATAAATTACAAACTTTTGAGACATTAAAATATATGTTATAAATTAGCTTGTGTCCAAAAATGAGCTCATTCCGACTTAAATTGAGCAAGTTATAACCATTTTAATATTTGCGTTTTTCCGACGAAAATTGCTATAACCGGAGTTCTATAACTCCGATGGCCACGAAATTTAAACTGGAGGCTCACGTTAACATGTGTAAGATCCTTCCAAGAGTTGGAAATTTTTGGGGTTAAGCATGGGGTAGCTATTTTCTTAAAAATTAATTAGAAATGGATTTTTGAAAAATATTTAAGGGAGTTGAAAAATTCCAGAAAAATTATTTTTGTGTATGGATTATATGTATATATTTTTAGCCAAAGGATAGAAAAAATAATACATTATTTTGGTATTTTTGTGAAAAAGGAATTTCAGCTTCCTGAAATGAACAATTCAGGATGCTGAAATAGAAACTGAAATGTCAGGAAGAGAAGTTAGTTTAGTTTCAGCTTGCTGAAATGGAAACTAAAATGTCAGGGATAGGAAATAGTTTGGTTTCAGATTACTGAAATGAGATATTAAGTCTCTTGAATAGTAAACAGTTTATCGAGTTATAATAACAACTTATAAATGAACGAGTAAGTGTTAAGTCTAAGGTAGTGCAATCTTACTCTTTAATGGTTGATGTATAATAGCTGGGCTAAACGACTCCTTCATATGGGAAAGGTATCTACGAATTAGTAACCGATGTAACTCACTGCGAAAACTGTGTAGACAAGACGGAAACTAATTTGTTAGTTGTTTATGGGAAACCGCTCAGTATATTAGATTGAATATTATTAAAGACTCGATCTGTACTAGGTTTAGACTTGCGAATATGTTTAGTGTTAAGATTATCTAATATTTGACTATGTGGTTAAGTGTTAGATAGATTACTTTTAAAGTAATAGTATGATGGAATAAATATGTTATACTAATTAAAAGATCAATCTTATAACTGATAGGTCTTTACAATAAAACGATTGAATTATATTGTGTAGCAGTAATCGACGGTACAGGCAAGTTTTCTCTAACTCAACTTTGAGTTATATTTTGAAGTAGGTTCGTGAATAATTATTGTTAATTATTCACATCTATACTAATTATTGATTAGCACTTAGTGCAAGTTGCATATGTTCATCAGGTATGAAAGGCTGATCACCTTCATTACCATTTCGTTCAGTTAAATTTGTTCATCTTTATTATTGGCCATTCTTCATTATTGACTCGGTCATTCAGTTATGAAAAATGATTTATATCCGTTCACAATTATTTATATTATTGAAAGTTTGTCAACTTATTATTTTTTTCAATCATGATATATCTTCATTTGAACTTAAACTTGCTAGGCAAACTTGTTGCTCACCCTTGCTATATCATGATAAACATTTCAGAATTAGACGAAACTTCGGATACAGGCAAAGAGAAAGACAAACTCCAGAATTGAATTTGGATGCAGGTTAAACTTGTAATAGTATTGAATGCAAATGACATGGTATGTCGTATAGGATATTAAAGACAGGTATTAAGTTAAGGTTACAGACTTTGGGGATTATGTTGTAATAAGTTATTGTATAAACAATTTATGTTTATATCTTCCGCAATAGTTATAGAAATGATGTATCGTAACGTACCAGGTCCGAGGTTCTGGGGACCCGGATTTGGGGGCGTCACAATTGGTATCAAAGCTGTAGGTTATAAACCTTAGGTAGGGGTACCTTAGGCTATAACCGCAGGGATGAGGATAAAGAATAAACTCAAATAGAGTTTAAAATTTAAGCGATGAATTTGGGCAAGGTATTGGTAAGTTAATAAGATTCAAAGAAGAATCATAACAAGTAATAAAGATCCAGAGTTACCTAACTCTGATAATAAAGATGAACAATAGTAATGAATAGATAAAGTCTAAAAGACTAAAAGTATAAAGGGAAAGAAGATCGTAAAATAAAATGATCATAAGATAAGAAAGAATCGTAAAATAATACGATTATAATATGAGATCACAACGTGATCTTATAAGGTCATAGCAGGAGAAGGATCAATCAAATGATTGAAAACTTTATAGCATAATTGTTGAACTGTTGTACTATAAAATTGTACTATTAAAACTCAGGAAAGGGTTGTGAATTGTAGTTACGGATTAAATAAAATTCGTATCGAGTATTGAGGAAGCTAGGATTATGTAGGATTTCAATTAAGGACTCATGTGATAGCTAAGTTGTACAAACCTTTGTATGGGCTGGGGTTTTATGCTTGGTCTAACTACTTAGTTTATCACATTGATAATCATTGAAATGTTGGTGTCACGCTATTCGTTATATGTATGTTGAGAAGGTGATTCTTTTCTCATATGTATAACGGATAGGTAGAGAATATAAGATTAGGTGCGAGTTCTTTAAACTCATACGTATGATAAGTTTGTGACTCATATTCGTATGGTGGAACCCCTCAGCGAATGGACGACTTTGGTCTGACTAGGATAAGTTCCAAAACCCATACGATTGTTGCAAGATCCTGAACTCATAACGTATGATATGTTTGATGAACTATACGGGGGTATAGGAAAATTGTGAATAAAGGATTGAGGATATTAGAAATAGATAGAATTATTAAGCAATTGATCATTAGAAAAATTTATGTTGATGGTGGAAGCATAGGTATTCCAAATCTTCTAGTTGTGCTAGACTTCGAAATTTTTGACATCAAGCTAAATTCGAACTGATGTGCCTTTTACGAAATGAAATGAATTTTTGGTTATCTTCAAACCATGGTGACAAGGGTGTGGAGATGGACTTCGAGCCATTATCACATCGTTACCTATTACGACATGATAATTCCAAAAATGATTTTCAATGGTTTTGAACGGTTTAAAGAAAAGTCTACGCTAATTATTTCGGCTAGACGAAAATGATTTGAAGTTTATCAAAATGTATTTTATATATCATTAATGCATCATTGAACCTGGTGCAGAGATGATAAAATGATGGAGTTATCAATGCAAAATTACTTAGTTGGATGTGATCTAAAGATCGTTAGCGATTTAATGAGGAACCCCGTTTATGATTTTAAAGTTTAAAACTCTTAGATTTATGTGTTTAAAAGTGTTTCATATTTCGATCTAACCCTTTGGTGGATCAAAAGTTCAATCTAAACTAAGAAATGGAAACTAGGTTTTTCGAGAGTAAGAAAACTTATTTTTTCTTAGTCTTGATGGTGTTTATCTCGTGTTTAGTGATTTTGATATAATAGATCATGGATCATGGTAGATCCATAAGTATATGATGTATGGGTATGTATTATGTTAGTTTTTGGTGGTTAATGTTTGAATAATAAAGAGATCTTGGAAGTTTTCTTAGAAATCACTAAGATGGAAAAATCAGATTTTGAGAAAACGCAATATAAAATTCAAACGACCATATCTCCTAGTGTATTTTGAATTTTTGAGTGTGGTCAATTTCTAGAGTTAGATCTAAAAGTCTTCTAACTTTTCCAAGTAGAATCACTAAAAAATTTCATGTAAATTTCCGTCTGGACTGTTTTTAGCAAAGGACGCCAAAACTAAAAATGACAAAAAGTAAGCTGTCCGGAAATTTTAATGACTGTTTCGGCAACTTAATTTATGAAATAAATTCTAATATTTTGGGACATTAAAATATATGTTATAAAGTAGCTTTTGTCCAAAAATGAGCTCATTCCGACTTAAATTGAGCAAGTTATGACCATTTCTTTATTTGTATTTTTTCGACAAAAATCGCTATAATCGGAGTTCTATAACTCCGATGGCCACGAAATTTAAACTGGAGGCTCACGTTAACATGTGTAAGATCCCGCCAAGAGTTGGGAATTTCTGGAATTAAGCGTGGGGTAGCTATTTTCTAAAGGAATTAACTAGAAATGGATTTTTGAAAAATATTTAAGGCAGTTGAAAAATTCCAGAAAACTTGTTTTTGTGTATGGATTATATGTATATATGTTTAGCCAAAGGATAGAAAAAATAATACATTGTTTTGGTATTTTTGTGAAAAAGGAATTTCAGCTTCCTGAAATGAACAATTCAGGATGCTGAAATAGAAACTGAAATGTCAGGAAGAGAAGTTAGTTTAGTTTCAGCTTGCTGAAATGGAAAATTAAATGTCAGGAATAGGAAATAGTTTGGTTTCAGATTACTAAAATGAGATATTAAGTCTCTTGAATAGTAAATAGTTTATCGAGTTATAATAACAACTTATAAATGAACGAGTAGGTGTTAAGTCTAAGGTAGTGCAATCTTACTCTTTAATGGTTGATGTATAATAGCTGGGCTAAATGACTCCTTCATATGGGAAAGGTATCTACGAATTAGTAACCGATGTAACTCACTGCAAAAACAGTGTAGACGAGACGGAAACTAATTTGTTAGTTGTTTGTGGAAAACCGCTCAGTATTATATTGAATATTATTAAAGACTCTATCTGTACTAGGTTTAGACTTGCGAATATGTTTAGTGTTAAGATTATCTAATATTTGACTATGTGGTTAAGTGTTAGGTAGATTACTTTTAAAGTAATAGTATGATGGAATAAATATGTTATACTAATTGAAAGATCAATCTTATAACTGATAGGTCTTTACAATAAAGCGATTAAATTATATTGTGTAGCAGTAATCGACGGTACAGGCAAGTTTTCTCTAACTCAACTTTGAGTTATATTTTGAAGCAGGTTCGTGAATAATTATTGTTAATTATTCACAACTATATTAATTATTGATTCGCACTTAGTGCATGTTGCATATGTTCATCAGGTATGAAAGGCTGATCACCTTCATTACCATTTCGTTCAGTTAAATTTGTTCATGTTTATTGTTGGCCATTCTTCATTATTGACTCGGTCATTCAGTTATGAAAAATGATTTATATCTTTTCACAATTATTTATATTGTTGAAAGTTTGTCAACTTATTATTCTTTTCAATCATGATATATCTTCATTTGAACTTAAACTTGTTGGGCAAACTTGTTGCTCACCCTTGCTATATCATGATAAATATTTCAGAATTAGACGAAACTTCGGATACAGGCAAAGAGAAAGACAAACTCCAGAATTGAATTTGGATGCAGGTTAAACTTGTAATAGTATTGAATGCAAATGACATGGTATGTCGTATATGATATTGAAGACAGTTATTAAGTTAAGGTTACAGACCTTGGGGATTATGTTGTAATAAGTTATTGTATAAACAATTTATGTTTATATCTTCTGCAATAGTTATAGAAATGATATATCATAACGTACCAGGTCCGAGGTTCTGGGGACCCGGATTTGGGGGCATCACAATTGGTATCAAAGCTGTAGGTTATAAACCTTAAGTAGGGGTACCTTAGGCTATAACCGCATGGATGAGGATAAGGAATAAACTCAAATAGAGTTTAAAATTTAAGCGATAAATTTGGGCAAAGTATTGGTAAGTCAATAAGATTCAAAGAAGAATCATGATAAGTAATAAAGATCCAGAGTTACCTAACTCTGATAATAAAGATGCACAATAGTAATGAATAGATAAAGTCTAAAAGACTAAAAATATAAAAGGAAAGAAGATCGTAAAACAAAACGATCATAAGATAAGAAAGAATATTAAAATAATACGATTATAATATGAGATCACAACGTGATCTTATAAGGTCATAGCAGGAGAAGGATCAATCAAATGATTAAACACTTTATAGCATAATTGCTGGACTATTCTACTATGAAATTATACTATTAAAACTCAGGAAAGAGTTATGAATTGTAGATACGGATTAAATAAAATTCGTATCGAGTATTGAGGGAGCTAGGATTATGTGGGATTTCAATTGAGGACTCATGTGATAGCTAAGTTGTACAAACTTTTGTATGGGCAGGGGTTTTATGCTTTGTCTAACGACTACTTAGTTTATCACATTAATAATCATTGAAATGTTGGTGTCACGCTATTCGCTATATGTATGTTGAGAAGGTGATTCTTTTCTCATATGTATAACGGATAGGTAGAGAATATAAGATTATATGCGAGTTCTTTAAACTCATACGTATGGTAAGTTCGTGACTCATAATCATATGGTGAAACCCCTCAGCGAATGGACTACTTTGGTCTGACTAGGATAGGTTCCAAAACCCATACGATTGTGGTAAGTTCCTGAACTCATAACATATGGTTTGTTTGATGAACTATACGAGGGTATAGGAAAATTGTGAATGAAGGATTGAGGATATTAGAAATAGATAGAATTATTAAGCAATTGATCATTAGAAAAATTGATGTTGATGGTGGAAGCATAGGTATTTCAAATCTTCTAGCTATGCTAGACTTCAAAATTTTTGACATCAAGCTAAATTTGCACTGATGTGCCTTTTACGAAATAAAATAAATTTTTGGTTATCTTCAAAACATGGTGACAAGGGTGTGGAGATGGACTTCGAGCCATTATCACATCGTTACCTATTGCGACATGATAATTCCAAAAATAATTTTCAATGATTTTGAACGGTTTAAAGAAAAGTCTACGCTAATTATTTCGGCTAAACGAAAATGGTTTGAAATTTATCAACATGTATTTTATATATCATTAATGCATCATTGAACCTGGTGCAGAGATGATAAAATGATGGAGTTATCAATGCAAAATTACTTAGTTGGATGCGATCTAAAGATCGTTAGCCCACTATGGAATGATGTAGTATGACAAAGTCACACAATGACGGAATCCTCAAACAGACTGTAAATACAGTGCGGTATCATGACATCATAAAATAATTTTCAGAATTTTAAAGGTAAATTATTGCCAACTAAATTTGGACAGACACATGTTTCGATTGAAATTCGAATTATTGGTATACGTCTAAGCTATTTGATTCAGCTAGACAAATGTTTATGAAAATTCAAAGTATTTTTGAGAATTTATCCCGAACCAAATTGTTTTGGTGCGGAATCCTATGATAAGACTGAGGTGAACTATGTTGATTGGATAAAATAATCCAATCTTGTAGCGTAAATATTCGCTAGATATGATTGATACGTTATGCATGACGTAGGGTGCAATAGGCTGATCACTTAACGTACTTGCAAAAATAGTTTACTTTCTTCGTTATTGTAAATATACTTAGTAGTTACTGTTTTGCGATATAAATATCGTTAAAACTATGTGTTCATGGTCTATATGACCCCTCAGTATAATTTGAAAAGTTTTTAACTCCTTTGAGAGAAGTCTGGGTAGAATGTGATGATGGAATAGTTTCTCATAGAAGAAAGTAATATGTACTCATTAAATGAGAATAAAATCAGATAAAGGTTAAGTTGAAAACCTAGTTCGGATGAATAAAAGGAGTAGGGATTGTAGGCTGTAATTTCGAGGATAAAATTCTTAGAAGAAGGGGTGAATGTGACAATCCAAAAATTTATAAGATCTTAAATAATTTAAATAAAGGTTAAAGGATAAAACCTAGAGTAGAAATAGAGGAATAATTTAAAATTTTTAAGAAGAACCTATAAGGTTTACTATTTGAATAAGAATAAAGAAATATAACCTAATATATATATTAGATAGAGTAATTAAATACTCTGAGAGATTTATTTTGTACATCTTAAATAATTGATTTTATAACTTAAGTAAAGCAAGTCTAACTGAGTTATAAAACTAAATATACATGAGTAAGGATTTAAATTACAAAGAAGGGGAATGGAAACCCTAACTAAATGATTAGGGTGAGATAACATTAGAGAGTATAGAATAAAGTTGATTTTATGGCCCAAAGAATTAAATTTGTAGCTCAATTATTTATTTAAGGATTGGACGTGTAGCTAAATTGATTTAATAGCAATTAAGTTATTAAGCTAGCCCAATATATTATATATGGGACATGTATAGTGATGGCACAATTTATTTTTGGGTGAAGCCCAAGTATATTTTGATTAGTAAGTAAAATTAAGAAAAATTGTTAACCCAAAACATTAAAAGAGTAGCCCAAACTTAGCTCAATGGGGGAAGGGATCTATTAGACCTTAAGTAAGCTATTTGGGCCTTTAAAGTAAAACAAATTTGAGCCCAAGAAGGGCCTTAGGGCCGAAATTTGCAAGAGAGAGAGAGAGAGATTGCACAAGGAAGGGAAAAGGGAGATGGATGTAATGATTACTTGCTTTAGTTGGTAGCTTGCTTTGCTAGGTGTCAACCATTTTAAGAAGCCAACATTTTTGTTGTTGCTTGTAAGAATCAACTAACTTGTTGGGAGAGAAAAAGAATAAGAGATGGGGAGAAAATGTTAGATATACATTATATCTATACAACTTTTTCTAACAAACAAAACAAAGTATATCATTTGTTTTATTTCATTTTATTTCCTAAACTAGAAATAGAAAGAACAAAAGAAAAATAAGAGAGAGAGAGAGAGAGAGAGAGAAGGGGGAGGTTCGGCCATGAAGGGAAGAAAGAGGGGAGAGTTCATCTTCCATTCCACCAAAATGATTTGAGCTATCTTAGAAAGAGAAGAAAAGGCTCACTTGATCAAAGGTATAAAACCTAGTTTTTAAGCTTTATTCTTTTAGTGATTTAATGAGGAAAGGGGGTTTAAGATTTTAAAGTTTAAAACTCTTAGATTTATGTGTTTAAAAGTGTTTTATATTTAGATCTAACCCTTTGGTGGATCAAAAGTTCAATCTAAACTAAGAAATGGAAACTAGATTTTTCGAGAGTAAGAAAACTTAATTTTTCTTAGTCTTGATGGTGTTTATCTTGTGTTTGGTGATTTTGATGTAATAGATCATGGATCATGATTGATCCATGAGTATATGATGTATGGGTATGTATTAAGTTAGTTTTTGGTGGTTAATGTTTGAATAATAAAGAGATCTTGTAAGTTTTCTTAGAAATCACTAAGATGGAAAAATCAGATTTTGAAAAAACGCAACATGAAATTCAATCGACCATATCTCCTAGTGTATTTTAAATTTTTGAGTGTGGTCAATTTCTGAAGTTATATCTAGAAGTCTTCTAACTTTTCCAAGTGGAAACACTGAAAAATTCCATGTAGATTTCTGTCTGGACAATTTTTAGCAAAGGACGCCAAAACTAAAAATGATAAAAAGTAGGCTGTCCGAAAATTTCAATGACTGTTTTGGCAACTTAATTTATGAAATAAATTTCAATCTTTTGGGACATTAAAATATATGTTATAAAGTAGCTTGTGTCCAAAAATGAGCTCATTCTGACTTAAATTGAGCAAGTTATGACCATTTTAATATTTGCTTTTTTTCAACGAAAATCGCTATAACCGGAGTTCTATAACTCCGATGGCAACGACTAAACTGGAGGCTCACGTTAATATGTGTAAGATCCCGCCAAGAGTTGGGAATTTTTGGGGATAAGCGTGAGGTAGCTATTTTCTTAAGGAATTAACTAGAAATGAATTTTTGAAAAATATTTAAAGGAGTTGAAAAATTCCAGAAAAATTATTTTTGTGTTTGAATTATATGTATATATGTTTAGCCAAAGGGTAGAAAAAAATAATACATTGTTTTGGTATTTTCGTGAAAAAGGAATTTCAGCTTCCTGAAATGAACAATTCAGGATGCTGAAATAGAAACTGAAATGTCAGGAAGAGAAGTTAGTTTAGTTTCAGCTTGCTGAAATGGAAACTAAAATGTCAGGAATAGGAACTAGTTTGATTTCAGCTTACTCAAATGAGATATTAAGTCTCTTGAATAGTAAACAGTTTATCGAGTTATAATAACAACTTATAAATGAACGAGTAAGTGTTAAGTCTAAAGTAGTGCAATCTTACTCTTTAATGGTTGATGTATAATAGCTGGGCTAAACGACTCCTTCATATGGGGAATGTATCTACAAATTAGTAACCGATCTAACTCACTGCGAAAACAGTGTAGACGAGACGGAAACTAATTTGTTAGTTGTTTGTGGGAAACCACTCAGTATATTATATTGAATATTATTAAAGACTCGATCTGTACTAGGTTTAGACTTGCGAATATGTTTAGTGTTAAGATTATCTAATATTTGACTGTGTGGTTAAGTGTTAGATAAATTACTTTTAAAGTAATAGTATGATGGAATAAATATGTTATACTAATTGAAAGATCAATCTTATAACTGATAGGTCTTTACAATAAAGCGATTAAATTATATTGCGTAGCAGTAATCGACTGTACAGGCAAGTTTTCTCTAACTCAACTTTGAGTTATATTTCGAAGCAGGTTCGTGAATAATTATTGTTAATTATTCACATCTATACTGATTATTGATTCGCACTTGGTGCATGTTGCATATGTTCATCAAGTATGAAAGGCTGATCACCTTCATTACCATTTCGTTCAATTAAATTTGTTCATGTTTATTGTTGGCCATTCTTCATTATTGACTCGGTCATTCAGTTATGAAAAATGATTTATATCATTTCACAATTATCTATATTATTGAAAGTTTATCAACTTATTATTCTTTTTAATCATGATATATCTTCATTTGAACTTAAACTTGCTGGGCAAACTTGTTGCTCACCCTTGCTATATCATGATAAACATTTCAGATTTAGATGAAACTTTGGATACAGGCAAAGACAAAGACAAACTCCAGAATTGGATTTGGATGCAGGTTAAACTTGTAATAATATTGAATGCAAATGACATGGTATGTCATATAGGATATTGAAGGCAGGTATTAAGTTAAGGTTACAGACCTTGGGAATTATGTTGTAATAAGTTATTGTATAAACAATTTATGTTTATATCTTCCGCAATAGTTATAGAAATGATGTATCGTAACGTACCAGGTCCGAGGTTCTGGGAACCCAGATTTGGGGGCGTCACATAGGGTTAACGAAGCAAAGCACTACTTTCAATCAATCAACTCAATAGGCCCAATTTTCAAACAGCATTCACTCATGCATTCCAGTTTTTAAAGGGAAATATTGAAAAGATGTGGTACCGTGTTTACACGGGAGTCGTGGGGTGCCTAACACCTTCTCCACACTTAACCAAGCCCCCGAGCTCAAACTTTATTTTCAAAGATCAAGTTTCAACAGTGTCCAGTGATTGGGTCTCTTTCAAACAAAACTCGGTTAAGTTGGTACAACCATTTTCAAATCTACCAACTGGCGACTCTGTAAAACGTTCAACTCATCGACATGCTACATGTTGGCCTTTCTCCTAAAAAACCCTTCAAAACCTTTTTCCTAGATAAAAAGAGTGAGGGTAGAGAGAACTTAGGAAAAGAGATTAAAAGATCCGGGTTATGTCCCAGCCCGCGGATTTTTTAAACCAACGTTGACAGGTGGCGACTCTGCTCGGGACCAGTAGAGGGCTTAGGCTGCTTTCAAATCTTTTCAAACATTACCCTTTCAAAACTATTAAATGCGTGAAATTCTACGTCTCCACAGTCAATGAATGAGTGAATGCTGCGTCTTTATTGAATGTATGAATGCTGCGTCTTTACATTGAATGAATGTGAATGAATGATTTCCTACTTTTTAGTGCTTCGCACCCATAATTAGTGCTTCGCACCCATGTCATCATATGCACAATGGTGAGGCACGATGTATGTGAATGTATGTTGTGTGTCCCTCTCACAAGGAGGAAAACCCGGTCGATGATAAGTAATGTCTCTGGGGATGACTAAGTCTCTGGGGCTCATGAAAATGCACCACCCAGATTCGCTCCAGTTGAACGATCGGATTAATTTCCCTTCTAGTAGATTGCGATGATCTGGGTACCTTCATGCCGAAAACAAAGCCGCAAGAGTAACCTAGGATAGGTCAGCCTCTGATTAACCGAATCCAAAGGGAAGCCTCTTCATGCCTTCCTCTTTTAATTCTATGTTAAGTCTCCAATTACCGAGGAGCACAATGTAAATATCATAATGAAAGATTTAATTTCCCCTGTCAAAATACCATGTCATCTTGTCATCAAAACAACTAACCTCGATTTTACAGGATAAAAATCTAAAAAATACATCGTGCATCCTGTCCTTACCTACATCAGGAAATTGACACACCTACGTTTTGTTGTAGGTAAAAATTGGTCCTGTTACTAGGTCTAAATCTAAAGCACCCAGTTCATCCACGGACATGGCTTCCAGTGCTCAACCAGAATCCACCCCGGTATCTAGGGAAGAGTTCGAAGGTCTGAAAAATCAGATAGCCGAATTAGCCGATTTCCTACGAGAACAAAGCAAGGCCCTTAAAGGGAAAAAATCTCAAGCTCACACAAAACCAGGAGCATTTGGTGGTAGTGCTGGCGGTCAAGAGACTGAAAAGGCTGAAATTCAGGTTCTTGGACCACAAAACCAGGACACGATCAACAAAACCCTTGAAATCACCCCCCTCATCAAAGAGCAGGAAGCTGGTGACATTATGAAAAAAGTACAACAGATGGAAGCCCTCCGGTCTATCAAAGGGACTAGGGCATTTGGCAGTGTGAATTACTCCGACCTCTGTATATTCCCCAGGGCTCGCTATCCTGAGAAATTCAGAACCCCCGAGTTTGAGAAATATGATGGATTGGGAGATCATTACACACACCTGAAAGTATTCATTGGAGAGCTTGGATCCTATGAAGAGGACGAGAAGCTTCTAATGCAGCTATTTCAGAAGAGTCTAACCGGAGAGGCGAGAGCCTGGTATGCCCGTCTGGATAACTCCAAAATCCACAGCTGGGAAGAACTTGCCCATGCTTTCCTTAGTCAATACAGTTTTCAGTCTCAGCTGGCTCCAGACATATATCAAATTACCAAAATGAAGAAAAAGAACACTGAATCATTCAGAGAATATGCCCAGCGATGGAGACGGGTCGCAGCACAAGTCACCCCAGCCATGACTAAATCAGAAATAGTCATGACCTTCATCGACATCCAAGAAGCTCCATATTATGAGAGGGTCCTAGCAGGCATAGGGAAACCATTCTCTGAAATGATCAAATATGGCAAAATGGCAGAGATGGGGCTCAAATCCGAGAAGATAAAAGATCTAACCGCCCTCGAGGCTGTCGCTGAGCATATCCAGTCTGGAAATTACGAGAGTAATCCCCGTAGGGTACATAAAAAGAAATACAAAGAAGTCTCCTTAGTCTTAGAAGGACAAAATCAAAGAGGCGAGTTAAACAGTATGCCTATTCAAAGGAGAAATTATACCCCTTTCCAAGCTACGACACAGCCTTCAAATCCTCCATTTCAGAAAAATATGGAGGTCAGGCGTCGAAGAACTTTCACCCCTCTAGGCGATTCACTAGAGAACGTATTAAAACTTCTGAAAGCCCAGAAGAAGATTGTTCAACTCCTTCCACCAACCAACACTAATGATCGAAATTTCGACCCAAGCAAGAAGTGTGCTTATCACTCTGGATCTCCAGGCCATGATACCCAAGACTGTTGGTCTCTCAAGCATAAAATACAAGACTTAATTGACAGCGGAGAGATTGTGGTCACAAAGCCTGAGCAACCCCATGTGCAGGGTAATCCTCTGCCACAGCATAAAGAGGAGAATGTCAACATGATCAGCACCACAAATGGAGAAGGATCCAAGTACCTCCGTTATGTGGGAGAATCAACTCCATCCAGTCATAGCACCCCAGACAGTTGGGAAATATCAGAAAGGCAATTCCTGATAGAGCAGGAGATCAAGTCTATCAAAGAGCAGATCGAACAATTGGCAGAACTGGTCGTCTATCAGCATCAGATCACCAGAAAAATGATAAAACGGGCCAACCGATCTGATATCAAGTGTCCTCCCACACCGGAGATCAATCCCATACAGGACCATAGCCGGTCTCATGAGCACGAACCTTGGACTGACAAGGGGGTCGAAGCAGCGAGCGTCCAAACTGATAGGAAATTCCTATTTCAAAGGAACTTCACCAACCTAAACCAATCAATAGAAGAAATCCTTCAAATGCTGATCAACGAGGGAATGGTTGCAGACTTGTTACCTCCATTGAACCCTCGAGCAGGGAAATTCAAACCTGACCAAACATGTCAGTACCACTCCAACTCACCCGGCCATGATACCGAAGATTGCTGGGCACTTCGTAACCTGATTCAAGACATAACTGAAAGCGGGGAATTGATAAGGGGAAATCAAATTCTCGATCTTCCAGATAATGACACTCTCTGGATCCCCACTGTATGGAAGTCGACTCTCAAACCCTTAGTACTGCCCGGGAAATGGGTCCAATAAATGCACCACCCTGTAAAGGTGGCCGCGCCTGAGCCTTTGATTTTGCCCTTCAGACCTCAATATCCAATTATCAGTCTAAAAAGTGTCCCATGGAACTACAGGAGCAATGAAGCCTCCACTTCAAACAACGTTACCGTGGTACCGAAGGACAATCCATTATACCTGCCACAATGGGTGATCAAACCCGCCATTCGAATCAAAGAAAAGGTAGCTGAAGAGAAAATCAAAGAGTTCCTTAACAAAATGGGACACAATAAAATCAAAGTAGAGCAAAGTTTGAAAGACGCACCTAAACAAGTGTCCATCCTCGACTTGGTCCTATCCTCAGAGGATCATCTCAACATTCTAGTGAAAGTACTAGAAGAAGCTTATTTGCCATATACGGTGGATGCTGAGAAATTCTGACACGTGATAGAGCACATCTTCAACAGCAATGTAATATCCTTCACTGACGATGATATCCCGGAAGAGGGAACGGGCCACCACAAGTCCCTGCGTATAGCTATAATGTCCTTCAGATATGTTATCGGAGGTGTGCTCATCGATGGAGGATCATCCCTCAACATTTGTCCATACGACACTTTAGAAAAAATGAAGATCAATCTGAACCTGATCAAAACCAGTCATGTGGTCATCCGGGCTTTTGACGGACTGCAGCGCCAAGCTATGGGAGAAATAGAGCTACCTTTAGAGATTGGCCCACACACTTTCTACATATCTTTCCAGGTGCTCAACATCGCTACTGGATACAACTTATTGTTGGGCATACCTTGGATCTGCATAGCAGAGGCAGTGCCATCCACCCTCCATCAACAACTCAAGTACATTATCAACGGCAGCCTCATCACAGTGAATGCCGAACCAGAATACCCTTCTTACATACATGGGGACATGCCAGTAATCAGCCTGGATGCGGGGATTGAACCTGCAAGTTTTCAAGCTCTGGAGGTGAGCAATATCCAGTATCTATCTATCGGGGCACCAGCTCTGCAGCCTAAGGTCTCCACTGAAGTAATGACATTGGGCCAGGAAATGGTCTCTTTGGGTTTCCAACCTGGAGAAGGGTTGGGAAAGGATAAGCAAGGTATCAAGATGCCGATACAAATCCCAAGTCAGACTGGGAGAGCAGGATTGGGATATTCATCCGGGTCAAGCCGCTGGAACCCACATAAACATCCCAAGGCTCATGCCTCCACGATTCTGCTGCCAAACCTCACAAATGTCGGATGGGTGAAACCTACGAGGAAAATCCCGACTGCGGTATCAGCCATGCTATTTCCTCCAATCATACCTGTCCATGAAAGAAAAGCCCTCAAGCCTGAGGTAGACAGCGAAAAGGGAAAAAAAGATCATGTACGAAGGACGAGACCCATTCGCTAACATGAGGGTCATCATAAACTACGAGGGTATGAATGATGAGATCCCAAACAGCGATGACGAGGATCAAGTTCAAATTCCTCGTATCAAGAAGGGAAAAGGGAGCAGTTCAAAGAAGAGCCCTGGCCCTATTATAAAGGATGTCTCAGTCATCATCCAAGACGAGACAGATAATCACAAATCCCTGATCCTCCCGGTTCATGAGGATCTGACCTTGGATAACTGGAGCAGTGTCTCTTACCTCGGTCGAAAAAGGGTAAAGGGGCAGAGAGAGTCAATCTGCCCTTTAATCATGCTTTCATTGACTGCTTACTTTTGATTGCACAACCATAACAGCAACTTTGTCATACTTTGCAGAATGCTCTGTATAGTTAAGCAGTTGTAAATATCTAAGATGAAAGTTTTTTTATTTTCAGGACCCAAGCATTGGATTTGTGTGCCTCTGCTGATGAGATGTCAACCTGTCAAAGTGACTACGACTTTGATGTAGAACTGAACTTCGACTTGACGGATATTGATCAAGAGGAGGAAGATGACTATGAGGTGCCCGAGGAGATCAAAGAATGGGTTGAAGACAAACCCAAACCAAACCTTGACCAAACCACCACCATCAACATAGGAACCTCCGAAAATATCAAAGAAATCCAGATAGGTTTAGACCTCACACCCAATCAAAAAGCCAACCTGATCGAAATCCTAACACAATTCTAGGATGTATATGCATGGTCAAATGAAGACATGACTGGCTTGTCTACTGATATTGCCATCCATCGAATGCCCATCAAAGATGGATTCAAACCAGTCAAACAAAAGCTCAGGCGATTGAAACCTAAGTGGAGTCTGAAAGTCAAAGAAGAAATTGTTAAACAATTCAAAGCCGGAATCATCATAGTATCAACATACCCAGAGTGGCTGTCAAATATAGTTCCCGTGCCTAAGCCCGGAGGGAAGGTATGAGCCTACGTGGATTACCGGGATTTGAACAAAGCTTTCCTCAAAGATAATTTCTTGGTACCTTTCATCCATATCCTGATCAACAATATTGCACAGTATGGCATGTATTCCTTCGTGGATTGCTTTGCTGGTTATCATCAAATCGTGGTTGTTGAAGAAGACTGGGAGAAAATAGTTTTTATCACTCCCTGGGGAACCTTCTGTTACCGACGACTATCTTTTGGCCTAATCAATGCTGGGGCCACATATCAGCGAGCCATGATGGCCCTCTTTCATGACATGATGCACAAAGAAATAGAGGTCTATGTCGACGACATCATCAACAAATCCCGGAGGGAGGATGATCACATCGACCATCTCAGGAAGCTGTTCAACAGGTTATGTAAGTATAACCTTAAGCTGAATCCTGCCAAATGTGCTTTCGGCCTTAAAGTAGGCAAGCTGTTAGGATTCCTGGTGAGCAATCAGGGCATCGAGCTCGACCCTACTAAGATCAAAGCCATTACTGAAATTCCCATACCTCGTACAGAGAAGGCGATACGTGGATTCCTGGGAAGGATTAACTTCATAAGTCGTTTCATTTCACAGCTCACAGTAACCTATGAACCCATCTTCAAGCTATTAAGGAAGAATTCCTCCACTAAATGGAATGAGGACTATCAACAAGCCTTCCTTTCCATTAAGAAGCAGCTGATCAAAGCACCGGTATTGGTACCCCCAAGGGATGGAGTTCCCTTGTTCATGTACCTGTCTGTCAATACCAACGCAATGGGGTGCATGTTAGGACAGAAAGATGATAGTAGTAAAGAAAGAGCTATCTATTACATCAGCAAAAGATTCAGCAGTGGTGAACAAAAGTACACCCTGATCGAAAAGACATGCTGTGCATTAGCATGGGCCGCCATGAGGTTGCAACACTATTTGCATGGGCATACGACCTACCTCATATCCCTCATGGATCCACTCAAGTACGTATTCAACAAGCCAATGTTGAATTGTCGATTGTCCAAATGGCAGTTAATCCTACAGCAGTTCGACATTGTCTACATAACTCAGAAGTCAATCAAGGGTCAAGGCATTGCAGACCAATTAGCCGAAGCACCTTCAGGAGGGTTCGAGCCCCTGGAGACATATTTCCCGGATGATGGGATCATGATAATTCAACAACTCCAGTCTGAGAATACAGTCCAACTATGAAAAATGTATTTCGACGAAGCGGTGAACATGGAAGGTGCCGGAGCTAGGGCAGTCCTCATCTCTGGTGCAGGAAAACAGTATCCTGTGGCTACCAAACTTCAATTTGGCAACACCAACAACACGGTCGAGTATGAAGGCTGTATAATAAGGTTGAAATTAACCCAATCCATGGGAATCAAACACTTACTGGTCTTTGGAGACTCTGAGTTAGTCATCAGACAAACCACCGGCGCGTACCTTACCAGAGAAGTGCATTTGCTGCCCTATCATCGGCAGGTTGTCAAAATATCCCGTGAATTTAAAGACATAACCTCAGTCATATATCGCGAGGTAGGAATGACTTTACTGATGCATTGGCAACGTTGGCTTCGTTAATACGCATATCCGATAGGAGTGGATTTCCCAACATCAAGTTCACAATCCAAAAAGCACCAACATATGGGAATTACATTGGAGAAGAATCAGATGAAATACCTCCTGTCAATCAGCCTTGGTATCAAGGCATCAAGGAATATCTATGAGATGGATCTACACCCGCTGAAGCCAGCCAATCTGAGAGAAAGCGGATTCACAAGATGGCTATGAAGTTCTATCTAAGCGAAGATGCCCTGTACAAAAGGGATGCTGGAATAGGCCTGTTAAGATGCCTCAACAAAGAGCAAGCCCAAAGACTTATGGATGAAATCCACGGTGGAGTCTGTGGTCCACACATGAGCAGTCATTTGCTGGCCAAGAAGATAATCAGAACATGACATTATTGGATCTCTCTTAAGGCTGACTACGACGATCACGTTAAGAGATGTTTTAAATGCCAAATACATGGAAATGCCATCCACGCTCCTCCAAATAAGCTGCACAACATGAGTTCAACATGGCCTTTCTCTATGTGGGGAATGAATGTGATAGGTCCAGTGGAACCAAAAGCCAACAATGGTCATCGATTCATTTTCACCATGATCGATTACTTCACCAAATGGGTTGAAGTAGCCTTCTTTCCCGAAGTCACAAAAGAGGTCATCATTAGTTTCATCAGAAACAATGTCGTCTGTTTATATGGACAACCGGAGGTGATCGTATCAGACTACGCCAAGAACCTGAACAATCAAATGATGAAAGAACTATGCAGGAAGTTCCACATCAAGCATATCAACTTCGTCATCTATCAGCCCAAGATAAACAGTGCTGTCGAAGCGGCTAATAAAAACATCAAGAAGATCATGCAGAAAATGTCCGCCAATCACAAGGAATGGCCTGACCTGCCTCCTCTCACCCTGTTAGCATACAGGACGTCAATGCGCACCTCTACTGAGGCTACCCCCTATTCGTTGGTTTATGGCATGGAGGCAGTCCTTCCTGTAGAAGTAGAGATGGAATCCTTGCGAGTGATGATCGATGCTCAGATAGACGAAGATCAATGGTTGTAAGACCGATATCACCAACTGTCTCTGATAGATGAAAAGAAGGCTACAACCATTTTTCACTGACAGTTATACCAGCAAACGATCGCCAGATCCTACAACAAAAAGGTCTGAATCCGGCAATTCAAAGAAAATAACTTGGTACTAAAGAAAGTCCTGGCCAATCAGGATGAAGCTAAAGGAAAGTTCGCCCCAAATTGGGAAGGCCCTTTCATTGTCAAGGAGGTGTTGACAGGGGGAGCTATCAAACTACAAGAAATGGATGGGAATGAATTTCCCCAACTCATCAATTCAGACACCGTGAAAAGATACTACGTCTGAGACACATGTATACCCGCATCCGGGTCCTACAAATCAAATCAAGTTCGATTTTTCACCAAACAACAGGAACTACGAATGACCTGATCTCCCAACACCCGGGAGTACGTAGACAGCCATTTCTGGTGCGGTCAAACCAAATAAAAAAAACTCAAAAACTCATCAAACCAAACTCAAAAACCCAAGATAAATACTTTTCAAACCTCTCTCCAACCAAACAACTGAAACTACGAATGACCTGATCTCCCTACACCTGGGAGTACGTAGGCAGCCATTTCTGGTGCGGTCAAACCAAATAAAAAAAACTCAAAAACTCATCAAACCAAACTCAAAAACCCAAGATAAATACTTTTCAAACCTCTCTCCAACCAAACAACCTGAACTACGAATGACCTTATCTCCCTCAAACCGGGAGTACGTATGCAGCCACTTACGGCGCGATTTGACCTCCAAGAAAAAATAAAAATCCCAAGATACCAAAGACATACAAAAGCTAAATCCTATCAAGCTATCCTGATCAACAGGCCCATCTGAGATACTCCCTGACATCTCAACTATCAGTCCATCAAGAAGAAGCTCAAGATACATCTACAACTGCGAGTCATGAAAGAAGTGGTAATCACTCAACAATGACAGTACATATCCAATCAGGGAAGTGAATCAAAACTATATTTCTCTGATATATAACACTAATTAATATATACATAATTCCTTGTACATGATAAAAATGGTTGATCTAGTCTGTGCAGGAAAAATAAAGCTAGTCTATGGACCTAAAGATAAGCGGGCCAGTAATGCCAGCATGGCATCTCTCTCTGAAGATGGGGGAGCAGCTTCAAGTGTAATCCCCTCGGCCTCCATACTGCCCAAAACCTCCACGATCATCTGCAAGGTGGCACTATGGTCATCAATGTATGCACTTATCTCGGTAACCAAACCATGAGTGTAAGATTGAAGAGCAGTACTATCAGTAATGTGGAAATCACGGGAAGCTATAGCCTCATCCCTCTCTGCAAAAGCTGCGTCTCGAGCGATCAAAGTCTCCTCGATCTCAACATATACTGCGTCTCTAGCTGAGCGGATCTCGTCTAGCTCCACAACCACTGCATCTCTAGCATATCGGAGCTCCTCTCTCTCTCTATCAAGCCAGCATCCAAAGCGGCCCTGAGCCCATCTCTCTCCGCCAAAGCTAAATCTCTGCCCGACAAGGTAGTCAACATTTGCGCTCTAGCCGAGTCTCGCTCAAAGGTCATCCTGAATAGTGAGTTCGCTAAAGCTGGATCTGTCCCCACAGGAATGGTCGGGGGATCGCTAACTAATGTTGTGGTCAAACCCATGAACAGCTCATCCTTGGTAAGAGAATTCGATTCCTCCATAGGCTCCTCCTCGTCTAAATCTATAATAAGAGCTGAAGGAACATATGCTGCTGCTGCTATATCTGCCTCTAACCAGGCAGAATACTTCGAAGAACGGCCCGGATGGCTACCAGAGAAATCAGCCCTCTCTCGATGAGTCCAACACTCATATACTCTAACCAAGTCGGCGGATGACATAGACGAAGCCGACATCCTCTGATCAGTAGCCCCCTTAAAGTGGTGCAGACTCTGAAACTGATCAAACTGCTCCATAACTGCCAAGGGATGATAGGTAGTCACTCCCCTCAAACCCACCAGGGGCAAATAATCTAGGCCAGATTCATGGGTGATGAAGCTATATGGGGACACTAGCCCTGAGCATGGCAAGATCAAGAACGGATGCTCAATATCAGACAGAAATGCCAACCATGACTCTGCATCAATGCACTCCGCAAAGCTGAAAGGAGTAAACTGTGGATGTCTCGTGAGTGAAGCAAAATCCCTGAGGCCTGAAGAATCCAATAGGTCGTATGTGGGACATCAGCCATATATACAACAAGACCAAACTACCTCAAAAAAACCCCTCTGAATGGGTACTATAATGAGTGACTAACCTCAGTGTCTCAGCCAGTATCATAGGGATGAGGGTATTACCCTGTCTAAGGGCCCTAACCAGGACTACCAATTCCATATCCAGATGATCCAAGCGTAGCGGCATGTATACGTATGCCACAACACACATCAGCAGAATATCTATCCTGGCCGCATGCCATGCCTCTGCTAAAACAACAAAATCCCAGACATGGCGATCATAGCTATCAATCTCGCCAAAGCGCTCGATCAAGAAGTCAATGGAGATCACATGCCCAGAAATGATCTCATCCATGACTATACTCTGATGAAGACTAGACAGCCGAAAGAACGGTCTCCGCATGTCGCTAATCGTCGTCCGAGTGCACGATAACTCTAAGTCCAAACCGGTGAATCTCTGGTACTCCTCCAGAGTAGGCGACAGCTCACACCGCCTGATGCGGAACACCTGCCTCTCAGGCATCCATAAGGGTAAAAGACCATCAACAAACCCATATGGAACTCTAAATTCCGCAAGGGCCAGCGAATGCCCCAACATATGGTCCACTGTCCCCCTGGCTGAAAAGAGCAAACTCTCATACCAGGACCTCAACGATACAGCCGCCGCAGACGGTGGTACATGCTTAATACGGCTAACGAAAGACGACGTCATCTGTATCACCATACCACAAGACCATCCAGGGGTCAAACTCACCTGTCTAAATGCATACATATGGCATCATATATGCATTATGACAAATATAAACATGATGCGATAGATAAAAAAGATCATGAATATCTATAACATCCTATCTACTGCGGGCATCATCCCTGTCTGATAATACAAAGAAAAAAGGAGAATACAGGGAAATGGGGCACCATCACCCAACTAATACAGTGGTCTATCAAAATGATGGCACAACCGTCGAATAGCCAAAAAAGTGGCTGACCAAAAAGTATAGCTACAACAGCAATCAAAGGAAGTCGATAACATCAATGTCAAAGCGATCGATCTGCTCCATCTACTCGATGGATACAAAACTGTTGCTATCAGGCATGTCTGGGAGATATAAGGGAGGATCTGCCCCAGCAAAGCTGCTGCTAAATGGACCTGAAGAGGGGCCTACTCCAGAGCTGGACGGGTCAAATGAAGATGCCTCTGACGGATCTCGGCCAAGGTGCCTGATAAAGAAACGAGCTTTCTCCAACTCCCTGGTCAGATCTGCTATCTGGTCTGCGTGAGTGGGCTCTCTAAAGCAAGATATCCAATCCGTCATCATCACGAACCCTGGCACCATATCTGCCATGAACTGGGTAGCACGAGTCTGAGCTCTAATAGTACGAGGATTCCACCAGCTGCTAAATGCCTCCTGGCTGTACGGGCCCTCTAATAAGGCAAAACCATCTATGCCCTCCATAGGGATATCTGTTAATAGCACAGTCAACTGCCAATGATGCCAAGCAGGAGGGGCAATGGGGATGTGGATCTCCCCGTAATGCTCCTAATGGCACGCTCTCCAAGATAGAGCTCCCAGCCTCCCACCGTCAACAACGGGACTCTGCGGGTCTCCAAAAAAAACTCCCTGCCAGTAGGGACACCTCCCTCGAATTCGACGATCAAAAACTTAGACGTATACGACGTCCAGGTGATCGATCCAGCAGTCAAAAACTCTAACTAAAGACGGGCATGAGTAAATCCCTCAACAACAGGGACCTTCGTTAAAATAAAGTGATGCCATCTCCGTCCTCGAGGATAGGTCTCCAAGCCTAGAGCAGAAGCAGGCCGTAGGCAAGGAAGCCTCTCTAATGCCCAAAGCTGATCATGCAAATATCAAAAGTCCTCAATGACCATGACTGACAAACATGAATGCTAAAATCAAAAAGGTACAGAAAAATGTACTCACCAGCAAAAATGGGTAAAATCCTAACCAAGCCTCCGTCACACCCTCCGAAAGTATGTGCATGCCACGGAGAAAATAGGAAAAGGTATAAGAGCCCTAATCATAGTCACTAAGGCGCTCTACATGTCGAGTGGCGCTAATCAAGGAGAAGGACACAGTAGAAGAGTTGTCCGCCACAAAACAACCCCTGATGATCGATAAAAATAATCGCCTCAGAATGCGATCTCTAGCCCTCTGATCACCAAGCAGAGGCTCCTATAAAGTCCCATCCTGGGCATCTATACTCAAGGGACCAGATTGGACCGTCCGACCCTTGAACACCGTCGTAGGAACTCCCAGCAGGGACCGAACGACAGTGGGCATAATATCAGCCACAACAGGCACTGGTTTGCCCTCAAACTCAATGCCGTTGATAAATCCCCAATCCATAGGAGTCATCATCACCTCGCAATCTAGCAAATGAAGGGACTGAGTCTGGTGGAACCAGCGCTCAGATAAAGCCCTCATATACCCTCATGGGCAACGGCGGGGAAGGATCGAGAAAAAGGCCTGAAAGCCCCAGCCATCCACGACATCTCTGTAATCCTCGTGCAAAGTATGATACAGGGAATGCACGCTAAACCAGTTCCCTCGAGGCTGCGTAAAGCCAGGAACCTGCATCAAAAACCAACCCATTTCAAAAACCTATGCCCCGAGAATGGCAAAAAGGAAGAAAAAAATCCAGAAAAAAGAAAAACTTTAAGTCACCTCGTTGGCGTGAAGATATCTCAAAGGATAGCGACTCAAGTCGCCCAACAACTCCTGCGTCTGCACAACAATGCCAGGGACCTCCGCACGTGGAACCTGAGCGGGAACAGGAGTAACAAAAGGAGCCTCCTCATCGTCAATATCAAGTGGCTTCTCGTCTTGTGCTGGACAAATCATTGCCTCCACCAATCTACGAGGCGTCCGAGCTGGACGAGGCTGAGAAACATCAGAAGCCCTCCTCCGTCTAATACCTGAGGATACCCTGCTGGAACTGCTAGGTCTATCGCGATCCATCGCATACACCAATACTCCAAATCACCTCAGAAAGGGTGTGGTAAGCCTAAAACCTGTGTCTTATCATTTTTAATCAGTCCAGCATATATCTCTAGGTCCTAAGACATGCATGGGTCGATCAAAAATATCCAGTAAAGTCAAAACTGCATGTTTTCAAAACCTTGAAGCTAAAAACCTGCATGGGTCAGTAAGGAAAATCCCTAGTATAGTCAAAAATACATGTTTTTCAATGCTTAAGATTTTGGAAAAATTTTGCCAGAGTCTCCTTTATAAAATGGATTGTCCACATGCACACAGGTATGTCTAGGTGGCTATTCAGTAGCACACCTACCCAAAAACAGAAATAATTCATATTTATTAAAAAAAAATCAAAAGTCAACCTCACATGGTAGCCAATTACCATGGACTTTTTAGTTGAAAATCCAGGCTCACTAGGCCTTAAAAAGAATGACTAAACTGATCAAAAAGTGCAAAATAACACTGTCTCAGAACCTGAATTTTCTTACATCCAAACGTGCATTACAGTAAGATATGCATACATATGAAGTCAGAAAATTTTTAGCAGATCATATAGGCATACATTTTTCATACATTGCGTCTAAAAGCACCCTAAGTGGTTCGCATGCTTTTAACAGTCAAAATCTGTGAAAAAAGCATGTAAAACGTTACTTGCGCTGAATGTGTAGGAACTGACGAAATCAGAAAACAGCTGCCCAAACTCCGTAGATCTAAAAAAGAAGATCGAAAATTCGTTTGGAACTCAAATGGGAAACTTGGAAAATGAAAATCCCGCAGCCCAATTTAAAGCCCAGGTGGCCGCACCTCCACCTGCGACTGCTGTAACGCCCCCAAATTCGGACCGCCACAGTCGTCTCGAATTCGGTTCTTCACGTTCTAACAATAATAACTAAAGTCATACACTCACAGCGGATAATCTAGAATAATATACAATGATTTATTATATTTATTCCCCCAAGTCTCGCAACCTACAATACTTAATAGATTACATAATAATATCAAATAAAGACTTATTACATAATCTAACTTAAAATTAAACATAATTCTGAATCAGTCTTAATACATCATCTTAATAGACATAATATAACACACAGATATTTAGAACATAAAAGGGGCTAGCTTGTCGGTAGCCTTGCCCTTGCCCTTATCGACTCCCGAAGGTCCACCATGCTCTGCCTTAACTGAAAATGTTTTAGGGAAAGCAAGAATGAGCACAAATTGCCCAACAAGTAATATACGATAAGGGTGAAGAGTTTTATAATACAACTTTGAAATATCAAGGTATAATCTTACTGATAATCAAGAGTTTGAAGAATAACATCATGAACAACTAGTATCAACAATTATCAAATCAAACCTTGGAATATGAAATGATAGTTCATTATAGATCAACAGATATATATGAATTCAAAGGCAATCAATGTATCCAACTAGATAAAATAATTTATACTGAGCAGTCACTAAGGACTATTGAACATCTACTAGAATTATCAATATTAAACTGATAACCCAAAAAAATAAGTATGATAGATGATCAGTCTACAATACTTCATGTTATGCATAACAGCACAATAATTTTCACGCGTGTGTTGGGCTTCCAACAATATATACATTCCCCTTACCATAAGGGTTGTTCAACTCAGTTTTCAAAGATTCCGCACCAGTCAATTGGTTTGGATAGTTTTCTAAATATGCATATTGTCTAGCCGAATCAAATGGCATAGACACTTTCACGATATTTAAGAACAATATTAAGTTCAACATGAATAATAGCTTTCATAAGACAAAAGTTTATTCAATAAGCATACTAACTCAATTTAAACGAGTAAGTAAGACAGCTTGCTTTCACAAGGATCCATTGCAAAGGTTAGGATACTTGTAATTAATAATACAAGAACGAGTTCAAGGAAACTTGCACAATAAAAGAGTGTAAGTCAGAGAAACTTGCTTACAATATCCGTTGAATAAAGTAATGCAAGGGTTTAAGATACTTGCCTTAAGCGTAGTCTATCCACGTAAAGTTAATCAACACTTTCGAATCCTATTTATCATATATTTACATGTATAGGATATTCATTAGCTGTATAGTTTAACATCATATTTTATTAATCAACACATAAGTTAGGTCTTAACCTAGCTACACAGTTTATATCACGCATAGTATCATACCAATTCACGATTCTCGATAGATATAACTTTCATCGTCTTTTATCTTTAAAGTTACTCTTTTCAAGTTAAACATCTTCATATATCATCACTAACATATAAGACCACAACCAATACCAAACATATTCTATTTAGTAAGTTATAGCATTGTTATAAGTTAACTGTTAAAATCAGATTCAAGCATCAACATATAATATCACATAGCATATATACATGTTAAAGGGTCCTTCCATGCTTGTTCAACCTTTCCAAGTTCAATCATACATGATATAGTTCTAAATCATGGTTTCTAACGACTTAGGGTCATACAATGCCATGAATTCACATAAGTTATCATGCTTGTCATTTAAACATATAAGGTAGTCATATATTTTGTTGATAGGCATGCTCACATGTTTCTACATCATATACGCATAACTAGTATCGTTATTGGTTTCGAAAACATGCTTAAACTCATATGTGGCTACCTTGCATTGTATCTAACAAGTATGTGTATATGTATGACATCTTAGTGAGGTTAAGAGCACTCTCATGCATGTCCAAAATATCAGAACACTATGGCTTTGGTTCATGCATCTCTAGTTTCCAAAACTTTCAAGTTTAGCTTTTGAAATCACTTTAAACTCAACCTATGTATGCTAGTGTATACTTAACACTTTAGACTATCACTTCATGCATAACTAAACCATATAATCATGCTCGCAAAATCAGAATGTAGATATGATACCTACATATCAAAGTTCGCTTTCAAAACTTATATCTTTGTTAGTAAATGTTTACTAATGAGGTCCAACATGTGCATGCTATATCATGAAACATATATACATAAGTCAACATATTTTTCATGCATTTCTAGGTCATACGAACATGAATCAAAAGTCAGAATATAAACATGAATATAACATATTAAGGTCCCCTTTTTAAAAACTCCAAGTTCATTTTGAAACTATAACCTTTCATCAATCATGCATGCTAACATAGTAAAACATGTTCTCTTTAGATTTAGGTATACTAATACATATGATAAACTAGTCATCATGCTTGTTTAAACAAGTTTGAACATGTTATCTCCTAGCAGCTTGCAGCAAAACTAGAAAACTGCCATAGGGGCCTGGCGCAGCTGCGCTGCGCCCTAGTATAAAACTGGCGCAGCTACGCCAAGTCTCTGCCAGCAGCAGTGCAGTTTCTACTTCGGCAGAAACTTAAGCCAATTTCCAAATTTCACAACAATTTTGACTGTAACCAAGCTACATTACAGTTCTATCATACTAGCAAGCTAATACAACAACTATCAAACAATACTCAATCACATAATCATGAATTTCAACCAAAATCAAGAATATAAGAAATTTGCAGAAATCATGAATGAAGAACATGGAATGTAGATTATACCTCTGTTAAACTAATTGAGCTTGCTGAAATCTCTGAACTCACAATACTGCTATATCACTAATGAAATCTTACTCTCTATATGCTCTCAATATCTCAACAAATGAATTTGAAGGAGAAGAGACTATATTTATAGAGTTTACAATACTCAGACAAAGCTTTTGCACCCCAAAATAAACCAAAGGGAGAATGAATTATATAGTGGTTATGGGGAAGTTGGTGAGTAGTTGGTGATAAGCATCATGAAGGCCACTCACCATGAATCATGATAGCTAGCATAAGCTTGGGAGAAGAAGAGGGAATAGGCTTGTAGCCTTTCACGTGTAGGAAGAAATATGTCTCTTATATTGAGACAGAGCAAAATAAGCTCAGCACATGAAATGTGAATTAAGTATAACACTTAGTTTACTACATACTCATAATAATATACATAGGTTATAAAGGTATACTTAGGTTATAAATTAGTGTCACAAGGTAATTCAATTAAATGAGAAATATTTCAATGTAGGTAATTCAACTTGCACATATATAATCCATGTACATTTTGTTAACACCGAATGTAATTCAATTAGGTATTATCACATATACTATCCCAATTCTATTATTTCAATCATATCAATTATTGAAATATCATCAATTAGCAATTATTTATTATATATTCAAGATATACTAATTTAATGTCCACACACTCACATTGTCACATAGTTCCATGATGTATTCATATACTTATTTAATTAGTCATAACATATATAGTATAGTCATATTAATGCGTCACATTGCACTATATAATATAGTTGTAGCTTCGATATATTATATGTTCGATATCTCATAAAATTGCACAAGCAATTAATATAATCTTATTATATTAATAACTTACTTGTTTGTGTTATTATTCACAATATCAAATAAATCAATAATAATTAATTACTCATCTTATCGATTAATTAACAATAATATTAATTAATCCATCCCTCATTAATATACCCTTATCAATTATTATTATACGATAAATTATCACATTCCTCAACAGTTTAATAAATACAAATATTATTATATTTATAAATAATTTACTTATTATTATACTATTACTTGCAATAATAATAAATCAACAGACTATTATTATATTTTTCATAATAACAATTAACAATTAATATAGATTAATTGCTCACTTAATAATTCCTTCATCCTTGACTTAATTAACTCATCATCGTTTCTATTCTTGTGCCACACAAGGCATTTCAACGAGCTTATCATAAACTCCACATTCTTCTCAATTATTATAAATTCAATTTGAATTCATTTGAATTAACTCATCTCATAACACATAAATATTTATATTCGAATAAATATTTATTTTCATTAATATATTCATTTAATAATATTCAAAAATTCTTAGGTATTACAGCTGCCGCACCACCACCTGCAGCAGCCTAAGGTGGGTCCCACTTCCCTGGGCCCAGTTCGATTCGAGTCGAAACAGAGTTTAACTGAGCTGCCAAGTCAAATCTGAAGAAAAATCGCTACGCGATTGAGCAGTTTGTCTTGAAAATCTGCGTTTAAGTAGCAGGAATCTGACAGAAAGGGAAACCACACGAAGACCCTTGGTATTCATCCCGGAGCCATGTCCGGGGATCAACAAAGCCAACTACCAAAAAACTGCGCAAAACTACTGAAAACTGCCATTTCTCGAAGTTCGGGTACAGTCTGAAGTCAAGATCAACCGTTGGTTCCATTCCAGCGAAGTTCGGGTACAGGCCAAAGTCCAGTTCAACCGTTAGTTCCATTCTAGCGAAGTTCGGGTACAGACTAAAGCCAAGTTCAACCGGTGGTTCCAGTCCAGCGAAATTCGGGTACAGACCGAAGTCCAGTTCAACCGTTGGTTTCATTCCATCGAAGTTCGGGTACAGACTGAAGTCCAGTTCAACCATTGGTTCCATTCCAGCAAAGTTCGGATACAGACCGAAGCCAATTTCAACCGTTGGCTCCATTCTAGCAAAGTTCGGGTAAGGACCGAAATCCAGTCCAGCCGTTGGCTCAACCCCAATGACGCTTCAATCGTCGGATTAGCCCCATGAGACATCGGGAGAAGATCTAGGAGCGAAAGCCATATAATACTCCATCCTCACAAAGGACAGATGATGGAATTTGTTATACACATCCTCAAAAGAGAATAGGGTGAAAGATTGGATATTCAACTCCCTATTGCAAGCTGCCAAGTGAAAACTATCATCAGGATAAGTGTCGACAGATCCCAGCAAGGTGACTTAATACCTGAGGGATACCCCCGTCAGAGGAACCTTCCGAAACGCACAACAGCATCAACCAAGAGGAAAAATATGCCCCCTGATAATGCTGACAGATACAGGAAACCATGGGTTTCAAACCAAGGAAGCATCCATAATATTATCCCCATCAGAGTCAAGAAGGCTGTCATGAATATCGTCATCCCCAGCAGAAAGTGACGAAAGCCGGCTTTTATAGCCTAACTCTGATAACCCATCAGGGAGGTTAATCAACGACAATCTTATTAATCTCGAGGGTCGTCATGGATAACTTTATCCCCAGCAGTCAATGACATGAAGCAATCCATGCTGACCCTACCCCCTCAAGGGTATCTATCAACCATAACATGCCATATCATGCATTGTCGTGTGTCTGCGTTGTGCTGACCCTACGTTCTCAAAGGTATCTATCAACCATAACATGCCATATCATACATTGTTGTATGTCTGCGTTGTGCTGACCCTACGTCCTCAAAGGTATCTATTAACAATAACATGCCATATCATGCATTGCCGTGTGTCTGCATTGTGCTGACCCTACGTCCTCAAAGGTATCTATTAACCATAACATACCATATCATGCATTGCCATTTCCAGTGTCTACCAATCTTTATCCTGTCCATTTCATTACATTTCATGAACATGATAAAGAGGGGCATCTATAGACACTCAAAATTTTCTTTGCCCCAATACTAACAATGTAGGAGGGCAAAGCCGTCAATCAAATCAACCCCGTTACCGATACCGGGCTTCCAAACCAAACCCAGCCCCCAATGCCGGTCATCCAGTTCAAATCTGATCCCCAATATCGGTAAACCTAAATTCGATCCCAAATATCGGTAAACCTAAATCGGATCCCCAATATCGGTAAACCTAAATTCGATCCCCAATATCGGTAAACCCAAATCTGATCCCCAATATCGGTAAACCCAAATCCGATCCCCAATATCGGTAAATCCAAATCCGATCTCCAATATGGATAAACCCAATTCCGATCCCCAATATTGGTAAACCTAAATTCGATCCCCGATCGCCAATCGGACAGTCAATCCAGATCCGATCGCCAATCGGACCGTTAATCCAGCTTTGATCGTCAATCGGACTGTCAATCCAGCTCTGATCGTCAATCGGACCGTCGATCCAGCTCCGATCGTCAATTGGATCGTCAATCAAACCGTCAATCTAGCTCCGATCGCCAATCAGACCGTTAATACATTTTTGATTGCCAATCGGACCGTTAATCTAGCTTCGATCACCAATTGGATCGTCGATCCAGCTCCGATCTTCAATCGGACCATCGATCCAGCTCCGATCGTCAATCGGACCGTCAATCCAGCTCCGACCGCCAATCAGACCGTCAGATCAACCCCGATCTCAATATCGGGCCATCAGATCAATCTCGATCTCCAATCGAGCCATCAGTGCAAACCCCGATCTCAATATCGGGCCTTTAAATCAGCCTCGACAGTAATACGGGAGGTATCGATCAACCTCAATCTCAATATCGGGCCGTCCAGTCAGCCCCGGCATCAACCAAGGAGGTACAGGTCAACCTCGACATCAACCCAGGATGTGTCAAGTCATCCCCGGTCTCAGCCCGGGAAGTACATATCATTCCCGGCATCAATCCGGGAAGTGCAGTTCAACCCCAGAGATGACCCTAGGAAGCCAAACTCACCAAGGACTACCCCAGAAGGGGCAAAACAATCATTTTACCAACTTCAAGCCGATTCGGTCAAATTCAAGCTAAATTGATGTCAACAAGGTCAGAACAAACCATAACGACGATCCCGAGTACAAACAACGCAAGGCAGTTCAACGGACAAACTGTGTGGAATCGAAGGCCTGGTTATGAACCTGTCTTCCTGGACCCAGAATATATTTTATCCCATGTCATTGCGACACTCTCGGCGAGGGCTTTTCGAAAAGGTATCGCACGCCTCAAACGGATGCTCCGATCAAAAATTAAAAAAAAAATCGACTTCAATTGCGCGTTGTTCGGAGTGCACGTATTTCGAGACGACAGAACCCGGCATCGCGGGCCCCACCAGGGGAGCCGCACCTCTACCTGCAATAGTAGCAGGTAGAGTGGAGGCTTCCTGGCCAATAAATAAATGTGCCTCCCTTTATTTTCAAAAAAATTTTGAAACGCAGTGAAGCCCTGCTAGTTTGGTTTTCTGACTTTTACACCTCTTCTAAACCCAAATATTTTCACTCTAACACATAGATATATCCACATACTACCACATATCAGAAAATAACAGGTAGATTTGGACGTATAGAGCCTACGATTTGGCAGAAAGCCCGTGTAGCAGTCCATTGTAAGTATTTTCACGATCAGAAAGTGAATATTACTTCTTCGTACTTTTATACACTTGCACGTTAAGTTTCATTTTCCAAAAATTCCCAGAAGTTAGTTCCGTGGCCGTTTTCGTCAAAATCTAGTATATTTTTGTATATAAACTGATTTTCTGGCATTTCTACAACTCGGATTGACGATCCGTCAGCTCCAGCAACTTCAATGCACTAAACTCTTTGTTCTGGAAATTTCGCCGAACTGGGTTATCTTTCTAGTCCGATTTTGACCCTTTTTTATATATATTTAACTGTATATATACTAATATTTTAATTCTGTCAAGCCCAGATGTCAAATCCGAGGTAGTTTACCGCTTTTATATATATTTACGCATATATAAGCAATTTTCACCATCACTGGGTTCTCTTCCCAGTCTTGGTTGACTACATTCTGTCAATATATATATTTCAATTCTAGTCCGGGCACTGGCGTGAAAACCCATCGCCCTTTATACTATTTTTGCACTCTTCGTCATACTGGGTGATCTCCCCAGTCACTAGTTGACTACTTTTCTGCAATTTACATTCCAGTCTGGCCTGGATTATTTCATGGCCTTTATACTATTTTTGCACACTTCACCATTATTGGGTTATCTTCCCAGCCCCTAGTTGACTACTTTTATGTACATTTATATTTCAGTTCGGCCTGGATCATTCTGTGCCCTTTTTACTGCTTTTATATATATTTATGCATATATAAGCATCTTTCACCACCACTGGGTTCTCTTCCCAGTCTTGGTTGACTACGTTTCTATCAATATATATATATATATATATATATATATATATATATATATTCCAGTTCGGGCACAGGTGTGAAAATCCATCGCCATTTACAACTTTTATATATAAACTGTATATATATATATATATATATATATATATATATATTGCTTTACTCGCTTCCTATTCAACTGCTACTTTAAATATTCATTTTATATGAATTGGCACTAACATATCTGCAGGCGGACTAGATTTATTTAAATATCGCCAATTCTAGTTTTCAAACGGTTCAAAACCTCCAGACTGAACCGGGAAGCTAGAGTGGCTGAGATTTCCTTAAATCTAGCTTTCTTTTTAGTTTCGGCTTCAAAAGCAATCTCGCGTCCCTTAGATTGTTATCTAGTGGGAATAAGACGCTTCGGCCGTGCGGATCGGGATTTACTGAATGAATCCTCGGTTCTGGCAATTTTGGGATATATATCTGTTTCTATACAAATTTGAACTGTGCAGGTTTTGGCTACTCATATGTGAGCCTAGGAATCGTGGTATTTATGATCAAGCTAATCAGAATCTGATTCCCACGATGGACAAACTCCGATTTACAAATGTACCCTGCCAGTTTTTTTGTAAAAAATGTACATGTAAATAGACCTTAAAACGGTTATCCAGATTTAAGGTCTCAACATAGTTAAAATATGGTTTGTTGTGTCAGAGTCCCTCCAATGGTTTTCATGCCCATGAGGAGACCGACACTTGTTTATTTTTGTGGTCGAGGATGCTTCGCAGCCCGACAAATCACCATTCAAATGCAGCCTTAAGGCTATAAAGATAAAATTGAAAGTATCAACAGGCTTCAATTCCTATGTTAGCGTAAGAGTTTGATAAACCAGCTTTTAAAACATCATTTTCAATTCAATCAAAAGAAAAGCTTTTGTAAATCAAATTAAATGCTTTTGCAAATCAAATCAAAGACTGATTTTCAAATCAAATCAAACCCTTCGTATATAGGGTCAACGAAGCAAAGCACTACTTTCAATCAATCAACTCAATAGGCCCAATTTTCAAACAGCATTCACTTACGCATTCCAGTTTTTAAAGGAAAATATTGAAAAGATGTGGTACCGTATTTACACGGGAGTCATGGGGTGCCTAACATCTTCCCCACACTTAACCAAGCCCCCGAGCTCAAACTTTGTTTTCAAAGATCAAGTTTCGACAGTGTCCAGCAATTGGGCCTCTTTCAAACAAAACTCGGTTGAGTTGGTTCAACCATTTTCAAATCTACCAACTGGCGACTCTGTAAAACGTTCAAATCGTCGACATGATACATGTTGGCCTTTCTCCTAAAAAAACGCTTCAAAATCTTTTTCCTAAATAAAAAGAGTGAGGGTAGAGAGAACTTAGGAAAAGAGATTAAAATATCCGGGTTATAACCCGACCCGCGAATTTTTTAAACCAACGTCGACAAATATTATACCAACTCTTGAAAAAGAAGAAGAAGAGAGTATACTCGTGTTATTTAAAAAAGTTTGTGGCTTAAATATAATTTACAACCCTAAACTATAGGTCATATAGTGATCCATCTTTCAATTTTGTCAATTAGATGATTGAACTATTAATTTTTTTCAATTCCATTCAATTGAGGCTGCCACGTCAGAAATTGCTGACGTGACTATCTAGGTAGGGCATAACTCAACTGATGTGTGTAAAAAAATAATTTTTTATTGTGATTAAACATTTTCGATATATTAAAAGGTAAAATGGTCACACCCTTTTCTTTAATACATTTAGACTAATAAAAAACATCAAAAGCTTCAAAACAATCATAATCGACCAAAGAGCAAGCCCAAAATTGATCGAAAAAATCCCTGAGAATCAAAAATTGCTCAAAAACTATCTACCAAAATGAGACACTACCGAGGAAGCCCACAAGAACTGGTCAAGATACAGTCGAGAAATCGGAAGCAGACCTAACGACGTCTGAGGTATCCCAAACCAGATGAAACCCATAACACATCTATTCAGCCAAGAATTGCCCATTAATCAGCTAAGGTTCACCAAATCAGACCAAACAAATCATTAATCCAACGGCGTTCAACGAATGGTACAACGACGTTCGATCGATTTTGGGGCTCTCATCCTCCGGCGTTCATCCTCCGATGGGACTCCACGGTGTCGGAGGAGGCTAGAGAGAATGATATTTGACGGCGATCGTCACGAAATTGATAGCTACTTACAGGTCGTCGATGAAGTCCAGCGGTCAATGGAATCAACCACAATATCCGACGACCAGAACAAAGCTAACTACGCCATCCAGATCGCTATTGCTCGACTCGAGGATGAATTTCGCAACATATTAATTGGCACACTAGACCCGAACTCGTCGATTCACTCTTTGGTCCGAACAGATAATCACTGGCGCCGACTTACTGAACGATAATTACACATACGACGATTCAATCAGCAAAGATGCCGAACTCCAAGAATTTGGTGCAATACAAAGCAGTAGCGGATGCTACAGATCTACAACTAGTATACAAAGGTTCAATGGCGTTCGATCGATTTTGGGGATCGATCCTGATTGTTTTGAAGCTTTTGATGTGTCATGATTTTGGGGGTCGATTCTGATTGTTTTGATCGATTTTGGGGATCAATTCTGATTTTTGGTGGCCATTTTACCCATTAATATATCAAAAATGTTTAATCACAAAATATAAAATTATTTTTGTACACACACATCAACTGAGTTATGCCCCACCCAAATAGCCACGTCAACAATTTCTGACGTGGCAATCTCAATTGAGTAAAATTGGAAAAAATTAATAATTCAATCATCTAATTGATAAAATTGAAACGTAAACTACAGGAATGAATATGACCTATAGTTTAGGTACTAAATTATATTTAAGCCAAAGTTTTTATTTGTCAATTTGTTATTATTGAAAAAGGAGAAAACTGGATATGCAGGAGTACCGCATCTCTCCTATTTACGCACTCCCCTTAGACGAAGTCGTCATCTTTAAAAAAAAGATTGTAAACTTTTCTTTCCCCTTCCTACTGTTGGCAACTAGTTCGTGTGGTTGCAGAGAACTGTAATTGTTGCGGTGATTCTTGTGCACTTACTTCAGCTATTTTGGATGTATTTTTGTAATACATGTATGGCTGGGTATATATCTTCTCCGTTCTATTAGTTCGGAATTGTCAATGAGAATGATTTTCTAGTGACTTGCGTTATTTTGATTGAATTTTAGAAGTGATTATAATATTGTGATTGTTTCAACAGGATGGAAGATCCAGATGTGGAATGGAAAATAGAAGAACATTATAATTCAAAACAGAGTAATGATAAGGTCAGTTGGATATTAAACAAGGGACTATGGCTAGGAAAAAAGGTTGTGATCACAGGTGTTATATTCTCATCTGCACCACTGGTTCTTCCTTCACTTGTGGTTTTTACTACGCTTGGGTTTGCGTGTTCAGTTCCATTTGGGCTTGTTTTGGCAAGCTATGCTTGCACTGAAAAGCTCATGAGCAAGTTACTCCCTGGCCCAACATCATCTTTTATGTTGGAGTATGGAACAATCTTGTCTGATGAAAATCAAGAAGAAGAAGTAGAAGATTTTGTGGATCTGAAGGAACAAGGACAACTGGGCTTTGGAAGAGAAGTTATGATGGATGAGGTGAAAGGGGAACAAATTGAGGACACAGTGGAAGGGGTTGTGATGAGGATTGAATTGGATGAGAAGGATGGCAATGAATTTCAAGGAGGTGATATTTTGCATCCCGGAGCAGTTTATGGGCAGAATGGTGCTGAGAAGCATGACCCAAAACAAGTGGAGGACGCAAGTAAAGGGTTTGTGATGAGGATTGGATTTGATGATAAGGATAGTAATAAGTTTGAAGGAGGAGATCTTTGGCAGGCTGATGTGGATTTTGGGCAGAACTGTGTTCAGGAGGAGCATGAGAAATGCCCACTGGTGGAAGAGGAACAACTGGAGGACACAATGGAAGGAGCTGTGATGAGTATTGAATTCGACGGCAAGGATATCAGTGAATTTGAAGGAAGAGGTCGTTTGCAGTGTGGTGCAGATTACGACAAGAACTGTGTTGAGAATCATGAGGAAATAGAAATGGAGGAAGAGGAGCAAATGGACTTCACAAGAAGAGGGGTTGAGAGGAGGACTGAAAAGGATGAGAATGATCGCAACAAAGTTGAAGGAATAGACATTTTGCAGGTAGGTGCAGATTATGGGCAGACTGGTGATGAGAATCATAAGCAAAAGACAATGGAGAAAGAGGAACATATGAGCAACACAATGGATGGGGTTGGGAGGAGAATCAAGTTGAATGAGAAGGTTAGAAATGAACCTGAAGGAGGTCTTTTGCAGGAAGGTAAGGATTATGGACTGAACAGTGTTGGGAAGTGTGAGGAAAAACCAATAGAAGTTATAGATGAGAGCATGGAAGAAGGGGGTTGTGAGGAAGATGTGGGTGAGTACTTAGAAGGAGAGGATGAATGGAAACCAGAGGAGACTGATGTGAAAAATAAGGTGCCAGTGATAGAAGAAGACAGGTACAAGAAGTCAATGGTGAAGATGCGCCGCGTGATAGTTATTGTTGGGGAAGATAAGAAGAGTGTTTGCACCGAGGGAGGTAAGCAAAATATCGGAGATTTCAGAGAATCGGAGAAGGTAGTATTAGTGGTAAGGCGGGTTGCAGAAGAAACTGGTGACAAAGAAAATGTTGTTGACAATGAAGATGAGGAGCTAGTCAGAGAAAGTACAGGACTTCTAGAAGAAATTAGGGATGAGGGTAAGGATGAACATGGCATGAAGGAATCTTGTGAACTAGCAAAATTTGAGGACAGGAAAAACATTGAGGTTGTGGATGAAGCAGTAGAGGAATTGTTCGAAGGAAAAAATGTTGAAACGGAAAAACTTGTTGGGGATATGAAAGTAACTGATATAAGGGAGCGAAATTCCACAATCTCAGTAGAAATTGGCTTGGCATGAGTATTGATAAAATTGACAAACCATTTGAAGTAAAAAAATTGAAACAGGAGAAAATTATTGGGGAGGTGAAAGGAATATACGTGGAGAATAATGAATCGGCTATATCAGTTGAAAATAAGTGTGTTGAAGAAAATGGAAAACCATTCAAGGAGAACAATGTGAAATTGGAAAAATGTTTTGGGAGGGTGAAAGAAACAGATGCCGGCAATAGAGTTGGGACCTTTTCAGGACATTACGAGGGCAGAAGGGAAGAAATTAAAAAACCAATTAAACCGAATATTGTAAGCCTTGTTAAGTTTGGTACGGAGATGAAAGGAACAGATGTAGTAAGGACAGATCAGATAATTTCAGAAGAAGCTGAGAAGCCATTGGAAGAGTATAATTTAGTATTAGGGAAGATTGTCACAGATATGGAAGGAACAAATGAAAAAGAAACAGGTCAGAGAATTTCAAAAGAACTTGAGGATATGCAAGTAAGTAAAACTGATTCCCCTGATGTAGTTGAACATTTTGGAGAAGTGGGATGTGCGATAGAAGATGGCAGAGATGCAAACAATGCTCCGGTTAGTTTTGTAGTTGAAAACATAAGTGGGCATTCACATGGAATGGTAAATAAAAAGAATCTCAGAGGGCTTTCTCAAACTGTTTTACAGGAGCAGAAACCGGTGTCAGAGAAAGTAATGGTGATGCAAGAGGGGAGACCTAATAACAATTCTTCAAATGCTAAGCGTGGAGATCTTGTAAAGTGGAAGAAGACTTTCATTTACTTAAATTCAGATTTAAGAGAAATTGCTTATGAGTGTGGCTTAGATTTGTTAGATGACAGAACTGCAGATGAGTACTGTTACACAGGTTTTGATATCCCTGAAACTAGTATGTTAGGACTTAAATTGTCCACACGAGTCTCTGCCTTTAGAACATGGTTTTGTTTTATTTTATTCATTATTTTATTTTTTTGACCGACTCAAACTTGTTTTGTATATTTCTGGAAAATGTTACAGGCAGCATAGCAGATGACAATGAATCCCATGAGTTTCCAATTTCAACAGGGGTGCCTGAGTCCAACTATACTAAACTAGTCTCTCGATCCGATCCTGCTATGCCTTCTAATGAGGTCAGTTTCAGCTTTTCCTACATTATTATACTAACTAAAAAATGAACTTGTGTTGGTTGAATCTAACATGCATCAACCTTAGCTTACTAGTTTTTTCATATTGTTGAATAAATTTGTTTTGTTTCTTCTAAGGAATTAGGCCTTTTCTGCATACTGATCTTGTTAATTGTGTCAATACTCGTGTTAGTTTTCTTTATTTTGAGGAATGAATTAACTTTTGTAGCTACCAAGGAACTAGGCAATCCCGACAATCAAGAATTTTTAACTTGTTTGAGTTCATTTTCTCTCCCCCCTCCCTCCCTCCCCCCCCTCCCCCCTCCCCCCTCCCCCCTCCCCCCTCTTATCTCTCTTTGTCTAAATGAAGCCCAACATTCTTCAATTTGGTCATTCTATGGGCTCTGAGCTTGCAGTAGAATAAATCATCTACAGTGATATATGCCAGTCCCCTATGATAATCACAGGAATGAATTGTTCTGTGATAATAGCTTTTCCGGATGGTTTACTTTAGAAAGATTGATCAAGTCTCTTAGATAAGTGTACTTTTCAAAGTTATCGGATTTCTGGGTTCTGATTTTGGTGAGACCTATTTGGGAGCCATTCACCAAAGTCCACATAGATAGAGCCGAAAAATCAAATTACTTACATTCAGAAAAAGTAAACATACTGAAGGTTAGAACTGAATATGAGATTCTACAACTGCTATAAAGTGCATTATGACTGCGACACTGCGTGGTTGGCCCAAGGGTCTAGACTCCTTGCTCTAAATTTGTCTATTATATGCCAGGAAAAGTATTATATCAAAAACACGTGAGACCTATAGCTTTTCTTATGGTTTTTAGTAGTACTTCTCAGTTTTTTTTCTTTGTGCAGTAGTTTCAACTAAGTCAGTGTAATAGTGTACCAGACTGTTGTATCGCTTGCTTGCAAAGACATTTATTGGGAATGCAAATTGTATTCTTGTTTTCTAGGTTGTATGTGTGAACAGAGTTCTAAATATATCGCAAGATTGGAGAAGCACATGTACACCCCTGGTAAAATTCCATGACAAATGAAATCTTTTGGGAAAAGAAGTATGATCATGTTGAGAAAAGTTCAAAAATTAATTTTCTGTGAGAAATGCTGCTTTTTGGAATGATGTTCAATTTTTCACTACCATATGATAATATTATATATATATTAATATATATGAAGTATATTATATTAAGTACACATCATGGTTCAAAGATGCGGTAGCGACTTATGTTTTAGAAGGTCATTTTAAAATGACTTGGTTTCGGGTGATACTCACCGTTAGCTAGTTAGGAGCTTCAAAAAAAATAAAAAAATTATGATTTTTTTTAAAATAATAAGAACAACAAGATGAATCAAATTAAGTTCACAAAAAACATTATCTAGTGCACATAACATTGTCCAAATAATAAAACAAATATCTCGTAGATATGTTTAATCAATTTTACGTTTGAATAAAATTGATATTTCTTAGTTCAAATGGTTGAGCACATGGTGGGGACAGTTTTTTTTGGGATAAATGATAAATATCACACAGATAATCTTTCAAAAAACTATCAATTCTAATTATTGAATGTTTTAAAGTAATGAAGTACATCGTTATTTATAATACTCTTATACAATTTTCCTAGCTTAAATTGGACTCTAATAAGATACCACAAATTAAATAAGATAACTGCAAATAAAAAAAACTAATTAAAATACTACTTTTATTCCATTGGCTTCCAAAGCCTCTTATATTGTTCCAACCAACTTTCACAGACTCGTCCTACATCAGCTCTCCTCTGCTGAGAAAAAGTAGACCCCGTCGAGTTAAAAATATCACACAAGAATAAGCACGCTGGATCACCAAGAATTCTTTGCAAGCTTGAAATTTGGCATGTCGATACAAGTAAGAATGAACTTGGTATTGTCTTTGATAATCGAATAGATATTAGCACGAGTATCATGTTGTGCATGACGATCCTGATATCTTTTGATTTCACCCAATTCTTTCATACCCTATTTTTCTAGCCTCCATCAAATTGCCGAAGTTCGTTAGATAATCGACAACAATTTTCCGAGACAAAAGCACGATTTGCAGGAATCGTCGTCGTCGTAGTCTTCATCTATTCCAAAAAAAGGTTCATCGTTACTGTTCATAGCTACAGTGCGCGACTCTGTTCATCAAATTTTTGGTGTTCCTTCTGCCAAATTACAATTTGGTACCCCCCAAGTTTTTGAAATTTTCAATTCAGCCCCTTAAGTTTCTAAAATTTTCAATTCATCCCACAAAGTTTCTAAAACTTTCAATTCAACCCCTAAAGTTTCTGAGATATTCAATTTAGCCCTCACGGTTTTTGAGTTTTCAATTTAACCCCCAAAGTTTTTAAAATTTTCAATTCGGCCTCTCTACATATGTACAATGTCTTCCAGGTTTAACAATTCAGACTTTCTTTGGGCTAAGATAAAGCAACTTGAGCATCGAACTTTGGTCATATACGAGTAATTTAAAAGGTCTTGTGTCCCATATAGTGCCGAATATTGAAAATTATGCGATGAGTTTGCACTTTCTGAACCAAGTCTTGCAAATTTAAAGACACATTACGAGTACATAACCACGTGCTATGTTCGTCCATATTTTGTTCAAGCGCAAAAAAATATTCTCCCTAATCGTATTTGTTCAACTAAAGCGACGCGTTCACAAAAGGAGATTCACAAAGTAAATTCTTACAAGACAATTGAAGAATGTCTTATAATACTTAAACGTATCAATAACCAATATGAAATTGGTGAGGATAAAAAAGAGTAAGTACTCTCACATATTAATGTTTGTGAGAAACATGAAGCGTCAGTTAAGTGTGTTGCAGAACTTGCAGATTCAGAGAAAGTTTGCAGTGAGGAAATTGAAGTTAAATTCGACCCCAGATGCGAAAACATCAAGGAAGATAAAGTTGAGGTCAATCATGCTGATTTTCTCTTTTCGGTTGATACATTCGAATCCCAAGCTACTTCAAATTTCTATATTATGTATTGTTATTCTTGAAAATTGTGCTCATGACATTGAATGTTCGGATACGCAAGTTTTGTTGGAAGACATCTCCCGGGCAATGGTTTATTATTCTTCGATATTTCAAAACTCGAGGACGAATTTTCTTTAAAGGTGAGGAGAATGATGCGATAGGGAAGAAGAAATTCAAGAATTTTATTATTAATCTTATATCGTTATTTAGAAATTATTAATGTAATTATTTTAGTAGGATATTGTAGAAGATTTAATTATGGTAGTAGATTTTAAGTAGGAGATTTTTAATTATGGTAGTAAATTTTAATTAGGAGAGTTTTATTGTAGTAGTAGATTTTAGTTAGGAGATTGTTTTCTTTTTGAATTAGGGTTTTTACTTGGTCCCCAATATTGAGTTTTCTATTTAAGCATTGTAATACTTCGTTATTGGGAAGATGATTGAATATATTGATTTGAGATTAAAGTTGTGTGTTTTTGTGTGTTTCTTTACCGATTCTCTGCGAAGATTATACTCTTATTCCTTCTTCCTACCCCGTCCTACATCAGCACACATTCTATAGAAGAATTTAAGTACAATTTAACTTAACTAAGTATATATTAGGTGTAATTTTTTCAAGTTGTAATTAACTAGGTACTATATAGGTACAATTTAATTATAATTTGAGTACAATTTAGCTTAACTAATTATATATTAAGTACATTTTTTATATATTTTTTAGTTATACTTAAATACGTGCTATATAAGTTTATTTTAAGTACAATTTAACTTAATTAAGTACATTTTTGAAGTACAATACTTTTTACTTTGTTTAAGTTATACTTAACTAGGTACTACATAGGTACATTTAAGTATAATTTATAGAAAAAGGTTCGTTCTCTTTTGTCATCTCTCTTTTATAGCTTTCAATATATTCAATTTTTTTTGTGTGTGGCGTCTCTCCCCTTTACGTCGTGATTTCTCCTTTATTTGGTTCTAAACCGTTGCGTTATTCCGAGTTGCCGAAACTTTGCTAAAAGTTACCCTTTACATGAATAATTCTCTTTATGCCGTGATTTCTCCCCTTTATGCCGTGATTTCTCCCCTTTACGCCATGATTTCTTCTTTATTTGGTCCGAAACTGCTACGTTACGCTGAGTATCAAAATTTTGCCGAAACTTACTTTTACATGAATAATTCCTAATTTTGTGATTCGTGTCAAGTTGCGGTTCGGTCCAGACCGATACTCAACCGATACGCTAATATTTTGGCATAACGGCCGATACTTTGAATCATAATTCACATTCACACATACATTCATATATATTTTCATCTGTTGAAGATGATTTCAACCTAATCATCTGAGAAATCAAAGATAATTAAGTGGAAATATGAGGAAACTCTGCCCTATGCCGAGCATCTTTTTTCCTCTTTTTTTTTAGCTTTTCTAAATTTTGAAAATGTATATTCCTATGAAAAATCTCAAGGTTTCTTTCCTATAATATATTTATGTCATATAATTGTTTCTTATTATGGAAATTTGTGATTCAAGATCAACTGTGATATGGCTAATTCTTCACTTACATAAATACTTGGCAAGTTGGCATAAGATAACTAAGTCAATATTAAGATCCTAAAAAGCCTTGATTATTTAGAGATCTGCAAAGTTGGTCCAAAATGAGATTGGAAATTGGCCATAAGTTGATTGGTTGAGATATTATTCTTAGGTTACATGGTTCCTAACATCATATTTATTACATTTTTTTTTGCTAAATTTAAAATGCATTAATGAAATGAGTAATTACATAGGCTAAGGGGCATACCCCACATCATGGAGGCATACCAATATGATGGTCATGCTATAATAATAAAAAAAGCAAGCGGATACAAAAGAGAATGCAGATTACACTAACCACATAAGAATGGTGTTGTATTTACAGACAGATTTCAAAAAGTATGGAGAGCTATGTGATCTACATTTAATAAGCTTGATAATGTCCATTGCCAAGACCTGACCTGTGGGGGAACAGGGCTGTGATCCTGATCATGGAGTCTTGAATTTCTTTCCAGCCAAAGTCTGTAAATCACTGCATAGTAGCATAACTTGTAAATTTCTCTCTGAATCTTCAGTCCAGATGTAGAGAGTAAGGTCTGGGGTATAGAGGACACATCAGTTGGAAGTAGTTGCCATCCCCCAAATGCAAACACTTTAGATAATATGCTGAAAGAGACATTGCATCTAAAGTAAAGGTGCTCAAGGGTCTCTGGTGAACTTTTGCATAGAACAAACTTATGTAGGACATCAGCTGTGTTCAATTTCTTTTGACAAGCTAGCCAAGAGATGGAAGAAAAACGGGGAACATAAAGCTTGTGCATAACTAGCTTGTTCCAAGGGACTATAATACCTCTCTGTCTTATTGTATTCAATATGACTGCTGCTTTTATGCACTTGGAGCTGGAATTGTCCCAAAGGATCTGATCATCAACCAGAGTATTAATGGACCTCTTATGGTCAAAGGTGGTTCTGAACTGAGCCACATGATGATAGTTAGAAGAGGGGATACACCAAGAATCATTTCTAATGATACTTTGGACAGTAGTATGCAAGCCCAGTTCAGATAGAGCCATTCCCAACTTTGTAAGAGACGTAGCCTTCTAAGAGACATATTCCCAGTAAGCGAGTCATGTCCGTTACAAATCTATTTGCAAGGTCAAGACTGGAGTTGATTCTGAGATTTATTAGCAACGTGTTACTGTCTAGCGTTGTATGTGGAGCAATTAAACTGTTGAGAACTTATTTTAGTTAAAATAATTAGAAAAACAACTATACATTATTAGTCGGATTAGCTTTCAAGCCAGAATTATTTGACATTGTTATCATAATACTTCTTATTAGGGATTTTCTGCAATCAACAATTAAAGGAGTGTATTAAATCATTATCTTCCCATAAGGAGCCTCAGTCAATAATAATGGTTCTCATGAAAAGAGTGGTTGGAATAATGTCGACTAAAGCTCAACACTCTCAGTAAGGAGAAACACTTCAAAATCACTTGCACTGAAATGCTTTGTCAAGTGGGGTTCCTCTGACTGTTGGATATGGTTCATTAAGTGGTTCCATGGTTTTCCTAAATCAGCGACTCTGATTTTTCCTTCTCTTTTTTTATGGCTCAATTTGATACCATGAAAAGCATGGTTTTCCTAAATCAGCGACTCTGATTTTTCCTTCTCTTTTTTATGGCTCAATTTGATACCATGAAAAGTAGAATGGTAGAAAAGGTAGAATGGAAAGAGAGAGTTCTCTTCTCTTGAAGTACATGTAGCCTATTTAAAATAGGATATTCACAGTATTTGAGGGACTCACGTTCCTATTTTCCAAAGAAGAAGTCTCATTAATATGACTTGGCGAGGGGCTGATAATAGGAAGGTTTGAAGAAAGTTGATGCTTGCCATTATCTGGCCATTGGTTACGAGGATAATATCCTCTTTTTCTTGCACCATCCTCAAAAATTGGAGGAACAAAGAGAGCGGTAACATTGTCTTCATTTCCCACCTTTAAATAACTTTCTTCCATCTGAGAGGGTATAACTTGAAGTCCAACAAATCCTCTTTCATTCCTTTCCTTTATCCTCCTTTCCTTTTGTTAGTAATTGATTCGAATCGGACCCGTTGATCATGGACATCCACTTGGGTATAGATATTGGATAACCCAATTGGGATTGGAAGAGTCCCATATCACTTGGAAGTATTTTAAATAATACTTTATATGGTTATGACTCTATATGAGATAATTCTCCTGATATAATCAGTTGTAGACTTATCCCATATTAATTGGATTTTATCGTTAAATACTGATGCCTACAGTGAGTAAGGCTAAGGAAAAAATAACTTATTATTTTTCCCATACAGTTTCTCTCTAAATACTCTCTCTAGTATTTCCAAGCTTCCATCAATAGGTTTGGGCGTGCTTGGTGTGAACACTTTAGCTCGTTCGCATTGTTGCTAGTAACAACTTTATATTGACGAGAAGCACGAAGGATCATAGTAGTTTTCGTGGTGTCGCTTGTAGATTTGGCATTCTGGTTCAACCGCTTCCGTTTCGTGGATACTAACCGATTCATATTTAAGTATTATTTACGTGTTAGTTTCCATTTAAATTCTAACATTGGTATCAGAGCCAGTCTATATGCTATGCTTAATCTCGCATAAATATTCTGTTATTATTTTTTATTTTTCGCTAGAAAACTTGAAATAGGACATTAATGGCATAATATGCTAGAGTACATATTAGAGGCTGAAAATACAGTATGTAGTCCATATGCATGTTAAGACACCTGCAAAATATCATTGCAATCGGATTTGTATTTTGAGAGAAAACGCAAACCCTAATTCGCATTTACGTTTTTTCAAATGAAAATCTGTTTTTCTACAGAAGTCAAGAGTATATTTTCTTTACATATTAAAATAGTACGTCGCCACGATTCCAGAAATATAAAGTTTGTATTTTTTGGACATTTGTAGAATTAATTATGATTTTTTGAAAAAAGGGTACCAACTGTAATTGTGCTTCTGATCTGTTGAGGAAGAAGACGAAGCTGACGTCAGCGTGCGTCAGAGCGACAGACGTGGGGGCCACGCGCCAGTCTAAAAAAAAGAGGCATCGTGCGTGGGGTCCACGCGTTACCTTCTGGACATTTTTTTTGAAAACTTTTTTTTACAGAAAAATTTGTTTTTATTTTCTGGTCACTTTAATTATTTTTTCTGAATTTATTCAGCAATGAAAAATATTTTCGAAAATTGTTAGTAGCTATTTAAAGTGATTTAAAAATTGTCCAAAAATGTTTTTGGCCCAATTTTTTTCCCTGTGATTTCAGAGGCATGTTTACAAGTTCTCCACTTATTGGTGTTGAGAATTGGATTGTTTGTCTTAAATTATTTTACTATCAATTATTATTTATTTGAAAAATAATTGCATTAAATAGTTAAAAAATTTTGAAAAATCCAGAATATTCACGGTATTACATTTTCATGTATAAATACTGTTAGAAAAATATTTTGGTCAATTTTGAGCAAAATGGAATATTTTTTTCACATTTATTGTGTTATATTTATGTGTAAATATTATGTTTATTGCGCAAATTTGTTGCGTTCGTCCCTTAGGACTTAACCAAATACATCCGGCTTCCTAGTGGGAGCTGTGGTGGGTCTATGCATGCACATACCCCTTATTTGTAATTGCATGGTGCTTTGGATGAATCAAAAAGGGTTGATATTTAATTGTTTTTGGAGACGGGCTCTCACTTTGTGATAGAGATCTTAGAAAAAATAATTATGAGAAGGCAAGTGCATCATTCCCAATTTTATTAATAGATTGATGTAGTAGGAATCTTTGATGTAAAGTTTTTTGGTATTGTTGTATTTATATCAAAGCCTTGTAAGGGAATGTAATTTTGAATTTGTTCTTCAATTAATTGATTTTATCACCCAAAGTACAATTAAATTATGAATAGGGTTTTTTGTTTCATAAACTCCGTCCTTATTTTTTGTTGTAATGGGCTATTTGGAGTTTTTGTCATATAAAATAAAATTAATCATAATTATTTATTTTATGACATGGAATGATGATTATGAGCTTAGCGATTTTTTAATTTCTATCTATAGACTAAATAATTGTGATTAATTAGGATTTAATGACAAACTTATTATGTGTGCTAATATTCATATTTCTTGCAACCTTATTGTAGTTAAATGGCCTCTAAAAATGTGATTGCTGACCTTAACAAAGGTGTAAAATTGGATGATAAAAATTATTACTTTTGGTCGAAGAAAATTCAATATCTATTTAATGAGTTAGATGTGCTTGAAACTTTAACTACCACTATACAACCGCCTGAGGAGGGCACCACTGTTTAGCACCATCGAGACAAACAAACCTACGATGAATGAGTTAAGAAGAATCGTTGTGCGCGCTTTACCATGTTAAGCAGCATGCACAACGACCTTCTTAGCGAATTTGAGTCCTGCAAAACTGCAATGAAAATGTTGGATATGCTTAAGAAGTCCTATAGTGGGACTACTGCTACTAGGTTGCGCAAGCTTAATTATAAGCTTGACCGTTACAAGAAGGAGCCCAAACACACTATGGTGGAACACCTTCGAGTAATGTCGGCCATGATCCGTGAGCTTAGTGCAACTAGCACAACCCTTACTGAAGAGCAACAGATTCAAGTTGTGCTGAGGTCTTTACCTGATGCTTGGGAGCCTTTCACGATGACTATGATACATAATGACAGTATCAAAACTCTAATTGATCTCAAAAGGCATCTTGAGCTTGCATATGAGCGTCGTAGTGCTAAAGATGGCAGCTTTGTCTTCATGGCTCAAGCTGGTCCGCGCAATGCAAAAGGCAAGCACAAGAGACAAACTAATGGCAACGATCAGGTTAAAACTAATGCACCAAAACAAAAGGGTAATGCTAAGCACCGTAGGGACAAAAAAAGAGGGAAAAAGAAGATGACTTGCTATAACTGTCAGAAGGTTGGACATTTTGCTCGTGAATGCACTGGGCAGAACAAGGTACAATCTAAATTTCTTCATTGCGATGAATACTGTGTGTTCACATGTTTTTCTTGCTCAAACTGATCCTTTGTGGATTATTGACTCAGGAGCAACTAAGCATGTAACTCGCGATAGGGTGGGATTCACTGAGTACTGACGAGTTTCTAAAGGGACTCAAAGTTTGTTCATGGGGAACAGTTCAGAGGAGCAAGTGCTTGGTTTTGGCACTTATCAACTGAATTTGCGAAATGGCCGCACACTGATCCTTGAGGACACACTTTATGTACCAGAAATTCGATGAAACTTAATATCAGTTCTAGCTTTAGTTAGAGTAGGGTATTATTTTTCCTTCGACAATAGTAGCGTATCTATTTATTTTCATAATGATTTTGCAGGACATGGTACTTTATCGAATGGTCTTTATGTTTTGAATAATGGTGAATCCCATTTTTCTTATATTGCTTCTCATGATGACACTGTTAATGAATCATTGAAATGACATGCTAGATTAGGTGATATTGGCAAAGATAAGATGACTAGGCTAGCTCGAGAAGGCTTTTTAGGCTCACTCGCTAAAGTTAGCCTACCAGTATGTGAACTTTGTTTAGCAGGGAAGGCAAAAAGAAAACCATTTGGGAAGGCAGTGAGGGCCACTTATCCTTTATAGCTAGTTCATTCTGACATTTGTGGTCCAATGAATGTTAGAGCATGACATGTTGGTAACTATTTTATCACTTTTATAGATGATTATTCGCGATATGGATATATCTATTTGATTTCTCAGAAGTCGGAAGCATTAGATTGCTTAAGACGTTTCGTTGCTGAAGTTGAGAATCAAAGGGATAGATCCATAAATGTTCTTAGGACCGATCGTGGACGCGAATATTTATCTGAGCAATTTAAAGGACTTAATGAAGAAAAAGGTATCATCAGATAGCTAACGATTCTTGGCACTCCGCAACAAAATGGTGTTGCAGAAAGAAGGAATCGTACGCTATTAGAGATGGTTAGGTCGATGATGGCGTAAGCTGATCTTCTAATTAATTTTTGGGGAGATACACTAATGACTGCTGCCTACATCCTTAATCGCGTGCCTAGTAAGGCGGTTACTTCTACACCATATGAGTCTTGGGAAGGCAGAAAACCAACCTTAGATCATTTAAGACCATGGGGGTTGGCAGGATATGTGCGCATTCCTTCCTAACAACTTGGGAAGTTAGACTCTAGAGGAAGGAAGGATATCTTTATAAGGTATCCTGAACACTCAAAAGGGTTATGTGATGATATGCGAACAACCCGATGGAGTAATGACTGAGATTGAATCACGAGATGTGGAATTCATAGAGAATGAGTTTCCAAGCAGGGGTGACACGAGAAAGGATTTTGTGCTATATGAGATGGCCGAATCAGTGGGAGACATTTCATCATCCCTTAGCGAAGGAAGGGAATTTGATTCTCATCGTTTTGTCGCTAAGGATGGTGGGAGTGATCTACCGCCTAACGGGGCACCACCTTATTCACAAAATCTTGAGCCACGTTGAAGCAAACGTGTAAAAGTACCTCGAATTTTTTTCGAAAATGAAGAGGAATCCCTTCTTGTGCTTGAAGGAGAGGCCCTTATGTGCGCTCTAAAAGATGATAATGAGCCTGCTACATATAAGTGAGCTCTCACTTCACCTGCTCGTACTGAATGGATAGATGCTATGAAGGATGAAGTTGGTTCTATGGGAAAGAAGCAGGTTTGGGAGTAGGTTGATCTTCCGCCTGGTCGTAAGGCCATTGGAATCGACAAGTATAAGGTTCGTCTTGTGGCGAAAGGGTTCACCCAAAAGGAGGGTGTGGACTATCATGAGACATTCTCACCAGTTGTGAGAATTGGCTCCATTTGCCTTATTCTAGCTATTGTCGCACGTTTAGATTTGGAGCTTTATCAGATGGATGTTAAAATTGCATTTCTATATGGAGAACTAGATGAGGAGATTTACATGAATCAACCAATTGGCTTTGAGATTAAGGGACAAGAGCGCAAAGTGTGCAAGCTCAAACGTTCCATTTATAGCTTAAAGCAATCATCTAGACAATAGTACTTTAGATTTCATCGAGCCATCATTGTTGTTGGGTTTACGATGATTGAGGAAGATCACTATGTGTATGTTAAACGGGTCGACAAAAGCTTCATGATCTTGTGTTTGTACGTTGATGACATCTTGATAGTTGAAAATGATATGGGATTGATTGTCGCCACTAAAAAGTGGTTATCATCTAATTTTGAGATGAAAGACATGGGTGAGGCAAAATTTGTACTCGGAATTAAGTTCTATAGGGATTGCTCTAAAATATTTTTGGGTTCAAGTCAAGAGACTTATATAAAATCTATTTTAGAGCATTTTCATATGCATAATTCTAAACCCATTGACACTCCCATTGAGAAGGGTCATAAACTAAGCCAGGATCTTTGCCCTAAGACTGAACAAGAAAAAGAGTAGATGACTCGTGTTCTTTATGCTAGTGCAGTTGGTAAGTTGATGTATGCAATGATGTGTACATATCCCGACATAAGTTTTGCAGTGGGGATAGTTAGTCGGTTTCAAAGCAATCCTGGATTTGCTCATTGGGTGGCAGTTAAGAGGATACTTTGTTACTTGAGAGGCACCATGGACTATATGTTGTGTTATCAGGGTGGTGTGCTACGCTTACAGGGGTGCAACAATGCAGATTAGGATAGTGACTTGGATGAGCGCAAGTCTACCACTAGGTATAATTTCTTGCTTAGTGGTGGAGCCATTAGCTGGTTGAGCAAGAAACAACTATGTGTTACTTTATCGACCATGGAGTTAGAATATATTGCATGCTGCTTTGCAGTACAAGAGCCAATATGGTTACAGAGATTCTTCAAGCGCCTGCGTGTTGGATTACATTCGAGTGACCCTGTCACTATTCATTGTGACAATACGGCTGCTTTGTCTTACGTTAAAGATCCCAAGTACCATGGAAAGGCCAATCATATTGAGACTAAATTTCACTACATTAGGGATATTGTGGCACGAAAGAAGGTGGTCCTTAAACATATCTCTACGAGCGACATAGTTGCTGATCCCTTGACTAAGCCCATTCCTAGGGATGTTTTTCAAGCTCATGTTAGGAGCTTGGGACTTCGTAGGCCTTTATATGTTTTATGTTTGATAATGGACATCTTTTGGATATTGTTTACAATATTTTTTTATGCAATAAAGGTTATTACATAATGTTGATTTCTATTCAGTTCTATGTTTTAACTTGTTGTACATATGTAAGCTCACATATAAAATGTCACAAGGCAAAAAAGGTTGATCTACTCACACAGATAACCTGCCTCAGTGCTTGTAATAGCGAGCGAGACGAGACTATTTTGTGGTGGTCTATATGGTTGGGCACCATTTTTGAGACTATTATTTGAGCGCCTTGGCTGGGTCCAAGAAGAGGTGCATGGTATACTGAACACTTGTAAGAGGTGTAGCCTTGTTTTTTGGGGTTGCTGGACATTAGATTCATACTAGATAATATCTGAAGTAGCTAGGGATGTTTTCTAAGGTTAAACGCTAGAGAGCGATTAACTACTGTCCGCGCGGTGTTATTTTAGCTAGAGCGACATTTTTGTGGGAGCTCCACAGTAACATAAGAATTGTACCTCGTTTTTAAAATAAGCCACATACAGAAGAGTGATTTGGTGGATCCCTGTCCAATCACTGTGTGAGCCCTGTACATTAACTATTGTCCTTAGTAACCTGAACCTATGTCATGAAACAAAGACTTTGTGTTGCTACTCTAGTTTGTATTCCTAAGTTCACATGATGAGGTTCCATGTGTATTTGTCTCGGAAAGCAGCTAAGTTAATGAAGATTGACATGAGAGTTTAGGGAAGACATTTGTCTGGCATCACATTCAGCCGTTGGTTATGCTATGCGCGCGCAACTATTTTAAACTTTATGTATTATACTATATGTATATATTTTTTAAAGGTTAGCATACTAAGGCAAATGGGGTTTAGTGTATTTCTGAAATGTAATCAATGAGGGATTCGAAATACTCAACAGAATGTGATCAACTGGTCTAGGACATGACGAGTTTTTTGGAGATGCTTCATATTAGTTATGATGGAGACTTAGTATGTGAGCTCTCGCCTTTGATATCATTTATTTCTCGTTAGTTGCACGCCAAGACACTTGTACGAGGAAATCTAGAGATGATTGATTTGAGATGAGTATGTACCTTTATAACCCAAGTGTCTGAGTGGGAGATGTTAATAATTGATCTAGGTTGTATCCGTGAATCATGGACATCCACTTGGGTATGGATATTGGATAACCCAATTGGGATTGGAAGAGTCATATCACTTGGAAGTATTTTAAATAATACTTGATATAGTTAGGACTTTATATGAGATAATTCTTCTGATTTAGTCAATTGTACACTTATCTCATATCAATTGGATTTTATCGTTAAATACTGATGCCTACAGTGAGTAGGGCTAAGGAAAAAATAACGTATTATTTTTCCCATACAGTTTCTCTCTAAATACTCTCTCTCTAGTATTTTCATGCTTCCATCAATGGACTTAGGTGTACTTGGTGTGAACACTTTAGTTCGTTCGCATTATTGCTAGTAACAACTTTATATTGACGAGAAGTACGAAGGATCGTAGTAGCTGTGTTCGTAGTGTCGCTTGTAGATTTGGCATTCCGGTTCAACCGCTTCCGCTTCGTGGATACTAACCAATTCATATGAAAATATTATTTACGTGTTAGTTTCCATTTAAATTCTAACACCTTTCAAGCGTCCTACTTTCAACTTTCCTATGTCCCAATAAGTGCACTAAAGAGGTTGGCTTTGTGTGCTGTTTTAGTTTCTAGACTATTCAAAAAATCTTATGGGAGGCCTATTATGTTGACTGAATTTGTATGAGAAAGTACAGAAAAATTACCTCATACTATTTAGTAAAAGGATGCTTGTAATGGTAATTAGGAAGGCGTTCTATTGTCGGAATTTTTTTAAGGAATTTCTTAAATGTATTCTCATACCCCTATTTTTTCCCTTTCTTTTCATTTTGAGTTTACCTCGTGCCTGCAATTTTTGTCATTTTTTTATGTGTCCTTTGATTTTCTGTTTATTTGAGCATGCTGTTTTTATTGGTTCTTTAGTGACTTGTACTGAAGCTACTTGAGGTCAACTTTATTCATTAGAGACTAATTCCAGCCGCAATTTTCTCTCGCGTTAATCGAATTGGGTAACATTAATAATTCAAAAACTTAACTATTGCTTGTGTGCTATATGATCTTCATTTCTTTGTCTCTTTTCATTTTTTTCTAGTGTTTTCACATACTTTTGTGTTCAGTCAAAAGTTCCAACATTGTTTTCAATTGCTCTTTCTGATATCAACAGTTGAGAAATAAAAAGTCCAGAATCTCTGATTCTGCTAAATCTCGAAATTATGACCTGTATACTGTATCCCACTTCCTTATAGTTCTTTGCTTAGCATATTTATTGCAACTCCAGAATATACAGCTTCTTTTACTATGAACGAGTTACATACTGAACATTAAAACGTAAATCTGTATGATTTCTCCATAGTCAGTGAATGTCCTAAACCTAAACTCAAGGTTTACAATATTGTGGGGTACCTAGGCTTGGTTTTGTTGTAAATTTTGTTTATAATATTTTTTTGTTTCTGATTTATTCTTTGTATTAATGTTACTTTTTCTCAAGTCTGTGCCAGTTATTAAATGTGAAAAATTAAAAAATTAGAACTCGAGGCTAGGCATAAACATCTGAAAAGATACTAGACATCTCTATAGTTTTTATGTTTTGATTCTTGGAATACTTACTTACAATCAGGTAACTACTGTACTTTTCTTAGTCTACGAGTATTCATAATTTGTCTTGCTAACAATTGTGCATTGATGGGTTTACTTTGAATGTTTATATCTCTGGTTTCTTTAATCTGCCTTCCTGTAGAAACTACTTGTTGAGGAGAAAATATGGGAAAAGATTGATGCACTGCGAGCTATAGTGGGATATAAAGCTGCAACACACTCGAGTAGTATAGAGGAACTAAAAGCTCTCTATGTCTTCACTGGAGTTGAGCCACCACCTTCGTCTAAAGACCTTTCTGATCTTGTGGAAGTCAACGAAAAGCTACAGTTTCTGATGTCAATAATTGGGGTGAAGTAGAAGTCTCTTCTGAATTGCTTCTTATGGTGTCTTTTGTTCTTCAGATATTTCTATGCTTAGATTTTACATATGTTGATGTATATTATATGGTCTGCTTTTGTCGCTGCACTATTGCATGTTGCACAACGAATGAAGGGTTATGTTGTCAATTTTACATACTGCTTTGAGCTTTTCTCCTCGGGTTTTCCCTATATGAATTGGACACACCTTACCTTAAGCGCGCACAGAGACCCACCCTAATGTTGAGTTTGGATTGAAGTAATCAAGGGACTTGAAATAAAAAAGAAGAGTGTATTTGATTATTCATTTTGGTAAATAAACTATTCCTATGGAATAAAGAATCATAACATTCCTTGGTTTTTATTCATTGGTGGAGGTGGAGGTGGTAGTGGAATGAAATTCTGAAATGGAATGGAGAAATGTCACCCATTCACCAATCAAACATGTATACGACGATCATCAATTAAACATGTATTTGAGACATTAAAAGTCATTGAATTCTTTTTTCTATTTGAGTAAACTTGAGAAAAACACTTGTGTTGTTTATTCAAATTTTCGTGCCATCGCTTTTGGTTTGAAAATTATTGTTTCACTATATATATATATATATATATATATATATATATATTTGCGGGCCATCACTTGTGGTTTGAAAAATATTGTTTCGCTAAATGTGGTTTATATATATATTTACGATACATATATATTTTTACTATACATGTTTAACGATTTTGATGTAATACCGTTAAGTTTTTGTAATGTGTATATATATATATCTATATAATATATGAAGGTAGTAATCGATAGAATTCTCCTCACAAACATAAGTCTCTCTTTGTAAGATAGAGTACTCTTATACTCTCTTTCTTAGTTTTAAAATGAACAGAAAAGAAAAGAAATTGACGGAAAATTTTAATTTTTTTTTTAATTCTTATATTTTTGAATTTTTTAATAAACGGAAAAAGAAAGAAATTGATAGAAAAATTGGTCATTTCTCCTGTCAAAGTTTAACGTCCAAAATTGGCCTGATTTGGACGGAAAAGAAACTGAGATTAGTAATATTTTTATAATTCTTATATTATCCTCAACTCTCACTATAATAAATTTTAAATGACAACTCATGTCTCTAATTTGTTTTTATTGTCAACTTTAGTTTGTTTTCAGCTAAAATTACTTTTTGGTTGTTTAATATGTTGTAATACCCGAAAATAAATAAATAAGTAAATTAATGATTTTTTTTAAATTTTTGTTATAAAATATTCTAATTGGGCTTTCCTTGTGATTGAGTCAATATTGTATTTAATTATGTGAACAATAATAAATAAGAAATTTTATTAAATTGGGCCTTTAAACTTATTTTGTCTAACTTATATTTGTGTGTGATTAAAATCCAATATAATTAGGAGAAATAATAAAACAATAAATAAAACCTAGCCCACTGTCATTATTTTTTTTATACGAATTGACTGAGGAAAAGAGGAACGAGAAGCCAGAGTCGGCGGCTGCCGCTTTTCACAATCACTGGTACCAAACGAAAAGAAAAGAAAGAAAGAAAAGAAGATTCATCAAGGTAAATCTTTATATACTCATAAATATGATATGTATGTACTGTATTGTTATAAGTATGAATCTAATAAGCTGGCAAGATATGTAAAATTGATATTAAATCATAGTCAAAACTTTACTGTTGTGTGGGGTCTGATTCAACAAAAGAAAAAAGGAATTGGTATGTTAATATGTAAAACAATATAATGTTTAATATACTAGTAATAATATAAGTATATCACCATGGATTTGTTTTGCGAAAACTGAATGGAAGTAATGATTGAAAAACTGAATGGAAGTAATGATTGAAATTTTGTGTTTGTTTACTACTTTCTCCACCAAGCACTACTATTATTACTATTTAGATTCATTATTATTATGTTTATTATTATATAGTATATATATAATAATGATTCGGTGAAGTATGTAGTAATACGAATGATTGTTAAATTAATAATAATAATAATAATAATAATAATAATAATAATAATAATAATAATTAATTAATTAACAGATTAAAGATGGAAGGAATATTTTGCAAACATACTTATATTTATTTATTCTTTTGTTTAGTTCGGACGGAAGGAGTTTAACGAATAAATTTTAGAATATAAAAATTTGGATATTACATTGCTTGCTTCAGGTACGGATTCCGTACTCTTTCCGCGATACTCTTGTTAAATTTGATTTATTCGTTTTGTTGCTTATTTCGAATTTCGTTATTATTTCACATAATTGTTCCTTGTGAAATTCATATAATAGTTTCATTTTGGTGTTGATTCATTTAACTCGAATTTATACTCTTTGAATTAAGTTATCATGGTTAGTATTTATTTTTGAAAATTGTAGAGCGGTACATGTTGTTAGTTTCTTTTTGAGACATTGAGATTATGATTTGATTTGGTTCAACATGTACATATAGAACCCTTTTGTTGGTATTATGTCTAATGTGTTGTGACATGGTATTTTTGTTAAAATATATTGTAGGGTATACCTGAGCTATAACCACCTGTGGGGGTACCACAAGCATGTCCTCTTGGCACCGAGGCATGACACCTTCCGTGACAGTGTGATCAGTCCATGGCGTCTCTGTTTTGTGCTCCGACGGGAATTGGCCATTTGGTGTTTTGTTGTGGGAGGCGTCTGGGTCGACCCTAGTTTTCTGTTCTGTTCTGAGGAGTGGCGATGTTTGTGCCAAACACGCCTTCTGATTTTACATACATTTGAATCGCAGTCCAATGTGTGTGACTTGCCTGTGTGGCAAGGTATATTCTGATTTATTTTGAGCTCGGTATGAAATAACACCCAGCCATTTGATTCAGCATATTATTTCGTTGTGTTAGTTTGTTCGTTACAGTTCAGTTCATTTATTGAGTTGGTTATCTCAGTTCTTTATTTTTGTATTCTATATCCGTACTGGGCATTTGGCTTATACTGTGTTTTTCTTCCAGCAAGTAATCAAGGGGATCAGGTAAGTGTGATGAGAGCTCCATTCGATTCAATGATTTAGATGTTTTGTTTGGGTTGTCAAATGGTTTATTTGGAGTTGTAATAACTATTTCAGATTATGGTTTGGGCCAATTTGGCATTTATTCTGGTTTGACCTTTTGATGTTTATTGGTTATAAATACTATTCTTTCGTGGCATAGAGCTTTCGTTCAGTTTTGTTGTGTTTTGAGTAACCTCTCTTTCTATTTCGGAAAGGAGGTGTTACAGAGTTGGTATCAGAGCTTAGGTTCTTTCTTGTAGAAAACCTATTTAGGTTTAACCTGTGCGTTATGGGTAGACTTCTGGGTTAGGTTTTTGTTCAGTTTGATTTTCTGTTCAGCTATATTCGAATATGTCTTTAATCTGTTTTGCTTATATTCGTTGACCTCTTTCTTAGATGGCTTGTAGATCCGCTAGAGTTGTTTGGAGGCGAGGTAACAATAGGGGAAGAGGTGATGGTCAGCCCAATGAGAAACCTAATGATCAGATCAATGCTCAGTTGGTTGCCTTGGTGAATCAGGCGGTTAATCAGGCTTTACCGCAGTTGGTGGCACAGGTTGTACAGGCAATGCAGCAGCCGCCAAAAATTCCTGAGCAAAGGAACTCGAGAAATAATGGTCCACATGCAAACGAAGAGGAAGGGAATGCAGATGGTCTTGATCAGCAGGTGGTTCCAATGTATGTATGGTTGGAAAGGTTTTAGAAGCAAAAGCCACAGTCATTTAGTTCTGCTACGACTCCAATTGATGCGGAGAATTGGATTGCATACCTAGAGAAGATTTTTGATGTGTTGGGGTGCTCGGATAATCAGAGAGTGTTGCTTGCTGCTTATAAGCTAGAAGGGGATGCACTGAGATGGTGGAAAGCGATGAAAACAACAAAGGGTGACGGGTATGTGGAGACACTTAGTTGGGCAGAGTTTTGTGAGGTCTTTTATTAGCAGTACTTTCCAGCTGCTGATAAAGAGGCCTATGCTAGAGAGTATCTGTCTATTCGACAGAAAGATGAGGAGTCCATCACAGATTTTATGACGAAGTTCACCAGGTTAGCAGGTTTTGCGGGAACCTCTGCAGGGACTGCAGCGGAACAGGCGAAGAAGTTCAAGTGGCGGATTCATTATAGGTATCACCAACATCTCATTAACACTAAGTTTGCGGATGTATCGGCTGTGGCTAATGCGGCCAAGAACATTGAGATGGAGCGACAGGACTTTCGGTCTTCTAAACCGGAAGGGAGTCAAAAGAGGGACAGAGATGACCAGCAGGGTTAAGCTTCGGGTCATCATGGGAGAAATCAAGGTGGTCAGTGGAACAGAAATCGTGGTGTCTAGCAGGGGCAGTGGCGTGTCCAGAATCAGAATATGGGTAATCAGCAGATGCCTCTGCAGGGGCAGAATCGTCAGCTTCAGCTACCTTGGTATGGTCAGAATCGCCAGCAAGGGCAGAATCGACAGCAGAGACAGAATCAGGGTCGTTATCCTAGACCAGCTAATGGGGGTAACCCAAATCTTATTCCGATAGTTCCTTGTGCTATGTGTGGGGCTAATCATCCGGGGAGACAATTTCATAGAGTTACCGGTGCATGCTTCTTGTGTGGATAAATGGGTCACATGGCTAGAGATTGTACCGGGCCACGTGGTAATGGTGGAGGTGGTGATAATGGTGGCAATGGAGGTCAGCGTCAAGGTGGTCGAGTGTTTGCCTTGACCCATAATCAGGCGGCAGGTGCGCCAGGTACTGTTTCTGGCACTCTTTTAGTTGGCAGTCGTGAGGCTTCTATTTTATTTGATACGGGTTCTACGCATTCTGTTGTTGCTCAGTCTTTTGTTAGGCACCTTGGTGTACCATCTCAGTCTTTAGATTCTGTTATGTCTATTGCTACCCCGATGGGGACTTCTGTTGTTATCTCTGATTTGTATCGAGGGTGTGCGATCAGTTTTGGGCATAAGATTCGTAGGGCTAATCTTCTTTCGATGAGTATGTACGATTTTGATGTCATTCTTGGGATGGACTGGTTGGATAAGCACCAGGCCACCATCGATTGTTAGGCGAAGAAGGTTATATTTGGAGATGTGAAGTCTCCGGAATTCGTGTTTCAGGGTTCACAGCCGAGTAGAGTGGTGAAGTTGATTTCACCTTTGAAGGCTGGAAAGTTAGTGGCAAAGGGTTGTGATGGGTATTTGGCATATGTAAAGGATACCTCTAAGGGTGAGTCTTGTATTGAAGATATTTCAGTTGTCCGTGATTTTCCCGATGTGTTTTCTGAGGAGTTGTCAGGGTTGCCACCACAGCGGGAAGTTGAGTTTACTATTGAGCTTGCTCCTGGTGAGGGGCCTATCTCTAAGGCGCCGTATCGGATGGCACCATTGGAGTTGCAGGAGTTGAAGGAGCAGTTGTAAGAGTTGTTAGATCGTGGTGTGATTTGACCGAGTGTTTTGCCGTGGGGTGCTCCGATTTTGTTTGTGAAGAAGAAAGATGGGTCTATGAGGTTGTGCATAGACTGCAGGGAGTTGAACAAGATTACTATCAGGAATCGGTACCCATTGCAGAGGATTGAAGACTTGTTTGACCAACTTCAAGGGGCGAAGTATTTTTCAAAGATACACTTGAGGTCGGGTTACCATCAGTTGAGGGTGAGAGATGAGGATGTCTCTAAGACAGCTTTTCGTACTCGCTATGGGCATTACGAGTTTCTGGTGATGCCATTCGGGTTGACTAACGCTCCGGCAGTGTTTATGGATTTGATGAATCGGATGTTCAAGGAGTACTTGGACCAATATGTTATTGTCTTTATTGATGACCTTTTGGTTTACTCCAAGTCTAGGGAGGAGCATATGGAGCATCTTCGAACAGTGTTGGGAATTTTGCAGAAAGAGAAATTGTATGCTAAATTCTCTAAGTGCAAGTTTTGGTTGGAGCAGGTTGCATTTTTGGGTCACGTTATTTCTGCTGAAGGCATTAAGGTGGATCCTACAAAGGTTGAGGCTATCACTAAATGGCCGAGACCTACTACTGTGACAGAATTAAGAGTTTCTTGGGTTTAGCAGGGTACTATAGGAGATTTGTGGAAGGATTCTCCTTGCTTGCTTTTCCATTAACTCAGTTGATGAAAAAGGGCACGAAGTTTGTGTGGAATGAGGAGCGCGAGAAGAGTTTCGAAGAGTTGAAGAAACGACTTGTGACAGCTCTTATACTTACATTACCGTCGGGGACTGGAGGTTACCAGATTTATAGTGATGCTTCTAAGAAGGGCTTGGGGTGTGTTTTGATGCAACACGGTAAGGTGATTGCTTATGCTTCTAAACAGCTTAAACCTTATGAGGTGAATTACCCCACTCATGATTTGGAGTTGGCAGCGGTGATCTTTGCTCTAAAGATTTGGAGGCACTATTTGTATGGAGAGACTTGTGATATCTGAAAGTAGTATGCATACAAGTCAATCATGTATGATGATAAAGCATCTACTTTGGAGACGATCTTATTTATTTATTAATTAAAGTATTAACTTATTAAAGGCAAATAATTATCTACATGGTGCTGTTTTTGTAACGTCCCCAAAATTGGTCCAATCCACCCAACCTATTCTGGGTCGCCACGAAATACACTCAACAAAAATTTTAAATACAAATCTTCAAATTCTAACTTAAACTTTATATCACACGGTCGTGCAAAATACGACCACAATTAAACTGTGAGTTTCAATATAAATACAGTGCCCATACTACAAATCAATAATACGTTACAGAAAGGTACAGTCAATAACTGTTTTAGGAATTAAAATCTTTGGAAAATACTCAAGGAAACCTTCGTACATGGGAGGCCATGCATCCATGTTATAATAGATATCGTAGGACTCGAGAATTATCCTTGGTTGACCCAATAGACCCCAAAGAAAAACGAGAAGATTACTATCTTGTTCATTCCAATGGTGGGTCTTCTCTTGCCATATAATTATCTCTGTTGTCACAAACTGAGAATTATATTATAACCGTACTCCAAGATTATATAGGTAGTGTTCATGGATATAATCAGCCAGTGGATGTGCACAACCATGTCTTATAATAACACGACGTTGTATGTCATTAGACATCTTGTATAATAGTGACAAAACACCCTTCCAAAGTTGGGTTCACCACACCTAAGTCAGGTCACCAAAATCAACGGTTAAATGACGTATAAAATACGACATACTTATCTAAAATTTTCAACAAAATTATTTTTATACTGTTTGGTGGAAAACTTCAACAGTTATAGACCCTCGTTCTATTCCCCTGTTATCCCCGCTCGACCCAGCTACACTCTTATTACCTGAAAAGAATTGTGAAGCAAAAGGGTGAGCACAAATAGCCCAGTAAAGAATATTATGACTAAAGATAATTAAATTATCAATAGTCTTCATCAGTGATAAATCAGAGATTTATAACATATGGTAGATGATAAAACTTTTCAACCATAGTTGCAGTGGAACGAGCAATCCATTAGAAGAGTCAAATAGACTATAATGTCTATTATCTTCTCCATGTAAAAAGTCCACCAATAATATTTCATCCCTGTAACATCAATCAACAATTCCTGTCCACAATCATGTAAGTTCATGATCATAATTATCTTGATGAATTCCTCTTCGCACTCAGGACGAAGATAATTCACATCACCTGTCTTTACCTGAAACACCAAAGATCATGGTTATACCAAATCACAGTTCCTGTTCATAATCATGCTAATCAATTCATCTTTGCATTACAAGCCAAAGATATTCAACAATTAATCATTCATCTTTGCACTACAGGCCAAAGATATTCACAAGTCACCCGCTCATCTTTGCACTATAGGCCAAAGATATTCATCAATAGTTCATCTTTGCACTACGGCCAAAGATATTCAACAACAGGCCATCTTTGCACTACATGCCAAAGATATTCATATCTCAAAAAAATATCGAATCATTTCAGAATTTATATAACAATAATTATAACCATGTTGATCAATTCACCTTTGCCCTTAAGCTAAAGATATTCAATTGTAAATTCAATGGTCATGAACATACCAGTCAACAATCCATCTTTGCACTACTGGCCAAAGAGAACCCATAGTCATGATCATACCACTAATCTACTCATCTTTACACTCAAGTCAAAGAGAAATTTCATCACCAGGATTATAAAAATGTTATATATGAGAATACGATCCAATTGTCAACATGATAACCAATTGTGGAGTAAAATTCAAGAATAAAGTTCAAAATATGAATCCGATCAAAGATAGGAACCTTAAAAGCAAACTTGGACAAATAGAAGAAAATTTAATTTTTTCGTAAATAGTGCCGTATACGTGAATAGTGCCGTATACGTGAATAGTAACCCCGACGGAAAAAGTAAAAATTTCAACATAAAATCCATGACAATATTTCTGTATAATGATATTGAAAAGAATAATATCATTTACGAAGAAAATAACATCCCTTACCTCAAAATAATAGTACTTCTGGCTGGAATATCGGATATAATTTCGAAAGAAACTTGCACTGAATGCTAATACTCAAAGTATTAAAATACTCACAAAAATACGCTCGATATTATAGAGAGAGAAAACTTCTGATTTCTGGTGTGATTTTCAATTCTAACCTAAGCACCCTATTTATAGGAAAAGCTTAGGATGCCAAAGGAGACTAAATGAATAAAATAATAATTTTTTTTTCTCCAGCCGCCTCACTCCAGCAGCCACCAAAAGCCATCAGCCACCACACCAACCAAAAGTGGGGCCCACCCTTTATTAAAAAAATATTTATTTTTCAAAACTTCAATAATTCATAACAAATAGCCCCTTCGTCAGAAAAATACAAATTCTATGTTCTTTCATAGGAAATTTAATTCTCTACAACTTTGCAGAAGGAAGTTTTTCCAAATTCCAAACATAAACTATCCGAAATCCATAAACGGATGATTTTTCACACCAAAATACTGATAAAAACACATCAGCACAAATTCCTTCTTTTATATCCACAAAATAAATATTTCCTTATCATATAAATCAATAATTAATTATTCACAAATAATATTATAGAACTACAATATTAACAACCAGGTCGTTCCCAGGACAGAAGGGGCCTTCCGATAAGGACTTCTCCTTACTGGCGCGCAATTAAATAACCCCTCCTAGACAGAACTTCCTTAGACATTGTCAATAATGCTATCTAATAATATTATTCAAATAATATGAATTATTGAGTTGATAACGTGAAATACTGTGCAACAACAATTATTGAATCAATACTACAAAATATCAACTGTAGCCATTATTGAATCAATCATAAAAAAAATAGCAACGTAGCAATTATTGAGTCAATAAAATATCAATGCAGTAATTATTGAGTCAATAATATAAAATATTTAACAGTAAATACTGTAACAATAATTGAGTAGGTTCCTTCTCACGTAAGACTCAATAATTCGAAATACTGTGCAATACCGTGTGCTACTGCGCACCACCGCGTACTGTATCACTGTATTTTAACCACCGGGTATTTCAACAGTACTAACGGTAACAACTACGCCGTTATCTTGTAAAAAAGTTATTTCTGTCGCTTTCTATATCCGACAGTTATTCCGTTGTGGGGTCCACAAATAGCTGCGCCGTCGTACGAATATTCCCCGACAACAAGAATATTCCACGACCAAACGAATATTCCCCGACAACAAGAATATTTTATAACCACTTGCTTATTTTGAAAAAATTTACATATATCACCCTTAACTTTAAACTTTTATCAATTTAACCATTTACTAAATAGAAAAATTGAATACTTTTATTTCATAAAATTCGGGGTCTTACAATCTCCCCTCCTTATGAAATTTCGTCCCCGAAATTTACGTACCTAGTATTTCAAAAAGTTGAGAATACCTTGCTTCCATTTCAGATTCCATCTTCCTTGTCATCATGATTTCTCCATTGCTCATTCTAGAATACTGCTTCAAAACAAGGTTAATTGACATATAACAATTGTCAATTTATTAAGTAAGAAAAGTCAGCTTAGGTAAGTCACACACTAGCGAAGTATATTATTCGTCCCTCCCCTCCTAGCTCTAGACTCCAATCTCCGCCAGCGACCATATCCCTAAGCTCTGATACCAAAATGTAACGTCCCCAAAATTGGTCCAATCCACCCAACCTATTCTGGGTCGCCACGAAATACACTCAACAAAAATTTTAAATACAAATCTTCAAATTCTAACTTAAACTTTATATCACACGATCGTGCAAAATACGACCACAATTAAACTGTGAGTTTCAATATAAATACAGTGCCCATACTCCAAATCAATAATACGTTACAGAAAGGTACAGTCAATAACTGTTTTAGGAATTAAAATCTTTGGAAAATACTCAAGGAAACCTTCGTACATGGGAGGCCATGCATCCATGTTATAATAGATATCGTAGGACTCGAGAATTATCCTTGGTTGACCCAATAGACCCCAAAGAAAAACGAGAAGATTACTATCTTGTTCATTCCAATGGTGGGTCTTCTCTTGCCATATAATTATCTCTGTTGTCACAAACTGAGAATTATATTCTAACCGTACTCCAAGATTATATAGGTAGTGTTCATGGATATAATCAGCCAGTGGATGTGCACAACCATGTCTTATAATAACACGACGTTGTATGTCATTAGACATCTTGTATAATAGTGACAAAACACCCTTCCAAAGTTGGGTTCACCACACCTAAGTCAGGTCACCAAAATCAACGGTTAAATGACGTATAAAATACGACATACTTATCTAAAATTTTCAACAAAATTATTTTCATACTGTTTGGTGGAAAACTTCAACAGTTATAGACCCTCGTTCTATTCCCCTGTTATCCCCGCTCGACCCAGCTACACTCTTATTACCTGAAAGGAATTGTGAAGCAAAAGGGTGAGCACAAATAGCCCAGTAAAGAATATTATGACTAAAGATAATTAAATTATCAATAGTCTTCATCAGTGATAAATCAGAGATTTATAACATATGGTAGATGATAAAACTTTTCAACCATAGTTGCAGTGGAACGAGCAATCCATTAGAAGAGTCAAATAGACTATAATGTCTATTATCTTCTCCATGTAAAAAGTCCACCAATAATATTTCATCCCTGTAACATCAATCAACAATTCCTGTCCACAATCATGTAAGTTCATGATCATAATTATCTTGATGAATTCCTCTTCGCACTCAGGACGAAGATAATTCACATCACCTGTCTTTACCTGAAACACCAAAGATCATGGTTATACCAAATCACAGTTCCTGTTCATAATCATGCTAATCAATTCATCTTTGCATTACAAGCCAAAGATATTCAACAATTAATCATTCATCTTTGCACTACAGGCCAAAGATATTCACAAGTCACCCGCTCATCTTTGCACTATAGGCCAAAGATATTCATCAATAGTTCATCTTTGCACTACGGCCAAAGATATTCAACAACAGGCCATCTTTGCACTACATGCCAAAGATATTCATATCTCAAAAAAATATCGAATCATTTCAGAATTTATATAACAATAATTATAACCATGTTGATCAATTCACCTTTGCCCTTAAGCTAAAGATATTCAATTGTAAATTCAATGGTCATGAACATACCAGTCAACAATCCATCTTTGCACTACTGGCCAAAGAGAACCCATAGTCATGATCATACCACTAATCTACTCATCTTTACACTCAAGTCAAAGAGAAATTTCATCACCAGGATTATAAAAATGTTATATATGAGAATACGATCCAATTGTCAACATGATAACCAATTGTGGAGTAAAATTCAAGAATAAAGTTCAAAATATGAATCCGATCAAAGATAGGAACCTTAAAAGCAAACTTGGACAAATAGAAGAAAATTTAATTTTTTCGTAAATAGTGCCGTATACGTGAATAGTAACCCCGACGGAAAAAGTAAGAATTTCAACATAAAATCCATGACAATATTTCTGTATAATGATATTGAAAAGAATAATATCATTTACGAAGAAAATAACATCCCTTACCTCAAAATAATAGTACTTCTGGCTGGAATATCGGATATAATTTCGAAAGAAACTTGCACTGAATGCTAATACTCAAAGTATTAAAATACTCACAAAAATACGCTCGATATTATAGAGAGAGAAAACTTCTGATTTCTGGTGTGATTTTCAATTCTAACCTAAGCACCCTATTTATAGGAAAAGCTTAGGATGCCAAAGGAGACTAAATTAATAAAATAATAAAAAAAAATTTCTCCAGCCGCCTCACTCCAGCAGCCACCAAAAGCCATCAGCCACCACACCAACCAAAAGTGGGGCCCACCCTTTATTAAAAAAATATTTATTTTCCAAAACTTCAATAATTCATAACAAATAGCCCCTTCGTCAGAAAAATACAAATTCTATGTCCTTTCATAGGAAATTTAATTCTCTACAACTTTGCAGAAGGAAGTTTTTCCAAATTCCAAACATAAACTATCCGAAATCCATAAACGGATGATTTTTCACACCAAAATACTGATAAAAACACATCAGCACAAATTCCTTCTTTTATATCCACAAAATAAATATTTCCTTATCATATAAATCAATAATTAATTATTCATAAATAATATTATAGAACTACAATATTAACAACCAGGTCGTTCCCAGGACAGAAGGGGCCTTCCGATAAGGACTTCTCCTTACTGGCGCGCAATTAAATAACCCCTCCTAGACAGAACTTCCTTAGACATTGTCAATAATGCTATCTAATAATATTATTCAAATAATATGAATTATTGAGTTGATAACGTGAAATACTGTGCAACAACAATTATTGAATCAATACTACAAAATATCAACTGTAGCCATTATTGAATCAATCATAAAAAAAATTGCAACGTAGCAATTATTGAGTCAATAAAATATCAATGCAGCAATTATTGAGTCAATAATATAAAATATCAACGTAGCAATTATTGAGTCAATAATATAAAATATTGAACAGTAAATACTGTAACAATAATTGAGTAGGTTCCTTCTCACGTAAGACTCAATAATTCGAAATACTGTGCAATACCGTGTGCTACTGCGCACCACCGCGTACTGTATCACTGTATTTTAACCACCGGGTATTTCAACAGTACTAACGGTAACAACTACGCCGTTATCGTGTAAAAAAGTTATTTCTGTCGCTTTCTATATCCGACAGTTATTCCGTTGTGGGGTCCACAAATAGCTGCGCCGTCGTACGAATATTCCCCGACAACAAGAATATTCCACGACCAAACGAATATTCCCCGACAACAAGAATATTTTATAACCACTTGCTTATTTTAAAAAAATTTACATATATCACCCTTAACTTTAAACTTTTATCAATTTAACCATTTACTAAATAGAAAAATTGAATACTTTTATTTCATAAAATTCGGGGTCTTACAATCTCCCCTCCTTATGAAATTTCGTCCCCGAAATTTACGTACCTGGTATTTCAAAAAGTTGAGAATACCTTGCTTCCATTTCAGATTCCATCTTCCTTGTCATCATGATTTCTCCATTGCTCATTCTAGAATACTGCTTCAAAACAAGGTTAATTGACATATAACAATTGTCAATTTATTAAGTAAGAAAAGTCAGCTTAGGTAAGTCACACACTAGCGAAGTATATTATTCGTCCCTCCCCTCCTAGCTCTAGACTCCAATCTCCGCCAGCGACCATATCCCTAAGCTCTGATACCAAAATGTAACGTCCCCAAAATTGGTCCAATCCACCCAACCTATTCTGGGTCGCCAAGAAATACACTCAACAAAAATTTTAAATACAAATCTTCAAATTCTAACTTAAACTTTATATCACACGATCGTGCAAAATACGACCACAATTAAACTGTGAGTTTCAATATAAATACAGTGCCCATACTCCAAATCAATAATACGTTACAGAAAGGTACAGTCAATAACTGTTTTAGGAATTAAAATCTTTGGAAAATACTCAAGGAAACCTTCGTACATGGGAGGCCATGCATCCATGTTATAATAGATATCGTAGGACTCGAGAATTATCCTTGGTTGACCCAATAGACCCCAAAGAAAAACGAGAAGATTACTATCTTGTTCATTCCAATGGTGGGTCTTCTCTTGCCATATAATTATCTCTGTTGTCACAAACTGAGAATTATATTCTAACCGTACTCCAAGATTATATAGGTAGTGTTCATGGATATAATCAGCCAGTGGATGTGCACAACCATGTCTTATAATAACACGACGTTGTATGTCATTAGACATCTTGTATAATAGTGACAAAACACCCTTCCAAAGTTGGGTTCACCACACCTAAGTCAGGTCACCAAAATCAACGGTTAAATGACGTATAAAATACGACATACTTATCTAAAATTTTCAACAAAATTATTTTCATACTGTTTGGTGGAAAACTTCAACAGTTATAGACCCTCGTTCTATTCCCCTGTTATCCCCGCTCGACCCAGCTACACTCTTATTACCTGAAAGGAATTGTGAAGCAAAAGGGTGAGCACAAATAGCCCAGTAAAGAATATTATGACTAAAGATAATTAAATTATCAATAGTCTTCATCAGTGATAAATCAGAGATTTATAACATATGGTAGATGATAAAACTTTTCAACCATAGTTGCAGTGGAACGAGCAATCCATTAGAAGAGTCAAATAGACTATAATGTCTATTATCTTCTCCATGTAAAAAGTCCACCAATAATATTTCATCCCTGTAACATCAATCAACAATTCCTGTCCACAATCATGTAAGTTCATGATCATAATTATCTTGATGAATTCCTCTTCGCACTCAGGACGAAGATAATTCACATCACCTGTCTTTACCTGAAACACCAAAGATCATGGTTATACCAAATCACAGTTCCTGTTCATAATCATGCTAATCAATTCATCTTTGCATTACAAGCCAAAGATATTCAACAATTAATCATTCATCTTTGCACTACAGGCCAAAGATATTCACAAGTCACCCGCTCATCTTTGCACTATAGGCCAAAGATATTCATCAATAGTTCATCTTTGCACTACGGCCAAAGATATTCAACAACAGGCCATCTTTGCACTACATGCCAAAGATATTCATATCTCAAAAAAATATCGAATCATTTCAGAATTTATATAACAATAATTATAACCATGTTGATCAATTCACCTTTGCCCTTAAGCTAAAGATATTCAATTGTAAATTCAATGGTCATGAACATACCAGTCAACAATCCATCTTTGCACTACTGGCCAAAGAGAACCCATAGTCATGATCATACCACTAATCTACTCATCTTTACACTCAAGTCAAAGAGAAATTTCATCACCAGGATTATAAAAATGTTATATATGAGAATACGATCCAATTGTCAACATGATAACCAATTGTGGAGTAAAATTCAAGAATAAAGTTCAAAATATGAATCCGATCAAAGATAGGAACCTTAAAAGCAAACTTGGACAAATAGAAGAAAATTTAATTTTTTCGTAAATAGTGCCGTATACGTGAATAGTGCCGTATACGTGAATAGTAATCCCGACGGAAAAAGTAAGAATTTCAACATAAAATCCATGACAATATTTCTGTATAATGATATTGAAAAGAATAATATCATTTACGAAGAAAATAACATCCCTTACCTCAAAATAATAGTACTTCTGGCTGGAATATCGGATATAATTTCGAAAGAAACTTGCACTGAATGCAAATACTCAAAGTATTAAAATACTCACAAAAATACGCTCGATATTATAGAGAGAGAAAACTTCTGATTTCTGGTGTGATTTTCAATTCTAACCTAAGCATCCTATTTATAGGAAAAGCTTAGGATGCCAAAGGAGACTAAATGAATAAAATAATAAAAAAAAATTTCTCCAGCCGCCTCACTCCAGCAGCCACCAAAAGCCATCAGCCACCACACCAACCAAAAGTGGGGCCCACCCTTTATTAAAAAAATATTTATTTTCCAAAACTTCAATAATTCATAATAAATAGCCCCTTCGTCAGAAAAATACAAATGCTATGTCCTTTCATAGGAAATTTAATTCTCTACAACTTTGCAGAAGGAAGTTTTTCCAAATTCCAAACATAAACTATCCGAAATCCATAAACGGATGATTTTTCACACCAAAATACTGATAAAAACACATCAGCACAAATTCCTTCTTTTATATCCACAAAATAAATATTTCCTTATCATATAAATCAATAATTAATTATTCACAAATAATATTATAGAACTACAATATTAACAACCAGGTCGTTCCCAGGACAGAAGGGGCCTTCCGATAAGGACTTCTCCTTACTGGCGCGCAATTAAATAACCCCTCCTAGACAGAATTTCCTTAGACATTGTCAATAATGCTATCTAATAATATTATTCAAATAATATGAATTATTGAGTTGATAACGTGAAATACTGTGCAACAACAATTATTGAATCAATACTACAAAATATCAACTGTAGCCATTATTGAATCAATCATAAAAAAAATTGCAACGTAGCAATTATTGAGTCAATAAAATATCAATGCAGCAATTATTGAGTCAATAATATAAAATATCAACGTAGCAATTATTGAGTCAATAATATAAAATATTGAACAGTAAATACTGTAACAATAATTGAGTAGGTTCCTTCTCACGTAAGACTCAATAATTCGAAATACTGTGCAATACCGTGTGCTACTGCGCACCACCGCGTACTGTATCACTGTATTTTAACCACCGGATATTTCAACAGTACTAACGGTAACAACTACGCCATTATCGTGTAAAAAAGTTATTTCTGTCGCTTTCTATATCCGACAGTTATTCCGTTGTGGGGTCCACAAATAGCTGCGCCGTCGTACGAATATTCCCCGACAACAAGAATATTTCACGACCAAACGAATATTCCCCGACAACAAGAATATTTTATAACCACTTGCTTATTTTGAAAAAATTTACATATATCACCCTTAACTTTAAACTTTTATCAATTTAATCATTTACTAAATAGAAAAATTGAATACTTTTATTTCATAAAATTCGGGGTCTTACAATCTCCCCTCCTTATGAAATTTCGTCCCCGAAATTTACGTACCTGGTATTTCAAAAAGTTGAGAATACCTTGCTTCCATTTCAGATTCCATCTTCCTTGTCATCATGATTTCTCCATTGCTCATTCTAGAATACTGCTTCAAAACAAGGTTAATTGACATATAACAATTGTCAATTTATTAAGTAAGAAAAGTCAGCTTAGGTAAGTCACACACTAGCGAAGTATATTATTCGTCCCTCCCCTCCTAGCTCTAGACTCCAATCTCCGCCAGCGACCATATCCCTAAGCTCTGATACCAAAATGTAACGTCCCCAAAATTGGTCCAATCCACCCAACCTATTCTGGGTCGCCACGAAATACACTCAACAAAAATTTTAAATACAAATCTTCAAATTCTAACTTAAACTTTATATCACACGATCGTGCAAAATACGACCACAATTAAACTGTGAGTTTCAATATAAATACAGTGCCCATACTCCAAATCAATAATACGTTACAGAAAGGTACAGTCAATAACTGTTTTAGGAATTAAAATCTTTGGAAAATACTCAAGGAAACCTTCGTACATGGGAGGCCATGCATCCATGTTATAATAGATATCGTAGGACTCGAGAATTATCCTTGGTTGACCCAATAGACCCCAAAGAAAAACGAGAAGATTACTATCTTGTTCATTCCAATGGTGGGTCTTCTCTTGCCATATAATTATCTCTGTTGTCACAAACTGAGAATTATATTCTAACCGTACTCCAAGATTATATAGGTAGTGTTCATGGATATAATCAGCCAGTGGATGTGCACAACCATGTCTTATAATAACACGACGTTGTATGTCATTAGACATCTTGTATAATAGTGACAAAACACCCTTCCAAAGTTGGGTTCACCACACCTAAGTCAGGTCACCAAAATCAACGGTTAAATGACGTATAAAATACGACATACTTATCTAAAATTTTCAACAAAATTATTTTCATACTGTTTGGTGGAAAACTTCAACAGTTATAGACCCTCGTTCTATTCCCCTGTTATCCCCGCTCGACCCAGCTACACTCTTATTACCTGAAAGGAATTGTGAAGCAAAAGGGTGAGCACAAATAGCCCAGTAAAGAATATTATGACTAAAGATAATTAAATTATCAATAGTCTTCATCAGTGATAAATCAGAGATTTATAACATATGGTAGATGATAAAACTTTTCAACCATAGTTGCAGTGGAACGAGCAATCCATTAGAAGAGTCAAATAGACTATAATGTCTATTATCTTCTCCATGTAAAAAGTCCACCAATAATATTTCATCCCTGTAACATCAATCAACAATTCCTGTCCACAATCATGTAAGTTCATGATCATAATTATCTTGATGAATTCCTCTTCGCACTCAGGACGAAGATAATTCACATCACCTGTCTTTACCTGAAACACCAAAGATCATGGTTATACCAAATCACAGTTCCTGTTCATAATCATGCTAATCAATTCATCTTTGCATTACAAGCCAAAGATATTCAACAATTAATCATTCATCTTTGCACTACAGGCCAAAGATATTCACAAGTCACCCGCTCATCTTTGCACTATAGGCCAAAGATATTCATCAATAGTTCATCTTTGCACTACGGCCAAAGATATTCAACAACAGGCCATCTTTGCACTACATGCCAAAGATATTCATATCTCAAAAAAATATCGAATCATTTCAGAATTTATATAACAATAATTATAACCATGTTGATCAATTCACCTTTGCCCTTAAGCTAAAGATATTCAATTGTAAATTCAATGGTCATGAACATACCAGTCAACAATCCATCTTTGCACTACTGGCCAAAGAGAACCCATAGTCATGATCATACCACTAATCTACTCATCTTTACACTCAAGTCAAAGAGAAATTTCATCACCAGGATTATAAAAATGTTATATATGAGAATACGATCCAATTGTCAACATGATAACCAATTGTGGAGTAAAATTCAAGAATAAAGTTCAAAATATGAATCCGATCAAAGATAGGAACCTTAAAAGCAAACTTGGACAAATAGAAGAAAATTTAATTTTTTCGTAAATAGTGCCGTATACGTGAATAGTAACCCCGACGGAAAAAGTAAGAATTTCAACATAAAATCCATGACAATATTTCTGTATAATGATATTGAAAAGAATAATATCATTTACGAAGAAAATAACATCCCTTACCTCAAAATAATAGTACTTCTGGCTGGAATATCGGATATAATTTCGAAAGAAACTTGCACTGAATGCTAATACTCAAAGTATTAAAATACTCACAAAAATACGCTCGATATTATAGAGAGAGAAAACTTCTGATTTCTGGTGTGATTTTCAATTCTAACCTAAGCACCCTATTTATAGGAAAAGCTTAGGATGCCAAAGGAGACTAAATTAATAAAATAATAAAAAAAATTTTCTCCAGCCGCCTCACTCCAGCAGCCACCAAAAGCCATCAGCCACCACACCAACCAAAAGTGGGGCCCACCCTTTATTAAAAAAATATTTATTTTCCAAAACTTCAATAATTCATAACAAATAGCCCCTTCGTCAGAAAAATACAAATTCTATGTCCTTTCATAGGAAATTTAATTCTCTACAACTTTGCAGAAGGAAGTTTTTCCAAATTCCAAACACAAACTATCCGAAATCCATAAACGGATGATTTTTCACACCAAAATACTGATAAAAACACATCAGCACAAATTCCTTCTTTTATATCCACAAAATAAATATTTCCTTATCATATAAATCAATAATTAATTATTCACAAATAATATTATAGAACTACAATATTAACAACCAGGTCGTTCCCAGGACAGAAGGGGCCTTCCGATAAGGACTTCTCCTTACTGGCGCGCAATTAAATAACCCCTCCTAGACAGAACTTCCTTAGACATTGTCAATAATGCTATCTAATAATATTATTCAAATAATATGAATTATTGAGTTGATAACGTGAAATACTGTGCAACAACAATTATTGAATCAATACTACAAAATATCAACTGTAGCCATTATTGAATCAATCATAAAAAAAATTGCAACGTAGCAATTATTGAGTCAATAAAATATCAATGCAGCAATTATTGAGTCAATAATATAAAATATCAACGTAGCAATTATTGAGTCAATAATATAAAATATTGAACAGTAAATACTGTAACAATAATTGAGTAGGTTCCTTCTCACGTAAGACTCAATAATTCGAAATACTGTGCAATACCGTGTGCTACTGCGCACCACCGCGTACTGTATCACTGTATTTTAACCACCGGGTATTTCAACAGTACTAACGGTAACAACTACGCCGTTATCGTGTAAAAAAGTTATTTCTGTCGCTTTCTATATCCGACAGTTATTCCGTTGTGGGGTCCACAAATAGCTGCGCCGTCGTACGAATATTCCCCGACAACAAGAATATTTCACGACCAAACGAATATTCCCCGACAACAAGAATATTTTATAACCACTTGCTTATTTTGAAAAAATTTACATATATCACCCTTAACTTTAAACTTTTATCAATTTAATCATTTACTAAATAGAAAAATTGAATACTTTTATTTCATAAAATTCGGGGTCTTACAATCTCCCCTCCTTATGAAATTTCGTCCCCGAAATTTACGTACCTGGTATTTCAAAAAGTTGAGAATACCTTGCTTCCATTTCAGATTCCATCTTCCTTGTCATCATGATTTCTCCATTGCTCATTCTAGAATACTGCTTCAAAACAAGGTTAATTGACATATAACAATTGTCAATTTATTAAGTAAGAAAAGTCAGCTTAGGTAAGTCACACACTAGCGAAGTATATTATTCGTCCCTCCCCTCCTAGCTCTAGACTCCAATCTCCGCCAGCGACCATATCCCTAAGCTCTGATACCAAAATGTAACGTCCCCAAAATTGGTCCAATCCACCCAACCTATTCTGGGTCGCCACGAAATACACTCAACAAAAATTTTAAATACAAATCTTCAAATTCTAACTTAAACTTTATATCACACGATCGTGCAAAATACGACCACAATTAAACTGTGAGTTTCAATATAAATACAGTGCCCATACTCCAAATCAATAATACGTTACAGAAAGGTACAGTCAATAACTGTTTTAGGAATTAAAATCTTTGGAAAATACTCAAGGAAACCTTCGTACATGGGAGGCCATGCATCCATGTTATAATAGATATTGTAGGACTCGAGAATTATCCTTGGTTGACCCAATAGACCCCAAAGAAAAACGAGAAGATTACTATGTTGTTCATTCCAATGGTGGGTCTTCTCTTGCCATATAATTATCTCTGTTGTCACAAACTGAGAATTATATTCTAACCGTACTCCAAGATTATATAGGTAGTGTTCATGGATATAATCAGCCAGTGGATGTGCACAACCATGTCTTATAATAACACGACGTTGTATGTCATTAGACATCTTGTATAATAGTGACAAAACACCCTTCCAAAGTTGGGTTCACCACACCTAAGTCAGGTCACCAAAATCAACGGTTAAATGACGTATAAAATACGACATACTTATCTAAAATTTTCAACAAAATTATTTTCATACTGTTTGGTGGAAAACTTCAACAGTTATAGACCCTCGTTCTATTCCCCTGTTATCCCCGCTCGACCCAGCTACACTCTTATTACCTGAAAGGAATTGTGAAGCAAAAGGGTGAGCACAAATAGCCCAGTAAAGAATATTATGACTAAAGATAATTAAATTATCAATAGTCTTCATCAGTGATAAATCAGAGATTTATAACATATGGTAGATGATAAAACTTTTCAACCATAGTTGCAGTGGAACGAGCAATCCATTAGAAGAGTCAAATAGACTATAATGTCTATTATCTTCTCCATGTAAAAAGTCCACCAATAATATTTCATCCCTGTAACATCAATCAACAATTCCTGTCCACAATCATGTAAGTTCATGATCATAATTATCTTGATGAATTCCTCTTCGCACTCAGGACGAAGATAATTCACATCACCTGTCTTTACCTGAAACACCAAAGATCATGGTTATACCAAATCATAGTTCCTGTTCATAATCATGCTAATCAATTCATCTTTGCATTACAAGCCAAAGATATTCAATAATTAATCATTCATCTTTGCACTACAGGCCAAAGATATTCACAAGTCACCCGCTCATCTTTGCACTATAGGCCAAAGATATTCATCAATAGTTCATCTTTGCACTACGGCCAAAGATATTCAACAACAGGCCATCTTTGCACTACATGCCAAAGATATTCATATCTCAAAAAAATATCGAATCATTTCAGAATTTATATAACAATAATTATAACCATGTTGATCAATTCACCTTTGCCCTTAAGCTAAAGATATTCAATTGTAAATTCAATGGTCATGAACATACCAGTCAACAATCCATCTTTGCACTACTGGCCAAAGAGAACCCATAGTCATGATCATACCACTAATCTACTCATCTTTACACTCAAGTCAAAGAGAAATTTCATCACCAGGATTATAAAAATGTTATATATGAGAATACGATCCAATTGTCAACATGATAACCAATTGTGGAGTAAAATTCAAGAATAAAGTTCAAAATATGAATCCGATCAAAGATAGGAACCTTAAAAGCAAACTTGGACAAATAGAAGAAAATTTAATTTTTTCGTAAATAGTGCCGTATACGTGAATAGTGCCGTATACGTGAATAGTAACCCCGACGGAAAAAGTAAGAATTTCAACATAAAATCCATGACAATATTTCTGTATAATGATATTGAAAAGAGTAATATCATTTACGAAGAAAATAACATCCCTTACCTCAAAATAATAGTACTTCTGGCTGGAATATCGGATATAATTTCGAAAGAAACTTGCACTGAATGCTAATACTCAAAGTATTAAAATACTCACAAAAATACGCTCGATATTATAGAGAGAGAAAACTTCTGATTTCTGGTGTGATTTTCAATTCTAACCTAAGCACCCTATTTATAGGAAAAGCTTAGGATGCCAAAGGAGACTAAATGAATAAAATAATAAAAAAAAATTTCTCCAGCCGCCTCACTCCAGCAGCCACCAAAAGCCATCAGCCACCACACCAACCAAAAGTGGGGCCCACCCTTTATTAAAAAAATATTTATTTTCCAAAACTTCAATAATTCATAACAAATAGCCCCTTCGTCAGAAAAATACAAATTCTATGTCCTTTCATAGGAAATTTAATTCTCTACAACTTTGCAGAAGGAAGTTTTTCCAAATTCCAAACACAAACTATCCGAAATCCATAAACGGATGATTTTTCACACCAAAATACTGATAAAAACACATCAGCACAAATTCCTTCTTTTATATCCACAAAATAAATATTTCCTTATCATATAAATCAATAATTAATTATTCACAAATAATATTATAGAACTACAATATTAACAACCAGGTCGTTCCCAGGACAGAAGGGGCCTTCCGATAAGGACTTCTCCTTACTGGCGCGCAATTAAATAACCCCTCCTAGACAGAACTTCCTTAGACATTGTCAATAATGCTATCTAATAATATTATTCAAATAATATGAATTATTGAGTTGATAACGTGAAATACTGTGCAACAACAATTATTGAATCAATACTACAAAATATCAACTGTAGCCATTATTGAATCAATCATAAAAAAAATTGCAACGTAGCAATTATTGAGTCAATAAAATATCAATGCAGCAATTATTGAGTCAATAATATAAAATATCAACGTAGCAATTATTGAGTCAATAATATAAAATATTGAACAGTAAATACTGTAACAATAATTGAGTAGGTTCCTTCTCACGTAAGACTCAATAATTCGAAATACTGTGCAATACCGTGTGCTACTGCGCACCACCGCGTACTGTATCACTGTATTTAACCACCGGTATTTCAACAGTACTAACGGTAACAACTACGCCGTTATCGTGTAAAAAAGTTATTTCTGTCGCTTTCTATATCCGACAGTTATTCCGTTGTGGGGTCCACAAATAGCTGCGCCGTTGTACGAATATTCCCAGACAACAAGAATATTCCACGACCAAACGAATATTCCCCGACAACCAGAATATTTATAACCACTTGCTTATTTTAAAAAATTTACATATATCACCCTTAACTTTAAATTTTTATCAATTTAACCATTTACTAAATAGAAAAATTGAATACTTTTATTTCATAAAATTCGGGGTCTTACAATCTCCCCTCCTTATGAAATTTCGTCCCCGAAATTTACGTACCTGGTATTTCAAAAAGTTGAGAATACCTTGCTTCCATTTCAGATTCCATCTTCCTTGTCATCATGATTTCTCCATTGCTCATTCTAGAATACTGCTTCAAAACAAGGTTAATTGACATATAACAATTGTCAATTTATTAAGTAAGAAAAGTCAGCTTAGGTAAGTCACACACTAGCGAAGTATATTATTCGTCCCTCCCCTCCTAGCTCTAGACTCCAATCTCCGCCAGCGACCATATCCCTAAGCTCTGATACCAAAATGTAACGTCCCCAAAATTGGTCCAATCCACCCAACCTATTCTGGGTCGCCACGAAATACACTCAACAAAAATTTTAAATACAAATCTTCAAATTCTAACTTAAACTTTATATCACACGATCGTGCAAAATACGACCACAATTAAACTGTGAGTTTCAATATAAATACAGTGCCCATACTCCAAATCAATAATACGTTACAGAAAGGTACAGTCAATAACTGTTTTAGGAATTAAAATCTTTGGAAAATACTCAAGGAAACCTTCGTACATGGGAGGCCATGCATCCATGTTATAATAGATATCGTAGGACTCGAGAATTATCCTTGGTTGACCCAATAGACCCCAAAGAAAAACGAGAAGATTACTATCTTGTTCATTCCAATGGTGGGTCCTCTCTTGCCATATAATTATCTCTGTTGTCACAAACTGAGAATTATATTCTAACCGTACTCCAAGATTATATAGGTAGTGTTCATGGATATAATCAGCCAGTGGATGTGCACAACCATGTCTTATAATAACACGACGTTGTATGTCATTAGACATCTTGTATAATAGTGACAAAACACCCTTCCAAAGTTGGGTTCACCACACCTAAGTCAGGTCACCAAAATCAACGGTTAAATGACGTATAAAATACGACATACTTATCTAAAATTTTCAACAAAATTATTTTCATACTGTTTGGTGGAAAACTTCAACAGTTATAGACCCTCGTTCTATTCCCCTGTTATCCCCGCTCGACCCAGCTACACTCTTATTACCTGAAAGGAATTGTGAAGCAAAAGGGTGAGCACAAATAGCCCAGTAAAGAATATTATGACTAAAGATAATTAAATTATCAATAGTCTTCATCAGTGATAAATCAGAGATTTATAACATATGGTAGATGATAAAACTTTTCAACCATAGTTGCAGTGGAACGAGCAATCCATTAGAAGAGTCAAATAGACTATAATGTCTATTATCTTCTCCATGTAAAAAGTCCACCAATAATATTTCATCCCTGTAACATCAATCAACAATTCCTGTCCACAATCATGTAAGTTCATGATCATAATTATCTTGATGAATTCCTCTTCGCACTCAGGACGAAGATAATTCACATCACCTGTCTTTACCTGAAACACCAAAGATCATGGTTATACCAAATCACTAGTTCCTGTTCATAATCATGCTAATCAATTCATCTTTGCATTACAAGCCAAAGATATTCAACAATTAATCATTCATCTTTGCACTACAGGCCAAAGATATTCACAAGTCACCCGCTCATCTTTGCACTATAGGCCAAAGATATTCATCAATAGTTCATCTTTGCACTACGGCCAAAGATATTCAACAACAGGCCATCTTTGCACTACATGCCAAAGATATTCATATCTCAAAAAAATATCGAATCATTTCAGAATTTATATAACAATAATTATAACCATGTTGATCAATTCACCTTTGCCCTTAAGCTAAAGATATTCAATTGTAAATTCAATGGTCATGAACATACCAGTCAACAATCCATCTTTGCACTACTGGCCAAAGAGAACCCATAGTCATGATCATACCACTAATCTACTCATCTTTACACTCAAGTCAAAGAGAAATTTCATCACCAGGATTATAAAAATGTTATATATGAGAATACGATCCAATTGTCAACATGATAACCAATTGTGGAGTAAAATTCAAGAATAAAGTTCAAAATATGAATCCGATCAAAGATAGGAACCTTAAAAGCAAACTTGGACAAATAGAAGAAAATTTAATTTTTCGTAAATAGTGCCGTATACGTGAATAGTGCCGTATACGTGAATAGTAACCCCGACGGAAAAAGTAAGAATTTCAACATAAAATCCATGACAATATTTCTGTATAATGATATTGAAAAGAATAATATCATTTACGAAGAAAATAACATCCCTTACCTCAAAATAATAGTACTTCTGGCTGGAATATCGGATATAATTTCGAAAGAAACTTGCACTGAATGCTAATACTCAAAGTATTAAAATACTCACAAAATACGCTCGATATTATAGAGAGAGAAAACTTCTGATTTCTGGTGTGATTTTCAATTCTAACCTAAGCACCCTATTTATAGGAAAAGCTTAGGATGCCAAAGGAGACTAAATGAATAAAATAATAATTTTTTTTTCTCCAGCCGCCTCACTCCAGCAGCCACCAAAAGCCATCAGCCACCACACCAACCAAAAGTGGGGCCCACCCTTTATTAAAAAAATATTTATTTTCAAAACTTCAATAATTCATAACAAATAGCCCCTTCGTCAGAAAAATACAAATTCTATGTCCTTTCATAGGAAATTTAATTCTCTACAACTTTGCAGAAGGAAGTTTTTCCAAATTCCAAACATAAACTATCCGAAATCCATAAACGGATGATTTTTCACACCAAAATACTGATAAAAACACATCAGCACAAATTCCTTCTTTATATCCACAAAATAAATATTTCCTTATCATATAAATCAATAATTAATTATTCACAATAATATTATAGAACTACAATATTAACAACCAGGTCGTTCCCAGGACAGAAGGGGCCTTCCGATAAGGACTTCTCCTTACTGGCGCGCAATTAAATAACCCCTCCTAGACAGAACTTCCTTAGACATTGTCAATAATGCTATCTAATAATATTATTCAAATAATATGAATTATTGAGTTGATAACGTGAAATACTGTGCAACAACAATTATTGAATCAATACTACAAAATATCAACTGTAGCCATTATTGAATCAATCATAAAAAAAATAGCAACGTAGCAATTATTGAGTCAATAAAATATCAATGCAGTAATTATTGAGTCAATAATATAAAATATTTAACAGTAAATACTGTAACCAATAATTGAGTAGGTTCCTTCTCACGTAAGACTCAATAATTCGAAATACTGTGCAATACCGTGTGCTACTGCGCACCCACCGCGTACTGTATCACTGTATTTTAACCACCGGGTATTTCAACAGTACTAACGGTAACAACTACGCCGTTATCTTGTAAAAAAGTTATTTCTGTCGCTTTCTATATCCGACAGTTTATTCCGTTGTGGGGTCCACAAATAGCTGCGCCGTCGTACGAATATTCCCCGACAACAAGAATATTCCACGACCAAACGAATATTCCCCGACAACAAGAATATTTTATAACCACTTGCTTATTTTGAAAAAATTTACATATATCACCCTTAACTTTAAACTTTTATCAATTTAACCATTTACTAAATAGAAAAATTGAATACTTTTATTTCATAAAATTCGGGGTCTTACAATCTCCCCTCCTTATGAAATTTCGTCCCCGAAATTTACGTACCTAGGTATTTCAAAAAGTTGAGAATACCTTGCTTCCATTTCAGATTCCATCTTCCTTGTCATCATGATTTCTCCATTGCTCATTCTAGAATACTGCTTCAAAACAAGGTTAATTGACATATAACAATTGTCAATTTATTAAGTAAGAAAAGTCAGCTTAGGTAAGTCACACACTAGCGAAGTATATTATTCGTCCCTCCCCTCCTAGCTCTAGACTCCAATCTCCGCCAGCGACCATATCCCTAAGCTCTGATACCAAAATGTAACGTCCCCAAAATTGGTCCAATCCACCCAACCTATTCTGGGTCGCCACGAAATACACTCAACAAAAATTTTAAATACAAATCTTCAAATTCTAACTTAAACTTTATATCACACGATCGTGCAAAATACGACCACAATTAAACTGTGAGTTTCAATATAAATACAGTGCCCATACTCCAAATCAATAATACGTTACAGAAAGGTACAGTCAATAACTGTTTTAGGAATTAAAATCTTTGGAAAATACTCAAGGAAACCTTCGTACATGGGAGGCCATGCATCCATGTTATAATAGATATCGTAGGACTCGAGAATTATCCTTGGTTGACCCAATAGACCCCAAAGAAAAACGAGAAGATTACTATCTTGTTCATTCCAATGGTGGGTCTTCTCTTGCCATATAATTATCTCTGTTGTCACAAACTGAGAATTATATTCTAACCGTACTCCAAGATTATATAGGTAGTGTTCATGGATATAATCAGCCAGTGGATGTGCACAACCATGTCTTATAATAACACGACGTTGTATGTCATTAGACATCTTGTATAATAGTGACAAAACACCCTTCCAAAGTTGGGTTCACCACACCTAAGTCAGGTCACCAAAATCAACGGTTAAATGACGTATAAAATACGACATACTTATCTAAAATTTTCAACAAAATTATTTTCATACTGTTTGGTGGAAAACTTCAACAGTTATAGACCCTCGTTCTATTCCCCTGTTATCCCCGCTCGACCCAGCTACACTCTTATTACCTGAAAGGAATTGTGAAGCAAAAGGGTGAGCACAAATAGCCCAGTAAAGAATATTATGACTAAAGATAATTAAATTATCAATAGTCTTCATCAGTGATAAATCAGAGATTTATAACATATGGTAGATGATAAAACTTTTCAACCATAGTTGCAGTGGAACGAGCAATCCATTAGAAGAGTCAAATAGACTATAATGTCTATTATCTTCTCCATGTAAAAAGTCCACCAATAATATTTCATCCCTGTAACATCAATCAACAATTCCTGTCCACAATCATGTAAGTTCATGATCATAATTATCTTGATGAATTCCTCTTCGCACTCAGGACGAAGATAATTCACATCACCTGTCTTTACCTGAAACACCAAAGATCATGGTTATACCAAATCACAGTTCCTGTTCATAATCATGCTAATCAATTCATCTTTGCATTACAAGCCAAAGATATTCAACAATTAATCATTCATCTTTGCACTACAGGCCAAAGATATTCACAAGTCACCCGCTCATCTTTGCACTATAGGCCAAAGATATTCATCAATAGTTCATCTTTGCACTACGGCCAAAGATATTCAACAACAGGCCATCTTTGCACTACATGCCAAAGATATTCATATCTCAAAAAAATATCGAATCATTTCAGAATTTATATAACAATAATTATAACCATGTTGATCAATTCACCTTTGCCCTTAAGCTAAAGATATTCAATTGTAAATTCAATGGTCATGAACATACCAGTCAACAATCCATCTTTGCACTACTGGCCAAAGAGAACCCATAGTCATGATCATACCACTAATCTACTCATCTTTACACTCAAGTCAAAGAGAAATTTCATCACCAGGATTATAAAAATGTTATATATGAGAATACGATCCAATTGTCAACATGATAACCAATTGTGGAGTAAAATTCAAGAATAAAGTTCAAAATATGAATCCGATCAAAGATAGGAACCTTAAAAGCAAACTTGGACAAATAGAAGAAAATTTAATTTTTTCGTAAATAGTGCCGTATACGTGAATAGTAACCCCGACGGAAAAAGTAAGAATTTCAACATAAAATCCATGACAATATTTCTGTATAATGATATTGAAAAGAATAATATCATTTACGAAGAAAATAACATCCCTTACCTCAAAATAATAGTACTTCTGGCTGGAATATCGGATATAATTTCGAAAGAAACTTGCACTGAATGCTAATACTCAAAGTATTAAAATACTCACAAAAATACGCTCGATATTATAGAGAGAGAAAACTTCTGATTTCTGGTGTGATTTTCAATTCTAACCTAAGCACCCTATTTATAGGAAAAGCTTAGGATGCCAAAGGAGACTAAATTAATAAAATAATAAAAAAAATTTCTCCAGCCGCCTCACTCCAGCAGCCACCAAAAGCCATCAGCCACCACACCAACCAAAAGTGGGGCCCACCCTTTATTAAAAAAATATTTATTTTCCAAAACTTCAATAATTCATAACAAATAGCCCCTTCGTCAGAAAAATACAAATTCTATGTCCTTTCATAGGAAATTTAATTCTCTACAACTTTGCAGAAGGAAGTTTTTCCAAATTCCAAACATAAACTATCCGAAATCCATAAACGGATGATTTTTCACACCAAAATACTGATAAAAACACATCAGCACAAATTCCTTCTTTTATATCCACAAAATAAATATTTCCTTATCATATAAATCAATAATTAATTATTCATAAATAATATTATAGAACTACAATATTAACAACCAGGTCGTTCCCAGGACAGAAGGGGCCTTCCGATAAGGACTTCTCCTTACTGGCGCGCAATTAAATAACCCCTCCTAGACAGAACTTCCTTAGACATTGTCAATAATGCTATCTAATAATATTATTCAAATAATATGAATTATTGAGTTGATAACGTGAAATACTGTGCAACAACAATTATTGAATCAATACTACAAAATATCAACTGTAGCCATTATTGAATCAATCATAAAAAAAATTGCAACGTAGCAATTATTGAGTCAATAAAATATCAATGCAGCAATTATTGAGTCAATAATATAAAATATCAACGTAGCAATTATTGAGTCAATAATATAAAATATTGAACAGTAAATACTGTAACAATAATTGAGTAGGTTCCTTCTCACGTAAGACTCAATAATTCGAAATACTGTGCAATACCGTGTGCTACTGCGCACCACCGCGTACTGTATCACTGTATTTTAACCACCGGGTATTTCAACAGTACTAACGGTAACAACTACGCCGTTATCGTGTAAAAAAGTTATTTCTGTCGCTTTCTATATCCGACAGTTATTCCGTTGTGGGGTCCACAAATAGCTGCGCCGTCGTACGAATATTCCCCGACAACAAGAATATTCCACGACCAAACGAATATTCCCCGACAACAAGAATATTTTATAACCACTTGCTTATTTTAAAAAAATTTACATATATCACCCTTAACTTTAAACTTTTATCAATTTAACCATTTACTAAATAGAAAAATTGAATACTTTTATTTCATAAAATTCGGGGTCTTACAATCTCCCCTCCTTATGAAATTTCGTCCCCGAAATTTACGTACCTGGTATTTCAAAAAGTTGAGAATACCTTGCTTCCATTTCAGATTCCATCTTCCTTGTCATCATGATTTCTCCATTGCTCATTCTAGAATACTGCTTCAAAACAAGGTTAATTGACATATAACAATTGTCAATTTATTAAGTAAGAAAAGTCAGCTTAGGTAAGTCACACACTAGCGAAGTATATTATTCGTCCCTCCCCTCCTAGCTCTAGACTCCAATCTCCGCCAGCGACCATATCCCTAAGCTCTGATACCAAAATGTAACGTCCCCAAAATTGGTCCAATCCACCCAACCTATTCTGGGTCGCCAAGAAATACACTCAACAAAAATTTTAAATACAAATCTTCAAATTCTAACTTAAACTTTATATCACACGATCGTGCAAAATACGACCACAATTAAACTGTGAGTTTCAATATAAATACAGTGCCCATACTCCAAATCAATAATACGTTACAGAAAGGTACAGTCAATAACTGTTTTAGGAATTAAAATCTTTGGAAAATACTCAAGGAAACCTTCGTACATGGGAGGCCATGCATCCATGTTATAATAGATATCGTAGGACTCGAGAATTATCCTTGGTTGACCCAATAGACCCCAAAGAAAACGAGAAGATTACTATCTTGTTCATTCCAATGGTGGGTCTTCTCTTGCCATATAATTATCTCTGTTGTCACAAACTGAGAATTATATTCTAACCGTACTCCAAGATTATATAGGTAGTGTTCATGGATATAATCAGCCAGTGGATGTGCACAACCATGTCTTATAATAACACGACGTTGTATGTCATTAGACATCTTGTATAATAGTGACAAAACACCCTTCCAAAGTTGGGTTCACCACACCTAAGTCAGGTCACCAAAATCAACGGTTAAATGACGTATAAAATACGACATACTTATCTAAAATTTTCAACAAAATTATTTTCATACTGTTTGGTGGAAAACTTCAACAGTTATAGACCCTCGTTCTATTCCCCTGTTATCCCCGCTCGACCCAGCTACACTCTTATTACCTGAAAGGAATTGTGAAGCAAAAGGGTGAGCACAAATAGCCCAGTAAAGAATATTATGACTAAAGATAATTAAATTATCAATAGTCTTCATCAGTGATAAATCAGAGATTTATAACATATGGTAGATGATAAAACTTTTCAACCATAGTTGCAGTGGAACGAGCAATCCATTAGAAGAGTCAAATAGACTATAATGTCTATTATCTTCTCCATGTAAAAAGTCCACCAATAATATTTCATCCCTGTAACATCAATCAACAATTCCTGTCCACAATCATGTAAGTTCATGATCATAATTATCTTGATGAATTCCTCTTCGCACTCAGGACGAAGATAATTCACATCACCTGTCTTTACCTGAAACACCAAAGATCATGGTTATACCAAATCACAGTTCCTGTTCATAATCATGCTAATCAATTCATCTTTGCATTACAAGCCAAAGATATTCAACAATTAATCATTCATCTTTGCACTACAGGCCAAAGATATTCACAAGTCACCCGCTCATCTTTGCACTATAGGCCAAAGATATTCATCAATAGTTCATCTTTGCACTACGGCCAAAGATATTCAACAACAGGCCATCTTTGCACTACATGCCAAAGATATTCATATCTCAAAAAAATATCGAATCATTTCAGAATTTATATAACAATAATTATAACCATGTTGATCAATTCACCTTTGCCCTTAAGCTAAAGATATTCAATTGTAAATTCAATGGTCATGAACATACCAGTCAACAATCCATCTTTGCACTACTGGCCAAAGAGAACCCATAGTCATGATCATACCACTAATCTACTCATCTTTACACTCAAGTCAAAGAGAAATTTCATCACCAGGATTATAAAAATGTTATATATGAGAATACGATCCAATTGTCAACATGATAACCAATTGTGGAGTAAAATTCAAGAATAAAGTTCAAAATATGAATCCGATCAAAGATAGGAACCTTAAAAGCAAACTTGGACAAATAGAAGAAAATTTAATTTTTTCGTAAATAGTGCCGTATACGTGAATAGTGCCGTATACGTGAATAGTAATCCCGACGGAAAAAGTAAGAATTTCAACATAAAATCCATGACAATATTTCTGTATAATGATATTGAAAAGAATAATATCATTTACGAAGAAAATAACATCCCTTACCTCAAAATAATAGTACTTCTGGCTGGAATATCGGATATAATTTCGAAAGAAACTTGCACTGAATGCAAATACTCAAAGTATTAAAATACTCACAAAAATACGCTCGATATTATAGAGAGAGAAAACTTCTGATTTCTGGTGTGATTTTCAATTCTAACCTAAGCATCCTATTTATAGGAAAAGCTTAGGATGCCAAAGGAGACTAAATGAATAAAATAATAAAAAAAAATTTCTCCAGCCGCCTCACTCCAGCAGCCACCAAAAGCCATCAGCCACCACACCAACCAAAAGTGGGGCCCACCCTTTATTAAAAAAATATTTATTTTCCAAAACTTCAATAATTCATAATAAATAGCCCCTTCGTCAGAAAAATACAAATGCTATGTCCTTTCATAGGAAATTTAATTCTCTACAACTTTGCAGAAGGAAGTTTTTCCAAATTCCAAACATAAACTATCCGAAATCCATAAACGGATGATTTTTCACACCAAAATACTGATAAAAACACATCAGCACAAATTCCTTCTTTTATATCCACAAAATAAATATTTCCTTATCATATAAATCAATAATTAATTATTCACAAATAATATTATAGAACTACAATATTAACAACCAGGTCGTTCCCAGGACAGAAGGGGCCTTCCGATAAGGACTTCTCCTTACTGGCGCGCAATTAAATAACCCCTCCTAGACAGAATTTCCTTAGACATTGTCAATAATGCTATCTAATAATATTATTCAAATAATATGAATTATTGAGTTGATAACGTGAAATACTGTGCAACAACAATTATTGAATCAATACTACAAAATATCAACTGTAGCCATTATTGAATCAATCATAAAAAAAATTGCAACGTAGCAATTATTGAGTCAATAAAATATCAATGCAGCAATTATTGAGTCAATAATATAAAATATCAACGTAGCAATTATTGAGTCAATAATATAAAATATTGAACAGTAAATACTGTAACAATAATTGAGTAGGTTCCTTCTCACGTAAGACTCAATAATTCGAAATACTGTGCAATACCGTGTGCTACTGCGCACCACCGCGTACTGTATCACTGTATTTTAACCACCGGATATTTCAACAGTACTAACGGTAACAACTACGCCATTATCGTGTAAAAAAGTTATTTCTGTCGCTTTCTATATCCGACAGTTATTCCGTTGTGGGGTCCACAAATAGCTGCGCCGTCGTACGAATATTCCCCGACAACAAGAATATTTCACGACCAAACGAATATTCCCCGACAACAAGAATATTTTATAACCACTTGCTTATTTTGAAAAAATTTACATATATCACCCTTAACTTTAAACTTTTATCAATTTAATCATTTACTAAATAGAAAAATTGAATACTTTTATTTCATAAAATTCGGGGTCTTACAATCTCCCCTCCTTATGAAATTTCGTCCCCGAAATTTACGTACCTGGTATTTCAAAAAGTTGAGAATACCTTGCTTCCATTTCAGATTCCATCTTCCTTGTCATCATGATTTCTCCATTGCTCATTCTAGAATACTGCTTCAAAACAAGGTTAATTGACATATAACAATTGTCAATTTATTAAGTAAGAAAAGTCAGCTTAGGTAAGTCACACACTAGCGAAGTATATTATTCGTCCCTCCCCTCCTAGCTCTAGACTCCAATCTCCGCCAGCGACCATATCCCTAAGCTCTGATACCAAAATGTAACGTCCCCAAAATTGGTCCAATCCACCCAACCTATTCTGGGTCGCCACGAAATACACTCAACAAAAATTTTAAATACAAATCTTCAAATTCTAACTTAAACTTTATATCACACGATCGTGCAAAATACGACCACAATTAAACTGTGAGTTTCAATATAAATACAGTGCCCATACTCCAAATCAATAATACGTTACAGAAAGGTACAGTCAATAACTGTTTTAGGAATTAAAATCTTTGGAAAATACTCAAGGAAACCTTCGTACATGGGAGGCCATGCATCCATGTTATAATAGATATCGTAGGACTCGAGAATTATCCTTGGTTGACCCAATAGACCCCAAAGAAAAACGAGAAGATTACTATCTTGTTCATTCCAATGGTGGGTCTTCTCTTGCCATATAATTATCTCTGTTGTCACAAACTGAGAATTATATTCTAACCGTACTCCAAGATTATATAGGTAGTGTTCATGGATATAATCAGCCAGTGGATGTGCACAACCATGTCTTATAATAACACGACGTTGTATGTCATTAGACATCTTGTATAATAGTGACAAAACACCCTTCCAAAGTTGGGTTCACCACACCTAAGTCAGGTCACCAAAATCAACGGTTAAATGACGTATAAAATACGACATACTTATCTAAAATTTTCAACAAAATTATTTTCATACTGTTTGGTGGAAAACTTCAACAGTTATAGACCCTCGTTCTATTCCCCTGTTATCCCCGCTCGACCCAGCTACACTCTTATTACCTGAAAGGAATTGTGAAGCAAAAGGGTGAGCACAAATAGCCCAGTAAAGAATATTATGACTAAAGATAATTAAATTATCAATAGTCTTCATCAGTGATAAATCAGAGATTTATAACATATGGTAGATGATAAAACTTTTCAACCATAGTTGCAGTGGAACGAGCAATCCATTAGAAGAGTCAAATAGACTATAATGTCTATTATCTTCTCCATGTAAAAAGTCCACCAATAATATTTCATCCCTGTAACATCAATCAACAATTCCTGTCCACAATCATGTAAGTTCATGATCATAATTATCTTGATGAATTCCTCTTCGCACTCAGGACGAAGATAATTCACATCACCTGTCTTTACCTGAAACACCAAAGATCATGGTTATACCAAATCACAGTTCCTGTTCATAATCATGCTAATCAATTCATCTTTGCATTACAAGCCAAAGATATTCAACAATTAATCATTCATCTTTGCACTACAGGCCAAAGATATTCACAAGTCACCCGCTCATCTTTGCACTATAGGCCAAAGATATTCATCAATAGTTCATCTTTGCACTACGGCCAAAGATATTCAACAACAGGCCATCTTTGCACTACATGCCAAAGATATTCATATCTCAAAAAAATATCGAATCATTTCAGAATTTATATAACAATAATTATAACCATGTTGATCAATTCACCTTTGCCCTTAAGCTAAAGATATTCAATTGTAAATTCAATGGTCATGAACATACCAGTCAACAATCCATCTTTGCACTACTGGCCAAAGAGAACCCATAGTCATGATCATACCACTAATCTACTCATCTTTACACTCAAGTCAAAGAGAAATTTCATCACCAGGATTATAAAAATGTTATATATGAGAATACGATCCAATTGTCAACATGATAACCAATTGTGGAGTAAAATTCAAGAATAAAGTTCAAAATATGAATCCGATCAAAGATAGGAACCTTAAAAGCAAACTTGGACAAATAGAAGAAAATTTAATTTTTTCGTAAATAGTGCCGTATACGTGAATAGTAACCCCGACGGAAAAAGTAAGAATTTCAACATAAAATCCATGACAATATTTCTGTATAATGATATTGAAAAGAATAATATCATTTACGAAGAAAATAACATCCCTTACCTCAAAATAATAGTACTTCTGGCTGGAATATCGGATATAATTTCGAAAGAAACTTGCACTGAATGCTAATACTCAAAGTATTAAAATACTCACAAAAATACGCTCGATATTATAGAGAGAGAAAACTTCTGATTTCTGGTGTGATTTTCAATTCTAACCTAAGCACCCTATTTATAGGAAAAGCTTAGGATGCCAAAGGAGACTAAATTAATAAAATAATAAAAAAAATTTTCTCCAGCCGCCTCACTCCAGCAGCCACCAAAAGCCATCAGCCACCACACCAACCAAAAGTGGGGCCCACCCTTTATTAAAAAAATATTTATTTTCCAAAACTTCAATAATTCATAACAAATAGCCCCTTCGTCAGAAAAATACAAATTCTATGTCCTTTCATAGGAAATTTAATTCTCTACAACTTTGCAGAAGGAAGTTTTTCCAAATTCCAAACACAAACTATCCGAAATCCATAAACGGATGATTTTTCACACCAAAATACTGATAAAAACACATCAGCACAAATTCCTTCTTTTATATCCACAAAATAAATATTTCCTTATCATATAAATCAATAATTAATTATTCACAAATAATATTATAGAACTACAATATTAACAACCAGGTCGTTCCCAGGACAGAAGGGGCCTTCCGATAAGGACTTCTCCTTACTGGCGCGCAATTAAATAACCCCTCCTAGACAGAACTTCCTTAGACATTGTCAATAATGCTATCTAATAATATTATTCAAATAATATGAATTATTGAGTTGATAACGTGAAATACTGTGCAACAACAATTATTGAATCAATACTACAAAATATCAACTGTAGCCATTATTGAATCAATCATAAAAAAAATTGCAACGTAGCAATTATTGAGTCAATAAAATATCAATGCAGCAATTATTGAGTCAATAATATAAAATATCAACGTAGCAATTATTGAGTCAATAATATAAAATATTGAACAGTAAATACTGTAACAATAATTGAGTAGGTTCCTTCTCACGTAAGACTCAATAATTCGAAATACTGTGCAATACCGTGTGCTACTGCGCACCACCGCGTACTGTATCACTGTATTTTAACCACCGGGTATTTCAACAGTACTAACGGTAACAACTACGCCGTTATCGTGTAAAAAAGTTATTTCTGTCGCTTTCTATATCCGACAGTTATTCCGTTGTGGGGTCCACAAATAGCTGCGCCGTCGTACGAATATTCCCCGACAACAAGAATATTTCACGACCAAACGAATATTCCCCGACAACAAGAATATTTTATAACCACTTGCTTATTTTGAAAAAATTTACATATATCACCCTTAACTTTAAACTTTTATCAATTTAATCATTTACTAAATAGAAAAATTGAATACTTTTATTTCATAAAATTCGGGGTCTTACAATCTCCCCTCCTTATGAAATTTCGTCCCCGAAATTTACGTACCTGGTATTTCAAAAAGTTGAGAATACCTTGCTTCCATTTCAGATTCCATCTTCCTTGTCATCATGATTTCTCCATTGCTCATTCTAGAATACTGCTTCAAAACAAGGTTAATTGACATATAACAATTGTCAATTTATTAAGTAAGAAAAGTCAGCTTAGGTAAGTCACACACTAGCGAAGTATATTATTCGTCCCTCCCCTCCTAGCTCTAGACTCCAATCTCCGCCAGCGACCATATCCCTAAGCTCTGATACCAAAATGTAACGTCCCCAAAATTGGTCCAATCCACCCAACCTATTCTGGGTCGCCACGAAATACACTCAACAAAAATTTTAAATACAAATCTTCAAATTCTAACTTAAACTTTATATCACACGATCGTGCAAAATACGACCACAATTAAACTGTGAGTTTCAATATAAATACAGTGCCCATACTCCAAATCAATAATACGTTACAGAAAGGTACAGTCAATAACTGTTTTAGGAATTAAAATCTTTGGAAAATACTCAAGGAAACCTTCGTACATGGGAGGCCATGCATCCATGTTATAATAGATATTGTAGGACTCGAGAATTATCCTTGGTTGACCCAATAGACCCCAAAGAAAAACGAGAAGATTACTATGTTGTTCATTCCAATGGTGGGTCTTCTCTTGCCATATAATTATCTCTGTTGTCACAAACTGAGAATTATATTCTAACCGTACTCCAAGATTATATAGGTAGTGTTCATGGATATAATCAGCCAGTGGATGTGCACAACCATGTCTTATAATAACACGACGTTGTATGTCATTAGACATCTTGTATAATAGTGACAAAACACCCTTCCAAAGTTGGGTTCACCACACCTAAGTCAGGTCACCAAAATCAACGGTTAAATGACGTATAAAATACGACATACTTATCTAAAATTTTCAACAAAATTATTTTCATACTGTTTGGTGGAAAACTTCAACAGTTATAGACCCTCGTTCTATTCCCCTGTTATCCCCGCTCGACCCAGCTACACTCTTATTACCTGAAAGGAATTGTGAAGCAAAAGGGTGAGCACAAATAGCCCAGTAAAGAATATTATGACTAAAGATAATTAAATTATCAATAGTCTTCATCAGTGATAAATCAGAGATTTATAACATATGGTAGATGATAAAACTTTTCAACCATAGTTGCAGTGGAACGAGCAATCCATTAGAAGAGTCAAATAGACTATAATGTCTATTATCTTCTCCATGTAAAAAGTCCACCAATAATATTTCATCCCTGTAACATCAATCAACAATTCCTGTCCACAATCATGTAAGTTCATGATCATAATTATCTTGATGAATTCCTCTTCGCACTCAGGACGAAGATAATTCACATCACCTGTCTTTACCTGAAACACCAAAGATCATGGTTATACCAAATCATAGTTCCTGTTCATAATCATGCTAATCAATTCATCTTTGCATTACAAGCCAAAGATATTCAATAATTAATCATTCATCTTTGCACTACAGGCCAAAGATATTCACAAGTCACCCGCTCATCTTTGCACTATAGGCCAAAGATATTCATCAATAGTTCATCTTTGCACTACGGCCAAAGATATTCAACAACAGGCCATCTTTGCACTACATGCCAAAGATATTCATATCTCAAAAAAATATCGAATCATTTCAGAATTTATATAACAATAATTATAACCATGTTGATCAATTCACCTTTGCCCTTAAGCTAAAGATATTCAATTGTAAATTCAATGGTCATGAACATACCAGTCAACAATCCATCTTTGCACTACTGGCCAAAGAGAACCCATAGTCATGATCATACCACTAATCTACTCATCTTTACACTCAAGTCAAAGAGAAATTTCATCACCAGGATTATAAAAATGTTATATATGAGAATACGATCCAATTGTCAACATGATAACCAATTGTGGAGTAAAATTCAAGAATAAAGTTCAAAATATGAATCCGATCAAAGATAGGAACCTTAAAAGCAAACTTGGACAAATAGAAGAAAATTTAATTTTTTCGTAAATAGTGCCGTATACGTGAATAGTGCCGTATACGTGAATAGTAACCCCGACGGAAAAAGTAAGAATTTCAACATAAAATCCATGACAATATTTCTGTATAATGATATTGAAAAGAGTAATATCATTTACGAAGAAAATAACATCCCTTACCTCAAAATAATAGTACTTCTGGCTGGAATATCGGATATAATTTCGAAAGAAACTTGCACTGAATGCTAATACTCAAAGTATTAAAATACTCACAAAAATACGCTCGATATTATAGAGAGAGAAAACTTCTGATTTCTGGTGTGATTTTCAATTCTAACCTAAGCACCCTATTTATAGGAAAAGCTTAGGATGCCAAAGGAGACTAAATGAATAAAATAATAAAAAAAAATTTCTCCAGCCGCCTCACTCCAGCAGCCACCAAAAGCCATCAGCCACCACACCAACCAAAAGTGGGGCCCACCCTTTATTAAAAAAATATTTATTTTCCAAAACTTCAATAATTCATAACAAATAGCCCCTTCGTCAGAAAAATACAAATTCTATGTCCTTTCATAGGAAATTTAATTCTCTACAACTTTGCAGAAGGAAGTTTTTCCAAATTCCAAACACAAACTATCCGAAATCCATAAACGGATGATTTTTCACACCAAAATACTGATAAAAACACATCAGCACAAATTCCTTCTTTTATATCCACAAAATAAATATTTCCTTATCATATAAATCAATAATTAATTATTCACAAATAATATTATAGAACTACAATATTAACAACCAGGTCGTTCCCAGGACAGAAGGGGCCTTCCGATAAGGACTTCTCCTTACTGGCGCGCAATTAAATAACCCCTCCTAGACAGAACTTCCTTAGACATTGTCAATAATGCTATCTAATAATATTATTCAAATAATATGAATTATTGAGTTGATAACGTGAAATACTGTGCAACAACAATTATTGAATCAATACTACAAAATATCAACTGTAGCCATTATTGAATCAATCATAAAAAAAATTGCAACGTAGCAATTATTGAGTCAATAAAATATCAATGCAGCAATTATTGAGTCAATAATATAAAATATCAACGTAGCAATTATTGAGTCAATAATATAAAATATTGAACAGTAAATACTGTAACAATAATTGAGTAGGTTCCTTCTCACGTAAGACTCAATAATTCGAAATACTGTGCAATACCGTGTGCTACTGCGCACCACCGCGTACTGTATCACTGTATTTTAACCACCGGGTATTTCAACAGTACTAACGGTAACAACTACGCCGTTATCGTGTAAAAAAGTTATTTCTGTCGCTTTCTATATCCGACAGTTATTCCGTTGTGGGGTCCACAAATAGCTGCGCCGTCGTACGAATATTCCCCGACAACAAGAATATTCCACGACCAAACGAATATTCCCCGACAACAAGAATATTTTATAACCACTTGCTTATTTTAAAAAAATTTACATATATCACCCTTAACTTTAAACTTTTATCAATTTAACCATTTACTAAATAGAAAAATTGAATACTTTTATTTCATAAAATTCGGGGTCTTACAATCTCCCCTCCTTATGAAATTTCGTCCCCGAAATTTACGTACCTGGTATTTCAAAAAGTTGAGAATACCTTGCTTCCATTTCAGATTCCATCTTCCTTGTCATCATGATTTCTCCATTGCTCATTCTAGAATACTGCTTCAAAACAAGGTTAATTGACATATAACAATTGTCAATTTATTAAGTAAGAAAAGTCAGCTTAGGTAAGTCACACACTAGCGAAGTATATTATTCGTCCCTCCCCTCCTAGCTCTAGACTCCAATCTCCGCCAGCGACCATATCCCTAAGCTCTGATACCAAAATGTAACGTCCCCAAAATTGGTCCAATCCACCCAACCTATTCTGGGTCGCCACGAAATACACTCAACAAAAATTTTAAATACAAATCTTCAAATTCTAACTTAAACTTTATATCACACGATCGTGCAAAATACGACCACAATTAAACTGTGAGTTTCAATATAAATACAGTGCCCATACTCCAAATCAATAATACGTTACAGAAAGGTACAGTCAATAACTGTTTTAGGAATTAAAATCTTTGGAAAATACTCAAGGAAACCTTCGTACATGGGAGGCCATGCATCCATGTTATAATAGATATCGTAGGACTCGAGAATTATCCTTGGTTGACCCAATAGACCCCAAAGAAAAACGAGAAGATTACTATCTTGTTCATTCCAATGGTGGGTCCTCTCTTGCCATATAATTATCTCTGTTGTCACAAACTGAGAATTATATTCTAACCGTACTCCAAGATTATATAGGTAGTGTTCATGGATATAATCAGCCAGTGGATGTGCACAACCATGTCTTATAATAACACGACGTTGTATGTCATTAGACATCTTGTATAATAGTGACAAAACACCCTTCCAAAGTTGGGTTCACCACACCTAAGTCAGGTCACCAAAATCAACGGTTAAATGACGTATAAAATACGACATACTTATCTAAAATTTTCAACAAAATTATTTTCATACTGTTTGGTGGAAAACTTCAACAGTTATAGACCCTCGTTCTATTCCCCTGTTATCCCCGCTCGACCCAGCTACACTCTTATTACCTGAAAGGAATTGTGAAGCAAAAGGGTGAGCACAAATAGCCCAGTAAAGAATATTATGACTAAAGATAATTAAATTATCAATAGTCTTCATCAGTGATAAATCAGAGATTTATAACATATGGTAGATGATAAAACTTTTCAACCATAGTTGCAGTGGAACGAGCAATCCATTAGAAGAGTCAAATAGACTATAATGTCTATTATCTTCTCCATGTAAAAAGTCCACCAATAATATTTCATCCCTGTAACATCAATCAACAATTCCTGTCCACAATCATGTAAGTTCATGATCATAATTATCTTGATGAATTCCTCTTCGCACTCAGGACGAAGATAATTCACATCACCTGTCTTTACCTGAAACACCAAAGATCATGGTTATACCAAATCATAGTTCCTGTTCATAATCATGCTAATCAATTCATCTTTGCATTACAAGCCAAAGATATTCAACAATTAATCATTCATCTTTGCACTACAGGCCAAAGATATTCACAAGTCACCCGCTCATCTTTGCACTATAGGCCAAAGATATTCATCAATAGTTCATCTTTGCACTACGGCCAAAGATATTCAACAACAGGCCATCTTTGCACTACATGCCAAAGATATTCATATCTCAAAAAAATATCGAATCATTTCAGAATTTATATAACAATAATTATAACCATGTTGATCAATTCACCTTTGCCCTTAAGCTAAAGATATTCAATTGTAAATTCAATGGTCATGAACATACCAGTCAACAATCCATCTTTGCACTACTGGCCAAAGAGAACCCATAGTCATGATCATACCACTAATCTACTCATCTTTACACTCAAGTCAAAGAGAAATTTCATCACCAGGATTATAAAAATGTTATATATGAGAATACGATCCAATTGTCAACATGATAACCAATTGTGGAGTAAAATTCAAGAATAAAGTTCAAAATATGAATCCGATCAAAGATAGGAACCTTAAAAGCAAACTTGGACAAATAGAAGAAAATTTAATTTTTTCGTAAATAGTGCCGTATACGTGAATAGTAACCCCGACGGAAAAAGTAAGAATTTCAACATAAAATCCATGACAATATTTCTGTATAATGATATTGAAAAGAATAATATCATTTACGAAGAAAATAACATCCCTTACCTCAAAATAATAGTACTTCTGGCTGGAATATCGGATATAATTTCGAAAGAAACTTGCACTGAATGCTAATACTCAAAGTATTAAAATACTCACAAAAATACGCTCGATATTATAGAGAGAGAAAACTTCTGATTTCTGGTGTGATTTTCAATTCTAACCTAAGCACCCTATTTATAGGAAAAGCTTAGGATGCCAAAGGAGACTAAATGAATAAAATAATAATTTTTTTTTCTCCAGCCGCCTCACTCCAGCAGCCACCAAAAGCCATCAGCCACCACACCAACCAAAAGTGGGGCCCACCCTTTATTAAAAAAATATTTATTTTCCAAAACTTCAATAATTCATAACAAATAGCCCCTTCGTCAGAAAAATACAAATTCTATGTCCTTTCATAGGAAATTTAATTCTCTACAACTTTGCAGAAGGAAGTTTTTCCAAATTCCAAACATAAACTATCCGAAATCCATAAACGGATGATTTTTCACACCAAAATACTGATAAAAACACATCAGCACAAATTCCTTCTTTTATATCCACAAAATAAATATTTCCTTATCATATAAATCAATAATTAATTATTCACAAATAATATTATAGAACTACAATATTAACAACCAGGTCGTTCCCAGGACAGAAGGGGCCTTCCGATAAGGACTTCTCCTTACTGGCGCGCAATTAAATAACCCCTCCTAGACAGAACTTCCTTAGACATTGTCAATAATGCTATCTAATAATATTATTCAAATAATATGAATTATTGAGTTGATAACGTGAAATACTGTGCAACAACAATTATTGAATCAATACTACAAAATATCAACTGTAGCCATTATTGAATCAATCATAAAAAAAATAGCAACGTAGCAATTATTGAGTCAATAAAATATCAATGCAGCAATTATTGAGTCAATAATATAAAATATTTAACAGTAAATACTGTAACAATAATTGAGTAGGTTCCTTCTCACGTAAGACTCAATAATTCGAAATACTGTGCAATACCGTGTGCTACTGCGCACCACCGCGTACTGTATCACTGTATTTTAACCACCGGGTATTTCAACAGTACTAACGGTAACAACTACGCCGTTATCGTGTAAAAAAGTTATTTCTGTCGCTTTCTATATCCGACAGTTATTCCGTTGTGGGGTCCACAAATAGCTGCGCCGTCGTACGAATATTCCCCGACAACAAGAATATTCCACGACCAAACGAATATTCCCCGACAACAAGAATATTTTATAACCACTTGCTTATTTTGAAAAAATTTACATATATCACCCTTAACTTTAAACTTTTATCAATTTAACCATTTACTAAATAGAAAAATTGAATACTTTTATTTCATAAAATTCGGGGTCTTACAATCTCCCCTCCTTATGAAATTTCGTCCCCGAAATTTACGTACCTAGTATTTCAAAAAGTTGAGAATACCTTGCTTCCATTTCAGATTCCATCTTCCTTGTCATCATGATTTCTCCATTGCTCATTCTAGAATACTGCTTCAAAACAAGGTTAATTGACATATAACAATTGTCAATTTATTAAGTAAGAAAAGTCAGCTTAGGTAAGTCACACACTAGCGAAGTATATTATTCGTCCCTCCCCTCCTAGCTCTAGACTCCAATCTCCGCCAGCGACCATATCCCTAAGCTCTGATACCAAAATGTAACGTCCCCAAAATTGGTCCAATCCACCCAACCTATTCTGGGTCGCCACGAAATACACTCAACAAAAATTTTAAATACAAATCTTCAAATTCTAACTTAAACTTTATATCACACGATCGTGCAAAATACGACCACAATTAAACTGTGAGTTTCAATATAAATACAGTGCCCATACTCCAAATCAATAATACGTTACAGAAAGGTACAGTCAATAACTGTTTTAGGAATTAAAATCTTTGGAAAATACTCAAGGAAACCTTCGTACATGGGAGGCCATGCATCCATGTTATAATAGATATCGTAGGACTCGAGAATTATCCTTGGTTGACCCAATAGACCCCAAAGAAAAACGAGAAGATTACTATCTTGTTCATTCCAATGGTGGGTCCTCTCTTGCCATATAATTATCTCTGTTGTCACAAACTGAGAATTATATTCTAACCGTACTCCAAGATTATATAGGTAGTGTTCATGGATATAATCAGCCAGTGGATGTGCACAACCATGTCTTATAATAACACGACGTTGTATGTCATTAGACATCTTGTATAATAGTGACAAAACACCCTTCCAAAGTTGGGTTCACCACACCTAAGTCAGGTCACCAAAATCAACGGTTAAATGACGTATAAAATACGACATACTTATCTAAAATTTTCAACAAAATTATTTTCATACTGTTTGGTGGAAAACTTCAACAGTTATAGACCCTCGTTCTATTCCCCTGTTATCCCCGCTCGACCCAGCTACACTCTTATTACCTGAAAGGAATTGTGAAGCAAAAGGGTGAGCACAAATAGCCCAGTAAAGAATATTATGACTAAAGATAATTAAATTATCAATAGTCTTCATCAGTGATAAATCAGAGATTTATAACATATGGTAGATGATAAAACTTTTCAACCATAGTTGCAGTGGAACGAGCAATCCATTAGAAGAGTCAAATAGACTATAATGTCTATTATCTTCTCCATGTAAAAAGTCCACCAATAATATTTCATCCCTGTAACATCAATCAACAATTCCTGTCCACAATCATGTAAGTTCATGATCATAATTATCTTGATGAATTCCTCTTCGCACTCAGGACGAAGATAATTCACATCACCTGTCTTTACCTGAAACACCAAAGATCATGGTTATACCAAATCACAGTTCCTGTTCATAATCATGCTAATCAATTCATCTTTGCATTACAAGCCAAAGATATTCAACAATTAATCATTCATCTTTGCACTACAGGCCAAAGATATTCACAAGTCACCCGCTCATCTTTGCACTATAGGCCAAAGATATTCATCAATAGTTCATCTTTGCACTACGGCCAAAGATATTCAACAACAGGCCATCTTTGCACTACATGCCAAAGATATTCATATCTCAAAAAAATATCGAATCATTTCAGAATTTATATAACAATAATTATAACCATGTTGATCAATTCACCTTTGCCCTTAAGCTAAAGATATTCAATTGTAAATTCAATGGTCATGAACATACCAGTCAACAATCCATCTTTGCACTACTGGCCAAAGAGAACCCATAGTCATGATCATACCACTAATCTACTCATCTTTACACTCAAGTCAAAGAGAAATTTCATCACCAGGATTATAAAAATGTTATATATGAGAATACGATCCAATTGTCAACATGATAACCAATTGTGGAGTAAAATTCAAGAATAAAGTTCAAAATATGAATCCGATCAAAGATAGGAACCTTAAAAGCAAACTTGGACAAATAGAAGAAAATTTAATTTTTTCGTAAATAGTGCCGTATACGTGAATAGTAACCCCGACGGAAAAAGTAAGAATTTCAACATAAAATCCATGACAATATTTCTGTATAATGATATTGAAAAGAATAATATCATTTACGAAGAAAATAACATCCCTTACCTCAAAATAATAGTACTTCTGGCTGGAATATCGGATATAATTTCGAAAGAAACTTGCACTGAATGCTAATACTCAAAGTATTAAAATACTCACAAAAATACGCTCGATATTATAGAGAGAGAAAACTTCTGATTTCTGGTGTGATTTTCAATTCTAACCTAAGCACCCTATTTATAGGAAAAGCTTAGGATGCCAAAGGAGACTAAATTAATAAAATAATAAAAAAAATTTTCTCCAGCCGCCTCACTCCAGCAGCCACCAAAAGCCATCAGCCACCACACCAACCAAAAGTGGGGCCCACCCTTTATTAAAAAAATATTTATTTTCCAAAACTTCAATAATTCATAACAAATAGCCCCTTCGTCAGAAAAATACAAATTCTATGTCCTTTCATAGGAAATTTAATTCTCTACAACTTTGCAGAAGGAAGTTTTTCCAAATTCCAAACATAAACTATCCGAAATCCATAAACGGATGATTTTTCACACCAAAATACTGATAAAAACACATCAGCACAAATTCCTTCTTTTATATCCACAAAATAAATATTTCCTTATCATATAAATCAATAATTAATTATTCACAAATAATATTATAGAACTACAATATTAACAACCAGGTCGTTCCCAGGACAGAAGGGGCCTTCCGATAAGGACTTCTCCTTACTGGCGCGCAATTAAATAACCCCTCCTAGACAGAACTTCCTTAGACATTGTCAATAATGCTATCTAATAATATTATTCAAATAATATGAATTATTGAGTTGATAACGTGAAATACTGTGCAACAACAATTATTGAATCAATACTACAAAATATCAACTGTAGCCATTATTGAATCAATCATAAAAAAAATTGCAACGTAGCAATTATTGAGTCAATAAAATATCAATGCAGCAATTATTGAGTCAATAATATAAAATATCAACGTAGCAATTATTGAGTCAATAATATAAAATATTGAACAGTAAATACTGTAACAATAATTGAGTAGGTTCCTTCTCACGTAAGACTCAATAATTCGAAATACTGTGCAATACCGTGTGCTACTGCGCACCACCGCGTACTGTATCACTGTATTTTAACCACCGGGTATTTCAACAGTACTAACGGTAACAACTACGCCGTTATCGTGTAAAAAAGTTATTTCTGTCGCTTTCTATATCCGACAGTTATTCCGTTGTGGGGTCCACAAATAGCTGCGCCGTCGTACGAATATTCCCCGACAACAAGAATATTCCACGACCAAACGAATATTCCCCGACAACAAGAATATTTTATAACCACTTGCTTATTTTAAAAAAATTTACATATATCACCCTTAACTTTAAACTTTTATCAATTTAACCATTTACTAAATAGAAAAATTGAATACTTTTATTTCATAAAATTCGGGGTCTTACAATCTCCCCTCCTTATGAAATTTCGTCCCCGAAATTTACGTACCTGGTATTTCAAAAAGTTGAGAATACCTTGCTTCCATTTCAGATTCCATCTTCCTTGTCATCATGATTTCTCCATTGCTCATTCTAGAATACTGCTTCAAAACAAGGTTAATTGACATATAACAATTGTCAATTTATTAAGTAAGAAAAGTCAGCTTAGGTAAGTCACACACTAGCGAAGTATATTATTCGTCCCTCCCCTCCTAGCTCTAGACTCCAATCTCCGCCAGCGACCATATCCCTAAGCTCTGATACCAAAATGTAACGTCCCCAAAATTGGTCCAATCCACCCAACCTATTCTGGGTCGCCAAGAAATACACTCAACAAAAATTTTAAATACAAATCTTCAAATTCTAACTTAAACTTTATATCACACGATCGTGCAAAATACGCCCACAATTAAACTGTGAGTTTCAATATAAATACAGTGCCCATACTCCAAATCAATAATACGTTACAGAAAGGTACAGTCAATAACTGTTTTAGGAATTAAAATCTTTGGAAAATACTCAAGGAAACCTTCGTACATGGGAGGCCATGCATCCATGTTATAATAGATATCGTAGGACTCGAGAATTATCCTTGGTTGACCCAATAGACCCCAAAGAAAAACGAGAAGATTACTATCTTGTTCATTCCAATGGTGGGTCTTCTCTTGCCATATAATTATCTCTGTTGTCACAAACTGAGAATTATATTCTAACCGTACTCCAAGATTATATAGGTAGTGTTCATGGATATAATCAGCCAGTGGATGTGCACAACCATGTCTTATAATAACACGACGTTGTATGTCATTAGACATCTTGTATAATAGTGACAAAACACCCTTCCAAAGTTGGGTTCACCACACCTAAGTCAGGTCACCAAAATCAACGGTTAAATGACGTATAAAATACGACATACTTATCTAAAATTTTCAACAAAATTATTTTCATACTGTTTGGTGGAAAACTTCAACAGTTATAGACCCTCGTTCTATTCCCCTGTTATCCCCGCTCGACCCAGCTACACTCTTATTACCTGAAAAGAATTGTGAAGCAAAAGGGTGAGCACAAATAGCCCAGTAAAGAATATTATGACTAAAGATAATTAAATTATCAATAGTCTTCATCAGTGATAAATCAGAGATTTATAACATATGGTAGATGATAAAACTTTTCAACCATAGTTGCAGTGGAACGAGCAATCCATTAGAAGAGTCAAATAGACTATAATGTCTATTATCTTCTCCATGTAAAAAGTCCACCAATAATATTTCATCCCTGTAACATCAATCAACAATTCCTGTCCACAATCATGTAAGTTCATGATCATAATTATCTTGATGAATTCCTCTTCGCACTCAGGACGAAGATAATTCACATCACCTGTCTTTACCTGAAACACCAAAGATCATGGTTATACCAAATCACAGTTCCTGTTCATAATCATGCTAATCAATTCATCTTTGCATTACAAGCCAAAGATATTCAACAATTAATCATTCATCTTTGCACTACAGGCCAAAGATATTCACAAGTCACCCGCTCATCTTTGCACTATAGGCCAAAGATATTCATCAATAGTTCATCTTTGCACTACGGCCAAAGATATTCAACAACAGGCCATCTTTGCACTACATGCCAAAGATATTCATATCTCAAAAAAATATCGAATCATTTCAGAATTTATATAACAATAATTATAACCATGTTGATCAATTCACCTTTGCCCTTAAGCTAAAGATATTCAATTGTAAATTCAATGGTCATGAACATACCAGTCAACAATCCATCTTTGCACTACTGGCCAAAGAGAACCCATAGTCATGATCATACCACTAATCTACTCATCTTTACACTCAAGTCAAAGAGAAATTTCATCACCAGGATTATAAAAATGTTATATATGAGAATACGATCCAATTGTCAACATGATAACCAATTGTGGAGTAAAATTCAAGAATAAAGTTCAAAATATGAATCCGATCAAAGATAGGAACCTTAAAAGCAAACTTGGACAAATAGAAGAAAATTTAATTTTTTCGTAAATAGTGCCGTATACGTGAATAGTGCCGTATACGTGAATAGTAATCCCGACGGAAAAAGTAAGAATTTCAACATAAAATCCATGACAATATTTCTGTATAATGATATTGAAAAGAATAATATCATTTACGAAGAAAATAACATCCCTTACCTCAAAATAATAGTACTTCTGGCTGGAATATCGGATATAATTTCGAAAGAAACTTGCACTGAATGCAAATACTCAAAGTATTAAAATACTCACAAAAATACGCTCGATATTATAGAGAGAGAAAACTTCTGATTTCTGGTGTGATTTTCAATTCTAACCTAAGCATCCTATTTATAGGAAAAGCTTAGGATGCCAAAGGAGACTAAATGAATAAAATAATAAAAAAAAATTTCTCCAGCCGCCTCACTCCAGCAGCCACCAAAAGCCATCAGCCACCACACCAACCAAAAGTGGGGCCCACCCTTTATTAAAAAAATATTTATTTTCCAAAACTTCAATAATTCATAATAAATAGCCCCTTCGTCAGAAAAATACAAATTCTATGTCCTTTCATAGGAAATTTAATTCTCTACAACTTTGCAGAAGGAAGTTTTTCCAAATTCCAAACATAAACTATCCGAAATCCATAAACGGATGATTTTTCACACCAAAATACTGATAAAAACACATCAGCACAAATTCCTTCTTTTATATCCACAAAATAAATATTTCCTTATCATATAAATCAATAATTAATTATTCACAAATAATATTATAGAACTACAATATTAACAACCAGGTCGTTCCCAGGACAGAAGGGGCCTTCCGATAAGGACTTCTCCTTACTGGCGCGCAATTAAATAACCCCTCCTAGACAGAATTTCCTTAGACATTGTCAATAATGCTATCTAATAATATTATTCAAATAATATGAATTATTGAGTTGATAACGTGAAATACTGTGCAACAACAATTATTGAATCAATACTACAAAATATCAACTGTAGCCATTATTGAATCAATCATAAAAAAAATTGCAACGTAGCAATTATTGAGTCAATAAAATATCAATGCAGCAATTATTGAGTCAATAATATAAAATATCAACGTAGCAATTATTGAGTCAATAATATAAAATATTGAACAGTAAATACTGTAACAATAATTGAGTAGGTTCCTTCTCACGTAAGACTCAATAATTCGAAATACTGTGCAATACCGTGTGCTACTGCGCACCACCGCGTACTGTATCACTGTATTTTAACCACCGGGTATTTCAACAGTACTAACGGTAACAACTACGCCGTTATCTTGTAAAAAAGTTATTTCTGTCGCTTTCTATATCCGACAGTTATTCCGTTGTGGGGTCCACAAATAGCTGCGCCGTCGTACGAATATTCCCCGACAACAAGAATATTCCACGACCAAACGAATATTCCCCGACAACAAGAATATTTTATAACCACTTTCTTATTTTAAAAAAATTTACATATATCACCCTTAACTTTAAACTTTTATCAATTTAACCATTTACTAAATAGAAAAATTGAATACTTTTATTTCATAAAATTCGGGGTCTTACAGTTTTTATAATATGTAAATAACCCATAGTTTTAAGCAATGCTTTTAGAATCATGATGTTGATCATGCTAATAAGATCTAAATTCTTAGAAATCTTAAAAACTAAAATATTTCCTAATCATGGGATTACTAAAAAGGGGATTAATAAATCCGGATAGATTAGTACATATGTTGCTTGCTCATTGGAAGAGAATGATTGATCTCATGATCATTTGTGTGGAGACACTAAAGCAAATATGTAGGTGCTTATTAGAGAATAAGTTCACTGAACGTGATTCGCTATGGAATACCTAATGGAGTTTTACTCGCATGTCAATAGGAATTCCTAATGTGATAGTAGTACAAGTGATCCTTGGACTTGAGATCATCATAGTATCTTGTATGTAACAAATTATACTTTGACTTATTCCTTAAGACCTTTTAAGGCATATATAGGGTATGCTTGGGTATAATGAGTTACATATGGAGATAGTGAATGATCAATAAAGAATCTACCACCTCTAGTAAAAGAGGAGATATGTCCTATGTGATTCGTTAAATGACAACCCAGGAATCCTTGGCCAAGGTGAAATGAAATTAGAAAGGAGTTTTTAATTTGCATTATTTGGAGTTGTGAATTTTCTAATCGAAATACATATAATTAAATAAAATAAGACTTGACAGTAATTCCATGTCTTATATTTAATTGGGACATTGTATGGTGGAAGGATTGAATTGTACGGTAACTATTTACTCATAGGTTCTTTTATGATTAATGTTGAAATCTATATTATCTGAAAAGTCGTTGATCGCTAGGGAGGCTTATCCCTATTGTAGAATAAATATTATTTATTTAAATAGATTATTAGTTTAATTTATTTATTTAAATAAGATTAGAATTGTTCTAATTGATTTATTCACAACCGATTTAATATATAGAACCTAAAGGGTCACATCATAAAAGGAAGAATAATTATTTAAAAAGGTAATGGCATAATCGTAATAATGCATTAAATATAATTAATTTAATCTATGGTGATAGAATAAATTAAATAGCTTAATGTTTATTATTTAATATTTTAAAAATATTAAATATAAATTAATAAGAGATGTCTTATTAATATTATTACAATTAGTATTATTTTAATTTCTAAAGGAGTTTAGTAATTAATTTAATATTAGTACTCTCATTTATTCCTAATAAGATTAGGAGATAAATTAATTAAATGAATTTAATTAATTATTCCCAATGTGGTGGGAAGCCTAAATTAATTAAAAGAATTTAATTAATTAAATAAAATTCTATGTTTAATAGGATTAGAAGAGTTGACCAATATCTATATAAGAGGAGTCTTATAATAGATATTAGTTGATGCAATTCCAATTGTTGGAGAGTACTCCTTTTCTATGGATGATAGAAAACTAAGCCAACCACCCTCCTTTTTGATAATTTCTCTTCCTTGGTGGATCATCTCTAGAGGTCAAACATTTGGGTGACTCACATTGATCAAAGGAAGGAATCTAACCCGAAAATTCAAGGAGATCACGAAGAACAAGAAGTTGAACTCGTACCTGTGGAAGCTTCGTTCTACAAGAGTATAATTCCATAGCTTCTTATTTATCGTTTTAAATTAATAATTTGCATAAAGGATGATCCGGATAATAGTTTTGTAGAAATTTTTAAACTCTGATATACCATGCTTCTGCTAATTTTTGCAATTTGATTGCGTCACGATTTCGTACAAACCCAACAGTGGTATCAAAGCCAAACCTTTATGTAATTAGTAATTATTTTGATTTCATATACATATGGGTATGTATTTAGAATAATTTATTGGGCATAATTAGTTGTATAAAATTATTTTTTTATGGGAGAAAGAAAAAAAAATTAACGGCAACAAATTTTTTTCTTCTTCTTAGTTCGCTGTGTCCACGAATTGTTCACAAAATGGTGACTACCGATTTTTTTTTAAAAGGGAACCTGTCGAATTTGTTTTTAAAAGCTGACTCACGTTGCCTTAGAAAAGGATATTAATTGTTTTAAATAAAAAGTTATTCAATTCAAAACAAAAAGATTTCTGCAAGCTTTTTAAAACGTGCAGGAAGTTTTAAAAGAAAAGTAACCCATGATTACCTTAATATATTATATATATATATATATATATATATATATATATATATATATATAATATCCTTAATAATTTTATAATTAAAATAAAGAGTTTATTTTAATCTTGAAATTGGATTTCATGCAAATTAAAATTGCCCATTAAATGATACTCATATGTATATGGAATGTTTTAATTCATGAGATGAATATTTATTTATTGATATATATGGTGATATGTATGAAAATAAATGGGATTGATTATGGACTACTGACCAATGTGATTGAATTTTATTTTAGTTGAATGCTTGAATGAATGAGTTTTATTAAATGGGGTCTGCGTACCTTATTTTCTCTGATTTTTTTCTCAATGTAAATTCTATCTCCCTCCTATGTACTTCCCCTTGACTGCTGATCAAGGTTTTTATTTAAATTAAATAGTTTAATGTAATAGAAATAGTTAGAATTATCTTGAAGAAATTGGAGACCAAGGGACAAGGAGCGCGTGAAGACCCGTTTGTATGGAGCCCGGGTTTAAATGCAATAGTTATGTTTAAATTTAAATTCTTGCACTCCTAGATTTGACCTTTTGGTTCACTTGGTGGCTCTAGTGAACCAAACTAGAATAAAAGTTCATAATCAATGCGGGTAAAATATAGTATTCTATATTGCATGCTAAATATTATATATATTATATTTTATTCAAACATGCTTCGCATGTTTAATAAAATAACGCGTATTTTATATATATATATATATATATATATATATATATATATATATATATGTGCATGCGCGCTAAACAAGATGAGACAAATAATAACAAACCCTCAAAGAAATTATATTAAGTCCGAAGTGTTCAATGATATTTAGAATATCGAACGTCGCCTTCTAGCATGATAAATTAATAGAGTATTAAATATTTAATATGAGTTTGTTGTGTTATCCACAAGGCGAGTATTGCGTATTTAAGATGTTAATTAATCACATTTGATGCTTATCAAGAAAATTGAACGATCTAGTCTTGTTGTGCTATCCACAAGAACGAATATTTTTCTTTTTTGAATTTATGGAAGTGCTAGGCTGGACTTAACTTAAATCATTTTAGTTCGGATGTGCACACACTTGACCATTATGATTTAAGAGGCAAAATAAAAGGAGTTACATGGTGATGTAATTGACTACCTATTTATTTGTATATTGCTTGTTGTGCTATCCACAAGGTTATATACATTTGAAATGGGATCTTTATTCTCATTAGCAAATCTTTAATTAGATGTTTTCGAACTATATAAGTGAGCGTAATATAGTTTGATGAAAATAGTGGGAGATACCAATTTAAAACAAAGACCTAAATTTATTTTGGTATGCAAAATTAATTAAATGAATATTTTCTAAAATGTTGTCTTTTCACATACAAAAATTTAAAAAATGTCAAAATCACTAATTTCACTGTGTAGCATACTTGATGCTAATAAACTAACAGAACCAAATTATACGGATTGGTTAAGGAATCTGAGAATAGTTCTCACTGCTGAAAATATTTCTTATGTTCTAAATTCACCTATCTCTAGAACTGTTCCAGAATCAGCATCTGAGGAAGAAATTGCCACCATTGTAAAGTGGCAAAATGACGCATCTGTGGCTCAATGTATCATGCTCGCATCTATAAATAACGAGCTTCAGCGTCAGCATGAAAACATAGATGCTCCTACTATGTTGCTTCACCTCAAGGAGTTGTATGGTGAATAAAGTAGGCCTGCTAGATATGAGATATCTAAGGAGCTCTTCCAATCTCGGATGACCAAGGGTAAGGTGAATATAAAGGAATAAAAGAAACCTGATCCAGCTAGCAAAGGAATGTGCTTCCATTGCAACGAGCCGGGTCATTGGAAGAGGAACTGCAAGAAGTTTCTGGCAGAGAAAAAGCTTGGAGAAGCTTCGACTTCCAATCAAGGTTTGTTCATGATTGAAATTAATTTTTCAGAAAGTCAACATTCTACTTGGGTATTGGATACCGGCTGTGGTTCTCACATATGTAATATTGTGAAGGGACTGGTCAGAAGTAGAAAGCTGAACAAGGATGAGGTTGTCCTACGAGTGAGAAATGAAGCAAATGTTGCTGCATTAGCTGTAGGCACTTATTGTTTAGCACTGCCTACGGGCAAGTCCATTTATTTAAATAATTGTTATTTTGTTTCGAATATCATTAGAAACATTATTTCAAATTCTGTATTTAATATAGATGAATTTAAAATTATAATAAAGAACAACAGTTGTTCAATTTATAAAAATAATATTTTATATGGTATTGAAAATTTGCAAAATGGACTTTATATACTTGACTTGCAAGAAAATATATTTCAAATTGAACAAACTAAGAAAAGGAAAAAAGATGATATTAATTATACCTATATGTGGCACTGTAGACTCGGTCATATCAATGAAATAAGATTATCCAAGTTGCATAAGGATGGGCTCTTAGAGCTATCCGATTATGAATCATATCCAACTTGTGAATCTTGTCTCATGGGTAAAATGACTAAATCTCCTTTTAGTGGAAAAGGAGAAAGCGTTACAGAGTTGTTGGCATTGATTCACACAAACGTTTGTGGACCTATGACAACAAGTGCACGAGGTGGGTATTCTTATTTTATTACTTTCACTGATGATCACTCAAGATTTGGATATGTGTATTTAATGAAATACAAGTCAGAATCATTTGAAAAGTTCAAAGAGTTCAGAAGTGAAGTAGAGAAACAAACGGGCAAGAGTATTAAGATACTTCGATCAGATCGAGGTGGAGAATACTTAAGCGGTGAGTTTCTCAATTGTCTCATAGAAAATGCTATAATCTCACAATGGACTCCTCTAGGTACACCACAGTTAAATAGAGTATCTGAAAGGAGAAATCGAACATTGTTGGATATGGTTCGATCCATGATGAGTTTTACCGATCTTCCAATTTCTTTCTGGGGATATGCCCTAGAAACGGCTCATATCTACTAAATAAGGTCCCCTCGAAATCCGTCCCCAAGACTCCATATAAGATGTGGACAGGGAGGAAACCTGGTCTTAAGCATCTTAAGATCTGGGGATGTCCAGCTTATGTGAAAAAGTTTCAAAATGATAAGCTAGGGACAAGATCTGATAAGTGCACGTTTGTGGGATATCCTAAAGAAAGTTTGGGATACTATTTCTACAGTCCTACTGAGCAAAAGGTGTTTGTTGTGAAACACACTGCCTTCTTGGAAAATGAGTTCATCCTTAAAGGGGCTAGTGGGAGAAAAATATATCTTGAAGAAATTCAAGAACCACAAACCACTACAGATCGAGTGGATGAACCTGTCCAAGTAGAAACACCTACTGTACAACACCCTATTTGTAAATCTGAAAAAGTACCAAAGATACCTAAAAGGTATGGATTCGTCATAGAGGATGACGATGAGGCACACATCATGGATGATGATGATCCATTAAATTACGAACAGACTATGAGTAATAAAGACTCAGAGAAATGGTAGATGACCATAAACTCTAAAAATGAATTTTGAAGCTATGCTCAAGTCCATTTTGATTTTTCTTGCGATTGCAGCTTATTTTTACTTAATCTGGCAAAATGGACGTGGAGATGCCCTTCCTTAAATATATATTATTAGAGGAGAATGTATGTATGATACAGCCAGATGATTTTTTGTTTCAAAGGTTGAAGCAAATCATGTATATGAGCTACAGCAATCCATTCATGGTTTGAAGCAAGATTCTGATAGATGGAACATTAGTTTTGATGAGACAATCAAAGAGTTTGATTTTATCAAAAAAAAAACAACGATGATGAACCATGTGTGTACAAGAAGGTTAGTGGGAGCGCTGTTTCATTCCATGTGTTATATGTTGATGATATATTACTGATAGAGAATGGAATTCCTATGCTAAAATCGATCAAAATAAAGTTGTCTAAACATTCCTCCATGAATGATTTGGGTAGAACATCTCGCATTGGAGATATAAATATGTATTAATAGATTTAAAAGGATGTTCGGCATAACCCAAGGAAACGTATATTCATTAGATGCTAAAGGCGTTTAGCATGACAAACTCCAAAAGGTGCCTCATGATGATGAGCAATGGAGTGTATCTCTCTAAAATTATACTCAGTAAAAGAGAGATCGCATGAGTTACTATCATGTATGCAATGAAATATACGAGACTTGATGTTGATCAGTCATATTCTGGAGAAGATCACTGTGAGACAGTGATATACATCTTAAAGTACTTAACTGACACTAAGGATGTCATCATATCACATGATGAGTCTGAATTAAACTAGAGTGCTAAACAGACTCAAGTTTTCAGACTGACCAAGACGATAGCAAATCCATTTTAGGGTAAGTCGTTACCTTAAATGATGGTGCAGTGAATTGGAAAGGTACCAAACAACAAAAGGTTGTTGGTTTACTGACAAAGACAGTATATAACTCTAAGTGAAGCTGCAAGTTGATGTTTCGATGAAAAGTTCATTAGAGAACTAGAAATAGTTCCTAAGTCTCATCTTGAAACTAAACATGTGTTGTGGCACTTTGATTAAACAAATCATTGAAAGAGGAGAGTGTAGACTCTCAAGACAACATTGCAGATCCATTTACTAAAGCTTTAACACAACAGCAGTTTGATCGTCACTTAGAGAAGATGGGTATGAGATACCATGGCGATTAGCTTTAGTGCAAGTGGGAGATTGAAAGTAGTATGCATACAAGCCAATCATGTATGATGATAAAGCATCTACTTTGGAGACGATCTTATTTATTTATCAATTAAAGTATTAACTTATTAAAGGCAAATAATTATCTAGATGGTGCTGTTTTTATAATATGTAAATAACCCATAGTTTTAAGCAATGCTTTTAGAATCATGATGTTGATCATGCTAATGAGATCTAAATTCTTAGAAAGCTTAAAAACTAAAATAGTTCCTAATCATGGGATTACTAAAAAGGGAATTAGTAAATTCGGATAGATTAGTACATATGTTGCTTGCTCATTGGAAGAGAATGATTGATCTCATGATCATTTGTGTGGAGACACTAAAGCAAGTATGTAGGTGCTTATTGGAGAATAAGTTCACTGAACGTGACTCGCTATGGAATACCTAATGGAGTTTTACTCGCCTGTCAATAGGAATTACTAATGTGATAGTAGTACAAGTGATCCTTGGACTTGAGATCATCATAGTATCTTGTATGTAGTGAATTATACTTTGACTTATTCCTTAAAGTCCTTTAGGGTATATAAAAGGGTATGCTTGAGTATAATGAGTTACATATGGAGATAGTGAATGATCAATAAAGAATCTACCATCTCTAGTAAAAAAAGAGATATGTCCTATGTGATTCGGTAAATGACAACCCATGAATCCTTGGCCAAGGTGGAATGAAATTAGAAATGAGTTTCAAATTTGCATTAAATGGAGTTGTGCATTTTCTAATCGAAATACATATAATTAAATAAAATAAGACTTGACAGTAATTCCATGTCTTATATTTAATTGGGACATTGTATGGTGGAAGGATTGAATTGTACGGTAACTATTTACTCACAGGTTCTTTTATGATTAATGTTGAAATCTATATTATCTGAAAAGTCGTTGATCGCTAGGGAGGCTTATCCCTATTGTAGAATAAATATTATTTATTTAAATAGATTATTAGTTTAATTTATTTATTTAAATAAGATTAGAATTGTTCTAATTGATTTATTCACAATCGGTTTAATATATAGAACCTAAAGGGTCACATCATAAAAGGAAGAATAATTATTTAAAAAGGTAATGGCATAATCGTAATAATGCATTAAATATAATTAATTTAATCTATGGTGATAGAATAAATTAAATAGCTTAATGTTTATTATTTAATATTTTAAAAATATTAAATATAAATTAATAAGAGATGTCTTATTAATATTATTACAATTAGTATTATTTTAATTTCTAAAGGAGTTTAGTAATTAATTTAATATTAGTACTCTCATTTATTCCTAATAAGATTAGGAGACAAATTAATTAAATGAATTTAATTAATTATTCCCAATGTGGTGGGAAGCCTAAATTAATTAAAAGAATTTAATTAATTAAATAAAATTCTATGTTTAATAGGATTAGAAGAGTTGACCAATATCTATATAAGAGGAGTCTTATAATAGATATCAGTTGATGCAATTCCAATTGTTGGAGAGTACTCCTTTTCTATGGATGATAGAAAACTAAGCCAACCACCCTCCTTTTTGATAATTTCTCTTCCTTGGTGGATCATCTCTAGAGGTCAAACACTTGGGTGACTCACATTGATCAAAGGAAGGAATCTAACCCGAAAATTCAAGGAGATCACGAAGAACAAGAAGTTGAACTCGTACCTGTGGAAGCTTCGTTCTACAAGAGTATAATTCCATAGCTTCTTATTTATCGTTTTAAATTAATAATTTGCATAAAGGATGATCCGGATAATAGTTTTGTAGAAATTTTTAAACTCTGATATACCATGCTTCTGCTAATTTTTGCAATTTGATTGCGTCACGATTTCGTACAAACCCAACAGTGGTATCAAAGCCAAACCTTTATGTAATTAGTAATTATTTTGATTTCATATACATATGGGTATGTATTTAGAATAATTTATTGGGCATAATTAGTTGTATAAAATTATTTTTTTATGGGAGAAAGAAAAAAAAATTAACGGCAACAAATTTTTTTCTTCTTCTTAGTTCGCTGTGTCCACGAATTGTTCACAAAATGGTGACTACCGATTTTTTTTTAAAAGGGAACCTGTCGAATTTGTTTTTAAAAGCTGACTCACGTTGCCTTAGAAAAGGATATTAATTGTTTTAAATAAAAAGTTATTCAATTCAAAACAAAAAGATTTCTGCAAGCTTTTTAAAACGTGCAGGAAGTTTTAAAAGAAAAGTAACCCATGATTACCTTAATATATTATATATATATATATATATATATATATATATAATATCCTTAATAATTTTATAATTAAAATAAAGAGTTTATTTTAATCTTGAAATTGGATTTCATGCAAATTAAAATTGCCCATTAAATGATACTCATATGTATATGGAATGTTTTAATTCATGAGATGAATATTTATTTATTGATATATATGGTGATATGTATGAAAATAAATGGGATTGATTATGGACTACTGACCAATGTGATTGAATTTTATTTTAGTTGAATGCTTGAATGAATGAGTTTTATTAAATGGGGTCTGCGTACCTTATTTTCTCTGATTTTTTTCTCAATGTAAATTCTATCTCCCTCCTATGTACTTCCCCTTGACTGCTGATCAAGGTTTTTATTTAAATTAAATAGTTTAATGTAATAGAAATAGTTAGAATTATCTTGAAGAAATTGGAGACCAAGGGACAAGGAGCGCGTGAAGACCCGTTTGTATGGAGCCCGGGTTTAAATGCAATAGTTATGTTTAAATTTAAATTCTTGCACTCCTAGATTTGACCTTTTGGTTCACTTGGTGGCTCTAGTGAACCAAACTAGAATAAAAGTTCATAATCAATGCGGGTAAAATATAGTATTCTATATTGCATGCTAAATATTATATATATTATATTTTATTCAAACATGCTTCGCATGTTTAATAAAATAACGCGTATTTTATATATATATATATATATATATATATATATATATATATATGTGCATGCGCGCTAAACAAGATGAGACAAATAATAACAAACCCTCAAAGAAATTATATTAAGTCCGAAGTGTTCAATGATATTTAGAATATCGAACGTCGCCTTCTAGCATGATAAATTAATAGAGTATTAAATATTTAATATGAGTTTGTTGTGTTATCCACAAGGCGAGTATTGCGTATTTAAGATGTTAATTAATCACATTTGATGCTTATCAAGAAAATTGAACGATCTAGTCTTGTTGTGCTATCCACAAGAACGAATATTTTTCTTTTTTGAATTTATGGAAGTGCTAGGCTGGACTTAACTTAAATCATTTTAGTTCGGATGTGCACACACTTGACCATTATGATTTAAGAGGCAAAATAAAAGGAGTTACATGGTGATGTAATTGACTACCTATTTATTTGTATATTGCTTGTTGTGCTATCCACAAGGTTATATACATTTGAAATGGGATCTTTATTCTCATTAGCAAATCTTTAATTAGATGTTTTCGAACTATATAAGTGAGCGTAATATAGTTTGATGAAAATAGTGGGAGATACCAATTTAAAACAAAGACCTAAATTTATTTTGGTATGCAAAATTAATTAAATGAATATTTTCTAAAATGTTGTCTTTTCACATACAAAAATTTAAAAAATGTCAAAATCACTAATTTCACTGTGTAGCATACTTGATGCTAATAAACTAACAGAACCAAATTATACGGACTGGTTAAGGAATCTGAGAATAGTTCTCACTGCTGAAAATATTTCTTATGTTCTAAATTCACCTATCTCTAGAACTGTTCCAGAATCAGCATCTGAGGAAGAAATTGCCACCATTGTAAAGTGGCAAAATGACGCATCTGTGGCTCAATGTATCATGCTCGCATCTATAAATAACGAGCTTCAGCGTCAGCATGAAAACATGGATGCTCCTACTATGTTGCTTCACCTCAAGGAGTTGTATGGTGAATAAAGTAGGCCTGCTAGATATGAGATATCTAAGGAGCTCTTCCAATCTCGGATGACCAAGGGTAAGGTGAATATAAAGGAATAAAAGAAACCTGATCCAGCTAGCAAAGGAATGTGCTTCCATTGCAACGAGCCGGGTCATTGGAAGAGGAACTGCAAGAAGTTTCTGGCAGAGAAAAAGCTTGGAGAAGCTTCGACTTCCAATCAAGGTTTGTTCATGATTGAAATTAATTTTTCAGAAAGTCAACATTCTACTTGGGTATTGGATACCGGCTGTGGTTCTCACATATGTAATATTGTGAAGGGACTGGTCAGAAGTAGAAAGCTGAACAAGGATGAGGTTGTCCTACGAGTGAGAAATGAAGCAAATGTTGCTGCATTAGCTGTAGGCACTTATTGTTTAGCACTGCCTACGGGCAAGTCCATTTATTTAAATAATTGTTATTTTGTTTCGAATATCATTAGAAACATTATTTCAAATTCTGTATTTAATATGGATGAATGTAAAATTATAATAAAGAACAACAGTTGTTCAATTTATAAAAATAATATTTTATATGGTATTGAAAATTTGCAAAATGGACTTTATATACTTGACTTGCAAGAAAATATATTTCAAATTGAACAAACTAAGAAAAGAAAAAAAGATGATATTAATTATACCTATATGTGGCACTGTAGACTCGGTCATATCAATGAAATAAGATTATCCAAGTTACATAAGGATGGGCTCTTAGAGCTATCCGATTATGAATCATATCCAACTTGTGAATCTTGTCTCATGGGTAAAATGACTAAATCTCCTTTTAGTGGAAAAGGAGAAAGCGTTACAGAGTTGTTGGCATTGATTCACACAAACGTTTGTGGACCTATGACAACAAGTGCACGAGGTGGGTATTCTTATTTTATTACTTTCACTGATGATCACTCAAGATTTGGATATGTGTATTTAATGAAATACAAGTCAGAATCATTTGAAAAGTTCAAAGAGTTCAGAAGTGAAGTAGAGAAACAAACGGGCAAGAGTATTAAGATACTTCGATCAGATCGAGGTGGAGAATACTTAAGCGGTGAGTTTCTCAATTGTCTCATAGAAAATGCTATAATCTCACAATGGACTCCTCTAGGTACACCACAGTTAAATAGAGTATCTGAAAGGAGAAATCGAACATTGTTGGATATGGTTCGATCCATGATGAGTTTTACCGATCTTCCAATTTCTTTCTGGGGATATGCCCTAGAAACGGCTCATATCTACTAAATAAGGTCCCCTCGAAATCCGTCCCCAAGACTCCATATAAGATGTGGACAGGGAGGAAACCTGGTCTTAAGCATCTTAAGATCTGGGGATGTCCAGCTTATGTGAAAAAGTTTCAAAATGATAAGCTAGGGACAAGATCTAATAAGTGCACGTTTGTGGGATATCCTAAAGAAAGTTTGGGATACTATTTCTACAGTCCTACTGAGCAAAAGGTGTTTGTTGTGAAACACACTGCCTTCTTGGAAAAGGAGTTCATCCTTAAAGGGGCTAGTGGGAGAAAAATATATCTTGAAGAAATTCAAGAACCACAAACCACTACAGATCGAGTGGATGAACCTGTCCAAGTAGAAACACCTACTGTACAACACCCTATTTGTAAATCTGAAAAAGTACCAAAGATACCTAAAAGGTATGGATTCGTCATAGAGGATGACGATGAGGCACACATCATGGATGATGATGATCTATTAAATTACGAACAGACTATGAGTAATAAAGACTCAGAGAAATGGTAGATGACCATAAAATCTAAAAATGGATTTTGAAGCTATGCTCAAGTCCATTTGGATTTTTCTTGCGATTGCAGCTTATTTTTACTTAATCTGGCAAAATGGACGTGGAGATGCCCTTCCTTAAATATATATTATTAGAGGAGAATGTATGTATGATACAGCCAGATGGTTTTTTGTTTCAAAGGTTGAAGCAAATCATGTATATGAGCTACAGCAATCCATTCATGGTTTGAAGCAAGATTCTGATAGATGGAACATTAGTTTTGATGAGACAATCAAAGAGTTTGATTTTATCAAAAAAAAACAACGATGATGAACCATGTGTGTACAAGAAGGTTAGTGGGAGCGCTGTTTCATTCCATGTGTTATATGTTGATGATATATTACTGATAGAGAATGGAATTCCTATGCTAAAATCGATCAAAATAAAGTTGTCTAAACATTCCTCCATGAATGATTTGGGTAGAACATCTCGCATTGGAGATATAAATATGTATTAATAGATTTAAAAGGATGTTCGGCATAACCCAAGGAAACGTATATTCATTAGATGCTAAAGGCGTTTAGCATGACAAACTCCAAAAGGTGCCTCATGATGATGAGCAATGGAGTGTATCTCTCTAAAATTATACTCAGTAAAAGAGAGATCGCATGAGTTACTATCATGTATGCAATAAAATATACGAGACTTGATGTTGATCAGTCATATTCTGGAGAAGATCACTGTGAGACAGTGATATACATCTTAAAGTACTTAACTGACACTAAGGATGTCATCATATCACATGATGAGTCTGAATTAAACTAGAGTGCTAAACAGACTCAAGTTTTCAGACTGACCAAGACGATAGCAAATCCACTTTAGGGTAAGTCGTTACCTTAAATGATGGTGCAGTGAATTGGAAAGGTTCCAAACAACAAAAGGTTGTTGGTTTACTGACAAAGACAGTATATAACTCTAAGTGAAGCTGCAAGTTGATGTTTCGATGAAAAGTTCATTAGAGAACTAGAAATAGTTCCTAAGTCTCATCTTGAAACTAAACATGTGTTGTGGCACTTTGATTAAACAAATCATTGAAAGAGGAGAGTGTAGACTCTCAAGACAACATTGCAGATCCATTTACTAAAGCTTTAACACAACAGCAGTTTGATCGTCACTTAGAGAAGATGGGTATGAGATACCATGGCGATTAGCTTTAGTGCAAGTGGGAGATTGAAAGTAGTATGCATACAAGCCAATCATGTATGATGATAAAGCATCTACTTTGGAGACGATCTTATTTATTTATTAATTAAAGTATTAACTTATTAAAGGCAAATAATTATCTAGATGGTGCTATTTTTATAATATGTAAATAACCCATAGTTTTAAGCAATGCTTTTAGAATCATGATGTTGATCATGCTAATGAGATCTAAATTCTTAGAAAGCTTAAAAACTAAAATAGTTCCTAATCATGGGATTACTAAAAAGGGAATTAGTAAATTCGGATAGATTAGTACATATGTTGCTTGCTCATTGGAAGAGAATGATTGATCTCATGATCATTTGTGTGGAGACACTAAAGCAAGTATGTAGGTGCTTATTGGAGAATAAGTTCACTGAACGTGACTCGCTATGGATTACCTAATGGAGTTTTACTCACCTGTCAATAGGAATTACTAATGTGATAGTAGTACAAGTGATCCTTGGACTTGAGATCATCATAGTATCTTGTATGTAGTGAATTATACTTTGACTTATTCCTTAAAGTCCTTTAGGGTATATAAAAGGGTATGCTTGAGTATAATGAGTTACATATGGAGATAGTGAATGATCAATAAAGAATCTACCATCTCTAGTAAAAAAAGAGATATGTCCTATGTGATTCGGTAAATGACAACCCATGAATCCTTGGCCAAGGTGGAATGAAATTAGAAATGAGTTTCAAATTTGCATTAAATGGAGTTGTGCATTTTCTAATCGAAATACATATAATTAAATAAAATAAGACTTGACAGTAATTCCATGTCTTATATTTAATTGGGACATTGTATGGTGGAAGGATTGAATTGTACGGTAACTATTTACTCACAGGTTCTTTTATGATTAATGTTGAAATCTATATTATCTGAAAAGTCGTTGATCGCTAGGGAGGCTTATCCCTATTGTAGAATAAATATTATTTATTTAAATAGATTATTAGTTTAATTTATTTATTTAAATAAGATTAAAATTGTTCTAATTGATTTATTCACAACAGGTTTAATATATAGAACCTAAAGGGTCACATCATAAAAGGAAGAATAATTATTTAAAAAGGTAATGGCATAATCGTAATAATGCATTAAATATAATTAATTTAATCTATGGTGATAGAATAAATTAAATAGCTTAATGTTTATTATTTAATATTTTGGAAATATTAAATATAAATTAATAAGAGATGTCTTATTAATATTATTACAATTAGTATTATTTTAATTTCTAAAGGAGTTTAGTAATTAATTTAATATTAGTACTCTCATTTATTCCTAATAAGATTAGGAGACAAATTAATTAAATGAATTTAATTATTTATTTCCAATGTGGTGGGAAGCCTAAATTAATTAAAGAAATTTAATTAATTAAATAAAATTCCATGTCTAATAGGATTAGGAGGGTTGACCAATATCTATATAAGAGGAGTCTTATAATAGATATCAGTTGATGCAATTCCAATTGTTGGAGAGTACTCCTTTTCTATAGATGATAGAAAACTAAGCCAACCACCCTCCTTCTTGATAATTCCTCTTCCTTGGTGGATTACCTCTAGAGGCCAAACACTTGGGTGGCTAACGTTGATCAAAGGAAGGAATCTAACCCGGAAATTCAAGGAGATCACGAAGAACAATGAGTTGAACTCGTACCTGTGGAAGCTTCGTTCTACAAGGGTATGATTTCATAACTTCTTATTTATCGTTTTAAATTAATAATTTGCATAAAGGATGATCCGGGTAATGGTTTTGTAGAAATTTTTAAACTCTGATATACCATGCTTTCGCTAATTTTTACAATATGATTGTGTCACGATTTCGTACAAACCCAACAATATCTTCACCGATCACAAAAGTCTTAAATATATTTTCAGTCAAAAAGAGCTTAACATGAGGCAGAGGCTTTGGCTGGAGCTTCTAAAAGATTATAATGCGAGGATTCAGTATCCCCCGAGGAAGGCAAATGTGGTTGCAGATGCTCTTAGCCGAAAGAGTTCAGGAAGTGTAGCAGCTTTTATTACACAACCTCAGCTTATTTCAGATATGGAGCGGCTAGAGTTAGAGTTGTTTGTGCAAGGTTCAGATGGGCTTTTGGCAGGTATGAGAGTGGAGCCCTCTCTTATCTCGCAGGTTAAAGAAGCTTAAAAGGAAGATGGGGAATTGTGGAGTATGGCACAGAATATGGAGGAGGGCAAGCAACCCGACTTTCGTATTGATGACCATGGTGTGATTTGGTTGGATGAGCGGTTGTGTGTACCGTCTGATCCAATCATTCAGGAGGCGGTTTTGGCGGAGGCTCATAGTTTGCCATTTTCTATTCATCTAGATTCTACAAAGATGTACAGGGATTTGAAGCAAAAATTTTGGTGGAATGGGATGAAGCGAGATGTGGCTGAATATGTTGGGAAGTGCTCACTTGTCAACTAGTGAAGATAGAACATCAACGAGCTTGTGGTTTGCTGCAACAGTTAGACATTCCAGTGTGGAAGTGGGAGGATATTACGATGGATTTTGTGACTGGTTTGCCGAAGACTTTCAGGAAGAATGATGCCATTTGGGTTGTGGTGGATCGGTTGACCAAATCGACATATTTCTTGGCTATCCACGAGGGTTACTCGGTGGATAGGTTGGCACAGATCTTTCAAGAGGAGATTGTTAGACTTCATGGTACTCCGGTATTTATTTTTTCGGATCGAGACCCACGATTCATTTCACAGTTCTAGAAAGGGTTTCAACGAGCTTGGGGTACTCGGCTCAACTTTAGTACTTCTTTCCACCCGCAGACTGATGGGCAGTCTGAGCGCACTATTCAAACGTTGGAGGACATGTTGAGGTCTTGTACACTTGAGTGGTCAGGTAATTGGGATTATTACTTGAGCCTAGTTGAGTTTGCGTATAACAACAGTTGGCATGCAAGTATTAGAATGGCTCCGTTTGAGGCGTTGTATAGTAGGAAGTGTCGGGCACCAACTTGTTGGGATGAGGTTGGCGAGAGAGCCATAGAAGGGCCTGAGTTAGTTCAAATCACTACGGAGAAGGTAGCGGTGGCTAAGGAGAAATTGAAGTCGGCTCGATCACGGCAGAAGAGTTATGTTGATAAGCATAGGAGGACTTTAGAGTTTGAACCTGATAAGCATGTGTTTCTAAAAGTTTCTCCTTGAAAGGGCATTCGACACTTTGGGTTGAAAGAAAAACTTAGTCCGCGTTATATTGGGCCATTTGAGATTTTGGAGAGAGTTGGTGAGGTTGCATATCGGTTAGCTTTGCCTCCATAGATAGCTCATGTGCACAATGTGTTCCATGTGTCGGTGTTGAGGAGTTATCAATATCATCCGTTGCATGTGGTGCAATATCTGTTCGATAAGATTCGTGATGATCTTACTTGTGAAGAGCAAGCTAAGGCGATTTTGGATTGTCAAGAGCGGGTTATGAGGAGGAAGACAATTCTGTTTGTTAAGATTTTGTGGAGAAACCATTCGGAGTGAGAAGCTACATGGGAGATGGAAGAGTCTATTCGAGCGGAGTATCCGCAGCTTTTTAATAATTAGGTTCGTCCTTTTCTTTTGATTCTGGGGACGGAATCCTTTTAAGGGGTAGGTGATGTAATACCCGAAAATAAATAAATAAGTAAATTAATAATTTTTTTAAAATTTTTGTTATAAAATATTCTAATTGGGCTTTCCTTGTGTTTGGGTCAATATTGTATTTAATTATGTGGACAATAATAAATAGGGTCCTTTACAGTAATATACAACAATTAGAAAGTAATTACAACATTAGTGCATCCACAAAATAATTACAAAAATAATGCAATAAATTAGTATCCCTCAATAACTGCCATAATTAATAATTCAAATTCAAATTTTTGTGATCTAACAACCAAAACAAATCTATAATTCCTAATCTTCATCATCCTCGTCGAAAATCCCACTCATAATAGTAGAGGTTGTTTCATATCACACAACCAGCAGAGCCACCAAGAAATCCACTATATCCTCATCGTAAATCCCACTCCTCCACCTTCTCCGGACAACAGCGCTGCCAGCGTATCATTCTTTCTCTCTCCTATCTCCTCAATACTCTCTCTCATCCTCTCTCTCACCACCAAACTCAACACTTCAGCCACTTTTCCTTTAACCTTTAACAAAAACATGCAATATATATTAACATGCATATATATATATGTTAGTTCATTTAATTTCTATATATTCATCTAATTACAATATAAACTCTAGTTTTAAAGAGGGAAAGAAGGAACAAAAAACTAACTTGAATGGCTTTGCGGTAGGTGGGAGAGAAGAGAGTAAAAGAACTAGAGAAGAAGCCTTCAATGACAAGCATATATTCTTTCATTAAATTCTCAGTCCACTCGCATGGATCAAAGCATTCAATTACCTTGGTATGAAGGTTTGGTTACCGTGGTATGATGGTTTGGTTACCTTAGTATGAAGGTTTGGTTACCAACTGCACTATGAAGGTAACCTAATAAAATTGAATTGGTAACCTAATAAAACTAAAGGTTACCTTTGTATGAAGGTTTGACAACCAACTGCATCACATTCAGTAACCTAATAAAACTTAATTGGTTTCCTTGGTCTGAAGATTTGGCAACCAACTGCATGAAGGTTTGCTACCAACTGCATTACATTCAAAATAACTTGGTAACCTAACAAAACTGAATTTGTTACCTTGGTATGAAGATTTGGTTATCAACTGCACTATGAAAAAACTGCATGTGTGGAGGTGGATTGGTTACCTTGGTATAAAGGTTTGGTTACCTTGGTATGAAGGTTTGGTTATCTTGTTATGAAGGTTTGGTTACCAATTGCACTATGAAAAAACTGCAGGTGTGGATGTGGATTGGTTACCTTGGTATGAAGATTTGAAAATCTTGGTATGAAGGTTTGGTTACTGATAGGTATTAATTTTTCAATTTTATTTTGATAATAAACAATTATTTATATTTTTCACCAAAAGATTATATTTATTTATTTATTTTCCATATACCTAGTTGAATTAAATTTTATTAACCTTGGTACAAAAATTATCAAGTGTTAAATAATTTAATTCATATATTAACATCTCAAGGCAAGGAGATCCTATTTATTTTCTAAAAACAAAAGGGCAAAAAATTTTCTCACTATCATTTTCGGATATTACTTCAAGCATATATGAGACTCAAAACTTACAAAAAATATTTAAAAGATACACTAATCATATGTTGACCAAAAATTTCTAGTGCTTTTCGGATGGAACAAACAAAATTGTTCTTGGGCATTTAATGAAACAAAAGCATACTTGATAAAAACCTTGACCAAATGTATTGCATACATACTTGTCAGATGGAACAAACAAAATTATTTTTGGACATTAAATGAACCCAAACATACATGACCATTTAGCTTTTTGACCAAACTTATCTATCTATACATGCATGCCTTGTTTCGGATGGAACATGAGTTAACCAAAGCATACATGATCATTATTAAAAGAAAATTTGCATTTGGGCTTGTTATTATGCATGGATACTTCACATTAGACATAATAAATGAGAAGGATTTTAAAAGATACAGATATTGATATGCTATGGAAGGATTTCAAAGGATACTGAGATTTTTGCTAGATTATGAAATCTTAACCAAATATAAGGAAGATTTGGATGAATTTATTACATAAAACACAAATCCAAGATTTTCGGTCAAATAGCTTGGCAATCTGTGCGACTAGAACATCATCCGAACCATTAATTTCAAACAAACCAATCTCATCCATTCGTTCAAAAACATATTTTGGAAATTACCTTTTTGCTCTTGACTTCAAAAATCTATAAATAGGGAAGTTTTTCATTCATTTGGTTTTTACCAATTCAATTGAAAAGAAAAGCTTACTCTCCTTGTCTACATACTCTCTCACTAAAAAGCTTACAACTCTCTTCTTGTTCAAAAGTTCTGATTATCTACGAAGGGAAAATTGGTCTATGTAAATTGAGATAAGTTATTTAACTGAAGTTATATTGATTATCTCTTACTTATTATATTTATAGATATACGAATATAAATTGTTATACACAATTTTATATATCTATATTTCATCTATTTATCAAATAGAAAGTTATATTTAGACGTCGCAAGGCTACAGGAGATATTTTTTTTAAAGGGATTCACACCGTACGATTCCTTATAGTACTAAAATAACTTTATATTTGATATTGTTTATATAAATATTATAAAATAGATATACACTTGATTGTTCAAAAATAACACTGCGATAATTCCTCTAAAGAGTGAATCATCCGAACTGTATTTGAAAAATATTAGTGATCTATTGAAACATATTTATATAACTATTAACTTTGAAAATATTATAAATATTGTCGTACTTAGACGTTGCAAGGATACTGGGGACATTCCTTTTAAAGGGATTCACACCGTACGATTCCTTATAGTACTAAGTGACTTTGTTTATAATTCATCACATAATAGATAAAATATTATTATATATTATTTGAGTTAAACAAAGTTTATTTGTTATATCAAGTATTGTTTAAAATTAATGAGTTGATTTTTCTATACTTGATATTTGCTCATCTTGAAAGATATTTTTAAATTACTTTCAGACAATTCAAAAAGCAATCTTTGATTTGAAAGAAAATTGATATAAAATTGCTTTCATCTATATTCTTTGAACTAAATTACTATCTGCTTATGTTAGAAGCACTATAACAATTTGTAAAAGAGAAAAGGAATAGAGATAGTCTATTTTATGTACTTGTGAGAAATACCAAGAATTCTTTGACCAAGATCAAGGTTTTTGAGAGAAGTCAGTTGGGTGTTGGATCTCTATTAACTTGTGAGGAAAGAGGAGATAGTTGTTTCAAGACCAGATTATAGAATAGAACTGAACTCAAAAGAAAGTACAACTAAGCTTGAGGAGGGAGCGGGGAGCTTGCTGTCCAAGATAGATTAGTTGGGAATAGTTGGAAGTTTGTCTATAAAACTTTGTAAAGGCTTCTCCGACTGTTGAAGGAGTATTTATTACTGATAGTAATAGGATCTCAAATTCTGGAGAGGAGCTTGAGACTGGACGTAGCAGCATACCCTGGATGAATGTTGTGAACTAGACAAATCTCTGTGCATTGTGTGATTGAATTTTTTTTGTCTTGTATATTAATTTCTAACACTACAAATTAATTATCTAAAAATTCAAAAAGGCCTAAGATAATTTTTTTTAATCTGTAATAATCTATTCAACCCCCCTTCTAGATTATTATTGGACTTTCAATTGGTATCGGAGCGGTGGTCTTTAACTTGTTTGTTAAGTATATACAGGCATACCTAAGAGTAGATCCATGGCCTACAATGCTACTGGTTGCGGAGAAGGACTATCAATGTCCAGACCTCCACTATTTGATGGTACCAACTTTGTCACCTGGAAAAACAGATTCAAAATCTATGCTAAGTCACAAGGAATCAAAATCTGGTGTGCAATAGAACGAGGCGTGAAGGTTCCTACTAAAACCCAAGGAGACAAAGTCATTGAAAAAGACATCTATGAATTCACCACTGAAGAAGAAGAGATCATGAATATAGCCTCAAGAGCTGAGCAAGTATTAACAAGCGCCTTAATTGAAAAAGAATACAAAAGAGTGAGCAATTGTAAAATGCAAAAGAAATCTTGGAGAAATTGATTGTAACCTATGAAGGATCCAATCATATCAAAGAAACTAGAAAAGATGCTCTAATTCAAGAATATGAAAGCTTCAAGCTTGAAGACGGAGAAAAAATCATTAATATGGAAACACATTTTTCCAGGATCATTGATGAACTGGAACAACTGGGAAAGGCATACACCACAAACGAGAAAAACAGAAGAATTCTCAAAGCCCTTCCATCCATATGGAAAATGAAAGTTACAGCAATCAAAGAAATGAAAGATATAACCTCATATCCTCTTGATAACCTCATTGGAAATCTTCGTGCTCATGAAGTTGATATGCTCATTGAAAAAATTGGATCAGACACAGATCTCAAGAAGAAAGGAATTGCTTTTAAAGCTCTCCTTGTAGATCAAGAAAGTGACGATGAAGAATTAAATGAAGAACTTCTGAGTCTCGACAACAATGAGATTGCTCTATTGTCCAGACAACTCAGAAGAGTTATTCAAAGCAAAGCAAAAAATATGGCAAAGGATTTATGAAAAACAACTTCAACAACTTCAAGAGCAAGCAAATATTCAAGCCAAAAGCACAAGGAGGAAATTTCAAAGCAAACAACAACAATTTCAGAAATGTTAATGAAAATTCAAACACATGCTTTGAATGCAATCAGCCTGGACATTTCAAAAAGGATTGTCCAAAACTTGTTAACAACAAAGTTCTGGTAGCAGAAGAAGGATGGGACTTAAGTGATGAAGAAGAAACTACCGAACAAAAGGAAGAAGTTGCAAATCTGTGTTTAATGACAGACAATGATTCATCACCAAGATCTGAGGTAAACTCTGAACATCAACTACCTAATACATCATTTTCAACATATACACTAGAAAATATAAATGAAGAGTATTATGAATTACAAGAAGCTTATAGTTATTTATATGAAAATAATGAAAGAATGAAACAAGAACTAGAAAGATTAAATAAAATTAATAAGGATCTTGAAATAGAAAATTCAAGCTTAATTATAAATAATAAAAGCTTAACTGAAGAAAAAGAAGAAAATGAAATATTATTAAAAGAAAAAGTAGAAAAATTAAGAAAAATAAATATAAATCTTGAAATTGAAAATACAAATATAATTCTAGTTAATGAAAATTTAAATGAAGTAAAGAAAGAAAATAATTCATTAAAAGAATAGTTAGAACATTTTAAAAGAATAAATAAAAATCTTAAAATAGAAAATTCAACATTGGCCGTAATTAATGAAGATACTCAAATACAAGATCAAGAACTAACTGAAGAAATCAAAAACATCAAAATGGAAAATTCATATCTAAAAATAGAATTAGAAAAATCAAATTATTTAATTGAAAATTTAAACAAAGAACGTGATGATTTAAACTCTATAATATATAAATTTACAAAAGGAAAGAAAAATCTTGATGTGATGTTAAATCAACAAAAATGCAGTTTTAATAAAGAAGGTTTAGGATATACTGGAGAAACAAGTAAATCAATAGATAAAGGTCTATATCATATTAAAAGCAAAGAAAAAGAAAGCCATATAACTCCGTTTACCAAATGTTCTTATTATAATAGAAATGGACATTCATTTTATATGTGCAATGCTAGAAATGGAAATTATAAAGGAAAAATTGTAAGACCCCAACTTTTATGAATAAAGATTTAATTTTCTTTATATATTATTTCGAAACAGTAAGGTGTTGTTTTGATAAATATGAAAGTTATGGGTGAAATGTGCAAACATTTTTTAAAAATGAGCAAGTGGTTATAAAATATTCTTGTTGTCGGAGAATATTCGTTTGGTCGTGGAATATTCTTGTTGTCGGGGAATATTCGTACGACGGCGCAGCTATTTGTGGGCCCCCACAACGGAATAACTGTCGGATATAGAAAGCGACAGAAATAACTTTTTACAAGATAACGGCGTAGTTGTTACCGTTAGTACTGTTGAAATACCCGGTGGTTAAAATACAGTACGCGGTGGTGCGCAGTAGCACACGGTATTGCACAGTATTTCGAATTATTGAGTCTTACGTGAGAAGGAACCTACTCAATTATTGTTACAGTATTTACTGTTCAATATTTTATATTATTGACTCAATAATTGCTACGTTGATATTTTATATTATTGACTCAATAATTGCTGCATTGATATTTTATTGACTCAATAATTGCTACGTTGCTATTTTTTTATGATTGATTCAATAATGGCTACAGTTGATACTTTGTAGTATTGATTCAATAATTGTCGTTGCACAGTATTTAACGTTATCAACTCAATAATTCATATTATTTGAATAATATTATTAGATAGCATTATTGACAATGTCTAAGGAAGTTCTGTCTAGGAGGGGTTATTTAATTGCGCGCCAGTAAGGAGAAGTCCTTATCGGAAGGCCCCCTCTGTCCTGGGAACGACCTGGTTGTTAATATTGTAGTTCTATAATATTATTTGTGAATAATTAATTATTGATTTATATTTATTTTGTGGATATTAAAGAAGGAATTAGTGCTGATGTATTTTTATCAGTATTTTGGTGTGAAAAATCATCTGTTGGTGGATTTCGGATAATTTATGTTGGGAATTTGGAAAAATTTTCTTCTGCAAAGTTGTAGAGAATTAAATTTCCTATGGAAAGGACACATCATTTGTATTTTTCTGACAAAGGAGCTATTTATTATGAATTATTGAAGTTTCGAAAAATAAATATTTTTTTAAATAAAAGGTGGGCCCCACTTTTGTTGGTTTGTTGAAAAATTAGAATTTTTGGGCAGCAGCCAGGCGGCGGAAGAAAAAAAAAATAAAAATTATTATTTTATTCATTTAGTCTCCTTTGGCATCCTAAGCTTTTCCTATAAATAGGGTGCTTAGGTTAGAATTGAAAATCACACCAGAAATTAGAAGTTTTCTCTCTCTATAATATCGAGCGTATTTTTGTGAGTATTTTAATACTTTGAGTATTAGCATTCAGTGCAAGTTTCCTTCGGTATTATATCCGATATTTCAGTCAGAGGTATTATCTTTTGAGGTAAGGGATGTTATTTCTTTCGTAAATGATGTTATTCTTTTCAATATCATTATATCGGAATATTGTCATGGATTTTATGTTAAAATTCTTACTTTTTTCGTCGGGGTTACTATTCACGTATACGGCACTATTCACGTATACGGCACTATTCACGGAAAAATTAAATTTTCTTCTATTTGTCCAAATTGCTTGTTAATGTTACTATCTTTGATTGTATCCAAGTTTTGAGCTCTATTCTTGAATTTTGCTCCATAATTGATTATTACGAGGTATTTTTGAATTGGATATACTAAAATACGAATATTTGATCTTTGTCTTTTATCTCACTGGATTCGCTCTTTAAAATGTTTTTCATCATCCTTAGTCCTAAAAGTTGATGTAACTGAATATCTTTGGCCTGTAGAGCAAAGATGAATGATTACCTGATGAATATCTTTGGCCTGTAGTGCAAAGATGACAGGTGTTGAGATGAACATGACTACTGATGATGCAAATGAATATCTTTGGCCTGTAGTGCAAAGATGAATATTGATTCGAGATGTATATTGATTGATGTTACAGGGATAAAATATTGGTGATGGACTTTTAAATCATAGAAGATAGTAGACTTCATTCTCTGCTTAACTCTTCTAATGATTTGTTATTTCCGCTGCGAATATTGATCTAAAACTTGTTGTCCATAATATTTTATCTGAACTGTTGAAGACTAACGATAATTTATTTTTCATTATCTTAGTCATAATATTCTTTACTGGGCTAGTTGAGCTCACCCTTTTCATCTGTTGTCCTCTTCAGGAAATGAGAATGTTGCGGGGACTAGTCGGGGGACAGAGTGATGGTCCGAGTTAGAGCAGTAGTAGTCCTCACTATTTCTGATAAATAGTGTGATAATAATTGTAATGAGGACTTAGTTTGAATCTTAATATTTTCTACATATTTGTATTGAGACTCACAGTTGTGTGGTCGTATTTTGCACGACCGTATGATATAAAGTTTGTATTTGAATTTTGTACCATGTATTTGGCGACTCAGAATGGGTTGGGTTGAATGGACCTATTCTGGGGGGCGTCACAGTTGGTATCAGAGCTTAGGGATATGATCTCTGGCGGAGATCGGGGAATAGAACTAGGAGGGGAGAGACGAGTAAATCCTTCGCTAGTGTGTCCTACCTAAGCTTATGTGGTATTTAATTGGTCAGTCGGAGCATAGGGTTAATATGTGATATGTTGACTTGTTTAATTAACCCTTGTTTTATGGCAGTATTTGAGAATGACAGCTGAGAATGTTAACAACGAAGTGAATGAGACTGTGGAGACACCTTTAATCGTTAACCAGGAGAACGTGCAACAAGAAGGCAATGTTCATCCTGAAAATAATGCTGGTCAGATGATAAACGATGAGATGTTTAGAAGTTTTTTGCAGTTCATGCAAAATCAGACGAGGGAGACTCGTGTGCAACATACAGGTGGAGATAATAACAACACGCGAGCTGTCACTGCCAAGCAGTTCAAAGAATTGGGACCACCAGAGTTTCTGGGAAAGCTAGATCCGATCAAGGCGGAGACGTGGATTAAACAAATTACCAAGATATTTGATGTCTTGGGATGTACAGAGGAACAGAAGGTTCCATTCGCCACGTTTATGTTCCGTGGAGAGGCAAATTACTGGTGGGAATCCGTGAAGCGTACCCAGCCTGCCGCACTCCAGATGTCTTGGGAAGCGTTCCAGAAACTGTTTAATGACAAGTACTTTCCTGAAAGTATTCGTCATATGAAGGAAGTAGAGTTTATTAGACTCGAGCAAAATAACATGACGGTATCCCAGTACGAGGCTAAGTTAGCGGAGCTGTCCAGGTTTGCACCTCATTTGGTGGAGAATGAGGAACGTATGACGCGGATGTTTCTAAGAGGTTTGAAACCCGAAATACGTCAATACCTCATTTCTCATAAATTTTCTTTATATTCGGATGTAGTAAACAGGGCCCAGTTATTAGAACGAGATAATGATTATGTTCAACCGAGGGACCACAACCAAGGTCGTACTGGTGGCAGTAGTCATCGGAGCAATGACAATCAGCGAGGAGGAAAGTATGACAGAAGCGGTAACCACTCCGGTGGTTATCGTGGCCATGATAGTAGAAGAAGCGAATCGGGGGGAGATTTCAAAAAGAGAAGGTATAACAATGAGAACACGAAGATGTCAACATCAGCACCAGCATCAACTGTTTCGAGGGGAGGAGAACGACCACCGGTCGTATGCTTTAAATGCGGGAAAGAGGGACATATCAGCCCAAACTGCCCACAACAATTCAAAGGATGCTATAACTGTGGAAAAGAAGGACATATAGCTCGAGATTGTCCTGTTACGAAACCAAGTTCAGCGGGGGTGGTGATTCCAAAGGCGGTTGCAGACAAGTCAAAGTCGGTGATTCCTGGAAGAGCGTTTGTCGTGACAGCCCAAAACGCGAGGAATCCACACGAGGTGATTACGGGTAAGCTGATCATAAACTCTTGCGAAGTTTATACCTTGTTAGATACCGGTGCTACCCATTCCTTTATTTCAGCTGCTTGTGCTCAACGTTTGAACTTGACTTCTGATAAATTAGACTTTGACTTATCTGTTGAAACTCCGTTAGGAGAAACCTTTGTTACATCTACAGTTTACAAATCTTGCTCGATTCAGATTGGTACCCTTACCTTACCTGTTGATCTTATATCTTTGAAAATACTTGCATTTGACGTTATTTTAGGAATTGACTGGTTAACCACTTACCATGCCAAAATTGATTGTTTTTGTAAGGTTGTTAGTTTTCATATTCCTAATCAACCTGTTGTACGAATTCAAACCACCAAACCACTAAAATCAGTCAATATCATTTCAAATCCCAAGGCTATTCGTTTATTGAAAAACGGATGTCAAGCTTTCTTAGCTCATGTCACTGATCTAAATCAGAATACATCAAATTTGAATGATATTTCCGTTGTTAATGAGTTTCCTGATGTATTTCCCGAAGAACTTCCCGGTCTACCCCCAGAACGTGAAGTTGAATTCTTTATTGACCTTGAGCCCGGTACAAAGCCCATTTCTAAAACCCCATATCGAATGGCTCCTATTGAACTTCAGGAGTTAAAGGTTCAATTACAAGAGTTGTTAGACATCGGTTTTATTCGTCCTAGTACGTCTCCTTGGGGTGCTCCTGTTTTATTCGTAAAAAAGAAAGACGGGAGTATGCGACTTTGCATTGACTATCGGGAGTTGAACCATGTCACCATCAAGAATAGGTATCCGCTACCTCGTATTGATGACCTGTTCGACCAGTTGCAAGGAGCGCAATTTTTTTCAAAGATCGATCTTCGTTCTGGATATCATCAGTTGAAGATTAAAACTGAGGATATTCCAAAGACTGCTTTTAGAACACGGTACGGGCATTATGAGTTCTTAGTCATGTCTTTTGGATTGACTAATGCTCCTGCTGCTTTCATGGATATGATGAACCGTGTATTTAAGGAGTATTTAGATCAATTCGTTGTTGTCTTTATTGATGACATCCTCATCTATTCTAAAAGCCGTGAAGATCATGAACACCATTTGAAGTTAGTACTTCAAAAGCTTCGTGAGAACAAGCTATATGCCAAGCTGAAGAAATGCGAATTTTGGCTTGAGGAAGTAGCATTCCTTGGGCACGTGGTATCGAAACGTGGAGTATCTGTGGACCCGACGAAGATTGAAGCAATACAAAGCTGGGAGCAACCTAAGTCGGTGACTGAAGTACGAAGCTTTCTGGGCTTAGCTGGTTACTATCGGAGGTTCGTAGAGGGATTTTCTCGAATCGCTACTCCATTAACTCAGTTGACTCGGAAAGATACGAAATTTGTTTGGAATGAGGAATGCGAGAAGAGCTTCCAAGAGCTCAAGAGGAGACTTATTTCGGCACCTGTTCTGACAATACCATCTGGTTCGGATGGATTTGTTATTTACAGCGATGCTTCGGGCAAAGGGTTAGGATGTGTTCTCATGCAACATGGGAAAGTCATAGCCTATGCCTCGCGACAACTCAAAGAATATGAGAGGAATTATCCTACTCATGATCTAGAGTTGGCAGCAGTCGTATTCGCGTTGAAGATCTGGAGACATTACTTGTACGGAGAGAAAGTGGAGATTTATACGGATCATAAGAGCCTTAAATATTTCTTCACTCAGAAGGAACTCAACATGCGGCAACGACGTTGGCTTGAGCTGTTGAAAGATTACGATCATACTATCCAATACCATCCTGGAAAAGCGAACGTGGTAGCTGACGCGTTGAGTAGAAGATCATATGTAGAAACGAGTGCGATGATGTCAAGTATACACGTAGAACCAGCTTTGATTGATAAAGTTAAAGCTGCTCAAGCTACGGATGCGGAGCTGATGAAGATGAAGAAGAAGGTGCAAGAAGGTGCAATTCCAGAAGCAAGAATCGATGAAGATGGAATACTTCGAGTCAACTCCAGACTTTGTGTTCCTAACGATTTTGACTTGAAGTATAGAATCATGATGGAGGCACACAACACACCGTTTGCAATCCATCCTGGGAGTACTAAAATGTATCGTGATCTTCGACATACATTTTGGTGGAGCAATATGAAGAGAGAGATCGCGGAGTTCATCTCTAGATGTTTAACTTGTCAACGTGTAAAGGCGGAGCATCAAGTACCGAAGGGTCCATTGCAACCACTGGAGATTCTGAAATGGAAGTGGGAACACATTACGATGGATTTCGTTACGGGTCTTCCCAAGGTTTCTCAAGGCTTAGATGCGATTTGGGTTATTGTTGATAGATTAACCAAGTCTGCTCATTTCTTGCCGATACGAGAGACTTATTCCCTTGAACGTCTTGCTCATATGTACGTGAATGAGATTGTGAGATTGCATGGCATGCCAGTATCCATAGTTTCGGATCGTGATCCCAGATTTACTTCACGATTTTGGATCAGTTTGCAGAAAGCTATGGGTACGGATTTACGATTCAGTTCGGCTTATCATCCTCAAACAGACGGACAATCAGAGAGGACTATTCAAACTCTTGAAGATCTATTGAGACTTTGTGTTCTAGACTTCAAAGGGAGTTGGGATAAGTACTTACCATTGGTGGAATTCTCCTACAACAACAGTTATCAGGCAAGTATAGGCGTAGCTCCATTCGAAGCGTTGTATGGGAGAAAGTGTCGTTCTCCAGTATGTTGGGATGAGGTGGGTGAAGCAACATTGTTGGGACCAGAGTTAGTACGTATGACTACAGAAAAGATCCAAATAATCCGACAACGTATACAGACGGCACAGGATCGACAAAAGAGTTATGCAGATCTTCATCGAAAGGACGTGGAATTTAATGTTGGAGACCATGTGTTATTACGTGTTGCTCCATGGAAAGGAGTTACAAGGTTTGGGAAGAGAGGAAAGCTTAACCCATGATTCATTGGTCCATTTGAGATTCTTGACCGAGTAGGAAATGTGACTTATAGACTCGCTTTACCTCCAAGCATGTCTCGTGTTCATAACGTATTTCACATATCCATGTTACGTAAATATGTGAAGGATCCAAACCGCATTATTGAGTTAGAACCAGACGAGATAGCCGAAGATTTAACGTACGAGGAGGTACCTGTCAAGATCTTGGATAGGAAGGAGCATGTCCTACACTCGAAAATTATACCTCAAGTTAAGGTTTTGTGGAGAAACCATGCAATTGAGGAAATGACCTGGGAGTTGGAATCGGAAATGAAAGCGAGGTATCCTCACCTTTTCGACATACCAGGTACGTACGTCAATTTCGAGGATGAAATTTCATAAGGAGGGGAGGTTGTAAGACCCCAACTTTTATGAATAAAGATTTAATTTTCTTTATATATTATTTCGAAACAGTAAGGTGTTGTTTTGATAAATATGAAAGTTATGGGTGAAATGTGCAAACATTTTTTAAAAATGAGCAAGTGGTTATAAAATATTTTTGTTGTCGGAGAATATTCGTTTGGTCGTGGAATATTCTTGTTGTCGGGGAATATTCGTACGACGGCGCAGCTATTTGTGGGCCCCCACAACGGAATAACTGTCGGATATAGAAAGCGACAGAAATAACTTTTTACAAGATAACGGCGTAGTTGTTACCGTTAGTACTGTTGAAATACCCGGTGGTTAAAATACAGTACGCGGTGGTGCGCAGTAGCACACGGTATTGCACAGTATTTCGAATTATTGAGTCTTACGTGAGAAGGAACCTACTCAATTATTGTTACAGTATTTACTGTTCAATATTTTATATTATTGACTCAATAATTGCTACGTTGATATTTTATATTATTGACTCAATAATTGCTGCATTGATATTTTATTGACTCAATAATTGCTACGTTGCTATTTTTTTATGATTGATTCAATAATGGCTACAGTTGATACTTTGTAGTATTGATTCAATAATTGTCGTTGCACAGTATTTAACGTTATCAACTCAATAATTCATATTATTTGAATAATATTATTAGATAGCATTATTGACAATGTCTAAGGAAGTTCTGTCTAGGAGGGGTTATTTAATTGCGCGCCAGTAAGGAGAAGTCCTTATCGGAAGGCCCCCTCTGTCCTGGGAACGACCTGGTTGTTAATATTGTAGTTCTATAATATTATTTGTGAATAATTAATTATTGATTTATATTTATTTTGTGGATATTAAAGAAGGAATTAGTGCTGATGTATTTTTATCAGTATTTTGGTGTGAAAAATCATCTGTTGGTGGATTTCGGATAATTTATGTTGGGAATTTGGAAAAATTTTCTTCTGCAAAGTTGTAGAGAATTAAATTTCCTATGGAAAGGACACATCATTTGTATTTTTCTGACAAAGGAGCTATTAATTATGAATTATTGAAGTTTCGGAAAATAAATATTTTTTTTAAATAAAAGGTGGGCCCCACTTTTGTTGGTTTGTTGAAAAATCAGAATTTTTGGGCAGCAGCCAGGCGGCGGAAGAAAAAAAAAATAAAAATTATTATTTTATTCATTTAGTCTCCTTTGGCATCCTAAGCTTTTCCTATAAATAGGGTGCTTAGGTTAGAATTGAAAATCACACCAGAAATCAGAAGTTTTCTCTCTCTATAATATCGAGCGTATTTTTGTGAGTATTTTAATACTTTGAGTATTAGCATTCAGTGCAAGTTTCCTTCGGTATTATATCCGATATTTCAGTCAGAGGTATTATCTTTTGAGGTAAGGGATGTTATTTCTTTCGTAAATGATGTTATTCTTTTCAATATCATTATATCGGAATATTGTCATGGATTTTATGTTAAAATTCTTACTTTTTTCGTCGGGATTACTATTCACGTATACGGCACTATTCACGTATACGGCACTATTCACGGAAAAATTAAATTTTCTTCTATTTGTCCAAATTGCTTGTTAAGGTTACTATCTTTAATTGTATCCAAGTTTTGAGCTCTATTCTTGAATTTTGCTCCATAATTGATTATTACGAGGTATTTTTGAATTGGATATACTAAAATACGAATATTTGATCTTTGTCTTTTATCTCACTGGATTCGCTCTTTAAAATGTTTTTCATCATCCTTAGTCCTAAAAGTTGATGTAACTGAATATCTTTGGCCTGTAGAGCAAAGATGAATGATTACCTGATGAATATCTTTGGCCTGTAGTGCAAAGATGACAGGTGTTGAGATGAACATGACTACTGATGATGCAAATGAATATCTTTGGCCTGTAGTGCAAAGATGAATATTGATTCGAGATGTATATTGATTGATGTTACAGGGATAAAATATTGGTGATGGACTTTTAAATCATAGAAGATAGTAGACTTCATTCTCTGCTTAACTCTTCTAATGATTTGTTATTTCCGCTGCGAATATTGATCTAAAACTTTTTGTCCATAATATTTTATCTGAACTGTTGAAGACTAACGATAATTTATTTTTCATTATCTTAGTCATAATATTCTTTACTGGGCTAGTTGAGCTCACCCTTTTCATCTGTTGTCCTCTTCAGGAAATGAGAATGTTGCGGGGACTAGTCGGGGGACAGAGTGATGGTCCGAGTTAGAGCAGTAGTAGTCCTCACTATTTCTGATAAATAGTGTGATAATAATTGTAATGAGGACTTAGTTTGAATCTTAATATTTTCTACATATTTGTATTGAGACTCACAGTTGTGTGGTCGTATTTTGCACGACCGTATGATATAAAGTTTGTATTTGAATTCTGTACCATGTATTTGGCGACTCAGAATGGGTTGGGTTGAATGGACCTATTCTGGGGGGCGTCACAAAAATGATTTGGGTTCCTAAAGGAACATGTATTACACCCACTATTACAAGAAAAGAATTTCATAAAAATTATTATCATACCTCTTATAATCCTATTACTAATAGAATGCTTATTTCTACAAAAATGAATTATCCTATGTCAAGTTCTGCAAAGAAAAACATAAATGTTTCTTATACAACTTGGAAAACTTATCCAAAGGACCCTTCATGTTAAAGGGTACCAGCTTGTAAAATTAGTATATATATATATATATATATGTTGCAGGTATGTCTTACAGCTAATTTAAATAAAAGCAAATGGTATCTCGATAGCGGATGTTCAAGACATATGACTGGTGACAAATCGAAACTAAAAAATCTGCAAGCTACAGACTATGGTGAGGTAACCTTTGGAGACAGCAACAAAGGAAAAATAATTAGTGTCGAAAATGTGGGAAATAATCACATAACAATCTCTAATGTTCAGCTAGTCACAGGACTCAGGTATAATCTTCTATCTATAAGTCAACTGTGTGATAGTGGTTTCAAAATATCCTTTAATACACATAATTGCTCTATATTTGACCAAAACGACAAATTAGTATTAATATGTCCTAGATATCAAAATGTGTATACATGCGACTTAGATACATACCCTCACTTAGATAACATCTGCCATGTGTCTACAAATGATGATCCATGGCTTTGGCATCGTAGGCTAGGACACATTAACATGAAATTAATCAATAATATTTCTTCTAAAGAACATGTACGTGGTCTTCCTAAATTAAAATTTTTTAAAGATCATATATGTGAAGCATGCGAACTTGGGAAACAAATTCATGCATCTCATAAGCCCAAACTCTCTGTGTCAACATCTCGACCTTTAGAACTTTTACATATGGACTTAGTAGGACCTATCCCTAAACACAGTATGGGTGGTGCTGTATACATTCTAGTTTTGGTTGACGACTATTCTCGATTTACATGGGTTAATTTTCTTAAATTTAAAAATGAAGCTATTAACTCTTTTTCTGCTGTTTGTAAGAAAATTCAAAATCAGCAAGGAAGATCTATTGTATATATTCGATCTGATCACGGAAGAGAATTTGACAACTCTGATTTCATTATGTTCTGTGATGAGAACGGTATAAGCCATAATTTTTTTGCTACCTATACACCTCAATCAAATGGTGTAGTTGAAAGAAAAAATCGCACTTTACAAGAAATGGCTAATACTATGTTAAATGAATATCGTCTTTCAAAATATTTTTGGGCTGAAGCAGTGGCAACATCTTGTTACATTTTAAACAGAGTTTTATTAAGACCTATTTTGCTCAAAACTCCCTACGAGCTATATTATAAAACAACTCCAAAAATAAATTATTTTCTTGTTTTTGGGAGTAAATGTTTTGTTTTAAATGCCAAAGGACATTTGTTGAAATTTGATCCTAAATCTGATGAAGGAATATCTTTGGGATATTCTGTTAATAGTAAAGCTTACAGAGTTTTTAACAAAAGAAGTCTTGTTGTGGAAGAATCAATGAATGTAACTTTTGATGAAACTCAGCCTCCTCCAAAATATAAAGAGTTAGTTGACAATGATGTTGTCATTGAAGATATTCTCAGAAATATGGAAGAACCAAAACTAGATAATATATCGCCACCTATTAATGAAAATTCTCTTGAGAATTCAAATCCTCAGCTGGATGACTTGCCCAAGGAGTCACATATTATTAAAAATCATCCAATAGAAAATGTAATTGGTAATATTGACAAGGGTGTTCTCACTAGATCACAAGCACATAATTTAGTTGGTCATTTATCCTTTTTGTCTCAAATTGAGCCTAAGAATATAAAAGAAGCTTTACTAGACGAAGACTGAATAATAGCTATGCAAGATGAACTTGAACAATTTACAAGGAATAAAGTATGGGAATTGGTTTCACAACCCGATGATAGCTCAATCATTGGAACTCGATGGATATTTCGTAATAAACTTGACGAAAGTGGAACTGTTATACGTAATAAAGCAAGATTAGTTGCACAGGGGTACAATCAACTTGAAGGTATTGATTATGATGAAACATATGCTCCTGTTGCAAGAATTGAGTCTATACGTATGTTATTGTCATTTGCATGCCACAAAAATTTTAAATTATTTCAAATGGATGTCAAATCTGCTTTCTTAAATGGTGTTATAGAATAGGAAGTTTATGTTAAACAACCTCCTGGTTTTGAAGATCTTGATCATTCTGAATATGTTTATAAATTACATAAAGCGTTGTATGGTTTAAAGCAAGCACCCAGAGCATGGTATGAACGACTAAGTAAATTTTTACTAGAAAGTGGATTTAAAAGGGGTACTGTGGACACAACATTATTTACGAAAAATAAAAATGATGATATTCTTGTTATTCAAATATATGTTGATGATATCATTTTTGGTTCTACTGATATTACTATGTGCAATGATTTCTCTGAAAGTATGAGTAAGGAATTTGAAATGAGCATGATGGGAGAATTAAACTTCTTCCTCGGATTACAGATCAAACAAGGAGAAAAAGGTATTCATATATCTCAATCTAAATATTGTAAAGAAATGATTAAAAAAATCGGTTTAGAATCCTCAAAGCCGCTTAATACTCCTATGTCAACTACTGATAAATTAACTGCTGATGAAAACGGAAAAAATGTTGATTCAAAGAAATACAGAAGAATGATTGGAAGTTTATTATATATAACTGAAAGCAGACCTGATATTATGTTTAGTGCTTGTAAATGTGCCAGATTTCAAGCAAATCCTAAAGAATCTCACCTGACCACAGTAAAAAGGATTTTTTGGTATCTTAAAGGAACAGCTGAATTAGGCCTATGGTATCCTAAGGATCAACCATTTAATCTCGTGTGATTTTCAGATTCTGACTATGCAGGTCATCATGTTGATCAAAAAAGTACCAGTGGTACCTGTCAGTTTTTGGGAGGATGTTTAGTTTTTTGATTTTCTAAGAAACAAAACTCGGTATCTATTTCAACCACCGAAGCTGAATATATTGCTGCTGCACGTTGCTGTGCACAAATACTGTGGATGAAACAGACCCTTGCTGATTATAACTTAAAATTTGAATGTGTATCAATTCTATGTGATAATACAAGCACTATCAATCTTAGTAAAAATACAGTTCTGCATGCTAGGTCAAAACATATAGACATTAGGCATCATTTCTTACGTGATCATATTAATAACGAAATTATTAAGCTAGAACACATTGACACAGAATTAAATATAGCTGATATATTTACTAAACCACTAAGTTCTGAAAGATTTTGCAAATTAAGAATTGAGTTAGGCATGCTAGATTTTTCTTCTTAATTTTCTTTTAACAAAATCTTAGTATATGTTAGTTTTTATTATTTTAATGTTTAACAATTTTAGTTTAACTATATTTATTTTTTTTATCATATTTAGACAATAATTATTATAAAATATTTATGTATTTTATCTAACAATATTTATAATACAATTTTTCTTCAAATGTTTGGCATTTTATCCTCTTAAGATAATATATGTATAAGTTTAAAGGAATTGGATCTGCACCATTAATTATACAAATCAAATGGTCAAAATTGACCCATTCTCTCAATCGAACCAATGAAACTGGAGCATCTTGATTCACACGGATCACTAACCAGCATCATCAGATCAAACAAGTGCCTCATCTCAACCGTCAGATCTAAAATAGATTAAAGAAACACAACTGTTACTATTCAAAATTTCATCTCAACCGTTCATTTCAAATTGATCAAGCTTCTCACCGTTGGATCAGTCAAGTAAGTCAAATTATATATAAAAAATTTTATTTTTTTTCTTTTCTTCATTTCTATTCTCTCTTTCTCTCTCTTCTTCACCGTTTCTCTCAGTTCTCTCTCTATCTCTTCGATCTTATTCTCTCCGTTTCTCCGGTTTTTCTTTCTCCCATCTTCTCTGATGTTCATGTGTTTTTGACTTCAAATTTCTTCCCTGGATAATCTCTAATGTTTTAATTCTCTGATTATCTCTCCGATTCTATCAATGACTATTTTCAAAAAATATATATAATATATATATCTTTCAAAACCCTAAAGTTTTTTTTTTCTTCTTCTACAAATTTTAAGCTTTAATATGTATATGTACAATAGTTTTTGCTTAAAATCTATGTTATTCTGATTCTGTAGCATCATTTTTTTTTCAATTTTAGATCTAATGAAGATCTAGCTACTAATTCTTCATAAGTTTTTTTTTGGTTTCTGACTATATTTTTTTTAAGATCTGTTAAACGATTCATATATTCCGATTATTAATTATTTTTTTTACAAACCCTAATTTATTTTTACCAAAAATCTGTTTGTAAAACTCTTCAATATTTTTTTTAATGGGTATACTTATAAATCTTACGTGTTTTTCTCTCTCCTCAAAAACTCTGGTCTTGACTTTATACTTTCTATAATTTTTTATTCTTCTAAAATCCTAATTTTATTTTATTTTCTATATCCATATATATATATATATATATATATATATATATATTATCAAATCTACTGATAATTTTCTTACCGTTGCTACTATCGGTATTACCATGGGCTGTATTTCTTCTATCTTCTGATTGCTTCGATCGAAGACATGGCTTGTAACACCCCTTTTCCGAAATAGAAAGAGAGGTTACTCAAAACACAACAAAATCAAAAGAAACCTCTATGCCGCGAAAGAATAATATTTCACCAATAAATATCAAAAGGGTCAAACCAAAATAAATGCCAACAGACTCAAACTCAAATCTAGAGTATTTATTACAACTCAAAATAAAATCAATCTATCAAGCCTAAACAGAATATCTAAAACATTAGATCAAATGGAGCTCTCATCACACTTGCCCTTGATGCCTCTGATTACCTGTCGGAAGAAAAATACAGCATGAACCAAACGCCCAATACGGATATAGAATACAAGAATAATGAAACGAAATAACTAACTCAACAAATGAACTAAACTGAACTGAAACGAACAAAATTAACACAATGAAATAATAGGCTGAATCAAATGGCTGGGTGTTATTTCATACCGAGCTCAAAATAAAATAAAAATATACTTTGCCACACAGGCAAGTCAAATAATGCCACACAGGCAAGTCACACATATTGGACTGCGAATCCAATACATGCAAAATCGGAAGGCGTGTTTGGCACAAACTTCGCCACTCCGCAGAACAGAACAGAAAACTAGGGTCGACCCATACGCCTCCCACAACAAACACCAAATGGCCAACTCCCACCGGAGCACAAAACGGAGACGTCGTGGACTGATCACACCGCCACGGAAAGTGTCATGCCTCTCGTGCCAAGACGACATGCCTGTGGTACCCCCACAGGTGGTTATAGCTCAGGAATACCCTACAGTATATTCTAACAAAAATATCATGTCACAACACATGCGACATAATATCAACACAAAGGGGTTCTAATACGTACATGTTAAATCAAAACGAATCAACAACATAAATTCTCCAAAAATATATTAACATGTACATTACTACAAATATCGAAATAAATTATAGACATGATACACTAGTCTAACGAGTACAAATATGAGTTCTAAATATCAACGCCAAAATGAAACCATCACATGAATTTGAGAACGAACGATCATGTGAAACAATAAACAAAATCTAAACGAAAAGCAAAACGAACATAACAAAATTAAAAGGATTATCGCTGAAAGAGTACGAAATCCGTACCTGAATTAAGAAATGTAATACCCAAAGTATATTCCAAAAACTCGTTTAGACTCTCTCCGTTCAAACTAATTAAACAAAATAATAAATTAAGTACAATTAGTTAAATATTATTTTTATTATTATTATAAATAAATTTTATATTGGCACTGCCATTCGTCCACAACTGAAATCATCAGATTCTTATTCATATATATGTATATGCCAAGCTGCTTGTTCAATAATTTCGTTTATATATATATATATATATATATCAATTAAGTAGCAGGTCTGCAGCTTTTTGTTTTTTTTATTTTATATATATATATATATATATATATATATATGTCAAATAGGTTGCAGGCAATGATGTTCCGATTTTTTTTTTTTTTTTTTTTTCAAATATATAAAGCATAGCATGATCACATCAATGACTCCTTTATTTTATTAATAAAACCAATACAGTGAAATCACCCAAATTACTCCATCCACAGCTAAGACTTAAAGATTGTAAAAGACACGTCTATATATATAGCTTACCTTTATCCGAAATTAGGTATCAAGTTTTTTTTTTTTGCTCCTTCACCAAATACAATGTACAATTCAATCTCTCCTTTTTCTTCTCTCTGCTGCAGCGGCTTGTTCCCCACTTTTTTTTTTATATCAGACGAATGAAAGTAGCGTATATTGTGTAGGGTTATGCTTTAATAAATTAGGTTTTACTTAGTATTTATGTATCTTATTAACTCTCCAAATTTTTAATATGATTTTAATATTACACAAATATAAGTTTGATCCAATTAGTTTGAAGGCCCAATTAATGTAGTCCACATAATTAAGTACAATTTGACCCAAACACAAAAGGCCTAATTAAAATATTTAAACAAAATTTTTAAAATGCCATTTATTTATTCATTTATTTTTCGGGTATTACATCACCTACCCCTTAAAAAAGATTCCGTCCCCGGAATCAAAAGAATGAAACGTACCTAATTATCAAAGAGATGTGGATACTCCACTCGAATAGACTCCTCCATCTCCCATGTAGCTTCTCGCTCCGAATGGTTTCTCCACAAAACCTTGACGAACGAAATTGTCTTCCTCCTCATAACCCGCTCTTGACGATCCAAAATCGCCTCGGCTTGCTCCACACAAGTAAGATCATCACTAATCTTATCGAATGGATATTGCACCACATGCAACGGATGATATTTATAACTTCTCAGCACCGACACATAGAACACATTGTGCACAGCTAGCTGTGGAGGCAAAGCTAACCGATATGCAACCTCACCAACCCTCTCCAGAATCTCGAATGGGCCAATATAACTCGGACTAAGCTTCCCTTTCATACCAAATCGCCGAATACCCTTCCAAGGAGAAATTTTTAGGAACACATGCTCACCAGGTTCAAACTCTAAGGTCCTCCTATGCTTATCAGCATAACTCTTCTGCCGTGATCGAGCTGACTTCAATTTTTCCTTAGCCACTGCTACCTTCTCTGTAGTGATGTGAACTAACTCAGGCCCTTCTATGGCTCTCTCGCCAACCTCATCCCAACAAGTTGGGGCCCGACACTTCCTACCATACAACGCCTCAAACGGAGCCATCCCAATACTCGCATGCCAACTGTTGTTATAAGCAAACTCAACTAGGCTCAAGTAATCATCCCAGTTACCCGACCACTCAAGTGCACAAGACCTCAACATGTCCTCCAACGTCTGAATGGTCCGTTCGGATTGCCCATCAGTCTGCGGATGAAAAGATGTACTAAAATTGAGCCGAGTACCCCAAACTCGTTGAAACCCTTTCCAGAACCGTGAAGTGAATCGTGGGTCCCGATCCGAAACAATAGACACCGGAGTACCATGAAGTCTAACAATCTCCTGCTGAAATATCTGTGCCAACCTATCCACCGAGTAGCCCTCGTGGATGGCCAAAAAGTGTGCCGATTTAGTCAATCGGTCCACCACAACCCAAATGGCATCATTCTTCCTGAAAGTCTTCGGCAAACCAGTCACAAAATCCATCGTGATATCTTCCCATTTCCACACTGGAATGTCTAACTGTTGCAGCAACCCACTCGCTCGTTGATGTTCTATCTTCACTTGTTGACAAGTGAGGCACTTCCCAACATATTCAGCCACATCTCGCTTCATCCCATTCCACCAAAAATTTTCCTTCAAATCCCTGTACATCTTTGTAGAACCTGGATGAATAGAAAATGGCGAACTATGAGCCTCCGCCAAAATCGCCTCCCGAATGATTGGATCCGACGGTACACACAACCGCTCACCCAACCAAATCACGCCATGATCATCAATACGAAAGTCGGGCTGCTTGCCCCTCCTCCATATTCTGTGTCATACTCCACAATTCTCCATCTTCCTTTTGAGCTTCTTTAACCCGCGAGATAAGAGAGGGCTCCACTCTCATATCTGCCAAATGTCCATCTGAACCTTGGACATACAACTCCAACTCTAGTCGCTCCATATCCGAAATAAGATGAGGTTGTGAAATAAGAGCTGCTACACTTCCTGAACTTTTTCGGCTAAGAGCATCTGCAACCACATTTGCCTTTCCCGGGTGATACTGAATCCTCGCATCATAATCTTTTAGAAGCTCCAACCAACGCCTCTGCCTCATGTTAAGCTCCTTTTGAGTGAAAATGTATTTAAGACTTTTGTGATCGGTGAAGATATCACAAGTCTCTCCATACAAATAGTGCCTCCAAATCTTTAGAGCAAAGATCACTGCTGCCAACTCCAGATCATGTGTGGGGTAGTTCACCTCGTAAGGTTTAAGCTGCCTAGAAGCATAAGCAATCACCTTACCGTGTTGCATCAAAACACACCCCAAACCCTTCTTAGAAGCATCACTATAAATCTGATAACCTCCTATTCCCGAAGGCAATGTAAGTATAGGAGCTGTCACAAGTCGTTTCTTCAACTCCTCGAAACTCTTCTCGCGCTCCTCATTCCACACAAACTTCATGCCCTTTTTCATCAACTGAGTTAATGGCAAAGCAAGCAAAGAGAATCCTTCCACAAATCTCCTATAATACCCTGCTAAACCCAAGAAACTCCTAATCTCTGTCACAGTAGTAGGTCTCGGCCACTTAGTGATAGCCTCAACCTTCGCAGGATCCACCTTAATGCCTTCAGCAGAAACAACGTGGCCCAAAAATGCAATCTGCTCCAACCAAAACTCACATTTAGAGAATTTAGCATACAATTTCTCTTTCTGTAAAATTCCCAACACTGTTCGAAGATGTTCTTCATGCTCCTCCCTAGACTTGGAGTAAACCAAAATGTCATCAATAAAGACAATAACATATTGGTCCAAGTACTCCTTGAACACCCGGTTCATCAAATTCATAAACACTGCCGGAGCGTTAGTCAACCCAAATGGCATCACCAGAAACTCATAATGCCCATAGCGAGTACGAAAAGCTGTCTTAGAGACATCCTCATCTCTCACCCTCAACTGATGATAACCCGACCTCAAGTCTATCTTTGAAAAATACTTCGCCCCCTGAAGTTGGTCAAACAAGTCTTCAATCCTCGGCAATGGATACCGATTCCTGATAGTAATCTTGTTCAACTCTCTGTAGTCTATGCACAACCTCATAGACCCATCTTTCTTCTTCACAAACAAAACTGGAGCACCCCACGGCGAGACACTTGGCCGAATCACACCACGATCTAACAGTTCCTGCAACTGCTCCTTCAACTCCTGCAACTCCAATGGTGCCATTCGATACGGCGCTTTAGAAATAGGTCCCGTACCAGGAACGAGCTCAATAGTAAACTCAACTTCCCGTTGCGGTGGTAACCCTGACAACTCCTCAGGAAACACATCGGAAAAGTCACGAACCACTGAAATATCCTCAATACGAGACTCGCCCTTAGAGGTATCCTTCACAAATGCCAAATACCCCTCACAACCCTTTGCCACTAACTTCCCAGCCTTCAAGGCTGAAATTAATTTCATCACTCTACTCGGCTGTGAACCCTGAAACACGAATTCCGGAGACTTCACATCTCCAAATATAACCTTCTTCGCCTGACAATCGATAGTGGCCTGGTGCTTATCCAACCAGTCCATCCCGAGAATAACATCAAAATCGTGCATCCACATTGGAAGAAGATTAGCACTACGAATCTTATCCCCAAAACTGATCGGACACCCTCGATATAAATCAGAAATAATAACAGAAGTCCCCATCGGGGTAGCAATAGACATAACAGAGTCTAAAGACAGAGATGGCACACCCAGGTGCCGAACAAAAGACTGAGCCACAACAGAATGAGTAGAACCGGTATCAAATAAAATAGAAGCCTCACGACTACCAACTAAAAGAGTACCAGAAACAGTACCTGGCGCACCTGCCGCCTGATTATGTGTCAAGGCAAACACTCGACCACCTTGACGCTGACCACCATTGCCACCATGATCACCGCCTCCACCATTACCACGTGGCCCGGTACAATCTCTAGCCATGTGACCCATCTGTCCACACAAGAAGCATGCACCAGTAACTCTATAACACTGTCTCCCCGGATGATTAGCCCCACATATGGCACAAGGAACTATCGGAATAAGATTTGGGTTACCCCCACCAGCTGGTCCCGGATAACGACCCTGATTCTGCCCCTGCTGACGATTCTGCCCTTGCTGCCGATTCTGACCATACCAAGGTAGCTGAAGCTGACGATTCTGCCCCTGCTGAGGCATCTGTTGATTACCCCTATTCTGATTTTGACCACGCCACTGCCCTTGTTGAACACCACGGTTTCTATTCCACTGACCACCTTGATTTCTCCCATGCTGACCCGAAGCTTGACCCTGCTGGTCATCTCTATCCCTCTTCCGATTCCCTTCCGGTTTTGAAGACCGAAAGTCCTGTCGCTCCATTTCAATGTTCTTGGCCGCATTAGCCACAGCCGATACATCTGCAAACTTGGTGTTAATGAGATGTTGCCGATACCTATAATGAATCCGCCACTTGAACTTCTCCGCCTGTTCCGCTGCGGTCCCTGCAGAGGTTCCCGCAAAACCTGCCAACCTGGTGAACCTCGTCATAAAATCTGTGATGGACTCCTCATCTTTCTGCCGAATAGACAGATACTCTCTAGCATAGGCCTCTTTATCAGCAGCTGGAAAGTACTGCTGATAAAAGACCTCACAAAACTCTGCCCATCGAAGTGTTTCCACGTACCCATCACCCTTGGTTGTTTTCAGCGCTTTCCACCACCTCTGTGCATCCCCCTCCAGCTTGTAAGCAGCAAGCAACACTCTCTGATTATCTGAGCAGCCCAATACATCAAAAATCTTCTCTAGGTGTGCAATCCAATTTTCCGCATCAATTGGAGTTGGAGCCGAACTGAAAGACTGTGGCTTCTGCTTCTGAAACCTCTCCAACCATACGTACATTGGAACCACCTGCTGATCAAGACCATCCGCATTCCCTTCCTCTTCGTTTTCTTGCGGACCATTATTTCCCGAGTTCCCCTGCTCAGGAATTTCTGGCGGCTGCTGCATTGCCTGTACCACCTGTGCCACCAACTGCGGTAAAGCCTGATTAACCGCCTGATTCACCAAGTTAGCCAATTGAGCATTAATCTGGTCATTAGGTTGCTCATCGGGCTGACCATCACCTCTTCCCCTATTGTTACCTCGCCTCCCAGCAACTCTAGCGGATCTACGAGCCATCTAAGAAAGAGATCAATGAATATCAGCAAAATAGATTAGAGACAGATTTGAATATAGCTGAACAGAAAATCAAACTGAACAAAACCTAACCAAGAATTCTACCCATAACTCACAGGTCAAACCTAAGTAGGTTTTCTACAAGAAAGAACCTGGCTCTGATACCAACTCTGTAACACTCCCTTTCCGAAATAGAAAGAGAGGTTACTCAAAACACAACAAAATCAAACGAAACCTCTATGCCACGAAAGAATAATATTTCACCAATAAATATCAAAAGGGTCAAACCAAAATAAATGCCAACAGACGCAAACTCAAATCTAGAGTATTTATTACAACTCAAAATAAAATCAATCTATCAAGCCTAAACAGAATATCTAAAACATTAGATCGAATGGAGCTCTCATCACACTTGCCCTTGATCCCCCTGATTACCTGCCGGAAGAAAAACACAGCATGAGCCAAACGCCCAGTACGGATATAGAATACAAGAATAATGAAACGAAATAATTAACTCAACAAATGAACTAAACTGAACTGAAACGAACAAAACTAACACAATGAAATAATAGGCTGAATCAAATGGCTGGGTGTTATTTCATACCGAGCTCAAAATAAAACAAAAATATACCTTGCCACACAGGCAAGTCAAATAATGCCACACAGGCAAGTCACACATATTGGACCGCGAATCCAATACATGCAAAATCGGAAGGCGTGTTTGGCACAAACTTCGCCACTCCGCAGAACAGAACAGAAAACTAGGGTCGACCCATACGCCTCCCACAACAAACACCAAATGGCCAACTCCCACCGGAGCACAAAACGGAGACGCCGTGGACTGATCACACCGCCACAGAAAGTGTCATGCCTCTCGTGCCAAGACGACATGCCTGTGGTACCCCCACAGGTGGTTATAGCTCAGGAATACCCTACAGTATATTCTAACAAAAATATCATGTCACAACACATGCGACATAATATCAACACAAAGGGGTTCTAATACGTACATGTTAAATCAAAACGAATCAACAACATAAATTCTCCAAAAATATATTAACATGTACATTACTACAAATATCGAAATAAATTATAGACATGATACACTAGTCTAACGAGTACAAATATGAGTTCTAAATATCAACGCCAAAATGAAACCATCACATGAATTTGAGAACGAACGATCATGTGAAACAATAAACAAAATCTAAACGAAAAGCAAAACGAACATAACAAAATTAAAAGGATTATCGCTGAAAGAGTACGAAATCCGTACCTGGATTAAGAAATGTAATACCCAAAGTATATTCCAAAAACTCGTTTAGACTCTCTCCGTTCAAACTAATTAAACAAAATAATAAATTAAGTACAATTAGTTAAATATTATTTTTATTATTATTATAAATAAATTTTATATTGGCACTGCCATTCGTCCACAACTGAAATCATCAGATTCTTATTCATATATATGTATATGCCAAGCTGCTTGTTCAATAATTTCGTTTATATATATATATATATATATATCAATTAAGTAGCAGGTCTGCAGCTTTTTGTTTTTTTTGTTTTATATATATATATATATATGTCAAATAGGTTGTAGGCAATGATGTTCCGGTTTTTTTTTTTTTTTTTTTTTTTCCAAATATATAAAGCATAGCATGATCACATCAATGACTCCTTTATTTTATTAATAAAACCAATACAGTGAAATCACCCAAACTACTCCATCCACAGTTAAGACTTAAAGATTGTAAAAGACACGCCTATATATATAGCTTACCTTTATCCGAAATTAGATATCAAGTTTTTTTTTTTGCTCCTTCACCAAATACAAAGTACAATTCAATCTCTCCTTTTTCTTCTCTCTGCTGCAGCGGCTTGTTCCCCACTTTTTTTTTTTATATCAGACGAATGAAAGTAGCGTATATTGTGTAGGGTTATGCTTTAATAAATTAGGTTTTACTTAGTATTTATGTATCTTATTAACTCTCCAAGTTTTAATAGGATTTTAATATTACACAAATATAAGTTTGATCCAATTAGTTTGAAGGCCCAATTAATGTAGTCCACATAATTAAGTACAATTTGACCCAAACACAAAAGGCCTAATTAAAATATTTAAACAAAATTTTTAAAATGCCATTTATTTATTCATTTATTTTCCGGGTATTACATGGCTAAGGTATAATTTTTACACTCAATTTAAATTCGTGCTTTGTGGATACTGATGTCTGGATTTTTTTTGCTGTGTGGATACTGATGTCCACTGGATTTTTTTTTGCTATGTGTTTTACTTGACTTCGAGTATTCTCTAGCAATATCTGTTATCTGTTGAAATTTTCTCTGCTTTATGTTTATCACCTTTTATAGGCACATATGGATATCTAGCTTCCCTCTACTTATTTAAAAAAAAAGGAAAAGACAATGAGTCTTGATTTACAGTTCCAATGTTTGTCGTGTTATACTAAGCTTTGATATAAATGATAGATATCACTAAATCTATTTTTGACTTTTCATACTGATAACTTGTTAAACTAAATATATCTTTATTTTGCCATATTTAGTTTAGTTTGAATATGGAGACTTGCCACTTCAGTACCCACTTCAAAGTTATACCTGCTCTTTATTGATATGTACATTGCAACATATGCCATATAGATATGTTTATTCTTTCAGACTGACATGTGGCAAATTCTGTATTCAACTTACTGTGTCAAAAGTCAAATTTTGTTTTAAAACAAAAATCGAAACATTCATTTCACTATTCTTATTAAATGCATCTGTTTACTCCTACACAGTTCACAGTCAAAACATCTTTCTACTAACTCCTTTTAATTTAATACTCATCTTAAGTGATCATGTTTCGTGTATATAGCCTCAAGTTAGTCTCTATGTATTCATTCATTCACAGCAAAATATATCATTATTTTTTTCTCCCTTATCACTATATATATAACCTATTTTTCAAAATGTTTCATCCTCTCATCTACTTACCAATTTCTGTTGTACTCATGTCTATTTTATACTCATCCAAACGAAAGAAAGAGCCTTTGCCTTCTGAAATTCATCTCTCACATAATGTCCCTCATCTCACTACTGCATCTGCACAATCAAAATATCTAAGCATGCGACACAACTTATCACCAGGAAATGTCAATTCCTATCTTCATCCATCTGGTATCTCTGTAGATGAAAGTATGCTATTTAAACACAACCTGTCAATAGTCACTGATCAACTAGTCCCTGCTTTACTGTTTGACTTTCCATGCAAAATTGGGTCTGAATTTCTAACTGTAGAATGTCAGTTTTTAGGGAGAATTCTTCGAAATAATTTTATGCCTGCTCGAGAAGATCGAAAACTTCTCTCTTTTGATTTGGAAATCATGAAATGTCTGTTGAATGACTGCATGCCTTAAAATCTAGCATATTTTCTACTCTCTTCATTTGAATTCTGCTTTCACAACAACTGTCTAGGCTTTGGTCTGTTACTGACTCATATTTTCAACTACTTGAAAATTGACTTGTCCAAACATCAAGCTCAATTAGTTCCAGTCAGCAACTCTCTCTCTTATCTTCACCTTCCCCCACAGTCTCTTATAGTGTTTAAACCCATTGACCATAAAATCATTGAGTCAAACATCAACATGGCATCTAAGATTGACTCTCTAAATAGCATGAGTCAACTGCTTCTACACAATCAGAGTCTCATGCTTGAGAAATTGATTGATATCCAGTTCACTCTGAATTCTGTTAAGAATGTCGTCTATTACATGGATCGCAGTCGAGTCTCTATGAATCCATATCAGTTTGTAGCTAGCACTAGCTCTGATCCAGTCATTTATGGAGTTGATCTTCCCCCAGCATTTCATATTCCAGTCACTGCTCAGTTCTTTCCCGAAGATATTGATTAAGAGTATCAAGTGACTGATCAACTATTTTTCGGAGGACATGTTTCAACCACTGCCCAGCACTTCTCTCCAATAGATTTGGATGAAATATAAATATTTGCTATGCGTGTAATTTTTTTTACCTATTTTTGGATAACTGTAACCTAAAATCCTACATAACTGCTACTAACTGCCGAAACTAACTATTTCTATGTTATGCTATGCATGTTACTAACTTGTTTCTGCAGGTACCGCTAATTTACTAACTTTGCTTTGCAGGACCAAGACTTCCCTGTCATTTTTTATGATAAAGGGGGAGAAGAAAAAAAGAAAAATCAATTTTTGGATTATATATATATTATAAACTGCTATGAACTGCTATGAATGAAATATAAATTGCTATGAGATTCATATCTTTAGGGGGAGCTTCATATTTTCAAAAAGAAATTTTTTATAAATAATTGTCATCATCAAAAAGGAGGAGATTGATATGTATTAATTTTTCAGTTTTATTTTGATAATAAACAATTATTTATATTTTTCACCAAAAGATTATATTTATTTATTTATTTTCCATATACCTAGTTGAATTAAATTTTATTAACCTTGGTACAAAAATTGTCAAGTGTTAAATAATTTAATTCATATATTAACATCTCAAGGCAAAGAGATCCTATTTATTTTCTAAAAACAAAAGGGTAAAAAATTTTCTTACTATCATTTTTGGATATTACTTCAAGCATATATGAGACTCAAAACTTACAAAAAATATTTAAAAGATACACTAATCATATGTTGACCAAAAAATTCTAGTGCTTTTCGGATGGAACAAACAAAATTGTTCTTGGGCATTTAATGAAACAAAAGCATACTTGATAAAAACCTTGACCAAATGTATTGCATGCATACTTGTCAGATGGAACAAACAAAATTATTTTTGGACATTAAATGAACCCAAACATACATGACCATTTAGCTTTTTGACCAAACTTATTTATCTATACATGCATGCCTTGTTTCGGATGGAACATGAGTTAACCAAAGTATACATGATCATTATTAAAAGAAAAATTGCATTTGGGCTTGTTATTATGCATGGATACTTCACATGAGACATAGTAAATGAGAAGGATTTTAAAAGATACAGATATTGATATGCTATGGAAGGATTTCAAAGGATACTGAGATTTTTGCTAGATTATGAAATCTTGACCAAATATAAGGAAGATTTGGATGAATTTATTACATAAAACACAAATCCAAAATTTTCGGTCAAATAGCTTGGCAATCTGTGCGACTAGAACATCATCCGAACCATTAATTTCAAACAAACCAATCTCATCCATTCGTTCAAAAACATATTTTGGAAATTACCTTTTTGCTCTTGACTTCAAAAATCTATAAATAGGGAAGTTTTTCATTCATTTGGTTTTTACCAATTCAATTGAAAAGAAAAGCTTACTCTCCTTGTCTACATACTCTCTCACTAAAAAGCTTACAACTCTCTTCTTGTTCAAAAGTTCTGATTATCTACGAAGGGAAAATTGGTCTATGTAAATTGAGATAAGTTATTTAACTGAAGTTATATTGATTATCTCTTACTTATTATATTTATAGATATACGAATATAAATTGTTATACACAATTTTATATATCTATATTTCATCTATTTATCAAATAGAAAGTTATATTTAGACGTCGCAAGGCTACAGGAGATATTTTTTTTAAAGGGATTCACACCGTACGATTCCTTATAGTACTAAAATAACTTTATATTTGATATTGTTTATATAAATATTATAAAATAGATATACACTTGATTGTTCAAAAATAACACTGCGATAATTCCTCTAAAGAGTGAATCATCCGAACTGTATTTGAAAAATATTAGTGATCTATTGAAACATATTTATATAACTATTAACTTTGAAAATATTATAAATATTGTCGTACTTAGACGTTGCAAGGATACTGGGGACATTTCTTTTAAAGGGATTCACACCGTACGATTTCTTATAGTACTAAGTGACTTTGTTTATAATTCATCACATAATAGATAAAATATTATTATATATTATTTGAGTTAAACAAAGTTTATTTGTTATATCAAGTATTGTTTAAAATTAATGAGTTGATTTTTCTATACTTGATATTTGCTCATCTTGAAAGATATTTTTAAATTACTTTCAGACAATTCAAAAAGCAATCTTTGATTTGAAAGAAAATTGATATAAAATTGCTTTCGTCTATATTCTTTGAACTAAATTACTATCTGCTTATGTTAGAAGCACTATAACAATTTGTAAAAGAGAAAAGTAATAGAGATAGTCTATTTTATGTACCTGTGAGAAATACTAAGAATTCTTTGACCAAGATCAAGGTTTTTGAGAGAAGTCAGCTGGGTGTTGAATCTCTATTAACTTGTGAGGAAAGAGGAGATAGTTGTTTCAAGACCAGATCATAGAATAGAACTTAACTCAAAAGAAAGTACAACTAAGCTTGAGGAGGGAGTGGGGAGCTTGCTGTCCAAGATAGATTAGTTGGGAACAGTTGAAAGTTTGTCTATAAAATTTTGTAAAGGCTTCTCCGTTTGTTGAAGGAGTATTTATTGCTGATAGTAATAGGATCGCAATTTCTGGAGAGGAGCTTGAGACTGGACGTAGCAGCATACCCTGGATGTATGTTGTGAACTAGACAAATCTCTGTGCATTGTGTGATTGAATTTTTTTTTGTCTTGCATATTAATTTCTAACACTACAAATTAATTATCTAAAAATTCAAAAAGGCCTAAGATAATTTTCTTTAATTTGTAATAATCTATTCAACCCCCCTTCTAGATTATTATTGGACTTTCAGTTACCAACTGCACTATGAAAAACTGCAGGTGTGAATGTGAATTGGTTACCTTGGTATGAAAGTTTGGTTACCTTGGTATGAATGTTTGGTTACCAACTGCATTATGAAAAAATTGCAGGTGTGAAGGTGGTTTAGTTATCTTGGTATGAAGGTTTGGTTACCTTGGCATGAAGGTTTGGTTACCTTGGTATGAATGTTTGGTTATCTTGATATGAAGATTTGGTTACCTTGGTATGAATGTTTGGTTACCAACTGAACTTGATACTTCAACCAGCACAAGGTGAAAGCCCAATACATACTTTGAAAAACGCAATATTGGGGAAATAAGTATCTCAAAAGGTAAAAGTTCAAATGAAGATAAATTAGCAGAAATGATGATTATTAACAGCACATGCACTGCACAAACATAATGCCTCTTGCAAGAAGCCTTCGGTAACCATAAGTAAAATGGGGAAGGAGAGAGAATTAGAGTGGTGGTTTGGTGATTGTGGGAGACCCATCTCTCATAGCTTCCCTTGTCCTATACACAAATGGTGAACCAACAGTACCAACCATACACATCTCGTTAATTATTATACATCCTGTACTCACTAGACATGGAGCAAAAGTAAATTCCTAACACTATAGTACTGCAAACATGGAGTAAAAGTAAATGAGTACATGATGTATAATAATTAACAGATCCAGGCGCAACTCACTATACACGAATGGTGAACCAACAGTACCAACCATACACATAGTTAGAACAGATGGACACTGTATTTCTTATTTTATATATGTTGTTTTTCAACATAAGTAATTCTCTATATATATACACATATATGATAACTATCTAAGGTGAAGAGATATACATTATCACGTTGGGTGATAAGGGTTGTTAAGAGATATTGTTAAGAGATAGTTATTGGAATTCAAAAATAATCCTAACTAATAGCTAATCATTATCATTATCTGAAGGTTTCGAAATAATCTATCCCAGGTTGTTGGTGAAAGCCTTTGGCAACAAGGCGTGCCTTGTATCTTGCAAGAGAACCATTAGCATGAGTCTTGATACGAAAGACCCATTTATTACCCACAATGTTCATTTTAGGAGATTTGGGAACCAGTGACCAAGTGTGATTTTTGTATAGAGCAGTGAGTTCATCAAGCATTGCTTGTCGCCAAGCCGGGTTTTGATTTGCTGTTTGGAAGGAGGTGGGTTCGGTGGTGAATGTGGAAGCAGTGTGAGCTTGACTATGATTGCGGAGACGCATGGAATGATGCCGGGTTGAAGGTGTAGCATGTGTAGACGGTAGGTTGGTATGAGTGATAGGGGAATGAGGTGGGGAGAAAACAGTGGGAGAACCGTGACCTTGAGATACTGGCTGGGCAGGCTGGGCACGGGAAGGAGTAGCAGCGGCTGAAGGTGCAAGAGTGGAGCTGGTGGTGTCAGATGGAGGATTATCAGATACAGCAGATAGGGGAATGGTACGAGCATATATGTCACTAATGTGGGCAGTCCGGATAGGTGGGTCATTTGTGAGCAGATGGGTGGGTGGGTGGGAGGGAGGTTGGTCATTTGATGTGGCAGTGGTTGGGGTGTCCTGAGATACAGATTGGTAAGGGGAAGAATGGCCGGAAGGGTGGGAAAATGGTATGGGGTGAGCAGCAGTGTGAGTGTGGTGGGTAGTAGTGGGAATGATGCCCCAGGGTTGAATAGGAGAGACGGATTGCAATTGAGTGGGAGTAGTAGATAGCAAAGATGATGTAATCGAAGATGATGAGTGAGAGAAGGGAAACTGATTCTCGTCAAACTTGACATAGCGAGCTTGATATATTTTTTGTGACTTTGGTTCAAAACAGGTGTATCCTAAGTGAGTAGGACTGTAACCTAAGAAAACACATGGTAGAGATCGGTAATCGAATTTGTTAGTGTTATACGGCCTTAAGAAGGGAAAGCATAAGCAGCCAAATGTTTTCAAAATTGTATAAGATGGGGTTTTGGAAAATAATTTTTGAAAGGGAGAGAGATTATTGTTAGACATAGAAGGCATACGGTTTATTAGGAAAGTGGCACATTCAAAGGCATAGTCCCAAAAAATTCCTGGTACGGAGGCTTGAGCCAGCAATGTTAAGCCAGTTTCAACCACATGACGGTGGCGTCTCTCAACAAGACCATTTTGAATGGATGTGTGTGGACATGAGAGACGGTGAATAATGCCAGTTAGAGAGAAATGAGATTTAAGAGGAAGAAAATCTTTTGCACCATCAGTTTGAAAATGTTTAATTTTAGAGTTGAATAGACGTTCCACCATTGATTGAAAATGCAAAAATGTAGAGGTTACCTCACTCCGTAGTTTAATAAAATAAATCCATGAAAATTTTGTATAGGCATCAATAAAAAGAACATAGTATTTATTTCCACGTATTGAAGTGAATGGTGCAGGGCCCCAAACATCACATGTTATTAGCTCAAGTACATGATTTGCAAAAAATGAACTAGCAGGAAGAGGGAACCGACATGCCTTGCCCATATGACAGGCCGTACATACAGGAGCAGTTTTATTTGAAAGCACACTTAAGTTATTGCTAGAAATAATTTGACGGAGGACACGGGCATGAGGGTGACCCAAGCGACGATGCCAGTCAGACAAGGAGGCTCGGGAAACCGCAAGAGCATTGTACGGAGTTGTAGGTGAGATGATATATAGGCCGTCCTTAGTTGATCCGCTGAACAGAATTTGCTTGGAGACGGGGTCCTTAACATGAAAACAGGTCGAGTGAAACTCAAAATAAACATTGTTATCATGACAAAATCTATTAACAGATAACAATCTTTTGGAGGCAGACGGAACATGGAGAATTGGTGAAAGACAGAATTTTTTATTGTTGGAAGTAAATGTAGTGGAACAGAGATTATGAATAGGGGCAAGATTACCATTGGCCACTTGAAGTTGATCCGAGCCAGTGTAGTCGTCAAAGTGATTTATACCTGCGAGATCTGGAGTGATATGACAGTTAGCACCGGTGTCAGGGTACCATTGGAGGGAAGATAAAGAGGGGGTCATGGTGGGAGAGTTGGCGGGTGGTGCAACAGCAAAGTGGGCGGACGGATATGAGGGAGCAGGAGGTGGTCCGAGTAGTCCATCTGAAGAGGGTGTTGGAGGGCGAAAGTAACATTTGTATGAAGCATGGTTGGTACCACCACAGAAGACACAGCGAGAACGCTGGAAATTTGACGGAGACTGAGAATTAGGCAGCCGAAACGAGCCTCGACCACGTCCACGAGTGCCTCGGCCACGACTACGAGGATTGTTGAAGCGAGGAGCAGTAATGGGAAAGGGTTGGACATTATGAGCCGATGGTGGGTGGGAGATAGGAGCAACATCCATCTGGACAGATTGTTCGGTAAGGAATTCATGACTGAGGCACTTGCTAAGTAAGGTAGGGAATGGCATAGGAGTATCAAGCATAGATAGGGATGATTTTAGAGACGAAAATTCGGCACGAAGGCCCTTTAAAACAGCAACCATGAAGTCCGATGGGGAGACTGGGCGGTTAGAGGCGGAAAGTTCATCGGATGTGCGTTTCAGACGGTGGAGATAGGCAGTGAGAGATTCGTCATGTTTTTGGGAGGAGTGGAGCTCCATGGAGAGATGGAGGATACGAGTATTAGACGGACTGGCAAAGGCAGCAGAGAGGGCAGACCAGATTTCGGCAGAGGTTGTAAGGCCAATAACAAGAGGAATGACATCTTCACTTAGAGAGGAAATGAGCAAACTCATTAGTAATTTGTCCTGGGCAGCCCAGTTTTGTGACGCCGGATTGGGAGTAGTAGAGAGATCAGATGTGGGGGAGGAAGAACTAGGTGGTAAAAATGATGGAGGTTTGGAAAGGGCACCAGTGACATAGCCGAAAAGCTGTTGACCTTGTAGATATGGGTCGATTTGTGTTCGCCAGAGAAGGTAGTTAGAAGAGGTTAATTTGAGTGTGATATAGTGGTGAGCTTGAGAGAGTAGGACTGATGGTGAAGAAGGGTAGGGGGTTGTCGAAGAGGAGATGGTGGAGCTGGAATCCATGGAGGGCTGTGGTGGTTTAAAAGAAGTAGAATGTTGAACGGACCTGGGCTCTGATGCCAAGTTAGAACAGATGGACACTGTATTTCTTATTTTATATATGTTGTTTTTCAACATAAGTAATTCTCTATATATATACACATATATGATAACTATCTAAGGTGAAGAGATATACATTATCACGTTGGGTGATAAGGGTTGTTAAGAGATATTGTTAAGAGATAGTTATTGGAATTCAAAAATAATCCTAACTAATAGCTAATCATTATCTGGTGTTAATACACATCTCGTCCGAAAAACTATGATGAGATGAAGAATTGAGATTTAGATGAAGAATGGAGATTGAGGATAAGGCAGTTGAGAGAGAGAGATAACGGCGAGAGAGATAGATAGAGAATGGCGATTGACCCACCTAAATTAAAAGAATACTAATTATATTAATTTTATAAATAAACCATTAAAAATATATTAATTTTGTAAATATTTTATTCATGTACTGTTGTTGTAATTTTTTTTTAAAATGTAATTGTTCCTAATAAATAAGGAATTTCATTAAATTAGGCCTTTAAACTTATTGTGTCTAACTTATATTTGTATGTGATTAAAATACTAGTATAATTAGGAGAAATAATAAAACAATAAACAAAACCTAGCCCAATGTCATTATTTTTTTTATACGAATTGACTGAGGGAAAGAGGAACGAGAAGCCATAGTCGGCGGCTGCCGCTTTTCACAATCACTGGTACCAAACGAAAAGAAAAAAAAGAAAGAAAGGAAGATTCATTAAGGAAAATCTTTATATACTCATAAATATGATATGTATGTACTGTATTGTTATAAGTATGAATCTAATAAGCTGGCAAGATATGTAAAATTGATATTAAATCAGAGTCAAAACTTTATTGTTGTGTGGGGTCTGATTCAACAAAAGAAAAAAGGAATTGGTATGTTAATATGTAAAACAATATAATGTTTAATATACTAGTAATAATATAAGTATATCACCATGGATTTGTTCTGCGAAAACTGAATGGAAGTAATGCTTGAAATTTTGTGTATGTTTACTACTTTCTCCACCAAGCACTGCTATTATTACTATTTAGATTCATTATTATTATGGTTATTATTATATAGTATATATATAATAATGATTCGGTGCAGTATGTAGTAATACGAATGATTGTTAAATTAATAATACTAATAATAATAATAATTAATTAACAGATTAAAGATGGAAGGAATATTTTGCAAACATACTTATATTTATTTATTCTTTTGTTTAGTTCAGAGGGAATGAGTTTAACGAATAAATTTTGGAATATAAAAATTTGGGTATTACATTGCTTGCTTCAGGTACGGATTTCGTACTCTTTCAGCGATACTCTTGTTAAATTTGATTTATTCGTTTTGTTCCTTATTTCGAATTTCGTTATTATTTCACATAATTGTTCCTTGTGAAATTCATATAATAGTTTCATTTTGGAGTTGATTCATTTAACTCGAATTTGTACTCTTTGAATTAAGTTATCATGGTTAGTTTTTTATTTTGATAATTGTAGAGCGGTACATGTTGTTACTTTTTTTTGAGACATTGAGATTATGATTTGATTTGGTTCAACGTGTACATATAGAACCCTTTTGTTGGTATTATGTCGCATGTAGTGTGACATGATATTTTTGTTAGAATATATCGTAGGGTATACCTGAGCTATAACCACCTGTGGGGATACCACATGCATGTCCTTTTGGCACCGAAGCATGACACCTTCCGTAGCGGTATGATCAGTCCACGGCGTCTCCGTTTTGTGCTCCGATGGGAATTGGCCATTTGGTGTTTTGTTGTGGGAGGCGTATGGGTCGACCCTAGTTTCCTGTTCTGTTCTGCGGAGTGGCGATGTTTGTGCCAAACACGCCTTCCGATTTTACATACATTTGGATTCACGGTCCAATGTGTGTGACTTGCCTGTGTGACATTATTTGACTTGCCTGTGTGGCAAGGTATATTCTGATTTGTTTTGAGCTCGGTATGAAATAACACACAGCCATTTGATTCAACATATTATTTCGTTGTATTAGTTTGTTCGTTATAGTTCAGTTCATTTATTGAGTTGGTTATCTCAGTTCTTTAATTTTGTATTCTATATCCGTACTGGGCATTTGGCTCATGCTGTGTTTTTCTTCCGGCAGGTAATCAGGGAGATCAAGGGCAAATGTGATGAGAGCTCCATTCGATCCAATGATTTAGATGTTTTATTTAGGTTGTCAAATGGTTTATTTGGAGTTATAATAACTATTTCAGATTATGGTTTGGGCCAGTTTGACATTTATTCTGGTTTGACCTTTTGATATTTATTAGTTATAAATACTATTCTTTCGTGACATAGAGCTTTCGTTCAGTTTTGTTGTGTTTTGTGTAATCTCTCTTTCTATTTCGGAAAGGGAGTGCTACATATGTTGTAAAAAATATGTGTTTATGTTCTTTAAGATTGGATAGTTGTTATACAATGTTTTGTTTTTAAACTAATTAATCTTATATTCTTACTGTAAATCCTGTTATTAAAAATGAATCTTTTACTTTGAATTGTTGTTTTCAGAATTTTTTTTATACTAGCATATATTGATCAAATTGGGTATAATTCGGTGGATGGTAATTTGTTATGTGTGACTTTAATATCTATCCATCTTTTAAATTATGAAAAGTTTATGTTTTTTACTTAATAGTTGGTAGCAACAAGGAGTTATGTTTTTATAATTTGAAGGTGGTACAATTTGTCAATCTATTGGTTTCAGAAGGCCATAACAGTGTTTAACTGCCAATTTATTGAAATTTAATATTTACTGTCATAGTTTGATCTATATTTTTTGGTTAGTTATCAACTGCCAATTTATTAAAATTTATTTTTACTTTCAAATGATTGTCTTACTTAATGGTTTTCTTGTCTTACTTTGTAGAAGTAGTTTCACCGCTAAAATAACTATTAATTAACAAAAAAAAAAGAGAATTGATATTTTCACAAGCAAAATTTGATATTTCTATAAGCTCTCAATTACATGAGTGTGGGGTTCATTTACTATTCATGTGAGAGGGATCTTGTGGAACAATCATCTTTATTTGTGGAAATATCAATTTCCAAAAAAAAATAACGTAGAAAAGAGACCTAAACCTATTATCTTCTCACGTAGTCACGTTAGTATAATTTCTTTCTACTCTCTCCAACCTCTCGGCTCTCTAAACTTCCCCTCTCTCTGCCCAACGGATTTGAAGGTTTGGTCGCGATCTCTCTTCCCTACGAATTCAAAACTTTTATCTAAAATTTTTCTTTTTAGTATTATGTTTTGATCCTAAAATTTTCGGCGATTGGAAATTTTATGGAGTCTTTGGTGAACGGACCGCGGGTAAAGAAGTTCAGGAAGGTATTACACTTCCATTATTTCCTCTATATTCGTCGAATCCGAAATTGTTTTGAATGCATGTATAGTCCGATTAGGGTTTTGCTGAGGGTTACTCATCTGTTTTTGATTATTAATTATCAAATTGTTAGGTATTTTATTATTGATTCTTCTAATTAATTAGACTTGGGTACATCATGATGATATAATAGATTAGTTTCCCAACATCGCCACCTTAATCTTATTCTCTACTGGATTATGTTTAGTAACCGGTTGGTTTTGTTGTTCTTCTTTTTTCTTTTTCTTTTCTGTTTATCCAGATTCCAGAACAACGTCTCTCAGTGTTATAGCATGTTTGTGTTCCTATATTCATATGCTTTATCAAGCTTATAAAGGGGTCATCCCATCAGCAGAAATTCATCTAAAAATACGTGAATATTTTATTGTGAATATTGAGTTTGGATCGTTTTGTACACCATGTACCTCTAAATTATTTAAACTTAGTTCCACAAGACTTTATTTATTTTCACAAGAAAACAAAATAACAACGAAAACACTAATATATTTAAGTAATAATAATAATAAAATAATATAAATAACAAGATATATTAAAAATTATTAATATGATTTAAACTAATATATTAATTGATAAAATCCAGTCAATTCGGTATAATATAGTTTAGCATATTAATTAATATTATAACTATTAGTTTGGCATATTAACTAGTATAATATAATTTAGCATATTAATTAATTATACTAATATAGTATGATTAATTAATATAGTATCATTAAACTATATTAGTTTAATGATACTATATAGTTTAATATAGTTAATATAGTATTATGTATCGTTTTGTATAATATAGTTTAGCATATTAATTGGTTATACTAATATTAATATTAATATTACTTTCATATAATTTTAATTAAACTAATATTCAGTTAAATCAGTTTAATTTAGAGGTGGTATTGTTGAATGATAGTTAATTATATAGCATATTAATTAGTTATACTAATATTAATATTAATATTACTTTCATATAATTTTAATTAAACTAATATTCAGTTTAATTTAGAGGTGGTATTGTTGAATGATAGTTAATTATATCATTTTATTAGCATAATTATAGTTGGTTTTGGTCTTTTGTTTGTTTTTTTCATGCCATTATTTGGTGTTTTAATTAATGTGGATAGTAAATTTTTATTTCATTTTTTGGTTTGTCATTAAGGAGAGAATCAATACCACTATAGAACATTCATGGTTGTTTATGGATGTTTTTGTAAATATATGCATGAGAAGTTTCTCCTGCGCAAGGCTTCTATTATGTAAGTTCTATTGAAATTAATTATAATTGTTAAGAGACTAATACAAAAAAAGAGAGTCTAATTTGTAAAATTTATGAACACTAGAGATATAATTAATTAATATTATTTTTATATTTATCTCTAAATATAATATTCCATCCGTTTCAAAAATATATTTATCCTACGATTTTCTTCCAAAAATTTACTCACTCTCGTATTTTCTCTTGTAGATTTTCTTCCAAAGAATTTGCATAGCTACAAGTACAGGAAAGTTTAAAGGAGACTTTTTCTTTTCTCTTTAAGGCATTTTTTCTCTTTTGATTTGATTCTAAATTGCATATTTTTATTTGATTTGAAGGGGTTTATTTTTTTGATTGTTGGTAATTGTTGGTCTTCGTACGCAGTCTCTCACCTCTCTAATTAAGATTATGGTTTTATAATGATTATGGCTTTTAGATGCTATCAAGTATGAATTTTACGCTGGTTTTGATAAAAGTAGGTCATAAGATTTTCTATTTTGGTTCCACACTAGAACATCCTGATGAGACCTTATGCTTTTCTTATACTTTGAATGATGTTTTATGCAGGTGGAGAGCTCATAATTACTCCTCACTTGTTGATAAGATTTCATATTCGCACTACTACAAAACATTAAAAAAGATGACATTTAATAGACAACGTTTTTATAAAAAAACGTTATGATTTTTATTTATACAACGCTTTTTTAACAAAATATTGTAGTTAAATATGCAAAAGCGTTGTGAATTTATAAGATCCAATTTTTGGTTTTAAAGTTATAACGTTTTCGTAAAGAAAACGTTATGTATTAAAAAAACACGGAGCATTCTGCCCCTAGCCATATCCGACCCCTTTTTGCCCTAACACTCTGCTCCCAGCATATCCTCTTCAATCTCCTTCTAAACCTTTCCATCGCATACAAATTGAAAATCCTCTCAAGTCAAATACTGAGCTTCAGTCGATTTAGGGTCTCAAACTCTCGCTCACTGCTTTTTTAGATTTTTGTATAGAGTATATTTATTCTTTAATTCATTCATTAACAACAGGCTTTGGATTCAATAGCAGAAGAGAATCTATATACAAAGTAGAAGAAGAAGAAGAAGAAGAAGAAGAATTGAAGACGCAGAGATTTTGATTACTGAAGAGTGCCATCTTGTCATCAACCGGAAAAGACGAAGATTTTGAAGATGACGAAGACGAAGAAGAAGAAGAGGAGACAGTCACCGTGGAATTAAGATTGCTTTCCGAAAGAGCCAAAATGGAGATCCTGTTCCGTCGAATCTCCACAGAGAAATTTTCCCTTCGAGTTCACTACGTTTTAATCAAGGGAAATACCAAGACGAAGGAGCCGCTGATCGTTTTAGAAATCGAAACCCTAAAAACAGTAACCTCAGTCCAAGAGTTGCTTCAGGCGGCTAGTATTGTAATGCTCGACTTCGATGGCTCGAGATTTTTGATTCGGTTAACATTACTCTCGATTTGGGGCCACCAGAGTTAAAGGTATTATTTTGCCAATATTTGCATTGCATATGGTTCATTGATTTCTCACATTGGACTTGGAACCGAAGCGTAATCTTTTTGAATTTCCTCCCAGCACAAGTTGCTTGCAATCAAACATAACATTAGTTGAATTGCATTTATACAGATTTGATAGTTTTAGATAGTGTTGATAGGGTATTTGAGAGATGACGGTTTTTCTAAAGATTATTCTCTTTTTATTTGATACATTAAAGGTTTATGACGGTGTCCTTGTACAGACATTTACTGACTAGCAAAATGCTTTTTGAATTCTGTTAATGATGTTAATTCTCACAATTATGATGATAATAGTAATTCTTTATTTGGTTTATATTGGTGCTGAAAATGCTTTGTGCATTGAATCAGCAGTGGGATACTTAATTCTGTTTGACAAACTCTCCATGTATTTGGCATAGAATCACTAATCACTATACTTCTAACATTTAGTTTATTTGCTTGCATCATCCAAGGTCATTCATTATTGCAATCTTGTAGATATGTAATCTATTTGTGGATAAAACAGAAATTAGTTACTGCAAATCAGATGAAATGCCTCTAACGTGGGAAATAATTGTGAAAGGAGGCACCATAGGTATACAATTATTTCCCCAGGTTGAAAGTGTTTATCTGAGATAAAAAATATATAAGAGATACAAAATCTTTTTGGCACCAGAAACAATCATAACTTTAATCTTCCGAGTAAATGAGCCAAAATTATATATATAAAGGTATTATTGCCTGCTTTTAGAAATTTCTTGGGTGTTCTCTTTATTTTGTTGGTCCTTTGAACATCATTTATCATAATAAATCTGATTTACTATTGCTTGCATTTAAGTTTTAAAAGGTACATTTACTAATCCTTAGGAGTTATTTACTTTTTCTAGCTGCTCTGAAGCACGTCAGCAGCTGGCCTTTTGATGAAAAGATTTTCGTGCAGTCACTTTACAAGGTAAATATCAGATATGTCGAGAGCTTATATCAAATTAGGTTCCAACTATTTAGTGACTTTTCTTGTTTTGAAAATTTCCCCAATCAGATACTACCCTACAGTTTAAGAATATTTCCAATGTCCCCAGTTTCTCGATCATATTTGATTCAATATTTAATTTGGATCTTTCATTCATTATTAATCTACATCTATGTCTTGAACTTTTTTAATATTTAATGGTCCTGAACTTTCTCTATATTTGGTCCTGAACTTTCTCTATATTTTGCTTTATCTTCTTCAAGGTTCATTTAATATGCAACTTCCTATTGGTGACGCATAATATCCATTAACATGAGTTGCACAAAAGCACAGAGCACAAATCTATAGATGCATGTGCAAAAATTTTATTTTTTTTCCTTGGGTAAACCAACAGAACATTTCACTGAAATCTAAAGTAACGATATGCTTGTACTAGGTACTTTCAATTATGTTAACAATGTTTGTGCTGTAAACAGGGTGAAATAAGGGATGGGCAAGATATTCTTGTCAGGGTACATTCCGAATGCCTTACATGAGATATATTTGGGTTGGCAAGATGCGATTATGGGAATCAGCTGGGGCTGGAAATGCAACAGATTGAGGCCATTGAGATACCTGGCTGAGTCCAGATAAAACATGAAAGTTGAGTCATTTAGTGTTATTTTTCTAAACAATAAAAAAATTCTTTATTGTACTTGTTTCATGTTATTTATGTGTGAGATTTGTCGGATTGAATAGTTAAGATGGAAAGTGCAACACCTGTCTGAAAGGTGTATGGACGCATACAATGGGTTGCGGTGAAGTGGCAATAAATCCCCACTTTTTTTTTCTGGCATTAGACATGTTGCGAATATAACACATATCAGTTATGTTCTTATTGCATTAGTGATCTTGATTTTTCTAGAGCAGCATTAAATTATTATAAAAAATATATATGGGAAAGCAGTTGTGTTGTTATTAACAAAGGCCTGACCATTATAACTTCCGTTTCATTGTTGTGTGTAGACAAAAGCAGCCCAGAGACACATATCTCGTTCACTTTCAGTCCCTGTTATAAAGAAAGGCCCGACCATGAGGCGAATGGATTCATTTGTCCGTGTAATTCCCTTAACTCCTCGAGTAACATCTAAAACAAAGTTCTGTTTTCTTTTTAATCAATGATAGTACTGCATATTTCACTATCAGTTTTTGTGGCAATCAAATGAAGAATAAGTTTCTAGGACTTTTTAATGCTGTTATTTGGGTATGTTTGTTCAGTATGTATTTGCTGTGATAAGTTCTGTCACTAATATTAGTTTTATTGTTTAGAAAATAATGAAGATGATGCGGAAGATATACCAGAAGAAGAGGTTGTTGAAGAATCTGTACGGTTGAATTATGTTATGGTGGAGAGACCCTAAAGATGGAATGCAAATGCAAAGGTGAACTTACTTTGGCTCACCAAGAATGCGTTGTAAAATGGTTTAGCATCAAAGGTAATAAAACCTGTGAAGTGTGCAAGCATGAGTTCAAAATCTACCTGTCACGCTTTTGCGGATTCAAAGTGTTCAAAATCAAATTACTAGAGCAAATAGAGCCCCACAGAGGGAAGTTAATGGATTCAGGTAAGTGTGACTCATACTCCCTTCGTCCAGAAATTATCATAATTCATGTATCTTCTCACTCTCGTATACAGTGTGTCATACTCCCTCTCCATCTATAAATAGGAGTCTCATTCGTCTTACTGAATTTTTTCTTCAAGTCCAAATGTCATAATTGGAGAAAAAGTTAATTGTTTAAGTGTGTCATAGCCTTGCATGCAAATTTTAATACACATAAAATAAAGTCAACAGTTCAAATGAGGCTCTCATTTTTGGACAGAGGTAGTACTATAAAAAAAATCTAAATTATGATATCCCTGATTTCCTGACCTTTTATATGTTTCTAGGATCTTATTTAATTTCTGTTTGGGCCATTGAGAGTATAGAGTTAAAGATTGACCCAAACTGCAAAAATTAAATAAGTTAAACAACATTTGACCTTCCTAATTTTGCTAATGCCAATTCTTTCCTGTTAATGCAGGACTTTGCAAACTTTGATGTTTTCCACCTGTAGCACTTGCTTGGGATTCAAGTTCTGTGGGGTATGGAGCAACACAAGAAATTTTAATTAGATAATTTTCAACTCAGTTGACACATCGCCTTATCTTTGCTCCATCAACTTTCCTTAAGAAACACAATCAATTAAGTCTCCTCCATCAACTCCTTAAATTTTGAATAAAGGAAAAAGAAAAAGAAAGCAAACTCCAAAATTTTATCTTAACTATATAATTAAAATTTTAATATTATAATATGTAATTTTATGTGGGATGAGATTTTGAGAATTTCAAAAATTAAGGGGTTGGATCCATTTTTTGATACTATAAAAAAAGAAACAAGCAGAAAAAAGGGTGATTACCCTTATATATATTGCTAAGCAAATTTCTGCTCTTAATCCATATTCAAAATAGTCTAGAGAGAGATGGATAGGGTTATTTTCAGTGGAGGACATTCCCGACCATCTTCGATAGCCGGCGCCGGTGACTCAGCCGCCGGCAACAGCAGAGGAGGAATCATGGACCTCGTCGTTGTCCGCATCGAAGATGATGAACTGCAGCGCCTTTGAGTGGGTGTTCCAGCGATATCTCTGGGAGGCGTCCGCATTGGATTCCTCCCCTCTTCCTCTTTCCTCGTTGAAGCCTGTAACCGCCGACAACAAATTGGTTGAGATTAAGAACAATTATAATCCAAGTACGGCGACGTTTGCTGCTGGTCCTCCCAATGTTCCCATCGATTCAAAAGAGCACCAAGCTTACCTCAGGAGTAGGCTAGATTTGGCGTGTGCTGCTGTAGCTTTGACTCAAAAAGATTCTGCTGCTGCTCGTCATGACAATGGATCGCAAACCTTACAGCTCAGATCGGTCGGGCATGATTTACCCAAGGGAGAAGATAAGGATGCTTCAGGTGGATTAATTCCTTCAATGCAGGGCATGCAAAAGAAATCAACAACTAGTGGACGCTCTCAAGGTTTCAGCATCAGCTTTCAGAACTCTGTTGTCCACAGCTGCTTCATTGTACTTTTGGCTTATGTCCATAAGACGATTCACTAAACAAGAATTTCAGCTCTTAATTGAGAAACTTGCGTATCTAACTCGGTCAAATGGGCTTGTTTTCTTCTTCTTGAACCTCTAGCAGATTCTCTATGACGCCCCCAGAATAGGCCCAGTCAACCCAACCCATTCTGAGTCGCCAAATACATGGTACAGAATCCAAATACAAACTTTTATATCACACGGTCGTGCAAAATACGACCACACAACTGTGAGTGTCAATACAAATATGTAAAAAATATTAACATTCAAACTAAGTCCTCATTACAATTATTATCACACTATTTATTAGAAATAATGAGGACTACTACTACTCTAACTCAGACCATCACTCTGTCCCCCGACTAGTTCCTGCGACATTCTCATTTCCTGAAGAGGACAATAGATGAAAAGGCTGAGCTCAACTAGCCCAGTAAAGAATATTATGACTAAGATAATGAAAAATAAATTATCGTTAGTCTTCAACAATTCAGATAAAATATTATTGACAACAAGTTTTAGATCAATATTCGCAGCGAAAATAACAATTCATTAGAAGAGTTAAGTAGAGAATGAAGTCTACTATCTTCTATGATTTAAAAGTCCATCATCAATATTTTATCTCTGTAACATCAATCAATATACATCTCGAATCAAATATTCATCTTTGCACTACGGGCCAAAGATATTCATTTGTATCACCAGTGGTCATGTTTATCTCAACACCTATCTATCTTTGCACTACGGCCAAAGATATTCATCAGGTAATCATTCATCTTTACTCTACAGGCCAAAGATATTCAGTTATATCACCATTTAGGACTGAGGATGATAAAAAAATATTTTAAAAAACGAATCCAGTGAGATAAAGGACAAAGATTAAGGATTCGTATTTTAGTTTATCCAAGTTCAAAAATACTCCATAATAATACTTTGTGGATCAAAATTCAAGAATAGAGCTCAAAACTTGGAACCAATCAAAAATAGGAATCTTAACAGGCAACTTGGACAAATAGAAGAAAATTTAATTTTTTTTCGTGAATAGTGCCGTATACATGAATAGTGCCATATACGTGAATAGTAACTTCGACAGAAAAAATAAGAATTTCATAATAAAATCCATGCCAATATTTTGGTATAATGATATTGAAAAGAATAACATCATTTACGTAAGTAAATAACATCCCTTATCTCAAAAGAATAGTACTTCTGACTGAAATATCGGATATAATATCGAAGAAAACTTGCACGAATAGCAACACTCAAAGTATCTAAATACTCACAAAAATACGCTCGATATTATAGAGAGAGAAAACTTCTAATTCTGGTGTGATTTTTAATTCTAATCTGAACACCCTATTTATAGGAAAAGCTTAGGATGTCAAAGTTGACTAACTGTTACCGGCGACTTCTCACCAACTTCATACGCACACCTCAATGGAATTTGAAAATTCAGCAAATTTTCAACAACAACCAAAAGTGGGGCTCACCATTTTATTTAAAAAAATATTTATTTTCGAAACTTCAATAATTCATAATAAATAGCCCCTTTATCAAAAAAATACCAATTTTATGTCTTTTTTATAGAAAATTTAATTCTCTACAACTTTGTAGAAGGAAGTTTTTCCAAAATTCCAATCGAAAATAGCTGAAATTCATAAACGGATGATTTCTCACACCAAAATACTGATAAAAATACCTCAGTACTAATTTCTTCTTTTATATCCATAAAATAAATATTTCTTTATCATATAAATCAATAATTAATTATTCACAAATAATATTACAGAACTATAATATTGACAACTAGGTCATTTCCAGGAAAGAGGGGGCCTTCCGATAAGGATTTCTCCTTACTGGCGCGCAATTAAATAACCCCTCCTAGACAGAACTTCCTTAGATATTGTTAATAATGTTAATAATATTATTCAAATAATATGAATTATTGATTTGATAATGTGAAATACTGTGCAGCGATAATTATTGAATCAATAATACAAAATATCAACGGTAGCAAATATTGAATCAATCATATAAAATATCAACGTAGCAATTATTGATATAAAATATTAATGTAGCAATTATTGAACCAATAAAATATCATGCAATCAATAATATAAAATATTGAATAGTAATTACTGTAACAATTATTGAGTAAGTGACTTCTTACGTAAGAACCAATAATTCAAAATACTATGCAATACCGTGTGCTGCTGTGCACAACGCGTATTACTGTATTTTTATCACCGGATATTTCAACAGTTTAACCGTAATAGTTTTACCGTTATTTATAAAAAGGTTATTTCTGTCGCTTTCTATATCCGACAGTTATTCCGTTGTGGGGCCCACAAATAGCTGCGCCGTCGTACGAATATTCTCCGACAACAAGAATATTCCACGACCAAACGAATATTCTCCAACAACAATGAATATTTTATAACCATTTGCTCATTTTGAAATATTTGCACATTTCACCCATAACTTTTCACATTTATCAAATCAACACCTTACTATTTCGAAATAATGTATAAAGAAAATTAAATCTTTATTTATAAAATTCGGGGTCTTACATCCTCCCCTCCTTATAAAATTTTGTCATCGAAATTGACATACGTACCTGGTATGTCGAAAAGGTGAGGATACCTCGCTTTTATTTCCGATTCCAACTCCCAGGTCATTTCCTCAATTTCATGGTTTCTCCACAAAACTTTAACTTGAGGTATAATTTTCGAGCGTAGACATGCTCCTTCCTATCCAAGATCTTGACAGGTACATCCTCGTACGTTAAATCTTCGGCTATCTCGTCTGGTTCTAACTTAATAATGTGGTTTGGGTCTTTCACATATTTGCGAAGTACGGATATGTGAAAAACATTATGAACACGAGACATGCTTGGAGGTAAAGCAAGTCTATAAGCCACATTTCCTACTCGGTCAAGGATCTCAAATGGACCAATGAATCGTGGGTTGAACGAAGCACGTCTGTTCAAGTTTTGCCTGCAGCTTGCATTTTCCTAGGATCTCTCTTTCTAGTCGGGTCATTTGAGCTCTTTCTATTAACTTTTTATTAAGAAAATAACTATTTAGTTGCCAATTTTCTTGGAAATGTATCAATAATTAGCTTTATGAATTCAGTCAGTGCATAGACTTAGAATTATAGAGTTGGATCATTACAGTAGCCTTGCAAGTGATTGATTCAAGTCCAAGGCCCCATATATTTCAGCTAAACTTAACTTTCATATAACGCATTACTTTCTAATTTATGATTCCTCACTTATGGTGACTGTGGCAAGTAGCGCAGGCTTAGATTAGAAGGTTGGATGTTATCCTTTATTAGAAGATTTTTTGTTGCAAACGTGAAGTTTTTCTTGTGAACATTTATCCTGATTTCTAATTAGTAGCACTATTTAGATTGTTTTCAATTTTCATAATCTCATTTGCTAAAACTAAACTAATTCATATAAATCTTGCATTAAAAAAATCTTAAAAAATGAATGCAAAAAATCGATCTTGATATAATATTTGGAACGGAGGGAGTATTTAAAATGGTCCGTCTCCAATTTATTAAAAAGAAGATAAAACATCATGTAATCATAGACCCGAGGGCCGAGCAGTTTCAAATATTTCTTGTTTGATAACATTTTTGTTTGATTATGTCTAATGGTGGTCATCTGTAACAGGAGGAGATGGAGAGAAATCGCAAGGCATCATCAGGTATATATGCTAAATATTGGTTGGCAATGCCTTTAAATTTGGGCCTAGGAATATTGTGGAGCACTCCAAAATTCAATCATTATTATTTATCTGGTTTAATTTCACAGGCTCCAAGTCAAATGGATCTGGCACTTCCTCAGCCTCTGAACCTTTTCTTGTCACCAGTAATGCAATTTTTTCTTTTTTTGACTCCAATTGTCTTTTGAATGTAGTAAAAGTCCCAGACAGTAAATTTTAAATCTGGTTTGAATGTACTGAATGAGTTACCTTTTACAGGGAGACCTAGAGGATGAGATGAGGAGATTGAAATTTGAACTGAAGCGAAGCATGGAAATGTACAACTTAGCTTATAATGAAATTATGAATGCTAAACATAAGGTAAGATTATAACTAGATCCAGATAAAATATTTGTTACATTTATAGTGTGAGGGGGGAAATCTCACAGTAAGTTATGTTTCCAGGTAAGAGAGATTGATCAGTTGAAGTCATCAGAGGCACGTAGGATGATGGATGAAGCCAAGCAAGCCGGAGAGGATGCATTAGCTATGGTAGAGATGGAGAAGCAAAAGTGCAGGAACTGTAAACTGATAGTAGTAATTAGGTTATCGAGGGTATATTTTGTGGATGTAGTCAAATTTACAATTCAATATAGTAGTAATTATATTGAAAAGTGAATTTAAAACTGTAAACGTATAGTATTATTGTGATGTATTTTGAAACTGAGAATGCTTGATACATTTTGGCTTTAAATGAGAATTTAGAGCTTTTTTGCTATATCATGGCATTAGCAGTTCTTGTTTGGTACTGACACAACATTGTAGGTACTTGTTTGGTAATTCAATATAGTAGTAATTATATATATGCATGTATTATATCTTATGGAAAACAAATAGATAACATTTTTTTAGGAAAAAAGCGTCGTGGATTGTGTCAAATAAACAATGTTTTTTTAAAAAAAAATATTTATAATGTGTCAAATAGACAACGTTTTTAAAAAAAATGATGTGTAATGTGTCAAATACGCAACGTTTTTTAGAAAAAAACGTTGTGGATTGTGTCAAATAGACAACGATTTTTAGAAGAAAAAAAAACATTGTGTAATGTGTCAAATACATAATGTTTTTTTAGAAAAAAAACGTTGTGGATTGTGTCAAATAGACAACGCTTTTTAGAAAGAAACATTATGTAATGTGTCAAATACACAATATTTTTTTTAAAAAACGTTGTGGATTGTGTCAAATAGATAACGCTTTTTAGAAAAAAAACGTTGTGTAATGTGTCAAATAGACTACGTTTTTTAGAAAAAAAAACGTTGTCTAATGTGTTAAACGGCAACATTTTAAAAACGTTGTCTATTTGTGTCTAATAGATGACACTGCTAACCACGACGTTTTTGGGGGACCTATTACAACGATTTTTAAACGTTATCCTTTTACTTTTTTCTACTAGTGTCGATTCAAAATTAGAGATGTATTTTCTATTTTCACTTTTATTATCCCTATTTATTTGATAGTCGAGTATATTTTTTAGTTAATGTGTATTCTCCTTCAGGCTTCCTTTTGTATTTGGTATTTATGGCGTAATTCAGTTAACAAAGTAAAGTAATGTTCACTAATTCTAATTAATTAGTTATAGTTTAGTGAAGTTTGTATGAATTCAGAGTTTCAGCGCTTGGACTTGATCGATTTATTGTATATTTTGGTGCTTGAAAATGCTATTATTTTGTAAAGTTCTTCGGGGATCTTCCCGTTGGAAAGTTACCGTTGCTCCTTGTTTACTTGAACACTTGTCTTTCAATAATTAATTTGACTTTGAATTGCTGCTTGCTTGACTATCTCATGTCGCTTTCTTCAATACCGTGAATAATGCAATAGCAGCCACACACTACAAGAAACAGGCCTATCAGCGACCAATATTATCTGCGACCGCCATATTCGATCGCTAATATCAGACCGCTAATATCAGACTTAGCGACCGATATTAGCGACGGTTATCTAAAATAGTCGCTATTTGGAATTAGCGACCACCGTGCGGTCGCTAACCGGTCGCCGAGTTGAGTTTGCCGCCTTAAATTTTGGCGTTTGAGTTGGCGGGGGAAATAAATTCAAGTCTGCAACCGCATCCGGTCGCAGATAGTGGTCGCTGAACGATTTGACTTCCTCAGCAACTCGACTGTCAGTTAATTAAAAATCAGCGACCGCACGAGGTCACCAAAGGCGGTCGCTGATTCTTTTTAAGTACAATCAGCTTAGTCTTCTGCAGAAGACGCGAACAGAAGAGAAAGTGGGAGGGAGAGAGGAAGAAGAAGAAGGCGCCGCCCGGTGATGCCGCCCGCCGTCTGCCGTCGCCGCCGGCAACCCCATCTAGGTACCATTCAATCTCTCTCTTTACTTTAGTTTATATATATTTTCAATTTGGATTTTATTTGAAATTATATATATTGCATATTATGTGTTTATATATTTTTATTTGGCTATTTAGTTTGAATATAGGTTAGATTTATATATATGTGATATTTAGTTTCAATTTGGCTTTAATTTGTGCAATTTGAGTGCATGCATGTTCATAATATGATATTGAGGCTTATGTTAGTTTATTATTATATAATATTAATTACTAAAATATATAAATTAAATATTAATCTACATTAAATTAAATATAATAACATATAAATATAATAAAATAACAGAAAATAATACAAACTAAAGTAAAGAAAATAAAAAAATAAATTTCACTACTAAAATTAACTAAGTAGCATTTACTTAATTTTCACTACTAAATTTATAACTATTTAGTTTGAATTAGTATTAATATTACTTATTAGTTTCCCAATATTAATTTACTTAGTTAATATTACATATTATATACCCAATACTAATTAAAATAAATTAAGTAGTATTAATTTACTTAGTTAATATTACTTATTAGTTTCTCAATACTAATTAAATTAAATTAATTAGTATTAATATTACTTAATTAGTTAATATTACTTATTAGTTTCCCAATACTAATTAAAATAAATTAAGTAGTATTAATTTACTTAGTTAATATTACTTGTTAGTTTTCCAATGCTAATTAAAATAAATTAAGTAGTATTAATATTACTTAATTAGTTAATATTACTTATTAGTTTTCCAATACTAATTAAAATAAATTATGTAGTATTAATTTACTTAGTTAATATTACTTATTAATTTTCCAATACTAATTAAAATAAATTAATTAGTATTAATATTACTTAATTAGTTAATATTACTTAATTATTATTTTCCAAATACTAATTATAAAATAAATTACGTAGTATTAATATTACTTATAAAATAATGCTACTATCACATAATTTGGGTCACATAAAGCTCACATACACATAGTATGCATGTGTGTGTATGTGAGCATTATGTGACCCAAAATTATGTGAAAGTAGCAATATTTTGTAATATATTACAAAAAAAAATAACTCAAATGACAGCGATATAATTAAAAAAAAGAATGACAATGATTTAATGAAAATAAATAAAAGAGAGAACATACTCTATCAATAACTCAATTGCAGCATCCTTAAGACCGACTTATTTCGAATGTTTTGTAACCAAATATCAGCATTTCCATGGAAAATACTTTCTCTCACAATCTCTATCATCATGAAAGTATATATAATATGAATATGCAATCAATTAACGTAATTAGTTTTGAATCTGACTCCACAAAGCAGTATCTCTGAAATATATACAACAAAATTGGAGAAAGATGAAAGTATGCACTTGCTGAAATATAACTTGTCACAATTAGATGAAAACTTCAAATTATATATAATGTAACACAAATACGTATCTTCATCATCGCCCATGAGTAATGATTACTAGGATAAGAGTCAAGAACTTTCTTGTATGTAGGATTCGACATAGCAGTTGCAGCTAATACTCCAACAGGTTTCTCGACAGCCAAAAAAATAAGGTCGTGTAGTTCCTGTTTGTGTCACATACTCGAATAATAAGTTAATTGAATTACTGCGAACATTCCTCACTGTTCCATCATAACAGATGACAACATCCCTAAGTAGTGCCATTAAGTTGTTGAACATAGCAATATCACCTATTTTTATGTGCGAACTAACCATCTAAGTAATTCGGAGTAGTTAGAAGCTGTTTATGTCATGGACTGGACCCATATCAGGTGATGATTCATATCTATGAAATAAATCATCGCTTGATATGGGTCCAGTCCATGAAATAAACAGCTTCTAACCACTCCGAATTCCTCATATGGGTAGTTCTCACAGAAAATAGGTGAAACGTTCTGTTCAACAGCTTAATGGCCCTCTTTCGGGATGTTGTCTTCTGTTATGATGGAACAATGAGGAATGTTCGCAGTTATTCAATTAACTTATTATTCGAGTATGGGACACAAACAGGAACTACACGACCCTATTTTTTTGGCTGCCGAGGAACCTGTTGGAGTATTAGCTGCAACTGCTATGTCGAATCCTGCATACAATGAAGTTCTTGACACTTAACCTAGTAATCATTACTCATGGGCGATGATGAAGGTACGTATTTGTGTTACATTATATATAATTTGAAATTTCCATCTAATTGTGATAAGTTATATTTCAGCAAGTGCACACTTTCATCTTTCTCTAATTTTGTTGTAAATATTTCGGAGATACTTCTTTGTGGAGTCAGATTCAAAACTAATTACGTTAATTGATCGCAGATTCATATTATATATACTTTCATGATGATAGAGATTGTGAGAGAAAGTATTTTCCATTAAAATGCTGATATTTGGTTACAAAACATTCAAAAGAAGTCGGTCTTAAGGATGCTGCAGTTGAATTATTGATAGAGTATGTTCTCTCTTTTATTTATTTTAATTAAATCATTGTCATTCTTTTTTTTTAATTACATCATTTTCATTTGAGTATATAAACATATATATCTTTCTGTATTTTATATACACATCTTGATGATATTATATTTTGTGAACAAACAGATTGTGACTTCTGATCATTCACTATATATAGATTCAAGACTAGCACGATAAATTTTCCCCCCTATACTCCTTGAGAAGTGTAAAAACTGGTTTGTCCCACCTCTCCATGAAATCGGGAAACATCCTCCTTTTAAAGCCCTAGGCCTTTTAGTTGTTACTCCTTTTTTTTGCAAAATCAACTGCCATAGAGTGAAGGGTTGTCAACTGAGACATTTTTTACTCATAGTTTTATCTGACTCAAGGTTTGCATGTAATATGAGAGACTCCTTGAGAGTTGCATGAAATTCAACAGTTCCCAATAAGTGGTTCAATTAATTCAACTGTACTTCCTGTTGAATTCCTGAACAAAGTGGTTAATTAACAGTTCGCGAGTGAATTAACACTTTGTTCGGAAATTAACCACTTTGTTTTGGGAATTTGAGAGGAAGTACAGTATGGTGAAATACTTATTGAAAATTGTTGAATTTCCTGCAGCTCTTCCTTTGTCTCTCATACCTTGAGTCAGATAAGACTACGAGTAAAAAATGTCGAATTTGACAACCATTCACTCTATGACAGTTGATCTTGCAAAAACAGGAGTAAAGATGAAAGGCCTAGGACTATAAAACCGATGATGTTTCCCGATTTTATGGAGAGGTGAACCACAACTAGCTTACATTTCTCAAGGAGTACTGGGGACAATCTTTATCGACGACGACGACCGACGACTATCAAGATCGTAATCTACTTCTTACACTTGGTGCGGGCATTAGCTAGCTTATACAGTGGCGAACGTTAACACAACACAGCAGGATATTGTTAGAGTTTATGCCCTAGAGGATAATTCTTTGATGTAATTGTTTAAATATTTTTTGATATTATATTTGATTGAATAAATGAATTATTTTATTATGGTTTTATTTACTGCGTTATATAAATGTTAACATAATAAAAGTCCTTAGAATAGTGATACAAATTATATGGCTTCAAGTATGTGACTTGAACATGAGATCATATAGTTACAATTAGTATCATTACTCTTAAATGTCCCTAGTCAAGTGTCATTGTTAATGGGACAACAATGATACATTGAGACTAGTATGTGGATTGACTGATGGCCAAATCTCATTGGTCATAAATATATGAGATATTAAGTCAATGCATAGGTACATGTTAGAGAACAATGTACTGGGCAGACCCACCATGAGAATTCTACGTGGAGCATTATGCAAAGTGTCATAAGCAATTCTCATAGTGACAATGATGTAATGATCCTCCGACCTGAAATCACTATATTACTACACGAGAATTTATGTACTTTGATATCATCAAAGGCCACCTTTAATAGGTGGACGATAAAGGTGATTATTGGGTATATCATGAATCGTGTGAGGAATATGAGTGATCTAGATGGAATTTAACCCTCCTATATATTAGGGGTGATATCCATAGACCTCTTGATTGAGTAGGACTATGAAATGCATGGCCATGCTCAAATAGTGATTTGTTTCATATAGTCTACTCATCGATCAAGAAAACTCAGATTAAATTATGAAGAGGATGACACATTCCATGCCTCGAGTTTAATCTAGGATGTCAAGGTTAAAAGGATTAAATTACATTGAAACATTGGTCACGAAAAGGTTGTATCGAATCACCGATCTTATTATTATTTGGGTAGCAGTGATGCATTATTAGATGCCGCTCACTGTTTATAATTTTATAATATAATTTTAAAATTATTGCCAACATAATAATAACCTATAGGGTCACACACTTCGAACGTAATTAAAAGGAAATTAATTTAAATTGTATGGATTTAATTATATCAATATGATTGATAGTATTTAAATTATGAATTTAAATTAATAGGATAATTTATATATATAAATTCGGATTTTATATTTCTAATTGGATTAGGTTTTGGTTAATTCCTTTAACTGCTATATATATGATATATCAGTCGTTTAGGGTATCATCGCTATCAAAACCCTAGCCGCTCTTAGAGAGAGACTAGAGAGAAAAATTTTGAAAAGTCCAGATCCTTGGCGGCTAGTACCGCAGCTTTCCTTGCTGCAGATCGTGTGATGATTCGCGGGACGTTCGTGTGGATACCGTAGAGGCGCAGTTCCGTTGGATTGCGTTGAGGATTCGAAACAGTTCCAGAATCTCCATCGTCTCCTTTCAGGCTTGAATAATCGGTAAAACATATCTTAACCTCTGAATTAATATGTTTTCGCATGGATCCTGTTTTAGGGTTTCAAAAATTTTTAATTTTCGCTGCGTTTATGTGCCGAAAACCCTACAGTGGTATCAGAGCTACTTGCGAAACGATTAATTCAGATTACGTGTTTTAATTGTATTCGTTATATATGATATATGATGATGCATGTTTACCGATCTGAAATTGAATATATGATATTCTGCATGTATGCGTATTCTGGAAATCTGTAATATATATGCATGTATATGATGTTCTGATATTTGTATCCTAGAAGGTGGAATAACAATTCAACTTCTGTTCTAATTGGATTAGAAACATGAAGATTCGATTTAATATGATTAATCGAAACTGGACATATATGATATGTTCTGGGTGTATTGTTAGTATGAGTGTGTTAGCGGATTGTATATGATTCTGGAATTATTTCAGAGATTTGTATGAAAAATTCTACAATATAGATTGTAGTTCAAAAAAAAATTTCCCAGGGCGCTGCCCCCGGCGCCGCTCGCTGACCGGGCAGCGAGACCACCCGCCGGCTGATCGGTCAGCCGGACCACCGCCAGAGGGGGAGCCCCCCCCTTGGACCCCCCCGTCGTAGCGCACGATGGTCGTGACCCCAATATTTTGTATATAGTTTTCTTTAATTATATAAATTATGTCATGTGCTTATTGTGATATGCATGGTGCACATTTATGGCCCTTTTGACCCATAGGTTAGTGGTTTTGGTTTTGAAATACGGCTTGCATGTCGTGCCTTTCTATAAATTCTGATGTAATATTCTCTTCTCATCTAAATCCCCTCGAATGTAACTCGAGGTTTCTTTATGTCATGTAATGTACAATTATAACCTATCAAGATGACAAGATGATGATGGAGAGGAGACACATGCATGAGGAAGGTCCAAGGAAGCTACTATTTTGAAGACCTTTTACCACCTTAGACTGACCTTTAATCTTTTCATTAGCTTGAAAAGATTGGCATAGGGTTGGGGCCATACATGTGACACATTTAATTTTGCACTTTATTTATGCTTGTATACGATATGATATGATAAATAATGTGCATGTTTAATAAGATTAAAATTGGTGTGATCTAAATTAATTATTAAAATCCCTCATAAAATTATTAAGTCTAAATCAGATGCCTTCCAATGAATAACACTCATCAAGACCTTGACCGATGGATGTAGGTTTGCCAAAGTAAAGTATCCCATTTATCTTGGTAAGATGCGATAGGATAATTGTGATATCCAAACTGTTAAAATCATTGGGCCAGACTTAACTAAGTTATCACAATAGGATTGTGGACTTAGAGGCATAGAGTTTGGTAGGTACCATTAGATGGACTAGAAACAAATGTTGTTCACCAAACTATCTAAGAGTTATATATGATATAATTGACAAAGAGTTGTCTACCTAAATAATTATGTTTTGAGAGAATAGCCAAAGCTAACTTAAGGCATAATGAAATATGGATCTTAGCTCACTAGAAAGATTTAATTAAAAAATGCTTTCCGAATTAATGGTGAGGGCTATTAATTTGAATAAAATAGTGGGAGGTATATTTTGAATGTACTATTATCAATTACATAATATCAAAATTCTGCAATTTGACTTATTATTTTTGCACTTATAAATTGTAGATATCAATGGCAAACAACAACACAAATAGTCTTTCACTACGATCAGTCCTTGAGAAGGAAAAGCTGAGTGGAGTTAATTTCCTAGACTGGCATAGAAACTTGAGGATTGTCCTCAAACAGGAGCGCAAGCTATATATCCTTGATGGGCCCATTCCTGCAGCACCAGCTAACACTGCACCACGTGTAGAGCATAATGCTTACAAGAAGCATCAAGATGATGCTCTGGACGTGAGTTGTCTCATGCTAGCAACTATGAACTCTGAGCTTCAGAAGCAACATGAGTTAATGGATGCTTATGAGATGATCGAGCATCTCAAGAAATTGTTCGAAGGGCATGCTCGACAGGAGAGGTATGATACAAGCAAGGCGTTGTATCACTGCAAGATGGGTGAACGTGATCCAGTTGGTCCACATGTGCTGAAAATGATTGGGTATATTGAGTACCTTGGTAGGTTGGGTTTTCCGATTACTCTGGAAGCCCAAACTGATCTTGTTTTGCAATCTTTGAACAGCAGCTACTCTCAATTTGTTATGAATTACCTCATGAATGAAATTGAGAAACCACTTACTGAGTTGTTGAGCATGTTAAGAACTGCCGAGAACAACATAAAAAAGACAGGACCCGCTCCCATAATGATGGTGCAAAAGGGGAATGCTAAAGGAATGGGGAAAGGCAAGAAGAAGATAGGATTTAAATATGCCAAACCCAATCCCAAAACCAAACAGGCTTTAAAACCTAAAGGTGGGGTGGCTAAAGAAGGTGATTGTCACTTCTGTGGAAAATCTGGACACTGGAAGAGGAATTGTCATGCTTATTTGGAAGAACTGAAGAAAAAGAAAGGAAGTATGACTTCTGATTCAGGTATATATGTTATAGAAGTCAATTTGTCCACTTCTACATCATGGGTATTAGATACTGGATGTGGTTCTCACATTTGTGTTAATGTGCAGGAACTCCGAAGGAGTAGGACTTTGGCAAAAGGCGAGGTTGACCTACGAGTTGGGAATGGAGCAAAAGTTGCTGCACTAGCCGTAGGAACTTATCATTTATTTTTGCCCACTGGGATAGTATTAGAATTAGAGGATTGTTATTATGTGCCTGCTATGAGCAAAAACATTATTTCTATTTCTTGTTTGGACAAGAAAGGTTTTTCATTTTTAATAAAGAACAACAGTTGTTCATTTTACTTAAATGAAATATGTTATGGTGTTGCACAATTGTTTAATGGTCTTTATATTCTTAATTTAGAAATGCCTATCTATAACATAAATACAAAACGATTTAAATCAAATGATTCAAATCTGACATATCTTTGGCACTGTCGTTTAGGCCATATAAATGAGAAACGCATATCCAAACTCCATAAAGATGGGTTTTTGGATTCATTTGATTTTGAATCATATGAGACATGCGAGTCTTGTTTATTAGGCAAGATGACTAAAGCCCCTTTCACTGGACACAGTGAACGGGCTAGCGATGTATTGGGACTTATACATAGTGATGTATGTGGACCCATGAGTTCGTTAGCAAGAGGTGGGTTTTATTATTTCATTACATTTACTGACGACTTCAGTAGATATGGATATGTGTATCTTATGAGACACAAATCCGAATCCTTTGAAAAGTTCAAGGAATTCAAGAATGAAGTTCAAAACCAATTTGATAAAAGCATAAAAGCCCTTCGATCCGATCGAGGAGGTGAATACTTAAGCCAAGACTTTGATGACCTTCTAAAGGAGTGTGGTATTATATCACAGCTCACTCCACCTGGAACACCACAATGGAATGGTGTGTCTGAGAGGAGGAATCGCACCTTGTTGGACATGGTACGATCGATGATGAGTCATGCAGATCTTCCAATAAGCTTCTGGGGTCATGCCCTAGAGACAGCTGCATTCACACTTAACCGTGTTCCTACAAAGACGGTTCATAAGACACCATATGAGATGTGGACTGGGAAACGTCCTAGTATGTCGTTCATGAAGATTTGGGGTTGCGAGGCGTTTGTAAAACGTCTGGTTTTTGACAAGCTCGGACCCAAATCTGACAAATGTAATTTTGTGGGATACCCAAAGGAAACAAAAGGGTATTATTTCTACAAACCTTCTGAGAACAAAGTATTTGTTGCTCGAACTGGTATTTTTCTAGAAAGAGAATTTGTCTCTAAAGAAAACAGTGGGAGGAAAGTAGAACTCGAAGAAGTTCGAGAACCACAAAATATCATTGGACCTGAGTTGGAACATGAGCAGGAACCACAAGATATTGTGGAAAGTGAACCTGCTCAAATTACACGAGGCATTCGTAGATCTGGTAGGACACGCCAAGAGCCCGAGAGATATTATGGATTTCTTGTGACTCAAAACGGCGATGTGATGCTCATAGATCATGATGAACCTGCTTCCTACCAAGAAGCTATGAATGGACCAGATTCTGAGAGATGGCTTGAAGCCATGAAATCTGAGATGGACTCCATGTATACTAACCAAGTATGGACTTTGGTTGATCCACCCGAAGGGGTAAAACCAATCGGGTGCAAGTGGGTTTTCAAGAAGAAAACCGATATGGATGGTAATGTACAAACCTATAAAGGTCGACTGGTAGCAAAAGGTTTCAAACAAGTTCAAGGTGTTGACTATGATGAAACCTTCTCTCCAGTGGCAATGGTTAAATCCATCAGGATCTTACTTGCTATTGCAGCCTTTTATGATTACGAAATCTGGCAGATGGATGTCAAAACTGCTTTCCTTAACGGAAATCTCCTTGAGGATGTGTATATGACACAACCTGAGGGTTTTGCCAATCCAAAGGATGCTGGAAAGGTATGTAAGCTGCAGTGATCCATTTATGGATTGAAGCAAGCCTCTCGGAGTTGGAATCTTCGATTTGATGAAGCAGTCAAAGAGTTTGGCTTCATAAAAAATGAAGATGAACCTTGTGTATATAAGAAGGTTAGTGGGAGTCACATTGTATTCCTTGTATTATATGTTGACGACATATTAATTATTGGGAATGACATTCCTTCCTTACAGGCTGTAAAAACATGGTTAGGAAAATGTTTCTCCATGAAAGATTTGGGCGATGCAACCTACATTTTAGGTATCAAGATCTATCGAGATAGATCGAGAAAAATGCTCGGCCTAAGTCAAAGTACATATATTGATAAAGTGCTAAAACGGTTCAGCATGCAAGAGGCAAAAAGAGGACACTTACCCATGTCTCATGGTGTTAAGATCTCTAAGGCCCAATGTCCTAAATCACATGATGATGAGGAGCGTATGAGAAAGATCCCTTATGCTTCGGCAATTGGATCTATCATGTATGCAATGATATGTACTCGTCCGGATGTCTCGTATGCTTTGAGCATGACGAGCAGATACCAGTCGAATCCAGGTGAAGGTCACTGGACAGCAGTCAAGAATATCCTCAAGTACCTGAAAAGGACTAAGGATTCATTCTTGGTATATGGAGGTGAAGACGAACTGACAGTAAAGGGTTACACAGATGCTAGTTTCCAGACTGACACAGATGACTATAAGTCTCAGTCAGGTTTTGTGTTTTGCCTTAATGGTGGTGCTGTTAGCTGGAAAAGTTCGAAGCAAGAGACAGTAGCCGATTCTACAACAGAGGCTGAGTATATTGCTGCTTCTAGTGCGGCCAAGGAGGCTGTATGGATTAAAAAGTTCGTCACTGAACTTGGTGTTGTTCCAACCATTGTTGATCCGGTTGAGCTATACTGTGATAATAATGGAGCCATTGCACAGGCTAAGGAACCCAGATCTCACCAACGATCCAAGCATATACTTAGGCGGTACCATCTCATCCGTGAAATCATTGATAGAGGAGATGTACATATAAGCAGAGTGCCAACAGATGATAATGTTGCAGATCCACTGACCAAAGCTTTGTCGCAGCATAAGTATGAAGGTCACACTAGTTCCATGGGTATTAGATACATGAGTGATTGGCTCTAGTGCAAGTGGGAGACTGTTAGAGTTTATGCCCTAGAGGCTAATTCTTTGATGTAATTGTTTAAACATTTTTTGATATTATATTTGATTGAATAAATGAATTATTTTATTATGGTTTTATTTACTGCGTTATATAAATGTTAACATAATAAAAGTCCTTAGAATAGTGATACAAATTATATGGCTTCAAGTATGTGACTTGAACATGAGATCATATAGTTACAATTAGTATCATTACTTTTAAATGTCCCTAGTCGAGTGTCATTGTTAATGGGACAACAATGATACATTGAGACTAGTATGTTGATTGACTGATGGCCAAATCTCATTGGTCATAAATATATGAGATATTGAGTCAATGCATAGGTACATGTTAGAGAATAATGTACTGGGCAGACCCACCATGAGAATTCTACGTGGAGCATTATGCAAAGTGTCATAAGCAATTCTCATAGTGACAATGATGTAATGATCCTCCGACCTGAAATCACTATATTACTACACGAGAATTTATGTACTTTGATATCATCAAAGGCCACCTTTAATAGGTGGACAATAAAGGTGATTATTGAGTATATCATGAATCGTGTGAGGAATATGAGTGATCTAGATGGAATTTAACCCTCCTATATATTAGGGGTGATATCCATAGGCCTCTTGATTGAGTAGGACTATAAAATGCATGGCCATGCTCAAATAGTGATTTGTTTCATATAGTCTACTCATCGATCAAGAAAACTCAGATTAAATTATGAAGAGGATGACACATTCCATGCCTCGAGTTTAATCTAGGATGTCAAGGTTAAAAGGATTAAATTACATTGAAACATTGGTCACGAAAAGGTTGTATCGAATCACCGATCTTATTATTATTTGGGTAGCAGTGATGCATTACTAGATGCCGCTCACTGTTTATAATTTTATAATATGATTTTAAAATTATTGCCAACATAATAATAACCTATAGGGTCACACACGTAGAACGTAATTAAAAGGGAATTAATTTAAATATATTAATATGATTGATAGTATTTAAATTATGAATTTAAATTAATAGGATAATTTATATATATATATATATATATAAATTCGGATTTTATATTTCTAATTGGATTAGGTTTTGGTTAATTCCTTTAACTGCTATATATATGATATATCAGCCGTTTAGGGTATCATCGATATCAAAACCCTAGCCGCTCTTAGAGAGAGACTAGAGAGAAAAATTTTAAAAAGTCCAGATCCTTGGCGGCTAGTACCGCAGCTTTCCTTGCTGCAGATCGTGTGACGATTCGCGAGACGTTCGTGTGGATACCGTAGAGGCGCAGTTCCGTTGGATTGCGTTGAGGATTCGAAGCAATTCCAGAATCTCCATCGTCTCCTTTCAGGCTTGAATAATCGATAAAACATATCTTAACCTCTGAATTAATATGTTTTCGCATGGATCCTGTGTTAGGGTTTCGAAAATTTTTAATTTCCGCTGCGTTTATGTGCCGAAAATCCTACAGATATCGATGATGATGCCGAGCTAATTTTGTCATGAATTTAGCTTTATACATGCATGTTTAGTTACTTATGGTTCTTCTATTGTATTTTTTCTTTAGGAAGCTGTTTCTCTTTGCAGGAGGTCTATAAATATGATTGGTAAGAGTTTATAATCGTTTGCTTGTTGAGTTGTTTAATGTCAAAGGCAAACGTCCATAATTATAGTTTTAGATTCAATATATATAGTTTATATAAATTTTAGTCGCTCGAGCGATTTGTTTATTGTGTTGGTTAATTTATGGACGTGGATCGATTAATTTAAATAGTTTTGGTGATTTATATATACTGCTGTGTGTTGATGAGATATAAAACAGGTACAAACAGGTATAAATTTTTTGGGAAATTCACAAAACAGACAATTTTTATTATTATTTTATTAATCAGCGACCGCATCCGGTCGCTGATATGTATCAGCGACCGGGGGTGACTTGGCTATATCAGTGACCGGGGGTGACTTGGCTATATCAGCGACCGGCGGTGGTCGCTAATGGTGGTCGCGGACACGTGGGCCATGTCAACAATGAGACGTGACTCAGCTTAGCGATGACATCGGTCGCTATCTGTCGGTCGCTAACACTACGATCGCTAAAAGTGGTCGCCGCCGTGCAGTCAGCGACCAAATAATATGCGATCACTATCTACGACCGAATACGATCGCAGATATCCATCCTTTTTCTTGTAGTAACATGTCTTTTGACTCTGTTAAAATAGTTGTTAGATAAAGATTTTGTCGACTTGTACTTATTGCAAAATTATTTGAGGATAACCTTGAAGGGCTAAGTGTTAAAGTTGATGAACTTGTCATAACTTGCGACTAACTTGTCAAACGACTGTACTCTAAGATCTGGGCTTCTTAATTTAGAGTGAAATCGTAGAGTGATTATTATGTTTTACGAATTGTGGTGACTTTGAGATTTTGACTCTATGATCTGGCTTGTACTCTACGATTTCTAAATGTCTTCAGTCTACTCTGCTAAGAGTAACATTATCTTCAGCTCTACGATCGTTGTCTGGCCTAGAAAATTTAACTATTATAGAATTTTAACTTTACGAATTTGGATTAGCCTAAAATGTTTTATCCCTAAACTAAGTACTTTTACATAAGATTCATTTCATAGATGTTTTTGCAGGTTCAACTATATTCATAGAATTCGTGGCATTAACAATCTGAAGATGTGTATTACCACCACTATCATCAACATAAGTATTGTGTAATAAATATAAATCCAAGTTTTATCATTGATTGTAACTTTTCAAATGTTCAATTTTACACTTTATATCATAAAGATTTTACTTATTCAGTTTATCCTTTGGCCAAAAACGATGATACGCATACATGCAATTAAAACTTAAAAGTGGCTTGAAATAAAATAAAGAGAAAGAAGAAAATTAGTTTGACCTTGCTTCAAGGAGGGAGGTCATCTTTGTGCTAATAAATATAGATAACAAAATTAGTTTAAATAACTAAAGAGTAATGTCCAATCCATTCCTAAATAAGTGACGTTTTAGGGAGTTTAATTTTTTTTTAATATATTTGACGTTAACAAATTTTTAGGAAATATTAATTATAATTTTTTCTCTATTGCCCTCAAGTATCTTTATATCTCATTTATCTAGGCAACTTGATTACCTATTTCTTTAATTAATGCAAGGATCAATCTTAATGACAGAATTTGAGCAATAAATGACTTTCTTAATAAGTGTGAAACCCTCTAAAATATCACTCATTTAGGAATAGAGGGAGTAATATATTTAAGATACAATTAAAGCGCTCCAAAAGTCACTAAAGAGAGAGAAAGAAAAAAGTCCTTATAATCATAATATACCTATTCTGAAATACTAACTCAATACTTACCAAAAATAAATCCATTATTTCTTCTCTTTCTTCAAGAAAATCCCTCGGCCCTCGCATATTCGACTCTGTTTGCCAACACTACACTCCTAAAGTAAAAGATGCTCTAAGCCACTTCATCATGTAACTACTTACTAATGATGGAGAATAATTTTGTTTCTCTCTTAGATATATTGTATCCTTAGAATTCAACATATTGTATCATTGAATACTTCCAATATGACTCACTGTCATTATTTAATATCAGTTGTTAATTTAATAGCGATGACAAGTTTCTTAAGAGATTTATCTGTTAATTAAGTTGTCACCGTTGTGGTAGAAGACTTGCAACTATCTATACGTGCACATAGTCAAAGACAAAGAAAGTAAATTATTTTAATTTTTCAAAATGTTTCTTGTGATATTGGTGGTTTTCATTTGATATCCTACGACTTTCTTCGAACTATATATGATATTAATCCATGCGAATTATGTGTAGATTTCTATTTGGCTATCATTGTTTAATGTTCTCACTTTTTTGAAATGTCATTAGTTCAAAAAAATCTTTGAATAATTACTACAAAATACCCATATTAATTCCTAAAAATTATGTTTTGCTTTATATCAAAATTTATGGATTTTGTTGGCTTTTATTGTTTAATTTTTTTAGTTTTCATTGTTTAACATATTCCGTAATAATTATCGTAAGAAAACCGATATTTTCACATCATTCAGTAATGGAGATTCTATCCCTCTTGTTAAACTGCTGTTCAGATACTTAAAATGTGAGCTAATTATATCTTCTTTGAGTAATTTTCATGAACCTCCTTCATAAATTTGCTTGATTTTGTATAACTGAATTATTTTCTTAAATTGTATTAATTTTTTTTGTTATGTATTGTAAACTTTGAGATTAAATATGTAAATAAAGTTTAGTACGTATGGTTTTAAGCCCAGAGAAATCTAATGTTAATATTTATTTAATTATTTTAATAATAAAATTTAATTTCATTTTGCATAATTAAATATGTCATAAATATGAAACTCTAATCCTAAATAGTTTAGGAGGATTGCCTACATCTATAAATAAGAAGGTCTTATTATGAAACAAGGTTGACACTTTATTCCAAGAAGAGTTGGGAGAGCACTTGTGACACCTCCAAATTCGGGTAATTCATTTCCACAGGATTTAGTGTTCACTATCTAAATAAAACATAACTAACTGCCCATAAGTAAAGTGCAAAATAAATTACAACCTTTAATCAAAAATCTTTTTTATTAAAAGGATTACATCATTGTCAAAACGTTCATCAGGTTTCTAACCTTAAACAATCAACATCAAGCGCGAAAATAAAACATCACATAAGCAAATTAAGTCTTATTACAAAATCACATAATAAATATGAACAAGTCTTCGCTACTTGTTTATCTTGCCTTTGCCCTTGCTGGTTGACGACTCGTCAACCTTCTGAACTTTAGCTACAATGGTTATATATGCAAGAGTGAGCAAACAAAAGTTCACTTGAAATAACAATCAATAATGATGACATATCACTGAATAAGTTCAATTGAATTGAATAATATTCTCTAGCATTGATAATCAAAAATTGAATACAAGATTTAGAATTCATCTGAGGGTCACAAGACCTTGAACTATGTCTCAGGTTATAAATATTTTTACTTAAACCTTTAGTAGTTGTTAGACTATATGGACCATTTATATCGTACCTAGGGGGATCAGCTCTTCGTACCATGTATTGTGCACAAATATCTTAACGCTTTCGCATGGTAATCCCCTATAATAGAGTTGTTCATCTCAGCTTTAATTAACGAGTCCGCACAAAAAAAAATTGATTTGGATTAGTTCAAAGGGTAATTTAGAGTTCAACTATCATCAACTAAGGAGTAGTTGAATCAAATTTACAATAATTTTAGAGTTCGATAACAAAAGAGTTATGAAATAATTATGAGTCACAACAACAGACATCATACTTAACAGTCATGCTTTAGAAGTAAACTTAAAGCATTTGAATGATACAATAAAATCTTGCTCGAACAATTAAGCCAAGGTTACATTATTTTCAATAATGAAATTAAATAAGATACTTGTTCAACATAGAATTTAAAGAACTTGCATAATCGATAACAGGAAATGATAAAACAACTTGCTCATTTAAAAGTAAGAATTAGAAAACTTGCCTCGTGCGTAAGCTAGCAAATAATAACTCGTTTTACAATTATCCTACGTACATGTTATTAACAATAGCGACACAAATTAGTTACTACATATAGCTAAGTCACATCATTTGTGACTCCCCCAAAATAGGTTCAATACTCAACCCATTCTGAGTCGCCAATACATGGTACAGAATTCAAATACAATCTTTTATAACATACGGTCGTGTAAAATACGACCACACAAACTTTGAGTTTCATTACAAATCGTTTATGATACGAAATATAAATACTCAAATCCATTCCTTATTCATTACAATTATTGTCCCACTATTTTATAGAATAGTGAGGACTTCTACAGATCTAACTCTGATCATCACACTGTTTCCCTACTAGTCCCCGCTATATTCTCATTTTCTGAAGAGAACAATGGAAGAAAAGGGTGAGCTCAACTAGCCCAGTAAAGAATATTATGACTAAGATAATGAAAAATAAATTATCGTTAGTCTTCAACAAATCAGATAAAATATTATGGACAACAATTTTAGATCAACAACTGCAGCAAAAATAACTATTCATTAGAAGAGTTAAGTAGAGAATGATGTCTACTATCTACTATGATTTAAAAGTTCATCATCAATATTTTATCCCTATAACATCAATCAATATATATCTCGAATCAAATATTCATCTTTGCACTACGGGCCAAAGATATTCATTTGTATCACTAGTGGTCATGTTCATCTCAACACCTGTCCATCTTTGCACTACGGGCCAAAGATATTCATCAGGTAATCATCTTTGCACTACAGGCCAAATATATTCATCAAATAATCATTCATCATTACACTATAGGCGAAAGATATTCGTTTGTAACACCATTTAAGACTGAGGATGATGAAAAATAATATAAATAACGAATCTATTGAGATAAAGGACAAAGATTAGGAATTCGTAAATTAGTTTATCCAAGTTCAAGAATACTCCCTAATAATCAATTGTGGAGCAAAATTCAAGAATGAAGTTCAAAACTTGGATCCAATCAAAGATAATTTGGATTAAAAAAATAATATTTTTTTTACCGTGAATAGTAACTCGTGAATAGTAATTTGTGAATAGTAACTTATCATGAAAAGATGAAAATTTCATAAAAAATTCAGACCAATATTTCAATGAAATAATATTAGATAAAATGCAAAACTCAAAGAATTTTTGATCATTTCAGAAATTATAGAAGCAATACTTACCGTAGTAAGTTTAAATTTAGGAATATGAAATGAAATATTATCACTTTCATAATATGAAATATGAAAAATAATAATATTCATTATGAATATTAAAAGAAAATAACATCATTTACGAGAAAAATAACATCCTTTACCTTAACAAGAGAGTAGTTTTGACTGGAATATCGGATATTATGCTGATGAAAACTTGCACTGTTATCAACACTCAAAGTATCTAAATACTCACAAAAAATACACTCGATATTATAGAGAGAAAATTTTCTGATTCTGGTGTGATTTTTATTCTAACTAAGCACCCTATTTATAGAAAAATGTCAGAATACCAAAGCTGACTTAATTAACCAACGGATGAATTTTTAAGCCCATTTTTTTTGAAAAAACAATCAGCACACCACCATTCAAAGCCTCCACCAAAAATCCTACCAACCACATGTTTATATAATATATATATATATATATATATATATATATATATATATATATATTTATTAAAATATTTATTTCTGAAACTTCAATAATTCATAATAAATAACCCTTTTATCAGAAAAATACGAACCTTATGTCCATTTCATATAAAATTTAATTCTCTACAACTTTGTAGAAGAAAGTTTTTCCAAATTTCGAACGAAAAATGACTCAAATTTACATACTTATGATTTTTTCACACCTCTATTTCGACAAAATACATATACTGATAAAAACAACCATCAGCACTAATTCCTTCATTTATATCCACATTAAATAAATATTTTCTTATCATTTTTCTCAATAATCAATTATTCCCAAATAATGTTATAGAACTACAATATTGACAACAAGGTTGTTCTAAGGAAAGAGGGGACTTTTCGATAAAAATTTCTCCTTACTGGCGGGCAATTAAATTAACTAACCTCTTTCCTAGACAGAACTTTCTAGACATTGCCAATAATGCGGTATAATAATATTATTCAAATAATATTAATTATTGATTTGATAATATAAAATACTGTGCAGTGGTTACTGTGACAATTATTGAATCAATAATATAAAATATTGAATTGTAATTACTGTAACAATTATTGAGTAAGTGACTTCTTACGTAAGAATCAATAATTCAAAATACTGTGCAATACCGTGTGTTACTGTGCAACAACGCATATTACTATATTTTTATCATCGAGTATTTCAACAGTTTAATGGTAATAGATTTACCATTATTTTATAAAAAGGTTATTTCTGTCGCTTTCTATATCTGACAGTTATTCCGTTGTGGGGCCCACAAATGGCTGCGCCGTCACACGAATATTCCATGACCAAACGAATATTCCATGACCAAACGAATATTCCCTGACAACAATGAATATTTTATAACCACTTGCTTATTTTGAAATATTTGCACATTCCACCCATAACTCGCCACATTTATCAAATCAACACCTTATTATTTCAAAATAATATATAAAGAAAATCAAATCTTTATTCATAAAAGTTGGGGTCTTACAACCTCCCCTCCGTATGAAATTTCATCCTCGAAATTGACGTACGTACCTGGTATGTCGAAAAGGTGAGGATACCTCGCTTTCATTTCCGATTCCAACTCCCAGGTCATTTTCTCAATTGCATGGTTTCTCCACAAAACTTTAACTTGAGGTATAATTTTCGAGCGTAGGACATGCTCCTTCCTATCCAAGATCTTGACAGGTACCTCCTCGTACATTAAATCTTCAGCTATCTCGTCTGGTTCTAACTCAATAATGCGGTTTGGATCCTTCACATATTTACATAACACGGATATGTGAAACACGTTATGAACACGAGACATGCTTGGAGGTAAAGCGAGTCTATAGGCCACATTTCCTACTCGGTCAAGAATCTCAAATGGACCAATGAATCGTGGATTGAGCTTTCCTCTTTTTTCGATTCTCGTAACTCCTTTCCACGGAGCAACACGTAATAATACATGATCTCTAACATTAAATTCTACGTCTCTTCGATGAAGATCAACATAACTCTTTTGTCGATCTTGTGCAGTTTGTATACGTTGTCGGAGTATTTGAATCTTTTCCGTAGTCATACGTACTAACTCCGGTCCCAACAATGTTGCTTCACCCACCTCGTCCTAGCATACTGGAGAACGACACTTTCGTCCATACAACGCCTCGAATGGAGCCATGCCTATACTTGCCTGATAACTGTTATTGTAGGAGAATTCCACTAATGGTAAGTACTTGTCCCAACTCCCTTTGAAGTCTAGAACACAGAGTCTCAATAGATCTTCAATAGTTTGAATAGTCCTTTACGATTGTCCATCCGTTTGTGGATGATATGCCGAATTGAATCGTAAATCCGTGCCAATAGCTTTCTACAAACTGACCCAAAATTGTGAAGTAAATCTGGGGTCACAATCCGAAACTATGGATACTGGAATGCCATGCAATCTCACAATCTCATTTACGTACATACGAGCAAGACGTTCAAGTGAATAACTCTCTCGCATAGGCAAGAAATGAGCAGACTTGGTTAATCTATCGACAATAACCCAAATCGCATCTATGCCTTGAGAAACCTTGGGAACACCCGTAACGAAATCCATGGTAATGTATTCCCACTTCTATTTTAGAATCTCAAGTGGTTGCAATGGACCCTTTGGCACTTGATGCTCCGCCTTGACACGTTGACACATTAAACACCTCGAGATAAACTCCGCGATCTCTCTCTTCATATTGCTCCACCAAAATGTATGTCGAAGATCATGATACATTTTGGTACTTCCAGGATGGATTGCAAATGGTGTGTTGTGTGCCTCCATCATAATTCTATACTTCAAATCAGAATCGTTAGGAACACAAAGTCTGGAGTTGACTCGAAGTATTCCTTCTTCATCGATTCTTGCTTCTGGAATAGCACCTTCTTGCACTTTCTTCTTCATGTTTATCAGCTCCGGGTCTGTAGCTTGAGCAGCTTTAACTTTATCAATCAAAGCTGGTTCTACGCGTATACTTGACATCATCATGTGGGGTCCCCAGAGTCTTGAACTCTATCTCCATCCTTTGTAAGTCACACAAAATGGGCCTTTGTATTGACAGCATCGCACTCGTTCCCGCATATGATCTTCTACTTAACGCGTCTGCTACCACGTTCGCTTTTCCAGGATGGTATTGGATGGTATGGTCGTAATCTTTCAACAGCTCAAGCCAACATCGTTGCCGCATGTTAAGTTCCTTCTGGGTGAAGAAATATTTGAGGCTCTTATGATCCGTATAGATCTCCACTTTCTCCCCATACAGGTAGTGTCTCCAGATCTTTAACGTAAAAACGACAGCTGCAACCTCTAGATCATGAGTAGGATAATTCCTCTCATATTCCTTGAGTTTTCGCGAGGCATAGGCTATGAATTTTTCATGTTGCATGAGAACACATCCTAACCCTTTGCCCGAAGCATCGCTGTAGATAACAAATCCATCCGAACCAGATGGTATCGTCAGAACAGGTGTCGAAATGAGTCTCCTCTTGAGCTCTTGGAAGCTCTTCTCGCATTTCTCGTTCTATACGAATTTTGTATCTTTTCGAGTCAGCTGAGTTAATGGAGTAGCGATTCGAGAAAATTCTTCCACGAATTCGATAATAACCAACTAAGCCCAAAAAGCTAAGTACTTCGGTCACCGACTTAGGTTGCTCCCAATTTTGTATTGCTCCAATCTTCGCCGGGTCAATAAATACTCCATGTTTTGATACCACGTGCCCAAGGAATGCTACTTCCTCAAGCCAGAACTCGCATTTCTTCAACTTGGCATAAAACTTGTTATCACGAAGCCGTTGAAGTACCAGCTTCAGGTGGTGCTCATGATCTTCATGGCTTTTGGAATAGATGAGGATGTCATCAATAAAGACAACCACGAACTGATCCAAATATTCCTTGAATACACGGTTCATCATATCCATGAAAGCAGCAAGAGCATTAGTCAATCCAAAAGACATGACTAAGAATTCATAATGCCCGTACCGAGTTCTAAAGACAGTCTTCGGAATATCCTCAGTTTTAATCTTTAACTGATGATATCCAGAACGAAGATTGATCTTTGAAAAGAATTGTGCACCTTGCAACTGGTCAAACAGGTCATCAATACGTGGTAATGGATACCTATTCTTAATGGTGACATGGTTCAACTCCCGATAGTCAATACAAAGTCGCATACTCCCGTCTTTCTTCTTTATGAATAAAATAGGAGCACCCCAAGGAGAGGTACTAGGACGTATAAAGCCGATGTCTAACAACTCCTGTAGTTGGACCTTTAACTCCTGAAGTTCAATAGGAGCCATTCGATATGAGGTTTTAGAGGTGGGTTTTGTACCGGGTTTAAGATCAATAAAGAATTCAACTTCACGTTCTGGGGGTAGACCAGGAAGTTCTTTGGGAAATACATCAGGAAACTCATTAACAACAAAAATATCATTCAAACCTAACGTATTCTGGTTTAGATCAGTAACATGGCCTAAGAAAGTTTGACATCCATTTTTTAATAAACGAATAGCTTTATGACTTAAAATGACATTGACTGATTTTAGTGGTTTGGTGGCTTGAATTCGCACAACAGGTTGGTTAGGAATATGAAAACTAACAACCTTACGAAAATAATCAATTTTGGCATGATAAGTGGTTAACCAATCAATTCCTAAAATCACATCAAATTCAAGTATTTTCAAATATATAAGATCAATAGGTAGGGTGAGGGTACCAATTTGAATCAAGAAAGATTTGTAAACTGTGGATGTAATGAAGGTTTCTCCTAACGGAGTTTCAACAGATAAGTCAAAGTCTAATTTCTCAGAAGTCAAGTTCAAACGTTGAGCACAAGCAGGTGAAATAAAAGAATGGGTAACACCGGTATCTAATAAGGTATAGACTTCGCAAGAGTTTATGATTAGCTTACCCGTAATAACCTCATTCGGGTTCCTCGCTTGTTGGGCAGTTAAGGCAAAAGCTCTTCCAGGAACCACTGACTTTAACTTGTCAGGGACAGCCTTTGGAGTCACCATCCCTACTGGACTTGGTTTCGCTACAGGACACACTCGAGCTATGTGCCCTTCCTTTCCACAGTTATAACACACCTTGAATTGCTGTGTGCAGTTGGGGCTGATGTGTCCCTCTTGCCCGCATTTATAGCATACGACCGGCGGTCGTTCTCCTCCCCTAGAAACAGTTGATGCTGGTGCTGCTGTCGATATTTTCACGTTCTCATTGTTGTACCTTCTCTTCTTGAAATCTCCCCCCGACTCACTTCTTTTATTATCATGGTCACGATTACCACCAGTGTGGTTACCGCTTCTGTCATGATACTTTCCTCCCTGCTGGTTATCATTGTTCCGATGACCGCTGCCACCGGTACGACCTTGGTTGTTGTCCCTTAGTTGAACATAATCATTATCCCATTCTAATAATTGGGCCATGTTCATCACATCTGAATATAAAGAAAGTTTGTGAGAAATGAGGTACTGACGAATTTCGGATTTCAAACCTCTTAGAAACATCCGCGTCATACGTTCCTCATTATCAACCAAATGAGATGCGAACCGGAATAACTCCGCAAACTTAGCCTCATACTGGGACACAGTCATATTGTTCTGTTCCAGTTTGATAAACTCTACCTCCTTCATATGACGAATACTTTCTGGAAAGTACTTGTCATTAAACAGTTTCTGGAACTCCTCCCAAGACATCTTGAGTGCGACAGGCTGGTAAGCTTCACAGATTCCCACCAGTAATCTGCCTCTCCACAGAACATAAACATGACGAATGGAACCTTTTGCTCCTCCGTGCATCCCAAGACATCAAATATCTTGGTAATTTGCTTAACTCACGTCTCTGCCTTGATTGGATCTGGCTTTCCCTGAGACTCTGGTGGTCCCAACTCTTTGAACTACTTGGCAGTGACAAGCCGCGAGTTGTTATTATTTCCAGCTGTATTATGAACACGAGTCTCCCTCGTCTGGTTTTGCATAAACTGTAAAAAGCTTCTAAACATTCCATCATTCATCGTCTGATCGTTGTTGTTATTTACAGGAGGAATATTGCCTTCCTGTTGCACGTTCTCCTAGTTGGTGATTAAAGGTGTCTCAATGGTCTCATTCACTCCATTGTTTAGATTTTCAGCTGCTATTCTCAAATACTGCCATAAAACAAGGGATAATCAAACAAATTAACATATCACATATTAACCCTATGTTTCAACCGACCAATTAAATAACAATTAAGCTTAGGTAGAACACACTAGCGAAGGATTTACTCGTCTCTCCCCTCCTAGTTCTATTCCCAGATCTCATCCAGAGATCATATCTATAAGCTCTGATACCAACTGTGACACCCCCAAAATAGGTTCAATACTCAACCCATTTTGAGTCGCCAAATACATGGTACAAAATCTAAATACAATCTTTTATAACATACGGTCGTGCAAAATACGACCACACAAACTGTGAGTTTCATTACAAATCGTATATGATACGAAATATAAACACTCAAATTCATTCCTTATTCATTACAGTTATTGTCCCACTATTTTATAGAATAGTGAGGACTTCTGCAGATCTAACTCTGATCATCATACTGTTTCTCGACTAGTCGTCCCTGCGATATTCTCATTTTCTGAAGAGAACAATGGAAGAAAATGGTGAGCTCAACTAGCACAGTAAAAAATATTATGACTAAGATAATGGAAAATAAATTATCGTTAGTCTTCAACAAATCAGATAAAATATTATGGACAACAAATTTTAGATCAACAACTGCAGCGGAAATAACAATTCATTAGAAGAGTTAAGTAGAGAATGATGTCTACTATCTTCTATGATTTAAAAGTTCATCATCAATATTTTATCCCTGTAACATCAATCAATATATATCTCGAATCAAATATTCATCTTTGCACTACGGGTCAAAGATATTCATTTGTATCATCAGTGGTCATGTTCATCTCAACACTTGTCCATCTTTGCACTACGGGCCAAAGATATTCATCAGGTAATCATCTTTGCACTACATGTCAAAGATATTCATCAAATAATCATTCATCTTTGCACTACAAGCCAAAGATATTCGTTTGTATCACCATTTAAGACTTAGGATGATGAAAAATAATATAAATAACTAATCCAGTGAGATAAAGAATAAAGATTAGGGATTCGTAAATTAGTTTATCCAAGTTCAAGAATACTCCCTAATAATCAATTGTGGATCAAAATTCAAGAATGAAGTTCAAAACTTGGATCCAATCAAAAAGATAATTTGGATAAAAAAATTAATATTTTTTTTACCGTGAATAGTAACTCGTGAATGTAACTTGTGAATAGTAACTTGTCATAAAAAGATGAAAATTTCATAAAAAGTTCAGACTAATATTCCAGTGAAATGATATTAGATGAAATGCAAAACTCAAAGAATTTCTGATCATTTCAGGAATTATAGAAGCAATACTTACGTAGTAAGTTTAAATTTAGGAATATGAAATGAAATATTATCACTTTCATAATATGGAATATGAAAGAAAATAATATTCATTATGAATATTGAAAGGAAATAACATCATTTACGAGAAAAATAACATCCTTTACCTTAACTAAAAAGTAGTTTTGACTGGAATATCGGATATTATGCTGACGAAAACTTGCACTGTTATCAACACTCAAAGTATCTAAATACTCTCAAGAAATACATTCGATATTATAGAGAGAAATTTTTTTGATTCTGGTGTGATTTTCATTTCTATCTAAGCACCCTATTTATAGAAAAATGCCAGAACACCAAAGCTGACTTAATTAACCAACGGATGAATTTTCAAGCCCATCACTTTTGAAAAAACCATCAACACACCACCATTTAATGCCTCCACCAAAAATCCCACCAACCATATGTTTATATAATATATATATATATATATATATATTAAAACATATATTTCAAAAATTTTAATAATTCATAATAAATAGCCCTTTTATCAGAAAAATACGAATCTTATGTCCATTCCATATGAAATTTAATTCTCTACAACTTTGTAGAAGAAAGTTTTTCCAAATTCCTAACGCAAAATGACTCAAATTTACATACTTATTATTTTTTTACACCTCCATTCTGACAAAATACATATACTGATCAAAACAACCATCAGCACTAATTCCTTCATTTATATCCATATTAAATAAATATTTTCTTATTATTTTTGTCAATAATTAATTATTCCCAAATAATATTATAGAACTACAATATTGACAACCAGGTCGTTTACAAGAAAGAGGGGGCTTTCTGATAAGGATTTCTCTTTACTGGCGTGCAATTAGATTAACTAGCCCTTTCCTAGATAGAACTTCCTAAACATTGTCAATAATACAGTCTAATAATATTATTCAAATAATATGAATTATTGATTTGATAATGTGAAATACTGTGCAGTGGTTACTGTGACAATTATTGAATCAATAATATAAAATATTGAACTGTAATAATTATTGAGTAAGTAACTTCTTACGTAAGAATCAATAATTCAAAATACTGTGTAATACCGTGTGCTATTGTGTAACAACGCGTATTACTGTATTTTTATCACTGGGTACTTCAACAGTTTAACGGTAACAGTTGTACCGTTATTTTATAAAAAAGTTATTTCTGTCATTTTTTATATCCGACAGTTATTTCGTTGTGGGGTCCACAAATGGCTGCACCATCGTACGAATATTCTTCGACAACAAGAATATTCCACGACCAAACGAATATTCCCCGACAACAATAAAATTTTATAATCACTTGCTTATTTTGAAATATTTGCACATTCCACCCATAACTCACCACATTTATCAAATCAACACCTTATTATTTTAAAATAATATATAAAAAAAATTAAATCTTTATTCATAAAAGTTGGGGTCTTACATCATTAGTTAACCAATCCCAGTTAACTTACAACTCTTAGTCATTTGGTTTAATCATTAGTTATTTCATAACATGATCGACCCACACTTATTATTATTATCCATGTCAAACCTAAACTTGTTAATCAATTAACTAAGTTATAATTTAAAATTATAAATCTAATATTAAAAATATGATTGCATACTGTCCAATTAACATATAATTTTATTAACATGCTTTTATAATTATTAAATTAACATTCTCAAAGAATTGCACACTTAAATAAAATTCTCTGGCTAAACTGCATAGGTGGCGCTGCAGCGCCACATAATGAACTGCAGCCGGCGCTGCAGCGCCATGCCACATCATCAGGGCTTTGCAGACCGGTCTCGGCGCTGTAGCACTACAGTTAACACACATAACTGGCGATGTGGCGCCGTGCCACATCACCTGAAACTGCGATGCAGCGCTCTGTTTACTCACAAAATAGGCATTGCGGCGCCACGACACAGTGGGACGCAAACAGCCTCGCGAAAAGTACAAGAAAAACCAATTTGGCTTATTAACTCTGCTCAAACTTAAATTGCAACTCACATAATTTATACAAAACTTTACAGAAACATAAATTAATGCTTCTAGCATGATTTTACACATATAAACATCATAAAAACCAATTCAAAATCGTTTAATTTCGTGTTTTTGAAGAAAACTCCATTGTTAAGCGTTTTTAACAAAAATAAACACTGTGACTTCATTTTTAAACCAAATCACTTCATTCAAATCATGTTATTTTCGTTTCTTAACATATTATCACAATCTATAATTAATTTACATAAAATAGCATGATTTAGACATCAATTTTTTTACATCAAAAAAGCCATTTTTTTTAAAATACTTCACTCTAAATTGCTATGAACATAATTTCTTCATGTTCATCATATTTACATGAATTAAACAACTTAAATACTCATATAAATCATATATAACAGTTTATATATACAATTTAATATATACAAATCCTATTTCTCACAAATTGTTATGAAGTACTCAAACACAGAGAAATAAAATATCTTTTTATAAAGAACAATGAAAAATATAAATTAACAATCTTAAAGTTAGATTATTACATTCAAGTTCTTGTTTTAGCCAACAAAGAAGCAACCTCTTTTTGATTCACAGAGAATTCTTCCTCTTTCTTTTCTTCCTTCTCTTTTTTCTCTCTAATTCTCTCTGTTCTTTCTTTTCTTCTTACTTTACGTAATATAAAACTGATATATAATACGTATAATAATATAATAACTGACAAATACATAATTCCTTATTAAATACATATCAGTTATTTTATTTTTGAAAATCAAAATCCACTAAGGCTTGTTTGGTAAAAACTGAATTAAAATAGAATTTTAAAGGTCTTAGATCTTGTTTGGTAAAACTAAATTAAAACTCTTTTAATTTATTTTAATAACACACTTACTACATAGTTTAAATGTCACACTTTATTCAATTAAATTCAAATATTCTAATTCAATTAAATTAAAGTTAATATCAACTTATTAAATAAAATTACCGCATAAACCAAATTGCCACACAATTACAATTTATTTATTTATTCATAATTTCATGTAACAAATTAGTAAATCTCTAATTTAATTATTTAAATTAAATTAGACATTACTCTAATTATTCATGAGTTCATTAAATCATTACTACCAAATTACCACATAATAATTCATCTAATTTAGTTATCTCAATTAAATTAAAACTTCACCCATAAAATTATTAAACACCAATTTAATATTAAACATCAATTTAATTAATATATTACACTTAATTAAATTACTCCACCATATAATCACATCAATTATTTATTCAACTCAATAAATCAACTAAAATATTTATTTAATTCAATAAATATTTAAAATTAAAATACAAAAATCTCGTTTGTTACAACACTCATTTTCAAGAGGGAATGAAACTAGGGTTTAGCCAAACACACTTCTTCTTGAGTAAACATTATTCCTTGGTGGATCACCTCTAGAAGCCAAACACTTGAGTGACTGACATTGATCAAAGGAAAGAATCTAACCCAGTAAATTCAAGGAGAGCAAGAAAAGATTTGGAGTTGAACTCGTACATGAAGAAATTAGAATCTTCAAGGGTATGAATCTTATTTTTAATCTTTTTGTTTAATTAATAATTGTTCATAAATGATGATCCGGGTATATGATTTGTAAAATTTTAAAACTCTGATTTATCATACTTCCGCTATTTTAATGCAATTTGATTGTGTTCACGAATCTTACAAATCTAATAATTTGGGTTGTGGTAGATCGTTTAACCAAATATGCTCACTTCTTAACTATCCATGAGGGGTACTTGGTGGATAGGTTGGCAGAGAGGTTTTTTGTAGGATGCCAATTTTTATTCTATGAATCTACAATTTTAACAACCAGATTGATAGAACCGTAGGTTCATAAAATTAGAATTTGGCAACAAGACATGACACAAGTGATTCTTATCTTTAAAGTTTATCACTCATATCACAATTGGTTTAATAAGGGTTGCAAATAATTTACTTCCAAGATATGTCCGTAATAGCAATTCATAGAAAGTTTATAGTTAAATGTTTGTAGGAAGAATAGCCAAGAGAAGAAGAGACTTAAATTATCCACCAGTGAAAGAGAGAAGACATCTAATAATTTACAAGAATTGTACTGAAATTCCACAATCATTCTTCCAAATTTTCATGTTCTGCCCATACAATCTACATAAAAGATATCGATCAATACTATATAACATAGCAATAAAACATTACAATCAAAATCCTTGATTGGTTAACGATACAGATGTTTCATCAGTTTTTGCACGTTTTGTAGGTGGGGAACTAGATAACTTAACATCTCGGTCAATAACAAATTTTTGATTATCATTTGGATTTTGCTTAGTTTTTCCATGTGAAAAGCTGACTTCACTTGCATCAGTCTCTGTTCCAACAAGATTTTGCTCGGCTTCAGGTCTGTCACTGGCATGGCTACGCTGCTGCTCACATGACATATTGGCATTACGTACTTCAGTTGTCTCTTTGACATGATCTTGCTTTGCGGCTTCCGAACTAGTGTTGGCACAGGTAATCTGCACTACACTTGACAAGGTAGCAGAGGGTTCATCTGGATTAGACGACGAGGGCATTAATATTTCATTCTCCATTTTCCTCTGTTCCTCGAACATCATTTGGAGGCATTTCCCCTGTTCTTCTATTCGCAACTGCAAATCCCTCTGAATCTGATGAAATGAAATATGGTAAGAAGCTTTTATTAATGGTAAGCAACTGACATTGTGTTTCTGAGTTTTAATGGATGGTAAAGAAAAGAAATGGACAGAAAACTTAAGTTTTCTATCCAAGTATCTTGTTACTGAGGTTTTTAGTTTACAAAACAAAACAAAAGAAATTGATGGAAAACTTGACCATTTTTCTTGCCAAAGTTTTCCGTTCAAAGATGGGGACAAATTTGGATGAAAAACTAAATAACATAAACAAATCTTTTATAACCCCTATTATATTTCCTTTACATAAAACAAAACTAATACTCCCTCCCTCCCTCCTTTCCAAATTATAAGACCATTATTGACTTTCAAAGTCAACTTGAGACATTTTCAAACTCAAAATTGAAATGGCTTAATAAAAATTATGAAACAATCAAGTTTACGATGAGTAATACTTTCTAGATAGTTCGCGATACTCATCATTGTATTGATTAAAATTAAAAGAATCTATGTCAATTTTGATTTTAAAAATATCTTAAGTTGACTTCAAAAAGTCAATAATAGTCTTATAATATGGAACGGAGGGAGAATATGGGTAAAACTAAGTTTTCATTTCTTTTCCCTTATAAACTCAATAACATGAAGAAAACTTACAAGTTTTCTAATCTTTCCTTTTCTATTCAAATTTTAGTTAACTTCAAGGTCAGTGAATACTAAGAAGTCTGCTTACATGAATTTTCTAGAAATTCACAGAATTTTTTTATGAAGAGAACTCTTGATTATTGAGCAATATATAAGCTTCCTAAAAATATGATTTGAAACTGTTTAATACAATTATAAAAAATTAATTATTGTACACGGTAGGATGAATCTACATCTAGCGGGATTGAATTAATGAATTAACAAAGTAATAAGAGATGACCTTGTTTCCAACAGTACTTCAATCTAAACCACCAAATATCTGAAGGAGGGACATGCTAAAGTTACTTTAGCTAACAACATAAGACCACTAGTCGTCCGCATGGCTAGGTAATTGCAAAGGTCAAGTTAGTTCAAACTGAGATACTGATAGACCAGGATCAAAAGGCTATAATGAAATCTAAGAAGCTGACGAGTCCAAACAATTTGAAATAATAACAGTAATAATGATCTAGCTACTCAGTTTTCAACAGAAATTATTGGCTAAAGTGAGATTGGATACAGAAACTGTCCACGGCCACAGGACCAAAAATCTTAAACCATTATCTGATAAAATAGTTATGGGAACCACAAAGTTAAAGAAACTGAAAATTCTGTTTGTATTTGGAAAGAATTACTTTAATAATATAATTATTATATATTTGATCTCAGAATGAGGATTTAGGATATTTTATATTTTTATTATTTTTTAAAAAGAAAAAAGGAAAGGTGAAGGCAGCTTTAGATCACGCGACGGAGACAGTAGTAACAAGGACGACAACAACTATGGATTTCTTCATCGTCTACCTTTCTCTGTCTACCTTTATTTCTTTTCCTTTTCTATTGGGGATATGTCGATTGCTGCACAGGGACGCACCCTGATGCACTCCATGTGCAGTACGTTGCTAAACTGCCACACCCATGCTTCCTAAGTTAGCACTCTCAGTACGATAGATCTTTAAGTTATGATGGGTGAGTGGGCCTTTTTTATTTTGTTTTGTGGGGGTGGGGGTGAGGCTTAGGAGGAAAGGGGCTGAATGGAGTTGCTTATTTAGGACCTAACACAGTATCACAAAAGAAAAAAAAATAAAATAAAGCTGATTAAATCTTGATAAGTATCTAACTATCTAAGAGACCTAAAATTTTGCATCTGAAATCATAACCATTTGTCTGCACCTAAGGTTAGGAACTATAGCGTCACTGAATAAACAAAAAGATATGCTGACCAACATGAAGTCACTGATATGAGCATAAACCAGTTGACATTTTAATCAAGTAGGTAGCAAATTAAAAGGTGAAATAGATCCTTGATGCCATAAGAACTGGAAGATAATGTCTAGAAGCCAAAATGTACTTCTAGATAAAATTTTGAGGGAGGGGAGCATTATGTAAAACCCATAATGATTTCATCTGAGGAAGTAAAAATTGTAAATGAAGTCTAAAACGGGAAGACTTCAGCCAATTTTTAGAAAGACTCTTAATTATGCTCCTTTCAAAGTTCCAAGCCAAAACTTGGTAAATGGACCCAACAATATAACTGCAAGGGAAGACAATATCTTCATATCATTTCCATACCTCAAGTTGTTCATGGAGCTGCTTTTGAACTTCCATCTGCAATCTTAGTGCCTCAGTGATCCCCATACTCCTGACATTGTAATCACAGCCACAGACGTTTCAATAAAACGGTTTTCCAATTTGAGAACTTGCAAACTTTATCAAAAGAAGTGAAATCCCATCTTTAGAAGTCAAATGGAATTGAGACTGTGATGCAAATATTGCAAATTTAAGTTTCGTAAGCAACTAAATGAGTTGCATTTTGTGATTTCAATGTGCGACTTGAGTAATATTAATCAGAAGAACTAATTAAAATAAGAATAGAAACCAATTTGACATTCACGAGTGTTGAGACAGTAAACAAAATTTAGAGTCAGATTTTATCTGAGCAGGATTGCCTTTAGCTTAATTAGCATTAACTTTTAGACATGCGCATGCATGATAATTTAGAAGATCTTAAAGGAAGAATGTTGATAATTAAATTTAAGGGCAAGTTATTAGTACAGAGTAAATACTGCAAGTCCATAAACCCAAATTATAAGGTCCCCATGGCAATGATTTTAAAAACCTGAATCCCTTAATTGATTTCCTCTCATAAAGCCCAAAAAGTTAACAAATGTTAATCACAAGGGATATAATCCTATTGCCTTTTACCATGTCCGAACAAAAGAAAAGTATCATTGCCATTCCTAATGTATAATGACTGAAAAACTCAACTAAATAACATTAGCACATTTTACTATTTCATTATAATTTCTGGTAGATAGAATGATTCAGAACTAAAACACCTACATCGTAAAGTGATTCTTCTGAAACACCTGCTTGGCCTAGCACATAAGGGGGTGGGATAAGAAGTAACAGCACAGGCAAAGGAGGGAGGGAGGGAGGGAGGGAGGGAGGGAGGGAGAGAGGAGAGACTCTGACTTGATTTTCACATCTGCAGATGTCAGCTCTTCAATAGGTGTCAAATTTTCTCCCGAAGTTCCTGCAACGAGAAGAGAACCCATTTCAATTTCACTTATTCTATGCATTTTCCACAACATTTTCTGGAAGTCTGATAAAATAAGAGTAAGGGAGTAACATATATACAAGAAACAAGTTACTTCAAACAGCACAATAGCAAGATGAAGGTACAATGTGTTCTTCTTTATGATGTAGATTCTGATTATTAGCAAACATAAGATATATATGTTAGCAAAAGTGAAGGGACAGACTATATATATATTTCAACTTATCTGAAGTATACCGAACTGCAAAAGAAAATTTGTCAAGGCTAGTTCTTGGTACTATGTTCTTAAGACAATTATGTCATCCTTACGGTGCTCAAAGTGAAAGTAGTATGCACACAAGCCAATCATGTTTGATGATAAAGTATATACTTTGTAACAATCTTATTCATTTATTAATAAAAAGAATTATTTATAAAAACATTTAATTATCTACATGGTGTTGTTTTTATAATATGTGATAAACCCATAGTTTTAAACAATGTTTTTAGAATCATGATGACGATCATGCTAATGAGATCTAAATTCTTAGATAGCTTTAAAACTAAAATTGTTCTCAATCGTTGGATTACTAAAAACGGGATTAGTGAATCCGGATAGATTGGTATATACGTTGTTTGCTCCATTAGATGAGGATGATTGATCTCATAATCATTAGACACTAAAGCAAGTATGTAGGTGCTTATTGGAGAATAAGTTCACTGAATATGACTCGCTAAGGAATACCTAATGGAGTTTTATTTGCCTATCAATAGGAATTTCTCTAGTGATAGTAGTACAAGTGATCCTTAAACTTGAGATCATCATAGTATCGTGTGTATGATGAGTTATACTTTGACATGTCCCTTAAGACCCTTAGGGTATATCAAAAGGTATGCTTGGGTGTAATAAGTTATATATGGAGATAATGAATGATCAACAAAGAATCTACCGCTTCTAGTAAAAGAAGGGAATGTCCTATGTGATTCGATAAATGACAACCCAGTAATCCTTGGGGCCAATGCAGAATGAAATTAGAAAGGAGTTTCTAATTTCTAATTTGCATTATTTGGAGTTATGCATTTGAGAATCGAAATACATAGAATTACATAAAATAAAACTGGACAGTAATTCAATGTCTTATATTTAATTAGGACATTGTATGGTGGAAGGATTGAATTGTACGGTAACTATTTACTCAAAGGTTCTTTTATGATTAATGTTGAAATCTATATTATCTGAAAAGTCGTTGATCGCTAAGGGGTGAAGCATTAGACTTCTTTTGAGGTATTCGGCTGAGAATATAATTTGCTGAAAGAATTGCTCCCCCCCCAAAAACAAATTCTTGAGGTAACCCAGAACTTAATAATAATGCATTCATCATTTCTTTCAAAGTTCTATTTTTTCTTTCTGCAACATTTTGTTGTGGTGAATAAGGTGCAGTTGTTTGTTGTATTATACCATGTTGTGAACAAATTTCAACAAAAAGAAATTCATATTCCCCACCTCTATCACTTCTAACTATCTTGATCTTTTTATCAAGTTGGTTTTCAACTTCATTTTTGTAATGTATAAAAATTTCAAAAGCTTCATCTTTACTTCTCAATAAGTAAACATAACAATATCTTGTACAATCATCTATAATAGTAATAAAGTACTTCTTACCTCCTCTAGTTTGTATATACTTTAAATCACCAATATCAATATGTATTAATTCAAGAGATTCTGTACTTCTTTCAATTGATTTAAAAGAAGATTTTTGAAGTTTTGCCTCAATGCAAACTTCACATACATCCCATTTTATTAATTATATAAGAAAAAGATGTAATTTTATTAATATTGGAAGGTACAATTGTCATTACATTCATTTTGAAGAGCTCATTGTTCATATATCCCTTCCCCCACATACATCCCATTTTTAGTTAGGATAAACTTGTCTGATACAAAGACCAATTTAAATCCCATTTGACTAAAAAAGGATCATGACACTAAATTCTTCCTAATATCAGGCACATGGAGCACGTTGTTAAGGGTGAGTTCCTTACTACATGTCATCTTCAGAACCACTTTTCATTGTCCAGCAATTTTGAATGAAGAATTTCTCATGTACAATTGTTCTCCATTCTCAATTTCTTGATGTGGAGAACATCTTCCTGTCAGAACACACATGGTGGATTGCTCCTGTATCTACCCACCATTCTCTGGGATTCTCAACTATTTTTATTTCTGAAACAATCGCTGAAAGGTTCATTTCAGAAACATCTTAAAGAAGACCATCCACTTCCGTTACATTGGCTTATGCGGACTTCTTGTTCTGGTCTTTGCGTTTATGACAATCATTTGCCCTATGTCTTAGCTTGTCACAAATGTAGCATTTGTCTTGGAACTTCTTATTTGTTCCTTGTTGAGGCCCATTGCCGGAGTACTTTCTCTTTTTAGACTTGGGATCTTGTTCTACCACGTTGGCTTTATGCTCCACAAAGTTCCTTCTTGCTTTCTTTTTAGAAGCACGGTTGTCCGATTAAGTATTCAAGTTTCATCTCTTTGCGTTTATGCTTGAGATAATTCTTAAAATCTTTCCACATTGGCGGTAATTTTTAATAATAGCAGCAACTTGAAAAAATTCACTTAAGGACATATATTCTCCATGTATTTCATGCAGGATTACTTGTAATTCTTGGACTTGGTTGATGTCTGCCTTGGAATCCACCATCTTGTAATCCAAAAACCTGCCATCTACAAACTTCTTCTTGCCCACAGCTTCTGTTTTATACTTTTTATCCAAGGAATCCCATAATTCTCTTGCTATTTTGAGAGAACTATACACATTGTATAATGTGTTGTCCAATTCATTAAGGATGTAATTTCGGCACAAAAAATCAGCATGTTTCTATGCATCTATTGCGGTAACAACTTGTCTGTCTGTTTCATCTTCTTTGAGCACAGGGGGGTCTTCGTGAAGAAACCTTGCTAAGTTGATAGTAGTAAGATATAACATCTTTTGTTGCCACCTTTTGAATTTTGTACCATTGAATCTTTCTGGTTTTTCTCCATGGTTCACAGGTACATTTGGAATTATTGGTGTAGAATAAAAACTGATAGTACCAGAATCGGTAGCCATATTTCTTGCATATATATATATATATATATTAATATATAGATGATAATTGTCTTAAGATTTTTAGCAAAAGTGAAGGGACAAACTATATATATATCAACTTATCTTAAGTAAACCAAACTGCAGAAAAAGATTTGTTAAGGCTAGTACTTGTACTATATCCTTAAGACAATTATGCCCTCCGTACGGTGCTTAGAGTTGATAGCACTTATCTCCCATGATACAATGACAACGTATACTATAGCAGCACTACAAATAGTATACTCAACGAACCAAATAAATGATCAGAACTCTCTCTATTAAATAAACTAAAACTGACTTATGAAATGAAGAAGACTAGAAGACTAGAATGCTTTATGCTTGAATGAATTGAATAATTCGAATGGCAGCCCCCTATCTATTTATAGGAGGGTTAGTGACCCATCAGAAGGGACAACCCACTGAAAAGGCACATTTATGCCAAAAACGACGCAATTTTTGGCTTTAACAGAAAGGGCGCGTCCGTTCGGGCCAAAAACGACGTAGTTTTAGCCTTAGCTGAATAAAAACGACATAATTTAGGTTTAGCAGAAAAGGATGCGTACGTTCAGGCAAAAACGACGTAGTTTTGGGGCGTCCGTTCAGGCAGATAGCGCTTCCCAAAACAACGCAATATTGACGCGTCCGTTCGGCATATAACGCTTTCCAAAACGACACAGTTTTGATAATAAATAACATTTATCAAAACGACACAGTTTTGATAATATAACTAATAAAATAAATTTTAAATAAATTATATACAATGATCCAGACCCACGAGCCCGAGCAATGCCGGCTGGTCGGCGGCGGCGCGCGTGTGATTTCAAACCTAGTCTTCGCTAGGTTCTCTCCCTTCCACAAAAGTGGGGTGCCCCCAAACCAAGAGCAACTTTATTGTATATAAACCAATTAATACTTTAGTTCTTAACCGATGTGGGACTTGACTTCTCACATATATTTATTATCATTTCCAAGGGTGATCTTTGAGAGTTAATTTCTCATTCATTACTCCATGAATTTGAGTTTCCAAATACTTAATTTAATCTACACATGGAGTAGAACACATTGATATGTGGATTGACTTCAAATAAATAATTAAAACCACTTCAAATTTGGCTCAAATTCTAACAATATACTCCTACTCCCTCCATCCACACATGATAGTCTCATTTTGATTTTTAGATTTTTTTCTTCACATATAAAGGTTAGCCTAGGACACTTTTAGAGATAATTTTGTTTCAAGATTTTCTTAATATTAAAATTTGGATAAGTTTTTATTAAAAAAAATTATGTTTATCTTTATCCTGCGCAAACCTTCATATGCATAAGAAATACACAAAAAGTCAAATGCAAGCCTCATTTTTAGACTGAGCGAGTACTTGGCAATAATGGACGATAATTGATTTTAAACGACGGGTTTAAGAACTTTAAAAGTCTAATAAGACATGATTTTAATGGATCAATAACGTAGAGGTTGTCAAAAACTCAAGATCAAGTACTCCCTCTGTCCCACAAAAAGAGTCCCATTTGGGAGTTTTGCAAACATTAAAGATGTCTTTTGTTCCATGTTTACTATTAAAATAATAAAGTTTTTAGCTTAGTAGTGGTGGTATAATGATGAAATTATGATGGTAAACTTAGGAGATTGTGACATTTTATACTACTTGAATAAAAGGAAGACCCTAAATGAGACTCTTTTTGTGAGACAAAGGGAGTACATAAGATCCTTTCCACACAAAAAAATACTGTAGAATAAGAGGAGGCAATCACTCTACCTTCTGATGGCTCTGGTTTGTATCTGGCTGTTCTATATTTCTGAAAATTTGAAGTAATAAAAATAGTTGAAATAATATTAATAATTAAATTTATGACAAATATGTAAACGGAAGACAAAAAACTTGGTGAATTTCTTCTACTTGAAGGTGGCTTTTCACATGATAGATGGTCAACCCTTCCACATTCATGAGCTTCAAGACACCCTTTGGAGTAGCTCCTATAAGTTAAAATCACCAGACAATACAATGAAGAATGCCGTGAGTCATTAGATCCTAAAGAGATTAGAAAATGTAGTGCAAGTGAGAGAGAAACACACGTTCACTACCGCCAAGCTGACTGGCAGCATCCACAAAGGACTCGTGAAGTTCTGGAGTCCAACGCATGCGAGCCTTAGTCAGTGCTGCAGTAGAAGATGGGCTAGCAACAGGACAAACTTCCCTTGGTGGCATAGAATGACAATGATGTACTTTGGGCTGGTGCACAGATACATCAAAGCACAATTCCAACACAAGAAATGCATTTTAGTTCTAAATAATGTTAGAAACTAAGAGAAGAACATAAAGAAATGATGCAATCTTTATGATCTCCTAAGGAATTTTAAATCACATTTCATGTGTCTGAACTATTTGTCTAATACACCCTATCACATGAGCTATATTATACATGTATGTCACATAACGAGAAGGCATGTCAAGTAAAGAAAGAAGTACAGTTTTGGATTGCTGAAAATCTATATTACTACTTTGCCATCTACTAACATTTTAAGGTTTGATTATTCAATAATATAAAAGATACTCCCATGTCCCCTGTAACATAGAGAAAAATAATACATATGAAGTCCAATGCATGCCATGTTCTTTAGCTGCAAAGTATACGTCATGTGTGTTGGCTTGATATACATTGTTGGGGTTCTCTCTAGCAGCTTAAGCCTTAAGATGAGTTGTTACGGTATCATGGTATCAAAACTCTAGATGTGCAAGATCTTGGGTGATGATGCAAATGCATTTAATTTGTCCCTCCACATATACACGTGAGGGGGATGTTAGCTGGATATACATTGTTGGGGGTCTCTCTCCAGTCTCTAATAAATTAAGCTTTTAGATAAGTTGGTAACTTAACAATGTGCACATGCGCTCACCCCCTTGAAACTTTATTGAGATTATGAAAGTCAAAAAGAAAATATAAGAAAAGTAATGCACCCAATTCGAAAGATATCAAGTAATAGATATATTCCCCAGCAATTGTGTTTTTCTTTTGGACTGTGTTAAGAAATTCTAAAACTTAATTTGGGCTACAACTTTCTGTCGGTGTAAACTTTACTGCTAATCCAAATTCAGGAGAGTGCAGAGGGGGTGGTAAGTATAGTTCTTCTACGTAGTTCATTATTATCAGTAGCTCGAGTAATTAGAAGTCGAAAAACAGAAATCTCTTTTGTAAAGGAGAGCATTAACTCAGTCATTTTCCTGGCGAAACAATAAATGAATGAAAGAAGAAATAAAATCTCGACCCTTTTCTGGTATGCACCAATTTTTACTGGAGTTATCACATGGTCAGTCTAGGGTAGATTTATTATGAACCCTACCGTGTCATCTTTTGTAGGATGAAGTATCATCTCTTGAATGTTTTTTGGACTGTATTGGGTATTCATATGGATCAGAGGGAAGTCCTTAAAAAGGACTTTGTTTTTTTTCCTACGATTCTTTGTCCTCTGTCATGGTATTTTTCTACCTTTCTGTTCGGATATAACCCACCGACCCTTATGTGGACTGAAGACCTGGGCCGAGAGGAGTTCATCAAGCCCAATGGGCCGAAGCCAAACCTGGAGTAGCAAAGTTCGGGATCGGGTATTTGAGCCCTTTAGGCCGGAGCCCAGACCCAGCTGATGGCATGTGGATCGGGGCATCCGAGTCCCTCGGACCGGGGCCCAGACCAACATGATGGTGTTCGGGGTCGGACTACCGAGCCCTTCGGGCCGGAGTCTAGCCTGGATGGTTGACAATCGGGATCGGACTACCGAGCCCTTCGGGCCGGAGTCCAGACCACCTCATAAGGCCCATACCGAAGGACATTCCTCGGATGGAGTCCGGAGCAATAAGGAGTCTAAATGATTAAGGACTCAAACCCTAATCATATCTACATACCAACTCCTATAAGGCAAGTGGTTGGATAACTACTAACTTGCACTTTTAAAGGAGATTGCGTTGGACCCAAACAATGGTAACTGCCATGTTTAGGAGTCATAATCCGACGGGGACATGGACTCTTGAGGCGGTGAGAATGGTTATAAATACAAGGCTTGACCTAATGGTAACAGGTAATATTCACTTGAGCACTATATACTATTGCCTCCATTGTTAACCTTGTGATCAGCCTGTACTTATTCTCACACCGGAGCTATCACCCGGCGGCTCAGCCGTCAAGCTTCGTTTGTGACGTGTTTTTGTGCAGGTTTAAGCGCGTGGATTTGGTGATTGGACTCGCCGGCAAAACTTGGCGTTAACATTGGCGCTAGAAGGAGGGCTTTTTAGTGCTTAGATCAATCACTTCACACTTTTCCGGTAGAAAGACATGGCCAGTAAGGACAGTGGAGCTTCAAACCAGGAAAAGGCCAAGACTCACCCGACGACCCTGGTCAGGGCATCGGTCAAAGATCGATTGGGACCTAGCAACCAGGAGGGCAGGCCCAGTCGTCACGAAGGCAACTGTTTGTCCCCATTCAACACACTCCGGTTCCCCAGCACACCCATGTGGAAGATAACCAATCTCAGGCCTATGAACGGCGGGGTAACGATCGGATGGAGAACAGCAAGGACCAGCGTCAGTTTATTTTGTTGACAAAAATACAACAGAATAAGGACGCCATGCTGGCCTTGCGTCTCCAGCAAGAAGAACTGGAACTGCAGATGGCTAAGGTAGCTGGAGAACAGGAGGCCTCTTCGAAGAAGCGTAGGCATCAGAGCCGATCCAGATCGCCACGACGAGACGAGGTTGGGAAGAGTGGGAACAGACATAGAAGCCACTCTCGGGAAAGGAGGAGCCGGAGAAGGAGTCGTTCGCCTGAGCGAAAGTCGGATCATCCGGGTCGATCGGGACAGAGGACGAGGATCGGATCTCCTGAATATGAGAGGGATAGGAGCAAGCCTTACCCTCGTAAGGAGGAGACCGACCCCCTCGCCCGACGAGTTGCGGAGTTGGAGAAGCTTCTGGCTGCAAAGAATCAGATGGGAACACCTTCGAGCTGTCATAGCTCACCCTTCTCACCTGAGATCAATCAGGTCACTGCTGACCCGAAGAAGAAAATGCCCCCTATGGAGACTTATGACGGGATGGGAGACCCTTATGATCATTCGGATGGATATGACAGGCTGATGACGTATTACGGGCATTCGGATGCCGCTAAGTGTCACATGTTTGCAACCACCTTGAAAAAGAGTGCCAGAGAATGGATGGGAACCTTGGCATCAGGAACAATCAGTTCGTGGAGCGATCTTAGGGAAAAATTCCATGCCCGGTTCGGGAGTAACAGGAGGAGGGGAAAGATCACTGCTTCTCTCATGCAGGTGAGGTAATGTTCGGATGAGACCCTCGGCACTTATGTCAAAAGGTTTCGGGAAGTTGTGGGATCGGTGACAGAATTGAATTCACCCCAGGCCTTGGGATTCTTCACAACAGGTTTAGATATAGGAAGGTCAAAGAAGCTGATGAAAGACCTCGTGATTAACCCACCCTCGGACCTGACTGAAGCCTTTCATCGGGCCGAAGGGCACATTGCCATTGAAGAGGCCATGGGAAACTTTAGACCCCACTCACACGATAAGTCCAAGGACAGAGACAAGCAGAACAACCAACGGTCAGACAATAATCAAGGGATATCGGATAATCAGGGGAGGAAAAACTACAACAGCGGGGGAACGGGCAGTGGCCGACCACCCTTCCCAAGTAGAAGTGCCAATAGGGTGTACACCCCCCTCAATACTGATCGAACCAAGATATTGGAGGATATCAGGAACAAGCCCTTCTATGAGCCCTGTGCCACGAAGCCGAAGCCTGGAAGACGAAGCAAGAACAGGTATTGCCAGTATCATCAGAGTTCGGGCCATACGACAAAGGAGTGCCTGAACCTGGGTGATCTGATCTAGAAAAACATACAGAATGGGAAGTTGATTCAGTATGTGGTAGGTAGGGAAAATACCGGGGCGCAGCCAAGAGAGGAAGATAGGGTTCAGGACCGAGAAACACAGCCAAATCAGGGCCAGCCTACTCGGGGGGTAATTGATGTCATTTCAGGCGGTTCGGTAGGGCGTGTGACCGGGAGGAAAAGAAGCGAACACCTAGATGCCGTCCTATCAGTTGCGGGGTCCTCGGCAAAAAATGACAGGGCTTTCCTGGGAACGGTTATCTCTTTTTCAGACGAAGATTATCCCACTAACCCCATAGAATCACATGATGGGGCATTGGTGATAACAGCTCAGGTCCGACCAGTGGATATGAAATGGATGATGATAGACAACGGATCCTCGGTCGACATACTTTACACACATGCCTATCAGCGGATGGACCTAGAGGGGAAGAAGATGGAATTAGGGGGAGAAGGACCTTTGTATGGATTCAGTGGCGACCCGGTGCATGTATCGGGCACCATCGAACTGCCGGTCAGGTTCGGCACAGCTCTTCAGCAGGTGGAAGTTATGGTCAGATTCTTCGTTGTCCAGGTGGATTCGGCTTACAACGCAATATTGGGAAGACCGACCCTGGCAGCCTTGCAAGCAGTCACGTCCATACCACATTTCAAAATCAAGTTTCCGACACCTAACGGGATCGGGGAGGTAAAAGGGGATCTGGACATTGCCCGAAGGTGCTATCGGAACACATTGATCTCTTCGGGGGTCGGGGTAAGTAAACAGAAGCAGACGATGGCTATCGAGATGGAACCATTCACAGAAGGTAGTACAGAGCCGCTTACCCTACTAGCAGAAGAAATAGAGGATATACAATTGATGCCAGGGAACAAGGAGAAATTGATAAAGATTGGTTCGGGCCTATCAAAACCCTTCCGAACCGGGCTGATTGATCTCATTCGGGCATACGCGGATATCTTTGCATGGGTACCTAGCGATATGCCCAGGGTGGACAAGTCAGTAGCAGTACACCGGCTAGAAGTAGATCCCAGTAAGAGGCCCGTTATACAGAAAAGGAGAATTTTCGCCCTAGAGAGAGACAGAAGATCATCGACGAGGAAATTTCCAAGCTCCTGGAGGCGGACTTCATCTTCGGGATTGACTACCCGGAGTGGCTGGCGAATGTGGTATTGGTTCAGAAACAGAATGGGAAGTGGAGGATATGCATCGACTATACGGATCTGAACAAGGCTTACCCGAAGGATTTCTACCCATTACCCAACATCAACCAATTGATTGATGCCACTTCGGGGTACGGCATGTTGAGTTTTATGGATGCTTTCTCGGGGTATCATCAGATTTCGATGAACAAAGAGGATATCCCGAAGACAAGCTTTATCACGCATCGAGCCATTTATGCGTACCGGAAGATGACCTTCGGACTACTCAATGCGGGGGCCACTTATCAGTAGATGATGAACTTTGTGTTTACAAAACAGCTAGGCTGAAGCATGGAGGTCTACGTGGACGACATGATTGTAAAACGCGTGTCAGCCCGAGACCATCTGGCGGACCTGGAAAACTGCTTTGAAACAGTTCGGAAACTTAAGCTACGTCTAAATCCAACAAAGTGTACCTTCATCTTGGGGTCAGGGAAGTTTCTGGGTTATCTAATCAGCAAAAGAGGCATCGAAGCAAATCCAAAAAAAATCCAAGCGATACTAGATATGAAATCGCCGAAGTCGTACAAGGATGCGCAGAGGTTGACAGGTCGGATAGCGGCTCTTCGGAGGTTCGTGTCAAAATCAGCAGAAAGGTGTTTGCCATTCTTCGACACTCTAAAGGGGCCGAAAAACGAGAAAAGCTTCCAATGGACCTCTGAGTGCGAAGATGCCTTCCAGGGGATCAAGCTATACTTATCTTCAGCACCTCTATTGATGAAACCGATCCCTTCGGAACCGTTGTACTTGTATCTAGCAGCAAGCTCGATGGCAGTGGGGGCAGCATTGGTACGGGAAAAGGGGGGAAAGTAGTTCCCGGTCTACTTTGTCAGCCACGTCCTTCGAGATGCAGAAACCAGATACCCGAACCTTGAAAAGTTCGCCTATGCTCTGATCATTGCAAGTCGGAAGCTTCGGCACTATTTCCAAGGTCGGTTGATGTTAGTCTACACAGATCAGCCGTTGAAGAAAGTACTGCACAGGCCAGAAGTCCCGGGAAGGCTTGCCGCATGGGCGATGGAACTAACTCAATTTGCTCTAGAATACCACCCCCGAACGGCAATAAAGGGACAGGCCTTGGCAGACTTTGTTGTAGAATGCTCCTTCACCGAGCCAGATGTAGCCTCAGTCACCGAGGCACATCCGTCACAAACAGCATGGACTCTCTACCTGGATGGGTCATCTACTTCGGACATCAACGGAGCAGGGGTCATTCTGACAAGTCCCGAAGGGTTTCGGGTCCAACAAGCCATTAAGTTTCGATTCAAGGCCACTAACAATGAGGCCGAATACGAAGCCATTCTTGCCGAACTTAGATTGGGCCGGAGCCTGGAGGTACAAAAGATAGTGGTCTACAGTGACTCTCAGCTGGTGGTCAAGCAGATATCAGAGAAATATGAAGCCCGGGGGGCCCGAATGGCAAAATACCTTACAGAGGTAAAAGATAGACTCTCATACTTCGGTTCGTACCGCTGTCTAGGGATTGATCTGTCAGACAACACAATAGCAGACTCCCTAGCCCGACTAGCTACAACCGAAGCAAGCTCTTTCACCGGATCGGTATATTTGGAAGTGTTGGACAAACCTAGTGTTTAGAGGGTGGACGTACTAGCCTTGGATCGGCTCGACTGTTGGCTCACACCATATATCTCATACCTGGCAGATGGGGTTTTGCCATCGGATCGTATGTACGCCAGGAAAATCAGACACAGGAGTTCCAACTTTGTTCTTATTGACGGGGATCTGTACCGAAGGGCGTTCACTTCTCCATTGCTTAACTGTCTGACACCTTCGGAAGCCGAGTACACACTCAGAGAAGTGCATGAAGGAATATGTGGGGATCACATGGGGGCCAAGTCATTGGCTTACAAAATTCTAAGGCAGGGTTACTATTGACCGACCATCTTCCAGGAAGCAAAGGACTATGTCAAAAAATGTCCCAAGTGCCAGTTAAATAGTTCTATCTTGCATCAGCCTCCCGAGGAGTTGTATTCGGTCTTATCGCCGGTTCCATTTGCTATGTGGGGAATTGATATCTTGGGACCATTGCCAAAGGCCAAGGGACAGGTCAATTTTGTGATCGTCGCAATCGACTACATGACAAAGTGGGTAGAAGCCAAACCGTTGCAAAAGATTATCGAACAGGAATGTCTTAAGTTCTTCAAGGAGTATGTTGTATACCGGTTCGGCATTCCTATGGTCCTGGTCTCGGACAATGGCAGACAGTTTGTGGGGACGAAATCTGAAGCTTTCCTGGAGGAGCTAGGCATCCAACACAGAAAGACTTCAGTTGCCCATCCTCAATCAAATGGACAAGTAGAAGTCACCAATCGGGTTCTGCTCAATGGAATTAAGCGGAGGTTGGATGAACTGAAAGGGCGTTGGCCCGAAGAACTACTCAGTGTTCTATGGGCATACCGTACTACACCAAGAACAACAACGGGAGACACACCTTTCAGATTGGCTTATGGGACAGATGCACTAATACCCGTCGAGATCGGGTCTCCTACCCTTCGGGTCAGTCATACAAAGAGTTGTATAACGATGACGGCTTACGACTAAACCTAGATCTGTTGGAAGAGGTTCGGGACTCGGCACTGATGAGGCTAGCTATCTACCAAAAACGAACAGCCCGGCACTACAACCAGAATGTGAAGCAAAGGAGATTTGAGATCGGGGGTTTGGTACTTCGGGAAGCGGAGGCATCTACCCCTCAGAACACGGGCAAGTTAATGCCGAACTGGGAGAGTCCTTATGAAGTAACTGAAGTACCGAAGCCAGGAACTTATCGGCTTCGGACAATGGATGGCGCAGATATAAAAAATACATGGCATGCTAGAAGACTTAGAAAATATTATCAGTAAGAGTTATGTAATTCTTTACTTCTGCTTATGTAAGTTGCTTCATACATAAATGAAATAAAATGGATCTCTTCGAAAAATTTTGATCTTCATTTATATTCTAAAAGTCTACAAAACCCATCGGACTAGCTGTGAACAGATCCGATCAGAAGAGTTACAAAACAACTTGAACTGATCGGACAAAGTTACACGCAGAACCGATCGGGCAAAGTTACAAACGAAATAAAAAAGACAAAAAATTACAAGTGAAATCCTAAACTACAGATCAGGAGCCTCGCCATCAGCATCATCTCCGGCATCGGACTCATCATCAGAGGAGTTTAGGATAGCAGCATCAAGCCTAACAGCAGTCATCTTCGCCCGAGCCCACTCCTTATGAGCTCCATAGCCTTCGGCGAACTGACCCATAATGGTATTGCGGAGCTCAGCCGACTCCTGATACTCTTGCGCACCTCGCTGCTTGGCTTCGGCACATTCTGCCTCCAGAGCTGTATTTTTCCCCATTAGCACCAGGTGTTGGGCGTGCATTTCGGAAATTTGGCTTTGGAGGATCAGAAGTGCGTTCTGCTAGTCCAGATCCTTCTCTTTCAGAAGAGCCCTCTCCTCGACGAGCTGTTTATTGTAGCCATCAAGGGCAACGAACTCCTTCTGCAGATTATGATAGAGCCTCTGGTATTCGCTGGCTTGACGTTCGGCGAAGGTCACCTTAGTACGGGTATCGGCATGATCTTCCTTCTCCTTTGCCAGATCAGCCGATAACCCCTGAACCTCCACCCCGAGCATTTCCACCTCGGTCCGAAGCTGAGCCTCCTTCCGGGTAGCCTTGACGACAGGGGGGATAGCTCGGGCCAGAATGGCGTTAGCCTGCATCGAGCAAAGAGAAACAGGTTAATAAAGGTTAGGTAGATAATCAGAGAACACAAGCTAAAGCTTTCGGGAATACCCGACTCTGGGCTTTGATATATGCCACCATCAAGGCTTCGGCAGAGTACCCTTTGAACCGGGCATCATTGGCAGGAAGCCTGAAGTAGTCCAAACGGTCGAAAGGAAATGCTTCCGACGGGCTCTTCGGCCAAAAAGATTGGGTCAGAGACCCTCCGGAAGGTTCGGCTCCGGTAGACGGGCCGGCAGCGGCGGAGGACACGGCCTCAGCAGACAGTTGGATCGCAGAAGTCTGCGGGGCAGCAGCCGGCTGGACCTCGACCATCTGCAGGTCGGGCTCATCTACAAGTTTCAGTTTCTTGGGACGAGGCCTCAGAGTTTCCTCTTCGGTTTCCTCCAAGTCCTCAAGAACCTGAACCGCGGGTGGAGCTAGATGAGCTGGCTTTGGGGTGGACGACTTCGGAAGGGACATTTTGGAGGAGCCCTTGGAGAGGGCCCTATTGTTGCCCTTCCTCAGCTGAGCCACCTTCTCCGCGGCGGACATCTACACGACGTTTTTGACTTCGGCAGGGGAAGAGTCGGCAGAGAGTTCAGAAATGGGGATTGTCTCCCATTCGGCCGCGTCATCCCCGAGTGGTAGGTGGATCGGACCGGACCGAACGGGGAGGGGGGTAAGGGACTCATCAGCACCCTTCGGCTTGAAGATGGTCACTGCAAATACAAGTATATACATCAGAAAATCAGTAAGGCAAATCAAAAATTAATGTTTGAAAGAAAAGAGATCGGGATAGAGTACTTACGTCCATGCCTATACAGCCAGATCTCATTTTCCAAATCTCCAAGACACCACAATGTCTTCTTCACCTTCTGATTAAAGGTTCGGAATTCATCCCTTCCGCTGGTCGAAAAAGTGGACACCTTCACGATCATGTCTTCGAGGGACGACCAGTTCAGGAGGAGTTGAAGGTCAGTCCCCTTGGCAAAAATCCACTGTTCGTGCCAACCTTTATTGCTAGAGGGACTCTTAGCAAAGGTAGCCCGACCAGAGACTCGGTTCAACTGCCGAAGGCCCGGTTCCTTAATCTTCTGACAGAGAACAAGATAAAGAAAAAGTCAAGGCCCCTAGCTCATGACAGATGGCTATGAAACTGACTAAGTGGATATACGCGTTCGGCACCAATTGGACGAACCCGATACCCACGAAGCAGAGGAAAGAGAAGATAAATTCATGAAGGGGGAATCAGACCCCGTATTTCAATGGGGATGGCCACCCACTTACCTTCGGGGCGCCAGTACATTCTCTCCCCAGCCTCCGGCACCCGAAGCTTGTACTCCCTCGGAATGTTGAAGAGAATTCGGATGTCAGAAATTTGAGAAGGAGTCACGGTGGACTTGGTGTTGATGTGGGAAAAGTTCACCTCAGACTCGTAAGTCGAAACTTTCTAACTTTTGATCGGAGCTTCCGTTTGAGGCGTGCTATACCTTTCCGGAAAGCTCTCGCCGAGAGTGTCACAATGAAATGGGATAAAACATTTTCCGGGTCCAAGAATACGAGTTCATAACCAGGTCTTCGATTCGTCGCAGTTTATCCGTTGAGCTGTCTTGCGCTGTTTGCACTCGGGATCATTGTTAAGGTTCGTTCTGACCTTGGTGGCATCAATTTGGCTTGAGTTTGATTGAATCATCTTAGGATTGGTAAAATGACCATTTTGCCCCTCCTGGGATTGCCCTTAGTGTCGGCATGGCCTTCAGTTGACTTCATGGGGTTGTTTCCAGGATTTGGATCCTATTCGAGTCTGTTTGTCCTCAGTGTAGTCTCTGAGGCTGAGTTGGTCGTTCCAAGTTTTCCTCTGGAGATGTTGTGGAGCTTCAGGTTTGTTCCCAAAGTTTACTTGACTTCCCGGGTTGAGACCAGGGCTGACCTGTACCACCTAGGTTGAGACCGGGCTGATCTGTACCTCCTGGGTTGAGACCAGGGCTGAGTTAACATCCCGAGATGGGTGATCTAGGCTATGGTTGTCCCGGTATTGTGTATCGGGGTTGAGTTGACATCTCGATATTGAGACCGGGGCTGATTTGAAGGCCCGATATTGAGATTGGGGTTAATCTGACGGCTCGATTGGAGATCTCAAGGTTGATCTGACGGCCCAATTGAAGATCGGGGTTGAGTTGATTGCCCGATATTGAGATCGGGGTTAATCTGACGGCCCGATATTGAGATCGGGGTTGATTTGATGGCCTGATATTGAGATCGGGGTTGATCTGACGGCCCGATTGGAAATCGGGGTTGACTTGATGGCCCGATATTGAGATCGGGGTTGATCTGATGGCTCGATTGGAGATCAAGGTTGATCTGATGGCTCGATATTGAGATCGGAGTTGATCTGATGGCCCGATTGGAGATCGGGGTTGATTTGATGGCCCGATATTGAGATCGGGGTTGATCTGACGGCTCGATTGGAGATCGGGGTTTATTTGATGGCCTGATTGGAGATCGGGGTTGAACTGATCACCCGATATTGAGATCGGGGTTGATCTGACAGCCCAATTAGAGATCGGGGTTGATTTGATGGCCCGATACTGAGATCGGGGTTGATCATACGGCTTGATTGGAGATCGGGGTTGATTTGATGGCCCAATATTGAAATCAGGGTTGATCTGACGGCCCGATTAAAGATCGGGGTTGAATTAATGGCCCGATATGGAGATCGGGGTTAATCTGACGGCCCGATATTGAGATCGGGGTTGATTTGATGGCCTGATATTGAGATCGGGGTTGATCTGACGGTTGTAACTCGGGGTTGACTTGATGGCCCGATATTGAGATCGTGGTTGATCTGATGGCCCGATTGGAGATCAAGGTTGATTTGATGGCTTGATAATGAGATCGGAGTTGATCTGACGGCCCAATTGGAGATCGGGGTTGATTTGATGGCCCGATATTGAGATCGGGGTTGATTTGACGGCTCGATTGCAGAGCGGGGTTGATTTGATGGCCCGATTGGAGATCGGGGTTGAACTGATGACCCAATATTGAGATCGGGGTTGATCTGACCGCCCAATTAGAGACCGGGGTTGATTTGATGGCCCGATATTGAGATCGGGGTTGTTCAGATGGCCTGATTGGAGATCGGGGTTGATCTGATTGCCCGATTGGAGATCGGGGTTGACTTGATGGCCCGATATTGTGATCGGGGTTGATCTGACGGCCTGAGTAGAGATCGGGGTTGATCTAACGGCCCGATTGGAGATCGGGGTTGATCCGACGGCTCGATTGGAGATCGGGGTTGAGTTGATGGCCCGATATTGAGATCGGGGTTGATCTGACGGCCCGATTGGAGATCGGGGTTGATTTGATGGCCCAATATTGAGATCAGGGTTGATCTGACGGCCCAATTAAAGATCGGGGTTGAATTAATGGCCCGATATGGAGATCGGGGTTAATCTGACGGCCCGATATTGAGATCGAGATTGATTTGATGGCCTGATATTGAGATCGGGGTTGATCTGACGGTTGTAAATCGGGGTTGACTTGATGGCCCGATATTGAGATCGTGGTTGATATGATGGCCCAATTGGAGATCAAGGTTGATTTGATGGCTTGATATTGAGATCGGAGTTGATCTGACGGCCCGATTGGAGATCGGGGTTGATTTGATGGCCCGATATTGAGATCGGGGTTGATTTGACGGCTCGATTATAGAGCGGGGTTGATTTGATGGCCCGATTGGAGATCGGGGTTGAACTGATGACCCAATATTGAGATCGGGGTTGATCTGACCGCCCAATTAGAGACCGGGGTTGATTTGATGGCCCGATATTGAGATCGGGGTTGTTCAGACTGCCTGATTGGAGATCGGGGTTGATCTGATTGCCCGATTGGAGATCGGGGTTGACTTGATGGCCCGATATTGTGATCGAGGTTGATCTGACGGCCCGATTAGAGATCGAGGTTGATCTGACGGCCCGATTGGAGATCGGGGTTGATTTGATGGCCCGATATTGAGATCGGGGTTGATCCGACCGCTCGATTGGAGATCGGGGTTGAGTTGATGGCCCGATATTGAGATCAGGGTTGATTTGATGGCCCGATATTTAGATTGGGGTTGATCTGACGATCCGATTGGAGATCGGGGTTGATTTGATGGCTCGATATTGAGATCGGGGTTGATCTGATGGACGGTTTTGCCCTCCTACAGTGTTAGTAACAAGGAGAGGAAATTTCGAGTGTCTACAGATGCCCCTCTTTATCATGTTCATGCAATGCAATGGAATGAGCAGGATAAAGATTGCTAGACACTTGAAATGTGACCGTTGAACGATATGTTATACAGGTTGGATACCTCTGAGGGGTTAGGGTTACCCTTGAACGTTTACGTTAATTTCTGCTGGGGATAACGTTATTCATGATAACCCTTGGTGAAATATTGTCAGCCAGTTGTTGGTAGGAGAATCACTGACATGTTTGTTAGAGCTAAGCTATCACGAATTGTTCTAGTCTTGATCTGCTGGGGATGACGTCCTCTGCGATAGCTTCAGAGATTCGGCGGATATGAGCCTCGGCGCCGTCAGGTGGGGCATCGACCGGAGCGGCGGGCAAATCAACCGGTACCAGGTCGGTAGAGGCGATAGTGGCGGTGGCCGGAAGTGTATCAATGGTAGGGGTCAAATCTGTGGTGGAAGCAGATGGAGGGATGCTAGAATCAGCCATTAGAACAAGAAATGGCCGGAAGTGAAGTAATTTGAGGTTGTAAAGGGCTTAATCGGAGTGTTGGAGCTCTCTCGCCGGAAATCACACTTGCCGGAAAATTCTTTGAGTATAGCTGGGAGAAGAGGAATTCGTAAAAAGTGACTGTTTAGGGGGGAGGAGGTATTTATACTGATGCTGCACGAATCTCAAGAGGCGGCTAATAATGATGTTGGGCCGTTCATTTATGGGATAACGTGTACAGCATTAAACAGGTCCGTTGGATTACTCAAGCGTCTCTTCAAATCTCTCATTAAATATCCCATTAAAGGCTTATTATAATGAGAGACTGGGGGGCAATGTTCGGATATAACCCACCGACCCTTATGTGGACTGAAAACCTGGGCTGAGAGGAGTTCATCGAGCCCAATGGGCCGAAGCCAAACCTGTAGTAAAGTTCGGGATCGGGTATTTGAGCACTTTAGGCCGGAGCCCAGACCCAGTTGATGGCATGTGGATCGAGGCATCCGAGTCCCTCGGACCGGGGCCCAGACCAACATGATGGTGTTCGGGGTCGGCCTACCGAGCCCTTCGAGCCGGAGTCTAGACTAGATGGTTGACAATCGGGATCGGACTACCGAGCCCTTCGGGCCGGAGTCCAGACCACCTCATAAGGCCCATACCGAAGGACATTCCTCGGATGGAGTCCGGAGCAATAAAGAGTCTAAATGATTAAGGACTCAAACCCTAATCATATCTACATACCAACTCCTATAAGGCAAGTGGTTGGATAACTACCAACTTGCACTTTTAAAGGAGATTGCGTTGGACCCAAACAATGGTAACTGCCATGTTTAGGAGTCCTAATCCGACGGGGACATGGACTCTTGAGGCGGTGAGAATGGTTATAAATACAAGGCTTGACCTAATGATAACAGGTAATATTCACTTGAGCACTATATACTATTGCCTCCATTGTTAACCTTGTGATCAGCCTGTACTTATTCTCACACTGGAGCTATCACCCGGCGGCCCCAGCCGTCAAGTTTCGTTTGTGACGTATTTTTGTGCAGGTTTAAGCGCGTGGATTTGGTGATTGGACGCGCCGGCAAAACTTGGCGTTAACACTTTCTAATAAATTTCTACTTTTATCTTAAACAGTCTAAAAACGCAAGTGTAATGCATTAGGGAACTGAGTCAGTTGCTAAATCCAATTAACCCAAGCATTAGATCACTTGTTTTCTTTCCGCCCAATGTATTGACAATTAAAACTGTTGGAGAGAAGTTCCCACGTTTATTTTAGATCATGAAGCCCCATGCTCCCTATAATCATTTGGAGACATGAAGTTAGATAACACAGAAGAAAGAGCAAGCATCACTCCCCCCCCCCCCCCCTCTCCCCACTCCACGCCCAATCCCCACACCCGTTCTTCATTATCTATTATTTAAACAAATTAACACCAAGGAAACTAAAAACTAAATAAAAATTCAAGTTTAAAGATGACATAAATTTGAGCAAGATGTAGCCATTGTAAGTCAAAGAAGAAGAGCCGCGTAACTGGAATAAAGGTTAGTTCGATGAATCCTTCTTGTGGTTCTAGAAGTTATGGTTCATGTCCAGCTCATGACAATGCCTATTATATCATTTAATATGTTGCAGCGCCTCTATTTTCTCACTAGTTACACGGATGAATACCACATTCTCTTTGTTATAAATATGGAGTCAGATTCAGCCACATGGAAAATAGAACAGCCTCATTTAGATTCTCTTTAAGACATTAAAAGCATCTGTTGAGGGTGTGGGATTGTAATAAAAACTAGATTTACGAATCCTTTTAAGAAGATAGGACTACTACTCCTGCTTGCTCTTGCTCTTGGCTGTTTATGAAAATCCCTTTAGTTCGTCTTAGAGAACAGAATAAGGAATTCTATTTTCGTTCTTGGCAAACTTGGGTCTTCATGTTTCACCCCCCTTACTCAATCTCTCTATTAAAAATTCCCTTCTCCTTTTCGTAATAATAAGGTCAGCTTTGAAGCTAATAATCTCCGAGCTCTTCCATCTACAAAAGTACAGATTTCCTATTGAAAAAGAAGGGCCTCCAGCTGGGTGGGAGTAACATAACCGTCTATATCTATGAATCTGACCATCACTAAAAAATGAACAAAATGTGCTGGTCGTAATAAATTGAGTTTCCTGTTCCAGTATAAAAGTTCTTTTTTTCTTAAGGGAAAGACCATAACTGCAAAGGTGGAAGCTGTTAGAATATTTTATTCCCTTATGTGGCCTCTACTATTTATGTAATTATTGGGCTTACATATTGTATTAATTTATTACTTTATTTATGGGTTTGGTAATTAATTGTGTGACCCATAAATATTATTACTAATATTAAGTTGGCATAATGGGCCCTAGGGTTTCATAATCTTGATGGACGATTTTGACCCTTAGCTATCTAATAAATAAAACAGTTAGGGTTTGGTCCCAGTTGTCGTCTCAAGAACTTTATACACACCTATACATCCATCCTAAGATTGAGAGAGACAATTGAAGACCTTCACCCTTACGCGCAGCGGAAGCTTGATACATACAAGATGTCTTCTCTCAATTCATGTAAATACTGATTATTATGATTATTAATGTTATTTTTATTCTATGCAATAGCACGTTCCGATATAATTGATTTAATCTGGTATCAAGAGCATGGTTACGTTATTGTATAGAATAAATTAATTATGTTGTTATGTCAATAATTTTAATTCCGCATAACCGCTTTATTGGTATAATATAGAATTATTAAGTATGTTTCATGAAAAAGAATTTTTGAAAGTAACGTAAATCTTTTCCCGTTCATTTATTGTGATTATGATTTCGTGTGTTGTATTTACGAATTCATTATTTTGCTATACTCTGTCAATTCATCATATATATATATATATAATGAATTCTGATTCATGACATCACTGCTAAACAAACTTTAAGAAATAATTTATGGTGATGATGGTGAAAATTGCCTTGCACACTTCTCAAGATCAGAAGGATATGATATAAAATTAAAGTAATTGTATTCAATCAATTCATTTGCTCCTGCGATAGTTAGGGGGGAAGAATTAATAGGCAGTTGCTTTATTATTTTAGTTCTTTCATATTAATATTGCAAGGAGACAAATCCACATAAAGCAGCATGTGTGCGTTGAAGGATTTTTTAAAAGAATTCCTTTGAATAGGGCTACATCTGCATCATGTTCTGCTTTAATTTACATCATGTTCTGCATCATGATTCATGTATTCTGCCAAATTTATTGGACAAATATTAAAGTAATATGTATTGACTTTATTTTCTCAATATAATATTATTATGTTCTCATGTATTCAAGTTAAAATTAATTTAAATATTTTATAATTGACTCATGTTCATAACTATATATCTTAATTTAAGATGTTAGAACATGATATGATATATTATTAATTAGGGCTTTTAAATTGTTACATGTAAATTATAAATAATGTTAATTTTCAAACTTGATTAATATGTTATTTAAAGAAAATTGAGTTTGATCATAATAATTTACATGTATGCGTGACTCTTTTATTGTTAAAATTAATAATCAATCCAACGGAGGGTTATTAATTGAAACAATTAAAGATTAAGGAAAGTCACATAATGTTACATTTAATAAATTAATATTTTAATTTTACCCAACGGAAAAATTAGAATTAGAATTTATTAAATGGAATTTTATTGCATAAGTAACATGTTTTTTTCGTTTCTGCCCAACGGTGATGCGTGGATAAATGTGTTGTGCATTATTTTATAGGGATGTTATTAGCATATTATTAATTGGACCAACGAAAGATTGATAATTATGCACCAACATCTCATTAAAATTTATTTTTGGGTGTTGTAAATAGATTTTATGCAACTAACTGCTTGCCATACAGTTGGTTTTATTATGAATAATTTTTTATTATTGTTGTACATTGTGGATTTCTTTTAGTTATTTATAAGCACGCTTATGAGCTTGATTATGTTTCAGCATTGACTCCAACTAGTATTTCTGCTTATGTTGCTCATTTGACTACCACTAGATCTCATAAGAAGAAGGCTCATAAAAATGGCAAAAGTTTTTAAGAATAAGGATAAGTAAATTTCTACTAACACAAATAAGGCAAATTATTCAGGTAACAACTCTGATGCATGTCCTAAATGTCACTTCTGTAAGAAGCAAGGACATAATAAAAAAGAATGCCCTAAATTAAAAGAATGGCTTGAAAAGAAAGGTATATCGTCCTTCAATTATGTAACTTATAAATCATTTCTAATTGATGTTCCTTCTAATACATGGTGGCTTGACACTGGTGCTATGGTTCACATTACTAATTCATTGCAAGGATTCCTTTCAAAGAAAACACTCCAAAAGGGGGAAAGAACCATTAAAGTTGGTAATGGAGAGTCTATACAAGTTGAAGCTGTAGGAACTCTCCCTTTAGTTTTGGAGAGTGATTTCACCTTGTATTTATATGATACTCTTTATGTTCTCAGTATGACACGAAATTTAATTTCTGTATCTAAACTTGACGTTGATGGATTTTTGTTTAACTTTGGGAATAATAAAATATTTATTTATCATTACTCTCATGTTATCGGTTCTGGCTCTTTAGAGGGAAACCTCTATAAGATAAATTTGGATAATGTTTTGTTGAATCCTTATTAACAATGAATGTGACAGAAAATACCTTTAAAAGTGGAAATAAGAGAAAACTAGATAATGAGAATTCTTCAAAATTGTGGCATAAACGCTTAGGCCATATTTCAAAAGACAGAATGCAACGTCTTATAAAGGATGGAATTCTTCATTCACTAGATTTTTCTGATTTTGACCATTGTATTGAATGTATAAAAGAAAAATTTGTGAAAGGTAATAAGAAATAAGCTACTAGAAGTGGTGCACTGCTTGAGGTGATTCACACTAATATATGTGGATCATTTTCTCCAGAAATTGGGGGACATAAATCTTTCATTACGTTCATTGATGACTATTCTCGTTATACTTATGTCTATCTGATTAATGAAAAATCTGAATCACTAAATATGTTTAAAATTTTCAAGGCTAAAGTTGAAAATCAACTTGACCGAAAAATTAAAGTAGTGAGATCAGATAGAGGCGGAGGGTATTATGGTAAACACTCCGATACAGGTCATAGTCCTGGCCTATTTGCTTTATTTTGTCAAGAAAATGGAATCGTCACTCAATATACAATGTCTGGTGCACCGCAGCAGAATGGTGTAGCTGAGAGGCGAAATCGTACCCTGATGGATATGGTACATAGTATGTTATGCAATTCCAACTTAACGATATTTTGTGGACTGAGGCATTAAAGACAGCTGTTCATATTTTAAACCAGGTTCCTAGCAAATCTGTCCCTAACACTCCTTATGAAATTTGGACAGGTAGGAAACCTAGTTTAAAATACTTACGAGTGTGGGGCTGTCCAGCTGAGGCTAAGATTTTAATCCACAAATAAAGAAACTTGACTTTAAAACCATTAGTTGCCATTTCATTGGATATCCTGAGAGATCTAAGGGTTTTCGATTTTGCTGTCCCTCTCATACCACTAAAATTGTTGAGACTAGGCATGCAGGTTTTTTAGAGAATGGTGATTTAAGTGGGAGTGGTGAGCCTAAAAAATTGATCTTGAAGAAAATAGGATTTATGTTTCTAATCCTGTAATTAAAGAGGGTGAGGCACAACAAACTTTTATTGAGGCGAATGATGCCCCTGAGATAGCTGAACCACCACCTAATGTTAAACCCCACATTATTGAAAATCATATTCCTGAAATTGTGCAGTCTTTACGTAGGTCCGAAAGACCTAGAAAGCCTGTTAATTTTGATGATTTTATAACCTATCTTAATAAAATTGAATATGATTCAAGTAAGATTAATGATCCTATCTCCTTTAAAAAGGCCATTACGAGTGCTCAATCAACTCAATGGCTTGAAGCCATGAATGATGAGTTGAAATCAATGGAGCTTAATAACGTTTGGGATCTTGAAGAATTACCAAAAGGTATTAAACCTGTTGGTTGCAGGTGGGTCAATAAGACCAAATTAGATCCTAAAGAAAACGTTGAAAGGTATAAAGCTCGATTGGTTGCTAAGGGTTTCACTCAAAAATGAAGGTGTGGATTATAAAGAAACTTTCTCTCCAGTATCCAGGAAAGATTCATTTAGAATAGTCATGGCTTTAGTAGCTCATTATAATTTATAGTTACATCAGATGGATGTTAAAACTGCATTCCTTAATGGTAACTTGCATGAGAATGTCTATATGGCACAACCAGAAGGTTTTTTTGGTTAAAGGCAAGAAACATATGGTATGTAGACTTAAGAAGTCCATATATGGGTTAAAACAGGCTTCTCGACAATGGTATCTTAAGTTTCACGAGGTGATGAGTACTTTTGATTTTAAAAAAAATATAGTGGATCAATGCATATACTTGAAGGTCAGTGGGAGTAAATTTGTTATTCTTGTTTTGTATGTTGATGATATACTACTTGCAAGTAATAACTTGGACATGTTGCATGAGACCAAACGTTTCCTTTCTAGAAATTTTGATATGAAGGATCTCGGTGAAGCCTCTTATGTTATAGGTATTGAAATTCATCGAGATAGGTCTCGCGGGATATTAGGATTGTCCCAAAGAGGTTATATTGACAAAGTTCTTAACAAATACAACATGCAAAATTGCTCCCCTACTGTCGCCCCTGTTGTTAAGGGTGACAAATTTGGCTCATATCAATGCCCTAAGAATGAACTTGAATGTGATCAAATAAATCTTATTCCCTATGCTTCTGTGGTTGAGAGTCTTATGTACGCTCAAATTTGTACACGTCCAGATATAGCGTATGTAACTGGCATGCTTGGAAGTTACCAGTCAAATCCAGGTTTGGATCACTGGAGAGCAGCCAAAAAGGTTTTACGCTACTTACAAGACACTAAGGATTTTATGCTTACATTCAGAAAGAAAAACAGATAACCTTGAAGTTGTTGGTTATTCTAATTCTAATTTTGCTAAGTGTAAAGACGAAAAAAAATCTACATCAGGGTACATCTTTATGCTTTCAAGATGCCCTGTTTCGTGGAGAACTCATAAGCAAGAGTTAACTACCACTTCCACGATGATAGTATAATATGTGGCTTGTTATCATGCTACTTGTCATGCCGTATTATTGAGGAATATTATTTCATGACTTAAAGTTATAGATTCCATTTCAAGGCCATTGAAAATATTTTGTGATAATGATTCTGCTGTTAGTTTTTCCAATAGCAGCAATCCGAGTGGTGCTGGACTATACCTCGACACTAAGTACTTATTTGTCAGGGAAAGAGTTGAAGATCAAAGCGTTGTCATTAAGTATATTAGTACGCATGATATGTTAGCGGATCCACTTACGAAAGGCTTACCACCCAAGCTCTTTTTAGAGCATATTGCCGGCATGGGTTTAACTAGTAGTCTTAATTAGTGAGTTATTTTGATGTAAGACGACATTTTTGAGCTCGTTGTTTTGAACTTCACATTATGTTTATGGTTTGCCATTCTCTTTATTGTGCACACTTGAGAATTTATGAGCAAACAGAACGATTATGTTTTGGACCATATGAATGAGTTTAATCTATTACCACTTATGTAAACTCTATTCATACTTGTTATGCTTAATGTTAATATTTGTTCTAATAAAACTACTAATTGTGTAACTAATGGGGATCTTGTGTTAATAGTGACACAAAGGTTGTATTAATTCGCATTGGTATTTTTATTTGAACAGAATATAGACATTAAATTAATACGTGGCCAAATTAACGATTGTAAGCATTATATTTTGTATATAAATAGTATTTCAGCCAAGTGGGAGAATGTTTGAATATTTTATTCCCTTATGTGGCCTCTACTATTTATGTAATTATTGGGCTAACATATTGTATTAATTTATTACCTTATTTATGGGTTTGGTAATTAATTGTGTGGCCCATAAATATTATTACTAATATTAAGTTGGCATAATGGGCCTTAGGGTTTCATAATCTTGATGGACGATTTTGACCCTTAGCTATCTAATAAATAAAACAGTTAGGGTTTGGTCCCAGTTGTCGTCTCAAGAACTTTATACACACCTATACATCCATCCTAAGATTGAGAGAGACAATTGAAGACCTTCACCCTTACGCGCAGCGGAAGCTTGATACATACAAGATGTCTTCTCTCAATTCATGTAAGTACTGATTATTATGATTATTAATGTTATTTTTATTCTATGCAATAGTACGTTCCGATATAATTGATTTAACAGAAGCCACTTCCAACATGCACAAACAACTTTTTTTGAATATTAGTGGCCTTGGAACATAATTTATTGAGTCTTTTATGTGATTTTAGTAGGGGGGGGCTTTTATTTAAAAAAAAAAGGGGGGAGATTTACGTAGAACACTCAGAACCCAAAAGTAATACACTAAGAATCTATTAAAAATGAGCTCCATATAACAAAAAACCCATCTCTTCCGGTACTAAAGAAGGAAAAAAAGAAGAAGGCAGGCTTACCTGCGAGCCTCCGACAAACGCAGGCAACTCGCTGTTTGTTTTTCTGCTTTTAATTTGCTTTTGTTTTTTTGGGTTTGCCAGTTGATTTTCTCCACTTGGGTTGTTTTTAAATAATAAAAATAGGTCAGGCTAACCGCCTAGGCTCACCTAGCCTTGCGCCTTGTACGCCTGTCCTTGCCTCGAGCCTCGGTGCGCAACTAGGCACGCCTTTGAAACTTATGGGAAAGACGAATGATACTTTCAATTCTGTCCAGGTCTGCTTTGGTCTGTGTTTTGATGGCTGTACATGCTAAATTTCTGGTACAATCTTGGCGATGAAGACAACAAGCCCAAAACCGAGATCTATCTTATGAAAATTTCATTATGTTTAATTTGGGAGAAATTGATATATTTACTTATATAATTATTAATTACTGGGGGTTTAGGATTTTAATAAATATTATCATTTAGTTAGGATAGTTAGTCGTTTAAAATTTTAATTGAACCCCAAGTAATATTAGAATTTCGAGTCTATTTAAATAGTCATACAATGCCCACATGATTATTCATTAAATAGACTATTGATCTTGAGCTATGAATGATTTTCCTCTATTCTGCAGATGAGAAATCCTTGGGTAGTGAAGTGCGGAGCCTCACTAAGTTATAGATTCTCGCCGCACTAACCAAATTATAGATTCATGGAGTAGTGAGATGCGGAGCCTCACCCAAGTTAAAGCTACCCACCTAGTTTTTTACTTTCAAATGGGGAGACTATATTCACAAAAACTTCAAGAAACACAATACAAGTGAGGACTTGGACAAGACAACTGATGACACACAATCTAAGTGAGGAAAAATATCCTGACAATATAGAAGATCAATCTAACCATCTGCAAGTCTAAGAAGAACTCTCAAACTTAGGAGAGGAACTTCTTGAATAGCTCCGAAAAAGCTAAAAAAAAGAAAAGAACCAGAATACTTGTCAATGAGAGAGGCAGAAACACAAAATGCCATCATTATATCAGTTAGATTAGACCCAAATACACCTACATTTCGAATTTCAGCTACAAAATCAGGCATCAAGACATAATAATGAAAAAAGACCTAAATACACATACATTTCGAATTTCAGCAAAAAATATGGCATCAAAACATAATAATGAAAAAGACAAAAATACACATGCATTTCGAAATTCAGCTACAAAATCACTAAATCAGGCATCAAGACATAATAATGCAAAAAAGAAAACAAACCGTTGATTCTGGGTCTGGGTCTGGTTTTACATCAGCAAAGAGGTCGGTCCAATTTGGGTCCAGACCATCATCATCATCTAACTGCCCAGCCCACTCCCTCCAATCATCTCTGAGATTAGTTAAAACTAAACCCAATTAGATTTCCTCAAAAAGCAACAACTATTTAGTTTCAAATTGAAAATTTCCAAAAATAAATTGAAGGAAAAATAATAATATCAGAACTCAAAATAAGCACAAGAATTGGACATGGGTAAGTGAGATTTTCACATATATTATTTTTATAAGAACATATTCCAACCTCAAGAAACTAGACCTTTGCATTGCTGGCTCAGAATTTTGACTCGTGAACTCCAATCCCAATTTGGGTGAGTAAATGATTGGTACAACGGGCCGTTTATCTTGTTCCTGTTTGCTTGCACGGCTGCAACTCAACAATTGAAGAAGTTGGATTTGTTTCGGTATTTCTCGTGAGTTTCTTAGTCTTTGTTTCGGCTTTGTTTGACTGTAATTAATGGTATGATGTGAGGTTCTATATTATGTTACTGTGGATTGAAGAACAGGATAGTATTCCACCGTGTAAACAGCATACCAGAAAAAGGTCTCGACCGTTCCCATTTTCCGTATGGAATATGATGTTTGAGTTTGTTGAAATAGTAAGTCTGGATAAGGGGTATATGTGACATTAGACAAACTTAAGTAAGAATATTCTTGTAAATCAACCGTGAGTCTGAGTTAGTTGACAGTGTTATAAGAGGATAATAATGGTGTAACTGGGAGATTATTGAACTAATAATAGTTTTCCGTTTCTATCTCTAGAATATTCTTCTCTCTCTATTCTTCTTATAATATTTGGTATCAGAGCGGTACCTTCCTAGAGGTCATTAATGGCGGAGGGAACTCGTTTGGCACAAATGAAAAAATCTCACAAAATTGTTGATGAAAAGTTGCAGGATTTTGGTCGAGGACATGACAGTTTGGAAGCCATTGTTACAGCTATGGGGGAACAATTGGTGGGATTTGATGATAGATTGAAAGCTATGGGACTTGGTGTGGATGAACTTAAAGGGGAAATGCAGAGGAATTTCCAAACAATCATGGCTGTCATCAACAATGTTGCTAAGGAAGGACATCTAAAGGACGTCATGGGTTCTGATTCGGAGGAAGAAGACGGAGCAATTCTAACGAGAAATTATAGGGCTGAATCCGATACAAAGCTCTCTAATCTACTTAAGAATTTTAAAATTGAATTTCCTAGATTTGATGGTACTGAACCTAGGACTTGGATACGGAAGTGTAATAAGTTCTTTAATTTTAGTCCCATGAATGATGAAAGTAAAGTAGCCCTACCCCAAATTTATTTGGAGGGTAAAGCAGATTCTTGGTTTCAAGAATTCCAAGATGAAGTGGGAATTATTGGGTGGCCAAGATTTGTGGAATAAATATTGATTAGGTATGAATCACCTAATGCTAAGGATCCATTTGAGGAATTTAAAATTTTGAAACAAATTGGTTCTGTGAGTGAATATCAAGAGGAGTTTGAACGGTTGAAGTCTGTTTTGAAGTCCAAAAGTATGTATTATACATAGGAATTTTTTGTTTCAAATTTTATTAATGGATTGCAGAAGGAGATCAGACATGTGCTTAAATTGTTGAAACCTCCTACTTTGTCTGAAGCTATAAGTATGGCAAAATATCAAGAATCTGCACTAGCAGAGCTTGATACTCCAAATCACAATAATGTCTTTCTTGCCCACCACCACCTTAACCCCTTTATTGTCTAAACCAAATTCTTCACTGATTCCTTTCAAATCCCATAATCAACAACCAAAACCATATAACTCCAGTTCCAATTATACCAGATCACAATATTCCAGTTCCAACAATTCCAGTACCAAGTATACTAGACATACCACAACTTCTAGCTCATATCCTTCAACCAGTTCAACTAAATCAAACCCATATGTCACCTGTAGAGATGCAACAGAGAAGAGAGAAGGAGTTATGTTATAACTTTGATGAAAAGTTTACTGCTGGCCATCAATGCAAGAGACAACAAATTTACATGTTAAAACTTGACTCAGAGGAGCAACATGAGGAAATTTAAGTCATTGAAGAAACTGAGGAATTAGATTATTCAGAGGAAATTCCTAGTGACATGGAGATTTCTGTAAGGGCCTTAAATGGGGAAGTGAACCACAATACTTTACGAGTCAAATGAATGGTTAAAAAAACCATTGACAATTTTGATTGACAGTGGAAGCACTCACAGTTTCCTTGATTCAAAAGTTACAGAAATTCTAGGGTGTAATTTGGAGCCAACAACTAAGTTACTTGTTACAGTGGCGGATGGAAGTAAAATCATAAGTGATGCCAAATGTCCTATGTTGAAATGGTCCATGCTGGGGCAGGAGTATGTACATGAAGTTAGGGTGTTACCACTAGGGGGTTATGATGCGGTGTTGGGAGTGGACTGGATGGGAAAATACAATCCAGTTACCTTTGAATTCCATAAACTAAAACTGACTTTTTAGAGGAATGGGAAACAAGTTACAATAAGGGGAACTACTAAACAAGCTATGTTGCAGCCTATCACAGTGAAGGGAATTAAAAGACTTGTTAAGAAGAAGTGTTTGGGTTTGATTAGGCAATTATGTTCACTAACAACACCAGTGGAAGTCCAGGACAGTAGTGCACAATCAGCTACAGGAGTACAAAATCAACTAAAGCCTTTAATTGAAGAGTTTTATGTGGTGTTTCAAGAGTCCAAGCAGTTACCTCCGCACAGTTCTTGAAGCCACAATATTAAGTTGAAGGAAGGAGCTCAGCCAGTAATTAGTAGGCCCTATAGGTACCCTTTTGCACAAAAGAATGAAATTGAGAAAATGATTAAAGAGATGTTGGATAGTGGAATCATACAACACAGTACCAACTCTTTTGCTTCACCAGTCTTATTGGTTAAGAAAAAGATGGAAGTTGGTGGTTTTGCATAGATTATAGGGCCCTAAACAACATCACCATAAAAGATAAGTTCCCTATACCTGTGTTGGAAGAACTTTTAGATGAGATCAATGTGGCTATGTATTTTTCTAAAATTGACTTGAAGGCTGCTTACATGCAAATACGGATGAATGAGGATAACGTGCAGAAAACAGCTTTCAAAACCCATAGTGGACACTACGAATTTCTAGTTATGCCCTTTGGGCTGAATAATGCCAGCAACATTCCAAGCCTTGATGAATACCATTTTTGCTGAATACTTAAGGAAATCTATTTTGGTTTTCTTTGACGATATTTTGGTCTATAGTAAGAATTTCCAATCTCATTTATGTCATCTTAACACAATTATTCATGATTCTTAGAGATAAACAACTCTTTGCAAAAATGTCAAAGTGTTTTTTTACTCAGGAAAAGATTGAATACTTAGGACACATTGTAACCAGAGAAGGGGTAACAGTGGATCCAACCAAAATAGTTGTGGTAGTTAATTGGCCTACACTGAAAATAGTAAAAGAATTAAGGGGTTTTTTGGGACTGGCAGGCTACTACAGAAAATTTGTTAAGTCTTATGGGGAAGTTAGCAAACCATTGACAATTTTATTACAAAAGGATAAATTTCAATGGAGTGATGCAGCTGAAGAAGCATTTCAACTGTTAAAGTTCACATTGTCTAGTACACCAATTTTACCATTAACTGATTTCACCCAACCTTTTGTGTTGGAAACAGATGCCAGTAACAAAGGAGTAGGAGCAGTTCTTATGCAAAATGATAGACCAATAGCATTCCTGAGTAAAGCATTAGGTCCAAGAGTTTTGGGTTTATCTACTTATGAGAAAGAACTCCTAGCAATTGTGATAGCAGTGCACAAATGGAGACCTTATTTGTCATCCGGGCAGTTTATTATCAGAACGGACCATCAGTCCTTAAAATATTTTATAGAACAAAGGATTACTACTCTGATTCAGCAAAAATGGTTATGCAAACTCTTGGGATTGGACTATGTTATTGAATATAGAAGGGGCAAGGAAAACATTGCAGCAGATGCACTTTCAAGAGTTAGTATGGATGACACAAATTGTTCTAGGATTTTAGTTACTATTTCTACGTGGATGGTGGACATGTCAAGCAGTTATGATGGAGATGTTAAAGCTCAACAGTTGATAACACAATGTTTATTAGATCCAAGAAACAAGATCAACAATTATAATCATGGGGTTTTGAGGTGTAATGGGGTTCTTTATGTGGGAGAAAATGGTGACTTACAGAAAAGACTAATTACTGATGTTCATACTTCAGCCAATGGAGGACATTCGGGAATCGATGTAACTCTTAAGAAATTGCAGCAATTGTTTTATTGGCCAAATATGACGGCACAAGTCAAGGAGTATGTTAAGCAATGTCATATTTGTCAACATATGAAGAGTGAATCAGTTGCCTCCCCAGGGTTTTTACAACCTTTGCAAATTCCAACTCAGGTATGGACAGATATAGTTATGGATTTCATTGATGTGTTTCCTAAATCAGAGGGTAAGGACAGTATTTTGGTGGTTATTGATAGATTGTCAAAATCTTGTCATTTCATTTCCCTCACACACCCTTATTCAACTCAAACAGTGGCACATGAGTTTTTTAAACATGTGTACAAACTTCATGGGTACCTCGCTTCTATTGTGATCGATAGTGACAAACTTTTCTCGAGTATTTTTTGGAAAGAGCTATTTAAAATGTTGGGAACAAATTTGTGTTACAGCACATCTTATCACCCCCAAAGTGATGGACAAAGTGAGAGATTGAATAGATGTTTGGAGCAGTATCTTCGGTGTATGGTTGGACAAAAGCCCAACCAATGGGTTAAATGGCGACTGCCGAATTCGGGTATAACACTAGTTATCACTCTGCTATCAAGCTAACACCATTCCAAGCACTCTATGGTTATTCACCTCCTCAGCTTCCTAGATACAATAGTCAAACTTCTAACGTTGCAGCATTAGATGCTTTCTTAAAAACTCATGAGGATATGTTGAAACTACTAAAAGAAAATCTGCATATTGCTCAGCACAGGATGAAACAAAATGCAGATAAAAAGAGGTCAGAAAGAGTTTTTCAAGTGGGAGACTGGGTATATCTGAGGCTACAACCCTACAGACAATCTTCAGTAGTAATGAGGAAGTCATAGAATCTTGCACCCAGATTTTACAAACCTTTTCCAATTGCTAAAAAAATTGGTTCAGTAGCCTATAAACTAGAGTTACCTCCTACTTCCAAAATTCACCATGTGTTCCATGTTTCCTTATTGGAAAAGAAATTGGGAAACACCATAGTTCCTCAAACTATTTTACCACCACTTGGGGAGGAAGGGCAATTAAGGATGGAACCTGAGAAAATTCTAGAAAGAAGAATGGTTAAGAGAGGTAACAAAGTTGTGGTACATGTATTGGTGCAATGGATTTCTTCAGCTCCGGAAGATTCTACATGGAAGGATGCGACTGAGATTGAAAAGAAGTTTCCAACTTTCTAGTTTTAAAGTTCAATTTTCCTTTCAGTTTAGTTTTTGTTGACATTACATGTAGCTGCAATATAGTTCCTTCTTAGTTTCAGTTCAGTAATTACATTTTGATCCTTGAGGACAAGGATCTCATAAGAGTGAGGCAATGTTGTAACAGTAAATGTAAATAAGGGGTATATGTGACATTAGACAGACTCAAGCAGGAATATTCTTGTAAATCAACTGTGAGTTAGTTGACAGTGCTATAAGAGGAGAATAATGGTGTAAGTGGGAGATTACTGAAGTAATAACAATTCCCCTTTTCTATCTCTAGAATCTTCTTTTCTCTCTATTCTTCTCATAATAGAGTTCTTCCGTATTTTGCTACAAAATAATATTTTAATTTTTGTTACAATTAGGCCTGATAATTTTCTCCCACGAAATTGATCTTGATGGAATCCTAATTTTAAATCTTATAAGGTACTCTTAACGTCAATAACTGTATGATCTCCTAATCACCAAACTACTATGAAAAAGGCTATATAGAACCATCACACCAATTTCGAGTAAAAATTGCGCCAGATAGCTCAACGGACGGACTGCGAAGACTCAAAGATCTGGTCAAGGACCCATCTTCCCGGATTTGGAAAAGGTTAAGCCCTATGTCATTGCTTAGCTCTCGGAAAGAACTTTCCAGAAAGGTATGGTACGCATCCATAGGATTCCTGAATTGCAAGTTATGAAGGTTTCAAGCAACCTGCGCAACGATCGAGGTGCATGTACTTCGAGATGACAGGGCCCACCAGGCCCAGCCGCAAGTCTACCTATGGCTGGTGTAACGCCCGAAAAAATCGAACATTTATTTGAATGAATCTTATTTGATTTATTGAATAAAATTTGATTATTTGTTTATTAAACTAAGTAAGCTAATCAAAGGTCATTCTATGACTTAGAGAATGCAGAAATGGTTAGGATTCTGGCTACGTGCTAGAAATAATTGATGTGAATTTATAAGACAAAAATAAAAGATTTTCGGAAATAAAAATATTTTTGAGAAAAAGACAAAATAGACACTATTCACATGATGAAACCCTAAGGGTTAGGGTTTGAGAACCCTAAGTCTTTCTGGCAGATTGGAATGTCGGAATGACATTCTATCGAAAGATTTGACGGTAATATATCGTGAAAAGTTAAGCTAGCTGAGAAAAGTTTTCTCGGAAGAAAATCACTATTCGTCCTTTTCTGCTCGGGAATTATTATTGAAATTTTGAGAAACGCGTAGTGATAGGATTCTAAGACGAGATAGAATATGTAATAATATTTTATTTATGGTTAGCGAAGTTTTCGCTTGCGGACTTAAAACCCTAAAGGTTAGGGAAAGTAAAATCTAAGAATAATTGGTTAAGTATAAAAATAAATGGTTATTATACGGAATGAATACGAATATAATGCGAGATATTGTACGAGTATAATACGAAGAGGATACGAGAATTAATACGACGTATAATACAAATTTTAGACGAAGTAAATACATTCAATTTGAATTAAATTTAATTACTAAACTCGTGGATCGAACTGATGGGTTAACGGGTGGGTTAAACCCATGGGGAAAACCATGGGCACATAAGATGATAAGTTGGACATGTGGGGTGCATGTGCTAGCATATGGCTTTACATGGCAAGACATGGGGCAAAGGAGGTTTGGTCCTAATGACCAAACTACCCTAAGCCTTGCAAAGTCTATAAATAAGAGGCTTTGGCTAGCCATTTGTTGGTTGATCAATTTGATAATTATATTGAGAGAGAGAGAGAGAGAAGAGAAGCTAGCTTATACTTTGATAAGGAAATCAAGCAACTAAGGAGCCAAGAAGTTCATAAGTCTTTTATCAAGAACACCAAAGAACAACAAAGGTATAAAGATAAGGAAATTTGATGATAATCAATTGTCTTTCAATATAGATTTGATAGAGAAGTGAATTGGTGGTGCATGATTAATAAGAAGTCATAAGGTTGGCTAAATGGTGAATTAAGAACACTAATAAGCTATGAGTAATGAAATCATATTAAGTGATTAAGGAACTAATGAAGAACTTATCAAATTCTTGAGAATTTGCATGATAAGCATGAGAGACCATTAAAACTTAAATGTTTAGAATGGTTAGAGTCATTAAAGAACAACTAATGGATTGATTCCATTTGGTTTGGAGTAAAAATATCGAATAACGAAGATTCGGTGAAAGTTACGCGATTAGACATTAAACGTCGAAACCGTGAATTTTCTTGGAATAGAAGTAAAAAGTCGCTGTTTGATTCAGAAACGATGGTTTTCGATGGCGTAACGTGTAATTAGGTAAATAAGACTTGCGAGAGCAAGAATGAAGCAATTCGTACTTAGAACGAAGAATTGAGTGTCGAATGTTCACGAACGTTTAACGAACGGGTAATCGGCGAATTTCTCGCCAACGGATTCTGAAATGAATTCCGACATGATGAAATCATAGAACATAGAATATGTGAACTATTGGCTTTGGAACGAGCCAATTCCGAGTTGTAACGATCGTGTTACGAGCTCGTGGAAATTCAAAATTTTCAGAATCTGGGGGCCGGCGTTGCCGCGCCGTCTAGACCCTTGTTCCCAGCGCTGCAGCGCCAAGGCAGGGCTTAGACACTGCGAGGCAGCGCCGCGGCTCCAGCCTTAAGCCTTTGGATGGTGCTGCCGCGCCCTTAAGGAAAAAATTTCTGACGTAAAGATTTCTTAACCTAGCTTTCTATATGGTAATTATGGGGCAACTATATGGTTAATATTCATGAAAAGAAATCACTTAAACAACATGTTTAAGAATGGTTTTATTAATTAAACGTTGACAAAACATATTTAAATGTAAAACTTGAAATCCGATAATGTGAACTATGAATCGTAATCGAGTTGTGAGCGTGCCTTAAGGTTATATAACATATAATAGAGGTGCATAATGCATGAATGACATCGAATGAAGTTAAAACTCATGTAAATTCTACACGGAGTCCGATAACGAGAATCCAAAGGGAATGCGATTAATGTAACGAACCGGTTAGGGTTTCGTCCTTCATTGTGCTTAATGATGATTGACGGGAGGCGATTTATAACATATAGATGTTAATAAGCCGTAATAAACGTTAAATAACTTGAACTAATGTTATTAGCTTAACAATTCGTTAAGTTATACAAGAAGAAGAAGAAGATAGGTTATACATTGTATATCAATTGCGAATTCTCATTGGTATGCTATGTGTTATGCTTTGTAGAAGTTGTAAAGACCGAGTAGAGTAAACATAAAGGTTTAAAGACGCAAATGCAAGTTTTCTAAACTCTTGTCTATACCTTGTGTTGGACAAGCTGTCATTATGCATGATTTCTTATACATAAACTGTTATTGAATAGTCGATGCCATTTGATTCTGCTAGACTGAGACTTAGAATATATTGTTTGGTTTTCCACAAATCTTTGCAGAATATTTACAATGTGGTTATCATATGCCAATTGCTTGGAACGGATTCTCAAGTAAACACGAGTATGAATAAACAAATGTTTTTACGTCGTTAATTTGACAGGCACGTGAGGTTGCCACCAATTAAAAGTAAATACGTTTAATGTACGAGTGTTGATCAACATAGAGTACTACAGGCTGATCACCTGGATGTGCTCGTAAGCTATATCGAACTTACGGCCTCAGTGCCGGGTTGTTCCATTCATGAATGAGAACTAAATGATGGTTCATGGTCGTTGACCAATACAGATTCCGAAGAGGCTATAAGTTTTTGGGAATGGTTTTAAAGGAATCAAAACGTTATTTTGATTATTCTTAAGTACTTCATAATTATTGTACAGTTATTAAAGACAAAGTTATATGATTCTTGATTTTGTGGTTTCAAGATATGTTGTTGAACTTGCTGAGATATTTATGCTCATTCTTGCTTAAAACTAAATGATTTAAGCTAAGAGAGAACGGACCGAAGGATCCGGTAAAGACAAGGGCAAGTCCAAGATGGACAAATAGTGATTCTTGTAATAGCATAGTATTAGTATTGTAATAACTAATATTATGACACAGAATCAATGTAATGGTTACAAAGAACCTGAGAAGGGATTAATAGAATGTAATACTTAGTAAACTCATGAATGTTATGGAAGTCTTTCATTGAATGTATGAGTAGATTGTGTAACGACCCCAAAATTCATACAATACAACTCTCGACATCGGTCGTTAATAATACAACTTTATTTTAACTTTACATCATGATTCGATATTAAAATCACTAAAAATGCGAAATAATTAAAATTTTTATATAATCCTTTCTTTATTGCCCTGAATCTCAATCTTTACATAACATCTCTTCTATTCAAACCTATATCATGAATCAATATTCATATACATCGGATAGCTCAACTTATAATTTATCAATCATGTTACATTTAAAACAATTACATTACTCATCTAGAATAAATAATCTTCGTGAATATGGATCTCTATAATTCACTTAGCACGTATCCTTACCTTGAAATCTTGACCTGCAAAATTTATTATTTGCAAGAGTGAGCTCGACAGCTCAGCAAGTTCTAACAATTTTCATGCATCACAAAGCACATAATAACATGCTCAACATACATCTCATAATAATTAAAGTAACATGGCATACATGCTTCAATTCACATAGCAAATATAAAGATTGAGTTCCTTACTCAATCAACATTCTTTAATCAATCAATGTAGTCATAAATTGACTTTAACATTCATGTTTACAACATATATAACATATCATGCTCTTTGCAAAATAATTTAAAACAGTTCATAATATCATCAAGTTCACATAGAAAATAGGAACCGAAAGACTGCCTGGCTTGTAGATTACCAAATACCGAAAAATAGCTTAATATAATTTGCTTCATGATCCTACATAACGTATTATCATACGCATCAATTATTAGTCACCTAGCAACGCTTATCAAACGTCTAAGTAAATACTACTTTATACTTTTTAATTCTCTTCTATTTACTCGTTTGACACTCGCTGTCAAATCATATGTATAATTAACAATATCAGTTAATTATCATATAGCTAATCCTCATCGTTAGTTAACCAATCTAGGTTAACTCATTCCTCATTACTATTAAAATAATAATTGATTATCACATCACATAATCATATAACTTCTCACATAATTAATCAATTAATAATTACATACTCATATTAAATTATAACTAAACAAATTATAATTTAAACATCCACTTTAATTATAACTAATCAAATTACATCTTATGTTAATCAAATTATAATTATCAATCACTCTACATCATGCATAATTAAACAAATTACAACTTCTAATTATTCATGCATTTATTAAACTATAATTAAATAAATTATAATTTAAATTACACATTCATCTTAATTATAATTATCCCAAATTATAATTACATATTAATCAATTAAATTATAATTACACAATTATAATTTAAGTTAAACATTTACTCGATAAAATAAATCAACTAACCTTCATTAAAATTTAACAGGTTATAGATTAAATTAAATCCTTACTCTAATTATAATTATTCAAATTATAATTGCATATCATGTTCACTACATTATAACCAAACAAATTATAACTTAAGTTAAACATTTACTTAATTAAAATGAATTAACTAATAACAATTTAAGGTTTTCACCACCTTCTTCCTTTTCTATTTTGAAATAGCCAAATACACAATCATAACATTTTATTGCAAATCTTAGTTCATGTTAACACATAACCAAATCAATTTAGGTTTTAAAATTGTACAAATACTTTAAGTTTTCTACCTCTGCTCAGGTACTGGCGCAGCTGCGCCACCTTAAGCTTTGAAACCGGCGCAGCTGCGTTGGTGCACGATCTGGGAAACTCAGCCGGCGCAGCTGCGCTGTTTCTGCCTTTGTTACCTGCGCAGTTGCGCCGTAACGCGGACAGAAACAGTGCAGACTGCTTCCTTGCTTCACTGTTCTTCCCCAATATACCAATAATTGGCAATTCTAAATTACTCAGATAGTGTAAAGCATACATGTTCAACCATACACATGTACAACATAATTCAAATCACAAAAATCATATAAGTAATCAAAATCAAAGGTTTTAAAACCAAATTTTGCTATTTTCACAAAAACTCATACTTTTCACAAAATAATTCACCATAAATCCAATTCTCAACCAATTAAATTCATAATTCATGTATTATCTTCGTTATTGAAGCTAGTATCATGAACAACTCCCAATTTGAATTTTAACACATGATAAATCCTCAATTTTCATTCTAAAATTCAACCAAAACACATAAACCCATAAGAACACAAATTCTCCATTAGAAATTTGTTTTTACAATACTTTGATTTCTAAAAAATCGATTATAGTATACATGTAAGGGATTACAACATCTATCAATTCATTCATCATGTAATTAGCCAAATCATCCATTACAATTGTAATTATTTAAGAAATTCAAGAACACAAGAACTAAGAACAAGAGGTGGATTACTACCTTAAATCCTTAACTGAGCTTTGTTAGATCGTGAGAATAGATCTGATAATCCCTCTTTGATTTTCAGAATCACTGACCTCCTCTCAATTTTCTTTGTAAAAGTCACAGAGTGTTTACTCTCTGTATTTCTTTCTCTTCTTGTTCTTCTTCTAAGTAACGTAGTATTACAAAATATAACTGATAGGATATATATTATATATATAATACATAATCTATATATCAATGCTAGGTATTAAATACCCATTAACACCATAATATATATAAGTTGTAACATTTGGAATTTTAAAAAAAACCTTAAGGCTTGCATGGCAAAACACATTCTTTTAAAAACAGGTTTTAATAGTTAAAGCCCCGTTTGGCAAAACTGATTTAAAACAATACAAGGGCCTTATTTGGAAAAACGATTTTAACACTTTTAATACTTTTAACACATAATCTTAATGTTATATTTTAATTAATTAAATCTTAACATTATAATTTAATTAATTAAAAGTCTAATATAAATTAATCACATAATTATAATTATTCGCTAATTATAATTTCATGTAACACTCATCATATAACTCATCTAATTTAATTCTCTCAATTAAATTAGAACTATAACATAAAATCATTACATCAATTAAATAAAATATTAAATATTTAATTAATTAATATATTACACTTAATTACATTCCTCCACAATAATCACATAATTTATTTATTTAACTCAATAAATTATTTATTTAATCATTATATATTCTCTTCACATCAATTCATATATTTCACAACATATGACACGTATACACATATTCACACTCAAAACATCTCATAAATAAGAATTTTATTTATTAAATTTTCATTTATAAATTCTTAAAAATCCGAGATGTCACAAATTGTAGTACCGTGTAGCACCATATCCAGGGTTTGAAGGTATCCGAATTTGGGGGTGTCACAGGTTGGTATCAAAGCTTTAGGTTATAAAACTTAAAGGGGAAAAACATTAGGTTATAACCTTGAGAAGAGAAGTAGAAGTTAGAAGTAAGTAAACTCTACTAGAGTTTCAAAGAAGAAAGTAACTTTAAACATATTAAATGTGATATATGTTTTTAATATTTTGATTGTATACTAATCAAGTTATTATGTTTTATTGTATATAACAGGAATTATGGACATGTATAATGAAATACATGAAGTTAGTGAGGATTCAGTCAACTTTGTAGAGGTTGTACCGATGCCGATAATAGAGGTACCTGTAGTGATTCTAGAGGAGATTGATCCGGAGGAGGAGGATCCGTCCGAATACTCGAATAACTTTGACTTAGCATCATTGTTTGATGGTATGTCGGAGGAGGAGGTGGAGACAGTGCCGATTAATTTGGTACTACCTATAGAGGAGGAGGAGGAGTTAACACAGGCGGAGTCCATAAAGGCTCTGTTCATGGCAGTGTTGGATAGGAACATCCAATTGAGTAAGGAAGTGCGTGACCTTAAGCAGGAGGTTCACGACGTCCAAGAGGACAAGGAAGACATGGAGGTCTTCTGGGAGGTCGAGCACGACGAGAGGGTGCTGGCGAAGGATAAAGTCCGGGACTTAAAGTTAGAGGTCCAAGAACTAAAGGCAGAGCTTCTGAACAAGAAGCAAAAGATTAGCCGAATGTCCTACATACATAGGAGTTCACACGAGGATTATCAGCACCAGATTGCTGAGTATCCGGTGGATGAGGGACAGACTCGGCATACGATTAGCTGGGATATTGTGGCCAGTTTGGCTGATGCGGATTACGAGAATGCCGTGAGGCAGATGTAGTTCAATAATATGTATAGAAGAATTAGCTATGTAAATATTTGTGTAGCTAGTAATGACATAAAATCCTCTTTTGTATAAACAAGGGTAGTCTTTTGTAAATCCCAACTTTTGGAAAGTAATTGCGGGATAGTATTGTAAATGGCTGAAGCTATGTAATGACGAACGATGTAGTGTTATACTACGAAGAAACATCTTAATATAAAAGTTTATTGAAATGCTTGTCAATGTGATTGAGTTATTATTGATTTTTAATAATAATCGAATGAAGAAATAAATAATAACGAAAATATTTTTGCATTAACAGAAAATGCCGCCAAAAAGACGTCAAAGAAACTAGGAAGAAGAGCCTCGTAATAAGGAGGAGCAATGGAATAATAACCCGATGCAAGAGTTTGTGAACCTATTAGCTACGATTCTTAATAAGACAAGAGATAATGTATGCCCTAATCCTGGGGTAGGTCGTGGGACTACCTTCAAGGAGTTTAAGATTATAGATCCGCCTGAGTTCTATGGAACTACGGACCCTATAGCTGCCCAGGTTTGGGTAAAAGAAATTGAGAAGGCATTTGTCATAGCAAATGTTGGTGAGGCACAAAAGACTTCTTTTGCGACTTACATGATGAAGGGTGAGGCCAACTACTGGTGGGAGGCAAACCAGGGTAGGGCCGGAACAGAAGTGGTTACATGGACACAGTTCAAGGAGTTATTCTTCGAGAACTACTTCCCCACGAGTATGCAAGGAAGGATGAAGATTCAGTTCCTAGAACTGAAGCAGGGGGACATGACGGTTCCTCAATACGCAGCTAAGTTCAATGAACTAGCGAGGTTTGCTCCACACCAAGTGGACACAGAGTTACGGAAGGCGAGACAGTTCGAGCAGGGATTGAAACCCTAGCTCTATAACTGAATATCGATTTTCCAAAGTGTTACCTTTGGAACGGTGTTAGAGAAGGCGATTATAGCCGAGGGTGGTAGTGAGGCGTTATACCATAAGGAGAAAAAGAATAAGGGTAAGACTAACGTGTCAGTTAAAATTGAGGGAGCTAGTGGGAGTGGCTTAAAGAGGAAGGGTTTCAACTCCAGGAATACCGGAGTAAAGCAAGAATATCCTAAGAGAAGGATGGAGGCATGCAAGACTTGCGAGAAGACTTATCTGGGAGTTTGCCTCAAAGGTAAGGCAGTGTGTTACAACTGCGGACATGAAGGGCATATTTTGCCTAACTGTCCCAGTCCGAAAAAGAATCGTGGTTTTTTTGTGTGTGGATCTACGGACCACATGGAACGAAACTGTCCGAAGAAGGGTTCAGATGGTGGGAAAGGAGCTAGCGGTAGTAAGCTAGTAATTAGTGGCGCAGTACCATAGGGTAGACCGACTGGCCGCACTTTTAATATGACGGTCTAGGATGCGATTGCATCAAGCAACGTTGTAGCAGATATTATCCCGATCAATGACATAAATGCGTATGTATTGTTTGATTCGGGTGCAACATGTTCGTTTATAGCATGTGAATTTGCTAAACGATTAGGATTACCCCCCTAAAACTTGTAATACCATTGAATATTAAGGTAGCAAACGAAGAAGTAATTCCTGTTGATTGCGTTCATAGGAGTTGTTGTGTAGATATTAGAGGTAACAAATTTTTGGTAGATCTTATACAGATAAAGTTGGGAGAATTCGATGTAATTCTCGGGATGGATTGGTTGGTTAGCCATGGGGCGATTATATATTGCCAAAATAAAAGTGTGAACCTTTGGATTTCTAAGAAACCCAAGGTAGTGTTCTACGGTAGTAAATCACCGGGGAGCTCTTGTTGTTTAACCATGACGCAAGCCAGGAAATTATTAAGGAAAGGATGCGAAGGTTACCTGTGCCATGTTGTTGATACCCAGCGATTGGGAGCAACATTGGAACAAATACCTATAGTCAATGAATATGCTGACATCTTTCCAAGCTATTTGCCAGGTCTTCCACCCGATAGGGAGACCGAATTTGTTCTAGAAGTTGTGCCAGGGACGTCACTAGTTTCGAAGGCACCGTATCGTATGGCGGCAGTGGAATTGAAGGAGTTTATGATTCAGTTGCAAGAACTGTTGGACAAGAAGTACATGCAACCGAGTGTTTCTCCATGGGGAGCACCGGTATTGTTTGTAAAGAAAAAGGATGGATCGTTGAGGCTTTGTATCGACTACCGAGAGTTGAACAAACTAACGATAAAGAACAAGTACCCGTTGCCCAGGATCGATGATCTCTTTGATCAATTAAAAGGGGAAAAATATTTGTCTAAGATAGATTTGCGGACGGGGTATCACCAGTTGAAGGTTAGAGCGGAGGATGTACCTAAGACATCATTTAGAACTCATTACGACCATTACGAGTTCTTAGTGATGTCATTTGGGTTGACGAATGCGCCAGCCACATTCATGGATATAATGAACAGAGTGTTCAAATAATATTTGGACAAGTTCGTCGTAGTGTTCATTGATGATATTCTAGTCTATTCAAAGACGAAAGAAGATCACACTGAACATTTAAGATTAGTGTTGGAAGCACTAAGAAAGGAGAGGTTATATGAGAAATTCACTAAATGTGAATTTTGGCTAGAGAGAGTGCAGTTTTTGGGGCAAGTCATCGATAAAGAAGGGATTTCAGTAGATCCTGCGAAGGTGGAAGCAGTTATTAATTGGGAACAACCGAAAACACCGACCGAGGTGCGGAGTTTCCTAGGGTTAGCAGGTTACTATCGGAGGTTCATTCAGGGCTTCTCAAAGATAGCTAATCCGTTGACAAATCTGACAAAAAAGATTGTGAAGTACGTATGGACAGAGAAGTGTGAAGACAGCTTTCAAGAGTTGAAGAAAAGGTTAAGTCAAGCCCCGGTATTGTCTTTACCGGATGAAATGGGGAATTTCGTTGTATATAGTGATGCATTGCATAAAGGATTGGGTTGCGTGCTCATACAGCATGGCAAGGTCATTACGTATACATCTAGGTAGTTGAAGGAGTATGAGAAAGGTTATCCTACTCATGACCTTGAACTTGCCGCAGTGGTTTTTGCCTTAAAAATTTGGAGGCATTACCTATACGGGGAGAAATGTGAGATATACACAGATCATAAAAGTCTGAAATATATCTTCACACAGAAGGAGTTGAATATGATGTAGAGAAGATGGTTGGAGTTGATAAAGGATTACGACTGTGAAATCCTGTTTCACCTAGGGAAGGCAAACGTGGTGGCCGACACTTTAAGTAGAAAGGGTCGGGAGAAACTGTCGATGTTAAAAACTCAAGAGGAGTTGGTAACAGAGATGGCAAGGATGGAATTAGAAGTACAATGTCCAAGTGAGGAAGGGGAGAAGCTGTTTGCAATGGAGATTCAAACCACCATTGTGGAAAAGGTGAAGGAAGTGCAACACAGGTCTGATGAGTGCGAACAGACAAAGAAGAAGATTGCAGACGGTACAGAGAATACGTACAGTCTTGATAACAAAGGGTTATTAAGATTTGAAGGACGAATTTGGATTCCGTGTGAACTAAAATTGAAAGAGGAAATAATGGATAAAGCACATAATTCGAGGTACTTGATTCATCCTGGTAGTACCAAGATGTATCAAGACCTTTGACAAAATTTTGGTGGCCTAACATGAAGAGAGAAATAGCGGAGTATGTCAGTAGGTGCTTAACTTGTCAGAAAGTTAAGGCCGAACATCAACGACCCAGTGGTTTGCTATAATCATTGGAGATTCCAGAGTGGAAGTGGGAGCATATCACGATGGAATTTTTGGTAGAACTTCCAACGACACAAAAAGGATACGACGCTATTTGGGTAATAGTGGATCATTTAACAAAGTCGGCTCATTTCTTACAAATAAGAGTCAAGTAGAATTTAGACTAGTTAGCTAAGCTTTATGTCTAGGAGATTGTCTCAAGACATGGAGTGCTAGTTTTGATTGTGTCAGATCACGGCCCGCAATTCACCTTGAATTTCTGGAAGAGCTTGCAAGAACAGATGGGAACACAGCTGAGGTTGAGCACGACATATCATCCACATACGGATGGACAAAGTGAGAGAATAATTCAAACGCTAGAAGACATGTTAAGGTCTTGCGTTATGGATTTCAAGGGAAGTTGGGACAATCATCTACCACTGGTAGAGTTCACCTACAACAACAGTTATCACGCTAGTATAGGCATGCCGCCTTACAAAGCGTTATATGAACGGAAGTGCAGAACTCCATTGTGCTGGGATGAAGTGGGAGAGCATCGGATGTTAGGACCAGAAATGGTGCAACAAATGGCGAAAGTGGTTAAGATGATACGAACGTGGCTAGTAACAGCTCAAGACAGACAAAAAAGTATGCTGATCCACATCAGAAGAATAGAGAGTTCGAAGTCGGCTCGTATGTGTTCCTGAAGGTGTCGCCTTGGAAAGGGAAGATACGCTTCGGGACGAAGGGAAAGTTAAGTCCTAGGTTCATAGAACCTTTTGAAATTTTGAGAAGGGTAGGAGAGGTAGAATATGCGATAGCATTACCTCCAGAATTGGGACATATCCATAACGTATTTCACGTATCGGTATTGCGTCCCTATAAGCTGGATTACAAGCACGTAATCGAGTATGAACCTATCCAAGTCGAGAAAGACTTAACGTATGAAGAGGTTCCTATTCAAGTTATTGATAGGAAAGAACAAGTCTTGAGAAACAAAGTCATACCTTCGGTGAAGGTGATATGGAGGAACAACAATGCTGAAGAAGCAATGTGGGAACTCGAAGACAAGATGAGGAAGGCTTATCCTCATATGTTTGATTAACTTGTATCGAAATTCTGGGGACATAATTCTTATAAGGGGGGGAGAATGTAAAGCCTGAGAAAATCGAACGTTTATGTGAATGAATCTTATTTGATTTATTAAATAAATTTGATTATTTGTTTATTCAATTGAGTAAGCTAATCAAAGGTCATTCTATGACCTAGAGAATGCAGAAATGGTTAGGATTCTGGCTACGTGCTAGAAATAATTGATGTGGATTTATAAGACAAAAATAAAAGATTTTTGGGAATAAAAATATTTTTGAGAAAAAGACAAAATAGGCACTATTCACATGATGAAGCCCTAAGGGTTAGGGTTTGAGAACCCTAAGTCTTTCTGGGAGATTGGAATGTCGGAATGACATTCTGTCGAAAGATTTGACAGTAATATATCGTGAAAAGTTAAGCTAGCTGAGTAAAGTTTTCTTGGAAGAAAATCACTTTTAATATTTTTCTGCTCGGAAATTATTATTAAAATTTTGAGAAACGCGTAAAGATAGGATTCTAAGACGAGATGAAATATGTAATAGTATTTTATTTATGGCTCGCAAAGTTTTCGCTGGCGGACTTAAAACCCTAATGGTTAGGGAAAGTAAAATCTAAGAATAATTGGTTAAGTATAATAATAAATGGTTATTATATGGAATGAATACAAGTATAATGCGAGATATTGTACGAGTATAATACGAAGAGGATACGAGAATTAATACGACGTATAATACAAATTTTATACGAAGTAAATACATTCAATTTGAATTAAATTTAATTACTAAACTCGTGGGTTGAACCGATAGGTTAACGGGTGGGTTAAACCCATGGGAAAAACCATGGGCACATAAGATGACAAGGTGGACATGTGGGGTGCATGTGCTAGCACATGGCTCCACATGGCAAGACATGGGACAAAGGAGGTTTGGTCCTAATGACCAAACTACCCTAAGCCTTGCAAAGTCTATAAATAAGAGGCTTTGGCTAGCCATTTGTTGGTTGATCAATTTGACACTTATATTGAGAGAGAGAGAGAGAAGAGAAGCTAGCTTATACTTTGATAAGGAAATCAAGCAACTAAGGAGACAAGAAGTTCATAAGTCTTTTATCAAGAACACCAAAGAACAACAAAGGTATAAAGATAAGAAAATTTGATGATAATCAATTGTCTTTCAATATAGATTTGATAGAGAAGTGAATTGGTGGTGCATGATTAATAAGAAGTCATAAGGTTGGCTAAATGGTGAATTAAGAACACTAATAAGCTATGAGTAATGAAATCATATTAAGTGATTAAGGAACTAATGAAGAACTTATCAAATTCTTGAGAATTTACATGATAAGCATGAGAGACCATGAAAACTTAAATGTTTAGAATGGTTAGAGTCATTAAAGAACAACCAATGGATTGATTCCATTTGGTTTGGAGTGAAAATATCGAATAACGAAGATTCGGCGAAAGTTACACGATTAGACATTAAACGTCAAAACCGTGAATTTTCTTGGAATAGAAGTAAAAAGTCACCGTTTGATTCAGAAACGATGGTTTTCAATGGCGTAACGTGTAATTAGGTAAATAAGACTTGCGAGAGCAAGAATGAAGCAATTCAGACTTAGAAGGAAGAATTGAGTGTCGAATGTTCACGAACGTTTAACGAACTGGTAAAAATGGATTAATCGGCGAATTTCTCGCCAACGGATTCTGAAATGAATTTCGACTTGATGAAATCATAGAACATAGAATATGTGAACTATTGGCTTTGGAACGAGCCAATTTTGAGTTGTAACGATCGTGTTACGAGCTCGTGGAAATTTAAAATTTTCAAATTCTGGGGGCCTGCGCTGTCGCGCCATCCAGACCCTTGTTCCCAGCGCTGCAGTGCCGAGGTAGGGCTCAGACACTGCGAAGCAGCGATGCGGCGCCGACATTAAGCCTTTTGATGGCGCTGTCGTGCCCTTAAGGAAAAAATTTCTGACGTAAAGATTTCTTAACCTAGCTTTCTACATGGTAATTATGGGACAACTATATAGTTAATATTCATTAAAAGAAATCACTTAGACAACATGTTCAAGAATGGTTTTATGAATTAAACGTTGACAAAATGTATTTAAATCTAAAACTCGAAATCCGATAATGTGAACTATAAATCGTAATCGATTTGTGAGCGTGCCTTAAGGTTATATAACATATAATAGAGGTTCGTAATGCATGAATGACATCGAATGAAGTTAAAACTCATGTAAATTCTATACGGAGTCCGATAATGGGAATCCTAAGGGAATGTGATTAACGTAACGAACTGGTTAGGGTTTTGTCCGTCATTATTTTTAATGATGATTGACGGGAGTCAGTTTATGACATATAGATGTTAATAAGCCGTAATAAACATTAAATAACTTGAACGAATGTTATTAGCTTAACAATTCGGTTAAGTTATACAAGAAGAAGAAAATAGGTTATACATTGTATATCAATTGTGAATTCTCATTGGTATGCTATGTGTTATGCTTTGTAGAAGTTGTAAAGACCTAGTAGAGTAAACATAAAGGTTTAAAGACACAAATGCAAGTTTTCTAAACTCTTATCTATACCTTATGTTGGACAAGTTGTCATTATGCATGATTTCTTATGCATAAACTGTTATTGAATAGTCGATGCCATTTGATTCGGCTAAACTGAGACTTAGAATATTTTGGTTGGTTTTCCACAAATCTTTTCAGAATATTTACAATGTGGTTATCCTATGCCAATTGCTTGGTACGGATTCTCAGGAAAACCTGAGTATGAATAAACAAATTTTTTACGTCATTAATTCGACAGGCACGTTAGATTGCCACCAATTAAACGTAAATACATTTAATGTATGAGTGTTGATCAACATAGAGTACTACAGGCTGATCACCTGGATGTGCTCGTAAGCTATATCGAACTTACGGCCTCAGTGCCGGGTTGTTCCTTTCATGAATGAGAACTAAATGATGGTTCATGGTCGTTGATACAGATTTTGAAGAGGCTATAAGTCCTTGGGAATGGTTTTAATGGAATCAAAACGTTATTTTGATTATTCTTAAGTACTTCATAACTATTGTACAGTTATTAAAGACAGTGTTATATGATTCTTGATTTTGTGGTTTCAAGATATGTTGTTGAACTTGTTGAGCTATTTATGCTCATTCTTGCTTAAAACTAAATAATTTAAGCTAAGAGTGAACGAACCGAAGGATCCGATAAAGACAAGGGCAAGTCCAAGATGGACAAATAGTGATCCTTGTAATAGCATAGTACTAGTATTTTAATAACTGATATTATGACACAGAATCAATGTAATGGTTACAAAGAACCTGGGAAGGGATTAATAGAATGTAATACTTAGTAAACTCATGCATGTTATGGAAGTCTTTCATTGAATGTATGAGTAGATTGTAGTACCGTGTAGCACCATATCCAGGGTTTAAAGGTACTACCCAGATTTGGGGGCATCACAGCTGGCAGGGCCTATATATATCTCCCCCCTTTAGCTTTTAAGAGAAGAATAGAGAGAAGAGAGAGAGAGGGTGCAGGAGAGAGAAATCCAGTCATTTGAGAGAGAAATAACTCGAATCTTATTTCGATCTTTGTAAAACTTCTTTGTAAACACTTCTATACATATATATTATAACATATCAAGTTTTAACCGGTGGAAACTGAGTTTTGATGTGACGCCCCCAAATCCGGGTACCTTCAAACACTAGATATGGTGCTACACGGTACTATTGTCTACTCATACATTCAATTGAAAGACTTCAATAACACGCACGAGTTTACTAATTATTACATTATATTAATTCCCTTCCCAAGTTCTTATAACCATTACATTGTTCAATGTAATAATATCAGTAATTACAATACTAATACTATACTATTACAAATGTCACTACTTGTCCATCTTGGACTTGCCTTTGTCTTTCCCGGATCCTTCAGTCCATTCGCTCTTAGCTGAAATCATTTAGTTTTAAGCAAGAATGAGCATAAATAACTCAACAAGTTAAACATTATATCTTGAAACCACAAAATTAAGAATCATCTAGCTTTGTCTTCAATAACTGTTCAATAGTTATGAAGTATTTAAGAATAATCAAAATAACAGTTTGATTCCTTTAAAACCATTCCTAAGGATTTTATAGCCTCTTCGAAATCTGTATTGGTCAACGACCACGAACCATCATTTATTTCTCATTCATGAAAGGAACAACCCGGCACAAAGGCCGTAAGTTCGATATAGCTTACGAGCACATCCAGGTGATCATCCTGTAGTACTCTTTGTTGATCAACACTCATACATTAGACGTGTTTACGTTTAATTGGTGGCAACTTCAAGTGCCTGTCGAATTAACAACGTAAAAACATTTGTTTTATTCATTCTCAGGTTTACCTGAGAATCTTTACAAGTCAATTGGCATAGGATCACAATATTGTATATATTTTGGAAAGATTTGTGGAAAAACCCACCAAAATATGCTAAGTCTCAGTCTAGCCGAATCAAATGGCATCGACTATTCAATAACAGTTTATGCATAAGCAATCATACATAATGACAACTTGTCCAACCATAACGTATAGACAAGAGTTTAGGTAACTTGCATAACGCAACGTTAATGCAGGAGTTAGAAAACTTGCCTTTGCGTCTCTTAAACCTTTAAGGTACGTTACTCGGTCTTTACCACATCTACAAAGTATAACACATAGTATACCAATGAGAATTCATAGTTGATATACAATGTACAACCTAACTCCTCCTTATATAACTTAATCGAATTGTTAAGCTAATAACATTCGTTCAAGTTATTTAACGTTTATTACGGCTTACTACCATCTATATGTCATAAACTGACTACCGTCGATCATCATGAAGCACAATGACGGACGAAAACCTAACCAGTTCGTTAGGTTAACCACATTCCCGTCAGATTTCCATTATTGGAATCCATATAGAATTTATCTCTGTTTTAACTTCATTTGATGTCAATCATGCATCACGTACCCTTATTACATGTTATATAACCTCAAGGCATGCTCCCAACTCGATTAAGATTCATAGTTCACATTATCGAACTTTGAGTTTTAAATTTAAATATGTTTAGTTGACGTTTAATTCATAAAATCAATCTTAAACATGTTATTTAGTTGATTTCTCTTCATGAATATTTATTATATAGTTGCCCCATAATTACCATGTAGAAAGTCGGGATAAAATATCAACGTCGAAAATTTTTCCCCTTAAGGGCTCTACAGCGCCGACACATGCTTATTCCTGGCGTTGCCGCGCTGGCCTGCAGAACCCGGATCCACTGTTCTGGCGCTGCGGCGCCAACTTGCAAGGCTTGGCCGGCGTTGCGGCGCCAACCCTGCACCCTTGAATTTTTTTCTAAGTTTTTAAATTCTGAGATTCCCGAGCTCATAACGCGATCGTTATAACTCGAAATTGGCTCGTTCCAAAGCCAATAGTTCACATATCTTATGTTCTACGATTCCATCCAATCAAAATTCATTTCTGAATCCGTTGGAGGAAAATTAACCATTTCGTCCATTTTTTACGTTTTCGTTAAACGTTCGTGAACGTTCGACGCTCAATTCTTCGTTTTAAGTCCGAATTGGTTCGTTCTTGTTTCCACAAGTCTTATTTACCTAATTACATGTGTTGTAATTAAAAACCATCGTTTTTGAAACACACGATGAATTTTGACTTCTATTCTAGGAATTTTATGATTTCGACGATTATCGTCTAATCGCGTAACTTCTGCTGAATCTTCGTTCTTCGTTATTTTTACTTTAAACAAATCGGAATCAATCCAATGGTTGATTATTAATGAGTTTAACCATTCTAAACATTTATGTTGTAATAGTTTAACATATTCCTCATTCCAATTCTTATGAATTTTGATAATTCTTAATCAATTCTTATTATCTCATTATGCATGGCTTGTTAGGGTTCTTAGTCCACTATTTAGCCATCCTTATAACTTCTTAATACACATGCTTTCACCCATCACTTCTCTATCAATTCTAGTATTGAAAGAAAAAGGATTTTACATAATTTTCTTATCTCTATACCTTTGTTAGTTCTTGGTGTTCTTGGTAGAAAGCTTGAGTATGGAGACTCAATGGTAATCTTGTTGGGTTTGTACGAAATCATGGACGCAATTAAATTGTAAAAATTATTCGAAGCATGGTATATCAGAGTTTAATTTTTTTTTTACAAAACCATTACCCGGATCATCCTTTATGCAAATTATTAATTTAAAACGATAAATAAGAAGTTATGGAATTCATACCCTTGTAGAACGAAGCTTCCACATGTACAAGTTTAACTCCTTGTTCTTCATGTTCTCCTTGAATTTTCGGGTTAGATTCCTTCCTTTGATCAACGTTAGCCACCCAAGTGTTTGGCCTCTAGAGGGGATCCACCAAGGAAGAGGAATTATCAAGAAGGAGGGTAGTTGTCTAAATCCTAGTTTTTCTATCCACTATAGAAAAAGAGTACTCTCCAACAATTGAAATTACATCAACTGATATTTATTTTAAGACTCTTCTTATATAGATATTGGTCAACCCTTCTAATCCTATTAGAAATAGGTTTTTCATTTAATTAATTAAACTCCTTTAATTAATTAGGCTTCCCAATCATATTGGGATTAATTAATTAAAATTCTTTAATTAATTTGCCTCCTAATTTTATTAGGAATAAATGAGAGTACTAATATTAAATTAATTCCTAAACTCCTTTAGAAAATAAAATAATAATAATTGTAATAATATTAATAAGACTCCTCTTATTAATTTATATTTAATATTTCCAAAATATTAAATAATAAACATTAAGCTATTTAATTTATTCTATCACCATAGATTAAATTAATTACACTTAATGCATTATTACGATTATGTCATTACCTTCTTAAATAATAATTCTTCCTTTTATGGTGTGACCCTTTAGGTTTTCCATATTAAACCGGTTGTGAATAAATCAATTAGAACAATTCTAATCTTATTTAACTAAATAAATTAAATTAATAATCTATTTAAATAATTAATATTTATTCTACAATAGGGATAAGCCTCCTTAGCGATCAACGAATTTCCAGATAATATAGATTTCAACATTAATCATAAAAGAACCTGTGAGAAAATAGTTACCGTACAATTCAATCCTTTCACCATACAATGTCCCAATTAAATATAAGACATAGAATTACTGTCAAGTCTTATTTTATTTAATTTTATGTATTTCGATTAAAAAATGCACAACTCCAAATAATGCAAATTAGAAACTCCTTTCTAATTTCATTCTGCCTTGGCCAAGGACTACTGGGTTTTCATTTAACGAATCACATAGGACATATATCTTCTTTTACTAAAAGTGGTAGATTTTTTATTGACAATTCATTATCTCCACATATAACTTATTACACCTAAGCATACCCTTTGATATACCCTAAGGGTCTTAAGAAATAAATCAAAGTATAATTCATTACACACAAGATACTATGATGATCTCAAGTCCAAGGATTACTTGTACTACAATCACATTAGGAATTTCTATTGACAGACAAGTAAAACACCATTAGGTATTTCATAGCGAGTCACGTTCAGTGAACTTATTCTCCAATAAGCACCTACATACTTGCTTTAGTGTCTCTACACAAATGATCATGAGATCAATCATCCTTATCCAATGAGCAAGCAACATATGTACCAATCTATTCGGATTTACTAATCCCCTTTTTAGTAATCCAACGATTGGAAACTATTTTCGTTTTAAGCTTTCAAAGAATTTAGATCTCATTAGCATGATCAACATCATGATTCTAAAAGCATTGCTTAAAACTATGGGTTATTTACATATTATAAAAACAGCATCATGTTGATAATTAAATGCCTTTAATAAATAAATAATTTTATTAATAAATAAATAAGATCATTTACAAAGTATATGATTTATCATCGTACATGATTGGCTTGTATGCATACTAATTTCAATCTCCCACTTGTACTAAAGCCAATCGCTATGGTATCTCATACCCATCTTCTCTAAGTGACGATCAAACTGCTGTTGTGTTAAAGCTTTAGTAAATAGATCTGCAATGTTATCTTGAGAGTCTACACGCTCTAAGGTGACATCTCCTCTTTCAATGATTTCTTTAATCAAGGTGCCGCAACACATGTTTAGATTCAAGATGAGACATAGGAACTATTCCTAGTTCTGTAATGAACTTTTCATCCGAAACATTAACTTGCAGCTTCACATACAGTTATATACTTTGTCTTTGTTATTAGACCATCAACCTTTTGCTGTTTGAAACCTTTCCAATTCACTGCACCACCTTTAAAGATAACGACTTACCCTAAGGTGGATTTTCTATCTTCTTGGTTAGTCTGAAAAACTTGAGTCTGTTTTAGTTCTCTAGTTTATTCAGACCCATCACATGTCATGATGACATCCTTAGTATAAGTTAAGTACTTTAAGATGTTCATCACTGTCCTACAATGATTTTCTCCAGAATATGACTGATCAACATCAAGTCTCGTATATTTCATTGCATACATAATAGTAACTCATGCGATCTCTCTTTTATTGAGGACAATTTTAGAGAGATACACTCCATGTATCATCACCATGAGACACTTTTTAGAGCTTGCCATGCTAAACGCCTTTAGCATCTAATAAATATACGTTCCTTGGGTTAAGCCAAACATCCTTTTAAATCTATCTATACAGATTTATATCCCCAATGTAAGATGTTCTACCCAAATTATTCATGGAGGAATGTTTAGATAACTTTATTTTAATCGATTGTAGCATAGGAATGTCATTCCTTATCTGTAATATATCATCAACATATAATACAAGGAATGAAACAGCGCTCCCACTAACCTTTTTGTACACACATAGTTCATTCTCATTTTTGATAAAATCAAACTCTTTGATTGTCTTATCAATACGGATGTTCCATCTACGAGAAGCTTACTTCAATCCATAAATAGATCGTTGTAGCTCATATACATGATTTTCTTCAACCATTGAAATAAACCCATCTGGCTGTATCATACATACATTCTCCTCTAATAATGTATATTTGAGGAAGGGCGTCTCCACGTTCATTTTTCCAGATTTAGTAATAATAAGCTGCAATCGCAAATAAAATCCAAATGGACTTGAGCATTGCTTCAAAAATCTATTTTAGATTTTATGGTCATCTACTATTTCTCTGAGTCTTTATTACTCATAGCCTGTAATTCAATGGATCATCATTATTCATAACGTGTACCTCATCGTCATCCTCTATGACGAATCCATACCTTTCAGGTATCTTCGGTACTCTTCCAGATTTACGAATAGGGTGTTGTACAGAAGGTGTCTCTACTTGGACAGGTTCATCCACTTGATCTATAGTGGTTTGTGGATCTTGAATTTCTTCAAGATCTATTTTCCTCCCACTAGCCCTTTTAAGGATAAACTCCTTTTCCAAGAAGGCAGCGTGTTTCGCAACAAACACCTTTTGCTCAGTAGGATTGTAGAAATAGTATCCCAAACTCTCTTTAGGATATCCCACAAACATGCACTTATCAGATCTTATCCCAAGCTTATCATTTTGAAACCTTTTCACATAAGCTGGACATCCCTAAATCTTAACATGCTTAAGACCAGTTTTCCTCCCTGTCCACATCTCATATGGAGTCTTGGGGACGGATTTCGAGGGGACCTTATTTAGTAGATATGCAGCCGCTTCTAGGGCATAACCCCAGAATGATACTGGAAGATCAATAAAACTCATCATGGAATGAACCATGTCCAACAATGTTCGATTTCTCCTTTCAGATACTCCATTTAACTGTGGTTTACCTAGTGGAGTCCATTGTGAGATTATACCATTTTATTTGAGACAATTGAGAAACTCACCGCTTAAGTATTCACCACCTCGATCTGATCGAAGAATCTTAATACTTTTGCTAGTTTGTTTCTCTATTTCACTTTTGAACTCTTTGAACTTTTTAAATGATTCAGATTTGTATTTCATTAAATACACATATCCAAATCTTGAGTGATCATCAGTGAAAGTAATAAAATAAGAATATCCTTCCCGTGCATTCGTTGACATAGGTCCATAAACGTCTGTGTGAACCAACGCTAACAACTCTGTAACTCTTTCTCCTTTTTCACTAAAAGGAGATTTAGTCATTTTACCTATGAGACAAGATTCACAAGTTGGATATGATTTATAATCAGATGGCTCTAAGAGCCCATCCTTATGCAACTTGGATAATCTTGTTTCATTGATATGACCGAGTCTACAGTGCCACATATAAGTATAATTAACATCATCTCCTTTTCCTTTTCTTAGTTTGTTCAATTTGAAATATATTTTCATGCAAGTCAAGTATATAAAGTCCATTTCGTAAATTACCAACACCATATAAAACACTGTTATTATAAATAGAACAACTTTTGTTCTTTATTATAATGTCAAATCCATCCATATCTAATACGAAAATAGAAATAATGTTTCTAATGATATTCAGAAAAATAATAATTTATTTAAATAAATGGACTTGCCCATAGGCAGTGCTAAATAATAAGTGCCTACAGCTAAGGCATCAACCTTTGCTCCATTTCCCACTCGTAGGACAACCTCATCCTTGTTCAGCTTTCTACTTCTGACTAGTCCCTGCACAGTATTACATATGTGAGAACCACAGCCGGTATCCAATACCCAAGTAGAATTTTGACTTTCTAAAAAATTAATTTCAATCATGAACAAACCTTTATTGGTAGTTGAAGCTTCTCCAAGCTTCTTCTCTGCCAGAAACTTCTTGCAGTTCCTCTTTCAGTGACCCGACTAGTTGCAATGGAAGCACATTCCTTTGCTAGTTGGATCAGGTTTCTTTTGTTCTTTCATGTTCACCTTGCCTTTAGCCTTCTTAGATTTCTTCTTTTCAGAAGATACTTTGGGCCTCTTCCTTTTATTGGAAGAATCCACCATTAAGATATGGTTCTTTTTGGATGGGAAGTGACCTTTTGCACTTTTCAACATGTTAAGTAATTCAGGCAAGCTGACATCTAACTTATTCATGTGAAAATTTACAACGAACTGCGAGAAGGTCTCAGGGAGTGACTGCAAGACTAAGTCTTGACTCAACTCCCTAACCATGACGAACCCAAGCTGTCCAAGGTGTTCAATCAGATTAATCACCCTTAGGACATGAGTCTCAATGGCTATGCCCTCGGTCATCCGAGATCGGAAGAGCTCCTTAGATATCTCATATCTAGCAGTCCTACTTTGTTCACCATACAACTCCTTGAGGTGAAACAATATAGTAAGAGTATCCATGTTTTCATGCTGACGCTAAAGCTCTTTATTCATGGATGTGAGCATGATGCAATGAGCCCAAGATGCATCATTTTACCAATTTACAATGGTGGCAATTTCTTCCTCAGAGGCTGTTTTTGGAACAGTTCCAGGGACAGGTGAATTTAGGACATAAAAAATCTTTTCAACAGTGAGAACTATTCTCAGATTCCTTAACCAGTCCGTGTAATTTGGCCCGGTTAGTTTATTTGTATCAAGTATGCTACGCAGTGAAATTAGTGATTTCAACATTTTAAATTTCTGTATGTGAAAAGACAACATTTTAGCAAACATTCATTTAATTAATTTTATATACCAAAATAAATTAGGTCTTATGTTAAGTTGGTATCTCCCACTATTTTTTTCAAACTATATTACCCTCACTTATATAGTTCGACAATATCTAATTAAAGATTTGCTAGTGAGAATAAGGATCCTATTTCAAATGTATATAGCCTTGTGGATATCACAATAAACGATATATAAATAAATAGGTAGACAACTCTTTGTCAATTACATCAACATGTAACTCCTTTTTATTTTGCCTCTTAAATCATAATGGTCAAGTGTGTGCACATCCGAACTAAAATGATTTAAGTTAAGTCCAATCTAGCACTTCCATAAATTCAAAAAAGAAAAATATTGCCTTTGTGGATAGCACAACAAAATAATATTGTTCAATTTTCTTGATAATCATCAAATGTGATTAAATTAATATCTTAAATACACAATACTTTCCTTGTGGATAGCACAACAAACTCGTATTAAATATTTATTACTCTATTAATTTATCATGCTAGAAGGCAACGTTTGATATTCCAAATATATCTGAACGCTTTAGAGTTAATATAATTTCTTTAAGGGATTTGTTATTATTTGTCTTATCTTGTTTAGCGCGCATGCACACACACACACACACACACACACACACACACACACACACACATATATATATATATATATATATATAAAATACAGGTCATTTTATTAAAACATGCGAAACATGTTTGCATAAAATATAATATATATAATACTTAACATGCACATATAGAATACTATATTCTACCCAGATTGATTATGTACTTTTATTCTAGTTTGGTTCACTAGAGCCACCAAGTGAACCAAAAGGTGAAACCTAGGAGTGCAAGAATTTAAATTTAAACGTAACTATTACATTTAAACCCGGGCTCCATAAACGGGTTTTCACGCGCTCCTTGCTCCTTGGTCTCCAATTTCTTCAAGATAATTTTAACTATTTCTATTACATTAAACTATTTAATTTAAATAGAAACCTTGATCAGCAGTCAATGGGAAGTACATAGGATGGAGATAGAATTTTACATCAAAAAAAAACAGAGAAGACGAGATACGCATACCCCATTTAATAAAACCCATTCATTCAAGCATTCAACTAAAATAAAATTCAATCACATTAGTCAATAGTCCCTAATCAACCATTTATTAACATACATATCACCACATCAATCAATAAATAAATATTCATCTCATAAATTAAAATCATTCTATATATATATGAGTATCATTTAATGGGCAATTTTAATTTGAATGAAATCCAAATTCAAGATTAAAATAAACTCTTTATTTTAATTATAAAATTATTAAGAATATAATATATATATATATATATATATATATATATATGATAACTTATCCTTTTTGAATCCTGATTAACCTTTTTGAAAAGTAAATCCTACAGGTTACTTTACTTCTAGGATAATTCGTGGGTCATCTATATATATAATATATAACCACATATATATATATATATATATATATATATATATATATATATATATATATATATATATATATATGGCGTGAATCCCTTACACTTAATTAGGTCACTTTATTGAATCACCTTTTTATTTTTTGAACTGGGTCACGTTTTTGGCATATCAGGAACCACGAATGCCCTTTTCCTTCTTTTTGTTTAAAACAATCACGCCCAGCGAGATGAAAAAAGGTAGGAAAAAACGTGACTAACCTTCTTTTTTTTTATTAGCACGGATGCCAGCGAACGAAGAAAAAAAAAAGAATTCGTTTCCATTTTTTTTTCTTTTTTTCATAAAAATAATTTTATACAACTAATTATGCCCAATAAATTATTCTAAATACATATCCATACATATAAGAAATCAAAACAATTATTAATTGCATAAAGATTTGGCTCTAATGCCACTGTTGGGTTTGTACGAAATCATAGACGCAATCAAATTACAAAAATTAGCGAAAACATGGTATATCAGAGTTTAAAAAATTTCTACAAAACCATTACCCGGATCATCCTTTATGCAAATTATTAATTTAAAACGATAAATAAGAAGTTATGGAATTCATACTCTTGTAGAACGAAGCTTCCACAGGTACAAGTTCAACTCCTTGTTCTTCGTGATCTCCATGAATTTTCGGGTTAGATTCCTTCCTTTGATCAACGTTAGCCACCCAAGTGTTTGGCCTCTAGAGGTGATCCACAAAAAAAGAGGAATTATCAAGAAGGAGAGTGGTTAGCTAAACCTTAGTTTTCTATCCACTATAGAAAATGAGTACTCTCCAACAATTGAAATTGCATCAACTGATATCTATTATAAGACTCCTCTTATATAGATATTGGTCAACCCTTCTAATCCTATTAGAAATAGGTTTTTCATTTAATTAATTAAACTCCTTTAATTAATTAGGCTTCCCAATCATATTGAGATTAATTAATTAAACTCCTTTAATTAATTTGCCTCCTAATCTTATTAGGAATAAATGAGAGTACTAATATTAAATTAATTCCTAAACTCTTTTAGAAATTAAAATAATAATAATTGTAATAATATTAATATAATATTTTCAAAATATTAATTAATAAATATTAAGCTATTTAATTTATTCTATCACCATAGATTAAATTAATTACACTTAATGCATTATTACAATTATGCCATTACCTTCTTAAATAATAATTCTTTCTTTTATGGTGTGACCCTTTAGGTTCTCCATATTAAACCGGTTGTGAATAAATCAATTAGAACAATTCTAATCTTATTTAAATAAATAAATTAAACTAATAATCTATTTAAATAAATAATATTTATTCTACAATGGGGATAATCCTCCCTAGCGATCAATGACTTTACAGATAATATAGATTTCAACATTAATAATAAAAGAACTTGTGAGTAAATAGTTACTGTACAATTCAATCCTTTCACCATACAATGTCCCAATTAAATATAAGACATAGAATTACTGTCAAATCTTATTTTATTTAATTATATATATTTTGATTAAAAAATGCACAACTCCAAATAATGCAAATTAAAAACTCCTTTCTAATTTTATTCTGCCTTGGCCAAGGTGTGACGCCCACAAATCTGGGTCCCTTCGAACCTCGGATCCGGTCCGCCACGATACTATTATCGTCAATTTATTCCATCTTTTATTTATAACTTAAAGAATATAACTTTGCTTTATTACAATTTAGAATATAAATTCTTTTCATTTTCAAGATCTGTATAATGACCCCAAACTTTAATAAGTTCCAATCTTGGTCATTTACCATTTATGTCTTACATCATATTTGATGTTATAAAAATGCGAAATAATTTAAACTTTTTCAATCTCCTTTGAATAAAATCTTTTATTGATTTCATAATTTGAATCAATTACATATCCTTGAATCAATTTATGTTATGATTCACTCTATTCGAATTACTGTATAAACTTTTACATTTTAATTCGATATCCTCTATATATATTGATAGTACAACTTTACAACTCAACATGTATTAAACATTGTAAACTACTATCATGTACATCTCCTAGAACCTAAACATGGTTCAAGATCATAACATTAGATAATTAAATCAATCTCCTTGCGATACTATGAACTCTATCAATCAAGTAGCACGTAACTTTATCGTGAGTCCTTAACCTGCAAAGATGGTTATTTGCAAGAGTGAACTCGACAACTCAGCAATTCTAATAGTTTTCATGCATCACATAGCATATAATAACATACTCAGTTCATGCATTCATAACAGGCATAGAGATTTACTTCACAAGTATATCATCAAAGATCAACTTTCAACTTTCATAGATATCTCATATGCATTTCATATATATATATACATCAACATTCTCATAGCATAATATAGCTCAACTAATAGTTATCGAATTCATATATCAAATAGGAACTGAAAGGCTTGCCTGGCTCGTAGATTATCAACTATAACTTAACTGCTTATAGTTATCTGCACTTCGTGTATTCCTACACAATTGTATAATCATGGATTTATACCCATCAGTCATACATTTCATACGCTCTTAATATAATAATAAATACTACATCATTTCCTAACTAGGTTTGTAAAACCTTCATTTCACTTTCTCATTATACTCTTAGAATAGCTAGGTATGTATAGGTATACCTTAAACACCCGTACTTGACATCAACATTCATATACATTTATCACACACTTGACTCGCTATGTGTTCGACACATATTTAAAGTTTATAGATGCGTGATCTACCTCATTCTTACATTTTGCAAACCTTAATAAATCTGGGTTTTATATAACCATCATACCAATGAACGTTTAAAAACAGCATTGAGACTCTATCTTATAGTGTCGAATAGTACTATAAGCAAGCTACCAAAATTATAATGCAAATAAAATGTCAAGACCAACCTACCCTGCAGCGCAGCTGCACTGAGGTTAGGCTTGGGACCGGCGTAGCTGCGCTGTCCCCTGGTCAGACCAAACTTGAGCTTTTGTTTTCTTGATTTCATTCCACTTTTTAGCATACCAGAGTATTAACACATAGCAATATACATCTTAAGAGGTCTTAAACTTTCTTAGGGTCATCTCAAGTCCACATTTACACAATATATCGCTAGTTGGAAATTTCCACGAAGTTAAGGCCAACTAAGTTCATGAAATTATGAGGCCAACTATGTTATCCATCTATTCATATGAGAAGGTCATGAACGCTCGCAAGTATTCACATCATTTACACATAGCTAATGTCGTTCATCACTTGAAACTCATTTAAAATCATGCTCCAATGACTTATATTATCTCAAACTATGTGTGTGCACTTATAGGCCATGTTTAAAGACACGAATAGTATTAACATGCCATCCTATAAGTTTAGAATATAAATATCAGCATGCTTGTAAATATTCATTTCATCTACATATGACTAGCATAGTTTATCACTTGAAAACTTACTTTTAAAACATGCTTGAATGACTTTTATTTTGTCAAACTAGATGAGTGCACTTATCGGCCATGTTTATTGACCTAAAAGATACTAACATGCAAACCCTACAAGTCCAAAATGTGAGCAGCACACTGTTCGTAGATATAAGTCTGCAAAGCGTTCAAGTTTACTTTTAAAAGTCATTCTAGGCCAAGTTAAAGCAACTCGGTGCAACTTTAAATCTCATTTCATAGTTAACTAGGCCATGTACGTATGTTATCACGTTTAGAAATTTATGTACACAAGTTCCTTTAAGTTCGTTTTCAAGGTTTCAAGTTTTCTTTGGAAATCATTTTTAACTAAGCTTTTATAAGTTGATAATAAGTAAAGCAACTTTAAATCACTTCTCATGCTTATGTATACTCATAACTCAATAATATGTATGTGTTAAAATATTAGAACTTCAAAGACTCAAGGTTCGTCAATATTTATTTTCAAAACTCCAAGTTTCTTTTCAAAACACATACCAAATCATGCTAAAGCATTCCATTACGAGAAAGGTAATCTTAGTTCTATGTCATGTCTATTATCATGCATATTTATATTTTATAACTTAGAATAACATATTTTATCATCGGGAGCACTACAATTGCGTATGTGCATGTCTGACGTCCTCCGATTGCCTTCGAATACGTAGTAGTCACAAAGATGGACATTTTTACCCCTCCTAACGACTTCAAATAGAAACACTTAAAGAATGAAAGTTGTAGTTCTACTCGTTATCTTTCTGAATCATCCTGAATCGCCTCAATCAGAGTTCGTATGAAGAAGTTATGCTTAATTTACTACAACAAGTCAAAATAGTCCTGCCTGACACTATTCCGGCGCAGCTGCTCCCCAAATGGCCTTGGGGGCAGTGCAGCTGCGCCCAAAATAGCCTTGGGGGTAGCGCAATTGCGTCCAGTGATGCAGAATGGTTTCCCAGATTCTGATCTTCTCGATTTTCAGACCAATTCTCCTTCCGATCATTATAACGCGAGTTATACACATCTAAATTATTCCGTTTTCGATTCTATGGATTTGAAATTCATAAAACTACAACATACCAAAGAATCAACAATTTATAGAAACATTAACTAACCCAAATCTTAACCCAAAACTCATGTTTATACTAAATTTTTTATGTTTTAACATGTTTAGCTAATTTCATTACTACGGATTCGTTTTTAAGCCAAATTGGTCCGTTTAACTTCCGTTGTTTTCGTATTTAACTGTATTATCAATATCTAAGAACAATTTATGGATTACAACAATTCTTTAGCCATCAATTTTGACTCAAAAGAAAGTATTTCTTGACATTGCTATGAAATTGCAAAACTTAGGAATCAAAAGTATATATGTGAGTATTATTACCTCTATTACATTGCTAATTCTTGTTTTCGATCCTCTGATTGCTCTCCCAATTACAGAGCACTCATTCTCCCATATAGACTTATCAGACAACTTAGCCAATTGAATTTGAGAAGGATAGAGTCTTTATTTATAGAGAAACTATCATGTCATGGCTTTGCCCAATGCTTGAATCCAATAGAAAGAAGAAGAAGATGATGGACCAAGAAGATTTGGTGGAGAACACTATTAATCCCACTCCCCACCTTTATCATCACCATCATCACTATCTATGCTAGCCTTTTTTTTTCTCAGCAACAATGAAATAGGATAGGCTAATGGTCTACTCACGTGTTTGAGAGAAATGAGACTCTCTAATTAGGACAAAACCTTATAACTCAGCACTTTAGCAATGTAGCTCATCTAGTAAATTCTAATAGCTTAATATTGCTACATTATATAAAGTTATGGGTACATATACACAAATATATATGTACACCCACATAAGTACATTCATACTTTAAATATATACCAATACATAATATCATGTACCTCATGTACATTGGTTTAATTCAATTAATATTTTAATATAATTCAGTTGGGTACTCTCAACCCATTATTTTTCATAAAATTTATTATCTCAAATACACTCAATTATTATAATGATAATTATTATTAAATATCTATTAACTTTCTTCCATACTTTTAAAATACACGTTTAATTGATTCACCATGAATCATTGTCACACAAGTCTCATATATACATGCTTAATAATTTACACCATTCAAGCTTATAGCCTTATAGTATAATTATTCACATCACATTATGTTATTCTTAACATCTCATCTTATTTTTATACATGAAGCAATTTTATTGCATTACTTTGTATGCTCTTAGAACACATGTAATTGCACATAATAATTAATAATAATAATCATTAGTCCATCACATTACTTCATCATTTCCCCACTAATGTAATTGAACAAATCCTTAGTCCATTATTATGCCACACTAGGCATATCCCACAAGCTTACATTAAGCTCAGTACCACATTTTAATATTCCTTTAATATAAAGTTTTGTGTGACACACTTTACCTTAATGCTAAATTATTTAGCTTACTTAAATAATTATGCACTTATAATATGTATAACCTTTACACTTAGAATTATTAATATATATTCTATTAATTATTTAAATTATACACTATACGTATAATTATTCGATTGTCCCAAGACAACTTCTTCCATCTTTACATTTAGCCATATCTTAAATGCTAATATAATCCCTCCATCTCTAACCAATATTCATTTATAAATATATCACTTATTTTTCAAATATTAACCCTTTTATATATTACAATACTATGTAATATATTAAAAATATCAAATATTAATTAACATATTTCTTTCATCCTCTTATGCTAAACACATATATTAATTCACCGTCTTATGTAAGTGAATCAACTCTTTCTCATTCCACACTACTGCCACACAAGACTATATAATATTCTATAATATAACTTGATTAAACAATTTTCATTTTAGGTTAATAAATTTCCATAATAATTATTTATTCAATTCATGCTTTGCTATCTTAATCCATTCTCGGACAGCTTGATCACTAATTATGACACGTATTAATCATTAATATATATATTGTAAGTTTAGATTTCATAAACTCATATAGAGTTATCAGTAGACCGGCGCAGCTACGCTTGTTTTAGGCTTGGAAGTGGCGCAGCTGCGCCACCTCAAATTCAGACGCAGACAAGTTCTGATATAGCAAAACCATAATAAATTTCTAAATACTTTGAACATGCTTTTTAAATTGCTAACTTATTATACCAGTTAACCAACATCAATTACTACATTCTTGAATGATTTAGAGATTAAACTCCAAGTTCAAACTCTATTTCCTTTAATAGTTAGTTAAGTATAAAATTTCATATATATGTCTAATTTCTTTCCACCAAACCACATAATTCAAGATATATAACACGTATATATATTCTTATTTGAACCCATCTTATGCCTTTAAGAATTTTATTTATCAAATTCTTATTTTAATAATTTTTGAAAATTCGGGTTCTCACACAAGGACTATTGGGTTGTCATTTAACGAATCACCTAGGACATAAATCTTCTTTTACTAGAAGTGATAGATTCTTTATTGACCATTCATTATCTCCATATGTAACTTATTACACCCAAGCATACCCTTTGATATACCCTAAGGGTCTTAAGGAATAAATCAAAGTATAATTCATTACACACAAGATACTATAATGATCTCAAGTCCAAGGATCACTTATACTACTATCACATTAGGAATTCCTATTGACAGGCAAGTAAAACTCCATTAGGTATTCCATAGCGAGTCACGTTTAGTGAACTTATTCTCCAATAAGCACCTACATACTTGCTTTAGTGTCTTCACATAAATGATAATGAGATCAATCATCCTTATCCAATGAGCAAGCAACATATGTACCAATCTATCCGGATTTACTAATCCCCTTTTTAGTAATCCAACGATTGGGAACTATTTTAGTTTTAAGCTTTCTAAGAATTTAGATCTCATTATCATGATCAACATCATGATTCTAAAAACATTGCTTAAAACTATGGGTTATTTACATATTATAAAAATAGCATCATGTAGATAATTAAATGCCTTTAATAAATGAATACTTTTATTAATAAATAAATAAGATCGTTTACAAAGTATATGCTTTATCATCATACATGATTGACTTGTATGCATACTACTTTCAATTCTTGCTCCTTGGTTGGCTTGAATTGATTATCAAAGACAACTAGCTTCACTTCTCTCTCTCTCTTTGTTGATGGAAGTTAAGCAAACAACCAAATGGCTAGCAATTTGGCTATATTTATAGAAACCCCAAGACTTGGGGTCCTAAACCCCCCCTCTTACCTATGTCTTGCCATGTGCTAGCACATGCTACCCCACATTCCACCCATGTGCCCATGGGTTGCCCCATGGGTTGCCCCACCCGTTAACCCAACGGTTCGACCCACGGGTTTAGTTATTAAAATTAATTCAATTTAAATGTGTTTACTTCGTATAAAAATTCATATTATACGTCGTATTAATTCTCGTATCCTCTTCGTATTATACTCATACCATATCTCGTATTATACGTGTATTCATTCCGTATAATAGTCATTTACTATTATACGTAATCAATTAATCTTTGATTTCACTTTTCCTAACACTTAGGATTTTAACTCCTCACGCTAAAACTGCGTGAGCCATAAGTGAAATATTATTACATATTCCACCTCGTCTTGAAATCCAATCATTATGCGTTTCTCAAAATTTTAATAATAATTCCCGAGCAGAAACGGATGAATAATGATTTTCTCTCGAGAAAACTTTTCTCGGCTAGCTTAACTTTTCAACGATATATTACCGTCAAATCTTTTGACAGAATGTCATTACGACATTCTGAATTTTCACAATGGCTTAGGGTCTCAAACCCTAAACCTTAGGGTTAAATCCTAACCCTTAGGGTTTGATAAGTGAATAGTGCATATTTCGTCTTTTCTTAGAAATATTTTTATTCTCGTAAATCTTTTATTTTCGTCTTATCAATTCACATCAATTATTTCTAGCATGTAGCCAGAATCCTACTTATTTCTGCATTCTCTAGGTCATAGAACGACCTTCGATTAGCTTAGTCAGTTTAATAAACAAATAATCAAATTTTATTCAATAAATCAAATAAAATTCATTTACATAAACATTCAATTTTCTTGGGCGTTACATTTGAGGCGCCAAAAGTCGTTCGTTAGCTGTTCTCGTTCTAGACTGTAAGATTTCTTCAGATCTGCTTTCTTCGCTTGCTCTAATATATATAAGTGCTATATTATATAGTTAGTAGTCAATATGGGTCAGATCTGACTTTTTTAACCGTTCATTTCATGTAAATAGTCAATATTTGTGCTTTATTGACTAGATCTGTACTAGATCTAGCCAGATCTAGCTTTTAACCGATTCAAAAGTTGTATAACTTGAACCTGAAAGCTAGAATGGCTAAGATCTGTATAAATCTAGTTTTTTTTAGTTTTTGTAAATATTTAGCAACCACGTGACCCTGGATCGGTATCTAGAGGAAACTGGAAGCTTTCGGCTACTCGCTTACAAGGATTTAACTGATGAATCCTTTGTTCAGCGATGTCTAGAATAGATATGTATTTTATTACAATATATTCATTGTGCGTGCAGGCTATTTATGTGATGTCATGTGAGCCTAAGAGCCATGTGAAATATATTTTAATCAATGGATCTAGATCTGATTCCCATGATGGAATTTTTAAGTTGTACAGCTAGCTTGCAAACCCTTGTACTTGTAAATCAAGGGCCTTAAAGCGGGTATCCAGATTTAAGGCCCAGAATAGTGAAAATTGTGGTTTATGATGCTCGGGCATACTTCGATGGCTTTCATGCCCATAAGAAGCCCGACACTTATATATAATGTTTATATACTATTAAAGATGCTTCGCATCTTAATAAAATCAAATCAAGCCGAATATGGAATAAAATGGAAGTATCAAAGGGCTTCAATTCCTATGCGAGCGAAAGGATTTGAAAACCTCTTTTCAAAACATTATTTTTATATGCTTGTTTTAAATAAACTTTTCAATCAATCAAACCCTTCGTATATAGGTCCAACGAAGCACAACACTACTTTTAAATAAAGTACTTTGAGCATATTTATCTGTATCACATACACACACATTGTGACGCATCCAAATCAGGTCTATTTTCACACCCGAATTCTGTACATCACGAGTACATCTCATTCCAAACATACATCATTATATAACTAAATATAACAACATACATCTGCAAAATCCCAGATTCTATTACCTTAAAACCTCGCTCATTATAAATAATAATAAATACATTATTCTTTACATCTTGCAAGAGTGACTTTTATCCGCTACAAAAGATACATACAGTTCATTAAACTACTCTACGGTTTAATTAAATATCCTACATTACAAGTTTTGGCTCGATTTTCATGCTTGTTCATATAATGAACAACATTTCAGTAGGACACCGCTCAGCTTAATCTTTACGGGATCCTTAAGTTCATTCTATCGTCATTCGTTGAAAATATTTTTATTTAAAGCAAGAGTACAAAGGTTATGAAGCTGTTCGAATAATAGGAAAAACTCTGATTCCTATCATTTTAAAACATTAATCACATTTAGTTTCACATACCAAACATTCAGTCTGGATAGAATCATTAGCACATACTTAATCCTAACAGTTCACCAATAGAACTATACCACATTAAACCGTTCAATCGCAGAACAGTTTAATTCACAGAAACACATGTGTTAAAAGTTCAGCACAAGACCTTCTATATAGACACCTCACACAAATATCACACATTTTCACATAGATAAAACTTCTCAAGCCCAACATCAAAGAAAGTTTAAGAAACTAACATTCATTTTAAATATAAATAAAGTTAGGAAACTTGCCTTAAACACAGCTATAACTTATAGTTTACGCTGAAATTTTTATTGCAACCCCTATATATCACATAAGAAAATAGCACATATACCAATTAGTTATATATTTGACTTATGCATTGGTTTAAACTTAACTTTACTTCCAATGGCTCGCGTTTTTATAATCTAAGTTTACGCGACCAATTTTATTTCATTCCTTCGGTATTATGGCATAAGGAGATGGCATAAACCTTATAATCATCTTTTATGATAGATATACATTCTCATCTTCTTCTCATAACATTTTTAGGACTTAACTCATCCTATACATCTACATATGTGAAATGGATCACCTTTTCAACATACGTATCCACAACTCTACACTTAGCACATATCGAGTCTCTAACAGTGTTCAATATAGTACGCTGAGTGGTTTCCCGCCTCGTCTACACTGTCTTTCATAGCGAGTTAGATCGGTTGCTAGTTCGTATTAACCTTTGCTCTCTAAAAGAATTGTTTAGCCCAGATACCATACATCAACCATTAAAGAGTATGATTGTACTACAACTTAAACTTAGCTTCTTATTCTTACCTTTTTATCATAACTTACTCGAACCATTAAAACTATAATGCCCGTTAAGTTAATTTCTCATTCCTTATGGCTTTCTGGCAACTAAATGCCATACCTCAGGATTAATATCTAGGTCATACCATTACTTGTATGCTGAGTACAACCTTCAATGTCAAGACTACGTGTTTGTAACTTTTAAAAATTTTACACTATCTTTATTTCATATCTTACAACGTTCGGTTCATTTAACTTGGAACGTTATTCAAGTTATTATCACTAACTTAACTTGTTCAACGTCTATACGTTATTCTTTATTCTTCATTATCACACGTTCAAACCATACACGGGGTGTACGACAAGCATGTTTAACTTACGCGTACACTCAATACCTTTACGTCGACTTAAGTGTTTAATGTTTATGTTTCTTTCTAACCTTCATTATCTGACTCACACTCGAACTTTATTAACTTCATTACCGTTTGTTACGGTTTTCTTGATAATTACACATCTTACTTACTACACTGATCAACGTCTAAGTCTTACAACTAATGTATACTTAGAACGTTCACCGAACGCGAATACGATTCACGAGGATCATTTACGTATTTTGCATTCACGTTGTTCATTTTTTAAGCCTCCATTAAACCTTTACTTAAGGTTTTAATCACTCTCATTAGTGATCCATTACATAAACATCACGTTCATCGTCATCTCATAATGTCTAAGTCATACGGTTCATTGTATACTAAGACTGATCGTACATTGCAATTACATTGCGGTTATAGCGTCTATACGCTTTACATCTAACTCTTATTACGACCTTATCACATTAAAATGTTATAATTCACCGTCGTCACTCAACGTCTAAGGAATTACAATCATAGCAATCCCACATGTTCTTTTTAACTCCAATATGATCCCCGGATATCGGTAAAACTTCTCAAGTCCAACATCAGAGAAAGTTTAAGAAACTAGCATTCATTTCAAATATGAATGAAGTTAGGAAACTTGCCTTAAGCACATCTACATCTTTTAGTTTACGCTGAACTGTTTACCGCAATCCCTATATATCATATAAGGAAATAACACATACACCAATTAGTCATATATTTGACTTATGTATTGGTTTAAACTTAACTTTACTTTTAATGGCTCGCGTTCTTGTAATCTAAGTTTACGCTACCAATTTTATTTCATTCCTTTAGTATTATGACATAAAGAGATGGCATAAACCTTATAATCATCTTTTACGCTAGATTTACATTCTCATCTTCTTCTTATAATATTTTTAGGACTTAACTCATCCTATACATCTACATATGTGAAATGGATCACCTTTTCAACATACGTATCCACAACTTTACACCTAGCACACATCGAGTCTCTAACAGTGTTCAATATAGTACGCTGAGTGGTTTCCTACAAACAACCACCAAACTAGTTTCCCATCTCGTCAACCCTGTTTTTCACAGCGAGTTAGATCAGTTGCTAGTTTGTATTAACCTTTGCTCTCTAAATAAATAGTTTAGCCCAGATACCATACATCAACCATTAAAGAGTACGATTGTACCACAATTTAAACTTAGTTTTTTTATTCTTACCTTTTTATCGTAACTTACTAGAACCATTAAAACTATAATTCCCGTTAAGTTAATTTCTCATTCCTTATGGCTTTCTGGCAAATAAATGCCATACCTCAGGATTAACGTCTAGGTCATATCGTTACTTGTATGCCGAGAACAACCTTCAATGTTAAGACTACGTGTTCGTAGCTTTTAAATTTTTTACAATATCTTTATTTCATATCTTACAACGTTCGGTTTGACTCAGAACGTTATTCAAGTTATTATCACTAACTCAACTTGTTCAACGTCTATACGTTATTTGTTATTCTTCATTATCTCACGTTCAAACCATACACGGGGTTGCGTCAAGCACGTTTAACTTACGCGTACACTAAATACCTTTACGTCGACTTAAGTGTTTGATGTTTATGTTTCTTTCTAACCTTCATTATCCGACTCACACTCGGACTTTATTAACTTCATTACCATTCATTACGATTTTCTTGATAATTACACATCTTACTTACTACACTCATCAACGTCTAAGTCATACAACCAATGTATACTTAGAACGTTCGCCCGAAATGATTCACGAGGATCGTTTATGTATTCTGCGTTCACAATGTTCATCTTTTAAACCTCCATTAAACCTTTACTTAAGGTTTTAATCACTCTCATTAGTGATCCATTACATAAACCAAGTTCATCGCCATCTCATAATGTCTAAGCCATACGGTTCGTTATATGCTAAGACCGATCATCTATTGCAATTACATTGCGGTTATAGCGTCTATACGCTTTACATCTAACTCTCATTACGACCATATCACATTGAAATGTTATAAGTCACCGTTTTCACTCAACGTCTAAGGAATTATAATCATAGCAATCCCACATGTTCGTTTTTACGCGAATACGGTCTCCGAATTTTGGTTACGTATTTTGCGTTCGTCGTTTTATAACCTTTATTTGATGTTTAATCATCAAACTCAAGGTTTTACTCATCATTCTAGACATTTATTTTCATGAACATTGCATTCATGCTTGTCCCTTAATTACCATCTAAAAAGTTGGACAATAAAATTCTCCAGTCAAAAAATTTTGGGTTAAGGGCGTTGCGGCGCCACTCTCCCCTTTAAATCCGGCGCTGCAGCGCCCCTTTGCAGCAATTGAGCCCTGGACCCGGCGCTGCGGCTCCCCATTCCCTTTGTTGGGCTGCACTGCAGCGCCAGTGCTAAAACTAAATTTTTTTCTAAGTCTTTGAACAAGTTTGAGACGTCTACTACGTGACGTCATAACTTCCTCTCCCGATAATAGAATTGATTTGTTTCGGAGGCATTGGAAACCTTATAACACGTAATACACATCCCCCCATATAAAATTAATTTTTTGAGTTTTTAACCAACCTTAAAATTGGATCAAAAGTCCTCCCTCGTTAAGTTTTTCAACTTTATGTTAAATTTTCGTTTGTCTGTAATTCGTTCATCCGTACCTGGAATTAGTTCGTTCTTGAGTCCATGACTCATGTTTTCTACATTTTCTTACATTTTTATGAAACCCAACTCATTCGGGTTCCTTAGCTTACTTTCTACATTTGTTCGACATTTATGAAATTTCGCCATAACTTCGTTATCGGCTAATTTCAATATGTTCTTCATGAACGTTTCTACCATTCCTAACCAAGCAAACATATATATGATTGTTTTAAACTTGTCCATCAACAACAAGCTCTAATTATATGGTTTTAAATTTGTCCATCAACAACGTTCTTATCGAGTTATTTGCGTTCTTCGTTCGTTCTTCATTTTTAATCAATATTATGATTACGATTCACTTATTACGCATTATTTAACGTTATAAGTTTGATAATTCATCCTTATATCATCAGAGAGTTCATATAACTCATCCGAATCGTCCACTAATATAAAGTAATTCATACTCTTTATGAAAACTTTCAAAGAAGTTTATAAACTAAATTTTAAATTCTTATTTCTTCATTTCCTTATGATTAAACCATAGGGAAATCGTTTATTAACATATTTTACTTCTATTTTCATTAAGCTATGTATTTTGACATAGAAGACTTAAAGAAAATTTGAACAAAGGTAAGTTTTAATACCGTTCTTCTTGATTTTTCTTTCATTTTCTTCTTCCACTCTGCAAAGTTGGCGATTTTCTAGGTTTTCCACTCCCGAGACTTGTTAATTCAAGTCCCTCGCATCCTCTCTTCATTTGTCCAGAGTTTCTTCTCTCGATTTTTCAAAAAATGAAGAGTTAAGCTTGTTTATATAGATTTTCAAGGCTAGGGGCATTTTGGTCATTTGGCGGCTTTTTACCATTTTACCCCCACCTCCTCACTATTAACACTTCCTCACTATTCACGAAGCTTCTCTTGGAAGCTTCGTGGTTTCGTCTTTCAAAATCCGTCCGACAGTTTAAAAAACTGTGTTTCTCGGAATCCAAATATTTTTGGATATTTCGTCTTTCCTCTACAGATTAACTTTTATGCGTTCTTCGAAACTTCGAACAACTAAAAATCACTTTTTGATGATTAGCGTTTTCCGTTACGTTTCCCCACAACATAGTTAAGCGATTGAAAAGTACATAACATTACTTTTTGTCATTTTTATTTCGTTCGATTTCTGCATGTTTTTCGAAAAAAACTTTTATCGGCTAATATAACTTTTCACGACATATTACTGGTAAATCTTCAGACGGAATATTATTACGACATACCGAACACTTAAAAAGGACTAGGTTATTTAAACCCTAAACCCTAGGTTTCGTCGGATGAATAGTGCCTATTTCGTCTTTTTCTCAAAAATATTTTTGTTCCCGAAAATATTTTATTTTCATTTTGAAAATTCTTACTCGTTCATTCTAGCTCACAGCCAGATTACTCCCGGCTTAAGATTATTCTAGGTTATAGAATGACTAATAAACACATAACACATAATATAATTAATAAAAATCTTTTATATTAATTAATAATTCTTTAAACTTAATATTTGGGACAATCCGATTTTCCAGGTTGTCACATTCTTCCCCCCTTATTAAAATTTCGTCCTCAGAATTTCTAAAACCACATCCATACCCGGATGCTTTATCCTTACAACCTTTATTCAAAGTTTTAATCTTACTTCTTCTCCTCCTTGTTGATTAACCTCAACATCTTATTTCATCTGACATGATCGTCAATAGTTAAACTTATTGTTTAACTATTTTTTCAATCACTCGGAATATCACATTCACCCCTTCTTCACAGAATTTCTGTAATACCCGAGAATTTCTGAATATTATTAAATGAATATATTAATGGAAGTGAATATTTATTCATATATAAATGATTTTGTGTTATGAGATGAATTAATTCAATTATATAAAATTGAATAATTATAATAATTGAGAAAAATGTGGAGTTTATAATAAACTCGCGAAGCCTTGTGTGGCACCGCGATGAGATATGTTAATAATGATATGTGAACAATTAATCTATATTAATTGTTAATTGTTGTTAATTGTTATCGTAGAATATTAATTAATTGTTATAGAATATTAATGAAAATTAATGATGTGTGGATTATTATTATTGTAAATAATATAATAATAATACGCAACGTGTTTATAAATATAATAAGATCTATATTCATGTGATAATTAATCCTATGATTATTAAATAAGTGTTATTAATAATTACGATGAATGGATTAATTAATATTAATGATAATCAATCGATAAGATGAATAATTTATTTATTTGACATTATGAGTAATAAAGCAAATAAGTAAGTTATTAATATAATAAGATTATATTGATTGTTATGTACAAGCATGCAATAATTAATAATATAAAGTATATGGAATACAACCATAGTATATAATGTAGAGAAACACTTAAGTGTGACCATGCAAATATATTTAAACTATATTATATGATTGTACATATTGAAGCTATGTGTTATGAATACATCATGTGTAGATATATATTGTAAATAATTTTTGAATTAATAGAAATTAATAATGAATGAGATAATGTAATGTGGTAATATTTGATTTGAATTATATCGATAAGATAGAAATGTACATGAATTATATGTGTGTGTTATACTTACTACATTATGTGAATAACATGGTAATATTATTATTGGGATTACATTGTAATTCTAATTGTAATCTAACTATATAGTATGATAACATAAGTCTATGGTGTGTGAATACAAGTGTAGTATTTGTAAATGCTGAGAAGTTAAATCAATTGTCCCATTTTAAGCGTCCCAATTGCTCTCCAATTCCTCATACATGTGATTAGCATTATGAAGTCTACTCCCTATTCTTCCTCAAACTCAGCAAACCTCCATAGCTCTCTAGAAAATGATGAACAAGGGAGTGGGCAAAATAGTATAATTCACCAACTAATTACCTACTCTTCCTTAACCAACATACAAATCTTCAGTTCATTGGTTTGAATTAATGGGAGAATGCATTGTCTGGATTATAGTTCTTCTATAAATATAGCCTCTTCTCCTTCTAAATTAATTTGTTGAGAATTTCTTAAGTTTGGAATTGAGTTGGGAGTTATATATATATATATCAGTGAGAATCCTTAGCAGCAAGTTCTTAATTCGTATTACAAGAGGTACATTCTTGTTCTTCATTCTCGTTCTCATTCTTATTCACTGTCAAAATCTAGTTACTTAGTTTTGCCAAATTAGATTGTGTTTGGGTTGAAGAACCCTTATATTGTTGTTATATGAACATACATACATGATGGAATCACTATATAACTTGTTCTTCATTTCCATTTTCTGTTTCTGTTTTTGCAAACAATTGAAGTATGAATTGCTTAGTTAGTTGATATATAGACTTATAAATATGTTTAAACCACAATGTAACTATTTAGAAAAGTTTTCGTGAAGTAATTTTGTGATTTGGGATAATGTTTGCCGAGGCTAGCTGCTCCCTGGACTGGAACGACAGCCGCGCGGCCGCGCGTCTTCCTAGTACAATTTGGGCGCGGTCGCGCGCCACTGCAGAAATTGTTGATGATTTCTTTTATATCTTCTGATGTATTGAGCATGTTGTACAGTTAGGATATGCATATAACTCATAATAACTTATGGAATAAGGGCACTAAGTTATAGTAATCCATGCTAGTCGTTTTAGTTGAGTATTTCGAAGAAAATTGAAAGTTATGAAAAGAGGAACTTTGATATGTTAGCTTTATATTGACATTCTGACTTTTGAAACATATTTGTATAACCTAGAAACATATGATATGAATGTTAACTTGCGTATCTAAGCTTCATAATGTAACTTGAGCATATGAACCTCAATAGTGAACCTTTCCAACGAAAACTCAAGCGTTGAACATGGACTCTAACATGTTATATTAGGATTCTAGGTTCTGATTTTTTGAGCATGTTATATGACCTTGAAATACGTGTCAAACATGTTAACATATGAATCTAGATAGCATGAGCATGTTAGGCCTTATTAGTGAGCTTTATTAATGAGAATACAAGTTTTAAACATACACCTTGACATGTTAACTTGAAGTTTAAATTCTGAAGTTTATGAACGTGTTGGATAATACTATTGACTTCATGAACGTCATGCATGTATACATACCATGCTAGATGTCATGATTATAATTTAGCGTAAACGAAGCATGTTTTCAACTAATAACCGTAATAGTTACATGTATGAAATGTGAATACTCATAAGTATGCCTAATGCAAAGTATATGAATACCTTATGTGCTTAAAGAGCGAGCATGATAGGCCTTGTGAATTCCATGACCTTGAATGGCTTTAAATTATTGAAAGTGTTAACTTAGAATCTATTGCATGTATGATTGGAACAAGGAAAGGTTGTATACACATAAAAGTATCCTTTAAACATGTATACATGCTACGTGATATTATATGATGTTACTTGAACTCTATTTTGACGGTTAACTTATGAGAATGCCATAACTTGCTAAAATAAAATATATTTAGTATTAATTGTGGTCTTATGTGATATTAATAATATGAGAGCATGTTTGCTAATTGTTGCGATCTTATATGATATGAGAATGTGTTTAAACTCAAAAGGAGGAAAGTTAAGGATAGACATTATATTCTATATAACTGTGTAGCTAGGTTAAGACTTAGCTTATGTGTTAATTGTATATACGAGATGAGGTATAATGTTAAACTATATGACTAATGAATATCATATATATACGTAACTATATTACGATAGGAATTCGAAAGTGTTGATTTGCTTTTCGTGGATAAACTACGCTAAAGGCAAGTTCTCTAACTTACACTCTTTTAAAGTGCAAGTTTCCTAACTTACACTCTTTTACGGTGCAAGTATCTAAACCTTATCTCTTTGGATGCAAGTATCCTAACCGACGCATTTACTTTATGCAAGTATTCTATCCTTGTATATTGTGAACTAGTTTCATTACTTAATCGTTTGAATTGAATTAGCATACTTGAACTCTTATTTCATTAAAGCTATTATTCATGTGGAACTTGGTATTGTTCTTGAATATTGTGAAAGTGTCTATGCCATTTGATTCGGCTAGACTTATATTATTGAAAGGTGACCCAAACCGATTGATTGGTATGGGATCTTATATTTGACTGAGAAGAACAAAATATAACTGTCGGAGAACCGACGCGCGCACATTAGTATGATTGAGTGTTATGCATAACATAGGGTACTTTAGGCTGATCACCTATTGCACTTGTTATTATTGGATTTTTCAGTTTATTACTGTCAATTCCTGTGAAAGTTCATAGTCCTTAGTGACTGCTCAGTATTCAGTTATCTTGAAATCTTGAATTGGTTTATTATTGAATCACATTGATATTATTCTGTCCTTAGCGACTGTTATTGAAAACTGTTGATATTCTTGTTATCCTTGAACTATCAAACCTTGCTATACCCTTTCGAGAATTGAGAATTATATTACAAACTCTTATTGTATATTACTTGCTGGGCAAATTGTGCTCATTCTTGCTTTTCCTAAAAACATTTCAGTTAAGGCCGAGCAGTGCGGACCCTCGAGTACCGACAAGGGCAAGGAAAAGGCTACTGAGTAGCTTTGTTTATGTAGGACTTTATGATTATAATAAAGAACTTATGATATTATGTACTAGTTAAGGTTATTTATGCTTAAGATATGTCTAAGCTATGTAATCACTGGTTAAGTTACGAGACCTTGGGACGTGAATAAATTATATTATTTAAATATAATCTATTCGGTATTAGTTGTGTATTATTTCGCTGTGCGATGCGATATTTAGTCGTATTATTATTGTGATGTATTACCATGAGCACGTGACGAACAGAATTCGAGAGACCAAGTGGCGGTCCCGAATTTGGGGGCGTCACAATTTCGTCCTCAAAATTTTAGCATACTAATCTCCTAACTTCTCTTCAAGAAGTTGTCATTCTTCAAACATTCTAGAACCTCCACAATTTATCAAAAATTATGGAGTAGAATGAATAACGAGGAATATATATAAGGATTCCTTTTAAAATAATTCATATTTTACTGAGGAATCATATGGACCATGAACTCTTACTAGGTTGAAAAGCATTTTATCGTAAACCATTCTATCACGGTCGGTTTACAATCACCAAGAAAGTAAACTACCTCTTCCATACGTAGGTGATCAACCTCAGAATATAAAATAGTGTGACAGTGGAGCATTCATATCATGGTAAACCTAGGAGGAACAGAAATTCACTAATAAGTAATGAGGAAGTAAGAAGAATACAATATAGTCTAACTAAATGAATTGAGGTGATGAATGACTGTACAACTACACAATCCTCTAATTGTTTATGGGTACAGCTTCAGGAAAATTGCCTCAGAATTATAAAATAACAACAGTTGCTTATTTTAGTATGGTGACTTGCGTAGTAGTCTTCGATATTTCTAAAATCCAGTAAAATGTCTATAATATCAGTGCAAAGTGTACTAAAGTCATCATCTTTTTTTTGGGACGGAGTGTACTTATTATGATTGAAAAAGAGAGATACTTGACTTAGCACACAACTTACATGCTCAAGCAGAAGAAATTGTGAAGTTTAAAATCAAATTAAAAACAGATTTAGTGATATAGAAGCCAAGATCTTAATGCTAAAAATTCAACAAATCCGAGCCTTTGAAAACTATTTTGATTTTTCTAAGGAGGGTGTATTCAATTAAGATTTTTAAAGACTTTTAAATACTTTAAAAGTCTACTTGTATTCAATCAAGACATTTAAAGAGTTTATAAAAGTTTACTAGTATTCAATTACAACTTTTGTAATGTCTTTAAAAGTTAGGTGGTATTGAATTGAGATTTTTACAAAGTCTATAAAAGTATTTTGGTATTCAAAAAGTCATAGATTTTGGTATTCCGGAGTTTGTTCACCTCAGAATTAATCATCAGATTCTGCACCAAAACAATTTGGTTTAGCACAACTTCTCGAAAAAAGCTCGATTTTCTTTTAAACCTGACATACATTTGTCTAGCTAAATCGAGTAGCTTAAACCATGCCAATAAATTGGACATCAACTAAAACATTTGTCTAGTCAAATCAATGGACATCGACTAATTCTTTAAATTCTTTCACAATACTTCAAAACGTTTTATAACGTCATGATACCGTACTGTTTTACAGTACGTTGAGGACTTCGTCAGTTTATGACTTTGTCATTCTACATCATACCTTAGCAGGTTGTTGATCCAAAGATCACATCCAACACTAGATTCAATTTCATTAATAACTCCATCTTTTTACCATCCCTGCATCAAATGCACTGATGATATAAAATTCATTTTGATATTTCAAATCAATTTCTGAAGGGGTGAATGTGTTATCCCGAGAAATTTAAAGTATAGTTATCAGGATGTTCATCATCTGACAATTATAACAAGATAATGATCCTTGTGGGAAAGATGTTGATGGGTTAATGAGAAGAAATAATTAGGTAAATACCTAATTGAAAGAAGATGTTGAGATTTTTCAACATAAATGAGAAAAAGTATGATTAACTCTTCGTCGAAGGGTAGTAAGGATAACGCATCCGGGTATGGATGTGGGTTATGAAATTCCAAAGACGGAATTTTTATAAGGAGGGAAAAATGTGACAACCCGAAAAATCGGATTGTCCAGAAATTAAGATTAAAGAATTTATAATTAATAAAATGGATTTTTATTTATTATATTCTGTATTATGTGGTTATTAATCATTCTATGGCATAGGATGATTATAAATGAGGAGGATTCTGGCTACAAGCTAGAATGAATGAGTATGAATTTTCAAGACGAAAATAAAAAAATTTCGGGAATAAAAATATTTTTGAGAAAAAGACGAAATAAACACTATTCATGAAACCCTAAGGGTTAGGGTTTAACCTTAAGCCTTTCCGGGAGATTGGAATGTCAGAATGACATTCTGTCGAAAGATTTGATAGTAATATATCGTGAAAAGTTAAGTTAGCCGAGAAACGTTTTCTCGGGAAGAAAATGACAAAAATCACTATTCATCCGTTTCTGCTCGAGAATTTATATTGAAATTCTGAGAAACGCGTAATGATAGGATTTCAAGACGAGATGGAATATGTAATAATATTTCATTTATGGATCGCGAAATTTTTGCTTGCGGACTTAAAACCCTAAGGGTTAGGGAAAGTGAAAGTGAAGAATAAATTGATTATGTGTAATAATAAATGATTATTGTGACGCCCCCAAAATAGGTTCAATACTCAACCCATTCTGAGTCGCCAAATACATGGTACAGAATTCAAATACAATCTTTTATAACATACGGTCGTGTAAAATACGACCACACAAACTATGAGCTTCGATACAAATCGTATGTAATACGAAATATAAATACTCAAATTCATTCCTTATTCATTATAATTATTGTCCCACTATTTTATAAAATTGTGAGGACTTCTACAGATCTAACTCTGATCATCACACTGTTCCCCGACTAGTCCCCGCGATATTCTCTTTTTCTGAAGAGAACAATGAAAGAAAAGGGTGAGCTCAATTAGCCCAGTAAAGAATATTATGACTAAGATAATGAAAAATAAATTATCGTTAGTCTTCAACAAATCAGATAAAATATTATGGACAACAAGTTTTAGATCAACAACTGCAGCGGAAATAATAATTCATTAGAAGAGTTAAGTAAAGAATGATGTCTACTATCTTTTATGATTTAAAAGTTCATCATCAATATTTTATCCCTGTAACATCAATCAATAAATATCTCGAATCAAATATTCATCTTTACACTACGGGCCAAAGATATTTATTTGTATCACCAGTGGTCATGTTCATCTCAATATTTATACATCTTTGCACTACGGGCCAAAGATATTCATCAAGTAATCATCTTTGCACTACAGGCCACAGATATTCATCAAATAAGCATTCATCTTTGCACTACAGGCCAAAGATATTCGTTTGTATCACCATTTAAGACTGAGGATGATGAAAAATAATATAAATAACGAATTCAGTGAGATAAATGGCAAGGATTAGGGATTAGTAAATTAGTTTATCCAAGTTCAAAAATACTCCCTAATAATCAATTGTGGAGCAAAATTCAAGAATGAAGTTCAAAACTTGGATCCAATCAAAGATAAAAAAACAATTTTTTTTACCGTGAATAGTACTTCGTGAATAGTAACTCGACATGAAAAGATAAAAATTTCACGAGAAAGTTCAAAAAATTATTCCGGTGAAATGATACTAGTTGAAGCGCAAAACTCAAAGAAATTCTAATCATTTCAGGAATTATAGAAGCAATATTTACCGTAGTAAGTTTAAATATAGGAATATGAAATGAAATATTATAACTTTCATAATATGAAATATGAAAGAAAATAATATTCTATATGAATATTGAAAGAAAATAACATCATTTACGAGAAAAATAACATCATTTACCTCAGTATAATACTCAATCTGACTGGAATATCGGATATAATAATGAGAAAAACTTGCACTGTTATCAACACTCAAAGTATCTAAATACTCACAAGAAATACACTCGATATTATAGAGAGAAAATTTTCTGATTCTACTGTGATTTTCATTTCTTAACGAAGCACCCTATTTATAGAAAAATGCCAGAACACCAATGTTGACTAATTTACCATCAGCACACCACGGATGAATTCAAAATCCCCCAACTCCACCCACCACTTTTGAAAAATTCAAACCACATGTTTATTTACATATATATATATATATATATATATATATATATATATATATATATATATATTAAAACATTATTAAAAGAATTTTAATTCAATTTTTTTTCTTCCACCTCATTTTATTTTTATACCATGAATTTATTATAAAAATATTACCATTTAAATAATAAAATTATATTATTATATTATTACATTATACTATTATAATATAATATTATAATAATATATTTGAAAAATATTTTATTGGAGAAGATAAAATGCCAATTTTTAACAAACGTCGCATGCTAAAAATTCTCCCATTTATATCAAAATTGGACAAATATTTACTCATCATATTTATCAATAATTTAATTATTCACAAATAATATTACAGAACTACAATATTGACAACCAGGTCGTTCCCAGGAAAGAGGGGGCCTTCCGAAAAAGATTTCTCCTTATTGGCGCGCAATTAACTAACCCCTTTCCTAGACAGAACTTCCTTAGACATTGTCAATAATGTTATCTAATAATATTATTCAAATAATATGAATTATTGATTTGATAATGTGAAATACTGTGCAGTGACAATTATTGAATCAATAATACAAAATATCAATGGTAGCAATTATTGAATCAATCAAATATCAACGTAGCAATTATTGAATCAATAATATAAAATATTGAACAGTAGTTACTGTAATAATAATTGAGTAAATGCCTTCTTACGTAAGAATCAATAATTCAAAATACTGTGCAATACCTTGTGCTACTGTGCAACAACGCGTATTACTGTATTTTTTATCACTTGGTATTTCAACAGTTTAACGGTAACAGTTTTACCGTTATTTTATAAAAAGGTTATTTCTGTCACTTTCTATATCCGATAGTTATTCCGTTATGGGGCCCACAAATGACTACGCCGTCGTATGAATATTTCCCGACAACAAGAATATTCACGACCAAACGAATATTTCCTGACAACAATGAATATTTTATTACCACTTGCTAACTTTGAAAAATTTACACAAATCTCCCATAACTTATCACATTTATTAAATTAACACCTTATTATTTCAAAATAATATATAAAGAATATTAAATCTTTATTCATAAAATTTGGGGTCTTACAACCTCCCCTCCTTATAAAATTTCATCCTCGAAATTGACGTACGTACCTGGTATGTCGAAAAGGTGAGGATACCTCGCTTTCATTTTCGATTCTAGCTCCCAGGTCATTTGCTCGATTTCATGGTTTCTCCATAAAACTTTGACTTGAGGTATAACCTTTGAGCGTAAGACATGTTCCTTCTTATCCAATATCTTGACAGGTACCTCCTCGTACATTAAATCTTTGGCTATCTCGTCTGGTTCTAACTCAATAATGTGGTTTGGGTCTTTCACATATTTACGAAGCACGGATATGTGAAAAACGTTATGAACACGAGACATGCTTGGAGGTAAAACGATTCTATAAGCCACAATTCCTACTCGGTCAAGGATTTCAAATGGACCAATAAATCGTGGGTTGAGCTTTCCACTCTTCCCGAATCTCGTAACTCCTTTCCATGGAGCAACACGTAATAACACATGGTCTCCGACATTGAACTCCACGTCCCTTCGATGAAGATCAGTATAACTCTTTTGTCGATCTTGTGCAGATTGTATACGTTGCCGGATTATTTGAATATTTTTCGTAGTCATACGTACTAACTTCGGTCCCAACAATGTTGCTTCACCCACCTCGTCCCAGCATACTGGAGAACGACACTTTCGTCCATACAACGCCTCGAATAGAGCCATGCTTATACTTGCCTGATAACTGTTGTTGTAGGATAATTCCACTAATGGTAAGTACTTATCCCAACTTCCTTTGAAATCAAGAACACAGAGTCTCAATAGATCTTCAAGAGTTTGGATAGTCCTTTCCGATTGCCCGTCCTTTTGACGATGATATGCAAAACTGAATCATAAATCCGTGCCCATAGCTTTCTACAAGCTGACCCAAAATCGTGAAGTAATCTGGGGTCACGATCCGAAACTATGGATACTGGCATGCCATGCAATGTCACAATCTCATTTACATACATACGAGCAAGACGTTCAAGTGAATAAGTCTCTCGTATAGGCAAGAAATGAGCAGACTTGGTTAATCTATAGACAATAACCCAAATTGCATCTATGCCTTGAGAAACCTTGGGAAGACCCATAACAAAATCCATGGTAATGTTTTCCCACTTCCATTTTGGAATCTCAAGTGGTTGCAATGGACCCTTTGGCACTTGATGCTCCGCCTTGACACGTTGACAAGTTAAACACCTTGAGATGAACTCCGCGATCTCTCTTTTCATATTGCTCCACCAAAATGTATGTCGAAGATCACGATATATTTTGGTACTCCCAGGATGGATTGCAAACGGTGTGTTGTGTGCCTCCATCATGATTCTATACTTCAAGTCAGAATCATTAGGAACACAAAGTCTGGAGTTGACTCGAAGTATTCCTTCTTCATCGATTCTTGCTTCTGGAATAGCACCTTCTTGCACCTTTTTCTTCATCTTCATCAGCTCCGGGTCTGTAGCTTGAGCAGCTTTAACTTTATCAATCAAAGCTGGTTCTACGCGTATACTTGACATCATCACGTGGGTCCCCAGAGTCTTGAACTCTATCTCCATCCTTTGTAAGTCACACAAAATGGATCTTTGTGTTGACAGCATCGCACTCATTCCCGCATATGATCTTCTACTTAACGCGTCTGCTACCACGCTCACTTTTCCAGGATGGTATTGGATGGTATGATCGTAATCTTTCAACAGCTCAAGCCAACGTCAGTTGCCTCATGTTGAGTTCCTTCTGGGTGAAAAAATATTTAAAGCTCTTATGATCCGTATAGATCTCCACTTTCTCCCCATACAGGTAGTGTCTCCAGATCTTCAACGCGAAAATGACTGCTGCCAACTCTAGATCATGAGTAGGATAATTCCTCTCATATTCTTTGAGTTATCGTGAGGCATAGGCTATGACTTTCCTATGTTGCATGAGAACACATCCTAACCCTTTGCCCAAAGCATCGCTGTAGATAACAAATCCATCCGAACCAGATGGTATTATCAGAACAGGTGCCGAAATGAGTCTCCTCTTGAGCTCTTGAAAGCTCTTCTCGCATTCCTCATTCCATACGAATTTTGTATCTTTTCGAGTCAGCTGAGTTAATGGAGTAGCGATTCGAGAAAATTCTTCCACAAATCTCAGATAATAACCAGCTAATCCCAGAAAGCTACGTACTTCGGTCACCGACTTTGGTTGCTCCCAACTTTGTATTGCTTCAATCTTCGTCGGGTCCACAGATACTCTACGTTTTGATACTATGTGCCCAAGGAATGCTACCTCCTCAAGCCAGAACTCGCATTTCTTCAGCTTGGCATATAGCTTGTTTTCATGAAGCCTTTGAAGTACCAGCTTCAGGTGGTGTTCATGATCTTCACGGCTTTTGGAATAGATGAGGATGTCATCAATAAAGACAACCACGAATTGATCCAAATATTCTTTGAATACACTGTTCATCATATCCATGAAAGCAGCAGGAGTATTAGTTAATCCAAAAGACATGACTAAGAATTCATAATGCCCGTTCCGAGTTCTGAAGGCAATTTTCAGAATATCCTTAGTTTTAATCTTCAGCTAATGATATCCAGAATGAAGATCGATCTTTGAGAAGAATTATGCTCCTTGCAACTGGTCGAACATGTCATCAATGCGAGGAAAGGAATACCTATTCTTGATGGTGACATGGTTCAACTCCCGATAGTCAATACAAAGTTGCTTACTCCCGTCTTTCTTCTTTACAAATAAAACGGGAGCACCCCAAGTAGATGTACTAGGACGTATAAAACCGATGTCTAACAATTCCTGTAGTTGGACCTTTAACTCCTGAAGTTCAATAGGAGTCATTCGATATGGGGTTTAAGAAATGGGTTTTGTACCGGGTTCAAGGTCAATAAAGAATTCAACTTCACGTTTTGGGGGTAGACCGGGAAGTTCTTCGGGAAATACATCAGAAAACTCATTAACAACAGAAATATCATTAAAACCTAACGTATTATGGTTTAGATCAGTGACATGTGCCAAGAAAGCTTAACATCCGTTTTTCAATTAACGAATAGATTTATGACTTGAAATGACATTGACTGATTTTAGTGGTTTGGTGGTTTGGATTAACACAACAGGTTGATTAGGAATATGAAAACTAATAACCTTACAAAAACAATCAATTTTGGCATGATAAGTGGTTAACCAGTCAATTCCTAAAATCACGTCAAATGCAAGTATTTTCAAAGATATAAGATCAATAGGTAGGGTGAGGGTACCTATGACGCCCCCAAATTCGGACCGCCACTGTTCTTTCGAATTCGATTCGTCACTTTCTTACGATAATACAATAATAACTAAAATTATACAATTACAGCGAAAAATCTAGAATAATATACAATGATTTATTATAATTATTCCCCCAAGACTCGCAACCTACAGTACTTAATAGATTACATAATAATATCAAATAAAGACTTATTACATAACCCTACTTAAGCTTAAACATAGTTCTGAAACAGTCTTAATACAACACCAGAGATTTTAAAACATAAAAAGGATAAGCTAGTCGATAGCCTTGCCCTTATCGAAGCCCGAAGGTCCGCCCTGCTATGCCTTAACTGAAATATTTTATGGAAAGCAAGAATGAGCAACAAGTTTGCTCAGCAGGTAATATAACAATAAAGGTGAATGATATAGTTTTCGAATCCCAAAAGGGTATAACAGGATATGATAGTTCAAGGATAGCAGAATATCAACAGTTCTCAATAACAGTCGCTAAGGACAGAAAGATATCAATATGATTCAATGCTAAATCAGTTTAAGATTTCAAGATAATTGAATACTGAGCAGTCACTAAGGACTATGAACTTCTACTAGAATTAACAGAAATATACTGATAATCCAATAAAAATAAATACAACAGGTGATCAGCCTAAAGTACCCTACGGTATGCATATCGTTCAATCATACTAAAATACGCACGTCGGTCTCCCGACAATATATAATTTCCCTTTAAGAAGGTTATTCATCTCAGTCAATATAAGACTCCGCACCAATCAATTGGTTTGGATAGCTTTCTAATCATGATATAAGTCTAGCCGAATCAAATGACATAGACTACTCTTTATAAGTTCAATACTCAAGATTTAAAGTTCGAAGGAAATAAATTGACTTTATCTTGTCCACAAAATATTTAAGTTATAAAACATGAATTGCAATTCCAATAGTTTACTTGTACGACAATAATAGCACAAGCTTAATGAATGCTCAATAAAGAGTAAGGTTAGGAACTTGCTTACAATGTTCCTTGAATAAAGTAAACACAAGGATATGATACTTGCCTTTTGCGTCGATTATCAACTTATAGTTTACTAGCACCCAATGAACTTATTTTATCCTATTCATGTATACACATTAGTCATATAAGTTCAATATGTACACCTACTATCTTGAGTTGCTATGATACATAAGTGTAATTCATCAATACCAAACATATAACGTTAGTCTTCTCTTAGTCGTATGATCTCATATGTATATCATCATATAACACAAAAAAAATCAATTTCTAATGCACTATAACATTAAAGAACATAGTTTGTCATCACATTTTGACTTCAAGGTTATAAACACTTATCAAATTCATGGTTCTATGTTAACATATTCATTGAAATTTGTTCTTAATCATGCTCAACTAGTTTATCGTGCATAGGACTAGTTAGGCATACATGACAATCATGTTTAGAGGTATACGAAATCTTATCACAATGCTCATAAATTTCAGAATACTTGAAATATAGTTATCAACAAAACTAGTTTTCAACTCTTTAAGGTTTCTCTTGAAAATCTTGTGTTAAACCCTTCTACATACAATGTAGCTTCACATATCATATGTCATGCTTTCATATATATAGATTACATAGGCATGCTTACAAGTCCATGACTCAAGTGTATATAATTTATTAAGCTTGTATGTGAAACTCTAAGTTTCCATTAGCATGTTATCAACATCATCTAAGCATGTGAAACTACTTCACTTATTATACATCATGCTCGCATATACACATAAATAGAATACGCAAGCTCGTGCATAAGTTCTTAGCTCAAAAGTGTATATGGTTTATTAAGTCCATATTGGAAACTCTAAGTAATTCCTTAGAGGGTTCTCAAAGCTACTCAAGCATGCAAAGTAAATTCATATGTCTGATATCATGCCTTCATATACCTATAAATAGATCATATAGGCATACTCACAAGTTCGTGACTCAAGTGTATATAATTCATTAAGTTCGCTTTTGAAATTTTAAGTTTCTATTAGAATGCTATCAAACTTATTTAAGCATATAAGGTAAGTCCACATATATCATACTTTCATGCTTTCACGCTTACGTACAAATGTAATCAGACCATACTAGCACGTTCTCAAGTTAGAATTTAAAGTACACATGGTTTATTGAGTTTGTACAATGAAAACTCAAGTTCTCTTTTGAAATCAAGCTATGGTGAGTGATTATATGAAAGGCAATATAAACTAGCATGTCAGAGACTTGTTTGATCTTATTGAAGTTTAATTAGTGTGCTCAACACATCAGAAGGCACAAAAAATCACCAACTGATTCTGCATAAGGGCGCGGCCACGCCCTATTTGTACTAGGGAGTGGCGCGACCGCGCCACTCCGGTTCCATCCCAGAAAGCTCTCTGCACTAGCAGAGCTTCAGCCAACATGCAATTCCTTCATGAAACAGACTTGAGACCAACTACATTACATATATAGCATGTGTATGGACTCTATTTACATACTAACATCAAGAATTCATGAAATTTTCTATGAGTTGATAATTGCTAAATTTCAAAGTATGAACAAGTGTTATACCTTTGAGCTTTCAAATGGACAAAGTTTCCTCACACTTTAGATTACTCTCCCTTAATACACTCTCTAGCAACTTAGCAATAATCTCAGCAAAAACAAATGAGGAGAGGAGCTTGCTATTTATAGAAGAATGAATATCCATATAATTTCTTTGCACCATGAATCAAACTATTGAAATGAAGGAGAATACAATGGGCAAAGAAGATTTGGTAGAATAGTGCCCAACCACCACATCAACCCACTCCCTCTCATCATTTGATTGAGCTAGCTAGGCAATTGAGTTTGGCAATGAAGAGTAGTATAGCCCATTGGCTATTCACGTGAAGAGAAATGAAGGGTGACTTTCATTTTGGGACAAGTTTTAAAACTCAGCATTTGGAAGTTGGAAATGAAATAAGGTCATACACTATTGGTTAAATGCATTTACACATATATATACACTTAGGTTTTAAATTCAATTGGGTACACACATGGATTTTAATGATATAACAATATTACATGGTAGCAAATTGGGGTACATGTATACACATCAATATATAATCCATGTACATTTTGAAAATATCAAATTATGATTTAATTAGGTAGTGACACCTCACATTATCATAAACTTCATAATATCAATTATTCATATAGTCCAATTAAATATTTCATAAAGTATACATTAATGCTCTATACATATCACATGGTCATATAAGCATCATTTATGTAACTCATATAATTTATTAATCTTACTATATAGTTTTATATATTCCATAGTCACTTGTGGTGTCACACTACACTTTATATAATATAGTTTGTTTCAATATTGCACAATGTACACATAACAGGTATTCACATTGGTTTATTTATGTAATTCATGTGACTTAATCCCTTTCATCATATAGTTCCTATATTTCATAGTGACATCACAACGTCACACTATACTTTATATTATATAGATGTAGTTACTATACAATATGTGATTACATAACTATATACTAAGCAATTAATTTGAACCAACATTAATCCCATAGTATTAATTAACTATTTACTCATTAATATTCTATTACTCATAATAACCATTAATTAATAATATACTATTAATTAATCATCCACTTGTTAATTCTTCTTTAATTAATTTAAATCATCATAATTCTCACCACTGTGCCACACAAGGCATTCTTCGAGCTTATCATAAACTCCACATTTTCTTCTCAATTATTATAAATTCAATTTGAAGTAATTGAGTTAACTCATCTCATAACACATAAATATTTATATTCAAATAAATATTCGACTTTCATTAATATATTTATTTAATAATATTCAGAAATTCTCGGGTATTACATCCTACCCCCTTATAAAAATTATGACACTCCCAAATTCTGGTACTTCGTTTTCACATGATTTGGTGTTCATTTTCTAACTATAACAAACATCTACCCACTATATCTCAAAATAAATTACAATCTTTATATAAAATCTCCCTCAAAACAAGGGTTGCAACCTTCTCAAAAATCAATCCTAGGGTTACTCTAACCTTGACATAAACATTAAAGTGCGGAATAAAAATATGACATAAAAGTCTTATTACAATCATTTTAAAATAATTAAACAAGTCTTCACTTGTTCATCTTTCCCTTGCCTTTACTCGTAAACGGGGCATCAACGTTATCAACCTTAACTGCAATTGTTATTTAATGCAAGAGTGAGCAAACAACAGCTCACTGGAGTTTAACAATAATAATTACATGAAAGAATATCTTTTAAAAAATCTGAATAACTTAGCTTGCTTCAATAATAAAGAATTGAATAATAATTCTCTATCAAAATTAAAATTCGAATATAGAATTTGTCTGAGGATCATAAGACCTTTGAACTCTTGTCCTAGGTTATAAATATTTTTATTTAAACCTTTAACAGTCAATAAGACAATGGACCTTAACTCGTACTCAGGGGGATCAGTCCTTTGTACCATGTATTGTGCACAAACATCTTAACGCTATGCGTAGTAACCTCCCCTAATAATTAGGGTTGTTCAACTCAGTAATTTGAATTCAAGTTCGCACCAAAGAAAGTTTGGTTTGGATAAGCTTACAAGGGTAATTTAAAATTCACGTTCATCAACTAAAGATTAGTTGAATCCACTTTCAATAATTCATAAATAAAAGAATTATGAATTAACATATGCTTTAGAAGTAAACTTAAAGCATTTAAAATAATAACTGGATCTTACTTGAACAATAAGTCAAGATCATTTCAATTAAATAAATAATTGTCCAATACAGAAATGAAAAGGACATTCTCAACAATGAATATATGAACTCAAAGAAACTTGCGTAGAAATAGCGAGTTTAGGGTTTAGAAGATTTGCCTTACGCGCAAGCTACTTAACTCAACCACGTACTTAAACACTTCGTACACACATTCAATTATAATAATCTAAATCAATTAACACATAACTAATTCACATAAGTGGTTAACCCTCATGGTTAACTCACTCTAATTAAATAAATAATAATAATCAACTATCACATAGTTAATTACATCACACACATACTCACATAATTAAATTAATTATGTATTTAGCTAAATTATAATTAAACAATTATAATTTAAACACTTAATCTAATTAGAATTACTCAATTATAATTACCTCTTAAATTATCACCAATTCATAATTAATAATTAATTAAACTATATCATGCATTATAATTACACAAATTATAATTAATCATGCAATTATAAACTTAAAATCCATAACTAAGCATGCATTTATTAAATTACAATTACTTAAATTATAATTTAAATTAACATCTAATTGACAAAAATAAATTAATTTCTATACATTATAATTTAACCATATTATAATTAAAATTAAATATTTACTCTTAATTATAATTAATCAAATTATAATTAAGTAACTCATTTATAATAAAACATTTATAATCTAATTAAAGTTTTCAAAAAAAAATTTATTTCCCAAATATGAATTTGTCACAATCATATAACAACATGTTATATCATTTAAACATATGTCCACTATCAATGAATAATTAAACTAAGGCTTTAAAATCAACTGCACAAGAAACTAAAGCCACTGCCCAAGCACTGTGCACGGCGCAGCTGCGCAGCCAGTTGCCTTAAAACCGGCGCAGCTGCGCAGGGAAAGGATCTGGGAAGGGCAAGCGGCGCAGCTGCGCTGCTCCTGGCCTTGCTGCCGGAGCAGCTGCGCAGTAACTCGGCCAGACGCAGACAGCCACAACTCTCTGCTTTACCGAACAACCCATACAAGCCAACAAACAGAAAATTACAGTAACGTAGCCACTGTAACTCCATACACATGCAATAATACATAACATAACATGTTTCTACAACATAACAACCATCTAAATAATGATAATCACAAGTTTTAAAAAACCAATTTGGCTATTTTCAAAAAAGCTCATATTTTCCAAAATAATCCACTGTAACTATTTCTCTCAAGCAATTCAACCCTATATGCATGCATTATACTTGAAATTGAAGATAGCATCAAGTAAATACCTAATAAGCATATTAACATATATCAATTTCGTTATTTTTCATTCTAAAATTGGTCAAAACCGTATGAACACATAAGAACATAAATTCTTATTAAAACATATTAAATCACCAATTTGTTTGTCTGAAAACAATTGATAGCAATTAACCTACTATGAACAACACATGAATACAATTATATATATAATCCATGTTTACATAATTTCATGAAAACATATTTTTTTAACAGAGAACGAATATGAAAAATATATAAATGAGTTCTATAACAATTAGAGATTATAGATGATACCTTTTGTTAGTAGGTTGAAAAAGAAGGTGATGTGAGTTCAATTCTAGAAATTCTTTTTCCTCTTTTCTCTTCTTCTCTAACTCTTCTCTGCTCTTCCTTCTCTCTGCTCTCTTTTCTTCTTAGTTCTTAGTTAGACTTAGGATTAGAACTAACGTAGTAGATATATTATAACTGATATAATATACGTATACTAATGATATATATGTAACTGCTAATTAATTAAGATATATAATAAATACATATTATTATATAAGTTACAACTATTTGAATTTGAAAAACCTTAAGGCTTGTTTGGCCAAAACAACATTATTTTTTTAAAAACAGATTATTATTACTAAGGCCATGTTTGGTAAAAATCATCTAAAATCAATTTTTTTTTATTTTAACAAATCCATTTACACATATTTTAAATGTCACCTTTTAATTAATTAAATAATTTAACATCCTTATTTAATCAACTAAAATCAATTAACCACATAAATATTTGTCACATAATTATAATTACTCGCTAATTATAATTCCCGTAACACTTAACACACATCTCATCTAATTTAATTCTCTCAATTAAATTAGAACTATAATATAAAATTAATATACATTAATTAAATATTCATTTAATTAATATATAACACTTAATTAAATCACTCCATAAACCACATAATTTATTTATTTAACTCAATAAATAAATCACATAAAATATTTATTTAACTCAATAAATATTTAAAATTATTATATAAAATCACAATCGTTACAATCTTCCCTCCGTAAAAAGATTCTGTCCCCAGAATCACACATAAGAAAAATTCTCGTCTATTACATTCTTCCCCCCTTAAAAGGATTCTGTCCCTAGAATCGGTACTTAAGGGGTTACACACAAAAGTTAAGCAAATAACTGCGGATAAGAATTTATCATAACATCTTCTAGTTTCCACGTAGATTCTTCAGCACTGTGGTTCCTCCAGATTACCTTAACAGAAGGTATCACTTTATTCCTAAGTACTTGTTTCTTTCTATCAACTATTTGAACAGGCACTTCTTCATATGTTAAGTTTTTATCAAATTGTAAAGGTTCATGTTCTATTACATGTTTATAATCATGCTTGTAAGGTCTTAACACATAAATATGGAAGACATTATGTATATTCTCGAGCTCCGGAGGTAATGCGATCTCGTAAGCTACCTCGCCAACTTTTCGCAACACCTCAAAAGGTCCATTAAATCTGGGACTCAGCTTTCCCTTCTTACCAAATCGAATCTTCCCCTTCCAGGGAGATACTTTCAGGAACACGAACTTTCTGGTAAGAATTCTCGGTTTTGTCGATGAAGATCGACATACTTCTTCTGTCTGTCTTGAGCAGCAACTAATCTCGTTCTGATCAACTTCACAATTTCGACGGTTTGTTGTACCAATTCTGGTCCCAACAATTGACGTTCACCGACTTCATCCCAGCACAAAGGAGTTATGCATTTTCTGCCGTATAATGCTTCGTAAGGCGGCATGCCAATACTTGTATGATGACTATTGTTGTAGGCGAACTCCACCAACAGTAGATGATCCTCCCAGCTTCCTTTGAAGTCCATCACACAAGCTCTCAGCATATCCTCAAGAGTCTAAATCGTTATTTTGCTCTGGCCATCAGTCTGAGGATGATACACTGTACTCATTCGCAATTGCGTTCCCAGACATTCTTGCAATCGCTTCCAAAAATTAGACGTAAAACGTGGATCTCTATCGGACACAATTGACACCGGAACATCGTGTCTAGAAATAATTTCCTTCACGTATAGCATCGCTAGCTTATCCAAGTTGTACTTAACCCTGATCGGCAAAAAGTGGGCTGACTTCGTCAGTCGATCCACTATAACCCATATCGCATCAAATCCCTTCTGAGTCGTTGGAAGACCTACCACAAAATCCATCGTGATGTGCTCCCACTTCCACTCTGGAATCTCTAACGGTTGTAGCAAACCACTCGGTCTCTGGTGTTCTGCTTTAACTTTTTGGCACGTAAAGTATTTCGCAACGTATTCAGCCACATCCCTCTTCATTTTCGACCACCAGAAATGAAGCCTGAGATCCTGGTACATCTTCGTACTCTCGGGGTGAATAGAATATCTAGAACTATGAGCTTCGCTCAGAATCTCCTCTTTGACCTCAGGTACTGGCGGTACCCAGATTCTACCTTCAAACCGTAGCAGACCTTCATTATCGATCTTGAACTTGAACTCTTCGCCATCAGTTATCCTCCTCCAAATCTTCTTACATTCTTCATCGTGAAGTTGTGCTTCTTTCACTTTGTCTACTAGAGTAGAACCAGTGGTTACTTGAAACAACATCTCATCCAATTCCTTCAGAAGCTTCACGTCTAACTCCAATCTAGCCATCTGTTCTATTAACTGATCCTGATCAGTTAACACATTCAGCTTCTCCCGACCTTTCCTGCTCAAAGCGTCGACGACAACGTTAGCTTTACCCGGATGGTAAAGTATCTCACAATCGTAGTCTTTAATCAGTTCTAACCATCTTCTTTGGCGCATGTTCAAATCCTTCTGGGTAAATATATACTTCAGACTCTTGTGATCTGTGTATATTTCACACTTTTCTCCATATAAGTAGTGCCTCCAAATCTTTAGGGCAAACACTACTGCCGCCAATTCTAGATCATGGGTCGGATACCCCTTCTCATAATCCTTTAGCTGACGTGATGCATAGGCAATGACTTTGCCACTCTGTATCAACACACAGCCTAATCCTTTATGTGAGGCATCGCTATATACTACGAAATTCCCCGAACTATCCGCTAAAGATAATACAGGCGCAGTACTCAGCCTCTTCTTCAGCTCTTGAAAACTTTCCTCACATTTCTCCATCCAAACAAATTTAACCATTTTACGAGTCAAATTCGTCAACGGAGTTGCGATTCTAGAAAAATCTTGGATAAATCTACGGTAATAACCTGCCAATCCCAAGAAATTCCTCACTTTAGACGGCGTCTTCGGCTGATCCCAATTCATAACAGCTTCAACCTTTGACGGATCGAAATACCATCCTTGTAGATTACGTGACCAAGAAATTGCACATGTTCCAACCAGAATTCGCATTTTTAGAATTTAACGTAAAGCTTCTCTCGTCTCAGCGCTTCTAAGGTTAATCGTAAGTGTTCAGCATGCTCCTCCTCGGTCTTGGAATAAACCAGGATGTCATCTATGAACACTACCACGAACTTGTCCATAAATGGCTTGAACACCCTGTTTATTAAGTCCATAAATGCAGCTGGGGCATTCGTGAGACCAACTGACATCACCAAGAACTCGTAATGGCCATATCGAGTTCTAAAAGCCGTTTTCGGTATATCTTCCTTCCTCACCTTCAACTGATGATACCCGCTTCTCAAATCAATTTTTGAGAAGTACTTCGCACTCTTCAACTGATAAAACAAGTCATCGATCCTAGGTAAAGGATACTTATTCTTGATCGTAACTTTATTCAACTCCCTATAATCAATTCAAAGACGCATCGACCCATCCTTCTTCTTCATAAATAAAATAAGCGCTCCCCACGATGAAACGCTCGGTTGAATATACTTCTTATCCAGTAATTTTTTTAGTTGAACCATCAGTTCCTTCATCTCAACTCGAGCCATTCTATACGGAGCCTTCAAAATTGGAGCAGTTCCCGGCGCTAGATCGATCACGAACTCTATCTCCCTATTTGGCGGAAGTCCTGGAAAATTGCCGGGAAAAACATTCACAAACTCCTTAACTACCGATATCTCCTCCACCTTCGGGCTTTCCTTACGCGTATCTACTATGTAGGCTAGATATCCCACACAGCCTTGCGTTAGAAGTTTCTTGGCTTGCATAACCGTCAGACAACTCGCTTGTCAAGGTGATTTTCTATCATAGAACACTAACTTTGACGAAGTCGTAAGGTTTACCGACTTCTTCTGACAGTCGATTATCGCCCCATGGTTGAACAACCAATCCATACCCAGTATGACATCGAATTCCCCAAGTTTTATTGGAATCAAATCTACTCTCAGCTCCTGACCCTTAATGTCCAGTCTACAGTTCTTATAAACACACCTAACAGGAATAACTTCCCTATTCGCAATCTCTATGTTCAAGGGGTAAACTAACTCTTCTACAGGTAAGTCTAGGGTTTTAGCAAAATTATCAGATATAAATGAACAAATAGCACCCGAATCAAATAATACATATGCATTTATACTATTGACCGGAATAATACCTAACACCACGTCTTTTGATTGCACAGCATCCTGCACTGTTATATTGAATGTCCGTGCAGTGGGTCTAACATCTTGCAATGGTACAGCGATAGTAACAGAACTGCCGCTTCCATTCCCTCCGCTCCCTGTTGACCCTGCTGTCAGCTTCTTCGGGCAGTTGCGAGCCATGTGGTCCTTGGATCCACATGTGAAACAAGCTCCCTTCTTCGGCTTTGGGCAATTAGGTGCAATGTGGCCTTCCTGACCACAGTTGAAGCACACCCGCTTCCCCTTCATGCACACGCCAGTGTGATTCATACCGCATGTAGCACATGCTTCGAACTTCCTCTTCTGCTGGCTTCCTTGCTGACTCCCAGCAGAGGTGTTGTCATTCCATTTCCTCTTTTGGTTCACAGCGCTGCTACCCCCAGCCTTGGTTTCTACCTCATTCTTCTTCTTCTTATCTTGGTTGAACTTCGTCACCGCTTCGCTTTCTCCTTCAGCAAGTATGGCCTTTTCCAGCACAGCTGCAAATGTGCTCAGCTGGAACATGGAAACCTTGCTGTAGAGCCAGGGCTTCAGTCCCCGCTCAAACCTTCTCACCTTCCTAGCGTCAGTGCTGACCTGGTATGTAGCGAACCTGGCCAACTCGTTGAACTTAGCAGCATACTCGGACACCGTCATCCCTCCTTACTTAAGCTCTAGGAACTGGACCTCTATCTGGTCCTGGGAATTCACTAGGAAGTACATTTCGTAGAACATTTCCTTGAAACGTTCCCACGTTATGACTCCTTCTCCCTCCCGGGTCTTATTAGCCTGCCACCAGAAGCTAGCATCCGACTTCAACATGAAAGTCGCGAATGCTGTCTTCCGGTCTTCACCTACTCGGGCTACGTCAAATACCTTCTCCATTTCCATAACCCACGTCTGAGCCTCAATAGGGTTGGTCGATCCTTTGAATTTAGGCGGTCCTACTGCCTTGAATTCCTTGAACGTAGTACCCTGCACTTGCAGCTGATTCGCAAGAGCTCCTGTTAACAGGTTCACCAACTGTTGAACTGAGTTGGGATTTATCCCATCATTATTATTGTTGTTCGTCGAACCCTCGGGGTTTTAACGTGTTATTCTTCTTCTAGGAGGCATTTTTTGTTAAGAAAATATTATTATTAGACCCTTTATTCAATTTTTAAATATTCAAGTTCATACTTAAACATTTTAAACAATTCAATTCACATAGAACACATAGCACGTCAATAAACTTCTTTTATTCATTAGTCGTAGTTTAAAAAACATCAATCAGATATCATTTCTGCCATTTACATCATCCTTCCTGAACTGGAAAAGTTACAGGATTACATTATTAACTTATCCCATTCTTATCTCAAATTATGGGATTTACTTTATTTACTACAAAAAGCAACACATAAACAAAAGCTCTACTACTACTGCTACTACTACTACTACTACTGCTACTGCTACTTCCTAGGCATATTAATACGTCGCACAGCCTCTCTGCGTTCCTCTTCCATTACCCGAAGCGCCGTTCTTCGGTCCACCACATACTACGATAAACCTTGAAACTGAGCTGGGTAGTAGAAAACACGGTCCTGAGCTCTTTCTATAGCTGTATGAAAAGCATATTCTCTTCCCTCAGCTTGGCCCTCTTGGCTTCAGCTTCACCTTCAGCTCGATCGGCTCGTTGATTAGCTCTTAAACTTATCTCTTCAGCTTTGGCTCGCTTTCTCGACTCCTCCTGGATGTCTTGCTTCAGCTTTGCCAGTTCAAATTGAGCAGCATCTCTATCAACCTCCATATGTATCAGGTTCCACTGTGCATCTCCTAGGTCACTTGCCATTTCCTCGATCGTCTCGTCTCGCTGCTGAATGGTTTCTTCGAGCTCTCCGACTCGACCATGAAGCTCCACGTTGCTATCGTAGACTACCTCGTACATCTCAGCACTAGTAGAGTGAGGTGGGAATTCCTCTTCGGGATCCTCTTCCTCCTCCTCCTCCTCTTCAGACTCGTCCTCGTCCTCTTCGTCTGGACTAGGTGTCAGCTCACGCTCCCGACCAGCTACGGTGATCACTGGAGATGGCTCTCTCCTAACCAGCTGCTCCCAGACAATATGTATGTCACGGGACCCCTCCTCTATAGGCATCTGAGGTACATCCTCTCTAGCCTGACTAGGTTCTCCAACGTTCGTCATCCTGACAAAAGAATTTTAAAGTTCATTATTACGTGATAACGAATCGTCACTCTTCGAATACTAAAATGTAAACACATAGCACATAAGGTAGTTTATTATCTTTACCTATCACACCAATCTTTTCGATCTTACCTATAAGGCTACTACCTAAGGTTTCCCCCCACCTAAGGTTTCATAACCTACAGCTTTGATACCAACTAGTGACACCCCCAAATCCGGGTACTTCGTTTTCACATGATTTGGTGTTCACTTTCTAACTATAACAAACATCTACCCAATATATCTCAAAATAAATTACAATCTTTATATAAAATCTCCTACAAAACAAGGGTTACAACCTTCTCAAAAATCAATCCCAGGGTTACTCTAACCTTGACATAAACAATAAAGTGCGAAATAAAAACATGACATAAAAGTCTTATTACAATCATTTCAAAATAATTAAACAAGTCTTCACTTGTTCATCTTTCCCTTGCCTTTACTCGTAGACGGGGCATCAACGTTATCAACCTTAACTGCAATTGTTATTTAATGCAAGAGTGAGCAAACAACAGCTCACTGGAGTTTAACAATAATAATTACATGAAAGAATATCTTTTAAAGAATCTGAATAACTTAGCTTGCTTCAATAATAAAGAATTGAATAATAATTCTCTATCAACATTAAAATTCGAATATAGAATTTGTCTGAGGGTCATAAGACCTTTGAACTCTTGTCCTAGGTTATAAATGTTTCTATTTAAACCTTTAACAGTCAATAAGACTATGGACCTTAACTCGTACTTAGGGGGATCAGCCCTTTGTACCATGTATTGTGCACAAACATCTTAACGCTATACGTAGTAACCTTCCCTAATAATTAGGGTTGTTCAACTCAGTAATTTGAATTCAAGTCCGCACCAAAGAAAGTTTGGTTTGGATAAGCTTACAAGAGTAATTTAGAATTCACGTTCATCAACTAAGGATTAGTTGAATCGACTTTCAATAATTCATAAATAAAAGAATTATGAATTAACATATGCTTTAGAAGTAAACTTAAAGCATTTAAAATAATAATTGGATCTTACTTGAACAATAAGTCAAGATCATTTCAATTAAATAAATAATTGTCCAATACAGAAATGAAAAGGACATTCTCAACAATGAATATATGAACTCAAAGAAACTTGCGTAGAAATAGCGAGTTTAGGGTTTAGAAGATTTGCCTTACGCGCAAGCTACTTAACTCAACCACGTACTTAAACACTTCGTACACACATTCAATTATAATAATCTAAATCAGTTAACACATAACTAATTCACATAAGTGGTTAACCCTCATGGTTAACTCACTCTAATTAAATAAATAATAATAATCAATTATCACATAGTTAATTACATCACACACATACTCACATAATTAAATTAATTATGTATTTAGCTAAATTATAATTAAGCAATTATAATTTAAACACTTAATCTAATTATAATTACTCAATTATAATTACCTCTTAAATTATCACCAATTTATAATTAATAATTAATTAAACTATATCATGCATTATAATTACACAAATTATAATTAATCATGCAATTATAAACTTAAAATCCATAACTAAACATGCATTTATTAAATTATAATTACTTAAATTATAATTTAAATTAATATCTAATTGACTAAAATAAATCAATTTCTATACATTATAATTTAACCATATTATAATTTAAATTAAATATTTACTCTTAATTATAATTAATCAAATTATAATTAAGTAACTCATTTACAATAAAATATTTATAATCTAATTAAAGTTTTCAAAATTTCTTTTATTTCCCAAATATGAATTTGTCACAATCATATAACAACATGTTATATCATTTAAACATATGTCCACTATCAAGGAATAATTAAACTAAGGCTTTAAAATCAACTGCACAAGAAACTAAAGTCATTGCCCAAGCACTGTGCATGGCGCAGCTGCGCAGCCAGCTGCCTTAAAACCGGCGCAGCTGCGTAGGGAAAGGATCTGGGAAGGGCAAGCGGCGCAGCTGCGCTGCTCCTGGCCTTGCTGCCGGCGCAGCTGCGCAGCAACTCGGCCAGACGCAGACAGTCACAGTTCTCTGCTTTACCGAACAACCCATATAAGCCAACAAATAGAAAATTACAGTAACGTAGCCACTGTAACTCCATACACATGCAATAATACATAACATAACATATTTCTACAACATAACAACCATCTAAATAATGATAATCACAAGTTTTAAAAATCCAATTTGGCCATTTTCATAAAAACTCATATATTTTCCAAAATAATCCACTGTAACTATTTCTCTCAAGCAATTCAACCCTATATGCATGCATTATACTTGAAATTGAAGATATCATCAAGTAAATACCTAATAAGCATATTAACATATATCAATTTCGTTATTTTTCATTCTAAAATTGGTCAAAACCGTATGAACACATAAGAACATAAATTCTTATTAAAACATATTAAATCACCAATTTGTTTTTTTGAAAACCATTGATAGCAATTAACCTACTATGAACAACACATGAATACAATTATATATATAATCCATGTTTACATAATTTCATGAAAACTTATTTTTTTAACAGAGAACGAATATGAAAAACATATAAATGAGTTCTATAACAATTAGAGATTATAGATGATACCTTTTGTTAATAGGTTGAAAGAGAAGGTGATGTGAGTTCAATTCTAGAAATTCTTCTTCCTCTTTTCTCTTCTTCTCTAACTCTTCTCTGCTCTTCCTTCTCTCTGCTCTCTTTTCTTCTTAGTTCTTAGTTAGACTTAGGATTAGAACTAACGTAGTAGATATATTATAACTGATATAATATACGTATACTAATGATATATATGTAACTGCTAATTAATTAAGATATATAATAAATATATATTATTATATAAGTTACAACTATTTGAATTTGAAAAACCTTAAGGCTTGTTTGGCCAAAACAACATTATTTTTTTAAAAACAGATTATTATTACTAAGGCCATGTTTGGTAAAAATCATCTAAAATCCTTTTTCTTTTATTTGAACAAATCCATTTACAAATATTTTAAATGTCACCTTTTAATTAATTAAATAATTTAACTTCCTTATTTATTCAACTAAAATCAATTAACCACATAAATATTTGTCACATAATTATAATTACTCGCTAATTATAATTCCCGTAACACTTAACACACATCTCATCTAATTTAATTCTCTCAATTAAATTAGAACTATAATATAAAATTAATATACATTAATTAAATATTTATTTAATTAATATATAACACTTAATTAAATCACTCCATAAACCACATAATTTATTTATTTAACTCAATAAATAAATCATATAAAATATTTATTTAAATCAATAAATATTTAAAATTATTATATAAAATCACAATCGTTACAAAAATTCCGTCCTCGGAATTGCTATAAGGTTACACAAATAAATGGGGATAATCCCTCATCATGCTATCTTCTAATTCCCACGTAGCTCCTCGACATTGTGGTTACGCCAAAGTACTTTTACAGATGAAATAACGTAGCTCCTCATCACGTGCTTGTAGTCGGCCTTGTACAGACGCAACACAGATATGTGAAACACGTTGTGGATGTGTTCCAACTCAAGGGGTAATGCAACTTTGTATACCACTTCGCCCACTCGCTTTAGTATCTCGAACGGTCCTATGAATCTTGGACTCAATTTCCCTTTCTTGCCGAATCGAATTTTTCCCTTCCATGGAGATACATTCAAGAATATGAAACTGCCGACTTTAAAGTCTCGGTCTTGCCGATGCAAATCTGCGTACTTTTTCTGACGATCTTGAGCTGCTACCAGTCTGGCTCTTATCACTGTCACCACGTCTGCGGTTTGTTGTACTAACTCTGGTCCGAGAATTCGTCATTCTCCGACTTCGTCCCAACATAAGGGCGTTCTGCACTTTCTTTCGTAAAGAACTTCGTACGGTGGCATGCCGATACTCACATGGTAACTATTATTATATGCAAATTCTACTAAAGGTAGGTGGCCGTTCCAATTTCCCTTAAAGTCCATTATGCAAGTCCAAAGCATGTCTTCCAGCGTTTGTATTGTTCGCTCACTCTGTCCATCTGTCTGAGAATGATAAGCGGTACTCAACCTCAACTGTGTTCCCATTCTTTCTTGCAAGCTTTTCCAAAAGTTTGACGTGAAGCGCGGATCTCGATCAGAGACAATTGACACCGGCACTCCATGTCGTGAAACAATCTCCTTTACGTACAGACTCGCTAACTAATTCAAACTATAGCGGATCTTGATAGGTAGGAAATGTGCGGTCTTCGTTAGTCGATCCACGATAACCCAAATGGCATCATAACCTTTCTGCGTGGCTGAAAGTCCCACCACAAAGTCCATCGTAATGTGTTACCATTTCCACTCCCGTATTTCCAACGGTTGTAGTAAACCACTTGGTCGCTGGTGCTCTGCTTTAATGCATTGGTAAGTCAGACATCTACTAACGTACTCTGCAACTTCCCGTTTCAGATTGGGCCACCAAAAATGTTGTCTCAAATCTCGGTACATCTTTGTGCCTCCCGGATGAGCGGAATACGTCGTATTGTGTGCCTTGTGCAAAATCTCTTCTCTCAATTCAGTTACCGCTGGCGCCCACACTCTCCCTTCAAATCTCAAGATACCGTCTTTATCCATTCTGAATCTTTCCTCTCCATTTTCCGCGATCCTCTTTCTAATTTTCTCGCACTCTTCATTATTCTCTTGTGATCCCTTTACTCTATCCAACAATGTCGGACGAGCTTCCATTACGAACAACTTTTCTTCAGACCTCTTTGGTCCCTTCACCTCTTTTTCCAATTTCTCCATTTCTCTTATCAACTCCTCTTGAGTAGTCCAGTGAAATAATTTCTCCCTTCCTTTTCTGCTCAGAGCGTAGGCAACCACGTTTGCCTTACCCGGGTGATAAAGAATATCACAGTCAATGTCTTTGATCAATTCTAACCACCTTCTCTGACGCATATTCGACTCCTTCTGTGTGAAGATATATTTTAGACTTTTGTGGTCCGTGTATATCTCACATTTCTCTCCGTACAAATAATGCCTCCAAATCTTCAATGCAAAGACTACTGCCGCTAACTCTAAGTCGTGAGTAGGGTATCGTTTTTCGTAATCCTTTAATTATCGTGATGCATACGCAATGACCTTGCCGTGTTTCATGAGCACACAACCAAGTCCCTTGTGCGATGCATCACTATACACCATAAAATTTCCCGCATCATCTGGTAATGACAACACAGGTGCCTCGCTTAATCTCTTTTTCAATTTCTGAAAACTCTTTTCGCATTTGTCCGCCCATACAAATTTCACCGTCTTCCTCGTTAGATTTGTCAACGGAGTTGCTATCTTAGAAAAACCCTGAATGAATCATTGACAGTACCCAGCTAACCCTAAGAAACTTCTCACCTCCGTTGGTGTTCTCGGTTGCTCCCAATTGCTCACTGCTTCGACCTTTGTAGGGTCTACTGAGATTCCATTCTTATCCACCACATGTCCTAAGAATTGAACCTTCTTCATCCAAAATTCACATTTAGAAAATTTTGCATACATCTTCTCCTTCCTTAGTGCCTCCAAAATAATCTTCAGATGTTCGGCGTGTTCTTTCTCTGTCTTCGAGTAGATCAAGATGTCGTCGATGAAAACTACTACAAATTTATCCAAGTATGGCTTGAAAACTCAATTCATCAAGTCCATGAATGCTGCCGGAGCATTAGTCAATCTGAATGACATTACCAAAAACTCGTAATGTCCATAACGGGTTCAAAACGCAGTCTTTGGTATGTCTTCTTCCCGTACTTTCAGTTGGTGATAACCTGTCCGTATGTCTATCTTCGAGAAACACTTTGCTCCTTCCAGTTGATCAAATAGGTCATCTATCCTCGATAACGGATATCTGTTCTTGATCGTTACACTGTTCAATTCTCAATAATCGATACAGAGCCTCATCGATCCGTCTTTTTTCTTAACGAACAACACTGGTGCTTCTCAAGGAGACACACTTGGTCGTACGTAACCCTTATTCAATAACTCTTGTAATTGTATCATCAGTTCTTTCATTTCTACTGGCGCCATACGATATGGAGCTTTCAAAATCGGTGCAGTTCCCGGTGCTAAGTCTATTACAAATTTAATTTCTCTGTCTGGCAGAAGACTAGGCAGATCGTCCGAAAATACATCTTGAAATTCATTCACTACGGATATATCTTTAATTTCTACTCCCTTTTTTCGAGTATCTACAATGTAAGCTAAGTAACCTACACATCCTTTCCTTCATAATTTCTTGGCCTGCATCACCGTAAGGCAACACGATTGCTTAAGCGATGAGCTACCATAAAACACTACCTTAGACTTACTCGGAGTCTGAAGGTTCACACATTTATTCTGACAGTCAATTATTGCTGCATGGTTATACAAATAATCCATTCCCAGTATTACGTCAAATTCTCCCAATTTAATAGGAATCAAGTCTACGCTCAGTTCATGTTCTCTAATGTTTGCGTGACAATTTCGATAAACTTATTCTACAGGGATTACTTCCTTATTCGCAACTTCTATGTTCAAGGGATCTTCTAGTCATTCTCGGGGTGTGTTAAGTCTACTAGCAAATTCTTCAGATACAAAAGAATAGGTGTTACCCGAATCAAATAATACATATGCATTTATATCATTGATTGAGATTATACCTGACACCACGTCCTTTGCAGCTACTGCGTCCTGGACGGTCATGTTAAAGGTTCTAGCAGTTGGACGGTTGGATTGTACCGATTCGCTGATCATTAGCTTGTTTCCCCCTTGTTAGCTGCTATCTCCACCACTTCCCTTCTTTGTGCAGTCCTTAATCCGATGCTCCGTCGAGCCACATGCAAAACATCCTTGTATCTTTTTCGATTTTGGGCAGTTGGGTGAAATGTGCCCCTCCTGGCCGCAGTTGTAGCAAGTGTCGCGTCCTTTCCAGCACATCCCTTGGTGATTCTTCCCACATTTCGGGCATCCCTCTGCCTTCTTCTTAAATCCTCCACGAAAGTTCTCCGATTGATTGTTGTTGTTCTCCCACTTTCTTTTTCTCAAATTACTTCCTCCACTGATGCTACTTCCAGCATGGTTTTCTCTTCTGGTATTCTTTCCTTTCTTCTCCTTGTTGTACAGACTTAAGGCCTCACTGCCACCTTCTGCAATGATCGCCTTCTCCAGCAATGTCGCAAAGGAATCAATTTGAAGAACTGATACCATATTAAACAGCCACGACTTTAGCCCTTGTTCAAAACGTCTTGCCTTCCTCTCCTCATCTCCTACTTGGTGTTCTGCAAATCGCGCTAGTTAATTGAACTTAGCCGCATACTACTCCACCGCCATATCACCCTGCTTCAGTTCTAGAAACTTATCCTCCATCCTATTCTTCATTTATTTCAGGAAGTAATTCTCGAAAAACAGAGTCTTGAATCTATCCCAAGCTATTATCCCTTCTCCGGCTCTCTGTTGATTTGCCTCCCACCAGTAGTTGGCTTCGCCTCTCATCATATAAGTAGCAAACACCGTCTTCTGGTCTTCTCCCACACGAGCTATGGTGAAAGCTTTCTCTATCTCCTTGATCCATGTCTGCGCAATGATTGGGGTGGTAGTACCCTTGAACTCTGGGGGTCCTACACTCCTAAAGTCTTTAAAGTTTGTCACTGGAACAGCTTGAGGGTTGGGGCGAACGGGTTCGTTGTTCCTTCCCCTAAGAGGCTCTCCTAACAGATCAACTAGCTTCTGGATCGGGTCTACTTGTTCCCTCTCATTATTTACTGACTCCTCAGGTGCAGTCAATCTACGTCTAGGCGGCATTTTCTGCATCACAAATTTTCATTTTATTATTACTTAATCATATCACTTAAGTATTTCTTTAATACCAAAAGAATAAAATTTATAACACGTTTCTGAAATAAAATTCATTTATATTCATATGCCAAATCGTTTCATTACATGATCATCCCTAGCATATTTTTATAAATGTTATCACATATATCCCCTAATATCACAAAAGACGGGGAATACTAACATACTACCCCTCTAACAAAAGCTTACTCGGGGTTTACATATCTATCCCACACTTTACACAAAAAGTTATGATTATAACACAGTATATACATCACATAAGGTAAATACTACAAATACTACGACTAGACTGACTAAGGAAATCTCATCCCATCATCCCACGCTCCACAGCGCTCTTGTACTCGATTTGCGCTATGTACGCCATCAACTCTCGGCTCAAGGTATGTAGGGTCTGTCCCTGCTCCGCCGGGTAGTGGTATACACCATCGATCACCCTCTCAAAAGCTGAACGGAATACATACCCCATCTTGTTCATCTTCCTCTTCTTGCATCTGACTTCATCCTCCAAGTCGTCAGCTCTTTTGTTAGCCGCTTCCCACTTCTCCTCGAAGTGGATCCTATCCATAACCTCTAACTCTAACTCTGATCATTACACTGTTCCCCGACTAGTCCCCGCGATATTCTCATTTCTTGAAGAGAACAATGAAATAAAAGGGTGAGCTCAACTAGCCCAGTAAAGAATATTATGACTAAGATAATGGAAAATAAATTATCGTTAGTCTTCAACAAATCAGATAAAATATTATGGACAACAAGTTTTAGATCAACAACTGCAGCGGAAATAACAATTCATTAGAAGAGTTAAGTAGAGAATGATGTCTACTATCTTCTATGATTTAAAAGTCCATCATCAATATTTTATCTCTGTAACATCAATCAATATATATCTCGAATCAAATATTCATCTACGGGCCAAAGATATTCATTTGTATCACCAGTGGTCATGTTCATCTCAACACTTGTCCATCTTTGCACTACGGGCCAAAGATATTCATCAGGTAATCATCTTTGCACTACATGCCAAAGATATTCATCAAATAAGCATTCATCTTTGCACTACAGGCCAAAGATATTCGTTTGTATCACTATTTAAGACTGAGGATGATGAAAAATAATATAAATAACGAATCCAGTGAGATAAATGACAAAGATTAGGGATTCGTAAATTAGTTTATCCAAGTTCAAGAATACTCCCTAATAATCAATTGTGGAGCAAAATTCAAGAATGAATTTTAAAACTTGGATCCAATCAAAGATAAAATAAATAAATTTTTTTTATCGTGAATAGTAACTCGACATGAAAAGATAAAAATTTTACGAGAAAGTTCAAAAAATTATTCCGGTGAAATGATACTAGATGGAGCGCAAAACTCAAAGAATTTCTGATCATTTCAGGAATTATAGAAGCAATATTTACCGTAGTAAGTTTAAATATAGGAATATGAAATGAAATATTATATCTTTCATAATATGGAATATGAAAGAAAATAATATTCTATATGAATATTGAAAGGAAATAACATTATTTATGAGAAAAATAACATCCATTACCTCAGTATAATACTCAATTTGACTGGAATATCGGATATAATGATGAGAAAAACTTGCACTGTTATCAACACTCAAAGTATCTAAATACACACAAGAAATACGCTCGATATTATAGAGAGAAAATTTTCTGATTCTGGTGTGATTTTTATTTCTTAACTAAGCACCCTATTTATAGAAAAATGTCAGAACACCAATGTTGACTAATTTACCATCAGCACACCACGGATGAATTCAAAATCCACCAACTCCACCCACCACTTTTGAAAAATTCAAACCACATATTTATTTACATATAATATATATATATATATATATATATATATATGTATGTATGTATATATATATATATTAAAACATTATTAAAAGAATTTCAATTCCATTTTTTTTCTTCCACCTCATTTTATTTTTATACCATGAATTTATTATAAAAATGTTACCATTTAAATAATAAAATTATATTATTATATTATCACATTATACTATTATAATGTAATATTATAATAATATATTTGAAAAATATTTTATTGGAGAAGATAAAATGTCAATTTTCAACAAACGTCACATGCCAAAAATTCTCCCATTTATATCAAAATTGGACAAATATTTACTCATTATATTTATCAATAATTTAATTATTCACAAATAATATTACAGAACTACAATATTGACAACCAGGTCGTTCCCAGGAAAAAGGGGGCATTCCGATAAGGATTTTTCCTTACTAGCGCGAAATTAACTAAACTCTTTCCTAGACAGAACTTCCTTAGACATTATTAATAATGCTATCTAATAATATTATTCAAATAATATGAATTATTGATTTGATAATGTGAAATACTGTGTAGTGACAATTATTGAATTAATAATACAAAATATCAACAGTAGCAATTATTGAATCAATCATATAAAATATCAACATAGCAATTATTGAATCAATAATATAAAATATTGAACAGTAATTACTGTAACAATAATTGAGTAAGTGCCTTCTTACGTAAAAATTAATAATTCGAAATATTGTGCCTTGTGCTACTGTGAGAACCCGAATTTTCAAGAATTATTATAATTAGAATTTAATAAATAAAATTCTTAAAGCATGAGATGAGATCAAATAAGAATATATATTTGGGATACGAGTTATGTAGTATTGTATTACATAGGGTAATATGAGCTATGTAATAAGTGATTTTGTGTTTAATAAATATATATCATTATTATATATTTATAACTTGTAGAGATGAATTAGTAAGAAGATGGATAAGATTTATCTATCAACATTAAATAATTTATAGAATTATTTTTAGTAAGTTGGTGACATTAAATATCTTTGATGAATAATCACCATTTTCTTGAATATATATACTAGTAACTAGTATGTTTGTAATATAGGTTATTATTAGTGCTTAAGCTATCCATGAATGGATTTGGATAGTGAAGCATAAGTTAGTTAAAAGAATTAACTAATAAGAATAAATATTGGATAATTTAAATTGAAAGTTATATTATGGAATAATATAATTTGAATATTAAATCCTTAATTAACTATGGTAATATAGTACATGGTTTAATTTACTTAAGTAAAAGGTGAACTAATATATGTGTTGAATATAAAATTATAATTAGTACTTTTGATATATATTACTTAGAATGGTAATATGTGAGAAAGTCTGATATGCGAATAACGTTAATAAATATATATACGTTATTAAAGAGAGATGGAAATCAATATACCTTTAAATAAATATTGATTAGAGAATTCATTAATATTTGAGATATGATTAAATGTATAGATTAAAGAAGTTGTGTTGGGGCAATTTATAGAAAGGGAGAATTGAATATTATATATTTCTAATAAATAATATTAAAATAATTTCTAAAATTGGATTATTTTAAGGGAGAATGTTATTTTAAATAATAATATTACCTTATATTTCTTTGTATGAGGTAATAGGTATGATTAATTAATATGGTAAATATATTAAAACATATTTGCTATATGTAATAAATTGATGGGAACAATTTATCATAATGAAAAATAAACTTATGATCTATTTTCTTTATAAAGGGTGTACATGTGTCGTGCATGTAATTATTTCAATAATACTTAGATATTATATTAAAATAATATCTTAAGAAAATGAGTAAGTCATTTTATTATGATTAATGCCTATATTGGAAGAAAACATGATGCAAACATTTTTATGTCATGTTATGGTATAATATATAATTAGTAATGTATTTCCAAGAGAGTTTAATTTATAAAAGAAAACTAAGTTATTTTAATAACTTGAGTTGCTATATTACCGTAAGTGTTATAAATAATATTTGAATATTTCTATTCGCGATATATTTATATATGTGAACCTTGTGATTTAATAGTTCTAAGTAAATTGAATATGTGGTGGGTAAGTAATGTGATGGAAATGAATAAGTATAAGCTTAATGTAAGCTTGTGAGATATGCCTAGTGTGGTAAAGTAGTATAATGAGCATGATGCATGTATGGCCGTGTTAGTATGTGATATGGAAGGAAAACATGGTTTCAAAATAAACTTATAGTTTTAATATGAACTTTGACTTGTGTGTGTCATGTGTGCATTCTGATTTTGTGAACATAATCGTATGGTCTATATCAACATGAAATGCATGTTTAAAGTGTTGTACACACCAGCACACATGATTGAAAGAATCAAATGATTTCAAAGGAGAAACTTAAGGACTTTTTGAAGTGAACTTGACCAAGACTTATGTCTTGTAATTTCTGTTTGAATACATTTATGTGGTTTAGCTAAGTGTTCAAAGGCAAGTGAGTTATGATTTCAAGACACTTTGTTTATACTAAATGACCTTTGTGGACTTAGTGTACTTTGCAATGGAAACTTAGAGTTTGAAAGCTAAATAGCATCGATTACATGTGAGTTACGTTATGATCATGCAAGCATGTATATTAGGATTCATTATGCCTATAGACATGTTGACATGAACATCATTTGTTTATACATGGATTTCACATATGCACGCATATTCATAGAAAATGAATTTCTAAAAGTGTAAACTATGTGATTAAAGTATACATGTGTAGTATACGCACGAGCATGCCTACTTAGTATTGTTTAGTCTCATTATGTGGTAATATGACTATAGTAGCGGACCCTTGAAGCATGAACTTGTTTTGCTTAAAGTATGAGAATGTCTGACATGAAAAACATATAACCTTGAAATGGACATAGAATGTGCATGCTAGGTTTCAAACTTGAGTTAGTAACCTTATAAACATGTATACATGATGAACATATTAGCTTTGCATGACTAGTTTAAGTATGACAAGGATTTTGAAAGGTGAAACTTAGAAAGTTTGAATGTAATGGTTATATAAAAACCCGGGAATTATAATAAGGTTTGAGAAACGTAAGATCAATATAGATCATGTATCTATGAGTATTAAATATATGTCGAATACATTTAGTTAAGTGTGTGATACATGTATATGAAGGAATAGTAGTAAGTATGTATGGTTAAGGTATATCTATACGTACATTATTATTCTAAGAATACGATGAGAGAGTAAAACGAGGTTCTAACAACCAAGATAGAAAACAATGTAATACTTATTATTTTATTGAGAATGTATGGATGTGTATAACTGACGAGTGTGAATCCACAATTATATAACTGTGTAGGATTACACAAAGTGCAGATATCTTTAAGCAGTTAAGTTGTAGTTGTTAAACTACGAATCAGGCAAGTCTTTCAGTTCCTATTTGATACATTAATTCAATAACTGTTAGTTGAATTATATTATGCTGTGATGATGTGAACTTATATATGAACTGTATATGAGATATGTATGAGATTGAAAGTTGATCTTTGATGATATACTTGTTATGTGAGAAGTAACATGCTTAGTAAATAGAAGTTGATTATAAATGCATGAACTGAGTATGATGTTATATGCTATGTGATGCATGAAAACTGTTAGAATTGCTGAGATGTCGAGCTCACTCTTGCAAATAACCACTTTTGCATGTTAAGGACTCACGATAAGAGTAAAGTGCTACGTGATAGAGTTCGAAGATTTCTGTTTATTTAGATATATTCTCTCGAACCATGTTTAGGTTCTAAGAGCTGTACTTGATAGTTATTTACAATGTTTAGTACTTGTCGTTTCGTAAAGATGTATTAGTTAATATATAGAGGATATCGAATTGAGATGTAAACGTTTATACAATAATTCGGATATAGTGAATCATATATAGTGATTCAAGGATTTGTAATTGATTTAAGATTGTGAAATCAATAAAAGATTTTATTCAAGGAAGATTGAAACAGTTTAAGTTATTTCGTATTTTTATAATATCGAACATGATATAAGACAGGAATGGTAAATGACCAAGATTGTAACTTGTAAAAGCTTTAATAAAGTAAGTTTTATTCTTTAAGTTATGAATAAAAGATGTAAATATTCGACTAATAGTATCGTGACTGCACCGGATCCGAGATAATAGAAGGGACCCGGATTTGGGGGCGTCACAGCTACTGTGTAACAACGCGTATTACTGTATTTTTTATTACTGGGTATTTCAACAGTTTAACGGTAACAGTTTTATCGTTATTTTATAAAAATGTTATTTCTGTCGCTTTCTATATCCAACAGTTATTCCGTTGTGGAGCCCACAAATGGCTGCGCAGTAGTACGAATATTCCCCGACAATAAGAATATTCCACGACCAAACGAATATTCCCCGACAACAATGAATATTTTATTACCACTTGCTAACTTTTGCACATATCTCCCATAACTTATCACATTTATCAAATTGACACCTACTATTTCAAAATAATATATAAAGAATATTAAATCTTTATTTATAAAATTTGGGGTCTTACGATTATTATACATAATGAATACGAGTTATTATACGAGGAGGATACGAGAATTAATACGGCGTATAATACGAATTTTATGCGAAGTAAATAGATTTAATTTGAATTAAATCTAAGAATTAAACCTGTGGGTCGAACCAGCGGGTAAATGGGTGGGTAAAACCCATGGGGCAATCCATGAGCATGTGATTGCACAAGGTGGCCATGTGCTAGCACATGGGGAGACATAGGTTGCATGTGGGAGGACATGGTGGTGATGTGGAGAGGAGGTGGTAGTTGAGGAGGTTTGGTCTAATGACCAAACTACCCCAACTCTTGCAATCTCTATAAATAGAGGGCTTGGCCCTTTATTTTCATTATTTGAAATTTCCACCAACATCTTTGGGAGAGAGAGAATAGAAGAGGAAGAGCTATTGTGATGAGCAACCAAGAAGAAAGAGAAGCTGGCTTAAGATTTTGATCAAGAACACAAAGTCACAAGCTCAAGAACACTTATAAGGTATAAGTGTTTACTTTGAATTTTCATCTTCTTTCAATTTCAAAATTGATAGAGAAGTGAAAATGAATAGACCATGAATGGTGAGAGATGATGAGATTGATATTAGTGGACCTTAGAATCACTAATATTCAAGAACAAGTAAAACCATAAGTGAAATGGTTAAGAAGTTAATGGAAAATGAGTTAAAATCATATGAAATGGTTAAGTGAATAAATGAAGTGAAACCATTAAAAATTAAATGGTTAATATGGTTAGAATCATAAATGAACAACTAATGGATTAATTCCATTTGGTTTGACATAAAAATAACAAGAAACGAAGAGTCGGCGAAAGTTATGCGATTAGACGTTAATCGTAGAATCGTAAATTTTCCTGAAATAGAAGTCAAAAGTCGCCGTTTGATTCAAAATTGATGGTTTTCAATGGCATCACGTATAATTAATTAAACAAAACTTTCGAGAACAAGAACGAACGAATTCAGAGTTAAAACGAAGAAACGAGCGTCGAACTTTCACGAACGTTCAACGAAAAAGTAAAAATGGACGAAACGGTCAATTTTTCGCCAACGGATTCAGAAATCAATTCCGACTGAATGGAATCGTAGAACATGTTATATGTTAACTATTGGATTTAGAACAAGCCAATTCCGAGTTGTAACGATCGCGTTACGAGCTCGGGAATCTCAAAAATTTTCAAAACTTAGAAAATTTTTCTGAGATGCAGGGTCGACGCTGCCGCACCGCCCATGAGGTATAACCTGGCTCCACCGCGCCATTTCAGGGTGAGATCCCTGCAGGGTGGGCGCTGTCGCGCAGCTCAGCAAGGCAAAGCTGGCGCCGCAGCGCCAGCTGGGGAAAAAGTTCTGACATTGCTATGATATGTCCCAACTTTCTATAGGATAATTATGGGGCAAGTATATGAGTAAGATTAATGAAGAGAAATCACTTAAACACTGTGTTTAATATCAATTTTAAGAATTAAACGTTGACGAAACGTATTTAAATTCTAAAACTCGAAACCCTAAAATGTGAACTGGGGTTCGTGGTCGAGTTTGATGCACGCCTCAAGGTTACAAGTTATGTAATAGAGGTGTGGCATGTGAGAATGTAAAGAAATGAAGTTAAAACTTACTTAATTTCTATACGGAGTCCAATAACGGGAATCCGATGGAAATGTGTACGACCTAGCAAACCGATTATGGTTTCGCTTGTCGTGAGGTCTACCGACGATCTACGAGAGACGGTTGATGACACATGAATGATAGTGAACATATAATTCACCTAATGTAACACTTAAACAAGTGATTTAAACCATAAGTAAAGGTTGAATGAGAGTAAAAGACGAGTAACGTGAACGCATGATACGTGAACGATTCTCGTGAACCGTATCGGCGTTGAGTAAATGTTCTAAGTATACATTGGTTGTATAACTTAGACGTTAATGAATGTTGGCATGTGAATGATGATAAGCTGTAACAAACGGTAATTAGAGAATGAAGAATAACGTATAAAGTTGAAGAGCCAAGTTAATGGTAATAACTTGAATGAATGTTCCGAGTCGTATGGACCGGACGTGGTATGGAATGTAGTGAAAGGATGGAAGAATGAAAGTTGGTCGCGTACACTTTAATTTACAAGAACGCGAACCATAGGAAGTAATAAGAAGTAAAGTGAAAGTTAAACCAATGCATAAGTCAAGTATTTGACTAATTGGTATTTGTTATTCCTTATGTGCTACATAGGAATTTCGATGAGCAGCTCAGCGTAAACCCTAAGCGGTAGCTGCGCGGAAGGCAAGTTTCTAATCTTGCTCAAGTTCTACTTGATGCAAGTTCTTAACCTCATTCATTTTCATATGAATGTTAGTTTCTTAATTTCCTCAGATGTTGAACATGAGGAAGAAATTTCGTATGTGCAAATGTGCGATATTTGTACAAGATGGTAATATATATGAGGCTTTGTGCCACAATGTTAACACTTCGGTGTTTCAGTGAAATGAACTATTCTGTGATTGAACTGTTAAATGTGAAAGAGTTCGGTTTATTCATGAACCGTTCTTGTTAAGTCTGTGCTAAGGATTCTAGCCAGACAGAAGGTGTATGAAAGAAGTAGAAGGATGAAAGTTTGACAAAGTATATATGATGTATGTGTTAAAATGATAAGAATCAGAATGAATTCCTATTATTCGAGCTGTTTCATAATCATTGTTCAGTTATTGAAGTCTTAAAAGAACTTTAATTCTTGAGTTTATTAACATTCAACTGCTATGACTTGCTGAGCAATTGAATGCTCACACTTGCTTGAAATAAAAATATTTTCAGCGAATGACGGTAGTATATATGTATTAAATGACCTGATGAAGATCAAGATGATCGATGTCCTGCGATGATGGGATGCTTTGGTTGCGAATACCATTAGCGTCACAAGATGAAGTATTGTTCATGTTATGAACAAGCGTTAAAGAACAAGCCAAGACTTGGAGAATAGTTAGATTAAACTATTCTGTAGATATGGTGACTAGTTAAGTCACAGATGTAATGTGATAAGAATAATGTAATTATCATTATTCTTAATGAATGAACGTTTTGAGATAACTGACATGGGAATGGAATGATATATCATTAATCTTCAGGATTTAATGATGTATATATGGAATGAGAAGTACCGTAACGTACGGAATTCGAGTGTGAAAAGTAGGCCGAATTTTGGGGCGTCACATTCTATTCCTAATAGGAATTCCAAATCAATGTGGAATAGAAGTCCTTTGTTTCCATAAATCAATAGAAACTTATTTAGAAAGTAAATCTTAATTAATAATAAATCCTAATTACAATAGAATTTTAAAATCCAAAAATTAAATTGGAAATTAAAATCAAATCCCACAAAAATACAAATTTCTTGTGTAAAGTTGCAGCGTGAAACAAGTTGGAGCCGGATTAGAATTGCATGAAACAAACCCAATTGGAATGTTATCCCTGAAGAAAAAAATCAGCTTGTTGTTTACTTGGAAACCACGTGGCCCACATGATATAGGAAGTTAACAAGTTAAATCCATCATATATAAATGTTTAGTCCTGAATATGCTAACCTTCGTTATGTTTGAAGCTAAATTGGCGGCTCCACCCAATTGATAATTATAGAATCCATGAGTTATTTTGGAATGAATATTTAATAAGGTAATGAACTAGGAACCTGGGCCCACATGACGTGAATTTGCCTGTTATGTATTTTGCATTTAAGTATTGCTGAATGAAATCAATTAGGATGGCTGAATATGAGTTACCAATGTTATGAATGTAATATGTTAACAGCTCCTTGTGAATGTATCCGAATGAGAATGTCCAAGTAGATCAGCTAGAAATTCGTGTATGGGCTAAATTGAATTGGCCAATTGGTTCATCTCAATAATATTTGAATTGTACTCCTTTGAATAATTTTTAGTCCAAACTTCTTGATTTGCTTGACGAATCCTTATAACTTGAATTGAGTTATTATCGTTTGATGCGAGCCTGTCAGGATTGTATCATTTGATAGACTCCACTGCACACTTACGTGAGGTGGTCGTCGCCCCGATCGTTTCTAGCAAAGTTGTAGGATGGATTGGTTGCAATACCTTAACCCCTCGCCTATATGTAGACGGTAATCTTGGTACAATTGCTCGCGTTCGAAAATTTGCGCTGAATGGATACCAACGATACCTTGATTCCTCTCTTATATTGAAGCGGTAATCTCAGTACAATCGACGATTGATGCAGTAGAAGATGCCACACACAACTATGTATTGTTGTATGATAAGTCAAAGTTGAATCTCAAAGAAAAATTAAGAAAATAACTTAGGAATTCTTCACAGAACCAAAAGTAAAGAATAACCTAACAAGTATATTGAATAATGAATAATGTGTTTAATTACATGAACTTTGTCCCCTATTTATACTACTCAAAATAATCCAAATCCTAATAACAATAGTAACAAAGTATTCTAATCCTAATAGAAATTCCAAATCAATATTGAATAAAAATCCTTTATTTCCATAAACCAATAGAAACTTATTTAGAAAGTAAATCTTAAATAATAATAAATCCTAATTACAATATAATTTTAAAATCCAAAAATTAAATTGGAAACTAAATCAAATCCCACAAAAATATACGAATTTCTTGCCGTGCGAATCAGATTTACCGTGTAAAGTTGCCGCGTGAAACAAGTTGGAGCCGGATTAGAATTGCATGAAACAAACCCAATTGGAATGTAAAACGTGAAGAACAAAATCAGCTTGTTGTTTACATGGAAACCACGTGGCCCACATGATATAGGAAGTTATCATGTTAAATCCTTCATATATAAATGTTAAGTCTTGAATATGCTAACCTTCTTTATGCTTGAAGCTAAATTGGCGGCTCCACCCAATTGATAATTATAGAATCCATGAGTTGTTTTGGAATGAATATTTAATAAGGTAATGAACTAGGAACCCGTCCCACATGATGTGAATTAGCCTTATATGTATTTTGCATTTAAGTATTGCTGAATGAAATCAATTAGGATAGCTGAATATGAGTTACCCACGTTATGAATGTAATATGTTAACAGCTCCTTGTGAATGTATCCGAATGAGAATGGCCAAGTAGATCAGATAGAAATCTGTGTATGGGCTAAATTGAATTGGCCAATTGGGTCATCCCAATAATGTTTGAATTGTACTCCTTTGAATAATTGTCAGTCCAAACTTCTTGATTTGCTTTACGAATCCTTATAACTTCAATTGAGTTATTATCGTTTGATGCGAGCCTGTCAGGATTGTATCATTCCCCTCCTCTTGAAAAGGATTTGTCCTCAAATCTAACATCCCCTCCTTTTGAAAAGAATATGTCCACAAAACTGATCCCACATAAAAACAAACCAAGTTAGTAACACCGAACAAATTACAACCGCAAATTTCCCATGACAAATTAAATGAATAAGCAATATCAGCAACGCAAGCAAGAATTTGAAAAGTTCCAACTCCTCCTGGATTAAATATCATTATGTAGAACTCTTCATGTATCACAAACTCCCATTCACAAAATCCTGAATCAAAAATGGATCTTATGATCTCGATCATTCGTAAACAAAACCACGTCAATGATCCTGGGTCAAATGTCAACTTTTGAAACTCATCACGTCGCATAAGCCCATACACCTGAATTCCTGGATCAAAAATCAAATTGATGATCTCATCTCTTCGCAGAAACATATTCGTCAATGTACCTGGGTCAAATATCAATTTTTGAAATTTGTCATGCTTCACACACAAATTCTCTTGAATTCCTAGATTAAACACAAAACAAAATAAATCAACAGGTCCCTTTTGTCTAATCACCAAGAAATCAAATAACGCAAAATCACATGCATAATCTACTATAACAATATTCAAAACACTTCCCTGTACACTCTCCATGCATTGTTCGAATTGATTTGTGCAATAAATCATGTTTTCCTCCTTGATGAGTATAATCCCATCTCGAATATGCATAAAACAATCAACCTTTCCCTTCCCATTGACGTTAATACATTCAAAATCAAATAATGTTATCAACGGAGTAAAAAGGTCACAACCAACTTCCTAAAATGAAAACTCAATAGCATATTTATCATGATCACGAACAAAATCAACACATGCTAAAGAATTTTTCAAAGTGTTGACACAAACCGGAATATCATCAAAACAGATAATAAAAAATTTCTCATAAAAGATCGTAAAATATGGTTCAGCATACGCAATGCAACAGCTAAACTGAATGATCTAACTACATATAATCCATACTTCACTCCAATTTGATGATAAACACTTTTCAAATCAATACCAGATGATAGCAAATAATGCAATGAAAATTTCTCGATCGGAAAAACATGATCACTACCATTGTCAACTAACGACAAGTCATGTACAGATTGACTAGCATGAAACCCTAACTCAACACATGGATAAGAAAACCTAAAATAAATTTCATGCAAGTAAGCACATCGAAAATGAGAAAACATATCATGATCATAAACTAACTCAACAAATATCAAATATCCACCATAATTTATGATAAAGATGATTTTACCCTCAAAACAGCTAACAAAATTTTTTCCAACGGAAGCATGCAAAACATGTTTTAAATAACTCATGAAAACACTAGATGCATTAGTTAATCTAATAGAAATAACTATCCACCTATACAAGTCACATGTTAAAATAATTTTTCATTTATCACAATCTTACATGCTAAATTAATTAGGCATTATCATCACATGATCATTATGACATGTAGATAAAACATAAGAACTATGCAATTTATTAAGCATATTATCTAAACAAAGAAAAGAATAACGATACTTGTTTACCAATTCAAAATCGATGCACAAACTCGTTGTCCCATCCTCCTTAGGTACTATAATCTCATAAATAGCACATGACCTTATGTTCGCTTCTACGATACCCTTCTCCATCAACTCTCCAACCTGCCTTGGCAACTCTGTTGTTTCCTCGGGAATACTATCAGCTGATTGGTATGAAATGATAGCATGGGGTATATCATTAATAACATGCACAAGAGATAAAACAGAACTAGACAAAGAAGAATCATTAGTGTTAGTATTCAAAAGCGCCGTCTTGTGCGAATGTACAGTCATTGGCTTTTCAAAATATAAACCACTTTCAAACTCATTCTGTTTTTCATAGTCACATATTTTTCTCTCTTCATTTTGCTCACGTTTGTTTTTCTCTCGTTTATTTTCATGCTCAATCTTTTCATTCTCTCTTTTCTTTTCTCTCTCATTTTTTCCAAACTTTCCTTTCTCACTATCAATCTTTTGAAAAAATTCTTTTTGTCGATCTTTTCCACATGTACTTTCTTCCACAAACTCATCTTCTTAATCACTAGAACCCAATAGCTCTCCTTGGACTGCATATTCAATTATATCTTCTTCATCCCTCGCGCTAAACTTGTTCCTTTTGCGCCTTAGAAGTTTATTGTAGCTGCATCCAATAATCTTCCACCCCCTTAAAGCTCTCCTTGATATATTCCCTTAAGTTCTTGGATGTCTTAGGAGTGTCTTGGGGTTGTCTCCAAAGCGAATCCTCTTTGTTTATATGTCGGTGAACCCTCCTATCATCTTCTAATGTAAATTTCCTTGAAGGTTGCTTTACATGTCTTTGAGATGTATATTCCTCCCTCCTATCACGCTGTACTAGAGCAAATCACTTTCTCATTGCTGTTTTTAATTCTGCCCACGTCTCAAACGGACGTTCCCCATGTTTTTGTTTGCTAAGTTGCCACCGTATAATTGTGTGATCGCAAAAATCTTGAACTGCCTGTCTGACCTTCCTCCGCTCTCAGTAATCAAGACAGTCAAATTCTCGCTCCATTTTTCTCTCTCATCTCAGATATGCCTTTGTATCAATATTGCCTTGGAAAGTATTCCTTCGAGACCCATAAGAACTTTCATAATTGTAGCCAAACATGTCTGCTGCAAAACAAAGGTCAGCAGATAAAATTTTTTTCTCACACACTCCGTTACGCGTTTTGCTGAAACAATGATGAATCACTCGTGTATCGCTCAAATTTGGCATTTACCCTCTAATAATCTTACACTCTTGCCTTTTACCTTTAATACTCTCTCTTATAGGTTCTTTTTAAATTAACCAAATAAATTCACAATTTTACAATGCAATTCAAAAGTAACTTATCAAGAACAAATATAAAAGGTATGACTATCGGAATATCACAAAAATCACATATTGATTGCCTCGTACTCCTCTTGTATGACCTTAAAATTCCGCTTGTATGCTTTCTCTAAAAAGTTATGATGTCACTTTGTCGGAATAGATAATAAATGGAACGGGATGAACTTTTGGTTGGAATTTGATGATTTGATGGTGTGCTACAAGTTTGGTTAGCAGAATGGAAATATAATCTGAATTTTTTTTTCTATATTTTTTTAATACTTTTTTTTCACAATATATATTTTGACAAAAATTTAAAGATAAGTAACTCGCTAGAAAGGCTTAACTTTGATACCAAATGATAGACTCCACGACATGCTTGGGTGAGGTGGTCGTCAGCCCAATCGTTTATAGCAAAGTTGTACGATGAATTGCTTGCAATACCTTAACCCCTCGCCTATATGTAGACGATAATCTTGGTACAATTGCTCGCGTTCGAAAATCTGCGTTGAATGCCCTCGCTTATATTGAAGCAGTAATCTCGGTACAATCGACGATTGATGCGGTAGAAGATGCCACACACAACTATGTATTGTTGTATGATAAGTCAAAGCTGAATCTCAAAGAAAAATTAAGAAAAGAACTTAGAAATTCTTCAAAAAACCAAAAGTAGATAATAACCTACAAGTATATTGAATATTGAATAATGTGTTTAATTACATGAACTTTGTCCCCTATTTATATTACTTAAAATAATCCAAATCCTAATAACAATAGTAACAAACTATTTTAATCATAATAGGAATTCCAAATCAATGTGGAATAGAAATCCTTTGTTTCCATAAACCAATAGAAACTTATTTAGAAAGTAAATCTTAAATAATAATAAATCCTAATTATAATAGAATTTTAAAATCCAAAAATTAAATTGGATATTAAAATCAAATCCCACAAAAATACGAATTCCTTGTCGTGCGAATCAGATTTGCTGTGTAAAGTTGCCGCGTGAAACAAGTTGGAGCCGGATTAGAATTGCATGAAACAAACCCAATTGGAATGTAATCCGTGAAGAACAAAATCAGCATGTTGCTTACTTGGAAACCACGTGGCCCACATGATATAGGAAGTTAACATGTTAAATCCTTCATATATAAATGTTAAGTCTTGAATATACTAACCTTTCTTATGCTTGGAGCTAAATTGGCGGCTCCACTCAATTGATAATTATAAAATCCATGAGTTGTTTTGGAATGAATATTTAATAAGGTAATGAACTAGGAACCCGGCCCCATATGATGTGAATTAGCCTTGTATGTATTTTGCATTTAAGTATTGCCGAATGAAATCAATTAGAATGGCTAAATATGAGTTACCCACATTATGAATGTAATATGTTAACAGCTCCTTGTGAATGTATCCGAATGAGAATGGCCAAGTAGATCAGCTAGAAGTCCTTGTATGGGCTAAATTGAATTGGCCAATTGGGCCATCCTAATAATGTTTGAATTGTATTTTGAATAATTTTCAGTCCAAATTTCTTGATTTGCTTGACGAATCCTTATAACTTGAATTGAGTTATTATCGTTTGATGCGAGCTGTCAGGATTGTATCACAATGCCTCATATATAGACACCTCACACAAATATCACATATTTGCACATAGGTAAAACTTCTCAAGTCCAACATCAGAGAAAGTTTAAGAAACTAGCATTCATTTGAAATATGAATGAAGTTATGAAACTTGCCTTAAGCACAGCTACAACTTATAGTTTACGCTGAAGTGTTTACCGCAATCCCTATATATCACATAAGGAAATATCACATACACCAATTAGTCATATATTTGACTTATGAATTGGTTTAAACTTAACTTTACTTTTAATGGCTCGCATTCTTGTAATCTAAGTTTACGCAACCAATTTTATTTCATTCCTTCGGTATTATGACATATGGAGATGGCATAAACCTTATAATCATCTTTTACGATAGATTTACATTCTCGTTTTCTTCTCATAACATTTCTAAGACTTAACTCAACCTATACATCTATATATGTGAAATGGATCATCTTTTCAACATACGATTCCACAACTCTATACCTAGCACACATCGAGCCTTTAACAGTGTTCAATAGAGTACGCTGAGTGGTTTCCCACAAACAACCAACAAACTAGTTTTTCGTCTTGTCTACACTGTCTTTCACAGCGAGTTAGATCGGTTACTAGTTTGTATTGACCTTAGCTCTCAAAATAAATTGTTTAGCCCATATACCATACATCAACCATTAAAGAGTACGATTGTACCACAACTTAAACTTAGCTTCTTATTCTTACCTTTTTATCGTAACTTACTCAAACTATTAAAACTATAATGGCCGTTAAGTTAATTTCTCATTCCTTATGGCTTTCTGGCAACTAAATGCCATACCTCAGGATTAACGTCTAGGTCATACCGTTACTTGTATGCTAAGAACAACCTTCAAAAGACTACGTGTTCGTAGCTTTTAAACATTTTACACTATCTTTATTTCATATCTTACAACGTTCAGTTCATTTGACTCGGAACGTTATTTAAGTTATTATCACTAACTCAACTTGTTCAACGTCGATACGTTATTCGTTATTCTTCATTATCTCACGTTTAAACCATACACGGGGTGTACGATAAGCACGTTTAACTTACGCGTACACTCAATACCTTTACGTTGACTTAAGTGTTTAACGTTTATGTTTCTTTCTAACCTTCATTATCCAACTCACACTCGGACTTTATTAACTTTCGTTATGATTTTCTTGATAATTACACATCTTACTTACTACACTCATCAACATTAAAGTCATACAACCAATGTATACTTAGAACATTCACCCGACGTGAATACGATTCACGAGAATCGTTTACGTATTCTGCGTTCACGTTGTTTGTCTTTTAAACCTCCATTAAACCTTTACTTAAGGTTTTAATAACTCTCATTAGTGATCCATTACATAAACATCACGTTCATCATCATCTCATAATGTTTAAGCCATACGGTTCATTTTATGCTAAGACCGATTGTCCATCGCAATTACATTGCGGTTATAGCGTCTATACGCTTTACATCTAACTCTCATTACGACCTTATCACATTGAAAAGTTATAAGTCATCGTCGTCACTCAACGTCTAAGGATTTACAATCATAGCAATCGCGAATACGGTCCCCGGATATCGGTTATATATTTTGCATTCGTCGTTTTATAACCTTTATTCGACGTTTAATCGTTAAACTCAAGGTTTTACTTATCATTCTAAACATTTATTTTCATGAACATTGCATTCATGCTTGCCCCTTAATTACCATCCAAAAAGTTGGACAATAAAAATCTCCAGTCAAAAATTTTTGGGTTAAGGGAGCTGCGGCGCCACTCTCCCCTTTAAATCCGGCACTGCAGCGCCCCCTTGTAGCAACTAAGCCCCAGACCCGGCGCTACGGCGCCCCATTCCCTTTGTTGGGCGGCGCTGCGGCACCAGTGCTACAACTCAAAAAATTTTCTAAGTCTTTGAACAAGTTTGAGACGCCTACTACGTGACCTCATAACTTCCTCTCCCGATAACAAAACTGATCCGTTTCAGAGGCGTTGGAAACCTTGCAACACCTACTACACATCCCCCCAGATAAAATTAATTTTTTGAGTTTCTAACCAACCTTAAAATTGGCTCAAAAGTCCTCCCTTGCTAAGTTTTTCAACTTTACGTTAAATTTTTGTTCGTCCGTAATTCGTTCATCCGAACTCGGAATTTATTCGTTCTTGAGTCCACGACTCACATTTTCTATGTTTTCTTACATTCTTATGAAACCCTACTCATTCGTGTTCTTTAGCTTACTTTTTACATTCATTCTACTTTTACAAAATTTCGTCATAATTTCTTTATCGGCTAATTTCAATCCGTTCTTCATAAACGTTTCTACCATTCCTAACTAAGCAAAGATATATACGATGGTTTTAAACTTGTCCATCAACAACAAGTTCTAATTAGATGATTTTAAATTTATCCATCAATAACGTTCTTACCTCATTCTTCGCGTTCTTCATTCATTCTTCGTGTTCTTCATTCGTTCTTCCTTGTTAATCGATATTATGATTACGATTCACTTATTACGCATTATTTAACTTTATAAGTTTGATAATTTATCCTTATAGCATCAGAGAGTTCATATAACTTATCCGAATCGTCCATTAACATCAAACAATTCATACTTTTTATGAAAGCTTTCAAAGAAGTTTATAAACTAAACTTTAAATTCTTATTTCTTCATTTCCTTTTAATTAAACCATATGGAAATCGTTTCTTAACATCTTTTACTTCTATTTTCATTAAGCTATGTATTTTGACATAGAAGACTTAAAGAAAATTTGAACAAAGGTAAGTTTTAATACTGTTCTTCTTGATTTTTCTTTCATTTTCTTCTTCTGCTTGGCAAAGTTGGCGATTTGCTAGCTTTTCCACTCCCGAGACTTGTTAATTCGAGTCCCTCGCGTCCTCTCTTCATTTATCCAGAGTTTCCTCTCTCGGTTTTTCAAAAAATGAAGAGTTAAGCTTAATTATATAGATTTTTAAGGTTAGGGGCATTTTGGTCATTTGGCTGCTTTTTACCATTTTCCCCCCACCTCCTCACTATTCACACCTCCTCACTATTCACGAAGCTTCTCTTGGAAGCTTCGTGGTTTCGTCTTTCAAAATTAGTCCGAAATTTTGAAAAATTGCGTTTCACAGAATCCAAATATTTTTCGATATTTCGCCTTTCCTCTACAGATTAAATTTTATGCGTTCTTCGAAACTTTGAAAAACTGAAAAACACTTTTTAGCATTTTCTGTCACGTTTCCCCAAAACGTAGTTAAGCGAATGAAAAGTATATAACAGCACTTTTCGTCGTTTTTATTTCATTCGATTTTTGAATATTTTTCGAGAAAAACTTTTATCGGCTAACATAACTTTTCACGGCATATTACCGGCAAATCTATAGGCAAAATGTCATTACGACATACTGAACTCTAAGAAAGGCCTAGGTTATTCAAACCCTAAACCCCAGGTTTTTTCAAATGAATAGAGTGCCTATTTCGTCTTTTTCTCGAAAATATTTTTATTTTCGAAAATATTTTATTTTCGTCTTGAAAATTCTTACTCGTTCATTCTAACTCACAACCAGATTACTCCCGGCTTATGATCATTCTAGGTCATAGAATGATTAATAAACACATAACATAAAATATAATTAATAAAAATCTATTTTATTAATTAATAATTCTTTAAACTTAATATTCGGGACAATCCAATTTTATGGGTTGTCACACACACACACACACACTTCACATGCATAGGTAATGAAAAGACGAGATAACATTGTTTCACGGAAGTCGAGGGGTGCCTAACACCCCCCTCGCTTAAGCAAGCCCCCAAACTCTATGAATCTCGGTTTCCAGACCAAATTAAACGGAGTCACATATTGGGTCATATTGCAAAAACTTTCAAAATCTCGGATGAGTTGATACATCCGTTTAAACTTATCTCAACAGGTGACTTTATCTAATTCGGCCCAATCATTAAAATAAATCTTTTCAAATCGTCGACATTGTATAGCGGTCTTTTCTAAAATCGCACCCTTTAAGAAAGATAAAATCAACATAGCGAATTATAAAGGGTAGAGAACAGCTCAAGGAAAAATTTCTGGCGTCGACAGGTGGTGACTCTGTTGGGGACAGTAGAGGGCTTAAGCCGTATTTCAATCTTTTCAATTCCCTTTGTATTTGCATGTGTGTGAATGTTGTCTTTACATTGAATGGATGCGAATGAATGTCTATTTACAATGCTTTATATTAGTGCTTCGCACAATGTCATCATATTACATGCGGTGAGGCGCGATGAATGTATGTTGTGTGATTCCTCCACCAGGAGGCAAACCCGTCGGTAGCTGATTACTGGACTCAGGAGGAGACTAATCCCGTGAGGCTCAGGAAAGGCGCCACTCAGATCCGCTCCAATTGAAAGATCAAATTAACTTCCCATCAATTAGATTGCGATGATCTAAGAACCTTCATGTCGAAAAGCCCGTGAGAGAAACCTAAGATAGGTCAGCCTCTGATAAACCAAACGCGAAGGGAAGTCTCTTCATGCCTTTCCTCTTTTAATACATGTCCAATATTAAATCATGTCAAATATTAAATGCTAATTCTTTTCAATTCCATTATTAAATAGCAAAATCCTGTCATATTATCATGTCATCAAAACAATTGACCTCTGTTTTGCAAGAAAACATTAAAAACCCCCTAAAAACTGACACATTGCATAACATGCATCCTGTTAATATTTTCAAGACTAAACTACCTACTTTTATTGTAGGCAAGATTGGTTCTGTTACCAAATCTAAATTTAAGAAGGCACAAAGCCTATCTACTAACATGGATGAGAGTACCCAACACGGGTCAGGTTTCGTATCTCGAGAGGAGTTAGAGGGACTTAGAAATCAAATAGCAGAATTAGCTGTCTTCCTGAAAGAACAGAGTAAAAGTACTCAGGGTCAACAAATACCCAATCAACCAGAGTCCTCCGCACAAGGTGGCAGTTAGGGTACTGACAATAAAAGGGAAGCACAGATACCCGAACCTCAATTCAATGAAAAAACCAACAAAACCCCTGAAATCACCAATCTCAAGGAAGATCGGGAAACTGGTGGTATCCAAAAGAAAGTCCAACAAATGGAAGAAACCATCTGTCAATCAAAAGGACTGGAGCATATGGGAGCGTTAACTACTCATATCTCTACATCTTTCTAGGGGCCCGTTATCCGGACAAGTTCCAGGTCCTGAATTTTGAAAAATATGATGGATTGGGAGATCCTTATACTCATTTGAAAGTGTACATTGGAGAGCTCAGATCCTATGCTGAGGATGAGAAGCTGAGAATGCAGTTGTTTCAGAAAAGCCTGACTAGAGAAGCTAGAGCTTGGTATGCTCGGCTGGACAACTCCAAAATCTATAGCTGGGAAGAGCTAGCTCATGCCTTCCTAAATCAATACAGATTTCAGTCACAAATGGCTCTGGACAGATATCAAATTACCAAAGTTAAAAAGTAGAACAGTGAGTCATTCCGAGAATATGCCCAAAGGTGGAGACGGATGGCAGCACAAGTCATTCCACCAATGACAGAAATCGAAATAGTGATGACTTTCATTGATATACAATAAGCACCATTTTATGAGAGGGTCCTAGCAAGCATAGGAAAACCATTATCAGAGATGATTAAACATGGAGAAATGGCTAAAATGGGGTTGAAGTATGGAAATATTAAAGATCTTACTGCTTTGGAAGTCGTGGCTGGGCACATTTATACCAAAAATTATGGGAATAATCCTTGGAGAGTTCATACGAAGAAGGAAGAAGACGTATCCTTTATACTCCAAGGTCAATCTCAAAGAGGCAATCTAAACTTGTCCATCTAAAGAAAAAAAAATTATTCCCCATTCCAAACCTCTGTACAATCTCCAAATCCTCCATTTCAAAAAGCCGGAGAGGTTAAACGTCAAAGAACATTTACACCCTTAGGGCATTTACTTGAGAATATACTAAAGCTTCTGACAACACAGAAGAAAATTGCTCAGCTCCTTCCCCTAGCCAATCCAAGTGGGAAGAATTTTGACCCAAGAAAAAAATGTGCTTACCATTCTAGGGCTCCTGGACATGATACACAAGAATGTTGGTCTCTAAAGCACAAGATCCAAGATATGATAGATAGTGGTGAAATTATGGTGACAACGCCAGAGCAGCCACATGTTTAGGATAACCCTTGCCTCAGCTCAATGAGGTGGGAGTCAGCATGATCAGTATGGGGAGCGGAGAAGGTTCCAAGTATCTCAAGTACGTAGGTGCCTCTTACCAAATAAACAAGGATAGCTCTAATAAGTGGGGATATTCAGAAGGTCGACCTCTGATAAAACAAGAAATAAAGTCTATCAAGGAACAGATTTGTTAATTGGCAGAACTGATGGTATACCAACATTAAGTGACTCGGCAGTTGATAACTCAGGTCAGCCAAAGGAGAACAAATCCTCCTACGCCTAAAATTCTTCAAATTGTAAAGAAGGATAATTATCAATTCCATGAACATGAAACCTGGGCAGATAAAGTTGTAAGGGAATAAAGATTCCGAGCTCACAGAGAGTTTGCCTTTAAAATAAAGTTCACTCATTTGAATCAACCTATGGAAGAAATTCTACAGATGTTGATTAACGAGAGAAAAGTCACAGAGTTGTTACCCCCAGTGGAACCTCGATCAAGGAAGTTCAACACTTCTAAAATATGTCAATATCATTCCAACACTCCTGGTCATGATACAGAAGAATGTTGGGGACTTCGTCACTTAATTCAAAACCTAATCGAAAGTGGTGAACTTCTAATAGTAAGTTAGGATAATATCTTTCCTGATGAAGAAGCGATATTTCTGCCCCTGACATGGAGTTTAAAAGAAGTTGTGGAAGTCATTTACTATGAGAAGGACACAACTACAGTACCCCTGATAATTCAAGGAAAGGGTGACAAGAGAGGAAAAAATCATGTGAAAGTTGTTGCACCAGAACCATTGATGTTTCCATTTAGACGACAATATCCCTTACTCAGCTTGAAAAGAGTCCCATGGAATTATGGGGAGAATGAAAGATCAACATTGGATCACACTCCTGCTATATCAAAGGACAACCCGCTGTCTCTACCTCAGCTTGTGGTAAAACTAGTCATTAAAACCACGGGGAAAGTGCCCAAGGAGAAAATTGAAGAATTCCTCAGTAAAATGGGGAATAATGAAGCCAAAGTGGTGCAAAGATTAAAAGAAGCACCCCAATAGATATCCATTTTTGACTTGGTACTATCTTCAAAAAATCATCACAAGAATTTAATACAAGTATTGGAAGAAACGCATCTACCGAAGGCGGTGGATACAAAAAAGTTCCATTACTTGATAGATCACATTTTTAACAGCAATGTGATATCTTTTACTGATGATGACATACCGGCAGAAGGGACTGGTCATTGCAAGTCATTACATATAGCAGTGATATCCTCTAGATATGTGATAGGAGGCGTGTTAATAGATGGAGGATCTTCTTTGAACATCTGCCCCTATGACACTTTGGAAAGAATGAAAATCAATCCAAATTGAATTCGGAGCAGTCATGTCATCATAAGAGCCTTCGATGGGTCCCGGCGAGATGCTGTGGGAGAAATAGAAATTCTAGTGGAGATTGACCCACATACTTTCTACATATCCTTCCAAGTGCTGAACATCACCACGAGATATAATTTACTATTGGGAAGACATCAGCTTTGGTTAGCACTACTTTGAGTTTCGTTCCAGCCTCTAGGGAGGTGTTGGGTCGATAAGTTCAGCATCTGACTTTTGAGCTGGATCAGGCTTGGGCCTTGATGTTGACCGCCGTTGAAAGTAGGGATGCTTCTACTACTGAGAGGAATGCGACCCTTACTGTTAGAGATGAGGCTATAGCCGATAGAGATGTCGTCTGGTCTTTTGTAGATGGGCTTATTGATCATGCCCGAGATGTTATTTAGAGTCAGGAGAGTATCTTCATGTCTGAAGTAGAGCTACTAAAACGTGTCGAGATGTTGGAGTAGAAGCTCAGGGTTGGTCCTCCGACTGCTGGGTTCTTGGAGATGCTGTCCCGATTGACCTCAGATTTATAGTCCTATTTTATCTTCCTGCATAGACTATGTTATTATCTTTTGTCACATATTAGAATAACTTTTGTATCCTAAAAAAGTTGTATATATAAAAAGGAACAAGTTTAGTTCACTTTCCTTATTTGAGCATGCCTAGACCTGTATATTGATCGCCATTTTTGCCCCATGACTTGTTATTTCGATATAAAGTTATTCTTGTCATCTCCAAGATTTGAGCTAGATTTGATGACACAATGTTGAGATGTCGACAGATCTTCTCAGCATGGACCATTGACTTGAAGGTTTTTAGGTATATTTTGGTTTTATGGATGGGTTTGTATTTTGGGATAGATATATGGGATATGAAGTAAAAGTGTTTGTGTTTTTTTGAGGGTTAGACCGCACCATAAATGGCTGCCTATGTACTCCCATGGATGAGGGGAGATCAAGTCCTTCGAAGTTCAGGCTTGGCCTGAAAGATTTTTTTTTTTATATAAAAGGTTCAGGTTTGCGAAAGGGGTCTTAGACATAATACCGTTTCATAGAGTCAGAATTGATCAGCTGCTGGAATTCTTCACTGTTCATCTCTTCTTATCATAGGGCTCCACGATAAGATTTATTTGACAACAAAGGGTCCTTCCCAATTAGGGGTAAATTTTCCTTTGGTTGCGTCTTGGTCTGAAATGATCTTCTTCAATACCAAGTCATGCTCTTTGAACTCCTGGGGTCACACCTTTTTGTTGTAGGATTGGGACATTCGTAGTTGGTATAGTTGTCCGTGAAAGATGGCAGCAGTCCTCTTCTCATCTATGAGGGATAACTGATCATATCGATCTTGTATCTATGGACCCTCTTCTATCTGGGCATCCAATATCACTTTTAGTGATTTTATCTCCACCACTATGGGATTTACGACCTCCATGTCATATACTAGTGAATACGAGGTTGTCCTGGTAAAGGTTTGAGTCGATGTTTGGTAGGAAAGTAGGGTTACATGCAACAGATCAGGCCATTCTCGGTGATATGCTAACATCTTCATCATTATCTTCTTGATATTCTTGTTAGCGGATTCCATCGTGCCATTCATATTAGGATGATAAATAACCGAGTTAAGGTGTTTGATATTGAACTTGCTGCACAGTTTCCTCATCATCTCGTTATTCAGATTCTTGGCATTGTCTGATACAATAACCTTAGGTTGTCCATATTGACAGATAACGTTGTTTATGATGAAACTGATGATGACCTCCTTGGTAATCTTGGGGAAATGAGCTGTTTCTACCCAATTGGTAAAGTAATCAATCATAGTGAAGATGAATCTGTGACCGTTACTGGCTTTGGGCTCAATGGGTCCAATCACGTCCATTCCCCACATGGAAAACAGTTATGGTGATGTCATGCAATGTAGCTGGTTCGGAGGTGCATGAATAATGTTGGCATGGATTTGGCATTGATAACAACACTTGACATGATCATCACAATCAGCTTTGAGTGATATCCAGTAGTGTCCCGTCCTTAATATCTTCTTGGCAAGTAGGTGTCCACTCATGTGTGCTTCGCACACCCCACCATACACTTCATTCATATGTCTTTAGGCATGATCCTTGTTTAAACATCTTAGAAGACCTATGCTCGGGTCCTTTTTGTAGAGAGCATCCACACTTAAGTAAAAATTCTTTATCATCTTTCGAATTTGGTTCTGATGTGCCAAGAAATTGGTACATCCTAACTTACTAATTTATACTTTGGAAAGTGTATATTATTATAATTGTTATGTTTTTAGTGTTTTTCAGGTGTGGAATATAATGGAGAAATTGGACTTTTGAACTGAGTAATTTAGAATTTTTAAGCCAGTTATTTTAAACTACGGGTCAGGCCCAATAACTTATTGAAGAAGGCTTAGCAGCCCAACCCTTTTAATTGAAGCCCTAAAGAAAGAAAGAAAGGAAAACGTTCATGGGTGAATAAAAGAACGTAGCAGCTGACTTGAATAAATAAGGGGAGGGTTTTAAAAAGGAGCAGCATGACTTAACTTATATAAAAAAGGAGAGCCGCCACTTGAAGGAAAGGAGGAGAAAGGAGAGCAGCCACTTGGAAAAAGAAAAGAAAAAAAGAGCAGCCGCCATTGAAGAAAGAAGGGAGCAGCAACTTTCATTTTTTTCCCTTTGAATGGTACTAGTTTATTGGTGTATTCATTCATCTTTTAGCAATTCATGAATAATTTTCCATTCAATTTATTCTTCATGTTTGAATATCTAGGATATCATTTTTATTATTTAGAACAGAATATCTTGTGAATATTATAATTCAGATTATTTTATTTTATTTTCTTCTTCAATTTAATTGGTACATTCAAATTAGGTATTTTGTTTATTTGATTATGTATAATTAATTATGTTTTGTGTTCCAATGCCAAGCATGCTAGGCTAGGCTATTTTCTAGGGTTGAGGATGAGTATAATTGATTGATTCCATTGCACATATTCATGCCAATTGATTTTACTAATGTAATGTTTTAACGTAAAAAAAAATAATTCTTTCTATTGGATGCCTATTTTTATTGATAAAAAAATAAGGTTGAATTCTCGTTATTATTTATTGGATTTAGTTTATGATTTGCTAAAAACGGATATAAACTGTGTTTTGATGAAAATAATGAGTATTTTGATTTTATACATATGTTCGACTATGAAAGAATTAACAATTGGATTTTTTTAAAGAAAAATAATTGAACTTAATTGAATTTATTTTTCGCATCTAATAGAGTCGAGAGACCAAATTAGTACGAGATAAAAAGTAGAGTTTATTGGGCATGGATATTAAGAAGATGATATCAATTATATGATTCCGCCACCCTAGTATTTTATTATTGATTATTTTATTCCCTTATTTTTAGTTGATAAGAATTCCCTCAAAATTTCTAAGCTAGATTAGGAATTAATTAGAATTAGTGAGTGAGATAAATACGTTCCATCCGTCAAGTCCTTAGGGTTCGACCTCGCACTTGTAAGCTATACTAAGTATTCGATTCGTGCACTTGCGAGTATTTAAAACATCCACAACAAGTTTTTGGCGCCATTGCTGGGGACTTGATTTTTTTTTTCAACATCTCACTAATTTAGATTATTTCCTTCTACTAGTTTCTTTTAATAAAAAAAATAAAAAATAGAAAAAATAAAAATAAATATGAGTTGAGTAGTGCATGATTGTTGTTTGGAAGCGTGGTGATAAGAGATTGACTAAGATAGAGAACTTAGAGTTAAATCCTTTATTTGAGAAAGAAACAATGGCTGAAGAACAAGAAGAAGCAAAAACTTTAAAATAACTTTTCTTTCCTATCACAACCAACCCGCCTTCATGCATTGTGTTGCCTCCCACAACTGCAAATCATTTCGAGCTTAAACCACAAGTGATGCAACTTCTTCCCACTTTTCATGGAATCGATCAGGAAGATCCTTACCTCTATATTAAGGATTTTCTAGAAATTTGTGCCAGTTTCAAATTTTAAAATTTTTCTGATGAATCGGTCTGCCTACGTTTATTTCCCTTCTCCCTGAAAGGGAAAGCAAAGGCATAGCGTAACTCATTACCATCTAGGTCCATCTTTGGTTGGGAGACTTTGGTTTCTAAATTTCTAACTAAATTTTTTCCCATGTCAAAGACATATTAACTTCGAAGACAAATATCCGATTTTAGTCAAGAAGATCATGAAATATTGTAATGACCGAGAATTTTTAAACTCCATTATTAATTAAATATAGGATTTAATTTTAATGAGTTAGTTGGTATACTTATTTAAACCTTGTGTGATTATGTGGTTATGTGAATTAGTGCCTATGCGATTAATTGCTAGGATTAATTAAAGGGAGTCATTAATGGTTTAATTAAATTAGTAGACTAGCCCTAAGGTTTTTATATCAGAAGAATTGATAGGATTGTTAGTAATTAAATATTCAATTTACTTGAATATAGTGAAAGAATTTAATTGTGTAGATTAAGTAATAACTGTGAGTAATATTAATATTAATATTTAATAGTCTATTTAGTAATTTAATACTAACAAACTAGATCATTTATTTAATTAACCAATTTAATCTTTTATTTAATCACGAATTGGGGAGTTAATGTATACTATAATAATAGGGTTGGGATAATGTAATATGTTAATACACAATCAAATTATATTCGGTATGAGAAAATGTACATGGATTATATATGGATGTGTATAACCCAACTTGCTATTATGTATAATGTTATCCGTGTGTACCCTCTAATTAAATTTATAACCTAAGTGTATATGAAATGTAAAGTGTATATATTATATAACCTAAGTATGCATGGTATATATATATATATATATATATATATAACCTTAGTGTGTTGTATACATGTTGCTGAGATTAGTAGCATTGTCCCATAATAAGTGATCCAATTCTTCCTCACGTGAACACTCAAAAGGCTAGCCTACTCTATTCTCTCTTCTCAAACTCAGCAAAGGGTAGCAAATGATCATGAGGGGAGTGGGCATAACAGTGTTCTTCAACTACTCTACCAACTCATTTTATTAACCAATGTATTCATCTTTCTTCCTTTAGTTGAAAATGGTGAGCAAAGTCATGGACTATATATTGGATCTTCTATAAATATAGCTTCTTCTCTTCCTCTTTCATTTGCTGAGAGTTTCTATTGAGTTAAGGAAGAGTGTTATAGCAGCATTATAGGAATCAATATAGCAGCAAACTCAGTTAAGCATTTACAGAGGTATAATTTCCAATTCTTGTTCTTCATTTCTTGAGATGGCTAAATTATTGATTATGCATGAATTCCATGATAATTGGATTGAGTAACAATTGTTGATTGTTATATAAGCTTATAAACATATTAGAACTATATTGTGGCTTGTTTAGAATTGATTCATGAAGGAATTTTGGTATTTGGGTTTAGTTCTGCCGAAGCAGAAGCTATTCTGGGTCTGGCCGAGCCACGGCGCAGCTGCGCCCATTTAGTACTTGGGTGCAGCGCAGCTGCGCAAGGCACTGAAGTTGGTTTTTATTTTCTGTTACAAATCTGATAATGCTAACTTGTTGGTATTACTTAAGGCAAGCATGAAAACTGGTTTAACTCATATATATATGTTCCTTGATACAACATGCATGTTCGTGGCCATGTTAGTATACATAATTGAAGGAAAACTTAAGAACTTTGAAATAAACTTGGCAAAACTTGTGCCTTTTAAGTTCTAACCATTTGAATATGTATATATGGCTTAGATATGTGTTCAAATGCATGTGAGTTATGATTTTGAGATACCTTGCATGTACTAAGTTGACTTAGTGTAATTTTCAAAGAAAACTTAGATTTTGAAAATTAATATCATCAATCAATGTGTGAGTTACGTTCTGATCATACAAGCATGAATAATAGGATTCATTATTCCTCTAAACATGTTGACATAAGCACCATCTGGTTAAACATAGATTCTACCTATGCACACATGTTAAAGAAATTGAAATTCCAAGTGTAAACTATGTGGTTAATGTGTACATGTGTGGTATACGCACGAGCATGCATATTAAGTATTGTTTAGTCTTGTTATGTGGCATTATGGCTATAGTAGCTGACCCTTTGTAACATGGACTTGGTTAGCTTAAGGTATAAGAATTACCGGCATAAAAACTATATAACTTTGAATTAGATTTAGAATGAGCATGCTAAGTTTCGAACTCAAGTTAGTAACCTTATAAGCGTGTGTATTTGATTAATATCATTAGCCTATATGCTAGAGAGTAGGCTTTGATTCCAGCAGGATGAAACTTCATTCCTGGTCTGACCAGTGAGTGGCGCAGCTGCGCCACTCCTAAGGCAAAAACCAGTGTAGCTGCGCCGGTTACCAGTCATGCCAAGTTACTTTAAACTGTGGATAAAACTTTGCAGCATATGTGTACGTGTGTCTTAAACTATATTGCATGATTAAATTAAAGTGTTATATGTTCAAGCCTATGTTGATGCATAGAGACTAGATATTCTAAAGTTATTAATCTAGGACAAGGTTAGATGTTTATAGACTCTGTCATAGTAAATTGACTTACGTGAATTATGTGGTAGACTTATCTGACAATCAAATTCTTGTAAGTGTGAACTCATAACAGTCTACACAATACTAATTGAGAGACTGACTTGTTAATGTTAGGTCGTTTCAACGCAACTTAATTAAGGCTAGATTATTTGTAGCTGAGCAAACAGGCAAGTTTCCTAACTTCATTTGATTAAATATTGAATGCGAGTTTATGAACTTCATGCTTTATTGTGCAAATTTCCTATCCTTACTCATATTTTATTGAGCAAGTTCCTTAACCCTACTCAAATTATATTCGAGCACGATATTATTGTATTGCAAGTTATTTATTTTAGCTTGAACCTTATTTCCAAGCATGCTTTACGTGGTTTAATTACTATACAATTATTCCACATCGATTTTATTGATACTCGCATTTGGTGCACTTTAGTTCGTACAGTCTTGGACTTGTACATTATTTAAAAGTTCTATAATTCATGAACTGCTTCAGATTGAGTCTAAACCCTTGTTCGGTCAGACAATTACATGAAATTTTTATAAAAGCTATCCAGGCCGATTGATGGTATGGATTCTTAGACTGAAGAGAACACCCCTTTTTATTACAGGGGAGTACCCCACGTATCTAATATAAGATACAAATAGCAGAGTTGAATGTTATGCATATATATGGCGTACGCGAGGCTGATCCCCTCAAGTGCATATTCTGTAGCCAGTAACCAAAGGGTCAATCAGTTATTGATTCCATTGGAAGTTTATAGTTCAAAGTCTACTTGTCTATCAATTATTCTAAAAGAAATTATTCTCCTTGCTTCCGATAATCATATTGTTGAATTCCTTTTTATATATATTCCGTTAATCATGATATATCCTTTATTGCTGGGTTTAAACCATCCTTGCTATATCATGACTTTTATTGTAGTTAAACCAGAGACTTCAGGGAAGGGCAAGGGTAAAGAAAAAATGTAGTAATAGATTCCAAGTAGCTGACTTTGTTTCATGCTTAGTTTAATTCTGTTAATGTAATTTGAACCCTAATGGTTATTCTAGGGTGTGATTGTATGGTTGTATTAAGGTTTTCTAATCTTGGGACTAGTAACACCTTTTGAATGAACGACATACATTTATTTCTTTTTGCATTTAGTTATTGTATGTTGTTTAGAGGTGAATGTTTGTATTGGATCGTGATGACCGAATCCGGGTATTTGAGACCCAAATTTGGGGCTGTCACAGGTTGGTATCAGAGTTGTAGGTTATAAACATTAGGAATGCGAAACTTAGGTTATAACCTTAGTAGAAAACTCAAATAGAGTATGTAGGTGATGGGTTGAGGAGATCCATCTAGTTTTTGTTGTACTGAATAAAATATCATTTCATTTTATCAATGAATATATTTTATTGTGGTACTGAAGTTGTTTTGGTTGTTTATTATGGCCATAGGATGGCTGACGAGAGTCAAGATAGCTATTCAGTGGACCAAGAGTCGAAGGACTCTAGTGAGGAGCCCATGGAGCATGAGGTGATAGGAGATTTACTGGCGAGGAACGTCAAGCTAGAGGTTAAGGCGGAGCAAGTGGAGGCGCAGAACCACACCCTCCAGATTACTAAACAGCAGTACAAGGACGCTACTTATCAGGCCCTGGCTGAGTTAGCCGAGTTGCGAAGGAGGCTGAAGCAGAGAGAGCTACAGCTAGGACAGTTAAGAGATGAGGTGGAAGCTAAAGATGTGAGGATATATACTTTGGAGCGAGCTTTAGACAGTGCCTTTATGCAGTTCGACGCTAAATGGATGGAGCTGCCCTCCAGCAGCGGAAGCAGGCGTTGATTTGTTTGCATGTTCGATATAGTCCCACTTTTATTTTAATAGGGACAGTTTTATGTTGTAAACCCTTATGCTTTGATGTATGTATAGGATGGTAGTAAACCCCAACTTTTGTTTTGTTAAAGGGGGGGGGGGGGAGGTAGTAGTGAATCCTCACCTTTTGCTTAATAGAGGATAGTTAGCAGTAGGCAGTTTATACCATTTAGCGTTTATAGTAGTATGCCAAATGTTGAATCATGTTGTATTAAAACAGTGGTATATGAATATAAATGCAGTTTTTTTATTTTAATCAAATATGATTGATGGATGTCATAACTTTTAGATGCTAACTTGAATAACATATCGAATAGAACGTAAAAACGATGAGCCTAAGTTTTCTTCCTTTCCTCAGATCATGCCGCCTAGAAGACAACCACGAAACCAAAGGGAGGAAGGATCCGTTAACAATGGAGGAGGGAATACTGATCCAATGCAGAATTTTGTTAACCTGTTAACAGAGGCAATGCAAAATAGACCCCCGCCAGCAGCAGGGCAACCAGGGCATCACTTGGCTAGCTTCAAAGATTTTAAATTGGTAGGACCTCAGGAGTTCCGGGGAACCTTAGACCCAATCAAAGCCCAAACATGGGTAGAAGAGATAGAGAAAGTGTTTGAGATCGCACGGGTGGCCGAAGTACAAAAGACGGGGTTTGCCACCTTCATGATGAAGGGCGAAGCTAACTATTAGTGGAAAGCCAACAAGGGGCGAGCAGGCGAAGGGGTTATTCTATGGGACAAATTTAAGGAACTATTCTTCGAGAATTACTTCCCGGAGAATACGCAACAGGATATGGAGGTTAAGTTTCTGGAACTAAAATAGGGTGGTATGACTGTCGCAGAGTACGCGGAAAAATTTAACGAGTTGGCCCGATTCGCTCCACATCAGGTAGACACGGAGGCCAGGAAGGCAAGAAGGTTCGAGTTTGTATTGAAGCCATGGGTGTAGAAAGCAGTAGCTGTGTTGAAGATTAAGAATTTCTCTGAACTGCTGGAAAGGGCTATCATTGCAGAAGGAGGCAATGAAGCCATAACACGATTTAAAAAAGGAAAGAAGACCGGTCAGGAAGGACCGAAAGGGGGAAGCAGCGGAGGCAGCAACCCCAACAAGCATAAATGGATGGAGAACCAATCCTCCAGAGGCAACAAGTCCGGGGGAGAGGCCAAGAAAAGTGGGAAGTGTAGCAACTGCGGGAAGAACCACTCCGGGGAGTGTATGAAAGGGAGAAGCGTTTGTTATCGCTGCGAACAACCGGGTCACATGGCTCCTCAGTGTCCGAATAAGCAGAAAGGAGGATGTTTCTCGTGTGGAGCCCCAGACCACCAGATCAAGGACTGCCCGAAGAGAAAGGGCGATGCAACTAGTGGTAACCATAACAACAACAACAACAACAATGGGCTGAGCATCGGAGGGCCAGCAGTCAAGCCAACAGACCAACGGCACGCACGTTCAACATGACCGTACAGGATGCGGTGGAGTCCAAGGATGTGGTGTCAGGTATCATCCCAATCAATGATATAAATGTATATGTGTTATTTGATTCGGGTGCTACCTGCTCTTTTGTTTCTGAAGAATTTGCTAAATAGTTAGGCTTACCCCGTGAGAAATTAGAACACCCTATGATCATAGAAGTACCAAAACAAGGAAATTATCCCCGTAGAATGCATTCATAGGAACTGTTATGCCAAATTGCGAGGATCTAAGCTCAACGTGGATTTAATACCGATTCGTTTGGGAGAGTTCGATGTAATCCTTGGAATGGATTGGTTATTGATTCACGGAGCAGTTATCGACTTTAAGAAGAAGCGTGTACACCTTAAAACTCTGAATAAGTCAAAGGTGGTGTTCTATGGTAGTAAATCGCCAAGATAATCTAGTTGTCTAACGATGATGCGAGCAAAGAGATTGCTTAGGAAGGGTTGTATAGGTTATTTGGCTCACGTGGTTGATACTCGACGGGTCGAGGGCAAACTGAGTCAGATACCTGTCGTAAGGGAATTCGCTGATGTCTTCCCAGATGAAATTCTAGGATTGCCACCAGATAGGGAGATAGAATTCATAATTGACTTGGTACCGGGAATAGCACCGATATCCAAGGCACCATATCGAATGGCACCAGTAGAAATGAAAGAGATGATGGTTCAATTACAGGAACTGTTAGACAAAGGTTATATCAGACCTAGCGTGTCACCATGGGGAGCGCCAGTTCTGTTCGTAAATAAGAAGGATGGTTCGATGAGACTTTGTATCGACTATCGCGAGTTGAACAAAGTCACGATTAAGAATAGGTATCCGTTGCCCAGGATAGACGATCTGTTTGATCAACTCAAGGAAGCAAAATACTTTTCAAAAATTGATTTGAGAACGGGCTATCATCAACTAAAGGTGAGATATGAGGATATCCCGAAGACAGCATTCAGAACTCGTTATGGACATTTCGAGTTTCTGGTAATTTTATTTGGACTGACAAATGCACCAGCGGCATTCATGGATATGATGAACAGAGTATTCAAGCAGTACTTGGACAAGTTCGTAGTCGTATTCATCGATGACATCTTGGTGCATTCAGTGACAGAGGAAGAACATGCTGAACATCTAAGGATTGCTTTGGAGGCATTAAGAAGGGAGAAGCTGTATGCGAAATTTTTGAAGTGTGAATTTTGGTTGCAGAGGGTGCAGTTTCTAGGGCACGTCATTGACAAGAATGGCGTTTCGGTAGACCCAACAAAGGTGGAAGCCGTTATCAATTGGGAGCAGCCGAAGATGCCGACAGAGATCAGGAGTTTCCTAGGGTTAGCGGGATATTATCAGAGATTCATCCAGGATTTTTCAAAGATAGCATCGCCGTTAACCAATCTAACCAGAAAGACGGTAAAGTTCGTTTGGACGGAAAAGTGCGAGAAACGTTTCATGGAGCTGAAGAAGAGACTTAGCCAAGCACCGGTGTCGGCTTTACTAGACGACACTGGAGGTTTTGTAGTGTACAGTGATGCGTCACACAAAGGTTTTGGTTGTGTACTAATGCAGCACGGCAAGGTCATTGCTTACACGTCACATCAGTTGAAGGACAATGAGAAGAGTTACCCGACTTATGATCTGGAGTTGGCCACGGTAGTTTTCACCTTGAAGATTTGGAGGCATTATTTATATGGAGAGAGGTGCGAGATATATTCAGATCACAAAAGTCTAAAATATATCTTCACTCAGAAGGAGCTAAACATGAGGTAGTGCCGATGGTTATAATTGATCAAGGATTACGATTGTGAGATTCTGTACCATCATGGCAAAGCAAATGTTGTGGCAGATGCCTTGAGCAGGAAAGGCAAGGAGAAATTGATGAAGCTGACAACTCAGGCAGAGTTGATAAAGGAGTTTGAACGTCTGGAATTGGAGGTTGAGTTCCGATGGAGACGGACGGGAAATTGTTTTCAGTGACATCGAGCCCGACCCTATTGGATCAAATTAAGGAGGCTCAAGAAAAGGATGAAGATTGTGATTCAATAAAGAAGAGAATTGCCGAAGGCGAGGAGCTTAAGTATAAGATTGATAGCACAGGGTTGCTAAGGTTTGAAGGGAGAGTCTGGGTACCGTTAGATCGGGAATTGAGGGAAGAAATCCTTTAGGAAGCTCATAGCACGAGGTACTTGGTACATCCCAGGAGCACAAAAATGTATCAGGATTTGCGATAGTATTTTTGGTGGCCGAATATAAAGAGGGAGGTAGCAGAGTGCGTCAGTAGATGTCTAACATGCTAACGAGTTAAAGCAGAACACCAGCGACCGAGCAGACTGCTTCAACCATTAGAGATTCTAGAGTGGAAGTAGGAGCACATCACAATAGACTTTGTGGTGGGCCTGCCACCGACACAAAAGGGTTTAGACGCCATCTGGGTAATCGTGGACCGTCTGACCAAGTCTGCTAATTTTCTACCAATCAGGATACGGTACAATCTGGAGCAATTAGTGAAGCTCTATGTGAAAGAGATAGTGTCACGATATGGAGTGATGATATCAATTGTATCTGACAGAGATCCGCGCTTCACGTTAAATTTTTGGAGGAGTCTACAAGAGAGATTGGGAATGCAGTTGAGGTTGAGTACGGCGTACCATCCTCAAACTGATGACCAGAGCGAGCGAACGATTCAAACCTTAGAAGATATGCTTCTATCGGTCGTGATGGATTTAAAGGGTAGCTGGGATGACAATTTGCCACTGGTAGAGTTCGCTTACAACAATAGCTATCACGCTAGTATCGGAATGCCACCATATAAAGCGCTATATGGAAGAAAATGCCGAACACCGATGTGTTGGGATGAGGTTGGAGAACGAAGACTGCTAGGACCTGAAATGGTGCAACAGACAGCAGATACGATGAAGCTGATCAAAAATCGACTGGTAGCAGCCCAAAACCGTTAGAAAAAGTACACTGATCTACATCGTCAAAAGAGGGACTTCGTCGTGGGTAGTTTTGTGTTTCTGAAGGTATCTCCCTGGAAAGGGAAGATTCATTTTGGTAAGAAGGGCAAGTTAAGCCCTAGGTTCATAGGACCGTTCGAGGTTCTGAGGCAAGTCGGTGAAGTGGCGTACGAGGTAGCGTTACCTCCTAAACTTGAGCACATTCACAACGTGTTTCATATGTCAGTGTTGCGGCCGTATAAACCGGACTACAAGCACGTGATCTCCTATGAACCGATCCAAGTCGAGAAGGACTTATCGTACGAGGATGTTCCAGTCCAGATACTCGATAGGAAGGAACAGAAGCTGAGGAATAAGATCATCCATTCCGTCAAGGTTCTCTGGAGGAATCACGCAGTCGAAGAAGCTACGTGGGAACTCGAAGAGAAGATGTAAGCGAATTATCCATTTTTATTTGAGTGACCTTATTTTACAATTCTGAGGACAAAATTTTTATAAGGGGGGGGGGGGGAGGATGTAATGACCGAGAATTTTTAAACTCCATTATTAATTAAATATAGGATTTAATTTTAATAAGTTAGTTTGGTATGCTTATTTAAACCTTGTGTGATTATGTGGTTATGTGAATTAGTGCCTATGCGATTAATTGCTAGGATTAATTAAAAGGAGTCACTAATGGCTTAATTAAATTAGTGGACTAACCCTAAGGTTTTTATATCAGAAGAATTGATAGGATTGTTAGTAATTAAATATTCAATTTACTTGAATATAGTGAAAGTGTTATAATATTATGATTTCCTCCTTTATCAAAAGTCAAGGTCTAATCCCTTAAATTGTGGATCTTGGTTGGGTGATGGGTGCTCAAGTTGTTACTTTTATTTGCCTATAAAAGGCAAACTAATCTAATGGAAAAATACACCAAGAAAGAAAGCAAGTGAAAATTCTCTCTCTAAATTTCATCTTACAACATTGTTATTTCTTTAGGTTTACAACACGTTATCAGCACGAAGCTCCAACCAACTGAGACGGTAAAATTTTAAGTTCTTGCAATTTATCAGTATACTACTAGCTTGGCTCTGCCGCCATTTATATTCTTTAAATTGTCAAATTATATTAATATATGTTATACTACCGGCTTGGCTCTGCCGTCGTTTATATTCTTTAACTGTCAAATTATATTCATGTTATACTACCGGCTTGGCTCTGCCGCCGTTTATATTCTTTAACTGTCAAATTATATTCATGTTTTGTTGTCCATTTTTAAATTTTGTTATTTACAGTAGTACCATCTATCCTTGTTGATCTTACAATACTTGGTGGGAACCTTTTTACCAGTTATTAATTTGTGGGAATAACCTGACTACGCGGACTACCGCATGCTTGGTGAATACCCCTTCGTAATAATTCTTTATTAGCAATTTGTGAAAATAATCTGTCTACGCAGACTACCGCATGCCGGGTGAAGATCCATTTACAGTTTTGTACATGTATTTTTTTATGATGTGTACAATAATACTTGTATATACATTAGTGATTGCATACCTTCTCACTAAAAGGATATGCTAATAAAATAAACATTTATATAGTCATATTGTTTATATATTTATCATCACTTGGGGTGGTGGCTTAGTGGTGGAAAGCCGGAGATAAATCCCCACAAACGTGGGTTCGAGTGTTGGTAACCCCCACTATGCTCAAGTGGTCTCACGCCCTGAATTTATTCGGGGGAAAGCTGAGTTGTGCCGATGAAGACACCACTGAGGCCTCCAATTTTTTTTGGTTCACGTGCATTTACCTATGTATACAATTATTTATTACATACGTTGATAAATAATGGAAATTATTATGTTTTACACTAGAATAGATGGCAAACCTTGCAAAAATAGAATTTTCAATTCTGAAAATCTCTGGAGACAACTATTTGGCTTGGGCACTTGATGCAGGATTACATGTTAGTGCAAATGGGTTAGAAAAGACCATTCAATCAGGAAGCAAAGCAACTACAGCACAAAATGCACAAGCCATAATCTTTCTTCGTCATCACGTTGATGAAGCCTTAAAAACTGAGTATTTAACAGTCAAAGATCCTTTGACCTTATGGACACAGTTAAAGGAAAGATTTGACCACCAAAAATTGGTTGTTCTCCCTACTGCCAAATTTGAGTGGCTTAATTTAAGGCTACAAGATTATAAATCAATTACGGAGTATAGTTCTAATGTTTATAGAATAACCTCTACCTTGGCCTTGTGTGGGATCCAGCTTCTGAAACTCAAATATTAGAAAAGACGCTTTCAAATTTTCATCCCACCAATATGATCCTGTCACAACAATATAGATAAAGTAAGTTCACAAAATTTAGTGAATTATTGTCTATCCTCCTTGTTGCGGAAAAGAATAATGAATTATTGTTGAAAAACCATCAAGTACGACCAATGGGTTCTACCCCATTACCAGACATTAACAGCACGTCATTCCAGAAGAATAGACGTGATAATGGATGGCAAAATAATAAAAGATTTCGGGGATGGAAAAATAAATGAGGCCATCATAACAACAAATTCCACAATCACAACAATTTTGCGCACCAGAAGTGGCAAGAGTCTGGATCGGGTAAAAATGCAGCACATATAAAGAACAAACCAGATGTTTGCTTCAGATGTGGGATGAAAGGGCATTGGTCGCATACCTGTCGTACGCTAAGGCATCTGGTTAATTTATACCAGGAGTCTCAAAAGAGCAAGGAAAAGGTGGCAGAAACAAACTTTGTTAACCATCAATTGAATATTGCTGATGCTCCAACAATGACCAACAATGAAGAAAAGTTTGGTGACATTGTTGGACCTTCTAAAAGCATCCTTTGGGAAATCGAATAATTTCTTATTTTAATTAAGCACTATGCATGTATAATATTATTAGTTTTTATTTTAGTACGCTACATGTTATGTGTTCCTTATGAATAATATTATGAATCAAATATATGTTTTTTAATATATTTTTATATGTGTCAGACCAATTTTAATGGATATGGAAGATATATGTTTAGCAGACAGTGCAACAACTCATACGATACTTCAAAGTGAGAGATATTTTTCACAACTAACCAAAGCTAAGGGAAACGTGGGAACTATCTTTGGCATATCAAATTTAATCGAGGGATTTGAAAAAGCTAGCTTCATGTTACCAAATGAGACACAATTCTTCATCAAAAATGCTCTATATTCTAGTAAATCAAGAAGAAATTTGATAAGTTTTAAAGATATTCGACTAAATGGTTTTCACATTGAAACAACAAATAAAAATGATAATGAATATCTTCTCATCACTTCTACTATTTCTGGAAAGAAGAAAATCTTAGAAAAACTTCATTCAATTTCTTATGGGTTATATACTATGAAGATTAGAGCAATTGAGTCTTATACTGTTGTAATTTCAAAATTCATAGATCCCAAATCATTTATGCTTTGGCATGAAAGACTCGGTCATCCAGGCACGTCTATGATGCGTCGCATTATTGAAAATTCTACTGGTCATCCTCTCAAGAATCATAAGGTCCTTCCTAGTATTGATTTTTCTTGCGCTGCATGTTCTCAAGGAAAATTAATTGTTCGACCATCACCAACAAAAGTTTATAATGAAACCCCAAAATTCCTAGAGAGAAACCAAGGAGATATTTATGGACCCATTCATCCATTGTCTGGCCCATTTCATGGTTTTAATAGATGCTTCAACTAGATGGTCCCATGTTTGCCTCATATCCTCTCAAAATTTTGCTTTCTCTAAACTTCTTGCTCAAATAATCCAGTTACGGGCTTAGTTCCCAGATCATATAATCAAGTTAATTCGACTTGATAATGCTGCTGAATTTTCATCAAAGACCTTTAATAACTTCTGTATGACTATTGGAATCACCATTGAACATTCTGTTCCTCATGTACAGACACAAAATGGTTTAGCTGAATCTTTAATAAAAAGACTTCAACTAATTGCACATCCATTGATATTAAGGTCTAACTTACCAACCTCAGTTTGGGGTCATGCAATTCTTCACGCTGCAGCCATCATTCGAGTGAGGCCAACAGCTCTTCATAAATATTCTCCTCTACAGTTAGTTCTTGGTCAGATACCCAACATCTCACACCTTAGAGTTTTTGGAAGTGCAGTATATGTTCCAATTGCATCTCCACAAAGGACTAAAATGGGAGCTCAACGAAGAATTGAAATTTATGTTGGTTTTGATACTTCTTCTATTATTAGATATCTTGAGCCTTTAACTGGAGATGTTTTTATTGCACGTTATGCAGATTGTCACTTTAATGAATATGTATTTCCACCGTTAGGAGGAGATACATTTTTAAATAAGAAACCCTCTGAAATATCATGGAATGCATCAGAATTAAATTCACTTGATCCTCGCACAGGACAATGTGAAATTGAAGTTCAAAGAATTATTTATTTGCAAAATATTGCAAATCAAATGCCAGATGCATTTAATGATGCTAGAAAAGTGATAAAATCACATACACCTGCAGTGAATACTCCAGGAAAGATAGACATACCTATCGAAAAGTTAATTCCTAAAGAATTGACAAATAAGGCAACAGAAGAATCTAAACCACGCCAGAAGCGTGGAAGACCAGTTGGTGCAAAAGACATTGAACCACGAAAACAAAAGGCAAATAAAGGAGTTCCAGAAGTAATACCCGCTTCGGAAGTAGAACTTATTCCAAAAGTGGGAATACCCCCAGAAAAGGTACAAGATCTCACCGAAGGGATAAGAGATGAATACCAAGAGATCTCAATAAATTATGTACATGATGAGAAAATATGGGATCGAAGTAAAGTCATAATTGATGATATATTTGCTTTCTCTATAGCATCAGATATTACTATGATTTCTGACATAGATCCTGAACCACAAAACATGGAAGAATGTCGAAAAAGAAAAGATTGGCCAAAATGGAAAGATGCTATTCAAACTGAGTTATAATCATTACTGAAAAGAGAAGTATTTGGACCAGTAGTCCAAACACCTTTGGCTGTAATCCCAGTTGGAAATAAATGGGTATTTGTACAAAAGTGAAATGAGAAAAATAAAATTGTGAGATACAAAGCCCGACTTGTAGCTCAAGGTTTTTCACAAAGACCTGGTATTGATTATCATGATACATACTCTCCAGTAATGGATGGAGTCACGTTTCAATTTTTACCAGGTATGGCAACCATGGAAGGTTTGGAAACACGTCTGATGGATGTTGTAACAACATACCTATATGGCTCACTTGATAGTGAAATTTACATGAGAATTCCTGAAGGATTAAAAATGGCTGAATTACAAAATTCGCGCCACATATATTCAATCAAGTTGCAACGCTCATTATATGGGTTGAAACAATCTGGTCGTATGTGGTATAATCGACTTAGTGATTATTTAATAAAAGACGGGTATATAAATAATCAAGTATGCCCATGTAATTTTATTAAGAAAACACAAAGTGGATTTACCATCATTGCTGTATATGTGGATGATTTAAATCTTGTAGGTACTCCTGAAGAACTCACAAGAACTGCTACTTATTTAAAGGATGTGTTAGAAATGAAAGATCTTGGGAAAATTCTGTTTGGGAATACAAGTGGAACATTTAGCATCTAGAATTTTTGTTCATCAATCCACATATACCGAAAAGATTCTCAGTCGTTTTTATATGGATAAAGCTCACCCTTTGACTACTCCGATGGTTGTTCGATCTCTAGAAGTTGATAAAGATCCATTTTGACCTTTAGAAAGTGGGGAAGAAGTTCTTGGACCTGAAGTTCCATACCTAAGTGCAATAGGTGCTCTTATGTATCTTGCAAACTGTACACGACCCAATATTACTTTTGCTGTCAACCTGTTGACAAGATACAGTTCTTCTCCGACTAAGAGATATTGGGATGGGATCAAACATATTTTGAGATACCTCCGTGGAAGTATAGATCTTGGATTATTTTATCCAAGAGATTCAACATCGCAATTAGTTGGATATGCTGATGTAGGATATTTATCAGATCCACACAATGGGAGGTCACAAACAGGTTATGTATTTATATATTGTGACACAGCTATATCTTGGAAATCCATAAAGCAAACCATGACAGCTACATCTACAAATCATTCAGAGATTCTCGCAATACATGAAGCAAGTAGAGAGTGTGTTTGGTTGAGGTCAATTATTCAGCATATCCAAGAGTCATGCGGATTACAATCAATCAAAGATATTCCTACAATTATGTATGAGGATAACGCTGCATGCATTGCTCAACTTAGAGGATGATACATCAATGAAGATAGAACAAAACACATCTCACCTAAATTATTCTACACACATGAGCTGCAAAAGAAAGGTGATATAGATGTGCGTCAAATTCAATCATGTGATAATCTAGCCGACTTATTCATAAAGTCACTACCAAATGCAACATTTACAAAACTTTGGAATAAGATCGGAATGCGTCGACTGAAAGATTTACCACAACATTTCATTAAAGAATAATGAATTTCTTTTGAGGGGGAGATATGTACTCTTTTTTCCTTCGCTAAGTTTTTTTCCACTGGATTTTCTTAACAAGGTTTTTAATGAGACATAATCTTCTATCTTAGGAAATCAAGGGGGAGTGTTATAATATTATGATTTCCTCTTTTATCAAAAGTCAAGGTCTAATCCCTTAAATTGTGGATCTTGGTTGGGTGATGGGTGCTCAAGTTGTTACTTTTATTTGCCTATAAAAGGCAAACTAATCTAATGGAAAAATACACCAAGAAAGAAAGCAAGTGAAAATTCTCTCTCTAAATTTCATCTTACAACATTGTTATTTCTTTAGTTTTACAACGGAAAGTATTTAATTGTGTAGATTAAGTAATAACTGTGAGTAATATTAATATTAATATTTAATAGTCTATTTAGTAATTTAATACTAACAGACTAGATCATTTATTTAATTAACCAATTCAATCTTTTATTTAATCACGAATTGGGGAGTTAATGTATACTATAATAATAGGGTTGGGACAATGTAATATGTTAATACCCAATCAAATTATATTGGGTATGAGGAAATGTACATGGATTATATATGGATGTGTATAACCCAACTTGCTATTATGTATAATGTTATCCGTGTGTACCCTCTAATTAAATTTATAACCTAAGTGTATATGAAATGTAAAGTGTATATATTATATAACCTAAGTATGCATGGTAGGCATATATATATATATATATATATATATATATATATATATATATATATATATATAACCTTAGTGTGTTGTATACATGTTGCTGAGATTAGTAACATTGTCCCATAATGAGTGACCCAATTCTTCCTCACGTGAACACTCAAAAGGCTAGCCTACTCTATTCTCTCTTCTCAAACTCAGCAAAAGGTAGCAAATGATCATGAGGGGAGTGGGCATAACAGTGTTCTTCAACTACTCTATCAACTCATTTCATTAACCAATGTATTCATCTTTCTTCCGTTAGTTGAAAATGGTGAGCAAAGTCATGGACTGTACATTGGATCTTCTATAAATATAGCTTCTTCTCTTCCTCTTTCATTTGCTGAGAGTTTCTATTAAGTTAAGGAAGAATGTTACAGCAGCATTGTAGGAATCAATATAGCAGCAAACTCAGTTAAGCATTTACAGAGGTATAATTTCTAATTCTTGTTCTTCATTTCTTGAGATGGCTAAATTATTGATTATGCATGAATTCCATGATAATTGGATTGAGTAACAATTGTTGATTGTTATATAAGCTTATAAACATGTTAGAACTGCATTGTGGCTTGTTTAGAATTGATTCGTGAAGGAATTTTGGTATTTGGGTTTAGTTCTGCCGAAGCAGAAGCTATTTTGGGTTTGGCCGAGCCACGGCGCAGCTGCGTCCATTTAGTACTTGGGTGCAGCGCAGCTGCGCCAAGCACTGAAGTTGGTTGTTATTTTCTGTTACAAATCTGATAATGCTAACTTGTTGGTATTACTTAAGGCAAGCATGAAAACTGGTTTAACTCATATATATATGTTCCTTGATACAACATGCATGTTTGTGGCCATGTTAGTATACATTATTAAAGAAAAACTTAAGAACTTTGAAATAAACTTGACAAAACTTGTGCCTTTTAAGTTCTGACCATTTGAATATGTATATGTGGCTTAGATATGTGTTCAAATGAATGTGAGTTATGATTTCGAGATACCTTGCATATACTAAGTTGACTTAGTGTAATTTTCAAAGAAAACTTAGAGTTTGAAAACTAATATCATCAATCACTGTGTGAGTTACGTTCTGATCATACAAGCATGAATTATAGGATTCATTATTCCTCTAAACATGTTGACATAAGCACCACCTGGTTAAACATGGTTTCTACCTATGCACACATGTTAAAGAAATTGAAATTCCAAGTGTAAACTATGTGGTTAATGTGTACATATGTGGTATACGCACGAGCATGCATATTAAGTATTGTTTAGTCTTGTTATGTGGTATTATGGCTATAGTAGCTGCCCCTTTGTAACATGGACTTGGTTAGCTTAAGGTATAAGAATTACCGGCATAAAAACCATATAACTTTGAATTGGATTTAGAATGAGCATGCTAGGTTTCGAACTCAAGTTAGTAACCTTATAAGCGTGTGTATTTGATTAATATCAGTAGCCTGTATACTAGAGAGTAGGCTCGGATTCCAGCAGAATGAAACTTCATTCCTGGTCTGACCCGTGAGTGGCGCAGCTGAGCCACTCCTAAGGCAAAAACCAGCTCAGCTGTGCCGGTTGCCAGTCATGCCAAGTTACTTTAAACTGTGGATAGAACCTTGCAGCATATGTGTACGTGTGTCTTAAATTGTATTGCATGATTAAATTGAAGTGCTATATGTTCAAGCCTATGTTGATGCATAGAGACTAGATATTCTAAAGTTATTAATCTAGGACAGGGTTAGATGTTTATAGACTCAGTCATAGTAAATTCACTTATGTGAATTATGTGGTAGACTTATCTGACAATCAAATTCTTGTAAGTGTGAACTCATAACAGTCTACACAATACTAATTGAGAGACCGACTGATAGTAGTGTGCATACAAGCCAATCATGTATGATGATAAAGCACGTACTTTGTAAACAATCTTATTTATTTATTAATAAAATATTCATTTATTAAAGGCATTTAATTATCTACATGTTGCTGTTTTTATAATATGTAAATAACCCATAGTTTTAAGCAATGCTTTTAGAATCATGATGATGATCATGCTAATGAGATCTAAATTCTTAGAAAGTTTTAAAACTTAAATAGTTCCCAACCGTGGGATTACTAAAAAGGGGATTAGTAATCCGGATAGATTGGTACATATGTTGCTTGCTCATTAGATGAGGATGATTGATCTCATGATCATTTGTGTGGAGACACTAAAGCAAGTATGTAGGTGCTTATTGGAGAATAAGTTCACTGAACGTGATTCGCTATGGAATACCTAATGGAGTTTTACTCGCATGTCAATAGGAATTCCTAATGTGATAGTAGTACAAGTGATCCTTGGACTTGAGATCATCATAGTATCTTGTATGTAACAAATTATACTTTGACTTATTCCTTAAGACCTTTTAAGGCATATATAGGGTTTGCTTGGGTATAATGAGTTACATATGGAGATAATGAATGATCAATAAAGAATCTACCACCTCTAGTAAAAGAGGAGATATGTCCTATGTGATTCGTTAAATGACAACCCAGGAATCCTTGGCCAAGGTGAAATGAAATTAGAAAGGAGTTTTTAATTTGCATTATTTGGAGTTGTGCATTTTCTAATCGAAATACATATAATTAAATAAAATAAGACTTGACAGTAAATCCATGTCTTATATTTAATTGGGACATTGTATGGTGGAAGGATTGAATTGTATGGTAACTATTAACTCACAGGTTCTTTTATGATTAATGTTGAAATCTATATTATCTGGAAAGTCGTTGATCGCTAGGGAGGCTTATCCCTATTGTAGAATAAATATTATTTATTTAAATAGATTATTAGTTTAATTTATTTATTTAAATAAGATTAAAATTGTTTTAATTGATTTATTCACAACCGGTTTAATATGGAGAACCTAAAGGGTCACACCATAAAAGGAAGAATAATTATTTAAGAAGGTAATGGCATAATCGTAATAATGCATTAAGTATAATTAATTTAATCTATGGTGATAGAATAAATTAAATAGCTTAATGTTTATTATTTAATATTTTGGAAATATTAAATATAAATTAATAAGAGGAGTCTTATTAATATTATTACAATTATTATTATTTTAATTTCTAAAGGAGTTTAGTAATTAATTTAATATTTAGTACTCTCATTTATTCCTAATAAGATTAGGAGACAAATTAATTAAATGAATTTAATTAATTATTCCCATGTGGTGGGAAGCCTAAATTAATTAAAGGAGTTTAATTAATTAAAAAAAATCCCATGTCTAATAGGATTAGAAGCGTTGACCAATGTCTATATAAGAGAAGTCTTATAATAGATATTAGATGATGCAATTCTAATTATTGGAGAGTACTCCTTTTCTATAGAGGATAGAACACTAAGCCAAACACCCTCCTTCTTGATAATTTCTCTTTCTTGGTGGATCACCTCTAGAGGCCAAACACTTGGGTGGCTAACGTTGATCAAAGAAAGGAATCTAACCCGGAAATTCAAGGAGATCACGAAGAACAAGGAGTTGAACTAGTACCTGTGGAAGCTTCGTTCTACAAGAGTATGATTCCATAACTTCTTATTTATCGTTTTAAATTAATAATTTGCATAAAGGATGATCCGGGTAATGGTTTTGTAGAAATTTTTTTAAACTCTGATATACCATGCTTCCGCTAATTTTTGCAATTTGATTGCGTCACGATTTTGTACAAACCCAACAGTGGCATCAGAGCCAAATCTTTATGCAATTATTAATTTATTTTTGATTTCATATACATATGGGTATGTATTTAAAATAATTTATTGGGCATAATTTTATTGTATAAAATTATATTTTTTTTAAAAAAAAAAAAAAGAAAAAAAAAGGTCTTTTTTGGGACGAATCACAATTTTTTTTTGTGTGCTAATCTTGAATTCTGCAAAGAAAAGGTGTTGTCTCTTTCTTACTCCAAAAAGAAGGTGACCCATCATGAAAGGACTTTTTTAATAAACCTGCAGGACTCTTTTAATAAAAGAAGGTGACTTCTTTTTAAAAAATAAATATGATATATTTATATATTATATTCTAAATAATTTTATAATTAAAATAAAGAGTTTATTTTAATCTTGAAATTGGATTTCATGCAATTTAAAATTGCCCATTAAATGATACTCATATATATATGGAATATTTTAATTCATGAGATGAATATTTATTTATTGATATATATGGTGATATGTATGAAAATAAATGGGGATTGATTATGGACTATTTGACCAATGTGATTGGATTTTATTTTAGTTGAATGCTTGAATGAATGAGTTTTATTAAATGGGGTCTGCGTACCTCGTCTTCTCTAATTTTTTTTTCTTGATGTAAAATTCTATCTCCCTCCCATGTACTTCCCCTTGACTGTTGATCAAGGTTTCTATTTAAATTAAATAGTTTAATGTAATAAGAATAGTTAGAATTATCTTGAAGAAATTGGAGACCAAGGAGCAAGGAACGCGTGAAGACCCGTTTGTATGGAGCCCGGGTTTAAATGTAATAGTTATATTTAAATTTAAATTCTTGCACTCCTAGGTTTGACCTTTTAGTTCACTTGGTGGCTCTAGTGAACCAAACTAGAATAAAAGTCCATAATCAATCCGGGTAGAATATAATATTCTATATTGCATGCTAAATATTATATATATTATATTTTATGCAAACATGCTTCGCATGTTTAATAAAATGACGCGTATTTTATATATATATGTGCATGCGCGCTAAACAAGATGAGACAAATAATAACAAACCCCTCAAAGAAATAATATTAAGTCCGAAGCGTTCAAATGATATTTGGAATATCGAACGTTGCCTTCTAGCATGATAAATTAATAGAGTATTAAATATTTAATATGAGCTTGTTGTGCTATCCACAAGGCGAGTATTGCGTATTTAAGATGTTAATTAATCACATTTGATGCTTATCAAGAAAATTGAACGATCTAGTCTTGTTGTGCTATCCACAAGGACGAACATTTTTCTTTTTTGAATTTATGGAAGTGCTAGGCTGGACTTAACTTAAATCATTTTAGTTCGGATGTGCACACACTTGACCATTATGATTTAAGAGGCAAAATAAAAGGAGTTATATAGTGTTGTAATTGACAAGAGTTGTCTACCTATTTATTTGTATATCGCTTGTTGTGCTATCCACAAGGTTATATACATTTGAAATGGGATCCTTATTCTCACTAGCAAATCTTTAATTAGATGTTGCCGAACTATATAAGTGAGGGTAATATAGTTTGATAAAAATAGTGGGAGATACCAATTTAAAATAAAGACCTAAATTTATTTTGGTATGCAAAGTTAATAAAATGAATGTTTGCTAAAATGTTATTTTCTTTCACATGCAGAATTTTAAAAATGTCTAAATCACTAATCTCACTACGAAGCATACTTGATGCAAACAAGCTTACCGGACCGAATTATGAGGACTGGCTAAGAAATCTGAGAATTGCTCTCACTGCTGAAAAGATTTCTTATCTCCTAAATTCAACTGTCCCTGAATCTGTTTCAGAAACAGCCTCTGAGGAAGAGATTGCCACTTTCAATAAGTGGCAAGATGATGCATCTGTGGCTCAATGCATCATGCTCGCATCCATGAATAACGAGCTTCAGCGTCAGCACGAAAACATGGATGCTCCTACTATGTTGATTCACCTCAAGGAGTTGTATGGTGAACAAAGTAGGACTGCTAGATATGAGATATCTAAGGAGCTCTTCCGATCTCGGATGACCAAGGGCAAAGTGAACATAAAGGAACAAAAGAAATCTGATCCAGCTAGCAAAGGAATGTGCTTCCATTGCAAAGAGCCGGGTCATTGGAAGAGGAACTGCAAGAAGTTTCTGGCAAAGAAGAAGCTTGGAGAAGCTTCGACTTCCAATCAAGGTTTGTTCATGATTAAAATTAATTTTTCAGAAAGTCAAAATTCTACTTAGGTATTGGATACCGGCTGTGGTTCTCACATATGTAATAATGTGAAGGGACTGGTCAGAAGTAGAAAGCTGAACAATGATGAGGTGATCCTACGAGTGGGGAATGGAGCAAAGGTTGCTGCATTAACTGTAGGAACTTATTATTTAGCAATGCCTTCGGGCAAGTTCATTTATCTTAATAATTGTTATTATGTTCCGAATATTATTAAAAACATTATTTCAATTTCTGTATTGGATATGGAAGGATTTAACGTTGTTATAAAGAACAATAGTTGTTCTATTTATAAAGATGATGTTTTATATGGTATTGAAAATTTGCGAAATGGACTTTATACACTTGACTTACAAGAAAATATTTTTTAAATTGAACAAACTAAGAAAAGGAAAAGAGATGATATTAATTATACTTACATGTGGCACTGTAGACTCGGTCATATCAATGAAACAAGATTATCCAAGTTGCATAAAGATGGGCTCCTTGAGTTATCTGATTATGAATCATATCCAACTTGTGAATCTTATTTCATGGGTAAAATAACTAAATCTCCTTTTAGTGGAAAAGGAGAAAGAGTTACAGAGTTGTTGGCATTGATTCACACAGACGTTTGTGGACCTATGACAACAAGTGCACGGGGTGGGTATTCTTATTTTATTACTTTCACTGATGATCACTCAAGATTTGGATATGTGTATTTAATGAAATACAAGTCAGAATCATTTGAAAAGTTCAAAGAGTTCAGAAGTGAAGTAGAGAAACAAACGGGCAAGAGTATAAAGATACTTCGATCAGATCGAGGTGGAGAATACTTAAGCGGTGAGTTTCTCTATTGTCTCAAAGAAAATGGTATAATCTCACAATGGACTCCTCCAGGTACACCACAGTTAAATGGAGTATCTGAAAGGAGAAATCGAACACTGTTGGACAAGGTTCGATCCATGATGAGTTTTATCGACCTTCCAATTTCTTTCTGGGGATATGCCCTAGAAACGGCTGCATACCTACTTAACAAGGTACCTACCAAATCCGTCCCAAAGACTCCATATGAGATATGGAAGGGGAGGAAACCAAATCTTAAGCATATTAAGACTTGGGGTTGCCCAGCTTATGTCAAAAAGTTTGAAAATGATAAGCTACAGACTAAATCCGATAAGTGTAGATTTGTGGGATACCCTAAAGAAACTTTAGGGTATTATTTCTATCATCCAACTGATCAAAAGGTGTTTGTTGCGAAACATGCTGCCTTCTTGGAAAAGGAGTTTATCCATGAAGGGGTCAGTGGGAGTAAGATATATCTTGAAGAAGTTCAAGAACCACAAATTATCACGGATCAAAGTCAGGTACCTGACCAAGTAGAAGAACCTACTATACTACACCCTGTTAGTAAATCTGGAAGAGTACCGAAGATACCTGAGAGGTATGGATTCGTTATAGAGGATGACGATGAGGTACACATCATGAATGATGATGATCCATTGAATTACGAACAGGCTATGAGTAATAAAGACTCAGGGAAATGGCTTGAAGCCATAAAATCCGAAATGGACTCCATGTATGAAAACAAAGTATGGACTTTGGTTTCACCACCTGAAGGCATTAAGCCTATTAGGTGTAAATGGGTCTTTAAAAGAAAGACTGGAGCGGACGGCAAGGTGGAGACCTATAAGGCCCGACTGGTTGCAAAAGGTTTCAAACAAAGACAAGGAGTTGATTATGATGAAACCTTTTCACCAGTATCTATGCTCAAGTCCATTCGGATTTTGCTTGCAATTGCAGCTTATAACGACTATGAGATCTGGCAGATGGACGTGAAAACGGCCTTCCTCAATGGGAAACTTGAGGAGGATGTGTATATGACACAACCAGAGGGATTTGTTTCAAAGGTTGGAATAAATCAAGTCTGTAAGTTGCAACGATCCATTTATGGATTGAAGCAAGCTTCTCGTAGATGGAACATTCGTTTTGATGAGACAATCGAAGAGTTTGATTTTATCAAAAATGACGATGAACCATGTGTGTACAAGAAGGTTAGTGGGAGCGCAGTTTCATTCCTTGTATTATATGTTGATGATATATTACTGATAGGGAATAAAATTTCTATGCTAAAATCGATCAAAATAAAGTTGTCTAAACATTCCTCCATGAATGATTTGGGTAGAACATCCCACATTAGGGATATAAATCTGTATTAATAGATTTAAAAGGATGTTCGGCTTAACCCATGGAAACGTATATTCATTAGATGCTAAAGGTGTTTAGCATGGAAACTCCAAAAGGTGCCTCATGATGATGAGCCATGGAGTGTATCTCTCTAAAATTGTCCTCAGTAAAAGAGAGATCGCATAAGTAACTATTATGTATGCAATGAAATATACAAGACTTGATGTTGATCAGTCATATTCTGGAGAAGATCTCTGTGAGACAGTGATAAACATCTCAAAGTACTTAACTGACACTAAGGATGTCATCATGACACATGATGGGTCTGAATTAAACTAGAAGACTAAACAGACTCAAGTTTTCAGACTGACCAAGACTACAACAAAATCCACTTTATGGTAAGTCGTTACCTTAAAAGGTGGTGAAGTAAATTGGAAAGGTTTCAAACAGCAAAAGTTGCTGGGTTAGTGACAAAGACAAAGTATATAACTGCAAGTGAAGCTGCAAGTTGATGTTTCGGATGAAAAGTTCATTACAGAACTAGGAATAGTTCCTAAGTCTCATCTTGAATCTAAACATGTGTTGCGGCACTTTGATTAAAAAAAATCATTGAAAGAGGAGAGTGTAGACTCTCAAGACAACATTGCAGATCCATTTACTAAAGCTTTAACAAAACAGCAGTTTGATCGTCACTTAGAGAAGATGGGTATGAGATACCATGACGATTGGCTTTAGTGCAAGTGGGAGATTGATAGTAGTGTGCATACAAGCCAATCATGTATGATGATAAAGCACGTACTTTGTAAACAATCTTATTTATTTATTAATAAAATATTCATTTATTAAAGGCATTTAATTATCTACATGTTGCTGTTTTTATAATATGTAAATAACCCATAGTTTTAAGCAATGCTTTTAGAATCATGATGATGATCATGCTAATGAGATCTAAATTCTTAGAAAGTTTTAAAACTTAAATAGTTCCCAACCGTGGGATTACTAAAAAGGGGATTAGTAATCCGGATAGATTGGTACATATGTTGCTTGCTCATTAGATGAGGATGATTGATCTCATGATCATTTGTGTGGAGACACTAAAGCAAGTATGTAGGTGCTTATTGGAGAATAAGTTCACTGAACGTGATTCGCTATGGAATACCTAATGGAGTTTTACTCGCATGTCAATAGGAATTCCTAATGTGATAGTAGTACAAGTGATCCTTGGACTTGAGATCATCATAGTATCTTGTATGTAACAAATTATACTTTGACTTATTCCTTAAGACCTTTTAAGGCATATATAGGGTTTGCTTGGGTATAATGAGTTACATATGGAGATAATGAATGATCAATAAAGAATCTACCACCTCTAGTAAAAGAGGAGATATGTCCTATGTGATTCGTTAAATGACAACCCAGGAATCCTTGGCCAAGGTGAAATGAAATTAGAAAGGAGTTTTTAATTTGCATTATTTGGAGTTGTGCATTTTCTAATCGAAATACATATAATTAAATAAAATAAGACTTGACAGTAAATCCATGTCTTATATTTAATTGGGACATTGTATGGTGAAAGGATTGAATTGTATGGTAACTATTAACTCACAGATTCTTTTATGATTAATGTTGAAATCTATATTATCTGGAAAGTCGTTGATCGCTAGGGAGGCTTATCCCTATTGTAGAATAAATATTATTTATTTAAATAGATTATTAGTTTAATTTATTTATTTAAATAAGATTAAAATTGTTTTAATTGATTTATTCACAACCGGTTTAATATGGAGAACCTAAAGGGTCACACCATAAAAGGAAGAATAATTATTTAAGAAGGTAATGGCATAATCGTAATAATGCATTAAGTATAATTAATTTAATCTATGGTGATAGAATAAATTAAATAGCTTAATGTTTATTATTTAATATTTTGGAAATATTAAATATAAATTAATAAGAGGAGTCTTATTAATATTATTACAATTATTATTATTTTAATTTCTAAAGGAGTTTAGTAATTAATTTAATATTTAGTACTCTCATTTATTCCTAATAAGATTAGGAGACAAATTAATTAAATGAATTTAATTAATTATTCCCATGTGGTGGGAAGCCTAAATTAATTAAAGGAGTTTAATTAATTAAAAAAAATCCCATGTCTAATAGGATTAGAAGCGTTGACCAATGTCTATATAAGAGAAGTCTTATAATAGATATTAGATGATGCAATTCTAATTATTGGAGAGTACTCCTTTTCTATAGAGGATAGAACACTAAGCCAAACACCCTCCTTCTTGATAATTTCTCTTTCTTGGTGGATCACCTCTAGAGGCCAAACACTTGGGTGGCTAACGTTGATCAAAGAAAGGAATCTAACCCGGAAATTCAAGGAGATCACGAAGAACAAGGAGTTGAACTAGTACCTGTGGAAGCTTCGTTCTACAAGAGTATGATTCCATAACTTCTTATTTATCGTTTTAAATTAATAATTTGCATAAAGGATGATCCGGGTAATGGTTTTGTAGAAATTTTTTTAAACTCTGATATACCATGCTTCCGCTAATTTTTGCAATTTGATTGCGTCACGATTTCGTACAAACCCAACACCGACTTGTTAATGTTAGGTCATTTCAACGCAACTTAATTATGGCTAGATTATTTGTAGCTGAGCAAACATGCAAGTTTCCTAACTTTATTTGATTGAAATATTGAATGCGAGTTTTTGAACTTCACTCTTTATTGTGCAAGTTACCTATCCTTACTCATATTTTATTGAGCAAGTTCCTTAACACTACTCAAATTATATTCGAGTAGGATATTATTGTATTGCAAGTTATTTATTTTAGCTTGAACCTTATTTCCAAGAATGCTTTACGTGGTTTAATTACTTTACAATTATTCCACAACGATTTTATTAATACTCGCACATGGTGCACTTGAGTTCGTACAGTCTTTGTGACACCCCAAATCCGAGTACTTGAAACCCGAAATTGGTGCTACACGATATCATTTCTTTGAGCGGAATAATATAGTTTACAAACTTAATATTCATATCAGAGTTGTCTAATCCCAGGTACACGACCTTTAAAGTATTTCATTACATAATAAATAATAAATATTATCGTCTTAATAAAGTCTAACTATTACACAAGATACCATAAAGCTTATTCCTTCAGCTTTCATTTCCCTTTGTTTTTGCCAGAGCCTTCTGGTTGACCACGCTTAGCTGAAAACATTTAATTTAAAACAAGAATGAGCATTCAATTGCTCAGCAAGTAATAACAGATAATAAACATCAGCTGAAAGAAATAAATATTTTCTTTGAGATATAATACTACAACAAATCAACAGTTGTGAATTCATTTGAAACAATTCTTAATAACATATCAAATCGTTTAAAATTTTAAAACGACGTAGTGACTATAAATATTGAGTGGTCAATAGACCATAAACTTTTATTTTTTATTTTTGAAAAGTTTTAAACATAAATTCATTTGTAAACCGCTCTGGTCTTACGGACATGTAGGGTGATCAACCCCGTTATGTCCTGTATTGATCAATACTATCTGTTTGAACGATAATTGCGTTCACTCTGTTCGCCTGGGGCACAAAAACAATTTCCCCGTTACGGGTTGTTCATACTCAGTCTGGAGTTCTAACTAAACAATTCAGTTGGACGACTTTATCATAAACAATAATATCCAACAGTACAATTCAAACTATGTCTAGCCGAGTCAAATAGCTTAGACAGTCTTTAAACCATAAATACATACTGAAGTTTAATAGTATGTAACAGAATTTGTCATATCAAAGAATTTCAAGTTCAAGAGTTCTTGCATGAATACAATAGTTCATACAAGTGGGGACACTTGTATAATAAAAGGCAATAATAATATATTAATAAACAATACACGGATGAAATAAAATTCCACAATATAAGAATAATTTCATAAACGAATCATGGGTATCATTACGGAAATGAATAATTGACAATAATTATTCATGAACATGCTTTGTATTTGATAATTTATATTGAGTTGGAAACTAGCATAATATATACCTGTCTGCACAAAATAAAAATAGTGCTTAAGGTTCAGATACTTGCTTACTAAGATCCATTGCATAAAGTAAATGTAAGGGTTAGGATACTTGCATTGATCGCTGCTTACTGCTACGCAATATAGTTTTATCTTTAATACAAAGACCAATCATTAATAAGATTATTCTTGAAATCAGTATATCACATTATACTTTATAATACTATTACTTCATAAGTAAATTATCTAACATGTAATCACATAATCAAACATTGAGTAACACCTTAACACTTACTCGTTCATTTATAAGTTCTTATTTATAAACTAGTAAACCATATAACCAATCCAGCAAATTGCATTGCCAATCCAACAACTTGGATTACCAATCCAGCTACCTGGATTGACCAAACCTACCAATCCAGTAATCTGGATTATCCAAATAGACCAATCCAGCATCCTGGATTATCCAAACATACCAATTCAGCATCCTCGTGGCTAATCCAGCAAACCAGATTGAAATCCAGCAAACTGGATTTCCCTTTTTCAACATACTTTATACCAAATTATCTTATTATTTTTTTTATCTTTTGGCCACACATATATACATATATTTCATACACAAATAATTTTTTTGATATTTTTCAATTTCTTTTAGTATTTTTCAAAAATCCGTTTTTAGTTCGTAGCTTAAGAAATTAGCTACCTCACGCTTAACTTCAAAAATTCCCAACTCTTGGCGAAATCTTACACATGTTAACGTGGACATCCAGTTTAAATTTCGTGGCCATCGGAGTTATAGAACTCCAGTTATAGCGATTTTTATTGAAAAAACTCAAATATTAAAATGGTCATAACTTGCTCAATTTAAGTCGGAATGAGTTAGTTTTTGGACACAAGCTACTTTATAACATATATTTTAATGTCCCAAAAGATTGGAATTTATTTCAAAAATTAAATGGCTGAAATAGCCCTTGGAAATTCCGGACAGTCTACTTTTTATCATTTTTCAGATTTGGCATCCTTGACTAAAATCAGTCCACACGAAAATCTATAACACCTTTTTAGGTGATTCCACTTAGAAAAGTTAGAAGACTTATATATCTAACCCCAGAAATGGACCACACTCAAAAATTCAAAATATAATGAGAAATATGGTCATTTTCGTTTCATACTTTATTTTCACAAAAATCTATTTTTTCAATACTTGGTGATTTTTAAGAAATCTTCTATATCCTTACCCCTTCACCAACAAAATCCATCATAAAATATCATAACACAAACTAATACCAAATATAATTATGGATCTATCATGATCCATGATCTATTTTATCAAAAAGCATCAAACACAAGACTAACACAACTAAGGCTAAGAAAAATTAGGTTTTCTTACTTTTGAAAAAACTTATTTTCTATTTCATACTTTAGATCTAACTTTTGATCATTGAAAGGGTTAGATCTAAACATGAAACACTAATAAAAACAAAGATCTAAGGTTTTAAACCTTGAGATCATAACTTTACACAAATCAAAAATCAAATCAAATCAAAAAGGAAACTAGACTATTTGAGTAGAAATCTTTTTGTTATACCTTTGCTTTTCCTTTCTCTCCTTCTTTCTAAACCTTGATTAGAAACTATAAAACTTTGAAAAACCCACTCACTCTCCTACCCTATAGTGGCCGAACTCCTCCATTTTCTCTTCCTTTGTGATTTTGTTTTGTTAAGCTTTTTGGGAAGAGATAGATGAAAGAGAAAAGAAATGGATTTGGGTTTTCTTATCAAAATGATTTTCCACAATCACTCCCTCTTTCTCTTTTCTCCTCCTCCCTCTCATGGCCGCCCATCCTCTTCCTTTCTTTCTTTGTCCGAATTCCCTCTTCTCTCTCTCTTTCTTTGTTATTTCTTTCTTATCTCTTCTTACAAAATAAAGTGAGATATTTAGTTTGCAAGTAAAACAAATGAATAGATATAATTTCATATCTACCCATATCTTCCACTAATCTTATCCCTTCTCTCTCTAATTATTACATATAGATAAGCTCATTGTTGGCTCCACTTAATGCCTGCCACCTAGCATAGCTTGTCCACTCCAAAAAGCAACTTAATCATCACATTACTCCCCCCATTTCTCCTTTTGCATAATCCGGCCAAGTGCCCCCAATTCTCCCATCATTTGATTTATATTTATGCTCCACTAATGACTATACTACCCCTCCTTACTTAGTTTGGGCCTCCTTTAATTCCTTTGGGCCTTCCTTTAATTCCTTTGGGCTTAAACCTTTTTCTTAATTTACTTACTAACTAAAATGCACTTGGGCTTCCACCTATAATTAAATGGGACCATCATAATACTTGTCTCATACATATTATATTGGGTTAGCTTAATAACTTAATTGCTATTAAATCAATTAGCTACAAGTCCAATGCTTAAATAAACAATTGGGCTACTTATTAAATTCTTTGGGCCATAAAATAAACTTAGTTCCATACTTTTTTTTTATCTTATCCTAATCATTTAAATAGGTTTCCATTACACACCTTTGTAAATAAATTCCTTACTCAAATATCTTTAATTTCATAACCCAATTAGACTCGCTTTACTTAGGTTATAAAATCACTTATTTGAGATGTATAAAATAGATCTCTTAGGTTATTTAATTACCATACCTAATATATGTATTAGGTTGCATAACTTTATATGCAAAATAAATGTATACACATTATATAAGGTATATTTATGTAATCAATTACATAACCCACATAAGTCATCACACATTCCAATAGTTTATTAACTTAATAGCTATGATTGGCTACTAAGTTATGACCACTCACATAAACACTATATATAATTCATATCAATAATTAATCACTTAACATTAATCACATAATGTACATACATATCATTCAAATATAAATATAATCAATTCTTATATTAAATATTTGGACTTCCTTAAGAAAATAAATTCTTATTATCCATAATATAAATATACTTTCCTTTTAAATACAATTATACAATAATTGTATAAATCATGAAATTTCATAACATAGATCAAAATTTAGGATTTTGATCCATAATCATACTTTACATCATATACCATTCTTAGTTAAGTTAAAATGATTAACTTAACTAATCTTGATAAATTCATATAATAAAATAATAATTATTACAATAACTCTAAAAATCATTTTATATATTATATAAATAATACATTAAAAAAATAATAAAATATTTTTACTATAACAATTTATTATATGAATATAATTTATAATAATCCACAATTCCTTTTTCGAAAATTTATTTGAAATCATTCATGCAATAAATAAATATATATTTATCACATATACACATATGCTTTACCTTGCACATATTCCCACATTTGTTTTGATAAAAGTAATATAAAATAAAAATTAAACGTAAAATTTCTTATTTAATTATTTCAAAATCTTGGGTTATTACAGTCTTGGACTTGTACATTATTTAAAAGTTTTATAATTCATGAACTGCTTCAGATTGAGTCTGAACCCTTGTTCGGTCAGACAATTACATGAAATTTTTATAAAAGCTATCCAGGCCGATTGATGGTATGGATTCTTAGACTGAAGAGAACACCCCTTTTTATTATAGGAAAGTACCCCACGTATCTAATATAAGATACAAACAGCAGAGTTGAATATTATGCATATACATGGCGTACGCGAGGCTGATCCCCTTTAGTACATATTCTGTTGCCAGTAACCAAAGGGTCAATCAGCTATTGATTCCATTGGAAGTTTATAGTTCAAAGTCTACTTGTCTATCAATTATTCTAAAAAAAATTATTCTCCTTGCTTCCGATAATCATATTGTTGAATTCTTTTTTATATATATTTCGTTAATCATGATATATCCTTTATTGCTGGGTTTAAACTTGCGGAGCAAACTAGTTACTCATCCTTGTTATATCATGACTTTTATTACAGTTAAACCAGAGACTTCAGGGAAGGGCAAGGGTAAAAAAAAGATGTAGTAATAGATTCCAAGTAGCTGACTTTATTTTATGCTTAGGTTAATTCTGTTAATGTAATTTGAACCCTAATGGTTATTCTAGGGTATAATTGTATGGTTGTATTAAAGTTTTCGAATCTTGGGACTAGTAACACCTTTTGAATGAATGGCATACGTTTATTTGTTTCCGCATTTAGTTATTGTATGTTGTTTAGAGGTGAATGTTTGTATTGGATCGTGATGACCGAATCCGGGTATTTGAGACCCGAATTTGGGGGCGTCACAAATATTCTATGAATCTTGGGAAAGATTTAAGGACTTACTTTTGAGATGTCCCCACCATGGTTTTGAGACATGGAGACTTGTCCAATATTTTTACAATTGGTTAACTCAAACCAACCGAAACTTGATTGAATCCATGAACAATGGTACTTTCCTTAGTCTGACTGAAGACGAAGCTTACAATTTCCTTGAGAATCTAGCCAAGAGCTCTCAGCAATGGGATTTCACCTCTCGTAAGAATTCATCTTCTCAAGTCAAAAAGGAAGTTAAGAAAGAAGGAATATATGAGCTAACTGAAGACGTAGAGACTAGAAGGCAGTTAGATAGTCTCTTAAAGAAACTTGAAGCATTAGCTTTGCGGTTGGATAACAATTCAGTCAATCAAGTTCAAGCTGAAGGGTGATCTGTGTGTGCTAGTCCTATGCATACATCGCAAACTTGCCCCTCTATGGTAGGATTCTCCGAATTCATGCCACAATAAGTAAATAAGATGAATGATTACAAAAAGCAATTCAATAGTCGATTCATAGAGACTTACAATCCGGGTTGGAGAAATCACCCAAATTTTTCATGGGCACAAGCTCAACCCATGCCCAATATGGGTGCCCCATCGGCTAATATTCCACGACAACAACCACCTCCTGGTTTTCGTCCACCAATCAATTCTTATCCACCATTTCAGTCTGCTCAGCCTGCTCAATCATCCCATGTCACTCCACAATAATTCTCATCTTTGGAGGACACTTTAAAACAATTCATTCAAGTGACCACCCAAAATAACCAGACTTCAAGTCAAATTTTGCAAGAAGTTAGGAACAATGGCCTCATGAACACTCAAGCCATCATCAAGTTAGAGAGTCAAATGGGTCAATTGGCTAGTCATTTGGGTGAGAGAGAAAAGGGTAAATTTCCTAGTCAGCCGATTCTGAATCCTAAAGGTGTTTCCTCGAGTGGGATAATTCCTAACCCACAAAATGCACCAACATATGGGCAAGTTCAAGCCATCACCACCCTTAGGTAGGGAAAAGAAATTGATAGCGAAGAGGAATAAAAAGAAGAAAAGCAGTGTCCAGTTGAGGTTGAGCCTACACCTCAAGTTGTGAACCAAGCTCCTCTTGCTAAGCAAGCAAGTGAAGATCTCTCTAGTAGGACCTTTGTTCCTAAACCCCCATTTCCTTATAGGTTAAAAGACAATAAGAAGGGTACTCAAGTCGAAGAAATTTTGGAAGTGTTTAAGCAAGTTCAGATAAACATTCCATTACTTGATGCCATCAAGCAAGTACCTTCTTATGAAAAGTTTCTCAAAGACTTGGTCACTCAAAGAGGAGAACAAATGTTCCGAAAAAGGCATTCTTAGCTGAACATGCAAGCTCCATTATTCAATGCAAGATCCCTGTCATAAGGACCCTGGATGTCCAATAATCTCATGCAAGATAGGAGATCATCATATTGAGTGAGCTTTGATAAATTTGGGGGCTAGTGTGAACTTACTGCCATATTATGTGTATGTACAGTTGCATTTAGGAGAGTTGAAGCCCACACCAATGAAAATCCAACTTGCTGTTAGGTCAGTGAAAATTCCTAGGGGTGTCATTGAAGATGTTCTGATCAAGGTAGATACTTTCTATTTTCTAGTGGACTTTGTTGTCCTTGATACTAAGCCTGTTCAGAACATAAGAGGCCAAATTCCTGTGATTTTAGGGTGACCATTTCTTGCTACATCCAATGCCCTCATCAATTACAAAAATAGAGCGATGAAAATTTCTTTTAGGAATCTCACAGCTGAGCTAAATGTTTTTGACATTAGCAAGACCTCGATAGACACTGATGATAATAATTTCGGACAAGTCCATTTGATTGATAGTCTAGTAGAGGAATCTTTCTTGCAAACTTGTAAAGAGGACCTATTAGAAGCTTGCCTATCCCATTTTGGTTGTGATTTCAATATTGATGAATCTATAGAGCAAGTCAATGCACTTTTAAATTCAGTGCCTGTCATGCGTACACATTCTTTCCAACCAAAATTAGTGCCTCTCAATCTCTCATCAGCTCCCCGACCTCCTTCCATTGAAGAACCACCGAAGTTAGACCTAAAGCCCTTGCCAGATAATTTGAAATATGCATTTCTAGGTCCAGCAGAGTCGTTGCCAGTTATCATAGCTTCTAATCTCGATAATGTTCAAGAGAAAAAATTACTTGAAGTCCTTCACGAGCATAAGGAATCTATTGGGTGGTCTATCACAGATTTAAAAGGAATAAGCCCGTCAGTTGTCATGCATAAGATTCACTTAGAGGAGAATGCAAAACCCTCCCGTGAACCACAAAGAAGGCTGAATCCAGTGATGCAAGAAGTAGTTAGGACTGAGGTACTCAAGCTTCTTGATGAGGGTATTATATACCCGATATCAGATAGTAAGTGGATGAGCCCTGTGCAAGTAGTTCCTAAGAAGTCAGGGATTACATTGGTAGTCTATGAGCATAATGAGTTAGTTCCATCTCGTGTTCAGATGGGATGGCGTGTTTGTATTGACTATCAGAAGTTGAATTCAATGACTAGGAAATATCACTTTCCCCTTCCTTACATTGACCAAATGCTGGAAAATTTAGCCGGTCATGCTTATTATTGCTTTTTAGATGGTTATTTCGGTTATATCCAAATTCCAGTCAATCCATCTGATCAAGAGAAAATGACTTTCACTTGCCCTTTTGGTACATTCGCCTACCGACTCATGTCTTTTGGTTTATACAATGCATCTGCCACTTTTCAGCGGTGCATGATTTCCATATTCTTAGAGATGGTAGAGCGATTCTTAGAGGTTTTCATGGATGATTTTTCTGTGTTTGGGTCTTCTTTTGATGAATGTTTGAAATACCTAGCTCTAGTCTTAGAGAGGTGTAGAGAGAAAAACCTAGTGCTTAATTGGGAGAAGTGCCATTTTATGGAACAAAGGGGAATTGTTCTTGGGCATATCATCTCTAAAGAGGGAATTGAAGTAGACAAGGCTAAAGTAGAGTTAATCTCTAACCTGCCGTCCCCGCGGACGGTTAAGGAGATTCGCTCATTTTTAGGCCATGCTGATTTTTATAGGTATTTTATCAAGGATTTTAGCAAGATTGCTAAACCTCTGTGCAATCTCCTCTCCAAAGATGCCCCATTTAATTTTAATGAAGCATGCCAAAAAGCCTTTGAGACGTTTAAATCTGCTCTGACCTCTGCAACTATTATCATGTCCCCTGACTGGAACCTTTTATTTGAGATCATGTGTGATGCCTCTGATTATGCAGTTGGGGCGGTTTTAGGTCAGAGAATTGAGAAAGTCCCTCATGTGATCTACTATGCAAGTAGAACTTTGAACGATGCTCAACTCCATTACTCTACCATAGAGAAAGAGTTGCTAGCAGTCGTATTTGCCCTAGACAAGTTTAGGTCCTATCTCTTGGGATCTAAAGTCGTTGTCTATTCAGATCACGCCGCTTTGAAATACTTGCTTTCCAAGAAAGATGCGAAGTCGAGGCTGATTCGGTGGGTCTTGTTGCTCCAAGAGTTTGATTTAGAGATTAAAGATAAGAAAGGAGCTGAGAATGTTGTTGCGAACCATCTATCTAGGCTTATAGTAGAATTCTCAAATGATCCTTTGCCCATAGTTGAGACATTCCCTGATGAGCAGCTTATGCATGTTTCCCAGTCACCTTGGTATGCGGACGTTGTTAATTATCTTGTCACACATGAAATGCCAAATCATTGGTCTAAGCAAGATAAGTGCAAATTCTTGTATGAGGTGAAGCACTTTTATTGGGATGATCCCTATCTCTTCAATTATTGCCCTGATCAGGTAATTAGAAGATGTATCCCTACGGAGGATCAAATGCAAATTCTCTCCTTCTGCCATGATCAGCCGTGTGGAGGCCATTTTAGTGGAAAGAAGACAGCTGCTAAAGTTTTGCAGTGTGGATTTTATTGGCCTTCCTTGTTTCGTGATGCACATGCCTATTGTGTTGCTTGTGAGAGGTGTCAAAAGTTAGGTAGTCTCACGCAACGAAGTATGATGCCCCTTAATCCCATTTTGACAGTGGAGATTTTTGATGTGTGGGGGATAAATTTTATGGGACCCTTTCCTAACTTATTTGGCAATCTCTCTATTTTGTTAGCCGTTGACTATGTGTCAAAGTGGGTGGAGGCTATTGCGTGCAGAACAAATGACCATAAAGTGGTGGTTAAATTTTTAAAAGAGAATATTCATGCACGATTTGGTACACCTCGCGCTATCATTAGTGATGGGGGGTTGTACTTTTGCAATAGACCATTTAAAGATCTAATGAAGAAGCATGGAGTAATTCATAAAGTGTCAACCGTGTATCATCCACAAACTAGTGGGCAAGATGAAATTTCAAATAGGGAGATTAAGCATATCTTAGAGAAGACGGTAAATCCCAACAGGAAGGATTGGTCAATCAGACTGATAGATGCTTTGTGGGTATACCGTACTGCGTACAAGACTCCCATTGGAATGTCTCTTTATCGCTTAGTGTATGGCAAGGCATGTCATTTACCTGTTGAGTTGGAACTTAGAGCTTTTTGGGCTTTTAGACAGCTGAATTTTGATGTCGACCAGGAAGGTAATCATAAGAAGCTTCAAATTATCGAGCTAGAAGAGATAAGGAATGATGCTTATGATTCTGCAAAATCATATAAGGAAAGGATGAAAAGGGTGCATGATCAAAAGATTCTTAGGAAATCCTTTCACCCTGGCCAGAAAGTCCTTCTATATAATACTCATTTGCATCTATTCCCAAGGAAGTTAAAGTCTAAATGGTTCGGCCCATTCATAGTCCAGCAGGTGTATTCTTATGGGGCCATTGAGATTCAGAATCCCAAAGATGGTACTGTGTTTAAAGTGAATGGCCATCGTTTAAAACCATTTTTGGAGTTAAAAAATCAAGAAGTTGAAGTTATGCTTTTGGAGGATCCCGTTTATCGGGATTGATTTTTTTAGGTCGTGATTCATGTATATTATTGTATATTTGGATTTACTATTTTGCTTTTCTATTTTTGGTTTTCTTTGTTTTATTTCTAACAAAAGTGCAGGATTATCTCTATGATTTGAGCTTTAAATCTGAAATTCATTAAGCTGTCCATACGAGGCATACATTCATATTCAGATGATATCCTTCCTTTATTTATTTACTTATCTTTATACATTGCAGACAATATAAGTTTTAAGTTGGGGGGTGAGATTTTATTTGCCTTATTATTCCATGCACTTCACAGATGCCACTTTGTTAGGATTAGAGTAAATTTTTATTTATTTATTTTTAAAAAAAATTAAAAAAATTAAAAAAGTTAAAAAAATTATGCAATGGTTCTTGAGTTGATACTGAGTTTCCCTTTGTCTAGCTGATGCAATAAAGATGACGCATTCGTCTTAATGCTTTACATGTGCATGCTTAGTTCTCATACTATCATTATTAAGAGAAATTTTTTTGATCTCCAATCTTCATTTTAGTTGAGCACATAAGACAACAAATGCATGACTAGATGGATGAGTGAGTATAACTTGAATTTCCTGAAAACATAAATGCGGAGACTAAATAACCTATGAGATTTGAACCAATCATCTTATTTGAGGGTTTTTACATCAACTCTGAATTATTTTTAAAAAGCGTATTTTGTTGAGTAGTGTCATTAGTCTTTGCTTTGATTGGACACTAGAAGGGTACTGTAAGACCCCAACTTTTATAAATAAAAATTTAATTTCCTCTATATATTATTTTGATATAGTAAGGTGTTGATTTGATAAATGTGGTAAGTTATGGATGGAATGTGCAAATTTTACAAAGTAAGCAAGTGGTCATAATATATTCGTTGTGTCGGGGAATATTCTTTTGTCGGAGAATATTCGTACGACGGCGCAGCCATTGGTGGACCCCACAACAGAATAATTGTCGGATATAGAAAGCGACAGAAATAACATTTTCACGGCAAAACTTTTACCGTTAAACTGTTAAAATACCCGGTGATAAAAATACAGTAATACGCATTGTTGCAAAGTAGCACACGGTATTGCACAATATCTTTGATTATTGATGCTTACGTAAGAAGTCACTCAGTATTTAATAATTGTTACAGTATTTACTGTTTAATATTTTATATTATTGACTCAATAATTGCTGCATTGATATTTTATTGACTCAATAATTGCTACGTTGCTATTTTTTTATGATTCAATAATGGCTACAGTTGATATTTTGTAGTATTGATTCAATAATTGTCGTTGCACAGTATTTCACGTTATCAACTCAATAATTCATATTATTTGAATAATATTATTAGATAGCATTATTGACAATGTCTAAGGAAGTTCTGTCTAGGAGGGGTTATTTAATTGCGCGCCAGTAAGGAGAAGTCCTTATCGGAAGGCCCCCTCTTTCCTGGGAACGACCTGGTTGTCATTATTGTGATTCTGTAATATTAATTTATATAATAATTGATGAATGGTTGATAAAAATATTTTCATTGTGTTGGAAATATTAATGTTAGTAGAAATCGACATTTATTTCGATAATAGTTAATTTTCGGATGTTAAATTGACCTAACGGAGAATTAATCAGATAAATGAGCAATTAATGGGTGGTTAACATGTGGGACCCACTTATTGGTGGATAATAAATAGTTGGTGGGTAGTTGCAGGGGTGGAGGTGCAAGATTTATAAACTTGAGGGACTAAATTAAAAATTTAGGCAAAGATGGAGGTACTAAAGTGTAATTGTCCAACCTTTTTCTAGCCTATAAATAGCAAGCTAATTTCATTCATTTCTCACCATTCTTGAAGAACAAAGTTATTATAGTGAGAAAAATTATAGAGAGAAAAAGAAGAAGAGTATTCTGCTACTACACTACTGCAGTATCCAATCTTCTACTGAGGTAAGGGGTATTATTTCTTTTATATTCATAAAGAATGCTATTTTCTTTCAATACTCGTAAGGGTTGTTACTCTATTCTTTATTGATCTGTGGGAGTAACCTGTCTACGCGGATTAGCGCATGCATGGTGAATAACCCTTTGTATTCATTCTTTATTGATCTGTGGGAGTAACCTGTCTACGCGGATTACCGCATGCCTGGTGAAAACCTTTTGTATTCATTCAATTCCTTAATAATCTGTGGGAATAACCTGTCTACGCGGATTACCGCATGCGTGGTGAATCACCCTTCGTATTCATTTCTATTAAATTGTGGAAATGATCTGTCTACGCGGATTACCGCATGACGGGTGAAAATCCAATTACAGTTTCGTATATTCATTCATACTCGTACGAAATATTATTTCACTGGAATATTGGTCTGAACTTGTTATGAAATTTTTTTTTTTTATGACAAGTTACTATTCACGGGTTACTATTCATGAGTTACTATTCACGGTAAAAAAAAATATTTTTTTTTTATCTTTGATTGGATCCAAGTTTGAAACTTCATTCTTGAATTTTGCTCCACAATTGATTATTACGGAGTATTCATGAACTTGGATAAATTAAATTACGAATTCCTAAATTTTGTCCTTTATCTCACTGGATTCGTTTTTATATTATTTTTCATTATCCTCAGTCTTAAATGATGATACAAATGAATATCTTTGGCCTGTAGTGCAAAGATGAATGATTATTTGATGAATATCTTTGGCCTGTAGTGCAAAGATGATTACCTGATGAATATCTTTGGCCCGTAGTGCAAAGATGGACAGGAGTTGAGATGAACATGATCACTGGTGATATAAATGAATATCTTTAGCCTGTAGTGCAAAGATGAATATTTGATTCGAGATATATATTGATTGATGTTACAGGGATAAAATATTGATGATGGACTTTAAAACATAGAAGATAGTAGACTTCATTCTCTGCTTAACTCTTCTAATGATTTGTTATTTCCGCTGCGAATATTGATCTAAAACTTGTTGTCCATAATATTTTATCTGAACTGTTGAAGACTAACGATAATTTATTTTTCATTATCTTAGTCATAATATTCTTTACTGGGCTAGTTGAGCTCACCCTTTTCTTCCATTGTTCTCTTCAGGAAATGAGGATATTGCGGGTACTAGTCGGGGAATGGAGTGATGGTCCGAGTTAGAGCAGTAGTAGTCCTCATTATTTCTGATAAATAGTGTGATAATAATTGTAATGAGGACTTAGTTTGAATCTTAATATTTTCTACATATTTGTACTGAGACTCACAGTTGTGTGGTCGTATTTTGCACGACCGTATGATATAAAGTTTGTATTTGAATTCTGTACCATGTATTTGGCGACTCAGAATGGGTTGGGTTGAATGGACCTATTCTGGGGGCGTCACAGTTGGTATCAGAGCTTAGGGATATGATCTCTGGCGGAGATCTGGGAATAGAACCAGGAGGGGAGAGACGAGTAAATCCTTCGCTAGTGTTTGTCCTACCTAAGCTTATGTGGTATTTATTTTGTCGGTCGGAACATAGGGTTGATATGTGATATGTTAATTTATTTGATTAACCCTTGTTTTATGGCAGTATTTGAGAATGGCAGCTGAAAATCTTAACAATGGAGTGAATGAGACCGTTGAGACACCTTTAATCACCAACCAAGAGAACGTACAACAGGAAGGCAACAATTCTCCTGTAAACAACCCTACCGAAGAAATGATAAATGACGGGATGTTCAGAAGTTTTTTGCAGTTCATGCAAAACCAGACGAGGGAGACTCGTGTTCATAATACAGGTGGAAATAATAACTCGCGGCTTGTCACTGCCAGGCAGTTTAAAGAGTTGGGACCACCAGAGTTTCAGGGAAAGCCAGATCCAATCAAGGCAGAGACGTGGGTTAAGCAGATTACCAAGATATTTGATGTCTTGGGATGCACGGAGGAACAGAAGGTTTCATTCGCCACGTTTATGTTTCGTGGAGAGGCAGATTACTGGTGGGAATCTGTGAAGCGTACCCAGCCTGCCGCACTCAAGATGTCTTGGGAGACGTTTCAGAAACTGTTCAATGACAAGTACTTTCCAGAAAGTATTCGTCACATGAAAGAGGTAGAGTTTATCAGACTAGAACAGAACAACATGACGGTGTCCCAGTACGAGGCTAAGTTCGCGGAGTTATCCCGGTTTGCACCTCATTTGGTGGAGAATGAGGAACGTATGACGCGGATGTTTCTGAGAGGTTTGAAACCCGAGATTCGTCAATACCTCATTTCTCACAAATTTTCTTTATATTCGGATGTAGTGAATAGGGCCCAGTTATTAGAACGAGATAGTGATTACGTTCAACCAAAGGACAACAACCAAGGTCGTACCGGTGGCAGCAGTCATCGAAACAATGACAACCAGCAGGGAGGAAAGCATCATGACAGAAGCGGTAACCACTCCGGTGGTAATCGTGGCCATGATAATAGAAGAAGTGAGTCGGGGGGAGATTTCAAGAAGAGAAGGTACAACAATGAGAACGTGAAGACGTCAACAGCAGCACCAACTGTTTCTAGGGGCGGAGAACGACCGCCAGTCGTATGCTATAAATGCGGGAAAGAGGGACACATCAGTCCTAACTGCACACAACAATCTAAGGTGTGTTATAACTGTGGAAAGGAAGGACATATAGCTCGAGTGTGTCCTGTGGCGAAACCAAGTCCAGCAGGGGTAGTGATCCCTAAGGCTGTTCCGGACAAGTCAAAGTCGGTAGTTCCTGGAAGAGCTTTTGTCGTGACTGCCCAGCAAGCAAGGAACCCGAAAGAGGTTATTACGGGTAAGCTAATCATAAACTCTTGCGAAGTTTACACCTTGTTAGATACCGGTGCTACCCATTCATTTATTTCACCTGCTTGTGCTCAACGTTTGAACTTGACTTCTGATAAATTAGACTTTGACTTATCTGTTGAAACTCCGTTAGGAGAAACCTTTGTTACATCTACAGTTTACAAATCTTGCTTGATTCAGATTGGTACCCTTACCTTACCTGTTGATCTTATATCTTTGAAAATACTTGCATTTGACGTGATTTTAGGAATTGACTGGTTAACCACTTACCATGCCAAAATTGATTGTTTTCGTAAGGTTGTTAGTTTTCATATTCCTAATCAACCTGTTGTGCGAATCCAAACCACCAAACCACTAAAATCAGTCAATATCATTTCAAATCCCAAGGCTATTCGTTTATTGAAAAACGGATGTCAAGCTTTCTTAGCTCATGTCACTGATCTAAATCAGAATACATCAGATTTGAATGATATTTCCGTTGTTAATGAGTTTCCTGATGTATTTCCCGAAGAACTTCCCGGTCTACCCCCAGAACGTGAAGTTGAATTCTTTATTGACCTTGAGCCCGGTACAAAGCCCATTTCTAAAACCCCATATCGAATGGCTCCTATTGAACTTCAGGAGTTAAAGGTCCAATTACAAGAGTTGTTAGATATCGGTTTTATTCGTCCTAGTACGTCTCCTTGGGGTGCTCCTGTTTTATTCGTAAAGAAGAAAGACGGGAGTATGCGACTTTGTATTGACTATCGGGAGTTGAACCATGTCACCATTAAGAATAGGTATCCGTTACCTCGTATTGATGACCTGTTCGACCAGTTGCAAGGAGCGCAATTTTTTTCAAAGATCGATCTTCGTTCTGGATATCATCAGTTGAAGATTAAAACTGAGGATATTCCAAAGACTGCTTTCAGAACACGGTACGGGCATTATGAGTTCTTAGTCATGTCTTTTGGATTGACTAATGCTCCTGCTGCTTTCATGGATATGATGAACCGTGTATTCAAAGAATATTTAGATCAGTTTGTGGTTGTCTTTATTGATGACATCCTCATCTATTCTAAAAGCCGTGAAGATCATAACCACCACTTGAAGATGGTACTTCAAAGGCTTCGTGATAACAATCTTTATGCCAAATTGAAGAAATGCGAGTTCTGGCTTGAGGAAGTAGCATTCCTTGGGCACGTAGTATCAAAACATGGGGTATCTGTTGACCCGGCGAAGATTGAAGCAATACAAAGTTGGGAACAACCTAAATCGGTGACCGAAGTACGTAGCTTTCTGGGCTTAGCTGGTTATTATCGGAGATTCGTGGAAGAATTTTCTCGAATCGCTACTCCATTAACTCAGCTGACTCGGAAAGATACAAAATTCGTATGGAACGAGGAATGCGAGAAGAGCTTTCAAGAGCTCAAGAGGAGACTCATTTCGGCACCTGTTCTGACAATACCATCTGGTTCGGATGGATTTGTCATTTACAGCGATGCTTCGGGCAAAGGGTTAGGATGTGTTCTCATGCAACATGGGAAAGTCATAGCCTATGCCTCACGACAACTCAAAGAATATGAGAGGAATTATCCTACTCATGATCTAGAGTTGGCAGCAGTCGTTTTTGCGTTGAAGATATGGAGACACTACCTGTATGGGGAGAAAGTGGAGATCTATACAGATCATAAGAGCCTCAAATATTTCTTTACCCAGAAGGAACTTAACATGCGGCAACGACGTTGGCTTGAGTTGTTGAAAGATTACGACCATACCATCCAATATCATCCTGGAAAAGTAAACGTGGTAGCAGACGCGTTAAGTAGAAGATCATATACGGGAATGAGTGCGATGCTGTCAACACAAAGGCCCATTTTGTGTGACTTACAAAGGATGGAGATAGAGTTCAAGACTCCGGGGACCCACATGATGATGTCAAGTTTACGCGTAGAACCAGCTTTAATTGATAAAGTTAAAACTGCTCAATCTACAGATTCGGAGTTGATGAAGATGAAGAAGAAGGTGCAAGAAGGTGTTATTCCAGAAGCAAGAATCGATGAAGAAGGAATACTTCGAGTCAACTCCAGACTTTGTGTTCCTAACGATTCTGACTTGAAGTATAGAATCATGATGGAGGCACACAACACACCGTTTGCGATCCATCCTGGGAGTACTAAAATGTATCGTGATCTTCGACATACATTTTGGTGGAGCAATATGAAGAGAGAGATCGCGGAGTTCATCTCTAGATGTTTAACTTGTCAACGTGTAAAGGCGGAGCATCAAGTACCGAAGGGTCCATTGCAACCACTGGAGATTCCAAAATGGAAGTGGGAACACATTACCATGGATTTCGTTACGGGTCTTCCCAAGATTTCTCAAGGCATAGATGCAATTTGGGTTATTGTCGATAGATTAACTAAGTCTGCTCATTTCTTGCCTATACGAGAAACTTATTCACTGGAACGTCTTGCTCATATGTACATAAATGAGATTGTGAGATTGCATGGCATGCCAGTATCCATAATTTCGGATCGTGACCCAAGATTTACTTCACGATTTTGGGTCAGTTTGCAGAAAGCTATGGGCACCGATCTACGATTCAGTTCTGCATATCATCCTCAAACTGACAGGCAATCGGAAAGGACTATTCAAACTCTTGAAGATCTATTGAGACTCTGTGTTCTAGATTTCAAAGGGAGTTGGGACAAATACTTACCATTGGTGGAATTCTCCTACAACAACAGTTATCAGGCAAGTATAGGCATGGCTCCATTCGAGGCGTTGTATGGACGGAAGTGTCGTTCTCCAGTATGTTGGGACGAGGTGGGTGAAGCAACATTGTTAGGACCGGAGTTAGTACGTATGACTACGGAAAAGATTCAAATAATCCGACAACGTATACAAACGGCACAAGATCGACAAAAGAGTTATGCGGATCTTCATCGAAGAGACGTAGAATTTAATGTCGGAGATCATGTATTGTTACGTGTTGCTCCATGGAAAGGAGTTACGAGATTCGGAAAGAGAGGAAAGCTCAATCCACGATTCATTGGTCCATATGAGATCCTTGACCGAGTAGGAAAGGTGGCCTATAGACTCGCTTTACCTCCAAGCATGTCTCGTGTTCATAACGTTTTTCACATATCCATGTTACGTAAATATGTGAAAGACCTAAATCACATTATTGAGTTAGAACCAGACGAGATAGCCGAAGATTTAACGTACGAGGAGGTACCTGTCAAGATCTTGGATAAGAAGGAACATGTCCTACGCTCGAAGATTATACCTCAAGTTAAAGTTTTGTGGAGGAACCATGATATCGAGGAAATGACCTGGGAGTTAGAATCGGAAATGAAAGCAAGGTATCCTCACCTTTTCGACATACCAGGTACGTACGTCAATTTCGAGGACGAAATTTCATAAGGAGGGGAGGTTGTAAGACCCCAACTTTTATAAATAAAAAATTTAATTTCCTCTATATATTATTTTGATATAGTAAGGTGTTGATTTGATAAATGTGGTAAGTTATGGATGGAATGTGCAAATTTTACAAAGTAAGCAAGTGGTCATAATATATTCGTTGTGTCGGGGAATATTCTTTTGTCGGAGAATATTCGTACGACGGCGCAGCCATTGGTGGACCCCACAACAGAATAATTGTCGGATATAGAAAGCGACAGAAATAACATTTTCACGGCAAAACTTTTACCGTTAAACTGTTAAAATACCCGGTGATAAAAATACAGTAATACGCATTGTTGCAAAGTAGCACACGGTATTGCACAATATCTTTGATTATTGATGCTTACGTAAGAAGTCACTCAGTATTTAATAATTGTTACAGTATTTACTGTTTAATATTTTATATTATTGACTCAATAATTGCTGCATTGATATTTTATTGACTCAATAATTGCTACGTTGCTATTTTTTTATGATTCAATAATGGCTACAGTTGATATTTTGTAGTATTGATTCAATAATTGTCGTTGCACAGTATTTCACGTTATCAACTCAATAATTCATATTATTTGAATAATATTATTAGATAGCATTATTGACAATGTCTAAGGAAGTTCTGTCTAGGAGGGGTTATTTAATTGCGCGCCAGTAAGGAGAAGTCCTTATCGGAAGGCCCCCTCTTTCCTGGGAACGACCTGGTTGTCATTATTGTGATTCTGTAATATTAATTTATATAATAATTGATGAATGGTTGATAAAAATATTTTCATTGTGTTGGAAATATTAATGTTAGTAGAAATCGACATTTATTTCGATAATAGTTAATTTTCGGATGTTAAATTGACCTAACGGAGAATTAATCAGATAAATGAGCAATTAATGGGTGGTTAACATGTGGGACCCACTTATTGGTGGATAATAAATAGTTGGTGGGTAGTTGCAGGGGTGGAGGTGCAAGATTTATAAACTTGAGGGACTAAATTAAAAATTTAGGCAAAGATGGAGGTACTAAAGTGTAATTGTCCAACCTTTTTCTAGCCTATAAATAGCAAGCTAATTTCATTCATTTCTCACCATTCTTGAAGAACAAAGTTATTATAGTGAGAAAAATTATAGAGAGAAAAAGAAGAAGAGTATTCTGCTACTACACTACTCCAGTATCCAATCTTCTACTGAGGTAAGGGGTATTATTTCTTTTATATTCATAAAGAATGCTATTTTCTTTCAATACTCGTAAGGGTTGTTACTCTATTCTTTATTGATCTGTGGGAGTAACCTGTCTACGCGGATTAGCGCATGCATGGTGAATAACCCTTTGTATTCATTCTTTATTGATCTGTGGGAGTAACCTGTCTACGCGGATTACCGCATGCCTGGTGAAAACCTTTTGTATTCATTCAATTCCTTAATAATCTGTGGGAATAACCTGTCTACGCGGATTACCGCATGCGTGGTGAATCACCCTTCGTATTCATTTCTATTAAATTGTGGAAATGATCTGTCTACGCGGATTACCGCATGACGGGTGAAAATCCAATTACAGTTTCGTATATTCATTCATACTCGTACGAAATATTATTTCACTGGAATATTGGTCTGAACTTGTTATGAAATTTTTATTTTTTTTTATGACAAGTTACTATTCACGGGTTACTATTCATGAGTTACTATTCACGGTAAAAAAAAAAATATTTTTTTTTTAATCTTTGATTGGATCCAAGTTTGAAACTTCATTCTTGAATTTTGCTCCACAATTGATTATTACGGAGTATTCATGAACTTGGATAAATTAAATTACGAATTCCTAAATTTTGTCCTTTATCTCACTGGATTCGTTTTTATATTATTTTTCATCATCCTCAGTCTTAAATGATGATACAAATGAATATCTTTGGCCTGTAGTGCAAAGATGAATGATTATTTGATGAATATCTTTGGCCTGTAGTGCAAAGATGATTACCTGATGAATATCTTTGGCCCGTAGTGCAAAGATGGACAGGAGTTGAGATGAACATGATCACTGGTGATATAAATGAATATCTTTAGCCTGTAGTGCAAAGATGAATATTTGATTCGAGATATATATTGATTGATGTTACAGGGATAAAATATTGATGATGGACTTTAAAACATAGAAGATAGTAGACTTCATTCTCTGCTTAACTCTTCTAATGATTTGTTATTTCCGCTGCGAATATTGATCTAAAACTTGTTGTCCATAATATTTTATCTGAACTGTTGAAGACTAACGATAATTTATTTTTCATTATCTTAGTCATAATATTCTTTACTGGGCTAGTTGAGCTCACCCTTTTCTTCCATTGTTCTCTTCAGGAAATGAGGATATTGCGGGTACTAGTCGGGCAATGGAGTGATGGTCCGAGTTAGAGCAGTAGTAGTCCTCACTATTTCTGATAAATAGTGTGATAATAATTGTAATGAGGACTTAGTTTGAATCTTAATATTTTCTACATATTTGTACTGAGACTCACAGTTGTGTGGTTGTATTTTGCACGACCGTATGATATAAAGTTTGTATTTGAATTCTATACCATGTATTTGGCGACTCAGAATGGGTTGGGTTGAATGGACCTATTCTGGGGGCGTCACAGGTACATCCATGAAATGCAAATTATTTTGAAGGATTCCTAATACTGCTTGAACTGAAGAACTCTTGACCTTAGGAAGTGACTTAGGCCATCTTTGATAGCTGACATATGAGCCTAATCCCACCTTTACATATGTACCGCTAGTAACCCTTTTAAGCCTTTTTATGTAGCCTTTCTTTGGTAGCCCGATATCCTTACCCTACTTCAACTTGGAGTGTAAACCATATATATGGCCTACTCTGTATCTATGGATGTGTTGAGATTGTTTCTTTGTATGGGCAATTGTAAAAAGTGAGCTTGAAAGAATGAAAAAAAGAAGAAAAAAAATGCAAAGTGTTGAAATCTCTTTTAGAGATCAAAGAAAAAAAAAATCCATGGAAAGGAGATGTGAAAAAAATTGGAAATATTTAAAGAAAATCTCAAATGAAGTTGAATTAAGCCCAAGTGATAATTTTATATCTCAACATGTTTCTTAGATCATTGAATTCCTTATATGCCCCTTCGTTTCATAACCTTTGCCTTGCGCCTGGCATTACAACCTTAAAAAGTCCTAATGATCCTTTGAAATATGGTTTAGAGGTGAGAGTAGTAGAGGGGATCCATTTATGCATTTCACCTTTCTAGTGGGATTTATCTATTCATGAGACTCTTGTTCTTTCATTTATAGCGTTTTTCATATATACATGTGAGAGGCATTTGAATTTGAATACATTTACTCTTTATATCCCACATGTAATGAGAGTGATTACACCCTATTATTGGATGTTTCATTTGTTGAATGTATGCCATGTGAGCAGTTGAGTCAAAGCATAGTTTGGATGGAGTTTGATAGTTTTGCTTACTTTGATATCGATGTTATGTTGTTGTCAATTCACACACTCACAATGAGATTGGCGAGAATGAAATGTTCTTATTAATCTTGCTAGTTTGAGAACTTTGATGTTGCATGTGTGTCATATTACCATGTAGGTGTTTTGATGTCTTTGTTGAGTTATTTATATTGGTGAAGAAAAGGGGGAGTATATTTTAGAAAAGAACCATTGCATTCGAATTTTGTTGCTATATTCATTGTAAACCATCAGGAGACAAAACTCCTCCTACTAGGGACACCTAGAGGTTTAAAGACTTGTAGTATAAGCTAAATAATATCGTGCTCCCTACGAAAGTGGTCTAGGTTTATGTAAGATTTTATTTGTTTTATTTTCTTAGTTTTTGCTTTGCTCGAGGACTAGCAAAGTATAAGTTGGGGGGAATTTGATGTGCCGAGAAATTGGTACATCCTAACTTACTAATTTATACTTTGGAAAATGTATATTATTATAATTGTTATGTTTTTAGTGTTTTTCAGGTGTGGAATTTAATGGAGAAATTGGAATTTTGAACGGAGTAATTTAGAGCTTATAAGCAAGTTATTTTAAACTATGGGAATAACTTATTGAAGGAAGCTTAGCAGCCCAACCCTTTTAATTGAAGCCCTAAAGAAAGAAAGAAAGAAAAACATTCATGGGTGAATAAAAGAAGGTAGCAGCTGACTTGAACAAATAAGGGGAGGGTTTTAAAAAGGAGCAGCATGACTTAACTTATAAAAAAAAAGGAGAGCCGCCACTTGAAGGAAAGGAGGAGAAAGGAGAGCATCCACTTGGAAAAAGAAAAGGAAAAAAGAGCAGCCGCCATTGAAGAAAGAAGGGAGCAGCAACTTTCATTTTTTCCCTTTGAATAATACTGGTTTATTGGTGTATTCATTCATCTTTTAGCAATTCATGAACAATTGTCCATTCAATTTATTCTTCATGTTTGAATACCTAGGATATCATTTTTATTATTTGGAACAGAATATCTTGTGAATATTATAATTCAGATTATTTTATTTTCTTCTTCAATTTAATTGGTACATTCAAATTAGGTATTCTGTTTATTTGATTATGTATAATTTAATCATGTTTTGTGTTCCAATGTCAAGCATGCTAGGCTAGGCTATTTTCTAGGGTTGAGGATGAGTATAGTTGATTAATTCCATTGCACATATTCATGCCAATTGATTTTACTAATGTAGTGTTTTAACGTAAAAAAAATTCTTTCTATTGGATGCCTATTTTTACCGATAAAAAAATAAGGTTGAATTCTCGTTATTATTTATTGGATTCAATTTATGATTTGCTAAAAACGGATATAAACTATGTTTTGATGAAAATAATGCGTGTTTTGATTTTATACATATGTTCGGCTATGAAAGAATTAACAATTGGATTTTTTTTAAAGAAAAATAATTGAACTTAATTGAATTTATTTTCCTCATCTAATAAAGTCGAGAGACCAAATTAGTGCGAGATAAAAAATAGAGTTTATTGGGGCATGGATATTAATAAGATGATATCAATTATATGATTCCACCACCCTAGTATTTTATTATTGATTATTTTATTCCCGTATTTTTAGTTGATAAGAATTCCCTCAAAATTTCTAAGCTAGATCAGGAATTAATTAGAATTAGTGAGTGAGATAAATACGTTCCATCCGTCAAGTCCTTAGGGTTCGACCTCGCACTTGTAAGCTATACTAAGTATTCGATTCATGCACTTGCGAGTATTTAAAACATCCACAACAAGTTTTTAGGGGAATTTGATGTGCCAAGAAATTGGTACATCCTAACTTACTAATTTATACTTTGGAAAGTGTATATTATTATAATTGTTGTGTTTTTAGTGTTTTTCAGGTGTGGAATTTAATGGAGAAATTGGACTTTTGGACGGAGTAATTTAGAGCTTATAAGCCAGTTATTTTAAACTACGGGTCAGGCCCAATAATTTATTGAAGGAAGCTTAGCAGCCCAACCCTTTTAATTGAAGCCCTAAAGAAAGAAAGAAAAAAAAACGTTCATGGGTGAATAAAAGAAGGTAGCAGCTGACTTGAATAAATAAGGGGAGGGTTTTAAAAAGGAGCAGCATGACTTAACTTATAAAAAAAAGGAGAGCCGCCACTTGAAGGAAAGGAGGAGAAAGGAGAGCAACCACTTGGAAAAAGAAAAGGAAAAAAGAGCCGCCGCCATTGAAGAAAAAGGGAGCAGCAACTTTCATTTTTTCCCTTTGAATGGTACTAGTTTGTTGGTGTATTCATTCATCTTTTAGCAATTCATGAACAATTTTCCATTCAATTTATTCTTTATGTTTGAATACCTAGCATATCATTTTTATTATTTGGAACAAAATATCTTGTGAATATTATAATTCAGATTATTTTATTTTATTTTCTTCTTCAATTTAATTAGTACATTCAAATTAGGTATTTTGTTTATTTGATTATGTATAATTTAATTATGTTATGTGTTCCAATGTCAAGCATGCTAGGCTAGGCTATTTTCTAGGGTTGAGAATGAGTATAATTGATTGATTCCATTGCACATATTCATGGCAATTGATTTTACTAATGTAGTGTTTTAACGTAAAAAAAATAATTCTTTCTATTGGATGCCTATTTTTACCGATAAAAAAATAAGGTTAAATTCTCGTTATTATTTATTGGATTCAGTTTATGATTTGCTAAAAACGGATATAAACTATGTTTTGATGAAAATAATGAGTGTTTTGATTTTATACATATGTTCGGCTATGAAAGAATTAACAATTGGATTTTTTTTAAAGAAAAATAATTGAACTTAATTGAATTTATTTTCCGCATCTAATAGTCGAGAGGCCAAATTAGTGTGAGATAAAAAGTAGAGTTTATTGGGCATGGATATTAAGAAGATATTATCAATTATATGATTTCGCCACCCTAATATTTTATTATTGATTATTTTATTCCCGTATTTTTAGTTGATAAGAATTTCCTCAAAATTTCTAAGCTAGATTAGGAATTAATTAGAATTAGTGAGTGAGATAAATACGTTCCATCTGTCAAGTCCTTAGGGTTCGACATCGCACTTGTAAGCTATACTAAATATTCGATTCGTGCACTTGTGAGTATTTAAAACATCCACAATAGGTTCTTTGCAGCCTGGCTAACTCCCTCGGGGGTGGATCTGTCTCGCAAATATTCCTTGATGTCTTGGTACCACGGTGGTCCAGTAGGAGCTATTTCATTAGATATTTCCCCCACGCTGTTTCGATAAGATGGTGCATTTTGCGCCATGAAGGAGATAATAGGCATACCCTTTCTTGCTGACATTTTAACTAATGAGGCTAGTGTGGCCAATGCGTCGGCAAAATCATTTCTATTCTGAGGGATATGTATAAAAGGATTGTCTTCAAATTCTCCCACCATCTTGATAACGTGACGGTGGTATGGCAATAGATGCAATTCTTTGGTATTGTAGGCCCTAGTGGATTGTTTGATGACTAGCTCAGAATCTCCGAACACTGCCAACCGTCTGACTCCCATGGATTGAGCCAACCTTAATCCCACAAGGCATCCTTCATATTCGGCCGTGTTGTTCAATTTTTTGAATTGCAACTTAGTCGCTATAGGGTACTGCTCCCCAGTGATAGGTACGAGAACTGCCCCTGCTCCAACACCTTCTGCGTTCGCTGCTCCGTTAAAGTATAATTTTCAGAATTGACCCATGTCTCTCTTTTTGGTTTGCTGAATCACCATCACTTCATCATCAGGGAAGTATGTTTCAAGAGGCTCATAACCTCCTGTCGGTGCTGCTGATAGATGGTTCGTAATTCCCTATCCTTTAATGGACTTTTGGGTCACATAGACGATGTCGAGCTGTTATGATTAGCTGCCACTTGGATAATCAACAGTTCAACATCGGCTTAGTGAAAATATACTTCAAAGGATCCATACGAGATATATGATAAGTGGCATAGTCGTGTTGGTAATATTGTACCCTCATGGTGGCCCAGGAGAACGAGTAGAAGGTCTTTTCTATCAGTGTGTACTTCTGCTCTCCACTACTGAATCGCTTGCTGAGGTAGTAAATGACCCTTTCCTTGCCCATATCATCTTTTTGGCCCAACAAGCATCCCATGGCGTTGGAGTTAAATGATATGCATATGAACAACGGGACTCCATCCTTTGGGGGTACGAAAATAGGTGCTTCAATCAACCTCTTTTAGATGGTGTGAAAAGCCTTCCAACAGTCTTCATTCCATTTTTCAAAGGAATTCTTCCTTAAAACTTGAAAATGGGTTCACAGGTGGCTGCCAACTGTGATATGAACTGGCTGATAAAGTTAATCCTCCATAGAAATCCTCAAATTTCCTTGTCGGTTCTTGGCTCAGGCATCTTAATGATGGCTTTTATCTTAGTTGAGTCCAATTCAATGCCCTGATTACTTACAAGGAATCCTAGAAGTTTATCGGACTTCACTCCAAAAGCACACTTTGTGGTGTTCAACTTTAAGCTGTATTTGCGCAGTCGATCAAATAAGTTTCGGAGATGGGTAAAGTGGTCATCTGCCTCTTTGAACTTTACGATGATATCATCCACATATATTTCGATCTTTTTATGCATCATATCGTGGAACAAGGTCATCAAAGCCCTTTGATATGTAGCGCCAACGTTGGTGAAGCCGAAGGCTAATCTCCTGTAGCAGAAAGTACCCCACGGAGTGATGAAGGCAGTCTTTTCCCTATCCTCTTCAACAAGCATTATCTGGTGTTATCCGACAAAGCAATCAATAAATAAGTACATCTCATACTGTGTTATATTATCTATCAACACATGGATGAACAGCACTAGAAAGTCATCTTTAATACTGTCTTTGTTAAGATCTCGATAATCCAGGCAGACTCGCACCTTTCCACTAGGCTTCGGCACTGGGACCACATTGGATAACCATTCAAGGTATGTTGACACAATAATAATGTCAGCTTTGAATTGTTTAATGATTTTTTCTTTGACCTTCAGGCTCCATTCCAGTTTCAACTGTCTTAGCTTTTGCTTAACAAGTTTGAACCCTTCTTTAACCGACAACTAATGGACGACTATATCTATGGATAAACCGATCATGTCCATATGAGACCAGGCAAATGATAGTAGTGTGCATACAAGCCAATCATGTATGATGATAAAGCACATACTTTGTAAACAATCTTATTTATTTATTAATAAAATATTTATTTATTAAAGGCATTTAATTATCTACATGGTGCTGTTTTTATAATATGTAAATAACCCATAGTTTTAAGCAATGCTTTTAGAATCATGATGTTGATCATGCTAATGAGATCTAAATTCTTAGAAAGTTTAAAACTAAAATAGTTCCCAATCGTGGGATTACTAAAAAGGGGATTAGTAAATCCGGATAGATTGGTACATATGTTGCTTGCTCATTGGATGAGGATGACTGATCTCATGGTCATTTGTGTGGAGACACTAAAGCAAGTATGTAGGTGCTTATTGGAGAATAAGTTCACTGAACGTGACTCGCTATGGAATACCTAATGGAGTTTTACTTGCCTGTCAATAGGAATTCCTAATGTGATAGTAGTACATGTGATCCTTGGACTTGAGATCATCATAGTATCTTGTATGTAACAAATTATACTTTGACTAATTCCTTAAGGCCTTTTAAGGCATATATAGGGTATGCTTGGGTGTAATGAGTTACATATGGAGATAATGAATGATCAATAAAGAATCTACCACCTCTAGTAAAAGAGGAGATATGTCCTATGTGATTCGTTAAATGACAACCCAGGAATCCTTGGCCAAGGTAGAATGTAATTAGAAAGAGGTTTCTAATTTGCATTATTTGGAGTTGTGCATTTTCTAATCGAAATACATATGATTAAATAAATTAAGACTTGACAGTAAATCCATGTCTTATATTTAATTGGGACATTGTATGGTGGAAGGATTGAATTGTACGGTAACTATTAACTCACAGGTTCTTTTATGATTAATGTTGAAATCTATATTATCTGAAAAGTCGTTGATCGCTAGGGAGGCTTATCCCTATTGTAGAATAAATGTTATTTATTTAAATAGATTATTAGTTTAATTTGTTTATTTAAATAAGATTAGAATTGTTCTAATTGATTTATTCACAACCGGTTTAATATGGAGAACCTAAAGGGTCACACCATAAAAGGAAGAAGAATTATTTAAGAAGAAAATGGCATGATAGTAATAATGCATTAAGTATAATTAATTTAATCTATGATGATAGAATAAATTAAATAGCTTAATGTTTATTATTTAATATTTTAGAAATATTAAATATAAATTAATAAGAGGAGTCTTATTAATATTATTATTATTATTATTATTTTAATTCTAAAGGAGTTTAGGAATTAATATAATATCAGTACTCTCTCTCAATCCTAATAAAGATTAGGATATAAATTAATTAAAAGTATTTAATTAATTAATTAAATAAAACCCTATTCTAATTGGATTAGGAGGGTTAACCTAATATCTATATAAGAGAGTCTTATATCAGAAATAAGGGATGTGAAATTTTCCAAGAGTTGGGAGTACACATATTCTATAGAGATAGAAACAAGGGTTAAGCCAATAACCCATCTTCTTGAGTTCTTCATCTTCCTTGGTGGATCACCGTTAGAGGCCAAACATTTGGGTGGCTGACATTATTCAAGGGAAGGAGCCACTATCAGAGGAATCAAAGGAATCAAAGGAGTAGAACTTGTACCTGAGGAAGCTTAGATCTTCAAAGGTATAATTCCATGTTCTCTCTTTTCTGTTATTGATAACAAGCACAAAGCATGATCATGGTTATGGGTTTGTATAAATTTTGAAAACCTAGTTTTTACGCTTCCGCCCTATTTATGTGATTTGATTGCATGATTGCGTTACTTACAAACCCAACAGTGGTATCAGAGCCTAACTTTGTGCTAATTATCAATTTTATAATTCCATGTATGAATTGATGTGAGAATTGGATCGTTTTTCTGGACAAAAATCATTTTCTGCAAGTTTCTGCGACGAACGGCGCAGCTGCCCAGTTCATTACTGGCGCAGCTGCGCCGGTCTGCAAAAACTGCTGCTTCCGTCTACCTGCGCAGCTGCGCAGCTGCCCAGTTCATTACTGGCGCAGCTGCGCCGGTACCTGGACAGACCCTGAAAATTGATTTTAATTAATTAAGTAAACTGTTTATTTAATTGATAAAGTTTTAAAATAAAGAAGTTTATTTTATCTGAAATATGATTTCAGAATGCTAAAATTAAAGGAGTTTAATTTGGATTTATTTTTGATTAAAATAAAAGAGTTTATTTTGTTTCAAAAATAAAATTTAGCAAAACTTTTGTCCATTAAATAACATCGATCCATATATGGAATAGCATTGTTATTCATGAGATGAATGGATATTTATTGATGCATATGTTGATGTGTATGATAATAAATGGGGTTGATTATGGACTATGACCAATGTGATTGGATTTTATTTTGGATGAATGCTTGAATGTATGGGTTTTATAAAATGGGGTCTGCGTACCTCGTCTTCTCTAGTTTTATTCTCGATGTAAATTCTATCTCCTTTCTATGTACTTCCCCTTGACTGCTGATCAAGGTTTCTATTTAATTTTAAATAGTTAATGTAATAGAGATAGTTAGAATTATTTTGAAGAAATTGGAGACCAAGGAGCGAGGAGCGCGTGAAGACCCGTTTGTATGGAGCCCGGGTTTAAATGTAATAGTTACATTTAAAATTTAAATTCTTGCACTCCTAGGTTTGACCTTTTGGTTCACTTGGTGGCTCTAGTGAACCAAACTAGAATAAAAGTCCATAATCAATCCGGGTAGAATATAGTATTCTATATTGCATGCTAAATATTATATATATTATATTTTATACAAACATGCTTCGCATGTTTAATAAAATGACGCGTATTTTATATATATATGTGCATGCGCGCTTAAAAAGATGAGACAAATAATAACAAATCCCTCAAAGAAATAATATTAAGTCTGAAGCGTTCAAATGATATTTGGAATATCGAACGTCGCTTTCTAGCATGATTAGTTAATAGAGTATTAAATATTTAATATGAGTTTGTTGTGCTATCCACAAGGCGAGTATTGAATATTTAAGATGTTAATTAATCACATTTGATGCTTATCAAGAAAATTGAACGATCTAGTCTTGTTGTGCTATCCACAAGGACGAAAATTTTTCTTTTTTGAATTTATGGAAGTGCTAGGCTGGACTTAACTTAAATCATTTTAGTTCGGATGTGCACACACATGACCATTATGATTTAAGAGGCAAAATAAAAGGAGTTACATGGTGATGTAATTGACAAGAGTTGTCTACCTATTTATTTGTATATCGCTTGTTGTGCTATCCACAAGGTTATATACATTTGAAATGAGATCCTTAATCTCACTAGCAAATCTTTAATTAGATGTTGCCGAACTATATGAGTGAGGGTAATATAGTTTGATGAAAATAGTGGGAGATACCAATTTAAAATAAAGACCTAAATTTATTTTGGTATGCAAAGTTAATAAAATGAATGTTTGCTAAAATGTTATTTTTTCACATGCAGAATTTTAAAAATGTCAAAATCACTAATCTCACTACGAAGCATACTTGATGCAAATAAGCTTACCGGCCCGAATTATGAGGACTGGCTAAGAAATCTGAGAATTGTTCTCACTGCTGAAAAGATTTCTTATGTCCTAAATTCCACTATCCCTGAATCTGTTTCAGAAACAGCCTCTGAGGAAGAGATTGCCACTTTCAATAAGTGGCAAGATGATGCATCTGTGGCTCAATGCATCATGCTCGCATCCATGAATAACGAGCTTCAGCGTCAGCACGAAAAAATGGATGCTCCTGCTATGCTGCTTCACCTCAAGGAGTTGTATGGTGAACAGAGTAGGACTGCTAGATATGAGATATCTAAGGAGCTCTTCCGATCTCGGATGACCGAGGGCACTACTGTCGAAACTCATGTTCTGAAGGTAATCAATTTGATTGAACGCCTTGGACAGCTTGGGTTCGTTATGGATGGGGAGTTGAGTCAAGACTTGGTCTTGCAGTCACTCCCTGAGACCTTCTCGCAGTTTGTGGTTAATTTTCACATGAATAAGCTAGATGTCAGCTTACCTGAGCTGCTTAACATGCTGAAAACTGCAGAAGGTCACTTCTCATCCAAGAAGAACCATGTCTTGATGGTGGATTCTTCCAATAAAAGGAAGAGGACCAAGATGTCTTCTGAAAAGAAGAAATCTAAGAAGGCTAAGGGAAAAGGGAAAGAAAAGGAGCAAAAGAAACCTGAACCAGCTAAAGGAATGTGCTTTCATTGCAATGAGCCGGGACATTGGAAGAGGAATTGCAAGAAGTTTCTAGCAGAGAAGAAGCTTGGAGAAGCTTCGACTTCCAATCAAGGTTTGTTTATGATTGAAATTAATTTTTCTGAAAGTCATAATTCTACTTGGGTATTGGATACCGGCTGTGGTTCTCACATATGTAATACTGTGCAGGGACTGGTCAGAAGTAGAAAGCTGAACAATGATGAGGTGATCCTACGAGTGGGAAATGGAGCAAAAGTTGCTGCATTAGCTGTAGGAACTTATTGTTTAGCAATGCCTTCGGGCAAATCCATTTATCTTAATAATTGTTATTATGTTCCGAATATTATTAAAAACATTATTTCAATTTCTGTATTGGATATGGAAGGTTTTGACGTTATTATAAAGAACAATGGTTGTTCTATTTATAAAGACGATGTTTTATATGGTATTGGAAATTTGCGAAATGGACTTTATACACTTGACTTACAAGAAAATATATTTCAAATTGAACAAACTAAGAAAAGGAAAAGAGATGATATTAATTATACCTACATGTGGCACTGTAGACTCGGTCATATCAATGAAACAAGATTATCCAAGTTGCATAAAGATGGACTCCTTGAGCTATCCGATTATGAATCATATCCAACTTGTGAATCTTGTCTCATAGGTAAAATGACTAAATCTCCTTTTAGTGGAAAAGGAGAGAGAGTTACAGAGTTGTTGGCATTGATTCACACAGAAGTTTGTGGACCTATGACAACAAGTGCACGGGGTGGGTATTCTTATTTTATTACTTTCACTGATGATCACTCAAGATTTGGATATGTGTATTTAATGAAATACAAATCAGAATCATTTGAAAAGTTCAAAGAGTTCAGAAGTGAAGTAGAGAAACAAACGGGCAAGAGTATTAAGATACTTCGATCAGATCGAGGTGGAGAATACTTAAGCAGTGAGTTTCTCAATTGTCTCAGAGAAAATGGTATAATCTCACAATGGACTCCTCCAGGTACACCACAGTTAAATAGAGTATCTGAAAGGAGAAATCGAACACTGTTGGACATGGTTCGATCCATGATGAGTTTTACCGACCTTCCAATTTCCTTCTGGGGATATGCCCTAGAAACGGCTGCATACCTACTTAACAAGGTACCTACCAAATCCGCCCCAAAGACTCCATATGAGATGTGGAAAGGGAGGAAACCAAATCTTAAGCATGTTAAGACTTGGGGTTGTCCAGCTTATGTCAAAAAGTTTGAAAATGATAAGCTACAGACTAAATCCGATAAGTGTAGATTTGTGGGATACCCTAAAGAAACCGTAGGGTATTATTTCTATCATCCAACTGATCAAAAGGTGTTTGTTGCGAAACATGCTACCTTCTTGGAGAAAGAGTTTATCCATGAAGGGGTCAGTGGGAGTAAGATATATCTTGAAGAAGTTCAAGAACCACAAGTTACCACGGACCAAAGTCAGGTACCTAACCAAGTAGAAGAACCTACTGTACCACACCATGTTCGTAAATCTGGAAGAGTACCGAAGATACCTGAGAGGTATGGATTCGTTATAGAGGATGACGATGAGGTACACATCATGAATGATGATGATCCATTGAATTACGAACAGGCTATGAGTAATAAAGACTCAGGGAAATGGCTTGAAGCCATGAAATCTGAAATGGACTCCATGTATGAAAACAAAGTATGGTCTTTGGTTTCACCACCTGAAGGTATTAAACCTATTGGGTGTAAATGGGTTTTTAAGAAAAAGACTGGAGCAGACGGAAAGGTAGAGACCTATAAGGCCCGACTGGTTGCAAAAGGTTTCAAACAAAGACAAGGAGTTGACTATGATGAAACCTTCTCACCAGTAGCCATGCTCAAGTCCATTCGGATTTTGCTTGCGATTGCAGCTTACAACGACTATGAGATCTGGCAGATGGACGTGAAAACGGCCTTCCTCAATGGGAAACTTGAGGAGGATGTGTATATGACACAGCCAGAGGGATTTATTTCAAAAGTTGGAACAAATCAAGTCTGTAAGCTACAACGATCCATTTATGGGTTGAAGCAAGCTTCTCGTAGATGGAACATTCGTTTTGATGAGACAATCAAAGAGTTTGATTTTATCAAAAACGAGGATGAACCATGTGTATACAAGAAGGTTAGTGGGAGCGCAGTATCATTCCTTGTATTATATGTTGATGATATATTACTGATAGGGAATGACATTCCTATGTTACAATCCATTAAAATCTGGTTATCTAAAAACTTCTCCATGAAGGACTTGGGTGAAGCATCCTATATTTTGGGGATAAAGATCTATAGAGATAGATCTAAAAGGATGCTCGGCTTATCCCAAGGAACGTACATTGATACAATGCTAAAGAGGTTTAGCATGGAAGATTCCAAAAGAGGTCTCATGCCGATGAGCCATGGAATACATCTCTCCAAGAAACAGGCCCCAAAGACACCTGAGGAGAGAGACCGTATGAGTAAGATCCCTTATGCTTCTGCAATAGGATCTATCATGTATGGTATGATATGTACTAGACCGGATGTTGCTCACGCACTTAGTGTAACAAGCAGATACCAGTCGAATCCAGGAGAAGAGCACTGGAAGGTAGTGAAAAATATCCTAAAGTACTTGAGAAGGACTAAAGATATTTTTCTTGTCTACGGTGGGTCTGAATTAAAACTCGAGGGATTCACGGACTCAAGTTTTCAAACAGACCAAGATGACAGTAAATCTATTTCAGGGTATGTGTTTACCTTGAACGGAGGTGCAGTGAGTTGGAAGAGTTCCAAGCAGCAAACGGTTGCTGATTCAGTGACAGAGGCAGAGTATATAGCTGCAAGTGAAGCTGCAAAGGAAGCTGTTTGGATGAAGAAGTTCATAACTGAACTCGGTGTGGTTCCTAGCATTGGAGAAGCAGTTCCCGTATACTGTGACAACACCGGAGCGGTTGCACAGGCTAAGGAACCCAGGTCTCATCAGAAATCTAAACACGTGTTGCGGCGATTTCACTTGATCAGGGAGATCATTGAAAGAGGAGACGTCACCTTGGAGCGTGTAGACTCTCAAGACAACATTGCAGATCCATTTACTAAAGCTTTAACACAACAGCAGTTTGATCGTCACTTAGAGAAGTTGGGTATGAGATACCATGGCGATTGGCTTTAGTGCAAGTGGGAGATTGATAGTAGTGTGCATACAAGCCAATCATGTATGATGATAAAGCACATACTTTGTAAACAATCTTATTTATTTATTAATTAAATATTTATTTATTAAAGGCATTTAATTATCTACATGGTGCTGTTTTTATAATATGTAAATAACCCATAGTTTTAAGCAATGCTTTTAGAATCATGATGTTGATCATGCTAATGAGATCTAAATTCTTAGAAAGCTTTAAAACTAAAATAGTTCCCAATCGTGGGATTACTAAAAAGGGGATTAGTAAATCCAGATAGATTGGTACATATGTTGCTTGCTCATTGGATGAGGATGACTGATCTCATGGTCATTTGTGTGGAGACACTAAAGCAAGTATGTAGGTGCTTATTGGAGAATAAGTTCACTGAACGTGACTCGCTATGGAATACCTAATGGAGTTTTACTCGCCTGTCAATAGGAATTCCTAATGTGATAGTAGTACATGTGATCCTTGGACTTGAGATCATCATAGTATCTTGTATGTAACAAATTATACTTTGACTAATTCCTTAAGGCCTTTTAAGGCATATATAGGGTATGCTTGGGTGTAATGAGTTACATATGGAGATAATGAATGATCAATAAAGAATCTACCACCTCTAGTAAAAGAGGAGATATGTCCTATGTGATTCGTTAAATGACAACCCAGGAATCCTTGGCCAAGGTAGAATGTAATTAGAAAGAGGTTTCTAATTTGCATTATTTGGAGTTGTGCATTTTCTAATCGAAATACATATGATTAAATAAATTAAGACTTGACAGTAAATCCATGTCTTATATTTAATTGGGACATTGTATGGTGGAAGGATTGAATTGTACGGTAACTATTAACTCACAGGTTCTTTTATGATTAATGTTGAAATCTATATTATCTGAAAAGTCGTTGATCGCTAGGGAGGCTTATCCCTATTGTAGAATAAATATTATTTATTTAAATAGATTATTAGTTTAATTTATTTATTTAAATAAGATTAGAATTGTTCTAATTGATTTATTCACAACCGGTTTAATATGGAGAACCTAAAGGGTCACACCATAAAAGGAAGAAGAATTATTTAAGAAGAAAATGGCATGATAGTAATAATGCATTAAGTATAATTAATTTAATCTATGATGATAGAATAAATTAAATAGCTTAATGTTTATTATTTAATATTTTAGAAATATTAAATATAAATTAATAAGAGGAGTCTTATTAATATTATTATTATTATTATTATTTTAATTCTAAAGGAGTTTAGGAATTAATATAATATCAATACTCTCTCTCAATCCTAATAAAGATTAGGATATAAATTAATTAAAAGTATTTAATTAATTAATTAAATAAAACCCTATTCTAATTGGATTAGGAGGGTTAACCTAATATCTATATAAGAGAGTCTTATATCAGAAATAAGGGATGTGAAATTTTCCAAGAGTTGGGAGTACACATATTCTATAGAGATAGAAACAAGGGTTAAGCCAATAACCCATCTTCTTGAGTTCTTCATCTTCCTTGGTGGATCACCGTTAGAGGCCAAACATTTGGGTGGCTGGCATTATTCAAGGGAAGGAGCCACTATCAGAGGAATCAAAGGAATCAAAGGAGTAGAACTTGTACCTGAGGAAGCTTAGATCTTCAAAGGTATAATTCCATGTTCTCTCTTTTCTGTTATTGATAACAAGCACAAAGCATGATCATGGTTATGGGTTTGTATAAATTTTGAAAACCTAGTTTTACGCTTCCGCCCTATTTATGTGATTTGATTGCATGATTGCGTTACTTACAAACCCAACAGCAAAAACATCCTTGAACTGTGTTAGGAGTTTGATTAGTTCTTTTTCTTGGCTAGGGGGAAGATTGGTTCCAATCTGATGTTCTTTGGGATAGTCTGAGGTTCTAATATTTATGGAGATGGTTTCCTCTTGCTCAATTCTCATCAAGTTAAAGTCCAATTCTATATCAAAATCGTAGTCACTATTCGAATTTGGCATGTCGTGGACAGGGCTAGAAATACTCAAATTTGGGAACCTGAGAAGAAAACTTGATTTCTTAATATATATAAAACAGTGGTCAATTACAAAAGCTTCAGCAGTTAATATGACAAAAAGCAATAACAAGTTACAGATAAAAATAAAGCAGACTGAAATAAAAATGTTAAGCTCCCTACCAACTGATCATTTTCTTATTTTTACCCTTTTAAACGATATAAGGGGTGATTGTCCAATTGCTGGTAGTTAGATCTTCGGGTATGGCAGAGATGGAGGTGTCACCGGAGTCATTTCTCTCTTTGAGGATGACCATGACTGGCTCGGAACTGGACCCATAATCTTCTTTTGGGATACCCACACTCTTCCAGTTAATGATCGAGACACTAGGTTGATCATCTACTGGATCCACCCCATTGGAGACCTTAGTTGCACCTTCGGCAAGACAAAAGTTGCTCATAAAACGTAGTTGGATCTCTTCTAGAAACTTCTTATTTTTGTCCTTCTTTACTGCATCTACGAGAATTTCTTTCTCATTAGTTTCCTCATTTCCACTCCGATGGACCTTGGGTATTAGGAGGTTCAAGATATCAGTGGGGACCTTCTTCAATGGCTCCTTGAATCCTGCTTTAGTGAGGTTTGGCCTGAGGGGAGTCAACAGGCGGACCGATATATGCTTATGGGGATTACGGTGTTAAAAACTATCGAGATAACCCAGTCCAACATTGTCTAACTAGGTCAGTATATGAATCGGGTTTTTTATCCCCTGGACCTTCCGCCCTAATCCTTGGCCTAGTCGATGTTCTCGTGCGATGCCCCCAAATTCTCTACACTCTATGTAGCGGATTTGATGCTCACGTAAATATTCCATAAGATAATAATTCCTCTCAATCCAAGATTCACATTATTCCATAACGAACAGTAGTTCTCGTTATAACATTTACTGTGTTTGGATACCCTCACTTGGATGAATAGGTTTATAGTCTCACGGATATTTCTTTCATATCAATGATTCCTATCTATCTGACATTCGCAATATTAATGCTAGGATCGTTCTTGGAACTGAGGGACGCGACCTCAATGCGTCAGAGAACTCCCAAGATCTTTCAATACTCCCATTCAGATGTATAGTTCATATAGATACTGTACTTCTTTCTATTTTCTAGAAAGATAAAAAAAACTAAGTAATTGGCAAAAGATAATAATATACTACATATTCTTAAATTTAATTACAATAAATCCCAACTTACAATTACATTAAAGGTTTCAAAGATGTAACCAAAACTTAACTTAACAGAGTTTTTCTATCCACATGATTGAGTTCTGGAACTTTCGTTATGTCAGTCAAAGCTGCAAAGGAAAAGAATAATTGCAAGGATGAGCTTTAAAAAGCTCAGCAAGTTTGAAACAAGTTATACTTTATACTCACAATGAATCTAAATTGAATGAACATATAGTTCAGAGTTTTTCCATATATATATATATATATATATATATATATATATATATATATATATATATATATATATATATATATATATACTGAGGTTTGATCTGCCAAACCACACACATTATGAGTTTCTGTCATTCATATAGACTAGCAACCCGAGTTGATTTAGTCAACCACACTACCCTCCTAACAGCCCTAAATACTTTTAGGAGTTCTGTTCGGATATCTCATAGGGGATCAGCCTAATCATATCCTAGGAGTATGCATATTATCCTACCAGTCCGACAAGGTCAGTGCTATAACTGCCTGTAAATTTAACCCCCCGGTTAGTGCCATTTTTGCCGGTTTTAATAGTATCAGTATATATATCTGTATCAAACAATATTGGTTTACCACAGTCTATGCTTTGATATCAAATCAAACATATTTTACGCAAAATAACAGTTCATATGGTTTGGTTATGCTTGAACAAGAAGCCATAACCCTTTTGATAACAGATATCACGAATAACGTTTAAAACAAGTTCACATGACATCAATACAAGAATTACATTTAATACAAAATTAAATGTAGTTAGAAAACTTGCCTTGCTCGTCGATTACTGCAACACAATCTAATTTAATCTCTTATGTAAGACTTATCATTGTTAAGATCGATCTTCCAATTAACATATAATATTATATCTCATAATACCACTACTTCATAAATAAATTATCTAACATTTAGCCATATAATGAAACATCAGATAAGTCCTTAGCTTATTAGAAATATTATCGTCCTTTGATAATATTTTAATCACTTAATCATCATCTTAAAATTCTGTCTCATATTAATAATCACTTAATAATATCTTATTCACTTCTTAATATTATTAACCATTTAATAATATCTTAGTCACTTACAAATATTATTAATCCTTTAATAATATTTTATTCACTTACTAATATTATTAATTATTTAATAATATCTTAATTAATATATAATATTATTAAACATTTAATAATATTTTAATTTAAATTTAATCTAACATTATTAATCATTTAATAATAATATTTTAATTTAACTTTAATCGAATATTATTAATCATTTAATAATTATATTATTTTATTTTATTCCAAATATTATTAATTATATTATAATATCCTAATCTAATATTATTAATCTTTTAATAATATTTTAATCATTTATTAAACGTATAAATAATTAATTTTAATTGTTTATCCTTTACTAATTTATTTATTTATTAAACCTAAAATGCCATAAATATAATATTTTATCAAAAATGACCAAAATACCCTCCACAAATCTGATCCTATCATTTTAAGGGCCTTTTGTCAAGAAAATCACATTTACACAAATTTTAACCCCGCATAACTTATTATTCTCATTTATTTATAACTCAAACAATTATATGAAAAATACCAAAACTGTTTCGAAAATTTTATATGACTATAATTATATGAATTAATTTTTTTTATATTATTATTTTATTAGTTATTATCATTATTGTTATCAGTAATATTTTGAGCATGCGTGATATGAATTTAGCAAGTTAGTCAATTTATTTATTGACTAAATGTCAAGGAGGTAAAGGTGAATAGTTGATCAAAACCCTAATTTGAATAGGGCTTTGTATATTAATACAGTTATTATGATAATTGTATTTAAGATTATGTGTATGTACATTATGTGATTAATGTTAGGTACTGATTAGATAGAATGCAATTATGTAAACCTAATTAAGAAACCCTAATGTTTAATTAGGAAACCCTAATGTGCAGTTAGAATCCCTAATGTTCATTTAAAAACCCTAATTTAAGATTTAAAAACTCTAAACCTAATTTGCAAACCCTAATGCTAATTAACAAATCTTAAGGGTTACAATTTAAGAAAAATATGTGAAATGACTAAATTACCCTTAAAATTATTTGTGAAATTACCAAAATACCATTTTCTCTTATTTTAATAAGCTAAATTTAGCCAATTTATGTGAACTTAAATTGACCAATCAGAGCAGAGATGATGTAAGCGTGATGTAAGCACAACATCATCCTTAAAAAAACACAGATGATGCAAACATGATGTAAGCATGACATCAGCATTAAAAAAATACAAAGATGATGTCATCATGATGATGTCACCTGGTGGATATTTTGAGGGACTAAGGTGCAATTAATGAGGTACTAAAGTGTAATTAACCTAGGTACCAAACTGTAATAAGCCGGGTACAAACTATAATAAGCCGAGCCGTTAACGTGCAATTATCGAAACTATGTTTTCCTATAAATACAAGTCATTCTCTTCATTTTCTTCACCAATTTACATAGCAAAGTTATAATCCAGAAATAGAAAGAGAGAATTCTTGTGAGTTAGATTAATTTCAAGATTGCAAAGGATTAGTTAAAGATTACAACTTCAAGAGGTATTTACTCTAGTGGTTATTATTTTCATTCTTCTTAATATATTTAGTAAAAATATACTTTTATACGCAGTTATAATGCCCAAATTATTTTAAGTATATAGTAAAAAAGTCCTATTTACAAGCAGTTATAATGCCTGATTTATTTCTCTTAATAAGTAGAAAATATACTTTTATAAGCAATTACTATGTCCGATTTTTTTTAAGTATTTAGTACGAATATTCATTTTATAAGCAGTTATAATGCTCAATTTATTTCAAAAATAGTAAACGAATATTCATTTTACAAGCAGTTATAATGCTCAATTTATTTTAAATATAGTTGATGAATATTTATCTTTTAAACAATTATAATGCTGAAATTTTTTCATGTATAGTACAAGGAGTTTTATTTATAATTGGTTATATGGCTTACTAGTTATAAATAAGAACTTATAAATAAATGAGTAAGTGTTAAATCTAAAGTAGTACAGTCGTACTCTTTAATAGTTGATGTACAGTATCTGGGCTAAACAATTCCTTCAGGGAGCGGAGGAATATATGAACTAGCCACCGATCTAACTCACTGTGTAAAAATAGTATAGACGAGAAGGAAAACTAGTTTGTTAGTTGTTTGTGGGAAACCACTCAGCGTACTATATTGAACAATGTTAAAGACTCGATGTGTGATAAGTTTAGAATGGTGAATACGTATGGTATTAAGGTGTTATCTAATGTTTGATTATGAGATTATATGTTAGATAATTTACTTATAAAGTAGTAGTATTATGAAGTATAATGTGATATACTAATTGCAATAATAATCTTATTAATGATAGGTCTTTGTATTAAAGATAAAACTATATTGCGTAGCAGTAAGCATCGATAAAGGTAAGTATCTAAACCATACGCACTACTTTTATTTTGTGCAAACATGTATATGTTATGCAAGTTCCCTAATTCAAACTCGAGTTATTATTTTTCAAGCATGGTAGTGGATAATTATTATTGATTATTCCACATCTAAGATTATTATTGAATAATCACATTTATTGTAAGTTTTCCTTAATTTAAACATGAGTTATTAATTTCAAAGCATGTTTGTAAATAATTATTGTTAATTATTCACATCCATAATGATTTTAGTTATTCGTTTATGCAAGTATCCCTACTCTATGCATTTACTTTATGCAAGAGATCTATAACTATGCAAGTATTCTAACCTTTGTATTTACTTTATGTAATGGTTCTTTGTGTAAGCAAGTATCTCTAACTTGTTTATTATTGAGCAAGTATCTCTAACTTGTTTATTATTGAGTCAGTATCTCTAACTTGTTTATTGTTGAACAAGTATTCTTAATTCATTTATATTCAAGCAAACTCTCGAATTTCATTCGATTCGTTTATTGTTTACTAGTATCTTATTGCTGTCTTCATATGATTCCTATATAATAAAAATTATTCTGTTCTTAAGCTATGTTTGGTTGTGCAAGTATCCTCATTTTTATAAACTATTGTATTTGAACAAGTATTCTTGAACTCAAAATTCTTTGACATTACAAGTTTTGATGCATACTATTCAATATTGGTATGAATCCATGGTTTAAAAGTTGTCTAAGCTATTTGACGCGACTAGACATAGTTTGAAATGTATAATTGAATATTATTATTTATGATAAAGTCGTCCAACTGAATTGCTTTAGTTCGGACTCCAGGTTGAGTATGAACATCCCAAAATTGAGAAATTTTTATGCGCCAAAGGCGGTTATGATGAACGCAAATGTCGTTCCAACATGTAGTGTTGATCAATACAGTGCATATGGGCTGATCACCCAATGTGTCTATAAGTCATGACGGTTTGCAGATGAATTTCTGTACAAACCTTTTCAAAATTGAAAGCAATGGTTCAAGGTCTATTGACCGCTCAACATTTATAATTACTATGTCGTTTCAAAATTGTAAACGGTTTGATATGTTGTTATGAATTGTTTCAAATGACTTCACAACTATTGATTCGTTGTAGAAGTATACTTCAAAGAAAACATTTATTTCTTTCAGCTGATGTTTATTATCTGTTATTACTTGCTGAAAAATTAAATGCTCATTCTTGCTTTAAATTAAATGTTTTCAGCTAAGTGTGATCGACCAGAAAGTTCTGGCAAGGACAAAGGAAAGGGAAAGATGAAGGAATAGTTATAAGGTGTTGATGGTAATAACTGGAGTTATGTATTGTGATATTATATGTTATCTATCATATAATAAAGTACTTAAGGGTCACCGTACCTGTGGATTAGTCAACTTTGATATAATTTTTAAGTTTATAATATATTAAGTAGTTGGAATGAATGGATATCGTGTAGCACCAAGTACGAGTTTCAAGTACCTAGATTTGGGGGCTTCACAGGTTGGTATCAAAGCTTTAGGTTAGAAACCTTAGGTGGGGATACCTTAGGCTATAACCTTAGACTAGGTAGAAACATTGAAAAATAAATAACTCAAATAGAGTTTAAAGGAGATGAATTAAAGAAATTCGTCGTAAAATGAAATAAAGGTAATTTATATGAAACTATTGTTTGTTATGTGTATATAATATGTACTAATCAGAAATAAAATTATGTGTAGATGACAGGCGAAAAAGGATTAGGAGACTCTCATAATGTGAAGAAAGAGCAAATCATTCTATCCGAGCCAATATCTAAGCCAATAGCTGAAATAGAGGCTCACATTGAAAACAACCCTGATGATGTGATCATTTTGAAAAATATAGTACCGGAACTAGTAACGGTGGTATTGATAGATAGTGATTCGGACACGGAAGTTGGAGCTGATCAGGCATCAACTGAAGTGCAGAATTTGAAGAATAAGGTTTCTTCTTTGGAAAAGTTGTGGGACATAAAAAAGTTACTATAGTGAATTGCAAAAGGCTTTAATCGAAATAATGGAAGAACAAGATAAGTTGAAGGTTCAAATTAATGAGATGGGAGCCAAATGTAGCATATCGTGTGCAGCTCCACGCCAGAAAGGGAAAAGAAAGATGGATGACCGTGATCTAAGAAAATTCTGATTATAACCAAGGGAACTTTAAAAAAATTAATAGGAAAGTGTACAAATTGTAAAAGGAAATATGAAGGTTTATGCAGGAAAAGGCAAAACGTATGCTACAATTGTGGACATAAGGGACATATCTTTCTTCATTGTCCCAATCCGAAGCAAGGTGTATGTTTTATATGTGGGTTGGTAGGTCACCAGGTGAAAGGTTGTCCAGGATCAAGGGAGGGTGTAGGAAACAAGTAGAATAAGTATTATATGATTATGTATGGTAGGAAATATGTGTATGATATGTCTATGTGTGTAATGTATTATCCAACTTTAGTATAAGTTGTAGCAGGGATTCCCTACTTTTGTTGTCACTAGGGAATGATAAATGTTTATAGCAATATTTGTGCTATATGATATGGGGTACTATGAACTCGTTGAATGAATATGAATATTTGTTTGAATAAGTAAATAAGTTTGCAGAAATAAGATAGTAAGTGTCTATTTGATTATTTGTTTGTCTGAGTTTAAGATCTCATGTTACATTTTAAATGTTAACACTTATACGATGAGGCATAAAATGTAAAATAAGAAAGAATAATTTAAGGTTTTGTTTAACCAAATAATGCCACCAAGGAGATGAAATCGAAACCAAAAAGCAGAAGAATCTGTTAATAACGTAGAAGGTCAAGCAAACCCAATGCAGAATCTTGCGAATATGTTGGCACAAGCCATGCAGAATGAAGCATCAGCAGCAAGGAATCGAACAAACAATCTATTGGCAAACTTCAATGACTTCAAGACAGTAGGACCGCTAGAATTTAGAGGGACAACTGACCCTATAGAAGCCCAAACTTAGGTGAAGGAGATGGAGAAGGCTTTTATTATTTCTAGGGTAGCGGAGGAGCAAAAGACAACTTTTTCCTGCCTATATGATGAAGGGGGGAGGCAAATTTCTGGTGGGAGAAAAATCAAACTAGAGCTGGAGAAGGAGTGGTAGCATAGATTAGGTTCAAGGATATTTTCTTCGAGAATTATTTCTCGTCCAGTATGCAAGCTAGGATGGAGGTTAGTTTTTTTTTAGAGTTGAAGTAGGAAAATATGTCTGTGTCAGAATACGCAGCTAAGTTTAATGAGTTAGCTAGATTTTCTCCACACCAAGTGGATACGGAAGCAAGGAAGGCAAGAAGGTTTGAGCAGGGCCTAAAACTCTGGTTCTACAATAAGATGGCGGTGTTGCAGATTAATTATTTTGGATCACTTTTGGAAAAGGCTATCATAGCCGAAAGAGAAAGTGAGGCCATGCGCCTCTACAATAAAGAAAAGAAGAATAAGGTTAAAATCGAGGGAGCTGTCAAAGTTGAGGGAAGCAATAGAAGTGGAAGTGGAAAAAGGAAGTGGAACAATTCTGGAAATATCGAAAATAGGCAAGGAGGTGTGGAAGCAGGGTGGGCAATATGGTAACTGTGGGAAAAATCACTCGGGTGAGTGTCTGAAGGGGAAGTTTGTGTGCTTTAAATGCAGGTATGAGGGACATATCTCTCCTAACTGCACCAATCTAAGGAAGAATAGAGAGTGTTTTATTTGTGGATTAATAGATCATATGGTGAGGGATTGTTTGAAAAGGAGAGCCGATAAGTGAAATGCGAATGTAGGGAAAAGTAGCGGAACGCAAGCAATAGCTGGTCCAACTCCACTAAATTAACCGACCGCAAGGACTTTCAATATAACGGTTCAAGATACAGTAGCAGCTGGAGGTGGAATTCCAGGTATGATTCCGATCAATGATATCAATATATATACTTTATTCGGATATAACCTATTTTCCTTACCATGAGTTTGTTAAGATAAGTACGTTTACCCTTGTGAACGTTAGGAACCCTTGAATATAGACATACGAAAGATAATTTCAAGAAAAGATTTATATTATAATAATAATTGATTAATAAAAGGATTTTGAAGGAGGAATTTGAGTTCCGTTGGGATCTCCCATAATTGGTGCAAGCAGACTGCGAGCGATGGATCAAGACGAGCAACAGTTCGGGACTCGTAATACGGAATCTTATAAGGAGGGGAGAATATAGTAATTCAATAAAAGATTTTAATAAATAAAAGTCTAAGAATAAACATAAAATTAAACATAAGGTAATTGTGATTCTGGGGATGGAATCCTTAAGGAAGGGAGAATGTAAGGAACGAGAATTTTATACGACTATAATTTTACGAAATAATTTTTTTATATTATTATTTTATTAATTATTATCATTATTGTTATCAGTAATATTTTGAGCATGCGTGATATGAATTTAGCAAGTTAGTCAATTTATTTATTAACTAAATGTCAAGGAGGTAAAGGTGAATAGTGGATCAAAACCCTAATTTGAATAAGGCTTTGTATATTAATACAATTATTATTATAATTTTATTTAAGATTATGTGTATGTACATTACGTGATTAATGTTAGGTACTGATTAGATGGAATGCAATTATGTAAACCTAATTAGGAAACCCTAATGTTTAATTAGGAATCCCTAATATACAGTTAGAATCCCTAATATTCGTTTAGAAACCCTAATTTAAGATTTAAAAACCCTAAACGTAATTCGCAAACCCTAATGCTAATTAGCAAATCTTAAGGGTTACAATTTAAGAAAAATATATGAAATGACTAAATTATCCTTAAAATTATTTGTGAAATGACCAAAATACCCTTTTCTCTTATTTTAATAAGGTAAATTTAGCCAATCCATATGAATTTAAATTGACCAATAAGAGAAGAGATGATGCAAGCGTGATATAAATACAACATCATCCTTAAAGAAACACAGATGATGCAAACATGATGTAAGCATGACATCAGCATTAAAGAAACACAAAGATGATGTCATCATGACGATGTCATCACGATGATGTTATCATGATGATGTCATCTGGTGGATATTTTGAGGGACTAAGGTGCAATTAATGAGGTACTAAAGTGTAATTAACCTAGGTACCAAATTGTAATAAGTCGGGTGCAAATTGTAATAAGCCGAGCCCCTAACGTGCAATTATCGAAACTATGTTTTTCTATAAATAGCAAGCCATTCTATTCATTTTCTTCACCAATTTACAAAGCAAAGTTATAATCCAGAATTAGAAAGAGAGAATTCTTGTGAGTTAGATTAATTTCAAGATTGCAAAGGATTAGTTAAAGCTTGCAACTTCAAGAGGTATTTACTCTAGTTGTTATTATTTTCATTCTTCTTTATATATTTAGTAAAAATATACTTTTATACGCAGTTATAATGCCCAAATTATTTTAAGTATATAGTAAAAGAGTCTTATTACAAGCAGTTATAATGTCCAATTTATTTCTCTTAATAAGTAGAAAATATACTTTTATAAGCAGTTATTATGTCTGATTTTCTTCAAGTATTTAGTACGAATATTCATTTTATAAGCAGTTATAATACTGCAATTATCTCAAATAAAATAGTCGAATATTCATTTTATAAGCAGTTATAATGCTCAATTTATTTCAAACATAGTAAACGAATATTCATTTTACAAGCAGTTATAATGCTCAATTTATTTTAAATATAGTTGATGAATATTCATTTTGTAAACAATTTTAATGCTAAAAAATTTTCATGTATAGTACAAGGAGTTTTATTTATAATTGGTTATATGGTTTACTAGTTATAAATAAGAACTTATAAATAAATGAGTAAGTGTTAAATCTAAAGTAGTACAGTCGTACTCTTTAATAGTTGATATATAGTATCTGGGCTAAACAATTCCTTCAGGGAGCGGAGGTATATACGAACTAGTTACCAATCTAACTCGTTGTGTAAAAACAGTGTAGATGAGACGGGAAACTAGTTTGTTGGTTATTTGTGGGAAACCACTCAGCGTACTATATTGAACACTGTTAAAGACACGATGTGTACTAAGTTTAGAATGGTGAATACGTATGGTATTAAGGTGTTATCTAATGTTTGATTATGTGATTACATGTTAGATAATTTAATAATAAAGTAGTAGTATTATAAAGTGTAATGTGATATACTGATTGCAAGAATAATCTTATTAATGATAGGTCTTTGAATTAAAGATAAAACTATATTGCGTAGCAGTAAGCAGTGATAAAGGCAACTGTATTTCTTTCAGCTGATGTTTATTATCTGCTATTACTTGCTGAAAAATTAAATGTTCATTCTTACTTTAAATTAAATATTTTCAGCTAAGCGTGATCGACTAGAAGGTTCTGGCAAGGACAAAGGAAAGGGGAAGCAAAAGGAATAGTTATAAGGTGTTGATGGTAATAACTGGAGTTATCTATTGTGATATTATATGTTATCTATCATGTAATAAAGTACTTAAGGGTCACCGTACCTGGGGATTAGTAAACTTTGATATAATTTTTAAGTTTATAATATATTAAATAGTTCGAATGAATGGATATCGTGTAGCACCAAGTACGGGTTTCAAGAACCCTGATTTGGGGGCGTTACACTAAGCATAAGAATCAAAGCAAGGGTATTTTAGTCTTTAATCTATTTCTTAATCTCCAAGCTTTAAGCTAATGGTTGTGGTTGATATTAGGTGTCAATATATGGCTGATAAGGCTCTCTTTTAGCACATGTTAAGAATCTAGCAAGTGATGACTCATAGATTTGGTCTTATCACCAAAAATGGAAGATAAAGGGTATTTTGGTAACTTCCCCCATACTAAGGGTAATTTAGTAATTTTCCAACTAATTTTAAGGGTAATTTAGTCATTTCACATACTTTTAAAAACTCTAATTTATATCTTAAGTTTTGATCATTAGGGTTTTGTTAATCGTAATTAGGGTTTAATGAACAAAAATTAGGGTTTTGTATTAAGGTTAGGGTTTCCTAATTCTCAATTAAGGTTTCCTTACAAATTTATTTTTTTATACTTATACATAGTATTAACCACATAACATTCAATATATAAAGTCATAAGTTCCTATTTATAACCCCGATTAATAATCAAAGCTCTATTCAAATTAAAGTTTTGATCAGTTATTCACTATTACCTGCTTTATTTTTCTTAGTCAACTTAAAATAAATAATTTGGATAGTCTGTTGAATTCATATCACGTATGCTCAAAAAAATTATAACCACAATAATGATAATAAAGAAAAAAAATTTTATTTGTAAAATATTTAATCATGTAAAATTCGTGGTCCTTACATTCTCCCCTCTTTATAAGGATTCTGTCCTCAGAATCACCATCACTGTATACTTAATTTATGTCTATCCTTCGACCTTTATTCCTTTTCCTATCCCATTAAGGAAAGAAATACACTTTGCCCAACCTAGGTTTTATTTGACTTGTCACGGCTCATAATTTTCTTAGTCAAAATTAACCTTTTATATTTACTTGGTAAATCATAATCTAGTTATCAACGGGACTCAAATTCTTTCTTCAAGATCCTTTTATTAACGAGTTATTTATCTTATCTATGTCTTTTCCTGAAATTTTCTTTCGTATGCCTATATTCAAGGGGTCTTAATGTTTATAAGGGTAAATGTATTTTTCTTAGCAAACTTACGGTATGTAAGAAAAATAGGTTATCCATTATATGGACAGGAACCTTTACCTAAGATCAAATCTTCTCAGTCTGCACAGGTCCATAGTTTATAATATGTTTATAATTAGGAACTCATTTATTCTCTTCAATATCTAGAATAGTTCAATGGATCTCGGACACGATTTTTTTTTCTTACCAAAATGTATTTTACACTTTCAAGTAAACACTTTTAAGAACATATGATTCTTAACCTTAAGCTCTCATGATTTTCTATTGATCCCGAGATGCTTATAATCTTTCGCATATAAACCTAATTATCTCTCTTTCTGTGGAACTACCTCGAATTTTAAAAATTTATTTTCCTCGACCTTATGTCTTTGTTTATGGGTGACATACTTAATCTTTACTGAGTTCCTAAGTGTGTTTAAAAACTCCTTCATATTTTGAATTTTACTGTGATTCTCAATCTGACACAATAACATACGAACTTTATACCTAGAGGTATTATTACTTGATCGATTATTTCTAGATTAAATTAATCTTAATAGGCAAGAAATTTAGGTTAATTTGGTGAAACAGTCAACTATTCCCAAATAATATTGTGGTATTTCTTATGTGACAAAAAAACCTATTACTAACTACATGATTATGTGTTCCAATCTTCACTCGAAAATTTATAAGGGTTGTATCAACAGACCTGGCTTTTGTGCTTAATTTTGACCATAAAACGTTTACTTACCCATTCCCTTGTATTTCTTTGATTCTGTCTTATTAAGGTCGAACTATTATCCATAGTAGGTAACCTTTGGGAAGAGTTAGTTGATACTCTTACCTTAATTTCAAGTTTATTAAACTCTTTTATCAGTAACTCGTTGTTTTATTATTACTTTTAACTTTTCTTGATTCTTTCGACTTTTAAAGCGTCTGTAATAACATTAGTTTTAATAAAATGGTATAAGATTTTTTAATCAATTTTTTTTTCTATCCCTTCGCCTCGATAATAGACCCATACTAGCCTTTCTAAAAAATATCTTTGTTTATATAATTGTTATACCCAATAGTTGTTTCAGTGAACAATCCCCGTTGCACACTATTTTTGATTTCGATGCATTTTATAAATTTTTTCATTTCTAAATGCAGTCAACCATTAACTTATGACTAACCAGTTTATCCCTAAAATTTCATTAAACTCTCTTAACTGAAAATTTATGTCCTTTAATCACTATACAATAATTTTTATATTTTTTTTAACGAAAACTATTTCTTTGTAAAAAGTTTCTATATCTATGTCTTCACATGACATCTTTTTATGTTTTTGGAAAAAAAACTAATAGATGTGAACGAACAATTCGTACCAGAGTTAAATATTCTATAAGTATTTAAAATATCGATTTGGGATAATACCTGTTACCACCTCTTGTGCAACAGCATCCCTCATTGTCATGTTAAAGGTTATAACGCTTTTGGACGACTCTGACCAACCTCTCCTGCTACTGCTGTCTTGGGGTTACTTTTGAAGTTTTGATTTCCCCCTATGTTTGGATTTCTGGGTTTTGGACAAAATTTAGCAATGTGTCCCTCCACCCCACATTTAAAACATTTAATCTTGTTGTTCCTATTATTATTACTATGCTTCTTTTGTGGGCAACTATTTAAGTAATGTATACCTTCTCCACAATTAAAACACTTCTTTCCCATGAAATAACATACTCCTCCATGCTTTCTTTCGCAAATATGACAACCTTCCTTCCTTTTACTAGTGCTATTATTTTCTTCCTTGCTGATTGCGTTGTTGAAATTATTGCCCCCTTTTCCAGAGTTATTAGGAAAAATGACATCCCTCTTCCTTTTGTTATTCCTCTTCTTTTGACATATCCGTAATACTACATTATCTGGTTCATCGGTATTCTTTAACTCAGGTGATCCTGCTAACTTAAAGTTTAAGGTAATACTTAGAGTATTGGATTCAGCTTGTGGTGGATTCTCAGACCTCCTCTGTAAGGCTTCTAACAAAATATTTACCAACTGTTGGGTTGAATTCGGCTCTAATTGTTTCACGTCGATCTCTGCTTGTGATCTTCCGTGTGTTGCCATTTATCTAACAATAACAAATAACTAAGTATAAATACAAGTACAACAAATAATTCGGTTATACAAACATAATTTGTACGTCACATACTTGACTAGTGTTTATATAATATTACTAGCTTCCTTGAAGAACATATTACACACAGATGTATATTCACTCATAAGACATTATCATATCTTTCTTATTATTCTCACTATTACCAAATTTCTAATACTCAAACTTCATCTTATATTATTTCACTTCTTTCACCTGCCTTCTCATTAGAACGACACCTTCTGCCTTTTTTACATACGTCTGTATGCATCTTCCCACAATTCTTCTATTTTCTTTTGTTTACTTTCTGAGTTTCCTATCACTGTTATTCCATATTTTCTTTCCCCTCATTACTCTGAGTTTTACATTGTATTTCAAATCAAATCTCCACAATCCGTTTCCTAAATATAGCATGCTCTTCTGTTTCTTCTTTTTCTGTTGTTCCCCCCTTCTAGCTTTATATAATCCCAATTTGTGACTCCCTCTTCAATTAGCTCCAACTCCGGTACTCTTCATGAGCACTCTCTAAATCTACCATAGGTTTGTCTTCTACAGCTTCAAACATTTTTATAAGCTACTTCTGTTGGCACTTCTCCTATCCTACCCTTTGGATCATTCTCTATTAGCCCAACTGATTTTGGTTTAGATACCAGCTCAAACGGAACGACCAATTCCTCACTCACTTATGTGAATATCCTAAAATTATTTATTTTTGAACAACTATATTAACTTGATTAGCACCTCATATACATTGTATACACATAGCAAATAATAGTTTTTTTAAGTTAGTTTTTATCTTATTCCACGATGAATTTCCTCAATTCATCTCCTATAAACTCTTTTTGAGTTTATCTTTTTACTAACTTTTCTACTACTCTTATTCCCCTAAGGTTATAGCCTAAGGTGTCCTGACCTAAGGTTTCTAACCTATAGCTCTAATACCAAATTGTTGATCCACCAAATTCTCTACACTCCATGTAGCAGATTTGGTGCTCACGTAAATATTTCATATGGTAATAATTCCAATCAATCCAAGATTCACAGTATTCCACAATGAACAGTAGTTCTTGTTAGAACATTTACTATGTTTGGATACCCTCACTTGGATGAATAGGTTTATAATCTCACGGATATTTCTTTCATATCAATAATTCCTATCTATCTGACATTCGCAGTATTAATGCTAGGATCGTTCTTGGAACTGAGGGGCGCGACCTCAATGCGTCAGAGAACCCCTAAGATCTTTCAATACTCCCATTCAGATGTATAGTTCATATAGATACTGTACTTCTTTCTATTTTCTAGAAAATAAAAAAAACTAAGTAATTGGCAAAAGATAATAATGTACTACATATTCTTAAATTTTATTACAATAAATCATAACTTACTATTACATCAGAGGTTTCAAAGATGTAATCAAAATTTAACTTAACAGAGTTTTTCTATCCACATGATTGAGTTCTGAAACTCCCGTTATGTCAATCAAAGCTGCAAAGGAAAAGAATAATTGCAAGGATGAGCTTTACAAAGCTCAGCAAGTTTGTAACAAGTTATACTTTATACTCACAATGAATCTGAATTGAATGAACATATAGTTCAGAGTTTTTTTATATATATATACTGAGGTTTGATCTGCCAAACCACACACATTACGAGTTTCTGTCAGTCATATAGACTAGCAACCCGAGTTGATTTAGTTAACCACACCGCCCTCCTAACAGTCATAAAGACTTTTAGGAGTTCTGTTCGGATATCTTAAAAGAGATCAGCCTAATCATATCCTAGGAGTATGCATATCATCCTACCAGTCTGACAAGGTCAGTGCTATAATTGCCTGTAAATATAACTCTCGGTCAGTGTTATAACTGCCGGTTCTAATAGTATCAGTATATATATCTGTATCAAACAATATTGGTTTTACCATAGTCTATGGTTTGATATCAAATCAAACACATTTTACGCAAATAATAGTTTATATGATTTGGTTATGCTTGAACAAAAAGCCATAACCATTTTAATAACAGAAATCATGAATAACGTTTAAAATAAGTTCTCATGGCATCAATATAAGAATTACATTTAATACAAAATTAAATGTAGTTTGAAAACTTGCATTGCCCGTCGATTACTGCTACGCAATCTAATTTAATCTCTTATATAAGACCTATCATTGTTAAGATCGATCTTCCAATCAGCATATAATATTATATCTCATAATACCACTACTTCATAAATAAATTATCTAACATTTAGCCATATAATCAAATATCAGATAAGTCCTTAACTTATTAGAAATATTATCGTCCTTTGATAATATTTTAATCACTTAATCATCATCTTAAAATTTTGTCACATATTATTAATCACTTAATAATATCTTATTCACTTCTTAATATTATTAACCATTTAATAATATCTTAGTCACTTACAAATATTATTAACCCGTTAATAATATTTTAATCACTTACTAATATTATTAATTATTTAATAATATCTTAATTAAGTTATAATATTATTAATTATTTAATAATATTTTAATTTAACTTTAATCTAACATTATTAATCATTTAATAATAATATTTTAATTTAACTTTAATCTAATATTATTAATCTTTTAATAATATTTTAATCATTTATTAAACGTATAAATAATTAATTTTAATTATTTATCCTTTACTAATTCATTTATTTATTAAACCTAAAATGCCATAAATATAAAAACTTATCAAAAATGACCAAAATACCCTCCTCAAATATGATCCTATCATTTTAAGGGTCTTTTGTCAAGAAAATCACATTTATACAAATTTTAACCTCGCATAACTTATTATTCTCATTTATTCATAACTCAAAAAATTATATGAAAAATACCAAAACTGATCCAAAAAATTTTCTTTTCTAGGATTTTATAGAATAGGGTTTCCTTATGAACATATATTGTTTTTGGAATTTTCCAATGTCGTTTACTATTTTTAAATGGTCCAAAATAGTCCAAAATTGTAACATTTATTAAAAACGTTTCTTTTATCCAAAAATTCTGAAATTTAAGCAATAGATACATATCATCAAGCACAGCCTCCTGTAAATATTTCATATTTTTCTGAGTTGTAGATTTTGAGTTCTTTTAATTTCCTTTTGAAATTGCATTTTCTTGTACAGACTAGATCTCCACTTCTGGACATCGAAACATTCCCGTTTTTGGACAGAACCTATTTAACTTGATATACTATCATACCCAAAAAAAACCCAAAATTTTTAGAGCATCAAAATTGGCCGAAAAAGCCCTCTTAGTAAACTTGCCAGAAAACCCTAAGGGGTTTCCAGATTTTTCTACTAGCAGGATAGTTTATCCAAAAATGATGTCTCGGTTTGCTCGTTTAATATTTTTGAGTGCTACCACTTGAGTTCATCAGATAACTTATGGATCTAACTCACCACTTTGACGGATCTCAAAAATAAGTTATAGATTTCAAATGGTAAGGCTTCAAAGTGGACTGAAAATTTGGATTTTTGAGTGTGAAAATTGTTTTGATTTTTCTTCTTTGTTCAAGCTCTTCAACTCTAACAATGGCTAGATCTAAGCATGAAACATCATATATCATGTAGATCTACCCTCATATGGTTTAAGATCTTAAGCTCAACACTTGATCTAAAACAACCATAACAAAGCATATTAAACTAGCTAGGGTTTTGACTTTAGGAGATTTTTATACCTTTAGAATGCTTGCTCTTGATTTCTTCTTCCTTTCTTCTCTTCTTTTCTTTTCTCTTCTCCTCTCTCTCTCTCTCTCTTACCTCTCTCTTTCTTTTGTTTGCAATTTTGAAGTAAGAAAACTTATTTGCTAAAGAAATGAGACTATTATAATCTAGTAAAAATATATACTTACAACTACTATAAGTATATATTTTATACTATCATCATTCTTATCTATTCTCTCATCTTACTTGTAATTTAAGAAAAATAGTGTGGCTAAGTGAGGGAGTGACACCTAAAGAAGTTAACCAAAAATTTGGAGAAAATGATTAACATCACATGCTCTCTTTTTCTCCTTGTGTGGTTGGATTCATCTCACCCAAAATTGCCCCCTTTTTGATTTATTTTATTTGCCAAATTTTGCTTAATCAAATGACATAAAAGTCCCTCACTAGAAAAGGTCAAAATAGTCATTCCACTATCTCTTAGAAATTTTCTAAAAATTTTCTTCTACGACATATTCGTCGTTAGCAATTTTTATCAAAGGTATAATGGTTATTTGGCCATTTTCTAGGAAAATTCCTAGAAATTTTCTTCTAAGATACAAGGTTCATTAGTGAGATTCTTCAAAGGTAATTTGGTCATTTAATCATTCAATAGGAAATTTCCTAGAAATTTCGTACAAGGAGACTATAGTTATTATTAATTTTCTCTTGGGATAAAATAGTTATTTCATCATTACTAGGAAACTTCCTAGCAATTTCCTCCTAGGACTCAATTATAACTGATATTGAGTGTGAAAATTGTGTAGCTAAGAATTGGCTAAGCATAAGAATCAAAGTAAAGGTATTTTAGTCTTTAATCCATTTCTTAATCTCCAAGCTTTGATCCAATGGTTTTGGTTGATATTAGGTGTCAATATATGGCTGATAAGGCTCTCTTTTAGCACATGTTAAGAATCTAGCAAGTGATGACTCATAGATTTGGTCTTATCACCTAAAATAGAAGATAAAATGTATTTTGCTAATTTCACCTATAATAAGGGTAATTTAGTAATTTTCTAATTAATTTTAAGGGTAATTTAGTCATTTCACATACTTCTAGAAACTCTAAAATTTATCTATTAAGTTTTGATCATTAGGGTTTTGTTAATCGTAATTAGGGTTTAATGAACTAAAATTAGGGTTTTGTATTAAGGTTATTTTAATTCTCAATTAGAGTTTCCTAACAAGATTTCTACAAATGTATTTCTTTATATTTATACATAGTATTAACCACATAACATTTAATATATAAAGTAATAAGTTCCTATTTATAACCCCGATTAATAATCAAAGCCCTATTCAAATTAAGGTTTTGATCAGCTATTCACTATTACCTCATTTACTTTTTTTATTAGTCAACTTAAAATAAATAATTTGGATAGTCTGTTGTATTCATATCATGTATACTCAAAATAATTATAGCCATAATAAAGATAATAAAGAAAAAAAATTGATTGTAAAATATTTAATCATGTAAAATTCCCGATCCTTACATTCTCCCCTTCTTATAAGGATTCCGTACTCGGAATCACCATCACTGTATACTTAATTTATGTCTGTCCTTCGACCTTTATTCCTTTTCATATCCCATTCAGGAACGAAAAACTCTTTGCCCAGCCTAAGTTTTATTTGACTTGTCATGGCTCATAATTTCCTTAGTCGAAATTAACCTTTTATATTTACTTGGTATATCATAATCTATTTATCAATGGGAGTCAAATTCTTCCTTCAAGATCCTTTTATTAACGAGTTATTTATCTTATCTATGTCTTTTCCTAGAATTTTCTTTCGTATGCCTATATTCAAGGGGTCCTAATGTTTACAAGGGTAAATGTATTTTTCTTAGCAAACTTACGGTACGTAAGAAAAATAGGTTATCCAATATATGGACAGGAACCTTTACATAAGATGAAATCTTCTCGGTCTGCACAGATCCATAGTTTATAATATGTTTATAATTAGGATATCATTTATTCTCTTCAATATCTAGAATGGTTCAATAGATCTCAGACACGATTTTCTTTTCTTACCAAAATATATTTTACACTTTCAAGTAAACACTTTTAAGAACATATGATTCTTAACCTTAAGCTCTCATCATTTTCTATTGATCCTGAGATGCTTGTAATCTTTCGCATATAAACCTAATTATCTCCCTTTTTGTGGAACTACCTCGAATTTTAACAATTTATTTTTCTCGACCTTGTTTCTTTGTTTATGGGTGCCATACTTAATCTTTACTGAGTTCCTAAGTATGTTTGAAAACTCCTTCATATTTTGAATTTTACTCTAACTCTCGATCTGACACTATAAAACACGAACTTTATACCGAGAGGTATTATTACTTGATCGATTATTTCTAGATTAAATTAATCTTAATAGGCAAGAAATTTAGGTTAATTTGGTGAAATAGTCAACTATTCCCAAATAATATTGTGGTATTTCTTATGTGACAAAAAAACGTATTACTAACTCCATGACTATGTGTTCCATTCTTTACTCGGAAACTTATAAGGGTTGTATCAACACACCTGGCTTTTGTGTTTAATTTTAACCATAAAATGTTTACTTACCCATTCCCTTGTATTTCTTTGATTCTGTCTTATTAAGGTCGAACTAGTATCCATAACAGGTAACCTTTGGGTAGAGTTAGTTGATAGTCTTACCTTAATTTCATGTTTATTAAACTATTTTATCAGTACCTTGTTGTTTTATTATTACTTTTAACTTTTCTTGATTCTTTCGACTTTTAAAGCGTCTGTAATAACATTAGTTTTAATAAAATGGTATAAGGTTTTTCAATCAATTTTTTTTTCTATCCCTTCACCTCGATAATAGACCCATACTAGCCTTTCTAAGAAATTTTTCTGTTTATATAATTGTTATACCCAAGAGTTGTTTCAGTGAACAATCCCTATTGCACACTATTTTTGATTTCGATGCATTTTATAATTTTTTTCATTTCTAAATGCAGTCAACCATTAACTTATGAATAACCAGTTTATCCCTAAAATAACATTAAACTCTTTTAACTGAAATTTTTTGTCCTTTAATCACTATATAATAATTTTTATATTGTTTTAACGAAAACTATTTCTTTGTAAAAAGTTTCTATATCTATGTCTTCACATGACATCTTTTTATGTTTTTAGAAAAAAAACTAATAGATGTGAACGAAACAATTCGTACCAGAGTTAAATATCCTATAAGTATTTAAAATATCGATTTGGGATAATACCTGTTAGCACGTCTTGTGCAACAGCATCCCTCATTGTCACGTTAAAGGTTCTAACGCTTTTGGACGACTCTGACCATCCTCTCCTGCTACTGCTGTCTTGGGGTTACTTTTGAAGTTTTGATTTCCCCCTATGTTCGAATTTCTAGGTTTTGGACAAAATTTAGCAATGTGTCCCTCCACCCCACAGTTAAAATATTTAATCTTGTTGTTCCTATTATTATTACTATGCTTCTTTTATGGGAAACTATTTGAGTAATGTCCACCTTTTCCACAATTAAAACACTTCTTTCCCATGAAATAACATACTCCTCCGTGCTTTCTTTCGCAAATATGACAACCTTCCTTCCTTTTACTGGTGCTATTATTTACTTCCTTGTTGATTGCGTTGTTGAAATTATTTCCCCCTTTTCCAGAGTTATTAGAAAAAATGACATCCCTCTTCCTTTTGTTATTTGTCTTCTTTTGACATATCCGTAATACTACATTATCTGGTTCATCGGTATTCTTTAACTCAGGTGGTCCCGCTAACTTAAAGTTTAAGGTAATACTTAGAGTATTGGATTCAGCTTGTAGTGGATTCTCGGACCTCCTCTGTAAGGCTCCTAACAAAATATTTACCAACTGTTGGGTTGAATTCGGCTCTAATTGTTGCACGTCGATCTCTGCTTGTGATCTTCCATGTGTTGCCATTTATCTAACAATAACAAATAACTAAGTATAAATACAAGTACAACAAATAATTCGGTTAAACAAACAGAGTTTGTACATCACATACTTGACTAGTGTTTATATTATAGTACTAGCTTCCTTGAAGAACACATTACACACAGATGTATATTTATATATTCATTCATAAGATATTATCATATCTTTCTTATTATTCTCACCATTACCAGATTTCTAATGCTCAAACTCCATCTTATATATTTTCACTTCTTTCACCTACCTTCTCATTAGAATGATACCTTCTGCCTTTTCTATATACGTCTGTATGCATCTTCCCACCGTTCTTCTATTTTCTTTTGTTTACTTTCTGAGCTTCCTATCACTGTTATTCCACATTTTCTTTCCCCTCATTACTCTGAGTTTTACATTGTATTTCAAATCTCATCTCCTCAATCTATTTCCTAAACATGGCGTGTTCTTCTATTTCTTCTTTTTCTGTTGTTCCCCCCTTCTAGCTTTATATAAGCCCAATTGGGATTTGAGTCTCCCTCTTCACTTAGCTCCAACTCAGGTACTCTTCATGAGCACCCTCTAAATCTACCATAGGTTTGTCTTCTACAGCTTCAAACATTTTTATAAGCTACTTCAGTTGGCACTTCCCATATTCTACCCTCTTGATCATTCTCTATTGGCCCAACTATTTCTGGTTTTGATACCAGCTCAAACGAAACGACCAATTCCTCACTCACTTATGTGAATATCCTTAAATTATTTATTTTCGATCAACTATATTAACTTGATTAGCACCTCATATACATTGTATACACATAGCAAACAATAGTTTTCTTTAAGTAAGTTTTTATCTTATTTTAGGATGAATTTTCTCAATTCATCTCCTATAAACTGTTTTTAAGTTTATCTTTTTACTAACTTTTCTACTACTCTTATTCCTCTAAGGTTATAGCCTAAGGTGTCCTCACCTAAGGTTTCTAACCTATAGCTCTGATACCAAATTGTTGATCCCCCAAATTCTCTACACTTCATGTAGCAGATTTGGTGCACACGTAAATATTCCATAAGATAATAATTCTTATCAATCTAAGATTCGCAGTATTCCACAACGAATAGTAGTTCTCGTCAGAACATTTATTGTGTTTGGATACCCTCACTTGGATGAATAGGTTTATAATCTCACGGATATTTCTTTCATATCAATAATTCCTATCTATCTGACATTCGCAGTATTAATGCTAGGATCGTTCTTGGAACTGAGGGGCGCGACCTTAATGCATCAGAGAACTCCCAAGATCTTTCAATACTCCCATTCAGATGTATAGTTCATATAGATACTGTACTTCTTTTTTATTTTCTAGAAAATAAAAAAAACTAAGTAATATGCAGAAGATATAAATGTACTACATATTCTTAAATTTGATTACAATAAATCCCAACTTACAATTACATCAGAGGTTTCAAAGATGTAACCAAAACTTCACTTAGCAGAGTTTTTCTATCCACATGATTGAGTTCTGAAACTTCCTTTATGTCAGTCAAAGCTACAAAGGAAAAGAATAATTGCAAGGATGAGTTTTAAAAAGCTCAGCAAGTTTGAAACAAGTTATACTTTATAATCACAATGAATCTGAATTGAATGAACACATAGTTCAGAGTTTTTCCATATATATATATATACTGAGGTTTGATCAGCCAAACTACACACATTACGAGTTTCTGTCAGTCATATAGACTTAGCAATCCGAGTTGATTTAGTCAACCACACCGCCCTCCTAACAGTCATAAAGACTTTTTAGGAGTTCTGTTCGGATATCTCAAAGGAGATCAGCCTAATCATATCCTAGGAGTATGCATATCATCCTACCAGTTCGACAAGGTCAGTGCTATAATTGCCTATATATATAACCCCCGGTCAGTGCTATAACTGCCGGTTTTAATAGTATCAGTATATATATCTGTATCAAATAATATTGGTTTTACCACAGTCTATGCTTTGATATCAAATCAAACACATTTTACGCAAATAACAGTTTATATGATTTGGTTATGCTTGAACAAAAAGCCATAACCATTTTAATAACAGATATCACGAATAACGTTTAAAACAAGTTCACATGGCATCAATATAAGAATTACATTTAATACAAAATTAAATGTAGTTGGAAAACTTGTCTTGCCCGTCGATTACTGCTACGCAATCTAATTTAATCTCTTATATAAGACCTATCATTGTTAAGATTGATCTTCCAATCAGCATATAATATTATATCTCATAATACCACTACTTCATAAATAAATTATCTAACATTTAGCCATATAATCAAATATCAGATAAGTCCTTAACTTATTAGAAATATTATCGTCCTTTGATAATATTTTAATCACTTAATCATCATCTTAAAATTTTGTCACATATTATTAATCACTTAATAATATCTTATTCACTTCTTAATATTATTAACCATTTAATAATATCTTAGTCACTTACAAATATTATTAACCCATTAATAATATTTTAATCACTTACTAATATTATTAATTATTTAATAATATCTTAATTAATTTATAATATTATTAATTATTTAATAATATTTTAATTTAACTTTAATCTAACATTATTAATCATTTAATAATAATATTTTAATTTAACTTTAATCAAATATTATTAATTATTTAATAATTATTTTATTTTATTTTATTCCAAATTTTGTTAATTACTTAATAATATCTTAATCTAATATTATTAATCTTTTACTAATATTTTAATCATTTATTAAACGTATAAACAATTAATGTTAATTATTTATCCTTTACAAATTTATTTATTTATTAAACCTAAAATGCCATAAATATAAAATTTTATCAAAAATAACCAAAATACCCTCCACTAATCTTATCCTATCATTTTAAGGGCCTTTTGTCAAGAAAATTATATTTACACAAATTTTAACCTCACATAACTTATTATTCTCATTTATTCATAACACAAACAATTATATGAAAAATACCAAAAATATTTTGAAAATTTTTCTTTTCAGGGATTTTACAGAATATGGTTCCCTTATGAACATATATTGTTTTTGGAATTTTCCAATTTTGTTTACTATTTTTAAATGGTCCAAAATAGTCCAAAATTACAACATTTATTAAAATATATTTTTTTCCAAAAATTCTAAAATTTAAACAGTAGATACATATCATCAAGAACTGCCTCCTGCAAATATTTCATATTTTTCTGAGTTGTAGATTTTGAGTTCTATTAATTTCCTTTTGAAATCGCATTTTCTTACACAGACATCCACTTCTGGACATCGAAACATTCCCATTTTTGGACAGAACCTATTTAACTTGATATACTATCATACCAAAAAAATCAAAATTTTTAGAGCATCAAAACTGGCCGAAAAAGCCCTCTCTCTCTCTCTCTCTCTCTCTCTCTCTTACCTCTCTCTTTCTTTTGTTAGCATTTGGAAGTAAGAAAACTTATTTACTAAAGAAATGAGACTATTATAATCTAGTAAAAATATATACTGACAACTACTATAAGTATATTTTTTTCTCCCATCATCATTCTTATCTCTTCTTTCATCTTACTTGCAATTTAAGAAAAATAGTGTGGCTAAGTGAGGGAGTGACACCTAAAGAAGTTAACCAAAAATTTAGGGAAAATGATTAACATCACATGCTCTCTTTTTCTCCTTGTGTGGTCGGATTCATCTCCCCCAAAATAACCTCCATTTTGATTTATTTTATTTACTAAATTTTGCTTAATCAAATGACATAAAAGTCCCTCACTAGAAAAAGGGCAAAATGGTCATTCCACCATCTCTAGGAAATTTCATTCTAGGACATATTCATCATTAGCAATTTTTATCAAGGGTATAATGGTTATTTGACCATTTGCTAGAAAACTTCCTAGAAATTTCCTTTTAGGATACAAGGGTCATTAGTGAGATTCGTCAAAGGCAATTTGGTAATTTAATCATTCAATAGGAATTTTTCTAGAAATTTCCTACAAGGACACTATAGTTATTATTAATTTTCTCTTGGGGTAAAATAGTCATTTCATCATTACTAGGAAACTTCCTTGCAATTTTCTCCTAGGACTCAATTATAACTGATATTGAGTGTGAAAATCGTGTAGCTAAGGATTGGCTAAGCATAAGAATCAAAGTAAGGGTATTTTAGTCTTTAATCTATTTCTTAATTTCCAAGCTTTGATCCAATGGTTGTGGTTGATATTAGGTGTCAATATATAGCTGATAAGGCTCTCTTTTAGCACATGTTAAGAATCTAGCAAGTGATGACTCATAGATTTGGTCTTATCACCTAAACTGGAAGATAAAGGGTATTTTTGTAATTTTTCCTATACTAAGAGTAATTTAGTAATTTTCCAATTAATTTTAGAGGTAATTTAGTCATTTCACATACTTCTAGAAACTCTAAATTTATCTCTTAAGTTTTGATCATTAGGGTTTTGTTAATCGTAATTAGGGTTTAATGAACAAAAATTAGGGTTTTATATTAAGGTTAGGGTTTCCTAATTCTCAATTAAGGTTTCCTTACAAATTTATTTGTTTATACTTATACATAGTATTAACCACTTAACATTCAATATATAAAGTTATAAGTTCCTATTTATAACCCCGATTAATAATCAAGGCCCTATTCAAATTAAGGTTTTGATCAGCTATTCACTATTACCTCCTTTACTTTTCTTAGTCAACTTAAAATAAATAATTTGGCTAGTCTGTTGAATTCATATCGCGTATACTCAAAATAATTATAACCACAATAATGATAATAATAAAAAAAAATTATTCGTAAAATATTTAATAATGTAAATTTTTGGTCCTTACACCTAGGGAAAGCATCTCCTGACCGACCGCCATTACTTTTGGAGATATTCAGGGTCTCAATGTTGGTGCACCCATATAATGGTATTGAGGAATGCTTACTTTGAAGGCTTGAAAGCTAGCAGGCTCAATACCCTCGTTCAAGCTGATCATGGGCATATCTCCCGGAGTATGGATCGGGTATTCAGGTTCGGCGCTTACAATGACCAAGTTGCCATTGATAATATACTTTAATTACTGGTGAAGGGTGGACGGAACGGCTCCAACCATATGAATCCATGGTCGCCCCAACAACAAGTTATACCCAGTAATAATGCTCAATACTTGGAAAGATATTTTGAAGGTTGTCGACGTCGGGAAAAATCTTTGGCGATCCCTTTTCCCTATGTGTTTCTATCCTTTATGCCCTCTATTTGATTTGCTTGATCTGAAGGGTGAACTTTTAGGAAAAGGCCGACATATAATGTCGACAATTTGAAAAGTTTGATTTTACAGAGTCGCTAGTTGGTATGTTTCAAAAAGGTTGTACCAACTCAACTGAGTTTTATTTGAAAAGTTTTGCAAGTAGGCCCAATTACTAGACTCTGTTTAACTTGGCCTTGGAAACCGATATTCATAGAGTTCGGGGGCTTGATTAAGCGGGGGGAAGTGCTAGGCACCCCCTGACTTTCGTGAAACACGGTTACCGCATCTTTTCAATTTTCCTAATTGATTTGCAATGTGTTTGTGTGTGCTTGCAGTAATTGGGCCTAATTACTTTATTTGGAAGTAGTGATGTGCTTCGTTGGATCTATATATGAAGGGTTTGATTTAATGAAAAAGTTCATTTTTAGACAAGATATAAAAGTGATGTTTTGAAAGATGATTTTCAAACCCTTTCGCTAACATAGGAATTGAAGCCTTTTGATACTTTCATTTTATTCTGCCTTCGGCTGATTTTGATTTTTATTTTCGGGATGCGAAGCATCCTCGACCAAATAATATATATACAAGTTTCGGGCTCCTTATTGGCATGAAAGTCATCGAAGTGACTCGAGCACCACAAACCACAATTTTAGTATGTTGAGACCTTAAATCCGGATAACCGTTTTAAGGTCCCTCTAATTTACATTTACAAAAGATTTGCAAGCCGTATTTACAGTTCAAATTTGTCCATCGTGGGAATCCAATATAGATCCATGTGATTAATCGTAGATCCCATGATTCCTAGGCTCACAGAATATTATCAAAAAGCCTGCACATCAGAGATATTGAAATAAAATACAAATTAAAATCTAGATGTCGCAAGACAAAGGATTCAGCAGTTAAATCCTTGCATGCACGTAGCTAAAGCTTCCCGTTTCCTCTAGATATGGATCTAGAGTCGCATAGTTGCTTTAATATTTACAAAACTAGAAAGAAAACTAGATTTAAATAAATCTTAGCCATTCTAGCTCAGCGGTTCCAGTTTGACAACTTTTGAACTAGTTAAAAGTTAGATATGGCTAGATTTAGATAAATCTAATCAATAAACTTTACATGAGAACAGATTTACATCAAATAAACAGATAAAACAGATACTTAATCACATTGAATAAATAAGATATATATATATATATATATATACATTAAAGTTGAAAAGAGCCACAGATTTCCAATCTAGGCGTGATTGATTATTGTAAATATATATATATATATATATATATATATATATATATATATATATATATATATATATAGGGGTTCAATCCATGGCAACCGGTTGCCATGGATACTATTCAACAACCAATATATCCACCGTTGATTAAGTTAATGAATGGCTGAGATTAAAAAAAAAAAAAAAAAAAAAAAAGCCGCTACTTGGAGTAGCGGCTTGCTAAAAAAAAAAAAAAAAAAAAAAAATTTTAAGGTGACCGCTACTCATAGTAGCGGCTTACCTTTTGTAATTTTGTCCCATTTTGATTGTCTCCATACAAGTTGCCAAATATTATTAATAATAAAATAAATATTATTACAAAATAATATCACTAAAACCTACAACAAAGTAAAAAATAATATTTATTTTATTATTACTAAAATTTTATTATAATAAAATTACAAAAATAATATTATTGAATATTAATAATAATATTATTACAAAAATATTATTATAACAATATTAACTAATATTTTTAATATTAAAATTACAAAAATAATATTATTGAATATTAATAATAATATTATTACAAAAATATTATTATAATAATATTAACTAATATTATTAATATTAACTTATTAAAAATATTAGTTAATATTATTATAATAATATTTTTGTAATAATATTATTATTAATATTCAATAATATTATTTTTGTAAGTTTATTATTAATATTATAATAAAATTACAAAAATAATATTATTGAATATTAATAATAATATTAATAATAAAATAAATATTATTTTTATAATTTTATTATAATAAAATTTTAGTAATAATAAAATAAATATTATTTTTTACTTTGTTGTAGGTTTTAGTGATATTATTTTGTAATAATATTTATTTTATTATTAATAATATTTGGCAACTTGTATGGAGACAATCAAAATGGGACAAAATTACAAAAGGTAAGCTGCTACTATGAGTAGCGGTCACCTTAAAATTTTTTTTTTTTTTTTTTTTTTTAGCAAGCCGCTACTCCAAGTAGCGGCTTTTTTTTTTTTTTTTTTTTTTTTTTAATCTCAACCATTCATTAATTTGATCAACGGTGGATATATTGGTTGCTGAATAGTATCCATGGCAACCGGTTGCCATGGATTGAACCCCATATATATATATATATATATATATATATATATATATATATATATATTAAAGCGAGAAAAAGCCACGGATTAGCAATCCAAGCTAACTGTGACAACCCGAGAAATTATAAGATTAATAAAATCTTAAATGATTAAATAAAGGTTAAATAATAATACTTAGAGTAGAAATAGAGTTATGGATTTAAAATTTTTTGTGAAAGACTAATATAATTGTGTGATTATATATGTGTACAGTATGTGGTTAAGGGTTAAGTATGAATCAGATAAAGGGTAATATGGGAAAATCCTAATGTTATATTAAGAACTTTAATATTCATATAAGAAACCCTAACTATTGATTTGAAACCCTAGTTTAGTTGATGAAAACCCTAACCCTAATTAGGTATAAGGATTTGATAGTTAATACAGTTATTATAATTGTATCTATGATTGTGTGTTTGTATAGTAAGGTATTAATGATCAAATGATCAAATGTTGATCAGATAAGGTATAACCTTAGTAAACCCTAATGGTAGATTAGAAACCCTAATCTACAGTTAGGAAACCCTAATTTCTTATTCGGGAATCCTAAACCCCTAATTTGTAAACCTTAATAGTAATTAGCAAATCCTAATATTATTTATCAAACCCTAAGGGTTAAATTTTAAGGAAAACATAGGAAATGACTGAACTATCCTTAAAATTGTGTGAGAAATTATTAGAATACCCTTTTGGAGGCGAAATGACCAAATTACCTTTAAAATTATCTGGGAAATGACCAAAATACCCTCCAATCCATGTGAACTTAAATCAACCAATCAGAGAAGTGATGATGCAAGCATGACATCATCCTTAAAGAAACACAGATGAAGCAAACATGACATCAGCATTAAATAAGCATAAAAGATGATGTCATCATGATGATGTCATCATGTTGTCACCCAGGGACTAAGGTGCAATTAATAAGGTACTAAAGTGTAATTAACCAGGGTACTAAACTGTAATAAATCGGGGGCAAACTGTAAAAAGCCGAGCCCCTAACGTGCAATTATTGAAACTATGTTTTCCTATAAATAGGAGCCTTTTCTCTTCATTTTTTTTCAAAAACCAAAATGGAGTTAGAGAGATAAAGAGGAGAATTTTGGCTAGAGAGAGAAAGAGAGGAAAGTTTTTAAGTTTCAAGATTTCAAAGGATTAGTTAAAGCTTGCAACTCCAAGAAGTATTTACTCTTGTAGTTATTATGTTCATTATTCTTTATATATTTAGTAAAAAAAATATACTTTTACAATCAGTTATAATGCCCAAATTATTTTTAAGTAAATAGTACAAAAGTCCTATTTACAAACAGTTATAATGTCCGATTTATTTCTCTTATAAAGTAGAAAATATACTTTTATAAGCAGTTGCTAGGTCCAATTTTCTTCAAGTATTTAGTATGAATACTCATGTTATAAGCAGTTATAATGCTAAAATTATCTCAAATAGAATAGTCGAATATTCATTTTATAAAGCAATTATAATGCTCGATTTCTTTCAAATATAGTACACGAATATTTATTTTTACAAGCATTTATAATGCTCAATTTATTTAAATATTAATATTATTAAATTTATTTAATAATTATATTAAATAAATTACTTAAAAATAATTTTAATATTTTAAAAATCATTTAAAATGATATTAAAGCATTAGAAAATATTTTAAGTTATATTGAATATCTTTTAATATTTTGGGATAGAATTTCATTAATAAATTAATATTAATGATAATAAATTTATTTAATAATTATATTAAATAAATTATGTAAAAATAGTTTTAATGATTAAAAATTATTTAAAAATGATTTAAAGGTTTTAAAAATATTTTAAGTTATAATATATAACTTTTAATATTTTGCCATGAAATACATTAATATTTTAATATTAATGGCAATTATCTAAGAATGATTTTAAATATTTTAAAAAACATTTAAAGGTGTTATTAAGGTATTAAAAATATTCTGAGTTATAATAAATAACTTTTAATATTGTGACATGTATTTCATTAATATTTGAACTTAATTAAATATTAATGATAATGAAATTATTTGGTATTTAAATCATTTAAAAATGATATTAATGATTAAAAAATTATTATAAATGATAATAGTTATTTAAAAATTATTATAAGCTTTTGAAAAATGTTATGTCTAATAATTGAATTATCTAATATAATTATGAAGCAGTTAAGTAGAGTTTAATTGAAAATAAACTCGATAATTATTCGATAGGGAAATCGGGACGTCGAATTATTACCGAACTCAAATCAGACTGAAATAGTTTGACTTGATGCCAGGTCTTATATGTTGTGGTGAATGTTAGAGATATGTGATAATGTGTTTAAGTTATACTATAACTGTAAATAACAGTGATATATGTTATGATATTATTTCTAATTGAGAAATCGGTATTATTAATAATAGGTCTTTGAACTGAAGCTAAATTAGATTGCGTAGCAGTAATCGACGGTACAGGCAAGTTCCTGAACTATACTTTTATTAAGCAAGTTCCTATACTCTTTTATTGAGAAATTTTCTTAACTCGAACTCGAGTTGTTATTGTAAAGCATATTCGTGGCTAATCATTGTTGATTGCACGACATCTTTGATTATTGATTCGCACGTTGTGCATGTTTCATATGTTCATCAGGTATGAAAGGCCGATCACCTTCTTTTTACCTTTTGGTTCAGTTAAATTTGTCTATATTCATTATTGGCCATTCATCATTATTGTCTCGGTCATTCAGTTATGTAAATTGATTCATGTTCTTTCACAATTATTACATTGTTGAAAGCTTGATAGCTTATTATTCTTTTCCATCATGATATATCTTCATTTGAACTTAAACTTGCTAGGCAAAATTGTTGATCACCCTTGCTATATCATGATAAAATTTTCAGATTAAGACAAAACTTCGGACACAGGCAAAGACAAAGACAAGTTCCAGAATTGGATTATTGTACGGTTAACATGGTAATAGTATTAGATACAAATGACATTGTAAGTCGTATAGGATATTAAAGGCAGGCATTAAGTTAAGGTTTTCTGACCTTGGGAAGTTATGTGTAAAGGTTATTGTATAAACAATTTATGTTTATATCTTCCTCAGTAGTTATAGAAATGATGTATCGTAACGTACCAGGTCCGAGGTTCTGGGGACCCGGATTTGGGGGCGCTACAGTTGGTATCAGAGCTGTAGGTTATAAACCTTAGGTATGGTTACCGTAGGCTATAACCGCAGGGATGAGAATAAGGAATAAACTCAAATAGAGTTTGAAATTTAAGCGATGAATTTGGGCATGGTATTAATAAGTCAATAAGATTCAAAGAAGAATTCTGACAAGTAATAAAGATTCAGAGTTACCAAACTCTGATAATAAAGATAAACAGTAGTAATGAATAGATAGAGTCTAAAAGACTAAAAGTATAAAGGGAAAGAAGATCGTAAAACAAAACGATCATAACATAGAAAAGAATCGTAATATAATACGATTATAATATCAGATTACAACGTGATCTGATGAGGTTATAAGAGGACAGATGATCAATCAAATGATTAAAAACTTTATAGCAGAATTGTTGTATGACAGTTATACTATAAAATAGTACGAGTTAAACTCAGGAAAGAGTTGTGAATTGTAGATACGGATTAAATAAAATTCGTATCGAGTATTGAGGGAGCTAAGATTATGTGGGATTTCAATTGAGGACTCAGGTGATTGCTGAGTTGTACAAATCTTTGTATGGGCGAGGGTTTTGTGCTTGGTCTAACGACTACTTAGTTTATCACATTAATAATCATTGAAATGTCGGTGTCGCGCTATTCGCTATATGTATGATGAGAAGGTGATTCTTTTCTCATGTGTATAACGGATAGGTAGAGAATATAAGATTAGGTGTGAGTTCTTTAAACTTATACGTATGGTAAGTTTGTGACTCATAATCGTATGGTGTAACCCCTCAGCGAATGGACGACTTTGGTCTGGCTAGGATAAGTTCCAAAACCCATATGATTGTGGTAAGTTCCTGAACTCATAACGTGTGGTATGTTTGATGAACTATACGGGGGTATAGAAAAATTGTGAATGAAGGATTGAGGATTGAGGATAATAGAAATAGATAGAATTATTAAGAAATCGATCATTAGAAAAATTGAAGTTGATGGTGGAAGCATAGGTATTCCAAATCTTCTAGCTGTGCTAGACTTCAAAATTTTTGACATCAAGCTAAATTCGCACTATTGTGCCATTAAAGATATAAATGAATTTTTGTTATCAGCAACACATGGTTACAATTGTGTAGAAGTGAGCTTCGTACCACTAACACATCGTTACCTGTTGTAGCATGATAACACCAAAAATAAATTTTTGGTTATCTTCAAAACATGGCTACAATTGTGTATGTGTGGACTTTGGGACCCTGACACATCGTTACCTGTTGCGACATGATAATTCCAAAAATAATTTTCAATAGTTTTGAACGGTTTAAAGAAGAGTCTACGCTAATTGTTTCAGCTAGACAAAAATTATTTGAAATATCAAAACGTATTTTATATATCATCAATGCATCATAAAACCTGATGCAAGGATGATAAAAAAATGATGGAGTCATTAATGCAGTATTGCCTAGTGTTGGATGTGATCTAAAGATCGTCAGCCCACTATGGTATATTGTTTTATGACAAAGTCACAAAAATGACTGAATCTTCAACGGACTGTAAATACAGTGCGATATAATGACGTCATAAAATAATTTTTAGAATTTTAAAGAAAAGTCAAGTGCCAATTAAATTTGGCCAGACACATGTTTTGATTGATGTTCGAATTATTGGTATACGTCTAAGCTAATTGATTCAGTTAGGCAAATGTTTATGAAAATTCAAGTATCTCTTTAAGAATTTATCCGAAACCATATTGTTTTGGTTCGAACTCCAGGCTGAGTATGAACATCCCTAAATTGGGAAATATTTATGCGCCAAAGGCGGTGATGATGAACGCGAATATCATTCCAACATGTAGCATCTGATCAATGCAGGGCATACGGGCTGATCACCCAATGTGTCCGTAAGAACAGAGCGGTTTACAGATGAATTTCTGTTTAAACCTTTTTAAAATTGAAAAATGAAAGTTCATGGCCACTCAACATTATATGAAAAGTTTTTTTTAACTCCTTGGAGAGAAGTCTGGGTAGAATGTGATGATAGAATAGTTTCTCATAGAAGAAAGCAAGATGTACTCATTAAACTAAGAATGAAATCAAATAAAGGTTAAGTCGAAAACCTAGTTTTGATGAAATAAAGGAGTAGGGATTAGTAGGCTGTAATTTCGAGGACAAAATTCTTAGAAGAAGGGGTGAATGTGACAACCCGAGAAATTATAAGATTAATAAAATCTTAAATAATTAAATAAAGGTTAAATAATAATACCTAAAGTGGAAATAGAGTTATGGATTTAAAATTTTTTGTGAAAGACTAATATAATTGTGTGATTTTATGTGTGTACGCATGTGGTTAAGGGTTAAGTATGAATCAGATAAAGGGTAATATGAGAAAACCCGAATGTTATATTAAGAACTTTAATATTCAGATAAGAAACCCTAACTAATAATTTGAAACACTAGTTTAGTTGATGAAAACCCTAACCCTAATTAGGAATAGGGATTTGATAGTTAATATAGTTATTATAATTGTATCCATGATTGTGTGTTTGTATAGTAAGGTATTAATGATCAAATACTGATCAGATAAGGTATAACCTTAGTAACCCTAATGGTAGATTAGAAATCCTAATCTGCAATTAGGAAACCCTAATTTGTAAACCTTAATGATAATTAGCAAACCCTAATGTTATTTATCAAACCCTAAGGGTTAAATTTTAAGGAAAACATAGGAAATGACTAAACTACCCTTAAAATTATGTGAGAAATTATTAGAATACCCTTTTGGAGGCGAAATGACCGAACTACCCTTAAAATTGTGTGAAAAATTATTAGAATACCCTTTTGGATGCGAAATGACCAAATTACCTTTAAAATTATCTGAGAAATGACCAAAATACCCTCCAATCCATGTGAACTTAAATCAACCAATCAGAGAAGAGATGATGCAATCATGACATCATCCTTAAAAAAACACAGATGATGAAAGCATGACATCAGCATTAAAGAAGCACAAAAGATGATGTCATCATGTTGTCATCCAGGGACTAAGGTGCAATTAATAAGGTACTAAAGTGTAATTAACCAGGGTACCAAACTATAATAAGCCGGGGGCAAACTGTAAAAAATCGAGCTCCTAACGTGCAATTATTTAAACTATGTTTTCCTATAAATAGGAGCCCTTTCTCTTCATTTTTTTTCAAAAACCAAAATGGAGTTAGAGAGATAAAGAGGAGAATTTAGGCTAGAGAGAGAAAGAGAGGAAAGTTTTTAGGTTTCAAGATTTCAAAAGATTAGTTAAAGCTTGCAACTCCAAGAGGTATTTACTCTTGTGATTATTATGTTCATTATTCTTTATATATTTAGTAAAAAAATATACTTTTACGAGCAGTTATAATGCCCAAATTATTTTAAGTAAATAGTACAAAAGTCCTATTTACAAACAGTTATAATGTCCGATTTATTTCTCTTATAAAGTAGAAAATATACTTTTATATGCAGTTGCTATGTCCGATTTTTTCAAGTATTTAGTAAGAATACTCATGTTATAAGCAGTTATAATGCTGAAATTATCTCAAATAGAATAGTAGAATATTTATTTTATAAAGCAGTTATAATGCTCGATTTATTTTAAATATAGTACACGAATATTCATTTTTACAAGAATTTATAATGCTCAATTTATTTCAATATTAATAATATTAAATTTATTTAATAATTATATTAAATAAATTACTTAAAAATAATTTTAATATTTTAAAAATTATTTAAAATGATATTAAAGTATTAGAAAATATTTTAAGTTATATTGAATATCTTTTAATATTTTGGGATAGAATTTTATTAATAAATTAATATTAATGATAATAAATTTATTTAATAATTATATTAAATAAATTATGTAAAAATAGTTTTAATGTTTAAAAAACATTTAAAAATAATTTAAAGGTTTTAAAAATGTTTTTAGTTATAATATATAACTTTTAATATTTTGCCATGAAATACATTAATATTTTAATATTAATGGCAATTATTTAAGAATGATTTTAAAAATTTTAAAAATTATTTAAAGGTGATATTAAGGTATTAAAAATATTCTGAGTTATAATAAATAACTTTTAATATTGTGACATGTATTTCATTAATATTTGAACTTAATTAAATATTAATGACAATAAAATTATTTGGTATTTAAATCATTTAAAAATGATATTAATGATTAAAAAATCATTATAAATGATAATAATTATTTGAAAATTATTATGAGCTTTCGAAAAATGTTATGTCTAATAATTGAATTATCTAATATAATTGTGAAGTAGTTAAGTAGAGTTTAATTGAAAATAAACTCAATAATTATCTGATAGGGCAATCGGGACGCCGAATTATTATCGAACTCAAAATCAGACTGAAATAGTTTGACTTGATGCCAGGTTTTATGTGTTGTAGTGAATGTTAGAGATATGTGATAATGTGTTCAAGTTATACTATAACTGTAAATAACAGTGATATATGTTATGATATTATTTCTAATTGAGAAATCGATATTATTAATAATAGGTCTTTCAACTGAAACTAAATTAGATTGCGTAGCAGTAATCGACGGTACAGGCAAGTTCCTGAACTATACTTTTATTAAGCAAGTTCCTATACTCTTTTATTGAGAAATTTTCTTTAGATTTGGCACGATCACCAAGCACAAAATTATTACTCTTTAAGTTGGACTTCCAATCTCTCCACCTATTGTTCATGACAGCCATGATTTTTCTTTTAGCATTGGGATGATCTGTAGTAAATCGTTTCTACAACAAACAAATTTACACATTAATTAATTTACTTTCAAAGTGCTTAACTTATGAAATCAGTCCAATGTCAAATTCTATAGTGCTATGACTAATAACCTGGATTTCATCCCAAGCCCTTTGAATGTTAGCCTCAGTCATATGGGGCCATGTTGGAGTACTTATCAAAAAAAATTCTCCATTGCAAGCAAGACACCCAAGAAAGGTTGTCAACTTATTGGCGTCTCCCCCAACAGGTTGACCATGTTCAGCATAAATTACTTTCTTGGGTGCATCGGTATATGACCATAACATTGCTCCCATTGTTGCTCCACGCTTCCTCTTAGACCGAGAACCTAAAAGAGAGAAAGAATCAAGATATATGAACTAAACAAAATTGAATAAGTATGTGTACCCATCCACCCCAAAACCATGACAATACAAGTATATGTGATGATATATGCATGATACCTTTATGATTCTCATGAATATTTTCATCCTCTGCATGAGGTTCATCGGCATTAGTCCCATTATCTTCATTTTCATTCAATTCTGGGTCATTAGAACGGCTAGCACAAGATCTGGTGGCTCTATTAGAAGCCATCAAAGCAACCTGAAAAATGTATTGCACATCAAAATGAAATTGAAAATTCCCACAGAAAACCAATATTACAGAATTTGAAAATGCAACCGGCTTACACACCAATATAGCGGTAAGTATTGTCAAGAGGCTTACTGGTGGGCTATTCCTAATTCTTTCGCTTCGCCAAAGATATCTGCATGGACAATTCAAATCCAGATAGGAATAGAAGAGGGTGGCAAACAAATTTTATAGATATCATTTGACATATAAAGAAATTATTTGAATAAGAAAATGCTTCATTGTCCATGTTTAAATGTGATTAACAATGGGGAAAATTGTCTCATCTTTGTACAATGTTGTCAACAGAGTATTGTATAATACATGGAAGAATCATTTGACAAACAAACATAAAAATTTGTACCACAAAATGACTTAGGAAGTGACCTAACTTTCTTTCTTTTAGAAAAACAGAACTACTCTGTTCACACGGATGTCTGAGTAAGTGACTAACTCCACAGAATATATCCTGGAAGGTAAACTTTTTCTCAACATTTATGACTATCACAAATAATGCCAAAGTAAAAGGGTGCATACCCGTCACGTTGTCTTTTTTGCTTTGTTCCTCTAAGTACATCCACCACCTGAGTCAGAAAAATTGTACAAACAAGGGTCTTGATTACATGGAAATTCTTGAAAATAAAAATAAAAAACACTACAAAGATTTATAAAAAAAATTGAAATTACCTTCGGAGGTTCTTTGCCTCCCTAAAATAGGTGCTTAAAATTGAGAAGGCGTGGATCAATCTTTGTAGGGGCTTTATATTTGAAGGCTATAACATAAATTTTTGCAGATGCTGAACGACTGGCCAGTGGTTTGTCCACTTCAACTTTTTCAAACAGCAGCTCGACAAATTCCAAGGTCAGATATAACAGCAATAAATTTTGATCTAGTCAAGGCATGTTTTGAAAAGGGACAAGACATAACCTGTCTAAGACAATAAAGAACAGCACTGTAGTCTTGAGACCTAAAAACCTAAAGGATAACAATAGATAAGTATCTTAAACTCAAAAAAAACATTTCTCAAATTTTACAGCCCAGGGAGAGTGTGCTGCAAATTAAGCAAGTGTGCAAGCTTCAAAATGCAGGTTTAAATTGGACAAGGGTGACAATTCAAATGCAGGTTTCACTCTTCTACAGATATAAAGCTTCCATTTAATAACCAAAAAAAAGTAACAAATTTTAATGCATTATCATGTTTATCTATATTAAGCAAAAAAAACACAACCTGCAGATTTTAATTAATAGAGAATTAACCTGCAGATTTTAATTGTAAAATATTGGACTCAACTGTGGGATTTTGAAGTTCATAACTTGAGGATAAGTATACTTTTATTTTTTACAGATAGAAGCCAAAATGTTAGGTGCATCCTCCCCCCAATGAAATGGTACTATATAATGTCTATTTATTGGATTCACATGAGAAGAATGATATGGTCTTTGTCAAATATAGAGTGGTTAATCAGGTGGACCTGATATTGTCCATTTATATTTGTTGTTTCAAGAAATAGAGCAGCTCATATATAACTATTTAACCTCATAATCAAGCTTTGTCTAAAACAAACTGTCTTCAAAAACATTCCTTTAGAAATAGAGCAGCTCATATATAACTATTTTGTCATTCTTCCCCATCTTCATTTTCCTCACCATCACACTCCTCTTCATCTTCAGGACCCTCCTCTTCATCGTCTTTGTCTTCGTCTTCGTCTTCGTTTTCATTTTCGTCTTCAATATGTTCAATCATTCGTCTTTTGGAACGAGAAGTATCAGTTTGAGATCCTATCTTCTGCTTACTTCTATGTCTTTTTTGTCCAATTTCAATTAATTCATCATCAACGTCATTCCTAACCTAATTTATGTTTTCAATATCAACTTCAGCATCTTCACATAAATCTCTCGGTTTTGTTCTTAGAATGACACTCCAATTGCTATCCCTTTGATCATCAACATAAAATATTTGTTGAACCCGAGATGGCATTACAAAGGGCTCATCAGTCAAACCAAACTTTCGAGAATTTATAAGCGTGAAGCCATAGTCATCAGTTTTGATCCCTTTATCACGTGCTAAACTGTCATACCAGTTACACTTGAAAAGAACAACCTTGCCAGATCCATAATAGTCTAATTCAACATCTTCCAAAATACTAAAATATTCAACTACATCTTCCCTAGGATTTAGGTCTCTAGCAGAGGAATATCCACGAGTAGTTGCTGCCACATATACCCCACTATTATGTGTTCTCCTCTTACTCTCACAACTTGTAGTATGGAATCGATACCCATTTACCAAATAACCATCTCTTCTCCTGCCTATCAAATTTGGGCCAAATGCAAGAGCGTTTACTTCCTTAGACACATCATTATTTACAGTTGCCATCTACAAAATGGTAGCGATATAAGAAGATTCCATCAATTTATTATTAATAAATATTACAAAGGTATTTCATGAAATTACGTTCACATATCTTAGTACTAACATAATTCTTAAACCATTCAGGAAATTCATTTTTCTTAGCATTTTCAAGTTCCCTTGGGGTCAGTTTTTGCTTACGCTTTTCACGTCGTAACATATACGAATCTTGCCAAATACTACAAAAAAAATAAAAAATAAAAATACACATGTTCACGTCCTCACCTTAGATATGACTCAACCTCTTTGCAATTGAATAGTACACACATGTGCACTCTTGACATCATCTCCACATAGAACATAATCTTTTGGGCCATTAAGAAATCGACCTATGTTTCTGAATATGGAGAGACTTGATTCACCCTGTTCATATCCATCTTAATTTCTTCCAACTCGGTTCCATGTAGCATTATTCTGACTTAAATATCTTGAGCAAAATGTAACACACTCTTCAGCAATATACCCTTCTATAATTGACCCTTCTGGATGACTTCTGTTGCGAATATACCCCTTTAACTTGCCCATGTATCTTTCAAAAGCCCATATTTGTCGATATTTCACATTTCCAGCTATCCTTGCTTCTTCAGCAAGGTGGACAGACAAATGTATCATTATATCAAAGAAAGCAGGAGGAAACACCATCTCAAGCTTGCAAAGTATTAATGGGATTTTCTTGTTCAACCGCTCATAATCTTCCGATGTGTTATAATTGGAACATAATTCTCTAAAGTAGTTACAAAGTTCAATTATCGTTGAGCGGACATGTCGAGGCAAGTTGGTACCTCGTATTGCTATTGGAAGTAATTGTTGCATTAAAATATGGCAGTCGTGACTTTTAAGATCTGAGATCTTGCCCCCCTTCAAATTGACACAACATGAAATATTTGAAGCATATCCATCAAGTACCTTAACATTTTTCAACACTTGCAAGAACTCATGTCTTTCTTTCTTAGACATCGAGTAGCTTGCAGCCGGTAAAAGGAACTTTGAATAGCTTGCTTGCATGAGTCTTGGATGGAGCTCTCTTCTTATACCCATTTCCATCAAGTCCAATCGTGCTTTTAAATTATCTTTTATCTTTCCTTGCACACTCAACAGTGTCCCTATCAAGCTATCACAAATGTTTTTCGCAATATGCATTCCATCTAGATTGTGGCGTAACAAAAGTATCTTCCAATATGGCAATTGAAAGAAAATGGATTTCTTCCTCCAATTATGTTTCGAGTCATGGGGAATGGTCTTCATGCTAGTGGGTGTCTTTCCAAAAGTGACATTAATGGCATTAACTTGTTCAAAAATATCAAATCCTGATGGCACCACTGGAGCTTCACTATGGTCATATTCTCCGTTAAATCTCCGTGTATCAAACCTATAACTATGACCCGACTCCAAAAAACAACGATGTCCGATATAACATTCCTTACTTTGTAGTCTACGAGAATGAGTGCTCATTTGACATGATGGACAAGCCAACTTACCTTTAGTGCTCCAACCAAACAACATAGCAAGAGCTGGAAAATCACTAATTGTCCACAACAGTGCAGCATGCATTTGGAACTTTGTACCAGTACATGCATCATACGTTTCAACCCCAATACTCCATATTATCTTTAACTCCTCGATTAAAGGTTGCATATACACGTCAATATCATTACATGGAGAGTTTGGTCCAGGTACTAGCAACGGCATGATAAAATACTCCTGCTTCATACACATCCACTGTGGTAAATTATAGACAACAACTGTCATTGGCCATATACTATATGGTGACCCATGGGTAAAGGGACTCATGCCATCAGTGGACAGTCCGAGCCTTACATTTCGATGTTCTTGAGAGAATGTAGGGTATATTGTATCCAAATGCTTCCAAGCAGCATAGTCAGCTGGATGACGATTCAGTCCATCTTTTTGCCGCTTTACATGATGCCACATCATATATTTTGCAGTTTCTACAAACATAAATAGCCTCTGTAATCTCGGAATTAACGGCAAATAACGTAATTATTTCACAGCTACTTTGCTCCTCTTAGCATTTGTATCTCTTTGTGCCTTCTCTACTATAACCACCGCAGTCTACTTCCACCTCAATGCTTTGCAAACTGTACAAGACTCTAATTTTTCATTCTCCCTCCAGAAGAGCATACAATCATTCTTGCATCCATCAATCTTCTCATAACCAAACCCTAAATTTCCAACCATTTTCCTCATCTCATAAAAATTATCAGGCAAGTTTGCAAATGCTGGAAATGATGACTTGAACTTACGAAGCAAACCATCAAATGATACATCAGTCCATTTGCTAACATTTTTATGATTGAAAAGCCATACAATGAACAAAAGGACAGTCTCAGTTTCACATCCAGGATATAAAGGTTAATTGGCCTTTGACATGTACTTTTGATATTTTGTAGCTTCAGCCGACGATTCCACACCGTGATCCCTAAATATATCATTTACCATCTCAGGCATACGATGATCATCTTCGGATTGTGATGGTTTGTCATGAACATCATCATTGCTCACAACCCTGACAATCTCATCTTCCCCTTGATGCACCCAATTCGTGTAGCCAAACATAAATCCATCACAAATCAAATGTTCACGAATATTATCTCGAATCTTGTATCGACCATTTACACAATTCTTACATAGAGAAGGAATTATTCCTGTTACCATGCCCACTTTTTCAAAACCAAAGTCCAAAAATCTTTCTAAGCCTGCAAGATATTCTCTAGAATATCATGGTAATTCCATCCACCTCTTATCCATAATATTGTGTCCCTAAATCAAATTGAACAACCATATCATCTCTAATTAATTAATACTATGATTATAACTAAAAGGGGAGAGGTGCATACCACATACAATCCAAGTAAAAATTTAAAAGATAGTTGAGGTCAATAAACAAATCTGATGTGAAACACTACTTGCTGACACACTGACATGTGAAGATGGATCTCATAGTAACTAGAAGATACAAGTGAAGAGAGACATTCTTTTCCATAGGAAACTAATATAAAGTAGGTCCAAAAAATTGCAGCATTAATCACTGCACATGAATTAGTGGTGGTATATAAGGTCCCCCTTATATCTTGCGTGTGCAGCATAGGTGGGTGGAATTATAGCTAAAAGTTGGAGAATGAAAATGCAATTGAACAATCAGCACTCGATTATATATCATTAAGCCAAATATATAAAATGTTACAAAAGTTGCTCAAGACAGTGAATGGGGAAAGAAAATGAAACTTAAGATGCTCACTACTAATCACTGAGAATGATGAACAGCATCACAGATATATAAGCTCAATAATCAGTCGCCCACCAAATACAAAATGCATACATTTCTACTGGTTGACAAAAACAGTTTGCCCCTCCCTCCCACTTGTAATCCAATTACTCTAGCCTCCAGATTAGTTAAGGGAAGGGGGAAGGCTGCTTGTAGTTGTAACTTTCACTTGAGATTTTAATTATTTGTTTTCCTCAATAATGAAGACTTGAAGATTGAAAACAACTACAAACAATTGAAGACCAAATCATAAAAAAATAGTTTTGAACATGACTCTAGATGAATTAAGCCTCGACACACAACTGGGTGGGGGGCAAGTATCATTGAACATAGCAATTAACCTAAACAACAAATCAATATATTTGGCTTCCATGCACAGTCAATACAGTCACGTAGTGAGCTAAAAAAATAGGGGGAAATAGGGAATTACCTACAGCCGTATGAGTCACTAACAGAGGGCTACTTGTCGGCGGCGGCAAACACGACCAGATGAGGAACAATAGGCGGCATATCAAAGAAGGCGACCAAACCAGACCAGATGAGAACTATCGATCTGATTAACTGAGAACGGAGGACTATGGAGGGCTACGGAGGGCTCGTGTGAGAGAGTAAAGAGAATGGGTGATTGACTGAGAACGGCTAATTAACTTGGAACAGGTGAGAGGGGAGAATGGGTGATTGACTAAGAACGGGTGATAGAGGAGAGGAGAGGTGATTGGCTGAGAACGGCTGATTAACTTGGAACGGGTGAGAGGGGAGGGGATGAGAGGAGAGAATTGATTTAGGGAAAATAATTGGGGGTAACTCTGGGAGGAATTTGTGCACGCCAAACCCTTTTCCTAAAAATGTTCTATACCGACGGCCAGATAAGGACCCTCGCTACAGGCCAAATAAAAGGACCTATACCGACGGTCATATCCGACCGTCGCTAATTCCATACTATTGCGACGGTTTCGTCCCGACCGTCGCTATAGGTCGTCGCTATAGGCTAATTTTCTAGTAGTGTTAGGAAGGTATGGGATCCTAACTTCACTTAATGCATCATCCAGATTATACACCTCTTGTTAAACTTAATTAAGTACTTCGGATTACTAGTCGAGAGCACAAAGGTGAGACATGGCTATCTTTTGATACACCATGCCCATATCACATAAAATCTATAAAAGAGATAGAATTCATGCGAACATCAATATTACCTAACTCACTATATTTCTATATGACTTACAAGTAATACCGATATAAGTGCAAGCTCTCTCAATTGACTACACTTGGTAAGCCGGTATATGTCTATCCGGATTACGAATCATAAAATCTATCACATGCAAATTTCATGAACACATGCTAACATAGCTAAATCTGAATTTGTACTTCCTCTTTCAATTCCATACAAATTAATAAAGTAGATGGTGATTAAGCATCTAATTAATTAACACAACCATGTTAGGCAATCTATACACAATTAATCAAGTGCAACAAAGAGGCATAAAGATTTGAACTAAGCAATAAGCTCCATTAGAATCCCATAATGGTGATTTGTTCATTATTGAAGTAATAACCATTATAGGATTTTGTCTAAGCATTTAAAGTATAATATGAAAGCAAAGAGAACCAAGAGAGTAAGCAATTGCAAATCTGATAATTCAGCCTCCAAAGTAAACTTTCAAATCCAAGTTCAAAATCCACAATCAAACCCAATCAAAAACCCTAAGTAAGTAAAATCTACTAAGAACCAAGAAAGAAGCCAAAATAGTAGAATAGTAGCTAAGAACTCTCTCTAGCTCTCCCAAACCCTAGAATGGAAATAAAAACGATTAAATTCGTCCTTCGTAACTTGCAAATACACGCTTATATGGAAAAACACGTTACAACATTTTTTAAGTGAAAAGTCAATTTGGAAAATATTTGACTGGCGCGGCCGCGCCACCTAGTAAGCTATTTGGGGCTCGGGCGCGCTTATCTATAGACTGGTTTCCTCCTGGCGCAGACGCACTGAATTTGTTCCTCAAGCTGGCGTGGCCGCGCTATGCTGTTTTTCTTGCAGACTTTGCTGGTGCATTGTTGTTCCTTGCTACTACCTTAGTCCTTCACTTGCCTTTACTTCTTACTGATCAGAGGCCATTTCCACATGTTATAAGAGATCTTCAACCCACCATAGCCTTGCCATCTCGCCATCATGCCATAACCATGCCCTTCAATGCCATTTGCTTGCCATTTGAGATTCCTTAATACAACCTATAAAACAAAGATAAAACGCATCAAAAGACACTAAAACACTTGAGATTAAGCCATAATTTTAGCAAGTAGATTGCCAATAAGTAGGTATAAAACCTACTTATCAAATACCCCCAAACTTGAACTACTGCTTGGCCTCAAGCAACAAACAAAAATGCAAATTACATGATATGCAAACTACACTACTATGAAGATGAATCCCAAAATTTCAGTCATGTTATAAATTCCAATAAGATGTGCCTCAGAGAAATAACAAGATCTATGAACAAAGCATTAACCCAAGCTAAAGTCATAAGGACATACAATTTGAAAATCACAACCTGTAGGCTAAGATGTAGTGTGTGTGTGTGTGTGTGTGTGCTATATCCACAAATAAGCTTGATAAAGGTGAAAATTCCACATGCTATACTTCTAAGAAAGAAAACTGAGGTTTTAAGTCAAGAACTTTGCACATATATGAAACAACAACCAATCCAACACATCAATACAAGCTAAGGTTCAACAAAGAGCTTATTCTGCTTTTATTCACTCACGAGGACGATATTCACACTTTCCCGTGGTTACACCCGACTGTGCAATGCCAAGCCCTCTTAGGCTTTTCAATGATACCCATTTAACGAGCTTTTAACCAACAACTCCCAAACCAAAAGGCCTTAGGGCGCTGGGTGTAGAGACAATCCCCTAGGGCTTACTTGCTCGAGTATCAAAGGCCATAAGACTTAACTAGCCAAGGTGTTTATTCTATTTTTTCTTTTTCTCATTTTATTTTATTTTCTTTTTCTTTTTCTTTTCCTTTTTAGCATGCATACCCAGTGTTTTCCCCCAAACTTGAATTTTTGTGTCATTATGGTCATTACTCATTTTCTACATAATTCTATCATTAAAAACAAATTTTTCCCCTCAGAGGACAAGCATGTGCTAATCTAACCAACAAGCATATAATAACAATGTCGTGCTATCCGGTAACATCAAAGCCACATGCAGAGATTACAACATGTATAATATTGTAACTAAGCTTAAGTTATCAACTGAGTTCAAAAATCTATCACATTTCAATATCATCATTGGCCATAATGGAATTCAACAGACCAAAAACATGGGATTATTCTATGCAATGCAACTAAACACATAACTAAATAAACAAATAAAAGAAAACTAGAAAAAAATTCTATGCAAAACTAACTAATAAGATACTAAAAATGCAAACTACTATGCAACCTAAACATGCAATTAATACTACATGCAACTAGCTTTCTGCAACTAACTACTGACTACAACTCCCCTATGTATCGGCATGGCCACCCGACTCGGGTGGTGAATCTGGTGGCGGATAAGGCATGACAAAATCAAAGACGGGCTACTCCACAAGCGTCCTCTGCTGTGCAAAGGCCTCACTCAAGGCACAAGATAAGCCATATGCATATGCTATTAAGTTTCCATGTAGAGCATCCATCCTCGCCTGCAATCGCCTCATCTGGAGATCCTAACTCGCTGAACTGGCTGGAGGAGGGGCGGCTGCCTCTGCTGCCTGTGGTGGAGGCAATGGTGGAGGAATGGGAAGAATGAATCCTTTGCCCCGCGGATGTACCTTGCCACCACTCCACTCTGCTAATTTCTTGATGGAGGCATGATTGATGTCCTGGCTCAGAATCTGCACCTGTTTGTCGTCCCACTCAACTCCCACCTGGGCACACAGATGCGTCACGACTGAAGCGTGCGGAATCCCGTCGGTGGTACTGCCTCTCATGAAGCGCAGCATGGACTGATGTAGCAGATGTCCAATATCGATGTATTTGGTCGTGATGATCCCCCACAAAATAATGGCTCTCTCGGCCATGACATCATGCTGGTGAGTGGAAGGCATCAGATTGGCACATATGAACAGATTCCATGCCTTTGCATATTTATTTAATATATCGCTGGGGAAATTGGTCTTTGTATCCGTGCTAGCCTTAAGATTCCATTGAGTGCCTGGCACTTATAAGTCGACGATTAACCTATCCAGGTCTGTCTCAAATCGCTCAGCCTCAACTCAATTTACTTGGCCAGCCAGGAGAGTTGGCAAATGGAACACTTCGCGGATCGCCTACGGAATATAGTTAACTTGAAAGCCTCGGAATAATGAGATACCGCTCTGTGTCTCCCTGGAATTTGCATAAAATTCTCGAATTATGGCCATCGGAGCAGGCACAGGTGTTACCACAACCCCAAACCAGGACCTCTCTCTAATCATATCTAGCATTTGGCCATCTTTCTTGGTCGGCTTCAGCCCCCGTTCCTTCACAAATGTCTTAGCCGCAATCTTGTAATAGTTAGTTTGTGCCTAAAGGTTGATGAACTTGGTCAAGTCCACAGTATTCTCATCCTAGCTACTGTGAGAAGATGATTCAAGAGTGATGGATCGAGCTCTTTTCGGACCCATGATAATCTGCAGAACTTTTGTAATATCTGAAAATTTCCTAATGTTATTAAATGAATATATTAATAGAAATGAGTATTTATTTGAAAATAAATGATTTTGTGTTATGAGATGAGTTAACTCAATTATATTAAATTGAATATTTATAATAATTGAGAAATTATGGAGTTTGCGATAAACTCGTTAAGTGCCTTGTGTGGCACAGTGATGAGAAATATAATAAGAATAAGTGACGTGCCTATAAATATAATAAGATTTACACTTATTTACTGTGATAAATAATCAATTGTTGTGAAAATTAATAATTACATTAATTGACGAGGAATGGATTAATTAACATTAATGTTAATTAATCGATGAGATGAATAATTTATTTACTTATTTGACATTAAAAATAATAAAACAAATAAGTAAGTTATTAATTTAATAAGATTATATTGATTGTTATGTACGAGCATGCAATAATTAATAATATAAAGTATATGGAATACAACTATATTATATAGTGTGATGCAAAATTAATGTGACTATAATATATATATATATATATATATATATATATATATATATATATATATATATATATATATATCAAGTATTAAGATTGATTAAAGTATATAAGCTACATAATGCTTATGTGACAATAGGTATGTGAGTATACATTAAAATAGTACATCATGAATATATGTAGTAAACAATTATAGTTGATGATTACTTCAAAATATAATTGAATAATAGAATTTAATAATAAATGAGATAATATAATGTGGTAATATCTGATAAAATTAGATCTGATATTAACAAAATGTACATGGATTATATGTTAAATATATGTATCCCTACTTGCTACATTATAATATTCGTTACCTATTAAAAATGCATTGTGATTCAAATTATAACATAAGTATATGTTATATATGTATAAAAGTTTAAGTGTGGAGTGTTACAAATGCTGAGATACCATTCCTTGTCCCATATTTGTAACGGGATGAAAATTTTAATTGTACCTTGATTCTAGGGACAGAATCCTTTTAAGGGGGGAAAGATGTGACGAACGAAATTTTTGTAATTTAATTTGAATATTTATTGAAGATTTAATTATTGAGTTAAATAATTAATTGATTAATTTGTGGTAGATTAATTTAATTATGTGTTACATTGATTATATTAATGTGGAAAAAAATTTATATTCAAAGTATATATTTAATTGAACTTATTTGATTAAATGAATTAATTCATAAGCACAATGTTATTCTAATTAATTTAATATTTAATTAGAGAATTCATGATTTTACATAATCAATAAAAGAGCATTTTAATTATGTGACTATGTGATTTATTGTGGAATTATGCTATTTATTTAATTAATTTAAATAAGATATTTGATTAATTGCCTAAATGAGTGTGACATTATTAAACTATATAATAAGAAGTAATTAAATTATGGGGAAAGGAGAGGGAATGAGAGAAACCAAACATGGCCTTAATGGGAGTTAAGGACAATTCACCCATGATGGATCAACTGACTATTATATCGACAGTTTATATCATATACGTATATTATATATCAATATTCCTATATTCCTATAAAATATATTTCATCAGAGCAAAAATAAAGAGAACACACAGAGAGAAAATTAGAGAGAAAGTTGGAGAATTAAAGCTATTGTTATCAAACAGAGACTGCAAGGGTAATCCCTACATCCCAATTCTTATTCATGTACTATATTTCTCCATCACTGCATATTTACAAGTTGTGTGAAATTATGATTTAAAGCTTGAATTGGTGAATTATGTGTATATATATGTTAATATAGGATCATAACATGTTTCTACCAATTAAAGTATGTTCATACATGTCTAAATTGGAGTTTGAAAAGTTATAAAGTTTTCCATTGACGTGTTTTAAAAGTTCTCTGTGAATGGAAAAATTACATTGTTCATTATATGGCTTGTATGTATGAAATTTGATGCCTTAATCGCATGTCAAACTGTAAATTGATGATTTAATATGCTTGTACATGTAAAAACGAGAAGAATGAAACTTAAACGGACTGATTTGGCGTTATAACGAATCTGTAATGTGTGATTTCATGAAAATTGACGAAACTTTGAAAAATAGTAAAAATATAGAATTTATGGGTTTAAATTTAGTTGTTTAAGTTGTTTAAGTTGTCAAAATCATGCTATAAATGTTGGGTTATACTTCTGTAAAGTCTAGAACTGATGGGCTTGATTAATTTGTTGTTTGAGCAATGTTTTGGGGTCTATTTTGGCTCTGTTCTCTGTTATTCGTGAACTGTAGATTCTGAAACTGGCGTGTGGAGCTGCAGCGCCAGCTTTAAGCCTAAGAGTGGGGCTGCAATGCCAGTGGAGCTGCAGTGCTAGCTTTAAGCCTAAGAGTGGGGCTGCAATGCCAATGGGGCTGCAGCGCCAGCTTTAAGCCTAAGAGTGGGGCTGCAGCGCCAGTGGAGCTGTAGCGCCAGCTTTAAGCTTAAGAGTGGAGCTGTAGCGCCATTGGAGTTGCAGCGCCAGCTTTAAGCCTAAGAGTGGAGCTGCAGCGCCAGTCGAGCTGCATCGCCATTTTTAGTTCAAATGGTGAAGCTGCAACGCCACTTGGCAATTTTGCCCATAAATGAGATTTTTATTGTTCAAGTCCAGGAAATGTAATTGTAACCTAATGTAATAAACATAAAGACATGATTAAACATATAATAAGAGGTTAATAACTTATATTATGTGAGTAATTAATAAGTTAATTACATGACTTGAATCGTTAATTGTATAGTCCAATAACGTGCTCAAGACCGATGTGTGTGATTCGATTCGTATATCGAGTTATTGATTAATGTGTATTGTGAACGTATTGATATGTAGGATTTAATAAAGAAGGTGAATTATAAATTGTAGCTTGTGCAAGAGGCAAGTTTCCTAAACTCAAACCTTACTTTTACATTGAGCAAGTATCCTATCTCTAACTTATTGTTATTAAGCAAGTTTCTTAAAATTCTAAGTTATTCATTTCTCAAGTCTTATACTTGTGTTCTATATCGAGCGAGCTCTTGTTTTTAATTGTTCAAGTTCAAAGGTTTCATATTTGATGCTATAACTCTTTTAAGCATGATTCAGCCATACAATACTTATTCGATTGTATACTCTTGAGATTTACCATTCAAGTTGAATATCGATGTTATTGTTGAACTTATAGGACTAGTGAACCCTTATTTATTCGACTAGTCCATAGTTGATATACGTTCTAAATTCTAGAATACTTATTGAGCTTATCCAAACCAAACTTCCTTTGGTGCGGACTCTGATGTCAGAACTGAGATGAACAACCTTGTAAAGGGGATTATTTACGCTTTAGCGTTGAGATATTGTGCACAGTATGGTACTAAGGGTTGATCCCCCTAAGTACGAGAAGTAGAGTCCATAGTCTTATGACTGTTAAAGGTTTGAAGTTTAACACTTTACAACCTAGGACATAGTTCGAGGTCTTATGACCCTTAGATGTTCTTTTGATTCCTGTTATTTATTCTCGAGTCAAAAATTGAGTTTCTTTATTCAGATGTCTTTGATTCACTCGCATGTGATTATATTGTTGTTATATTATTGTACTTGTGGGAAATCATGCTCACTCTTGCGTAATAATAACATTGTAGTTAAGAACAAAAGGTCCGACGAGCCTTCTACTAGCAAAGGCAAGGGCAAAGTCAACAAGTGATGAAGACTTGTTGTTTATTTCATATGTTTATGTTTCAGACTTGTATTCAGTTGTGTAAGACATAATTATGGTTTATGTTTTCACATTTGAGATTTAAGGTTAGTATGACCTGGGATTGATTATGTATTTCTGTTCAGATGTTGTAATCCCATAAGGGGAGGATTTATTTCTATCTATTGCATGGTTTGCATTTATTATGGGTAGATAGATAGATGTTATTTGTACAGTGAACACCAAGTCCCGTGGAATTGAAGTACCCGGATTTGGGGGTGTCACAATATTGATAGACACAAACCTTGTACACATGAATAACATTATGAAGTCTAAGGCCTATATTCCAAAAACTCAGCAAACATTTCATTGCTTTCATAGCTTATGATGATCAAGGATGTGGGATTTATGATGAATTTAACAACCATTTACCAACCCCCTATTAGCCACCATGCAATTCAACATTCCTATTGGTTTAATTTGATGTATATATGCATTGTCTGTAAATTGGTTTTTCTATAAATACGAACTCTCCTTCTCTATTTGCAATTTGCTGAGATTTCTTAAGTGTTGAGAGTGAGAGCATATACATATATCAGTGTTAAGTATTCCAAGAGTTGAGAATTCAGTTAACAACAATTACATTACAAAAGTATAACTACATTTCTTGTTCGTCATTTTCATTCTCTGTCAAATTCTCATTTCTTGATTTTGGTTGCAAGGCATGTTAATTGAATTATAGAATGATTATTAGTTGTTATATAGACTTAGTAACATGTTAGTATATAATGTAGCATGTTTAAAAATCGAATTCGTGAAGTAATTTTGTGAATTGGGCTGTTAACTGCCGAAGCAGACTGCAGTCTGGCCAGAACCAGTGGTGGCGCAGCTGCGCCGGTTTAACCTTGGCATGCTGCGCAGCTGCGCCGGAACCCTGCTGTAGTTTTTGATTTCTACTTAAATTCTGCTAAGTGATAGTTTGTTGTATAACTTTGATGAGCATGCTAGCCTGAGTAGAACATATGTATGAGTACATAGGCCTAACGTAAGCATGTTTAAACCAAGATGGTATACCTTTTTGACGAAACGACGTATGGGTTCAAAAGGAACTTAAAGTTATAAAGAGGGACTTGGATATGTTATATTTATATTCTGACTTTGATACATGTTATTATGGTTTAGAAATGCATGAAGGATGTGATGACTTGTGTATATATATATCTTAAGGTAGCATGAACATGTTAGACTTCGTTAATGGAACTTACTAACGAAACATGGACTTTGAACATGGAATTGACATGTTTTATTAAGATTCATATTCTGATATTTTTAACGTGTTTAATAATGAGTGTAACATCACTAGTATACCATACATGTGTACTTACTTGTTAAATTCAATACGAGGTTACAAAGCATGAGTTTAAGCATGTTTTTAAAGTGATAAACAATACTAATTATGAATAAATGATGTGGACAATTGTGAGCATGTATATTACAATTTATATAACCTTCTCGCATGTACCTATGATTAAATTGTATACGTTGTGACTGCATGACCGTATTTGGCCTTAAATTCTTAAAAATCCTAAACTAAGACCCTAACATATAAAGGTGAACTTACGATAGTAATATGTATGTGGTAAAGATACTTGTGAGCATGCTTAAAACAAACTACGTGATCACCTCGTATGCTTAAATAACAAGCATGATAGCTTACATGATTTTATGATTTTGTAAAGCCTTAATTTGTTCAAAATATAGATCTAGAACCTATATCATGTAAATTGAATGTGAAAAGGTTGAATAAGCATAAAAGTATCCTTTGATATGTATACATGCTGAGTGATATCATATGTTATGTGATACTTGAATCCAATTTGACGGTTAACTTACAATAATACTATAACGTACTAAAACAATTATGTTTGCTATTTTTTGTGATCTTATGTGATTTTAATGATATGAGAATATGTTTAAACTCAAAAAGAGGAACGTGAAGGATAAAAGTTATATTAATATGATACTATGTATGATATAACTATGTAGCTAGGCTAAGACTTTCTTGTGTGTTGATCGTATGTCCAAGACAAGATATAAAGCTATAATATATGACTAATGGATATCATATATATACGTAATTATATTACGATAGGGATTCGAAAGTGTTGATTTGCTTTTCGTGGATAAACTACGCACAAGGCAAGTATCCTATCTTTGTGTTTACGTTATTCGAGGAACATTATAAGCAAGTTCCTAACTCTACTCTTTATGGAACATTCATTTAGCTTGCGATATTATTGTTGTACAAGTAAGCTTTTGAGATTGAAATCTAGATATTATAAATCATATACTTCATGAATAAGATAAAAGTCGATTTATATTCTTCAAACTTTAAATCTTGAGATTGAACTTATAATTGTTGTGATCTATGCCATTTGATTCGGCTATACTTATATTGTTGAAAAGCGACCCAAACCAATTGATTAGTGCGGGATCATGTGTTTGACTGAGATGAACAACCTTCTTTGAAGGGAAAATATATTTGTCGGGAGACCGACGTGCGCACAATTTAGTACGATTGAACGATATGCATACCGTAGGGTACTTTAGGCTGATCACCTGTTATACTTGTTTTTAATTGGGTTATCAGTTTCATACTGTTAATTCTAGTAAGAGTTCATAGTCCTTAGTGACTGCTCAGTATTCAGTCAAAAATTGAGTTTCTTTATTCAGATGTCTTTGATTCACTCGCATGTTATTATATTGTTGTCATATTATTATACTTGTGGGAAATCGTGCTCACTCTTGCGTAATAATAACATTGCAGTTAAGAACGAAAGGTCCGACGAGCCTTCTACTAGCAAAGGCAAGGGCAAAGTCATCAAGTGATGAAGACTTGTTGTTTATTTCATATGTTTCTGTTTCAGACTTGTATTCAGTTGTGTAAGACTTAATTATGGTTTATGTTTCCGCATTTGAGATTTAAGGTTAGTATGACTTGGGATTGATTATGTATTTCTGTTTAGATGTTGTAATCCCATAAGGGGAGGATTTATTTCTATCTATTGCATGGTTTGCATTTATTATGGGTAGATAGATAGATGTTATTTGTACAGTGAACACCAAGTCCCATGGAATTGAAGTACCCGAATTTGGGGGTGTCACAGGTTGGTATCAAAGCTGTAGGTTATGAACCTTAGGTGGGGGAAAACCTTAGGATAGTAGCCTTTTAGAGATCGAGAACATAGTAATGATAACTCTTATCGAGTTCTAAGAAAGATAATAACTTATCTTATGTGCTATGTGCTTATACATATATACTCGATCGATTTGCATCACGTAATAACCAAGACTTAAAATTTTATTTGTCAGGATGACTGATGCCGGAGAACCTAGTCAGTCCAGGGACCTTGTACCCCTAGAGGTTAGAGAGGAGGAGCCCCGAGATATCCACGTAGTCTGGGAGCAGTTAGTCTGACGAGAGCCATCACCCTTGATCACAGTCATTAGTCAGGAGTATGTGCCGGTGTTTGATTCAGATGAGGACTCTGAGGAAGACCCTGAGGAGATTGAGGTTCAGGCTGAGGCAGCCGAAGAGGAGGAGGAAGACCCTGAAGAGTTCCCACCTAGCTCTATCAGTGTTGAGATGTATGACGAGTTGTATGACCGTAATATAGAGTTACGTGATTCTGTTCAGGAGCTGAGGGAGACTGTTTAGGAGCTGAGGGAACGATTGGTTACTCAACAGTCTACCATCGAGCAGAGGGATGGAGAGGTTGAGGCTCTTCACACACATCTGGGAAATGTAGAGTGGGATTTGGTTCACGAGAAAGGCCAAACCGACCAGAAGTCAGAGGAAATAGAGGAGTTGAAGAATGAACTGAAAGAGAAATCAACAAGGCTGGCTATAGCAGAGGAGGCCTGGGTGAGGGAATCACGACGAGCAGATCTCGCAGAAGACAACTGTCGGGCGAAGAAGGCCAAGCTTGAGAAGACGTACTCTACACTTCAGTATGTAATTGACGAGGCCCAGGATCAGGTTATGAGGTACCCGATCCAGTTCGAAGGACTACCGTCGTACATGCTAGATCGCAGGACAATGTCCCGAATTATGGAAGAAGAGCGTGGCAAAGCTGTTCGTCGCCTTAATGGGCAGTGATAGGAGCATTTGATTTTGTGAAACCTATCTGGTAGTTAATAATGTAAATTCCAATGTGGTTATAAACAAAGGAATATTTTAATGTTTTAAATCCTGTAGATTCTTTATCTCAAGATAGTTGATGTAAATAGCAGTGATGTTATCTTATGATGTTAAAAAATTTTGATTTAATAAAATATCAGAGTTTATTTGAGACGATGTGTTGTAATGATTGTGTCTAAATGTTTAAGTTAAGCCTTGGATATTTAGAGAATTGAATGAAGATCTAATAAGTGTATTTCTTAACAGAAAAATGTCGCCAAGAAGACGACCTAGCTGTTAACAGGCCCAAGAGGGGTCAACTAATAACAACAATGCCAATGCTAACCCCGTTCAGCAGTTGGTGAACTTACTGGCTGGAGCGCTTAACAACCAACCTCAAGCTCCACCGAATACAACGTTCAAGCACTTCAAGGCGGTGGGACCGCCAGAGTTTAAAGCCATCACAAACCCGATAGAAGCTTAAACCTGGGTTATGGAGATGGAGAAAGTGTTCGATGTTGCCAGAGTCAGAGAAGACCAAAAAACCGCCTACGCAACGTTTATGCTGAAATTCGAAGCCAGTTATTGGTGGCAAGAAAATAAGGTCCTGGGAGGAGAAGGTGTGATTACCTGGAAGAGGTTCAAAGAGATGTTCTTCGAGATGTACTTTCTGACCAGCTCGCAGAATCAAATGGAGGTTCAGTTCCTAGAACTGAAACAGGGGAATATGTCTGTACCAGAGTATGCGGCGAAATTCAATAAATTGGAGGCTAGGTTTGCAACATATCAAGTGCACACTGATCAGAGGAAGGCAAGGAGGTTTGAGCACGGCCTGAAGCCCTGGTTGTATAGCAAAGTGTCAATGTTCCAATTGAACACTTTTGCTGGGGTGTTGGAGAAGGCCATTCTCGCTAAAAGCGGGACTGACGCTGTTACAAAGTATAACCAAGATCAGAAAAAGAAGAAGAGTGAAGGTAAAGGAGTTAACAAGGCTAGTGGTAGCAACACAGGGGGAAGTAACAATCAGAAGAGGAGGTGGACTGACAACTCATCAACTGAAAATCAGCAAGGAAGACAGAAGAAGAGGATCAAAGCTTGTTCGACCTGTGGAAAGGCTCACCTAGGGGTTTATATGAAGGGAAAATGAGTGTGCTACAATTGTGGTCAGGAAGGCCACATAGCACCTAACTGCCTTAACCCAAAGAAGGGCGCTTGCTTCACTTGCGGCTCAAAGGACCATTTGGCAAGGGACTGTCGCAAGAAGGGATCTGGAGGGGCAGGATCAGGAAGGAACAAGGGAAACATCGGTGGAAGTGCTCTAACTATCACGGGACCAACCACAACCAACCGACCAACCGCCTGGACCTTCAACATGACCGTGCAGGATGCTGTACAGTCTTGCAATATGGTGCCAGGTATCATTCCGATCAATAAAGTTAATGCTTATGTACTATTTGATTCGGGTGCTACTTGTTCATTTATATTCGATGACTTTGCTAAGAACTTAGAATTGCCTATGGATGAGTTAGAATACCCCATGAACATAGAGATTGCGAATAGAAAAGTAATCCCTGTTAAGTATGTACACAAGAACTGTAGGGTGGATATTAAGGGTAACATTATGAACGTAGATCTTATCCCAATTAGGCTTGGGGAATTCGATGTTATCCTGGGAATGGATTGGCTATTCAATTATGGGGCTGTAATTGATTTCCAAAGGAAATGTATTAACCTTATGACTCCGTCAAAGGTTGTGTTTTATGGCAACAAGTCGCCTAGACAAGCAAGTTGTCTGACGATGATGCAGGCCAGGAAGTTGTTAAGACAAGGTTGTGTAGGATACTTAGCCTACATAGTCACCCGAAATTGGAAGATATACCAGTCGTGAGGGACTTCATAGACGTATTTCCAAATGATCTGCCAGGACTTCCGTCGGACAGAGAGGTTGAGTTCGTGATCGATTTGGCGCCAGGAACGACCCCAATATCGAAGGCACCGTACCGGATGGCTCCGGTAGAAATGAAATAGTTGATGGTACAACTGAAAGAGTTACTGGACAAGAAGTACATCCAATCGAGCGTATCACCGTGGGGAGCGCCGGTGTTGTTTGTGAAGAAGAAGGACGGGACGATGCGGCTTTGCATCGACTACAAAGAACTGAATAAGGTTACAATTAAGAATAGATATCCATTACCGAGGATCGACGACCTGTTTGACCAATTGAAGGGAGCAAGGAACTTTTCAAAGATAGACTTGAGGAGTGGTTATCATCAATTGAAGGTGAGGCCAGAGGATGTTCCGAAGACAGCATTTAGGACTCGATATGGTCACTACGAATTTTTGGTGATGTCATTTGGTCTAACGAATGCTCCTGCAGCATCATGGGCTTAATGAATGGAGTGTTTAAGCCGTTTTTGGACAAATTCATGGTGGTCTTTATCGACGACATTTTGGTATACTCGAAGACCAAGGAAGAACATGTAGAGCATCTAAAATTAACATTAGAGGCGTTGAAAAGAGAGAAGTTGTACACCAAATTTTTAAAATGTGAATTCTGGATCGAAAGGGTACAATTTCTTGGACATGTGATCGACAAGGACGAAATTTTGGTAGATCCCTCTAAAGTCGAAGCTATGATGAACTGGGATCAGCCGAAAACATCATCGGAAGTGAGAAGTTTTCTTGGATTGGCAGGTTATTATAGAAGATTCATTTAGGACTTTTCCAAGATAGCAACTCCGCTGACGAATTTGACTAGGAAATTGGTGAAATTCGTTTGGACGGAGAAGTGTGAGGAAAGCTTCCAAGAGCTTAAGAAAAGGTTGAGTTCAGCGCCTGTGTTATCTCTTTCGGATGACACATAAAATTTTGTGGTTTATAGCGATGCGTCGCATAAAGGACTAGGCTGTGTGCTTATGCAAAATGGCAGAGTCATTGCGTATGCATCACTACAACTGAAAGACTATGAGAAGGGGTATCCGACCCATGACTTAGAGTTAGCTGCAGTGGTATTTGCTTTGAAGATCTGGAGACACTATCTCTATGGGGAGAAGTGTGAAATATATACAGACCACAAGAGTTTGAAATATATTTTTACATAGAATGACTTGAATATGCGCCAGAGAAGGTGGCTAGAGTTAATCAAGGACTACGACTGTGAAATCTTATACCATCCGGGTAAGGCTAATGTGGTTGCCGACGCCTTAAGCAGAAAAGGTCGGGAGAAATTGATGATGTTGACTGCTCAGGAGGAGCTAATTTCAGCAATGGAAAAACTAGAATTGGAAGTGAGGTATCCGATGAAGATTGACTAGAAGTCGTTTCAGATGCAGGCTGGTACAACTCTATTGGATAAAGTTAAGGAAGCTCAACTTCAGGACCAAGAATGTGCGAAGGTTAAGAAAAAGATATCCGAAGGAACCGAACCAAGATTCAAGATAGACAATGAGGGACTACTAAGATTTGAGAACAGAGTTTGGGTACCGTCAATGCCAGAGATTAAGGAGGACATTTTGAGCGAGTCTCATAGCTCACGATATTTGATACACCCCGGTAGTACCAAGATGTACCAGGACCTTCGACATCACTTCTGGTGGCCAAATTTGAAATGAGATGTTGCTGAGTGTGTTGCAAAGTGTCTAACCTGTCAGAAAGTGAAAGCAGAACATCAGAGACCTAGTGGTTTGCTACAACCCCTGGAAATTCCAGAATGGAAATGGGAACATATTACGATGGATTTTGTGGTTGGCCTTCCGACGACTCAGAAAGGCTACGACGCAGTATGGGTTATCGTTGACTGATTGACAAAATCCGCACACTTTCTTCCGATCAAAATCAGATTCAACTTAGACCAGTTGGCAAGGCTATATGTGAAAGAGATTGTTTCGAGGCATGGAGTTCCGATGTCAATAGTTTCTAACAGAGATCCGCGCTTCACATCGAACTTCTAGAAGCGACTACAGGAATGCATGGGGACACAGTTGAGAATGAGTACAGCCTATCACCCTTAGACAGATGGGTAGAGTGAAAGAACAATCCAGACATTGGAAGATATACTGAGAGCTTGCATCATGAATTTCAAAGGAAACTGGGATGATCACCTACCGCTGGTGGAATTTGGTTACAACAACAGTTACCACGCTAGTATTGGCATGCCGCCTTATGAAGCGTTGTACAAAAGAAAATGTAGAACTCCGCTATACTGGGATGAAGTTGGCGAGAGACAATTGCTAGGTCCAGAACTGGTACAGCAGACAGCAGAGATAGTCAAAGTAATCCAAACAAGACTGGTAGCAGCTCAAGATAGGCAGAAGAAGTACGCCGATCCATATCGTAAGAAAGTTAAATTTGAACCGGGTAGCTATGTGTTTTTGAAGGTCTCTCCCTGGAAGGAAAAGATCAGATTTGGAAAGAAGGGAAAATTGAGCCCGAGGTTCATTCGACCCTTTGAAGTACTGCGAAAGATAAGAGAAGTTGCGTATGAGGTAGTCTTACCTCCGGCGCTCGAGAATGTCCACAACGTCTTCCATGTTTCAGTTTTACGACCCTACAAACCCGATTACAAGCACGTGATTGAATATGAACCCCTATATTTTGAGAAAGACTTATCCTATGAAGAAATTCCTATTCAGATTGTTGACAGGAAGGAGCAAATTCTCAGAAACAAAGTTATACCTCCTGTTAAAGTAGTTTGGAGGAACCACAATGCTGAAGAAACTACGTGGGAACTCGAAAAGCATATGATGAAGAAGTATCCACAATTATTTACTTAATTTATATGTATGCGATTCTGGGGACAGAATCTTTGTAAGGGGAGAGAATGTAACGGGACGAAAATTTTAATTATACCGTGATTCTTGTGACAGAATCCTTTTAAGGGGGGAAAGATGTGACGAACGAGATTTTTGTAATTTAATTTGAATATTTATTGAACTAAATAAATATTTTTTGATGATTTAATTATTGAGTTAAATAATTAATTGATTAATTTGTGGTAGATTAATTTAATTATGTGTTACATTGATTATGTTAATGTGGAAAAAATTTTATATTCAAAATATATATTTAATTGAACTTATTTGAATAAATGAATTAATTCATAAGCACAATGTTATTCTAATTAATTTAATATTTAATTAGAGATTAATGATTTGACATAATCAATAAATGAGAATTTTAATTATGTGACAATGTGATTTATTGTGAAATTATGCTATTTATTTAATTAATTTAAATAAGATATTTGATTAATTGCCTAAATGAGTGTGACATTATTCAACTATATAATAAGAAGTAATTAAATTAAGGGGAAAGGAAAGGGAATGAGAGAAACCAAACATGGCCTTTATGGGAGTTAAGGGCAATTCACCCATGATGGATCAACTAACCATTATATCGACATTTTATATCATATACGTATATTATATATCAGTATTCCTATATTCCTATAACATATATTTCAGCAGAGAAAAAATAGAGAGAAAACACAGAGAGAAAAGTTAGAGAGAAAGTTGGAGAATTAAAGCAATTGTTATCAAACAAAGACTGCAAGGGTAATCCCTACATCCCAATTCTTTTTCACGTATTATATTTCTCCATCATTGCATATTTACAAGTTGTGTGAAATTGTGATTTAAAGCTTGAATTGGTGAATTATGTGTATATACATGTTAATATAGGATTATAACATGTTTCTACCAATTAAAGTATGTTCATACATGTCTAAATTGGAGTTTGAAAAGTTACAGAGTTTTTCATTTACGTGTTTTAAAAGTTCTCTGTGAATGGGAAAATTACATGGTTCATTATATGGCTTGTATGTATGAAATTTGATGCCTTAATCGCATGTCAAACTGTAAATTAATGATTTAATATGCTTGTACATGTAAAAACGAGAAGAATGAAACTTAAACGGACTGATTTGGCGTTATAACGAATCTGTAATGTGTGATTTCATAAAAATTGACGAAACTTTGAAAAATAGCAAAAACATGGAATTTATGGGTTTAAATTTAGTTGTTTAAGTTGTTTAAGTTGTCAAAATCATGCTATAAGTGTTGGGTTATACTTCTAAAGTCTAGAACTGATGGGCATGATTAATTTGTTGTTTGAGCAAAGTTTTTGGGTCTATTTTGGCTCTGTTCTCTGTTATTTGTGAACTGCAGATTCTGAAACTGGCGTGTGGAGCTGCAGCGCCAGCTTTAAGCCTAAAAGTGGGGCTGCATCACCAGTGGAGCTGCAGCGCCAGCTTTAAGCCTAAGAGTGGAGCTGCAGCGCCAGCCGAGCTGCAGCGCCATTTTTAGTTCAAATGGTGAAGCTGTAGCGCCACTTGGCAATTTTGCCCAGAAATGAGATTTTAATTGTTCAAGTCCAGGAAATGTAATTGTAACCTAATGTAATAAACATGAAGACATGATTAAATATATAATAAGAGGTTAATAACTTATATTACGTGAGTAATTAATAAGTTAATTACATGACTTGAATCGTTAATTGTATAGTCTAATAACGTGCTCAAGACCGATGTGTGTGATTCGATACGTATATCGAGCTATTGATTAATGTGTATTGTGAACGTATTGATATGTAGGATTTAATAAAGAAGGTGAATTATAAATTGTAGCTTGTGCAAGAGGCAAGTTTCCTAAACTCAAACCTTACTTTTACATTGAGCAAGTATCCTATCTCTAACTTATTGTTATTAAGCAAGTTTCTTAAAATTCTAAGTTATTCATTTATCAAGTCTTATACTTGTGTTCTATATCGAGCGAGCTCTTGTTTTTAATTGTTCAAGTTCAAAGGTTTCATATTTGATGCTATAACTCTTTTAAGCATGATTCAGCTATACAATACTTATTCGATTGTATACTCTTGAGATTTACCATTCAAGTTGAATATCGATGTTATTGTTGAACTTATAGGACTATTGAACCCTTATTTATTTGACTAGTCCATAGTTGATGTACGTTCTAAATTCTAGAATACTTATTGAGCTTATCCAAATCAAACTTCCTTTGGTGCGGACTCTGATGTCAAAACTGAGATGAACAACCCTGTAAAGGAGATTATTTACGCTTTAGCGTTGAGATATTGTACACAGTATGGTATTAAGGGCTGATCCCCCTAAGTACGAGAAGTATTATCCATAGTCTTATGACTGTTAAAGGTTTGAAGTTTAACACTTTACAATCTAGGACATAGTTCGAGGTATTATGACCCTCAGATGTTCTTTTGATTCCTGTTATTTATTCTCGAGTCAAAAATTGAGTTTCTTTATTCAGATGTCTTTGATTCACTCGCATGTGATTATATTGTTGTTATATTATTGTACTTGTGGGAAATCATGCTCACTCTTGCGTAATAATAACATTGTAGTTAAGAACAAAAGGTCCGACGAGCCTTCTACTAGCAAAGGCAAGGGCAAAGTCAACAAGTGATGAAGACTTGTTGTTTATTTCATATGTTTATGTTTCAGACTTGTATTCAGTTGTGTAAGACATAATTATGGTTTATGTTTTCACATTTGAGATTTAAGGTTAGTATGACCTGGGATTGATTATGTATTTCTGTTCAGATGTTGTAATCCCATAAGGGGAGGATTTATTTCTATCTATTGCATGGTTTGCATTTATTATGGGTAGATAGATAGATGTTATTTGTACAGTGAACACCAAGTCCCGTGGAATTGAAGTACCCGGATTTGGGGGTGTCACAATATTGATAGACACAAACCTTGTACACGTGAATAACATTATGAAGTCTAAGGCCTATATTCCACAAACTCAGCAAACATTTCATTGCTTTCATAGCTTATGATGATCAAGGATGTGGGATTTATGATGAATTTAACAACCATTTACCAACCCCCTATTAGCCACCATGCAATTCAACATTCCTATTGGTTTAATTTGATGTATATATGCATTGTCTGTATATTGGTTTTTCTATAAATACGAACTCTCCTTCTCTATTTGCAATTTGCTGAGATTTCTTAAGTGTTGAGAGTGAGAGCATATACATATATCAGTGTTAAGTATTCCAAGAGTTGAGAATTCAGTTAACAACAATTACATTACAAAAGTATAACTACATTTCTTGTTCGTCATTTTCATTCTCTGTCAAATTCTCATTTCTTGATTTTGGTTGCAAGGCATGTTAATTGAATTATAGAATGATTATTAGTTGTTATATAGACTTAGTAACATGTTAGTATATAATGTAGCATGTTTAAAAATCGAATTCGTGAAGTAATTTTGTGAATTGGGCTGTTAACTGCCGAAGCAGACTGCAGTCTGGCCAGAACCAGTGGTGGCGCAGCTGCGCCGGTTTAACCTTGGCATGCTGCGCAGCTGCGCCGGAACCCTGCTGTAGTTTTTGATTTCTACTTAAATTCTGCTAAGTGATAGTTTGTTGTATAACTTTGATGAGCATGCTAGCCTGAGTAGAACATATGTATGAGTACATAGGCCTAACGTAAGCATGTTTAAACCAAGATGGTATACCTTTTTGACGAAACGACGTATGGGTTCAAAAGGAACTTAAAGTTATAAAGAGGGACTTGGATATGTTATATTTATATTCTGACTTTGATACATGTTATTATGGTTTAGAAATGCATGAAGGATGTGATGACTTGTGTATATATATATCTTAAGGTAGCATGAACATGTTAGACTTCGTTAATGGAACTTACTAACGAAACATGGACTTTGAACATGGAATTGACATGTTTTATTAAGATTCATATTCTGATATTTTTAACGTGTTTAATAATGAGTGTAACATCACTAGTATACCATACATGTGTACTTACTTGTTAAATTCAATACGAGGTTACAAAGCATGAGTTTAAGCATGTTTTTAAAGTGATAAACAATACTAATTATGAATAAATGATGTGGACAATTGTGAGCATGTATATTACAATTTATATAACCTTCTCGCATGTACCTATGATTAAATTGTATACGTTGTGACTGCATGACCGTATTTGGCCTTAAATTCTTAAAAATCCTAAACTAAGACCCTAACATATAAAGGTGAACTTACGATAGTAATATGTATGTGGTAAAGATACTTGTGAGCATGCTTAAAACAAACTACGTGATCACCTCGTATGCTTAAATAACAAGCATGATAGCTTACATGATTTTATGATTTTGTAAAGCCTTAATTTGTTCAAAATATAGATCTAGAACCTATATCATGTAAATTGAATGTGAAAAGGTTGAATAAGCATAAAAGCATCCTTTGATATGTATACATGCTGAGTGATATCATATGTTATGTGATACTTGAATCCAATTTGACGGTTAACTTACAATAATACTATAACGTACTAAAACAATTATGTTTGCTATTTTTTGTGATCTTATGTGATTTTAATGATATGAGAATATGTTTAAACTCAAAAAGAGGAACGTTAAGGATAAAAGTTATATTAATATGATACTATGTATGATATAACTATGTAGCTAGGCTAAGACTTTCTTGTGTGTTGATCGTATGTCCAAGACAAGATATGAAGCTATAATATATGACTAATGGATATCATATATATACGTAATTATATTACGATAGGGATTCGAAAGTGTTGATTTGCTTTTCGTGGATAAACTACGCACAAGGCAAGTATCCTATCTTTGTGTTTACGTTATTCGAGGAACATTGTAAGCAAGTTCCTAACTCTACTCTTTATGGAACATTCATTTAGCTTGCGATATTATTGTTGTACAAGTAAGCTTTTGAGATTGAAATCTAGATATTATGAATCATATACTTCATGAATAAGATAAAAGTCGATTTATATTCTTCAAACTTTAAATCTTGAGATTGAACTTATAATTGTTGTGATCTATGCCATTTGATTCGGCTATACTTATATTGTTGAAAAGCGACCCAAACCAATTGATTGGTGCGGGATCATGTGTTTGACTGAGATGAACAACCTTCTTTGAAGGGAAAATATATTTGTCGGGAGACCGACGTGCGCACAATTTAGTACGATTGAACGATATGCATACCGTAGGGTACTTTAGGCTGATCACCTGTTATACTTGTTTTTGATTGGGTTATCAGTTTCATACTGTTAATTCTAGTAAGAGTTCATAGTCCTTAGTGACTGCTCAGTATTCAGTTATCTTGAAACCTTGAATTGATTTAGTATTGAATCTAATTGATATCTTTCTGTCCTTAGCGACTATTATTGAGAACTGTTGATATTTCTTGTTATCCTTGAAACTATCACATCCTGTTATACTCTTTTGAGATTCGAGAAATATATTACTCACCCTTGTTGTTATATTACTTGCTGAGCAAATTTGTGTTCATTCTTGCTTTTCCTAAAACATTTCAATTAAGGCAGAGCTGGGTGGACCTTCAGGCGTTGATAAGGGCAAGGGCAAGGCTACCGACTAGCTTGTCTCTTTTTATGTTTTAAATATTATAATGTTGTATTAAGTTGATGTAGTAAGATTGGAGTTAACTATGTTTAAGCTTATGTTAGATTATGTAATAAGTCTGTATTGGATATTATTATGTAATCTATTAAATACTGTGGGGTGCGAGACTTGGGGGAATAATTATAATAAATCATTGTAAATTATTCTAGTTTAGATTTTCCGCTGTGATTGTGTGATTTTAGTTATTATCGTATTTCCATGAGCATGTGACGAACCGAATTCGAGTGACCAAGTGGCGGTCCAAATTTGGGGGCGTCACATGTTGGTGTCAGAGCTGTAGTTATAAACCTTAGGAGCGAGTGTCCTTAGATTATAACTTAGGAGAACTTAGAAGTTAGAAAGGGATAGAACTCACATAGAGTTTTCCCTAGAGCGAGACTTAGAGTGTTATGAAATGTAACTTCATTCTATACAATGAACTTATATTTTATTTAACATTCTAATGGAGTTGCTGTTTGTTTGTCTTTTGTTTGTGATTGTAGGATGACAGACACAGGTGTACCTAGTAAAGTGGCAGAGGAGGAACCCAGGGATATACATGTAGTGTACGAGGCACCTCTAAAGGCTATACCAGTGCAGGTTGTTGCACCGTTCGAGTCTGACGACGAAGACGAGATTGAGATAGAGTCTGATCCAGAGAAGGAGCCGATGAAGGACGAGCCGATGGATGATGAGCCAGTAGAGGACTCTGATGAGGCTACTGTAGAGGAGCATATATTAGGCGAATACAAGGAGCGTATCCTAGAGTTGGACTGCAGAGTCCAGGAGCTGGAGGCCGAGGCCAAGGAGAAAGAGTCTGAGTTCCAGAAGTTAAGGGACGAGGATCATCAGAGGAAGTTAGCCATGCAGGAGTTAGAGGTAGAGATTGCTTACCGCAGGGAGGCAGGGATCCAGATGGGAACCTTATTCCACAGGTCGGTGGAGAGAAATGTAGATCTGGCAGGGAAGCTAGAAGAGGTCGAGCAGAGGGAGCTGAGTGAGAAGACCGAGACGGAAGCACTCCGTACTCAGTTAGAGTTGGAAGTTATGGATAGGATACACTTCGAGGAGAAGTGGGAGGAGGCCAATGAGAGAGCTGATGACCTGGAGGATGAGGTCAGATGTAAGAAGAGGAAGATGAACAAGATGGGTACGTGTTCCGTTCGGCATTCGAGAGGGTGATTGATGGTGTGTACCACTACCCGGCGGAGCAGGGACAGACCCTACATACTATGAGTTGAGAGTTGGTGGCATATATAGCACAGATAGAGTACAAGAGCGCTGTGGAGCGTGGGATAATGGGATGAGAGCCTTAGTAGTCTAGTAGTAGTATTTACTTTATGTGATGTATATACTATGTTGTAATCCCAACTTTTTGTGTAAAGTGTGGGATAGTGATGTAAACCCCGTATAAGCTTTTGTTAGAGGGGTAGTATGGTAGCAGGTTGGTATATTCCCGCCTTTTGTGATATTAGGGGATATGTGGTAGACATTTATAGAAATATGCTAGGAAAAATCATGTAATGAAACGATTGGCGTATGAATATAAATGAAACTTATTTCATAAATGTGTTATAAATTTATTCTTTTAGTATTTAAAACAATACTTAAGTGATATAATTGAATAATAATAAAATAAAAATTTGTGATGCAGATCATGGCACTAAGACGTAGATTGACCGCACCCGAAGAATCAGTTAACAACTAGAGGGAACAAGTAGATCCCATTCAGAAGCTAGTTGACCTATTAGGAGAAGCTCTTAGGGGGAGGAATAATGAACCTGTTTGCCCAAACCCTCAGGCTGTGCTAGTAACAACCTTTAAAGACTTTAGAAGCGTAGGACCCCCAGAGTTTGAGGGAACTACTGACCCGCTAATTGCGCAAACCTGGATCAAGGAGATCGAGAAGGCTTTCACTATAGCTCGTGTGGGCGAAGACTAAAAGACGATATTTGCTATGTACATGATGAGAGGCAAAGCGAACTACTGGTGGGAAGCGAATCAGCAGAGAGCTGGAGAAGGGACAATAACTGTAGGACATAAACGCAACGGAAATTAAATTTTTTTCTAAACCCTAAAACAGGATCCATGCGAAAAACATATTAATTCAGAGGTTTAGATTTGTTTTACCGATTATTCAAGCCTAAACGGAGACGATAGAGATTCTGGAACAGCTTCGAATCTTCAACGCAATCCAAAGGAACTGCATCTCTACGGTATCCACACGAACGTCCCGCGAATCGTCACACGATCTGCAACAAGGAAAGCTGCGGTACTAGCCGCCAAGGATCTGGACTTTCAAAAATTTTCTCTCTAGTCTCTCTCTAAGAGTGGTTAGGGTTTTGATATCGATAATACCCTAAATGGCTGATATATCATATATATAACAGTTAAAGGAATTAACCAAAACCTAATCCAATTAGAAAAATAAAATTCGAATTTATATATATATATATATATATATATATATTATATCTTAATTAAGTCTTACTTAATTAATATACATATATATATATATACAAATTATCCTATTAATTTAAATTCATAATTTAAATACTATCAATCATATTGATATATTTAAATCCATATAATTTAAATTAATTCCCTTTTAATTACGTTCTAAGTGTGTGACCCTATAAGTTATTATTATGTTGGCAATAATTTTAAAATCATATTATAAAATTATAAACAGTGAGCGGCATCTAGTAATGCATCACTGCTACCCAAATAATAATAAGATCGGTGATTCGATACAACCTTTTCGTGACCAATGTTTCAATGTAATTTAATCCTTTTAACCTTGACATCCTATATTAAACTCGAGGCATGGAATGTGTCATCCTCTTCATAATTTAATCTGAGTTTTCTTAATCGATGAGTAAACTATATGAAACAAATCACTATTTGAGCATGGCCATGCATTTCATAGTCCTACTCAATCAAGAGGCCTATGGATATCACCCCTAATATATAGGAGGGTTAAATTCCATCTAGATCACTCATATTGCTCACATGATTCATGATGTACCCAATAATCACCTTTATCGTCCACCCTATTAAAGGTGGCCTTTGATGATATCAAAGTACATAAATTCTCGTGTAGTAATATAGTGATTTTAGGTCGGAGGATCATTACATCATTGTCACTATGAGAATTACTTATGACACTTTGCATAATGCTCCATGTAGAATTCTCATAGTGGGTCTGTCCAGTACATTGTTCTCTAACATGTACCTATGCATTGACTCAATATCTCATATATTTATGACCAATGAGATTTGGCCATCAGTCAATCCACATACTAGTCTCAATGTATAATTGTTGTCCCATTAACAATGACACTCGACTAGGGACATTTAAGAGTAATGATACTAATTGTAATTATATGATCTCATGTTCAAGTCACATACTTGAAGCCATATAATTTGTATCACTATTCTAAGGACTTTTATTATGTTAACATTTATATAACGCAGTAAATAAAACCAAAATAAAATAATTCATTTATTCAATCAAATATAATATCAAAAATGTTAAGCAATTACATCAAAGAATTAGCCTCTAGGGCATAAACTCTAACAATAACTTGGGATAGGTTTAAGATGCTGTTCTTCAAGAATTACTTCCCGAAGAGTATGAAGAGCCGAATGGAGGTGAAGTTTTTAGAACTTAAACAAGGTGACATGACGGTGGCGCAGTACGCAACTAAGTTTAACGAACTAGCGCGATTTGCGGAACACCAAGTTGGAGATGAGGAAAGGAAGGCAAGACGATTCGAGCAAGGGATGAAGCCGTGGTTGTTCAATAAGGTATCAGTTCTTCAAATAGATTCCTTTGCGACATTGCTGGAGAAGGCAATCATTGCGAAAGGTGGCAGTGAGGCCTTAAGTCTGTACAACAAAGAGAAGAAAGGAAAGAATATTGGAGGAGAGAACCGTACTGGAGGAAGCAGCAGTGGAGGAAGTAATTTGGGAAAGAGAAAGTGGGAGAATAACAACAACAAAAATAACAAACTAGGTGGGAGTCACTAAGGGAGTTTTAAGAAAAGGAGTGAGACTTGTAATAAGTGCGGGAGAAGTCATCAGGGGGAATGCTGGAAAAGAAAAAGCACGTGTTATAATTGCATCCAGGAGGGGCACATATCGCCAAATTGCCCAAAACCGAAGAAAATCAGGGGATGCTTTGCATGTGGCTCAACTGAGCACCGAATTAAGGATTTCCCGAAGAAGGGAAGTAGTGGAGGTAACCAACAAGGGAGAAACAAACTGATGATCGGTGGACCGACACAATCTAACCGCCCAACTGCTAGGACCTTTAACATGACTGTCCAGGATGCAATAGCTGTGAAGGACGTGGTGTCAGGTATAATCCCAATCAATGATATAAATGCTTATGTGTTATTTGATTCGGGTGCCACCTATTCTTTTGTATCTGAAGAATTTGCTAGTAGACTTAATACACCCCGAGAATGATTAGAAAATCCCTTGAACATAGAAGTTGCGAATAAGGAAGTAATCCCTGTAGAATTCGTTTATCGAAACTGTCGCGCAAACATTAGAGAACATGAACTGAGCGTAGACTTGATTCCTATTAGATTGGGAGAATTTGACGTAATACTGGGAATGGATTGGTTGTATAACCATGCTGCGATAATTGACTGTCAGAATAAATGTGTGAACCTTCAAACTCCGAGTAAGTCTAAGGTAGTGTTTTATGGTAGCTCATCGCTTAAACAATCGTGTTACGTTACGATGATGCAGGCCAAGAAATTATTAAGGAAAGGATGTGTAGGTTATTTAGCTTACATCGTAGATACTTGAAAAAAGGGAGTAGAAATTAAAGATATATCCGTAGTGAATGAATTCCAAGATGTATTTTTGGATGATCTGCCTGGTCTTCCGCCAGACAAAGAAATCGAATTCGTAATAGACTTAGCACCGGGAACAGCACCGATTTTGAAAGCTCCATATCATATGGCGCCAATAGAAATGAAGGAATTGATGATACAACTGCAAGAGTTATTGGATAAGGGTTACATTCGACCGAGTGTGTCTCCCTGGGGAGCACCAGTGTTATTCATTAAGAAAAAGGACGGATCGATGAGGCTCTGTATCGATTATCGAGAATTGAACAGAGTAACGATCAAGAACAAATATCCGTTACTGAGGATAGATGACTTATTTGATCAACTGAAGGGAGCAAAATATTTCTCGAAGATCGACCTACGGACAGGATATCACCAACTGAAGGTACGGGATGAGGACATACCAAAGACTGCGTTTCGAACCCGTTATGGACATTATGAGTTTTTGGTAATGTCATTCGGATTGACTAATGCTCCGGCAGCATTTATGGACTTGATGAACCAAGTTTTCAAGCCATACTTGGATAAATTTGTAGTAGTTTTCATAGATGATAGTTTGATCTACTCGAAGACAGAGGAAGAACACGCCGAACATTTGAAGATTATTTTGGAAGCGCTAAGGAAAGAGAAGATGTATGCGAAATTTTTTAAGTGCGAATTTTGGATGGAGAAGGTTTAATTCTTAGGTCATGTGGTGGATAAGAATGGAATCCCAGTAGACCCTACGAAGGTCGAAGTAGTAAGTCATTGGGAACAACCAAGAACACCAACGGAGGTGAGAAGTTTCTTAGGGTTAGCTGGGTACTATCGAAGATTCATCCAGGATTTTTCTAAGATAGCAACCCCGTTGACCAATTTGACAAGGAAGACGGTGAAATTTGTATAGACCGATAAATGCAAATAGAGTTTTCAAGAATTGAAGAAGAGATTGAGCGAAGCGCCTGTGTTATCACTACCAGATGATGCGGGAAATTTTGTGGTATATAGTGATGCATCGCACAAGGGACTTGGTTGTGTGCTCATGCAACACGGCAAAGTCATTGCGTATGCATCACGACAATTGAAGGATTACGAAAAATGATACCATACTCACGACTTAGAGTTAGCGGCAGTAGTTTTTGTGTTGAAGATTTGGAGGCATTATTTGCACGGGGAAAAATGTGAGATATACACGGACCACAAAAGTCTGAAATATATCTTCACATAGAAGGAGTTGAATATGCGGCAGAGGAGGTGGTTAGAATTGATCAAGGATTATGACTGCGATATTCTTTATCACCCGGGTAAGGCAAACGTGGTTGCCAACGCTCTGAGCAGAAAAGGAAGGGAGAAATTATTTCATTTGACTACTCAGGATGAATTGGTAAGAGAAATGGAGAAATTGAAGATAGAAGCGAAGGGACCAGAGGGGTCTGAAGAGAAGTTATTTGTAATGGAAGCTTGTCCGACATTATTGGATAGAGTAAAGGAATCACAACAGAAAGAAGAAGAGTGCGAGAAAATCAGAAAGAGGATCGCCGAAAATGAAGAAGAAAGATTTCGAATGGATAAAGACGGTATTTTGAGATTAGAAGGAAGAGTGTGAGTACCAGCGGTAACCGAGTTGAGAGAAGAGATTTTGCACAAGGCACACAGTACGACGTATTTCGTTCATCCGGGAGGCACTAAGATGTACCAAGATTTGAGGCAACACTTTTGGTGGCCCAATCTAAAACGGGAAGTCGTAGAGTGCGTTAGTAGATATTTGACTTGTCAATGCGTTAAAGCAGAACACCAGTGTAACGACCCCAAAATTCATACAATACAACTCTCGACATCGGTCATTAACAATACAACTTTATTCTAACTTTACATCATGATTCGATATTAAAATCACTAAAAATGCGGAATAATTAAAACTTTTATATAATCCTTTCTTTATTGCCCTGAATCTCAACCTTTACATAACATGTCTTCGATTCAAACCTATATCATGAATCGTTACAACAAAATGACTATACAAGTCTTACACCATGAAGCAATATTCATATACATCGGATAGCTCAACTTATAATTTATCAATCATGTTACATTTAAAATAATTACATTACTCATCTAGAATAAATAATCTTCGTGAATATGGATCTCTATAATTCACTTAGCACGTATCCTTACCTTGAAATCTTGACATGCAAAATTTATTATTTGCAAGAGTGAGCTCGACAGCTCAGCAAGTTCTAACAGTTTTCATGCATCACATAGCACATAATAATATGCTCAACATACATCTCATAATAATTAAAGTAACATGGCATACATGCTTCAATTCACATAACAAATATAAAGATTGAGTTCCTTACTCAATCAACATTCTTTAATCAATCAATGTAGTCATAAATTGACTTTAACATTCATGTTTACAACATATATAACATATCATGCTCTTTGCAAAATAATTTAAAACAGTTCATAATATCATCAAGTTCACATAGAAAATAGGAACTGAAAGACTTGCCTGGCTTGTAGATTACCAAATACCGAAAAATAGCTTAATATAATCTGTTTCATGATCCTACATAACGTATTATCATACGCATCAATTATTAGTCACCTAGAAACGCTTATCAAACGTCTAAGTAAATACTACTTTATACTTTCTAATTCTCTTCTATTTACTTGTTTGACACTCGCTGTCAAATCATATGTATAATTAATAATATCAGTTAATTATCACATAGCTAATCCTCATCATTAGTTAACCAATCTAGGTTAACTCATTCCTCATTACTATTAAATTAATAATTGATTATCACATCACATAATCATATAACTTCTCACATAATTAATCAATTAATAATTACATACTCATATTAAATTATAACTAAACAAATTATAATTTAAACATCCACTTTAATTATAACTAATCAAATTACATCTTATGTTAATCAAATTATAATTATCAATCACTCTACATCATGCATAATTAAACAAATTACAACTTCTAATTATTCATGCATTTATTAAACTATAATTAAATAAATTATAATTTAAATTACACATTCATCTTAGTTATAATTATCCCAAATTATAATTACATATTAATCAATTAAATTATAATTACACAATTATAATTTAAGTTAAACATTTACTCGATAAAATAAATCAACTAACCTTCATTATAATTTAACAAGTTATAGATTAAATTAAATCCTTACTCTAATTATAATTATTCAAATTATAATTGCATATCATGTTCACTACATTATAACCAAACAAATTATAACTTAAGTTAAACCTTTACTTAATTAAAATGAATTAACTAATAACAATTTAAGGTTTTCACCACCTTCTTCCTTTTCTATTTTGAAATAGCCAAATACATACTCATAACATCTTATTGCAAATCTTGGTTCATGTTAACACATAACCAAATCAATTTAGGTTTTAAAACTGTACAAATACTTTAAGTTTTCTGCCTTTGCTCAGGTAGTGGCGCAGCTGCGCCACCTTAAGCTTTGGAATCGGCACAGCTGCACTGGTGCACGATCTAGGAAACTCAACAGGCACAGCTGCGCCGTTTCTGCCTTTGTTACCTGCGCAGCTGCGCCGTAACGCAGACAGAAACAGTGCAGACTGCTTCCTTGCTTCACTGTTCTTCCCCAATATACCAATAATTGGCAATTCTAAACTACTCAGATAGTGTAAAGCATACATGTGAAACCATACACATGTACAACATAATTCAAATGACAAAAATCATATAAGTAATCAAAATCAAAGGTTTAAAACCAAATTTTGCTATTTTCACAAAAACTCATACTTTTCACAAAATAATTCACCATAAATCCAATTCTCAACCAATTAAATTCATAATTCATGTATTATCTTCGTTATTGAAGCTAGTATCATGAACAACTCCCAATTTGAATTTTAACATATGATAAATCCTCAATTTTCATTCTAAAATTCAACCAAAACACATAAACCCATAAGAACACAAATTCTCTATTAGAAATTTATTTTTACAATACTTTGATTTCTGAAAAATCGTTTATAGTATACATGTAAGGGATTACAACATCTATCAATTCATTCATCATGTAATTAGCCAAATCATCCATTACAATTCTAATTATTTAAGAAATTCAAGAACACAAGAACTAAGAACAAGAGGTGGATTACTACCTTAAATCCTTGACTGAGCTTTGTTAGATTGTGAGAATAGCTCTGATAATCCCCCTTTGATTTTCAGAATCACTGACCTCCTCTCAATTTTCTTTGTAAAAGTCACAGAGTGTTTACTCTCTGTATTTCTTTCTTTTCTTGTTCTTCTTCTAAGTAACATAGTATTATAAAATATAACTGATAGGATATATATTATATATATAATACATAATCTATATATCAATGCTAGGTATTAAATACCCATTAACACCATAATATATATAAGTTGTAACCTTTGGAATTTTAAAAAAAAAACCTTAAGGCTTGTGTAACGATTGTGATTTTATATAATAATTTTAAATATTTATTGAGTTAAATAAATAAATATTGGGTATAAATATTGTGATTTTATATAACGGATTGTAGGGCATTTTTGGGCGCGGCCGCGCCAATCTTCAGCTGTGCCAGACTTGACTTTTTAATTGAACGGGACTTGGCTTTTGATTGGGATATAAGGGGCTCGTTTGGGGCAAGAAAGGGGATGATATATTGGCCCTAAGCCCTAGTTCCTCTCTTCTCTTCCTTTACATCTTGTTTAGTCTAGATTAGGAGTAGATTAGAGAGTAGATTAGTGCTAGTTTAGTGTTAGTTAGTTAGATTCTAGGGTTTTGTTAGTGTGTGAAGATTGAAGCAAGAGGATTGACATCAAGGGTCCAAGCTTGGAGAAAGATTTGAAAGCTCTATCCTTAATCTCTCTTTGCTATTACATTGTATATTTAGATGATGTTATTGAATCTTGTGGATAATATACTTGAGTTATTTATGGCTTAAGCTTATTTTGAGGTTCCAATGGAACCTTTTGAGTAGTTTACTTTGATATGCTTCTATGCTTGTCTCTTTGATTATTATTTGATTGTCTATTACGATTCGTGCTTGCATTGCTTAATTGATTCGCGATCAATTACTGTGATAACCTATGTGGACTTGAAAGACAAAGCGTATGTTTAGATCTAATCGTAGTAGCGGGTGATTGTGCATTCACATGGCATTGGATGCATGATTTGTGCTTAAGATAGACATATACCGAAGCGCCATCCGTAGTCAATAGAGGACTTGACCTTAAACCCTATTTATTTGTAAACACCATAGATATATAGGGGTTTAGATAATGTGGGTGTTCACGTGCGTTCTATCATCTGTAGATTGCACGTGATATGGAGTAGGTGCATCGAAAGATGGCCTTCTCTCACGTTCGTGTTCTCAGCTAATTGTCTTGACTATTGATTTGACCTAATTGGAAGTATGTCGATTTAGATGAATCATTAAGGGAAATTGGAATCTCTTGTCTTCATTATCTGATTTTAATTCTAGAATTAATTAGTTTAAATTAATTGCTTGCCTAGTTTAACTTAGTTTTAATTCATCCTCTTTACCATCCGTTTAAATAAGACTGAGATGATTATGTGCTAGTGGTTTGGTGTCTTTTATCCATTAATTCTCTGTGGGACGATATCTTTACTTACTCTTTATTACTCGTTGGCCGCGTATACTTGCGCGTTAATTGTGTCATCTAATTGGCCAACAAGTTTTTGGCGCCGTTGCCGGGGAGTTATTTGATAACTGTTTGCCAACATTAGTTTAATCAAATTAGTCTTAATTTAAACTTTTTATTTTTGTTTAATTCTCTTCTCATATTCTCTTTTCAGGTACAATGGACTTAAATTTCTATCCATGGAATTGTACAATTCAAGGGCAACCAAGGGAAGCATACACTGATGGCGTCAACCCAATTGCAACACTTTCAGCACAGCTAGAGGTTCTCTCTAGGAAGCTGGATACTGTCTCAGCTCAGCAGAATCGAGAGACGGCGGTGACCTATGACTACGGTGCTGGGAGCTACATGAGCCATCAGGAGCCTATCAGTTATGGGCAGGAGCAGTATGGGGGTGGTTATTCCTACACCGAACCTTATCCCACTTATCAACAAGATTTGGGGTATCACCCAAACCCTTCATCAGACTACTATCAAGACCAACACTGGGATCCAAATCCTGTTTATGCCCCAGAATGCACATTCCAGACTCCAATTTATAAGCCTCAACATAATTTTGAGGGTGACATAGAAAATGCAAGCTTGGAGGAAGGAGGTGACATATCACTGAAGGACATCTTGATTGAGCAACAGAAGTCAGTCAAGAATATCCAGAACTGGGCATAGCAAATTAGTAGGGCCTTGATGATAGAGGATGAGCAAGGGCAAAACCATACTGTGAGCTATCAAGAACAATGCAAGCCAAGTCCAAATTGTGCACCCGAACCCACTTATCAATCCCCATGTTTACAAGGAAAACAGTCAACAATGGACTTCATGTATGCAAGCTCAGAAAACCAAGAGGAATTATTTGGGAGCAAGGAACCATCAAACCAAAATTATTAATATCGGATGGCCCCAATTAACTATGCTTCTACCAGTGAGCCTCAATACAGGGAGCCCGTGGCTGAAATAAAAAAGGAAGGATTGGAAATTATGTGGGGGAATTCCATAGCATCGACAGAGGAGACCTTGATTGAGCAAGAGCAGTCAATTGAGGATCTTCAGATTTGGGTGGAGCAGATTAGCACGGCATTAAGGAAGGAGGAGGTATGTGAACAAGAGACAACAATGCCAGATTGTGTGCCTCCAGTGACTGAAGCCGTAAGTTATGAGCCCCAGACTACTTGGTGCTATGACATGGGTGCAGAAACTGATAGAGAATCCGAAGTGCAATTGCAACTGGATGAGCGAAAGGTAATGGATATCGAGGAGCCAATTGGGGCTGTGGAGTATGAATGTGAACCAACAGTGATAATACCCCAAGAGCCTCCTCCCCCGAAGTTTGAGACTCTAGTCAAGTTTGCACACCCTTGCCCCCTTGGAAGCCACATTACAGATACGGATCTCGATGGCATGAGAGAGTCCGTGAGCTTCAAACCATGGTGGTCAGAAGAGAAGAGAATAGAAGAAGAGTCCGTTGTGTGGTCTATACCTCCATGCCTCGATTATTTCACCTACACAACGGAACCCTTGCCTAGCTCCCCAACCTTTAGGACGGGGAATTCTTTTACTTATCCAATGCTAGGTAGTTTAAATCTGCATCCACTCCTACTGGGAAGCTGCCAAAGTCACACAGCTATTCTGATGGATGGAGGGGTTCTCCAGTATCGTCGGGGAGTTGGGTAGCAGTGGGAAGACACAGTCGAGCTAGAGGACTATAAATCAAGCGCTAAATGGGAGGCACCCCATCATTTCTCTCTCTCTTTGTTTAATTCTCCATTATCTACTTCCCATCATCACTCTCTCTATCTCTTTGTTTAATTCTCCATTTACATACTTTCTATCACATTTCCCTCCCCCTCGTTTAATTCTTATTAGTTAATTTTTAGTTTAAATTTTTGCATACTGTAGGAATTAGGAGTTCATTGCCTACATTTTTGAACTTAGGCATTAGTGCATATCTTTTTGGGACCATGAAGCTTATGGCACATATTTTGATACACTTGCACATTGCGTATACGCACTTAGAGAATTTTTTTGGGAATTTGAATGCATATATCTTTCCATGTTTAATTCTCTTGATGTAAATAGTTAATATACTTTTGATAGTGTATGAGGGCTTAATAAAGGTTATATGTCTTTCTCAGGGTGAATCCAAGCTGCAAGAAGCAAAGCTCAAGGGACCATCATCAGCCCATGCCGAATGCTGCAGAAAACCAAATCTGGCAAGCCGCGCGGCCGCGCCTGATTAAGCTTGTTGGGGCGAGCGGCCGCGCCGCACACTGACTATGCCTGGCTTAAATAATTTTTAGCCCATACTTCCATTGCATTATCAGACGAGCTTGCCACAAATCTCCCCCCATCCCAAGCCCTAATTTCAATTGAAAACATAACCTTCTATCTCCTAATCACAATCAACCAACCCACTCATCACTCCCAACTTCTCAACCTGATCAATTGAGACAGTGTGTGGGAGTTCGAAAGCATAGCAAGATTTCTGAATCGGTTGGGTTAGTTGAGTTCAGTATTGGATTGCATCATCTATTCTCATTTCATATGGCATCCAAGAGGAGTAGGAGGGAGTCTACATCCATGGGCAACAATTTTGAGCACTGGGGAGATGGCATCGACTATGATGCAGTCCGAGTCCTCCCACACTATTCATGAGCATATTGATAGGATGGAGAGACGACGACAAAGCCGAATAGGGGAGTTTCTTTCTTTTTGCCTTTACATTCAATGAGGACATTGAACATTTTAAGTTTGGGGGTATTGGTTTTGTTTTTGCATATAGTTAGTTCATTTCATGTTGTGTCAGTTCATTTAGTGCATGTAGATTGTATTTTGTTAAAATTTTAAAAATTTTTGCATTCTGTTTTGCATTCTGTGTGAGAGCATGTTGCATGAATCCAGTTTCAGTTGGTGAGTTATGTATGTGGCCTATGAAGAAACTGAAATCACTTGATTGTTGAACTGATTGGAGACTTAAGCTTGATTTCATTGTCATATCTGTAAATCCTTACCTGTCAGATACTATGTAACCAGTAAGCACGATAGAGTAAACACCATGATATGCTAAGTTTAAATGTTTACATACTTTTCATCTGGTGGAAAAACTATATTTTAATAAAAGAGTTTCTGTTCGCATATAATAATAACTAGACTGTTAAAAGCTTAAGTTTGGGGGAGACAGGGGTTTTGCATGCTATGTGGGGAGATGGAGCGTAAAACGCACTCCCCTTTGAAAAGAAAAGAAAACAAAAGAAAATGCATTGAAAAAGAAAAAAATATAATAAACACATTGGCTACGTCGAGTTCTGTGGCCTTTGATATTCGAAGCAGTAAGCCCTCGGGGTGTTTCTACACCCAGCGCCCTAAGGCCGTCTGGTCTGGGAGTCGTTGGTCGAAAGCTCGCTACATGGATATCATTGAAAAGCCTAAGAGAACTAGGCATTGCACAGTCGAATATATACACGGGAAAGTGCGAATACGCCCTCGTGAGAAATAAAAGCTTAATGAATACCCCCTGTTGACTCTTAACTCTAGTAATGCACGGTCTTAGTTAGAACTTATATGATTTACTGTTTTTCTTAAGTTAAAGCTTGTTTTTCCCCTAAGAAGCATAGTAGGTGAGTTATTTATATGAATGCATATCTAATGGTTTCTAAGAACACAACCCACAATACATCAGTGCTGACAGTTTTGGATTTGCAGAATATGCCTAATGGTCTTGTTTTGGGTAGCTTATCTGTTTGACTATCTCGTGGTTTTCTGAGGCATTGCTTTGAAAGTTCAATGCTAGCTGGGAACTTAGATTCGCATTCATGATAGCGTAGGTTGCATACATTGTAGATACTGCATTGCATCTTTTGTTTTGTTTTGTTTTGGTTGCTTGAGAGCAAGCAACGTTTACGTTTGGGGGTATTTGATAAGTGGTCTTTATGACCACTTATTCGGATAGTAACCAACTTGTTCTGTTGCTAAAACTCAAGTACTTTTGCGCTTTTCACGTGTTTTTCCTTTGTTTTGTAGATTTACTGTTTAGGAACTCTCTCGGGGCTTTTGAGGCCAAAACGATGCAAAGAATGCTAAAAGGATTGATGGCTTGACAATGGAAAGAAGGCAAGCGACCAAATGGGAAGGAAATGCAATCCGGACATCGTTTGGGTGGTTCACGTTCATTTTATGTTCTTAGATTGGAACTTGGTTCATATTATAGAGCATCTTATAAGCTTTCCGGAACATCTTGAATCATCCAAATCGGAGTTCGGAGGCGAGAGTTATGCCCCGTATACCAACGGACGTCAAACCTCACGGTTTTGAGTTTTCATGCACAGCTGTCACTTGGAGCTAAATTTCAGCCTTCATCCATCCATTATTTCTCAATTCTCAAAGAATGAAAGTTGTAGAGCTCTTCGATAGCTTCGATTTGACAGGTGGCAGGCTTCGTAACTCCTCCCGGATCAAAAGTTATGGTCGTTTTACTAGAGGACTCTGTAGCAGAAAATGCTTGGCGCGGGCGCGCGGATTGTAGGGCATTTTTGGGCGCGGCCGCGCCAATCTTCAGCTGTGCCAGACTTGACTTTTTAATTGAACGGGACTTGGCTTTTGATTGGGATATAAGGGGGCTCGTTTGGGGCAAGAAAGGGGATGATATATTGGCCCTAAGCCCTAGTTCCTCTCTTCTCTTCCTTTACATCTTGTTTAGTCTAGATTAGGAGTAGATTAGAGAGTAGATTAGTGCTAGTTTAGTGTTAGTTAGTTAGATTCTAGGGTTTTGTTAGTGTGTGAAGATTGAAGCAAGAGGATTGACATCAAGGGTCCAAGCTTGGAGAAAGATTTGAAAGCTCTATCCTTAATCTCTCTTTGCTATTACATTATATATTTAGATGATGTTATTGAATCTTGTGGATAATATACTTGAGTTATTTATGGCTTAAGCTTATTTTGAGGTTCCAATGGAACCTTTTGAGTAGTTTACTTTGATATGCTTCCATGCTTTTCTCTTTGATTGTTATATGATTGTCTATTACGATTCGTGCTTGCATTGCTTAATTGATTCGCGATCAATTACTGTGATAACCTATGTGGACTTGAAAGACAAAGCGTATGTTTAGATCTAATCGTAGTAGCGGGTGATTGTGCATTCACATGGCATTGGATGCATGATTTGTGCTTAAGATAGACATATACCGAAGCGCCATCCGTAGTCAATAGAGGACTTGACCTTAAACCCTATTTATTTGTAAACACCATAGATATATAGGGGTTTAGATAATGTGGGTGTTCACGTGTGTTCTATCATCTGTAGATTGCACGTGATATGGAGTAGGTGCATCGAAAGATGGCCTTCTCTCACGTTCGTGTTCTCGGCTAACTGTCTTGACTATTAATTTGACCTAATTGGAAGTATGTCGATTTAGATGAATCAGTAGGGGAAATTGGAATCTCTTGTCTTCATTATCTGATTTTAACTCTAGAATTAATTAGTTTAAGTTAATTGCTTGCCTAGTTTAACTTAGTTTTAATTCATCCTCTTTACCATCCATTTAAATAAGACTGAGATGATTATGTGCTAATGGTTTGGAGTCTTTTATCCATTAATTCTCTGTGGGATGATATCTTTACTTACTCTTTATTACTCGTTGGCCGCGTATACTTGCGCATTAATTGTGTCATCTAATTGGCCAACAAATGTAATAGACGATAATTTTTTTTTGTGTGTGATTCTGGGGACAGAATCCTTTTAAAGTGGGAAGATTGTAACGATTGTGATTTTATATAATAATTTTAAATATTTATTGAGTTAAATAAATATTTTATGTGATTTATTTATTGAGTTAAATAAATAAATTATGTGATTTATGGATTGATTTAATTAAGTGTTATATATTAATTAAATGAATGTGTAATATTTATTTAATTAATTAATATTAATTTTATATTATAGTTATAATTTAATTGAGAGAATTAAATTAGATGAGATGTGTATTAAGTGTTACGGGAATTATAATTAGCGAGTAATTATAATTATGTGACAAATATTTATGTGGTTAATTGATTTTAGTTGATTAAATAAGGATGTTAAATTATTTAGTTAATTAAAAGGTGACATTAGAATATGTGTTAAATGATTTGTTAAAATAAAAGAAAAAGGATTTTAGATGATTTTTACCAAACACGGCCTTAGTAATAATAATCTGTTTTTAAAAATAATTTTGTTTTAGCCAAACAAGCCTTAAGGTTTTTCAAATTCAAATAGTGTAACTTATATAATAATATGTATTTATTATATATCTTAATTAATTAGCAGTTACATATATATCATTAGTATACGCATATTATATCAGTTATAATATATCTACTACGTTAGTTCTAATCCTAAGTCTAACTAAGAACTAAGAAGAAAAGAGAGCAAAGAGAAGGAAAAGCATAGAAGAGTTAGAGAAGAAGAGAAAAGAGGAAGAAGAATTTTTAGAATTGAACTCACATCACCTTCTCTTTCAATCTATTAACAAAAGGTATCATCTATAATCTCTAATTGTTATAGAACTCAGTTATATATTTTTCATATTCGTTCTCTGTTAAAAAAATAAGTTTTCATGAAATTATGTAAACATAGATTATATATATAATTGTATTCATGTGTTGTTCATAGTAGGTTAATTGCTATTAATGGTTTTCAGAAAAACAAATTGGTGATTTAATATGTTTTAATAAGAATTTATGTACTTATGTGTTCATACGGTTTTGACCAGTTTTAGAATGAAAAATAACGAAATTGATATATGTTAATATGCTTATTAGGTATTTACTTGATGATATCTTCAATTTCAAGTATAATGCATGCATATAGGGTTGAATTGCTTGAGTGAAATAGTTACAGTGGATTACTTTGGAAAATATATGAGTTTTTATGATAATGGCCAAATTAGATTTTTAAAACTTGTGATTATCATTATTTAGATGGTTGTTATGTTGTAGAAACATGTTATGTTATGTATTATTGCATGTGTATGGAGTTACAATGGCTACGTTACTGTAATTTTCCGTTTGTTGGCTTGTATGGGTTGTTCAGTAAAGCAGAGAGATGTGGCTGTCTGCGTCTGGCCGAGTTGCTGCGCAGCTGCGTCGGCAGCAAGGCCAGGAACAGCGCAGCTGCGCCGCTTGCCCTTCCCAGATCCTTTCCCTGCGCAGCTATGCCGGTTTTAAGACAGCTGGCTGCGCAGCTGCCCCGTGCACAGTGCTTGGGCAGTAACTTTAGTTTCTTGTGCAGTTTATTTTAAAGCATTAGTTTAATTATTCCTTGATAGTGGACATATGTTTAAATGATATAACATGTTATATGATTGTGACAAATTCATATTTGGGAAATAAAAGAAATTTTGAAAACTTTAATCAGATTATAAATATTTTATTGTAAATGAGTTACTTAATTATAATTTGATTAATTATAATTAAGAGTAAATATTTAATTTAAATTATAATATGGTTAAATTATAATGTATAGAAATTGATTTATTTTAGTCAATTAGATGTTAATTTAAATTATAATTTAAGTAATTATAATTTAATAAATGCATGTTTAGTTATGAATTTTAAGTTTATAATTGCATGATTAATTATAATTTGTGTAATTATAATGCATGATATAGTTTAATTAATTCTTAATTATGAATTGGTGATAATTTAAGAGGTAATTATAATTGAGAAATTATAATTAGATTAAGTGTTTAAATTATAATTTTTTTATTATAATTTAGCTAAATACGTAATTAATTTAATTATGTGAGTATGTGTGTGATGTAATTAACTATGTGATAGTTGATTATTATTATTTATTTAATTAGAGTGAGTTAACCACTTATGTGAATTAGTTATGTGTTAACTGATTTAGATTATTATAATTGAATGTGTATAGGAAGTGTTTAAGTATGTGGTTGAGTTAAGTAGCTTTCGCGTAAGGCAAGTCTTCTAACCCTAAACTTGTTAATTCTATACAATTTCTTGAGTTCATATATTCATTGTTGAGAATGTCCTTTCCATTTCTGTATTGGACAATTGTTTATTTAATTGAAATGATCTTGACTTATTGTTCAAGTAAGATCCAGTTATTATTTTAAATGCTTTAAGTTTACTTCTAAAGCATATGTTAATTCATAATTCTTTTATTTATGAATTATTGAAAGTCGATTCAACTAATCCTTAGTTGATGAACGTGAATTCTAAATTACCCTTGTAAGCTTATCCAAACCAAACTTTCTTTGGTGTGGACTTGAATTCAAATTACTGAGTTGAACAACCCTAATTATTAGGGGAGGTTACTACGCATAGCATTAAGATGTTTGCGCACAATACATGGTACAAAGGGCTGATCCCCCTAAGTACGAGTTAAGGTCCATAGTCTTATTGACTGTTAAAGGTTTAAATAGAAATATTTATAACCTAGGACAAGAGTTCAAAAGTCTTATGACCCTCAGACAAATTCTATATTCGAATTTTAATGTTGATAGAGAATTATTATTTAATTCTTTAATATTAAAGCAAGCTAAGTTATTCAGATTCTTTAAAAGATATTATTTCATGTAATTATTATTGGTAAACTCAAGTGAGCTGTTGTTTGCTCACTCTTGCATTAAATAACAATTGCAGTTAAGGTTGATAACGTTGATGCCCCGTTTACGAGTAAAGGCAAGGAAAAGATGAACAAGTGAAGACTTGTTTAATTATTTTGAAATGATTGTAATAAGACTTTTATGTCATGTTTTTATTCCGCACTTTATTGTTTATGTCAAGGTTAGAGTAACCCTGAGATTGATTTTTGAGAAGGTTGTAACCCTTGTTTTAAAGGAGATTTTATATAAAGATTGTAATTTATTTTGAGATATATTGGATAGATGTTTGTTATAGTTAGAAAGTGAACACCAAATCATGTGGAAACGAAGTACCCGAATTTGGGGGTGTCACAGCTTGCATGGCAAAACACATTCTTTTAAAAACAGGTTTTAATAGTTAAAGCCCCGTTTGGCAAAACGGATTTAAAACAATACAACGGCCTTGTTTGAGAAAACGTTTTTAACACTTTTAATACTTTTAACACATAATCTTAATGTTACATTTTAATTAATTAAATCTTAACATTATAATTTAATTAATTAAAAGTCTAACATCAATTAATCACATAATTATAATTACTCGCTAATTATAATTTCATGTAACACTCATCATATAACTCATCTAATTTAATTCTCTCAATTAAATTAGAACTATAACATAAAATCATTACATCAATTAAATAAAATATTAAATATTTAATTAATTAATATATTACACTTTATTACATTCCTCCACAATAATCATATAATTTATTTATTTAACTCAATAAATTATTTATTTAATCATTATATATTCTCTTCACATCAATTCACATATTTCACAACATATGACACGTATACACATATTCACACTCAAAACATCTCATAAATAAGAATTTTATTTATTAAACTCTCATTTATAAATTCTTAAAAATCCGGGATGTCACATCCTTCTCTCCTTATAAGGATTCCGTCCTCGGAATCAACGAAACCTCCCTTACTAGATTTTCACAAAAATCTCTTTCACAATTTTATTGTTGAATAACTTCAACACATTATTTTAACAACATTTATATAAACTACACATATATCTCTACTAAATTCATCTCTTCAACAAGGTTAAGGTTTTATTACTTAACCTTCAATCAAACACAATCATATATCAAATATTATATATCTTCTTTAACTCATTCATTTCCTTTCCAAGGATCATTACTATATATTCTACTCGTAGAATTCATATACTACATAATTCACCATCTATAATTATTCGGGTTATCACATTCACCCCTTCTTCTAAGAATTTCGTCCTCGAAATTTAAGTCTATCAAAATAGATTTTACGTTAATCTCTATTCACTGGATAAATGCGTTCTACAACTACTTCTTTCTAAAGAATATCCTTCTTACTACATTCTCCTTCAGAATAATAAGAATCTTCCACAATTGCTCAATAATTGGGAAACGATATAAATAACTCAAGAATTTAAAAGATTCCAAATTATGCTAAGTGGTCGCAAGACCTTGAACTTATTTTTAGGTTTATTAGTGCTTCACCCCCGGTACTTCACACTATAAAACCGCATCGGTACTCTAGGTGGCCAGCCTATCGTACCCCTACGTCGGGCCCAAACGTAGTACATCATAACGACTATATGCGTTACATTCGGAACTATAGTCTCCGATTATATGTCCCCGTTTTATTGGGTTGTTCACCTCAGCTTCTTAACATCTGAATCCGCGCCAAAACAATTTAGTTTGGCATAGTTTGACCAAGAACGCTCGAATTTCATAAACATCTTTCAATATTTGTCTAGCTGAATCAAGTAGCATAGACTTCTAACAATAATTCGGACATCAGTCGATATATATATATATATATATATATATATATATATATATATATATATATATATGTGTGTGTGTGTGTGTGTGTATATTTTTAACCAACTCAATAAAATAAATATTTTTTTTTCTTTTAAGGGAACTAAAAGTAAACAAATCTTTCTTTTTATAGTTTAAGGAATTAAAAATAATAAATCTTTTCATAATATCCTGATACCGTATCGTAGTACTAATACGTTGAGGATTTCGTCATTACATGACGTCGTCATACTACATCATACCATAGTGGGCTGACGATCATACGATCACATCCAACACTAGGTTTAACTGCATTGATAACTTCCTCGATTATTGTTTGTACATCATATCAAATGATGTATAGAAAATACATTTGAAGAATTTAAAATCATTTTTGTCTAGCTGAAGCAATTAGCGTAAACATGTGAATAATAACACTATTTTTAAAAAAAATCATTGGTTCCATCATTTGATCCAATGTTTTTCAAGAAAACAGAAGTGCAACATCAGCACGAAGTCAATAAATTTCAAAAATCTAGCACAGCTAGGAGATTTAGAATATAAAAACTTTCTCCATCAATTAAATTTTTACTCCATCATTACATAATCATTCTATCAATGTTAAACAACATCAATGCTTTCCATACCATAACCTTTCTATACCCAGTATAGTTCATCGAACTTACCACACTTTGGAAGTTTAGGAACTTGCCACAATAATATGAGTTTAAGAACTTGTCCTAGCTATACGTAGTCAAAGAACTGATCAGAAACTGTCCATATGCTTAGGAGTTCAAAACATACATACGATTATGAGTTACGAACTTACCATAAGTATGAGTTTTAAGAACTTGTCTAACCTTAAGATCATCTAATATAATCTTAATATCATTTAATCTAATCTCTATTGTTTCTAAATATCAAATATAAATATGTGAAAAGAATCACCTTCTCGTCATATATATATCGATAGCGCGGCACCAAGCTTCCACCGATTATCAATATGATAAGCCAAGTGTAAGCACAAAACCCTGCCCATACAAGACTTGTACAACTCAGCCACCACATGAGTCCTCAGTTGAATCCCACTTAACTTTATCTTACTTATAACTTCTCGTTCTATACTCGATATAGACTTTCTGTATCTCATCATTTATAACTCCTCGTGAGTTAATCTCGTACTATATCATAGTACATTCTCGTTATAGCATCAAACTATAACTATTCAATCATTACAGACCATCTGTCTTTACAACTTTAAAAGATCACATCGTAATCTTATTCTATAATCATCTCCCTTATGATTCTTTCTTATCTCATTATCGTTTTGTTTTAAAAACTTCTTATCTTCACTTATCATCATGTCATAACATGATTTCATTATGCCTTTAATCTTATAGACTTTGTCTATTCATCATTATTCGTCACCTTGATTATTGGAGTTAGACAACTCCTAATTCTTATCTACATATCTCTCCAAGATTCTTCTTTGAATCTTCTTGTTTATTAAACAACTCTTTCTTTAAGAATTTCTAATTCCATTCAAATAGCTCAATATTTTATTTGAGTTTTATTCCTCGTTATTCTCACTTTCTTCTTATAACATTACTAGGACTTCACACATCCTACACTTCTACGTATGTAAAAAGAATCACCTTTGTTATACGTAACTTAAACTTAACTTCTTATTCTCTAAGGTCATAACCTAAGGTACTCTTACCTAAGGTATATAACCTACAGCTCTGATACCAACTGTAACGACCCCAAAATTCATACAATACAACTCTCGACATCGGTCGTTAACAATACAACTTTATTCTAACTTTACATCATGATTCGATATTAAAATCACTAAAAATGCGGAATAATTAAAACTTTTATATAATCCCTTCTTTATTGCCCTGAATCTCAACCTTTACATAACATCTCTTCGATCCAAACCTATATCATCAATCGTTACAACAAAATGACTATACAAGTCTTACATCATGAAGCAATATTCATATACATCGGATAGCTCAACTTATAATTTATCAATCATTTTACATTTAAAACAATTACATTACTCATCTAGAATAAATAATCTTCGTGAATATGGATCTCTATAATTCACTTAGCACGTATCCTTACCTTGAAATCTTGACCTGCAAAATTTATTATTTGCAAGAGTGAGCTCGACAGCTCAGCAAGTTCTAACAGTTTTCATGCATCACATAGCACATAATAACATGCTCAACATACATCTCATAATAATTAAAGTAACATGGCATACATGTTTCAATTCACATAGCAAATATAAAGATTGAGTTCCTTACTCAATCAACATTCTTTAATCAATCAATGTAGTCATAAATTGACTTTAACATTCATGTTTACAACATATATAACATATCATGCTCTTTGCAAAACAATTTAAAACAGTTCATAATATCATCAAGTTCACATAGAAAATAGGAACCGAAAGACTTGCCTGGCTTGTAGATTACCAAATACCGAAAAACAGCTTAATATAATCTGCTTCATGATCCTACATAACGTCTTATCATACGCATCAATTATTAGTCACCTAGCAACGCTTATCAAACGTCTAAGTAAATACTACTTTATACTTTCTAATTCTCTTCTATTTACTCGTTTGACACTCGCTGTCAAATCATATGTATAATTAATAATATCAGTTAATTATCACATAGCTAATCCTCATCGTTAGTTAACCAATCAAGGTTAACTCATTCCTCATTACTATTAAATTAATAATTGATTATCACATCACATAATCATATAACTTCTCACATAATTAATCAATTAATAATTACATACTCATATTAAATTATAACTGAACAAATTATAATTTAAACATCCACTTTAATTATAACTAATCAAACTACATCTTATGTTAATCAAATTATAATTATCAATCACTCTACATCATGCATAATTAAACAAATTACAACTTCTAATTATTCATGCATTTATTAAACTATAATTAAATAGATTATAATTTAAATTACACATTCATCTTAATTATAATTATCCCAAATTATAATTACATATTAATCAATTAAATTATAATTACATAATTATAATTTTAGTTAAACATTTACTCGATAAAATAAATCAACTAACCTTCATTATAATTTAACAAGTTATAGATTAAATTAAATCCTTACTCTAATTATAATTATTCAAATTATAATTGCATATATCATGTTCACTACATTATAACCAAACAAATTATAACTTAAGTTAAACCTTTACTTAATTAAAATGAATTAACTAATAACAATTTAAGGTTTTCACCACCTTCTTCCTTTTCTATTTTGAAATAGCCAAATACATACTCATAACATCTTATTGAAAATCTTGGTTCATGTTAACACATAACCAAATCAATTTAGGTTTTAAAACTGTACAAATACTTGAAGTTTTCTGCCTCTGCTCAGGTACTGGCGCAGCTGCGCCACCTTAAGCTTTGGAATCGGCGCAGCTGCGCTGGTGCACGATCTGGGAAACTCAACCGGCACAGCTGCGCCGTTTCTGCCTTTGTTACCTGCGCAGCTGCGCCGTAACACGGACAGAAACAGTGCAGACTGCTTCCTTGCTTCACTGTTCTTCCCCAATATACCAATAATTGGCAATTCTAAACTACTCAGATAGTGTAAAGCATACATGTGCAACCATACACATGTACAACATAATTCAAATGACAAAAATCATATAAGTAATCAAAATCAAATGTTTAAAACCAAATTTTGCTATTTTCACAAAAACTCATACTTTTCACAAAATAATTCACCATAAATCCAATTCTCAACCAATTAAATTCATAATTCATGTATTATCTTCGTTATTGAAGCTAGTATCATGAACAACTCCCAATTTGAATTTTAACACATGATAAATCCTCAATTTTCATTTTAAAATTCAACCAAAACACATAAACCCATAAGAACACAAATTCTCCATTAGAAATTTATTTTTACTATACGTTGATTTCTGAAAAATCATTTATAGTATACATGTAAGGGATTACAACGTCTATCAATTCATTCATCATGTCATTAGCCAAATCATCCATTACAATTATAATTATTTAAGAAATTCAAGAAAACAAGAACTAAGAACAAGAGGTGGATTACTACCTTAAATCCTTAACCGAGCTTTGTTAGATTGTGAGAATAGCTCTAATAATCTCCCTTTGTTAGATTCTAAGTAACGTAGTATTATAAAATATAACTGATAGGATATATATTATATATATAATACATAATCTATATATCAATGCTAGGTATTAAATACCCATTAACACCATAATATATATAAGTTGTAACCTTTGGAATTTTAAAAAAAAACCTTAAGGCTTGCATGGCAAAACACATTCTTTTAAAAACAGGTTTTAATAGTTAAAGCCCCGTTTGGCAAAACGGATTTAAAACAATACAAGGGCCTTGTTTGGGAAAATGGTTTTAACACTTTTAATACTTTTAACACATAATCTTAATATTATATTTTAATTAATTAAATCTTAACATTATAATTTAATTAATTAAAAGTCTAACATCAATTAATCACATAATTATAATTACTCGCTAATTATAATTTCGTGTAACACTCATCATATAACTCATCGAATTTAATTCTCTCAATTAAATTAGAACTATAACATAAAATCATTACATTAATTAAATAAAATATTAAATATTTAACTAATTAATATATTACACTTAATTACATTCCTCCACAATAATCACATAATTTATTTATTTAACTCAATAAATTATTTATTTAACCATTATATATTCCCTTCACATCAATTCACATATTTCACAACATATGACACGTATACACATATTCACACTCAAAACATCTCATAAATAAGAATTTTATTTATTAAATTCTCATTTATAAATTCTTAAAAATCCGGGATGTCACAACCAGCGGCCGAGTGGTTTATTACAACCGTTGGAAATACCGGAGTGGAAATGGGAGCATATTACTATGTACTTCGTGGTAGGACTTTCAGTCACACAGAAGGGATATAATGCCATTTGGGTTATTATGGATCGACTAACGAAGATCGCACATTTTCTACCGATCAAGATCCGCTACAGTTTGAATCAGTTAGCGAGTCTGTACGTAAAGGAGATTGTTTCACGACATGGAGTGCCAATGTCAATTGTCTCTGATCGAGATCCGCGCTTCACGTTGAACTTTTGGAAGAGTTTGCAAGAGAGAATGGGAACACAGTTGAGGTTAAGTACCGCTTATCATCCTCAGACAGACGGACAGAGTGAGCGAACTATACAAACGCTGGAGGACATGCTTAGGACTTGCGTGATGGACTTCAAGGGAAATTGGGATGATCACCTACCCTTAGTCGAATTTGCGTATAATAATAGTTACCATGCGAGTATCGGCATGCCACCGTACGAAGCGCTTTACGGAAGAAAGTGCAGAACGCCATTATATTGGGACAAAGTCGGATAACGACGAATACTCGGACCAGAGTTAGTTCAAAAAACCGCAGACGTGGTGACAGTGATAAGAGCCAAACTAGTAGCAGCTCAAGACCGCCAGAAAAAGTACTCCGATTTACATCGTCAGGACTGAGACTTTAAAGTCGGTAGTTTCGTATTCTTGAAGGTATCTCCATGGAAGGGAAAGATCCGTTTCGGCAAGAAAGGAAAGTTGAATCCAAGATTCATAGGACCGTTCGAGATACTGAAGCGAGTGGGCGAAGTGGCATACAAAGTTGCATTACCACCCAAGTTGGAGCACATCCACAACGTGTTCCACATTTCTGTGTTGCGACCGTACAAGGCCGACTACAAGCACGTGATTTCTTATGAGCCCATTCAAGTGGAGATGAACTTGGCGTATGAAAAAATTCATATCCAAATACTAGATAGGAAAGAGCAAACCTTGAGAAATAAATATCTTCTGTAAAAGTACTTTGGCGTAACCACGATGTCGAGGAAGCTACATGGGAATTAAAAGATAAGATGATGAGGGACTATCCCCATCTATTTGTATAACCTTGTAGCAATTCCGGGACAGAATTTTTATAAGGGGGGGGGAGGATGTAATACCCGAGAATTTTCTAATGTTATTAAATGAATATATTAATGGGAATGAGTATTTATTTGAAATTAAATGATTTTGTGTTATGAGATGAGTTAACTCAATTATATTAAATTGAATATTTATAATAATTGAGAAATTATGGAGTTTGCGATAAACTCGTTAAGTGCCTTGTGTGGCACAGTGATGAGAAATATAATAAAAATAAGCGACGTGCCTATAAATATAATAAGATTTACACTTATTTACTGTGATAAATAATCAATTGTTGTGAAAAGTAATAATTACATTAATTGACGAGGAATGGATTAATTAACATTAATGTTAATTAATCGATGAGATGAATAATTTATTTACTTATTTGACATTAGGAATAATAAAACAAATAAGTAAGTTATTAATATAATAAGATTATATTGATTGTTATGTACGAGCATGCAATAATTAATAATATAAAGTATATGGAATACAACTATATTATATAGTGTGGTGCAACATTCATGTGACTATACTATATATATATATGGACCATGTATTAAGATTGATTAAAGGTTGAATAAGCATAAAAGTATCCTTTGATATGTATACATGCTGAGTGATATCATATGTTATGTGATACTTGAATCCGATTTAACGGTTAACTTACAATAATACTATAACGTACTAAAGCAAGTATGTTTGCTATTTGTTGTGATCTTATGTGATTTTAATGATATGAGAATATGTTTAAACTCAAAAAGAGGAACGTTAAGGATAAAAGTTATATTAATATGATACTATATATGATATAACTTGTAGCTAGGCTAAGACTTGCTTGTGTGTTGATCGTATGTCCAAGATAAGATATGAAGCTATAATATATGACTAATGGATATCATATATATACGTAACTATATTACGATAGGGATTTGAAAGTGTTGATTTGCTTTTCGTGGATAAACTACGTATAAGACAAGTATTATATCTTTGTGATTACGTTATTCGAGGAACGTTGTAAGCAAGTTTCTAACTCTACTCTTTATGGAATATTCATTTAGCTTGCGATATTATTGTCGTACAAGTAAGCTTTTGAGATTGAATTCCAGATATTATGAATCATATACATCATGGATAAGATAAAAGTCGATTTATATTCTTCAAACTTTAAATCTTGAGATTGAACTTATAATTATTGTGATCTATGCCATTTGATTCGGCTAGACTTATATTGTTGAAAAGCGACCCAAACCAATTGATTAGTGCGAGATCATGTGTTTGACTGAGATGAACAACATTCTTTAAAGGGAAAATATATTTGTCGGGAGACCGACGTGCGCACACTTTAGTACGATTGAACGATATGCATACCGTAGGGTACTTTAGGCTGATCACCTGTTGTACTTGTTTTTGATTGGGTTATCAGTTTAATACTGTTAATTCTAGTAAGAGTTCATAGTCCTTAGTGACTGCTCAGTATTCAGTTATCTTGAAACCTTGAATTGATTTAGTATTGAATCTTATTGATATCTTTCTGTCCTTAGCGACTATTATTGAGAACTATTGATATTTCTTGTTATCCTTGAAACTATCACATCCTGTTATACTCTTTTAAGATTCGAGAACTATATTACTCACCCTTGTTGTTATATTACTTGCTGAGCAAATTTGTGCTCATTCTTGCTTTCCCTAAAACATTTCAGTTAAGGCAGAGTAGGGTGGACCTTCGTGCGTTGATAAGGGCAAGGGCAAGGCTATCGACTAGCTTGTCTCTTTTTATGTTTTAAATATTATAATATTGTATTAAGTTGATGTAGTAAGATTGGAGTTGACTATGTTTAAGCTTAAGTTAGATTATGTAATAAGTCTGTATTGGATATTATTATGTAATCTATTAAGTATTGTGGGTTACGAGACTTAGGAGAATAATTATAATAAATCATTGTAAATTATTCTAGATTAGCTTTTCCGCTGTGATTGTGTGATTTTAGTTATTATCGTATTACCATAAGCACGTGACGAACCGAATTCGAGTGACCAAGTGGCTGTCCGAATTTGGGGGCGTCACAACTTTCCCTTGCAAACCCCAACTCTGAAATAGAGACTAGAGAATGGTATGATGTAGTGGCTAGGGTTAGGTTTTTTGTCAATTTGTAATGGAGAGAAGAGGGAAGGTGATTTGTGTGGAGGGGCTAATGGCTAGGAATAGAGAATCGAAGATGATGAAAGTAGGATTGAAAGATGTGAGGCTAGGGCTTGTATATAAAATCGGAGAGAGAGAGAGTTTGTATATGAGAAGGAGAAGGAGAGTTTGTATATTGTAATATGCTAAGGTGAGGAATTCGGTCAAGGAGATATAAGAGATGAGGGGTCGGGTCCGTTTTTAAAATTTAAAACCTGCAGTTTTCTTAAGGGTGGCGCAGGCGCGCCGTGTTTGGCCTCAAGGTTGGTGCAGTCGCGCTGGCCTAAGCTGCTCTCTGGACTCTCTGCATATTAGCACAGCGCGCCGAATTTTGCCATGAGGATGCCGCGGCCGTGCTGCCCTGAGCCCAACACTGAATTTTTCTGCAGTAGCGAAGAACTTAAGCAACCAACCAACATGCATTTTATTTCCTGCACAAATAGCATTAAAAATGAGATATAAATGATTTCATACTCAAAATTAGACTATGTAAGATATATGTATGTATCCTCAAAAATGCTATATATGTGAATCATTTCTAGATTATATGCAATATGCTCCTAACTCAAAATTATTTAGAATTTTCATGATTATTAGAAATAAACAGGGGGGAAATAGAGATATTTAACCAAAATTAAACGAGAGAGAGAAGAGAGATGATGGGTTGCCTACCATCGAGCGCTTGTTTATAGTCAATTAGCTCGACTTTCTCTGATAAGCTCATATAGTGGAAAGGATCGAGGAGACTTTCTATCGATCGACTTCGCCCCCAAAGTAGTGCTTCAACCTCTGGCCATTAACTTTAAACGTTTTGTCCGGGTATTGGTCGAAAATCTCAACTACACCATGTGGAAACACGGTTTTCACCGTGAAAGGACCCGACCATCGCGATTTTAGTTTCCCAGGGAAAAGTCTAAGGCGTGAGTTGAACAACAACACAGCTTGACCCAGCTCAAACTTTCTCTCTATGATTTTACGGTCGTGCCACCTTTTCACTCTTTCCTTGTATAGCTTTGAGTTTTCGTAAGCCTACAGTCTGAATTCATCTAGCTCATTTAATTAGAGAAGGCGCTTCTCCCCTGCAGATTTCAGGTCAAAGTTCAGCTTTTTTATAGCCCAGTAGGCCTTGTGCTCAAGTTCTATGGGAAAATGTCAAGCTTTCCCATATACTAGCTGATACGGTGACATACCCAATGGTGTCTTGTACGCAGTCCTGTATGCCCATACTGCATCATCGAGTTTGAGGGACCAATCTTTCCTCGTGGGATTGACAATTTTCTCTAAGATCCTTTTCACCTCACGATTGGACACCTCAGCTTAGCAGTTTGTTTGGGGATGGTAAGCCGTGGCGACACGGTAATTCACCCCATACTTAGCCAATAATGCAGTAAACTGTCTGTTGCAGAAGTGGGTTCCTTCATCACTTATAATAGCCCTAGGTGTCCCGAATCTTGTGAATATACTCTTCTGTAAAAAATTACAAGACCACCCTACCATCATTCGTTGGTAAGGATGCTACTTCCACCCACTTGGACACATAGTCCACTGTCAGTAGGATATATAAATTTTCGCACGACGAAACAAACGGCCCCATGAAGTCTATCCCCCAAACGTCAAATATCTCAACCTCTAGGATCATATTCAAAGGCATCTCATTCCGTTTGGATATATTACCTACCCTTTGACACCGGTCACATTTTTGCACATAGTTGTAAGCATCTTTGAAGAGAGTCGGCCAATAAAATCCTTCCTGAAGCACCTTGGCTGCTGTCCTTTCGCCCCCATAGTGCCCTCCGTAGACTGATGAATGGCAATCCTGAAGTATGTTATCCGTCTCACTGTCTGGGATGCCCCGTCTAATCATCCTATCTGCGCATTGCTTAAATAGATAAGGTTCATCCCACATATACCATTTGACATCATGTAAAAACTTCTTCTTCTAGGGTCTTGTCAAATCAGAAAGGATAATGTTCCTCACTAAAAAGTTTGCAAAATCTGCAAACCATGGCATTTCGCTTTGCACCACAAAAAATTGTTCGTCCGGGAAGGACTCATTAGTCATCACTCTATCGTTCGTGTCCTTTCCCGAGTTTTCCAGTCGGGATAAGTGGTCAGCCACTTGGTTTTCGATCCTCTTTCTGTCTTTGATTTCCAAATCAAACTTTTGTAGAAGAAGAATCCATCAAATGAGATGGGGCTTTGCATCTTTCTTAGAAATCAGATATCGGATTGCAGCATGATCGGTGTATACGACTACTCTTATGCCAATCAGATAAGAACGAAATTTATCAAATGCATATACCACTGCTCGAAGCTCCTTCTCTGTGGTAGTGTAATTCAGTTGGGCATCCGTTAGGGTCTTACTGGCATAGTAAATGACATGAAAAACTTTGTCCCTACGTTGCCCCAAGACAACTCCCATAGCGAAATCACTCGCATCACACATCAGTTCAAATGGAAGAGACCAGTCGGGAGCTGTGATAATGGGTGTCATAGTCAATCTTTTCTTCAGGTGCTCGAAAGCAGCTAAACATTCCTCGTCGAACTTAAACAGGACATCTTTCTTAAACAAACTGCATAGTGGCTTTGTGATCTTTGAGAAGTCCTTTTTGAATCGGCGATAGAACCCCGCGTGCCCAAGGAAGCTACGGACCCCTTTCACTGACGTTGGTGGCAGTAAGCTCTCAATAGTCTGCATCTTTGCTTTGTCCACCTCTAATCCTTTCCTTGAAACTTTATACCCTAGGATAATTCCTTCATGTACCATGAAATGGCACTTTTCCCAATTTAGCACTAAATTGGTCTCAACATACCTCTTTAATACTATAACCAGATTCTCCAAGCATATGTCAAAAGAGTCTCCAAAGACTGAGAAGTCGTCCATGAAGACTTCCACATTTTGCTCAACCATATCAAAGAATATTGCCATCATACATCTCTGGAATGTGGCCGGAGCGTTGCATAAACTGAAAGACATCCTCCTGAATGCAAAAGTACCATATGGGCACGTGAAGGTAGTCTTCTCCTGATCTTCTGGGGCTATAACTATCTGGTTATACCCCGAATAACCATCCAAAAGGCAGTATTAGTTATGTCTCGCTAACCTATCCAACATTTGGTCAATGAATGGGTGAGGGAAATGGTCCTTTCTTGTCGCCTTATTCAATCTGCGATAATCCATACAGACCCTCTGTGACACCCCCGAATCCGAGTTCTCTAACCCCGATTCGGTCGTCACGATACAATACAAACATCCACCTCTAAATAACATATAATAACTAAATGCGAAAATATAATAAACGTATGTCGTTCATTCAAAAGGTGTTACTAGTCCCAAGATTCAATAAACTTAATACAACTATACAAACATACCCTAGAATAGTCATTAGGGTTCATATTACATAACAGTAATTAAACTAATCATAAGACAAAGTTTGCTCCTTGCAAACTATTCCTACATCTTTCCTTTACCCTTGTCATTCCCTGAAGTCTCGGGCTTAACTGCAATAGAAGTCATGATATAGCAAGAATGAGCAACAAATTTGCTCAGCAAGTTTAAATATAGCAATAAAGGATATATCATGATGAACGGAATATATCTGATAAGGAATTCAATAATATGAATAACAGAAGCAAGGATAATAATTGCTTTTAGAATAACTGATAGTCAAGTAGACTTTGAACTATAAAACTCCAATGGAATCAATAGCTGATTGACCCTTTGGTTACTGGCTACAAAATAAGTACTTGAGGGGATCAGCCTCGCGTACGCCATGTATATGCATAACATTCAACTCTGCTGTTTTTATCTTATATTAGATACCTAGGGTACTCCCCTATATATAATGGGTGTTCTTTTCAGTCTAAGAATCTATACCATCAATTGGTCTGGATAACTTTTATAAAATTTCATACAATCGTCTAACCGAACAAGGGTTCAGACTCTATCTGACGCATTTCAAGAATTATAGAACTTTAAATAATATACAAGTCCAAGACTGTACGAACTCAAGTGCACCAAGTGCGAGTGTCGATAAGATCGATGTGGAATAATTGTAAAGTAATTAAACCACTTAAAGCATGCTTGGAAATAAAGTTCAAGCTTAAATAAATAACTTTCAATTCAATAATAACCTGCTCAATACAATATGAGAAGGATAGGAAACTTGCACAATAAAGAGTGAAGTTCAGAAACTTGCTTTCAATATAACAATCAAATGAATTAGGAAACTTGCACATTATACGAGTTTGTGTAAGTTAGAGAACTTGCCTGTTTGCTCAACTACAAATAATTCTAGCTTTAATTAAACTGTGTTGAAACAACCTAACATTAACAAGTCGATCTTTCAATTAGCATATGTAAACTAATATGAGTCTACACTTACAAGAATCTAATCATCAGATAGGTCTATTACATAGTTCACGTAAGTCAATTTACTATGCCTGAGTCCATAAATATCTAATCATGTCTTAGATTAAATAACTATAGAATATCTAGCCTCTATGCATCAACATAGGCTTGAACACATAGCACTTCAATTTAAGCATGCAATATAGTTTAAGATACACATATTGCAAGGTTCTGTCCATAATTCAAAGTTATAAAGTTCAATGCCTGTCATTCTTACACTTTAAGCAAATCAAGTTCATACTTCAAGGGTCCGCTACTACGGTTATATTACCACATAACGGGGCTAAACAATACTAAGTATGCATGCTCGTGCGTATACTACACATGTATACTTTAATCATATAGTTCATACTTGAAATTCATTTCTTGAATACGTGTGCATAGGTGATATCCATGTTTAACCAAAATGATTCTCACGTCACCATGTCTATAGGCATAATAAATCCTAATATACATGCTTGCATGATCATAATGTAACTCACATGGTAATTGATGATATTAGCTTCCAAATCCTAAGTTTTCTTTGAAAATTGCACTAAGTCAACTTAGTACATGCAAGGCATCTCAACATATAATTCATATGCATTTGAAACACATATCTAAACCATATAAATGTATTCAAATGGTCAGAATTTACAAGACATAAGTTTGTCAAGTTTGCTTTCAAGGTTCTTAAGTTTTTCCTTTGAAATCATTTGAATCTTTCAATCATGTATGCTAGTGTGTGCTCAACACTTTAAACATGCATTTTATATCTATTTAGACCATATAATTGGGTTCACAAAATCAGAATACACACGTGATACACATATGTCAAAGTTAATATTAAAAACCATAAGTTCATTTTAAAATCATAAAGCTTTTCATCAATAGTGTATACTATCATGGTTATACATGCATCATGTTATGCCAAGATACTCATATATGTGTGTTAATCATGTCCACATGCTTGCTCTAATTGATACCAACCAGTTAGCATATAATATAACTTAACAAAAGACAAAAATCATGACCAGGGCCTGGCGCCGCTGCCCAGTACAAAAATTGGCGCAAGTGCGCCGGTGTCCGGCCAGGCCTGAAGCTGCTCTGCTTCGGCAGTTACAAAGCCAAATCCAAATTTGCTACACCAAAATCATTTCAGCTATGATATAACACAGTTCTAATATACTTGTGAACTTATATACTACTTAACAATCATATTCCAATCACTTAATTAATCAATCCATGATCAATCCAAGAATTAAGATTTTAGCAAGTTTATAGAAATGAAGAACATGATAAGGAAGTTATACCTCTGCAATTCCTATTTGAGTTTGCTGCTACAATGGTTCTTACAATGCTGCTACACTACTCCTTCTTAACTTAATTAAAACTCTCAACCCACTCTACAATATCTCAGCAACAAGGAAATGAGAAGGAAAGCTTTATTTATAGACAAATGCTTACACAGATATTGCAATAATCTTCCAAATCAAACCAATGGGTTGAGCAAGTGTCTAATGGTTCATGTAGATTAGGTAGAAGGTTGGTGAATCCCATCATTATCTCCACTCCCCCATGATCATTTGCTAGATTATTACTGAGATTGAGAAGAATATAGAGTAGCTAGCCATGTGGTGTTCACGTGAAGAAGAAGGAGAAGAAGAGTGACTCTAATATTGGGACAATGTTCACATCTCAGCAACTTGAATGCAATTACAACATACTAATGTTATATATATATATAGTCTACCATGCTTACTAAGGCTATATCACATTTCATTTCATAAACACATAGGTTATAAATGAATTACAATTAAAATTTCTAATTACAATGTATCAAGTAGGGGTACATATATATCCATATATAATCCATGTACATTTTATTAACACCGAATATAATTCAATTGGGCATTATTATTACTTATTATCATAACTGTTATTATAATAATTATAATAACTTATTGAAATCATTATCAATTAACAATTATTTATTGATATTAATATAACGTAATAGGGTATACATTAAGGTCTACCCACACACATCATGTTACATAAGCAATAATATTATGTAACTCATATAATACAATTAATCTTACTATATAGTCTATATATATAATATATAGCCATATTAATACGTCACGTTGTACTATATATAATATATAGGTAACTACCATATTTTAAAGGTTTAATTATTGCATGCTTGCATAAACAATTAATCGATTAAATATAATCTTATTATATTTATTAATCATTTGCTCATTAATATTCGATTTCTCAATATAATAGTTAACCGACATATTATTAATTAATTACTCGTTAATCGTCTATCCATTGTAATCACAATTAATCATTTCACTATATTCAATTAAATTGAATATTTAATTACTGACACTCTTATCAATCTTTGATATAAAAGCCTTAGGGCTAGTCCACTAATTTAAATAAACCATTAGTGATTCCAGGCTCAAACTCACATAACCACACAAGGTTTAAATAAGCTTACAAAACTAACTCATTAAAATTAAATCATATATTTAATTAATAATGGAGTTTAAAATTTTTACGGTCATTACACCCTCCACCCTATGACTGTTCTGGTAGGTATCAGTTCATTATTTTCATTGGACACTACTGTCATGCCTCCCTTCTTTGGAACGCATTTTATCGGACTCACCCATGAACTATCTGAGATTGGGTATATGATTCTGGCATCCAACCACTTTAGGATTTCTTTCTTGATGACCTCTTTCATTATAGGATTCAATCTCCTCTGTTTCTCCACTGCCGGCTTACTGTCGTCCTCAAGAAGTATCTTGTGCATGTAAAATGAGGGGCTGATCCCCTTGATGTCAGCTATGGTCCACCCAATAGCTGGTTTGAATTCCCGTAGCACTCGCAGAAACTTACTTTCCTGAGAAGATGTTAGTGCAGCAGCAATTATAACAGGCAACTTTGACGATTCACCTAAAAATACGTACCTTAGATGATTCGTAAGGGGTTTAAGGTTAAGATTGGGAGGCATCACAAGAGAAGGCTTAAGTCGCTCCGATGTCTCCCCTATATGTCCGAGTGGTTTAATAGGAATCTTGAATTTTCTCATCTGTGGCACTGTGTTCAGAATTTGTACATACTCCACAACATCTGTATCCTCTATGTCATAATCCCCTAGTAGAGCACTCTCTAATGGATCAATGCTCATCAATTGCTTAGCCTCTTCATTTAGTACTATGTCCACTGCATCAATTCAGAAACACTCTTCTTCATCAGTAGGGAACTTCATAGCTTTGAAAACATTAAATGTAACCCCTTGGTCCTGAACTCTCATTGTCAGTTCTCCTTTCTGTACGTCTATGAGTGTTCGTCCAGTAGCTAGAAAAGGTCTCCCAAGAATGATCGGTATGTCCTTGTCCTCTTCGAAGTCTAGAATAATAAAATTGCCAGGGAAAATAAACTTGTCCACTTTCACCAGGACATCTTCTACAATACCCCTCGGGTATATGATGGATCTATCGGCAAGCTGCAATGATATGTTTGTCGGCTTAGGAGCCGACAATCCCAACTGTGTAAATACCGATAGAGTCATCAGATTTATACTTGCCCCAAAGTCACATAAGCACTTATTGAAGGAAAATCTTCCAATGGAGCAAGGTATCTCAAAACTGCCTTGAACTTTGAGCTTCGGAGGTAGTTTTCGTTGCAAGACTGCACTGCATTCTTCTGATAAGGCAATTGTTCATAATCCTCTAGTTTCTTCTTTCTCGACAGAATGCCTTTCATAAATTTTGCATAACTTGGCATTTGTTCCAAAGCTTCTGCGAAAGGAATGTTAATTTACAGCTTCTTAAATACCTCCAAGAACTTAGCGAACTATTTATCTAATTTCTGTTTCTAAATTCTTTGAGGGTATGGTGCAGGAGGGTACACAACTGGTGGTGTAGCATTGGTTTTCTTAGCTTTTTCATGCTTCTCTGCCTCTACTGCATATTCCCCATCCTTTTCCTCAATCAAAACTAGTGCTGATTTTTCTGCAGATTGGCGCGCTAGCGCTATGTTCCCTTCTTCCTGGGGCACGGCCGCGCTAGGCTCCAGTTCTGCAGTTTGTTTCCCACACCTCAATGTGATGGCTTGACACTGTTCCTTCCCGTCCCATCTCGGATTTTCTTATGTATTGCTTGGTAGATCCCCTTACGGTCTGTTAGTCAACATATTGGCCATTTGGCCCATCTAATTCTCCAAGTTTTTAATTTCCACCGCTTGGCTCTTTATCAACACTTTGGTATTCGCCATATGCTTCAACATCAATTCCTCTATTTCAGAATTCGTTTCCAGCTGAGGGGCGGGAGCTAAATGATGTTGATGTTGCTGTTGCTGAAATTCGGGAGGGTAAGACAGTTTAGGGGCATACTGTTCATGTGATTGTTGTGGTTGGTATTGTTGTTGTTGAGCACCTTGATTATTACTCCACCTGAAATTTGGATGATTTCTGTTGTTTGGATGGTACGAGTTCTGAAATTGATTTTGTGGCTTTTGGTAGTTGCTTACGAATTAAACCGACTCTGCAGTGATAGCACATTGTTCTGTCGGGTGGGATCCCACACATAACTCACAAACGAATGCAACTTGCTGAACTTTGTTTGCAACCATAGAGTCAATTTTCTTTGACATCGCCGCCATTTGAGCTGATAATGCTGTGATGGCATCTACATCCAATACCTCGGCAACTCTTGCTTGTGGCATTCTAGCTATCGGATTCTAGAAGTCATTTGCCGCCATGGTCTCAATCCAACTCATAAGTTTCCTCATAGCTTTTAACCCATAAAGCTCCTCCTGCGGCGGCATCCATGATTGGCCTAGATTGCCATCCCAAACCATTATAGAATGTAGTGATTGTTGGGTTTGTACGAAATCGTGACGCAATCAAATTGCAAAAATTAGCGGAAGCATGATATATCAGAGTTTAAAAAAATTTCTACAAAACCATTACCCGGATCATCCTTTATGCAAATTATTAATTTAAAACGATAAATAAGAAGTTATGGAATCATACCCTTGTAGAACGAAGCTTCCACAGGTACTAGTTCAACTCCTTGTTCTTCGTGATCTCCTTGAATTTCCGGGTTAGATTCCTTTCTTTGATCAACGTTAGCCACCCAAGTGTTTGGCCTCTAGAGGTGATCCACCAAGGAAGATGAATTATCAAGAAGGAGGGTGTTTGGCTTAGTTTTCTATTCTCTATAGAAAAGGAGTACTCTCCAACAATTGGAATTGCATCAATCTAATATCTATTATAAGACTTCTCTTATATAGACATTGGTCAACCCTTCTAATCCTATTAGACATGGGATTTCTTTTAATTAATTAAACTCCTTTAATTAATTTAGGCTTCCCACCACATGGGAATAATTAATTAAATTCATTTAATTAATTTGTCTCCTAATCTTATTAGGAATAAATGAGAGTACTGAATATTAAATTAATTACTAAACTCCTTTAGAAATTAAAATAATAATAATTGTAACAATATTAATAAGACTCCTCTTATTAATTTATATTTAATATTTCCAAAATATTAAATAATAAACATTAAGCTATTTAATTTATTCTATCACCATAGATTAAATTAATTATACTTAATGCATTATTACGATTATGCCATTACCTTCTTAAATATTTATTCTTCCTTTTATGGTGTGACCCTTTAGGTTCTCCATATTAAACCGGTTGTGAATAAATCAATTAAAACAATTTTAATCTTATTTAAATAAATAAATTAAATTAATAATTTATTTAAATAAATAATATTTATTCTACAATAGGGATAAGCCTCCCTAGCGATCAACGACTTTCCAGATAATATAGATTTCAACATTAATCATAAAAGAACCTGTGAGTTAATAGTTCCGTACAATTCAATCCTTCCACCATTCAATGTCCCAATTAAATATAAGACATGGATTTACTGTCAAGTCTTATTTTATTTAATTATATATATTTCGATTAGAAAATGCACAACTCCAAATAATGCAAATTAGAAACTCCTTTCTAATTTCATTTCACCTTGGCCAAGGATTCCTGGGTTGTCATTTAATGAATCACATAGGACATATCTCCTCTTTTACTAGAGGTGGTAGATTCTTTATTGATCATTCATTATCTCCATATGTAACTCATTATACCCAAGCATACCCTATATATGCCTTAAAAGGTCTTAAGGAATAAGTCAAAGTATAATTTGTTACATACAAGATACTATGATGATCTCAAGTCCAAGGATTACTTGTACTACTATAACATTAGGAATTCCTATTGACAGGAGAGTAAATCTCCATTAGGTATTCCATAGCGAATCACGTTCAGTGAACTTATTCTCCAATAAGCACCTACATACTTGCTTTAGTGTCTCCACACAAATGATCACGAGATCAATCATCCTCATCCAATGAGCAAGCAACATATGTACCAATCTATCCGGATTTACTAATCCCCTTTTTAGTAATCCCACGATTGGGAACTATTTTAGTTTTAAAACTTTCTAAGAATTTAGATCTCATTAGCATGATCATCATCATGATTCTAAAAGCTTTGCTTAAAACTATGGGTTATTTACATATTATAAAAACAGCAACATGTAGATAATTAAATGCCTTTAATAAATGAATATTTTATTAATAAATAAATAAGATTGTTTACAAAGTACGTGCTTTATCATCATACATGATTGGCTTGTATGCACACTACTATCAGTGATCACCATCTAATCTGGCATTCCGTGGTGAGGATATTTCCTTAGCATCTCTTTATATCGTTCCCATGCCTCATACAAAGATTCTCCTTGTTGTTTCTAAAACTGGGATAGAGCACTCCTCATCTTCGCTGTTTTAGCCATAGGAAAGAACTTTGCTAAAAATTTCTGAGCTAAGTCCTCCCACGTAGTAACTGAACCTGATGGTAGCGAGTGAAGCCAGCTCTTTGCTTTATCCCTCAAAGTAAATGGAAAGAGCCAAAGCTTCACCTCATCATCCGACACATTGTTGTACTTGAATGTGTCGCAAATTTCAATAAAACTCAGAAGATGCTAGTTAGGATCATCAGTAGCCGCACCCCTAAACTGAATCATATTCTGTACGATCTGAATTATTCCAGGTTTAATCTCAACGGTGTTCGCAGCTATTGCTGGCCTGATTATACTCGACTATCGCTCATTGATGTTTGGCATAGAGTAATCCTTTAACGCTCTATGTTCATCGGCTACCATTTGCACCGGTATTTCAGTGTCCTCTTATGTGTTAGTAGTACGTGTATTCGCTCTCCAAGCTTTCCCGTTGATGTTATCCTGTCTAGGCACCAAGGCAGAGTTTGTAGATCGAGTGTGCATATACTAACCAAAGAGTACCTAAAACATAATAAAAATAAAAATAGAAATGAGATAAGATAAGATATGAATTGTTTAAGTCAGATAAATTTAACTTAAATTGATGTTGATAGTAATAAAAATAACAACTTGTTCCCCGGCAACGGTGCCAAAAACTTGTTGGCTTGTTTCGGTGTTAACAAAACAGACACACACATGCAAGTATACACGGTCAACAAGTAATATATGATAATTCAAGTATCGTTCCCACGGAGAAAAACAATTATTTCTAATCTGTCATGCAACAACTTTGTAGCTATTTCTGGCTGCTTAAACGAGTAAATAAGATGTGAATTACTAACTAGAATGATTATCAACTAAAAATAACTAATTAACAAGCGATTTATTCAAATTAGGAAGGTATGGGATCCTAACTTCACTTAATGCATTATCTAGATTATACACCACTTGTTAAACTTAATTAATTACTTCGGATTACTAGTCGAGAGAACAAAGGTGAGACATGGCTATCTTTCGATACACTATGCCCATATCACATAAAATCCACAAAAGAGATAGAATTCATGCGAACATCAATATTACCTAACTCACTATATTTCTATGTGACTTATAAGTAATACCGATATAAGTGCAAGCTCTCTCAATTGACTACACATGGTAAGCCGGTATATGTCTATCCAGATTACGAATCACAAAATCTATCACATGCAAATTTCATGAACACATGCTAACATGGCTAAATCTGAATTTGTATTTCCTCTTTCAATTCCATACAAACTAATAAAGTAGATGGTGATTAAGCATCTAATTAATTAACACAACCATGTTAGGCAATCCATACACAATCAATCAAGTGCAACAAAGAGGCATAAAGATCTGAACTAAGCAATAAGCTCCATTAGAATCCCATAATGGTGATTAGTTCATTATTGAAGTAATAACCATTATGGGATTTTGTCCAAGCATTGAAAGTATAATATGAAAGCAAAGAGAACCAAGAGAGTAAGCAATTTCAAATCTGATAATTCAGCCTCCAAAGTAAACTTTCAAATCCAAGTTCAAAATCCACAATCAAACCCAATCAAAAACCCTAAGTAAAATCTACTAAGAACCAAGAGAGAAGCCAAAATAGTAGAATAGTAGCTAAGAACTCTCTTTAGCTCTCCCAAACCCTAGAATAGAAATAAAAACGATTAAATCCGTCCTTCGTAACTTGCAAATACACCCTTATATGGAAAACACATGTTACAACATATTTTAAGTGAAAAGTTAATTTGGAAAATATTTGACTGGCACGACCGTGCCACCCTGTAAGCTATTTGGGGCGAGGGCGCGCTGATCTGCAGACCTGTTTCCTCCTGGCGTGGGCAAGCTGAATTTGTTCCTCAAGCTGGCGCGACCGCGCTGTGCTTTTTTTCCTGCAGACTTTGTTGGTGCATTGTTGTTCCTTACTTCTACCTTAGTCCTTCACTTGCCTTTACTTCTTACTGATCAGAGGCCATTTCCACATGTCATAAGCCATCTTCAACCCACCATAGCCTTGCCATCTCGCCATCATGCCATAACCATGCCCTTCAATGCCATTTGCTTGCCATTTGAGTTCCTTAATGCAACCTATAAAACAAAGATAAAACGCATCAAAAGACACTAAAACACTTGAGATTAAGCCATAATTCTAGCAAGTAGATAGCCAACAAGTAGGTAAAAAACCTACTTATTAGTTGTGCACCCGGGGAGTACTAAGATGTATAAAGACTTAAGTCAAAAATTTTGGTGGTCAAAAATGAAAAAAGAGATTGCAGAATGGGTAAGCAAGTGTCTCACATGCCAAAGAGTTAAAGCTGAACATCAAAGATCGAGTGGATTACTACAACCTCTACCAATTCCTGAATGGAAGTGGGAGCACATCACCATGGACTTTGTGGTAGGACTTCCTGTCACTCAAAAAGGCCACAATGCTATTTGGGTAATAGTTGATCGTCTCACCAAATCGGCCCATTTTCTACCTATTAAGGTTACGTATAATCTTGGTCAATTGGCAAAGTTATACATAAAATAAATTATCTCTAGACATGGAGTTCCTGTATCTATAGTGTCAGATAGAGATCCACGGTTTACTTTGAACTTTTGGAGGAGTCTTTAGACGCACTTAGGAACCTAGTTGAAATTGAGTACAATATATCACCCGCAAACCGATGGACAAAGTGAGAGGACCATTCAGACGTTGGAAGATATGTTGAGAACCTGCATTATAGATTTTAAAGGTAGTTGGGAGGATCAGTTGCCTTTGGTAGAGTTCGCATACAACAACAGTTACCATGCCAGTATTGGAATGCCGCCATATGAAGCCTTATACGGTAGAAAGTGTAGGACGCCATTGTGCTGGGATGAAGTTGGGGAAAGGCAATTGCTTGGACCTGAGCTAGTTCAGCAAACCACTGAAAAGATTCGAATTATATGACAACGGTTTCAAGCGTCTCAAGACCGACAGAAGAAGTATGCAGATTAACACAGACAACTAAGAGAATTTAGTGTCAGAAGTCATGTGTTTCTGAAAGTGTCCAATTGGAAAGGCAAGATTCGTTTTGGTAAAAAGGGGAAGCTGAGCCAAGATTCATTGGCCCATTTCAAGTATTAAGGAGAATAGGTGAAGTAGCCTATGAAGTAGCCCTACCCCCAGAGTTAGGACACATCTATAATGTGTTTCATGTGTCTGTGCTACGTCTGTATAAACCTGATTATAAGCACATGATAAACTATGAACCTGTTCAAATAGAGAAAGATTTATCGTATGTAGAAATTCCGGTACAGATAGTTGATCGGAAAGAACAGGTGTTGAGAAATAAGATTATATCATCGGTTAAGGTGATCTGGAAGAATCATGATATTGAAGAAGCTACATGAGAGCTGGAGGATAAAATGCGAGAGGATTTTCCGCAGTTGTTTTCATAAGGGTGTAATTCAAATTTCGGGACGAAATTCTTATAAGATGGGGTGATTGTAATATTCCAAACTTTGAACAGGAATATTAATATAAAAAGTAAATATTAATTAATATGTTTTATATCTTGTGTAATGTGTATTTAGCTTTATTATTGATATATATATATATATATACATATAAATATATATCAACACATAAGAAATATAAATGGAAAGTTTTATAAGTAAACCTTAAATTTAAAGTTTTATTTAAATAAGAAACCCTAACCCTAATTATTATAATAAATAGAAATTATAACTTAATATATTGATAATATTGTAAAGGGTTATGAGTATATGCACATTAAATTTATATATATGGTAAATTAAGGAATGAATTGAAAGAAATCGCTAGAAAACCCTAATTAGGGATTTGTAAATCCTAACCCTAAATAAAAAACACTTATTTTAATTATAAATCTTAATTCTAAATTAACAAACCCTAATGGTTCATTTTTATTTTTGAGTTTCTAGAGACAACATGAAATGACTAAATTACCCTTGGATTTAAGTATAAAATTACCAAAATACCCTTAGTATATGTAAAATGACAAAAATGCCCTTAAAATTCTCTTTTTAAATGAGATAAGAACAAATCTTTTGCTTAACAAGCAAAAGATTTGCCCCCTTGCTGCTATAACCCTTTGGCTTGATAACACAACCTAGCCTCATAAATGGAATAGACTTAGTTGTCAATTAAGGAAGAAAACCTAAGTTTTTACCCCACTTTAATTTCCCATATATATAAGGCTAAGTAAGGTAAACATAAAGCTACGAAAATTACACTTAATATACATCACCAACTTGCTCCTAAACAATCCTCAGCAAGCCCGTAGCAGAATCAGAAAGGAGAGAATCATAAATTACTCAAAAAGGGTAAAAATCTAACCCTAACTTTAAATCTTAGATTCTGAAATTTTATTGTTGTTGTTATTGTTATTGTTTAAGGATGTTAATTAATAAGTTTTTTAGTGTTTTGGGTTTCTAAAACATGGATCTATAACACTTAAAGGCATCAAAATGGTGATTTAAGAAAAATTGCCAAAGTATAAAAATATGGTCTGATAATCGAATGTCAGCCCTCATAGATCACTCCCTATTAATTGTTTAAGTGTGTTTAAGGTTTGTAGTTATTGTATGTAGTGTTGTTAGTAGCCTAGAAGTGGTAGACTGAGTAACAAATTGGTAGTTATAAGCAGTCAAAACCCGTTGACCGAGCACGACTTTCCATTTTCTATGTAACCAAGAAAACTGAAGAACACGCCTGACAGGCAGTTTGACCATATTTGATCTCTCGTCTGTCAGTCTGTTTGGATGTTAGGTGTTAGTCAGATGGTACCTTGACATGAGGTCTACACCTCTAGAGCACTGTAAAGCCTTAGGAAGTCACTGATCAGAAGTTATAGAGGGTCAAAAGGCGTTGACCGTTCAACTTAGCGTTCTGGGTAACCCAGAAAAGCATAAGCAGTTTTCTGACAGGTTCTTTAGAAGCTTAGATCTTAATGATTGGTGATACCCAGACTCTCTAAGTGCTACCTTGTTGTACCCTGCTAGTTACTCTACAACACCCGACCACTAAACCACATAAACTATAAGCAGGCTGCACGATATAAGGCCAACAAATACGTTGACCGGCATTGACTCTTCATTTCTGGGTAACCCAGAAATGAAGAACAACCTTGGCTGGGTGGTTTGACCGATCATGGAATCCTGTAGAAATGTTGTTAGGCATTAAAATGACTATAGATGTGTACTCCTACACTAACACTACAACCTGATTAGATTTTCTTGCTCAGAAACCAAACCGATTAAAAGAGAAATCGAGTCACACGAGGTCCCTGGTCGTTGACCGACCTTTTCTTGAGCCAACCAAGAAAACCTAAGGCGACAGAATACGTCGCTATAAGCCTTTAGCAATAAGTTAAAATTGGAAAATAATAATAATAATTAAAATAAATAAAAATAAATACTAAATAATTAATAAAAAAAATTCTAAAAATTCAATTTTAATTATAATAAATAGTTTTTAATATTTTAACATAAAATTTTATTAATATTTAATTTATTTAAATATTAATGATAATAAAAATATTTAATAATTTTAATAAATAAATTATTTAAAAATAATGTTAATAGTTTAAAAATCATTTTAAATAATAATAAATTATTTAAAAATAATATTAATGATTTAAAAATCATTATTAATAAAAATAAATTATTTAAAAAGAATATTGATGATTTAAAAATCATTATAAATGGTTATTAAATATTTAAAAATAATATTAATGATTTAAAAATCATTATAATTGATAATAAATCATTTAAAAATTATTTTGAACTTTTGGAAATTATTATAAATAATAACTAAAATATCTAAAATGATATTAAAACTTTTGAATAAAGATTATTGAAAAACCAACTTGATAGCTATTCAATAAAGCGATAAAATACCGAACGAACACCAAAATCAACCCAGATACTAATAGTTTAATTAGAAATTAGTTATTATCATTTTTAATGACTACTATAAACATATATAGGTTGCGTGAACATATTCAAATAGATTAAGTAGCTGATCTTTACAAAGGAAAGTTTTTCTAACTTTATTTAATTTCTATATAAAATATAAGTCTTGTATATTGACATACGAACTTGTTATAAACATTATTCGTGATATCTGTATTTTGAAAAGGGTTATTGCTTATTGTCAAGCATAACCAAGCCATATAAACTGTTATTTACGTAAAATATATTTGATTTGATATCAAAACATAGACTGTGGTAAAACCAATGTTGTTTGGTACAAATATATATACTGATACTATCAATGACCGGCAGTTTAACACTGACTGGATAGTTATCAATGATCGGCAGTTTTACATTGACCAGGTAGTTATCAATGACCGACAGTTTAACACTGACTGGGTAGTTATGATATTGTGGTAGGATGATATGCATACTCCTAGAATGTTTGGTTGAACACATCAACCCGGGTTGCTAAGTCTATACGACTGACAGAAACTCATAATATGTGTGGTTTGGCAGATCAAACCTCAATATATATATGAAAAAAATACTCTGAACTATATATTCCTTCAATTCAAATATTGTGCGAGTATAAATTATAATTCTTTAAAACTTGCTGAGCCTTTTAAAGCTCATCCTTGCAAATGTCATTTTCCTTTGCAGCCGCATCCCATACTCTAGGAAGCTCAAACCATCATCCTTGTGGGTAGAGAGTAATTCTATAATAATAGATTTTGGTTTAATAAGACTGCCTTGTAATTAGTAATATCTTGATGTAATGGTTGAACTATATGTAACCAGATATTATTATGTTATTAGTTTATCAGTTGAGTAGATTTACATTCTTAATAGAAAATAATGACAAGTACAGTATCTATATGAACTATACATCTGAATGAGGGTATTGAATGATCTTGGGAGTTCTGTAAGCACTGAGGTTGCCCCTCGGTCCCAAGAACAATCTTATCATTTGTACTGTGAATGTATGATAGATAGGAATTATTGATATGCAAGAAATATCTGTAAGATTACAAATCTATACATCCAAGTGAGGGTATCCAGATATAGTAATTGTTCTGACGAGAAATGTTACCTGATTGGGATACTGTGAATTTTGGATTTATAGAAGTTATTATCTTATAGAATATTTACATGAGCACCAAATCTGCTACAGAAAATGTAGAGGATTTGGGGGCGTCACAACTTTCTTATTTATAGATGTATGCAACCCTCCTAAACCATTTAGATATAGGGTTTCATATTAATTAATTCAATCTTTTAATTAATTAGGCTTCCCAATCCTATTGAAAATAATTAAACTCTTTTAATTAATTAGCCTCCTAATCTTATTAGGAATATATGGGAGAGAGAGCATCTTATTAATTAATTTTCACACTCCTTTATGAATTAAATAATAATAATAGTAATAATAATAATAATAATAATAATAATAATAATAATAATAAGACTCCTCATATTAATTTATATTTAATATTTTCAAAATATTAAATAATAAATATTAAGTTATTTAATTTATTCTATCACCATAGATTAAATTAAACATACTTAACTTATTATTACGATTCTGTCATTAGCTTCTATAATAAATATTCTTTCTTTTATGGTGTGACCCTATTGGTTTTTCATATTAAACCGGTTGTGAATAAATCAATTAGAACAATTCTAATCTTATTTAAATAAATAAATTAAACTAATAATTTATTTAAATAAATAATATTTATTTTACAATAAGGGTAAGTTCCGTTAGCGAGCAACGACTTTCTAAATAATATAGATTTGAACATCAATCATAAAGAACATGTGAGTAAATAGTTACCGTACAATTCATTCCTTCCACCATACAATGTCCCAATTAAATATAAGACATGAATTTACTATCAAGTCTTATTTTATTTAATTATATGTATTTTGATTCTAAAATGTACAACTCCAAATAATACAAATTAGAAACTCCTTTATAATTGTCGACGTCGGAAAAAATCTGCGGGTCGAGACACAACCCAGATCTTTTATCTCTTCCTAAGTTATCTCTACCCTTACTCTTTTATTTCAAAAAAAGGTTTTGAAGGGTTTTTTAGGAAAAGGCCAACATGTATCATATCAACGATTGAACGTTTTACAGAGTCGCCAGTTGGTAGATTTAAAACGGTTGTACCAACTTAACCGAGTTTTGTTTGAAAGAGGTTCAATTGTTGGACACTATCAAAACTTGATCTTTAAAAACAAAGTTTTGAGCTCGGGGGCTTGGTTAAGTGTGAAAAAGGTGTTAGGCACCCCACGACTCCCGTGTAAACACGATACCACATCTTTTTAATATTTCCTTTAAAATTGAAATGCGTGTGTGAATGCTGTTTAAAAATTGGGCCTATGTTTGATTGATTGATTGAAAGTAGTGCTTTGCTTCGTTGAACCTATATACGAAGGGTTTGATTTGATTTGCAAAAAGTCTTTGATTTGATTTGCAGAAGTGTTTAATTTGATTTGCAAAAGCTTTTGTTTTGATTTAATTGAAAATGATGTTTTGAAAGCTAGTTATCAAACCCATACGCTAACATAGGAATTGAAGCCTGTTGATACTTTCATTTTTTATCTTTATAGCCTTAAGGCTTGCATTTGAATGGTGATTTGTCGGGCTATGAAGCATCCTCGACCACAGAAATAAATACAAGTGTCGATCTCCTCATGGGCATGAAAACTATCGGAGGGACGCTAACACGACAATCTAATTTTTTCACTATGTTGAGACCTTAAATCCGAATAACCGTTTTAAGGTCTTTTGTATACACATTTTACAGAAAAACTGACAGGGTACATTCGTAAACTGGAGTTTGTCCATCATGGGAATCAGATTTCGATCAGTTTGATCACGAATCCCACGATTCCTAGGCTCACATATGAGTAGCCAATAAACCTGCACAGTTCAAATTTGTACAGAAAAAGAAATATATCTCAAATATCGCCAGAACCGAGGATTCATTCAATAAATCCTGGTTCGCACCTGGCCGAAGCATCTCGTTCCCACTAGATAGCGATCTAAGGGCCGTGAGGTTGCTTTTATAACTAAAATTAGAAAAATGCTAGATTTAAATAAATCTCAGCCATTCTAGCTTCTTGGTTCTGTCTGTACCGATTTTGAACAGTTTGAAAGCTAGAGTTGGCGAGATTTAAATAAATCTAGTTCACCCGCAAATATGTCAGTGTCGATTCATATAAAATGAATATTTAAAGCAATGGTTAAATAAAATGAGTAAAGCAATATATATACAATTATATATAAAAGCTGTAAAGGGCGGTGAGTTTTCACACCGGTGCCCGGACTGAAATTGAAATATATATATATTTATTAAAAATTGTATAAAAGCCACGGAATGATCTAGGCTGGACAAAATTAAAATATATATATAGAAAATAGTAGAAAAGGGTGATGGATTTTCATGCCTATGACCGGACTGAAGTTGAAATGGACAGAAAAGTAGTCAACCAAGACTGGAAAGATAACCCAGTGTGGTGAATATTGCAGATATGTAAAACAACAGTAAAAGGCCATAGAATGATCTAGGCCGAACTGGAATGTAAATGTACAGAAAAGTAGTCAACCAAAACTGGGAAGATAACCCAGTGTGGTGAATTTGCTTATATATGCATATTTATATATAAAAGCAGTAAAAAGGCCACAGGATAGTCCAGGCCGAACTGATTATATAAATATATATATAGAGAAAGGAATGTAGTTAACCAAGACTGGGAAGAGAACCCAGTGGTGGTGAAGGCTGCTTATATATGCGTAAATATATATAAAAGCAGTAAACTACCTCGGATTTAACATCCGAGCATGACAGAATTGAAAAGTTAGTATATATACAGTTAAATATATACAAAAAAAGCCAAACTCAGACTGGAAAGATAACCCAGTCCGGCGAAGTTGCTCAGTATAAAGATGCAAGTATGTGCAAGCTGCTGGAAGCGACGGATCGTCAATCTGAGTTGTAAAAACTCCAGAAAATGCGTTTAGGTACTAAAATGTACCAAACGTTGACGAAAACGGCCACAGAACTGAGTTCCGGGCATCTTTAGAAAACGAAACTTAACGTAAAAATGTATAAAAGTGCAAAGTAGTAGTTTTGACTTGCTGATCGTAAAAATACTCACAATGGACTGCTACACGGGCTTTTTGCCAAATCGTAGGCCTTTAACGTCTGAATCTACCTGTTATTTTTTGATATGTGGTAGTATGTGTGTATATTTACGTATTAGAGTGAAAATATTTGGGTTTGGAAGACAAGAAATTGGGCAAAAAACCAAACGAGTAGAGGTTCAAAGCATTTTTTCTTTTTTAAATGAGGGGGTGCCCTCATATATATAGGCCAGGGAACCTCTGCTGTACCTGCTACTACCGCAGGTAGAGGTGCGGCTCCCCTGGTGGGGCCTACGTGCCTAGTTTTGTCATCTCAAAGTACGTGCACTTCGAGCAACACAAGATCGAAGTCAAAACTTTCTAACTTTTGATCGGATCGTTCGTTTCAGGCGTGCGATACCTTTACGGAAAGCCCTCGCCGAGAGTATCATAATGACATGGGATAAAACATTTTCCGGGTCCAAGAAGATGGGTTCATAACCAGGTCTTCGATTCCCCGCAGTTTATCCATTGAGCTGTCTTGCGCTGTTTGCACTCGGGATCATCGTTATGGTTCTTTCTAAACTTGGTGGCATCAATTCGGCTTGAGTTTGACTGAATCATCTTAGAGTTTGTAAAATGATCATTTTGCCCCTCCTGGGGTTGCCCTTAGTGTCAGCATGGCCTTTGGTTAGCTTCCTGGAGTTGTTTCCAAGACTTGGATCCCATTCGAGTCTGTTTGTCCTCAGTGTTATCTCTGGGGCTGACTTGGTCACTTTAGGTTTTCATTTGGAGATGTTATGGATCTTCAGTATTGGTTCTGAAGTTGTCCTCACCTCCCGGGTTGAGACCGGGGCTGACCTGCACTTCCCGAGTTGAGACCGGGGCTGACCTTTACCTCCCGTGTTGCGCGGCTAAGTTGACCTCCTGAGACTGGTGATCGAGGCTGGGGTTGTCCCGGTATTGGTGACCGGTATTGAGTTGACATCCTGGTATTGAGACTGGGGTTGATTTGAAGGCCCGACATTGAGATCGGAGTTGATCTGACTGCCCGATTTGAGATCGAGGTCGCTATGATGGCCTGATTTGAGATCGGGGTTGATCTGATGGCCCGATTTGAGATCGGGGTTGATATAATGGCCCGATATTGAGATCAGAGTTGATCTGACGGCCCAATTTGAGATCGAGGTTGATCTGACTGCCCGATATTGAGATCGGGGTTGATCTGATGGCCAAATTTGAGATCAAGGTTGATATGATGGCCAGATTTTGAGATCAAGGTTGATCTGACGGCCCGATTTGAGATCGGGGTTGATATGATGGCCAATATTGAGATCGAGATTGATCGGACGGCCCGATTTGAGATCGGGGTTGATATGATGGCCCAATATTGAGATCGGGGTTGATCTGTCGGCCCATTTTGAGATCGGGGTTGATATGATGGCCCGATATTGAGATCAAGGTTGATCGGACGGCCCGATTTGAGATCGGGGTTGATATGATGGTAGTTTTACCCTCCTACAGTGTTAGTAACAGGGAAAGGAAATTTTGAGTGTCTACACAAATTTCATTCTGCCTTGGTCAAGGACTACTGGGTTGTCATTTATCGAATCACATAGGACATTCTCTTCTTTTACTAGAAGTGGTAGATCCTTTATTGATCATTTATTATCTCCATACATAAATTATTATACCCAAGCATACCCTTTAATATACCCTTAGGGTCTTAAGGGACATGTTAAAGTATAACTCATTATAAACAAGATACTATGATGATATCAAGTCTAAGGATTATTTGTACTACTATCACTTAAGAAATTCTTATTGATAGACAAGTAAAACTCCATTAGTTATTTCTTAGCGAGCCACGTTCTGTGAACTTATTCTCCAATAAGCACCTGCATACTCGCTTTAATGTCTCCACACAAATGATTATGAGATCGATCATCCTCATCCAATGAGCAAGTCAACGTATGTACCAATCTATCTAGATTCACTAATCCTCTTTTTAGTAATCCAATGATTGGGAACTGTTTTAGTGTTAAGCTATATAAGAATTTAGATCTCATTAGCATGATCATCATCATGATTTTAAAATCATTGCTTAAAACTATAGGTTTATCACATATTATAAAAACAACACCATGTAGATAAATAAATGCCTTTAATTAAATAATATTTTTATTAATAAATGAATAAAATTATTAGAAAGTAAATGCTTTATATCAAACATGTTTGGCTTGTATGCATATTACTTTCAATCTCCCACTTGCACTAAAGCCAATCGCCATGGTATCTCATACTTATCTTCTCTAAGTGACGATCAAACTGATGTTGAGTTAAAGCTTTAGTAAATGGATCTGCAATGTTGTCTTGAGAGTCCACATGCTCCAGGGTGACATCTCATCTTTTAATGATCTCTCTAATCAAATGAAATCACCGCAACACGTGTTTGGATTTCTGATGAGACCTGGGTTTCCTTAGCCTGTATAGCAGCTTCGGTGTTATCATAGAATAAAGGTACTGCTCCTCTAATGCTAGTAACCACACCAAGTTCAGTTATGAACTTTTTCATCTAAACAGCTTCCTTTGCAGCTTCACTTGTAGCTATGTACTCTGCCTCTGTCACTGAATCAACAACTTTTTGCTGCTTGGAACTCTTCCAACTCACTGCGCCACCGTTTAAGGTAAACATATACCCCAAAATGGATTTGTTGTCATCTTGGTCCGTTTGAAAACTTGAGTCTATGTATCCCTCTAGTTTCAACTCAGACCCACCGTTGACAAGAAATACATCCTTAGTTCTTCTTAAGTATTTTAGGATATTCTTCACTGCCATCAAGTGTTCTTCTCCAGGATTCGACAGATATCTGCTTGTTATACTAAGTGCATGAGCAACATCTAGTCTAGTACATATCATACCATACATGATAGATTCTACTGCTGACGCATAAGAAGTCTTTCTCATACGGTCTCTCTCCTCATATGTCTTTGGGGCCTGTTTCTTAGAGAGATGTATTTCATGGCTCATTGATATGAGACCTCTCTTGGAATCTTCCATGCTAAACCTCTTTAGCATTGTGTCAATGTACTTTCCTTGGGATAAGCCAAGCATCCTTTTAGATCTATCTCTATAGATCTTTATACCAAAAATATAGGATGCTTCTCCCAAGTCCTTTATGGAGAAGTGTTTAGATAACCAGATTTTAATCGACTGTAGCATAGGAATATCATTCCCTATCAGTAATATATCATCGATATATAATACTAGGAATGAAACAGCGCTCCCACTAACCTTTTTATACACAAATGGTTCATCTTCGTTTTTGATAAAATCAAACTCTTTGATTGTCTCATCAAAATGGATGTTCCACCTACGAGAAGCTTGCTTCAACCCATAAATGGATCGTTGCAGTTTACAAGCTTGATGTGGTTCAACCGTTGAAACAAATCCCTCTGGCTATGTTATATACACATCCTTCTCAAGGTTTCCATTGAGGAAGGCCGTTTTCACGTCCATCTGCCAGATTTCGTAGTCATAGTAAACTGCAATCGCAAGCAAAATTCTAATGGATTTGAGCATTGCTATTGGTGAGAAGGTTTCATCATATTCAACACCTTGTCCTCAGGTGATGAAACCAAAGTCCATACTTTGTTCTCATACATGGAGTCCATCTCGGATTTTATGGCTTCTTGCCATTTCTCTGAGTCTTTACTACTCATAGCCTGTTCGTAATTCAAAGGATCATCATTATCTATGATGCGTACCTCATAGTCATCCTCTATGACGAATTCATACCTATCAGGTATCTTCGGTACTCTCCCAGATTTACGAATAGGGTGTGTTACATTATGTTCTTTCACTTGGTTAGGTACCTGACTTTGATCCGTAGTATTTTGTGGTTCTTGAATTTCTTTAAGATATATCTTACTCCCACTGACTCCTTCGAGGATAAACTCCTTTTTCAAGAAGGCAACATATTTCGCAACAAACACCTTTTGATTAGTTGGATGATAGAAATAATACCCTGATGATTCTTTAGGGTATCCCATAAATCTACACTTGTCGAATCTAGTCTGCAGCATATCATTCTAAAACTTTTTGTCATAAGCTGGACAACCCCAAGTCTTAACATAATTAAGATTTGGTTTCCTCTCTGTCCATATCTCATATGGAGTCTTTGGGACGGATTTGGTAGGCACCTTGTTAAGTAGATATACAGCCGATTCTAGGGCATAACCCCAGAAGGAAACTGGAAGATCGGTAAAGCTCATCATGGAACGAACCATGTCCAACAGTGTTCAATTTCTTCTTTCAGACACACCATTCAACTGTGGTGTTCCTGGTGGAGTCCATTGTGAGATTATACCATTTTCTTTTGAGACAATTGAGAAACTCACCGCTTAAGTATTCACAACGTCGATCCGATCAAAGAATCTTAATACTCTTGCCAGTTTGTTTCTCTACTTCACTTCTAAATTCTTTGAACTTTTCAATTGATTTAGATTTGTATTTCATTAAATGTACATATCCAAATCTTGAATGATCATCAGTGAATGTAATAAAATAAGAATATCCTCTTCGTATATTCGTTGACATAGGTACACAAACATCTGTGTGTAACAACGCTAATAACTCTGTAACTCTTTCTCTTTTTCCACTAAAAGGAGATTTAGTCATCTTAATTACCCATGAGACAAGATTCACAAGTTGGATATGATTCATAATCAGATAGCTCTAAGAGCCCATCTTTATGCAACTTGGATAATCTTGTTTCATTAATATGACCGAGTCTATAGTGCCACAAAAAAGTATAAATATCATCATCTCTTTTCCTTTTCTTAGTTTGTTCAATTTGAAGTATATTTTCATGCAAGTTAAGTATATAAAGTTCATTCAGCAATTTACCAACTCCATATAAAACATCCTTATTATAAATAGAACAACTATTGTTCTTTATTATAATATTATAACCATCCATATCAAATACAGAAATAGAAATAATGTTTCTTATGATTTTTGGAACGAAATAACAATTATTTAAATTAATGGACTTGCCCGTAGGCAGTGCTAAACAATAAGTCCCTACAGTTAATGTAGCAACCTTTGCTCTATTTTCCACTCATAGGACAACTTCATCCCTGTTCAGCTTTCTACTTCTGACCAGCCCCTACATAGTGTTACATATGTGAGAACTACTGTCGGTATCCAATACCCAAGTAAAAGTTTGACTTTTAGAAAAATTAATTTCAATCATGAACAAACCTCGATTGAAAGTCGAAGCTTCTCCAAGCTTCTTCTCTATTAGAAACTTTTTGCAGTTCCTCTTCCAGTGATTCGTCTCGTTGCAATGGAAGCACATTCCTTTGCTAGCTGGATCAGGTTTCTTTTGATCCTTCGCTTTCGTCCTGCCCTTAGCCTTCTTGGTTTTCTTCTTTTTAGAAGATACCTTGGGCCTCTTCCTTTTCTTGAAAGAATCATCCACCAGTAAAACTTGGTTCTTCTTGGATGGGAAGTGTCCTTCAGCAGTTTTCAACATGTTAAGTAATTTAGGCAAGCTGACATCCAAATTATTCATGTGGAAATTCACAACATATTGTGAGAAGGTATATGAGAGTGACTGCAAGATCAAATCTTGACTTAACTCCCTATCCATGAGGAACCCAAGCTGTCCAAAATGTTCAATCAAATTGATTATCTTTAGGACATGAGTCTCAACAGTAGTGCCCTCGTTCAACCGAGATCGAAAGAGCTCCTTAGATATCTCATATCTAGCAATCCTACTTTGCTCACCATACAACTCTTGGAGGTGCACCAATAAACCAGGAGCATCTATAGTTTCATGCTGACGCTAAAGCTCGTTACTCATGGATGCGAGCATGATGCATTGAGCCATAGATGCATCATCTTGCCACTTCTTAAAAGTAACAATCTCTTCCTCAGAGGCTTCTTTTGCAACAGTTGCAGGGACAGACGAATTTAGGACATAGGAAATCTTTTCAGCATTGAGAACAATTCTTAAATTCCTTAACCAGTCCGTGTAATTCGGGTCGGTCAGTTTGTTAGCATCAAGTATGCTACGCAGTGATAGTGAGTCTGACATTTTTCAAATTCTGCATGTGAAATTAAACAATATTTTAGCAAACATTCATTTAATTAATTACCAAAATAAATTAGCTCTTTATTTTAAATTGGTATCTCCCACTATTTTCTTCAAACTATATTACCCTCATTATATATAGCTTGACAAATCTAATTAAAGATTTGCTAGTGAGAATAAGGATCCTATTTCAAATATATATAGCCTTGTAGTGACACTACAAACTATATATAAATAAATAGGTAGACAACTCTTGTTAATTACATCATCATGTAACTCCTTTTGCCTCATAGATTATTTTGATCAAGTGGTGACACATCCAAATCAAAATTATCTAAGTTAAATTGAACCTAGAACTTTTATATATTCAAATAGAAAAATATCATCCTTGTGGTGACACAATAAAATAGTATTGTTCAATTTCTTTATAAGCATCAAATGTGATAAATCAATATCTTAAATATTTAATACTCGCCTTGTAGTGACACAACAAACTTATAGTAAATATTTAATACTCTATTAATTTATTATGCTAGAAGGCGACGTTTGATATTCCAAATATTTTTGAGCACTTAGGACTTAATATAAGATCTTTGAGGGGTTTGTTATTAATTGTCTCATCTTATTTAGCGCGCATGCACACACACACACACACACACACACACACATATATATATATATATAGTATAAGCATGCATATAGGATACTATATTCTACCCGGATTGATTATGGACTTTTATTCTAGTTTGGTTCACTAGAGCCACCAAGTGAACCAAAAGGTCAAACCTAGGAGTACAAGAATTAAATTTAAACATAACTATTACATTTAAACACGGGCTCCATACAAACGGGTCTTCAAGCGCTCATTGCTCCTTGGTCTCCAATTCTTCAAGATAATTATAACTAGTCCTATTATATAAACTATTTAATTTAAATAGAAACCTTGATCAGAAGTCAAGGGAAAGTACATAAGAGGGAGATAGAATTTTACATCAGGAAAAATTAGAAAAGACGAGGTATAAAGACCCCATTTAATAAAATCCATACATTCAATCATTTAACTAAAATAAAATCCAATCACATTGGCCAATAGTCCATAATCAACCCCATTTATTATCATACATATCACCATATGTATCAATAAATAAAACATTTAATATATACATTGATATCGATTTAATGGCAATTCTAGTTAGTTTCGAAATCCAATTACAATTAAAATAAGCATCTTTATTTTAATCCAATTCAAAATCTAATAAACTCCTTTATTAATCTAGAATTACAGAAAAACATTTAATTTTAATTTAAATAAAATAAACCTTTTATCTTAATTAAAATCAGAATAAAAAATAATTTTTATTTTTTGTGGGGGTTGCGCTGCGGCGCCGTTAGTGAACTAGCATCAGGTGCTGCGGCGCCACGTCATCAGAAAACAGAGATAGTTGGCTGGCACTGCGGCGAGGCTGAAGAACTAGCTTCAGGCGTTGCAGCACCACGTTAGCACCAGGGACACGGAGCCGGCGCTGCAGAGCGGCAATTAAGCTTGGAACAGGCGCTGCGGCGCCACTGGGCAAATTATGTGATAATTCGAGTTTTCAAAAAATATTAAAATAAGAATTTAATATATATATATAATTCTTATTATGCGATAAGTTATGAAAATTGGATTCCATAATTGGATATAAGTTGTGCTATGTTGTGACAACCCGATAATTCGTGTAATCTATTATTTGGGTTCATGAATATGAATATCTAATTAAATAAAATTTTATGGATATTATTGTGTAAATGTGATTTTATGAGATTTAAGGTCGAATTAAGACCTAGTATATTTGTAATGTGATTATGTGTATGTGTTGCGGTTTCATAGACGAAATAAAAATATTTTTAGAGAAAAACGTCAAGCTTAAAAAATAAGAACGTCAAGCCTAAAAATATTTTCACCAACGAGCGTCTCGGTATATTTATGAAAAACTGCTTTGTCGTGCTTAAACTGATATAGGGATTTGTCGTACTTCCAAGTTTAATAACTTGTAAGCTACTTAGGCTTAATGATTAAGTAACTAAGAAACCACATTCGGCCAATCAATCAAATGACATGGATTTGGTTTTCTATAACTAGTCAAAATATGAAGCACGACACAAGTAGGTTGCCACTAATCAGCCCCACAATCAACCAAAAATTCTGACCAAGCTACTGGGAAGATATTTTTAGTTACAATTTGCATTGTCAAGCTAAAACCTAGAACGAGGTGGTTGATCATAAGCATTGTCAAGCTAAAACCTAGCACGAGCTGGTTGATCATAAGCATTGTCAAGCTAAAACCTAGCACGACGTGGCTAACCATAAGCCTTGTCAAGCTTTTAACCTAGCAAGAGGTGGCTAACCATAAGCCTTGTCAAGCTAAAACCTAGCACGAGGTGGCTAACCATAAGCCTTGTCAAGCTTTTAACCTAGCACGAGGTGGCTGACTATAAGCCTTGTCAAGCTTAATTTAGCACGAGGTGTCAAGCTTAGTAAAACATAAGCCTTAGGGTCTAAGTCTTGAGTTGTTTATAAATAGGACCTTCCTCCTTCACTTAGAACTCACCAATTCACCAAAACTAAGAGGGGAAACTCTAGCAAATTGGAGAAAAAAGAGGGAGAGTTAGCCGAATCAAGAGGGAGAGGATGAAGATCAAAATCAAGGGGTGATTAAAGCTAAAAAGAAGAAGAAGAACGCTTAAGGCAAGTCTTTCAGTTCCTATTTGCTATATGAGCTTGGTATGATTATATGAGTTATCTATTATGCTCGTTAAATTATGGAAGTCAACTTATGACTAAAATAGATTGAGTTTTGGAACTCAGTCTTGACGTGGTATGTGATATGCTAAACATATTAATCATATTGTTTGAAGCTATAATGCACACCTACTTTAAGTGTGAACTGATCATGAACGTATGTGTTATATGATGCATAAAAATTATTAGATTTGCTGAGCTGTCGAACTCAATCTTGCAAAAATAAACTTTTTGCAGGTAAAGGATTCAAAGAAAGATTATATGTTATATGGACAATAAGGAAAATAAGACGTGCAAGGGAATACTATTTTCTTTATTGGTACTATGATAATGATGTATAAGATACAAATGTGTAAATTTCTGAAATGTTTAATGTATGGAAATGTTTGTTTTGAAATGATATTGTATTTTGGTGACTATTTGTATGTAGAATTAAACAGTTAAAACATCCATATAAAAGATGTTAAGCATTGGTACTTGAACTCTCATAGTTCATTTACTTTTCTAATACATGGGATCATAAAGGTTGCGATTCGTGGAACGCATGAAAGAAGAAATAAAATTTTAATTATCTGCATTTTCAACCGATATTACATCTAATTATGATGTAAGGTTGAACCTAGATAGTATTGAACGCACAAGGTCGAGATTAATATTAATTCTAATATTGCGTTAAGTTGGTCTCGATTTTGGGGTCATCACAGATTCAGTTTTCCTGTTTCACGAATTGTGCAGTTTTTCTCCAAAAATATGATTCTTAGTCAACAACTATGCCCAATTAAATTATTTCAAACACATATCAATATATATATATATATATATATATATATATAATATAAAACAACTAATAACACGCATAAAGATTTGGCTCTAATGCCACTGTTATGTTTGTACTAATTAAAGTACCGGATGCATGGTAAAAATGGATTTTAAAATTTTTACAAACCTTATACCCTGATCATCCTTTATGCATAATTATTAATTAAACGAAAGATAAGAAATTATAGAATCATACCCTTGTAGAACTATGGTTCCACGGGTACAAGTTCAACTCCAAATCCTTTGTGATCTCCTTGAGTTCTCCTAGTTTGATTCCTTCCTTTGACCAACGTTAGCCACCCAAGTGTTTGGCCTCTAGAGGTGATCCATCCAGGAAGAAGAGATATTCAAGAAGGTGGGTGTTTGGCTAAAACCTAATTCTATCTCTATAGAATTTGTATATTCTCCCAACTATTGGAAAAGTGTAATGTGTGTTACCTTGTTCCATAATAAGACTTTTTTATTTATAGATGTAGGCAACCCTCCTAAACCATTTAGGTATAGGGTTTCATATTAATTAAATAAATCTTTTAATTAATCAGGCTTCCCAATCCTATTGAAAATAATTAAACTCTTTTAATTAATTAGCCTCCTAATCTTGTTAGGAATATATGGGAGATAAAGTATCTTATTAATTAATTCCCAAACTCCTTTAGAAATTAAATAATAATAATAGTAATAATAATAATAAGACTCCTCTTATTAATTTATATTTAATATTTCCAAAATATTAAATAATAAATATTAAGCTATTTAATTTATTCTATCACCATAGATTAAATTAAACATACTTAACTTATTATTACGATTATGCCATTAGCTTCTGTAATAAATATTCTTCTTTTTATGGTATGACCCTTTAGGTTCTCCATATTAAACCGGTTGTGAATAAATCAATTAGAACAATACTAATCTTATGTAAATAAATAAATTAAACTAATAATTTATTTAAATAAATAACATTTATTCTACAATAAGGGTAAGCCCCCTTAGCGATCAACGACTTTTTAGATAATATAGATTTGAACATCAATCATAAAAGAACCTATGAGTAAATAGTTACCGTACAATTCATTCCTTCCACTATACAATGTCCCAATTAAATATAAGACATGAATTTACTATCAAGTCTTATTTTATTTAATTATATGTATTTCGATTCTAAAATACACAACTCCAAATAATGCAAATTAGAAACTCCTTTCTAATTTCATTCTGCCTTGGCCAAGGACTACTGGGTTGTCATTTATCGAATCACATAGGACATTCTCTTCTTTTACTAGAAGTGGTAGATTCTTTATTGATCATTCATTATCTTCATGCATAAATTATTATACCCAAGCATACCCTTTGATATACTCTTAGAGTCTTAAGGGACATGTCAAAGTATAACTCATCATACACAAGATACTATAATGATTTCAAGTTTAAGGATTATTTGTACTACTATCACTTAAGGAATTCCTATAGATAGGCAAATAAAACTCCATTAGGTATTCCATAGCGAGCCACGTTCAGTGAACCTATTCTCCAATAAGCACCTACATTCTTGCTTTAGTGTCTCCACATAAATGATTATGAAATCGATCATCCTCATCCAATGAGCAAGTCAACGTATGTACCAATCTATCTAGATTCCCTAATCCTCTTTTTAGTAATCCAACGATTGAGAACTATTTTAGTTTTAAGCTATCTAAGAATTTAGATCTCATTAGTGATGAGTGGGATATATACCCGTGAATCGGATACTTTATGGCTTAAATAGTTGCCTGATCTTCATAGTTTTTATATAGTTTTATATGTTTATAGTATTATTATGCTTAACTGACGTATTACAGGGCTTTACAGGACTTGTCTAGCTTTCAGGGGACAAAACGTACAATTTACATACACTGGCGCCGCAGCGCCAATGCCTAGTCTTAATCTCGCGCCGCGGCGCCGCCCCTGGTCCTTGCTGATGTCATCCTGGCGCTGTAGCGCCACAGTTATTTTATGGACTCGCTCTACAGCGCGACCTTCGGTGTTTTGGTGCTAACGTGGCGCCGCAGCGCCACCTATAAGCTATATTTCCCTCACCGCAGCGCGACCTACGGTGCCCAGGCAGAGAAGGCTTGCTTTTGACCTAGCAAAAGAAGAAAATAGATATATATATATATATATATATATCAACAGAGCCTCTGCAAACCATATAGGGATACTGGGATATAATCGGATAACTTAGGATAGATTAGAAGAATATAGTTCTCTCTCCTCTTTTGTACTTTCTCTCTCTAGTTATTAGGTAATGTTTGTAAATATAGATTAGGTAGATTAGGAAAAAGTCTAGGATTTCCTTGGAGCAACAAGAGCAGTGAGCTACACGGATTGGAGAGCTTGAAAGGAGCAGAATGCTTGGAGACTGAAGAGCCTTGACAGAGTTTATTCTTATCCATTTATTTCCTCTGATTTTGTAATCCATAAATGTTGTCTTTATTGCTACTTATATTTTGTTCAATAGCTATGAACTAAGTATTGGTTCTAAGGTTATAATGGAACCCTTTGTTATTTAAATTGACTGTCTTATCCCTTTGGTTGGCACCATATGGTTTGGTTTAATATATTCATGCTTAATGATTCTCACTAAGGCATTAGTGATGATTTTGGTAATCTACATGATATTGAAAGAAGGATTGTAGATTTACACCTAAATATATTGGCATGTGATTATGGGTTTCGACTGCATAAGTTGTGCTTAAAATAGACATATATCTATGCGCCACGTGTGACCTAATTGAGAACTTATGCTTAAATCCTTGTTAGGTTAATTCGCATAGACTTGTGTAGGATTATCACCTAGCTTGGACGTTCTTTTCTGTTCTATTCCCTATCGGGTGGATTTGGAGAGGATATGTTTGTGCATACCTCGACAGAGGTGTACGAGCACCTGTGTGTTCTCAATCGACAAACTGTAGTGACCATTAAGACCAAAGAGAGAAGGGTAGGAAGTTTGATGAAGCATAGCACGCCAGGTGTTCTACAGAATGCCTGTTTAGGGTGAAGTTGTAACCTTAGTTTGTAATTCCTTCGATTGCCATTCGTTATCCATTTACTTGCTTTGATAATTAGTTATAACTAGATTAACCACACTCCTATTAGTTTGTTGTTCGAATAAGACTTAAGCGATACAAAGTTGATATTTGGTAAATATTTGTGATAGTTCCTCGTGGGTTCGACACTTTCCTTATCACTGTATTACTCGTTAGACCACGTATACTTGCGCGTGTTTAGTGATCGGTTTTCCGACCAACAATTAGCATGATCATCATCATAATTCTAAAAGCATTACTTAAAACTATGGGTTTATCACATATTATAAAAACTACATCATGTAGATAAATAAATGCCTTTAATTAAATAATATTTTTATTAATAAATGAATAATATTGTTACAAAGTAAATGCTTTATCATCAAACATGATTGGCCTGTATGCATATTACTTTCAGACATGTCATTGATAATGAGGGAATTTCTATTGATCCAGCAAAAGTAGAAGCGATGAAAAATTGGGGACAACCAAAGACACCGACAGATGTCAGAATTTTCTTGGGATTGGCAGGATATTACCAGAGGTTTCTTCAAGATTTCTCAAAAATAGCGACACCATTGACTAATCTGACGAGGAAGACTGTTAAGTATATGTGGACAGAAAAGTGTGAACAGAGTTTTTAGGAGCTAAAGAAGAGATTGAGTGAAGCACCCGTATTATCTTTACCATATAGTACATGAGGTTTTATAGTGTATAGTGATATGTCACACAAGGGACTAGGTTGCGTATTAATGTAGAATGGTAAAGTCATTGTGTACGCGTCACGATAATTAAAGTACTATGAGAAGGGATACCCTACCCATGACCTGGAATTTGCAGCAGTAGTGTTTGCCCATAAGATCTGGAGATATTATCTCTACGGAGAAAAGTGTGAGATATACACAGATCACAAGAGTCTGAAGTATATCTTTACATAAAAAGAGTTAAACATGAGGCAGAGGAGATGGTTAAAATTGATCAAGGATTACGATTTTGATATTCTATATCATCCAGGGAAGGCTAATGGTGTAGCAGATGCTTTAAGCAGGAAGAGCAGAGAAAAATTATTTGTATTGACAAAGAAAGAAGAATTAGTAAGAGAAATGGAGAAAATAGAGTTGGAGGTAAAAAATCCGAAGAATTCAGATAGAGTAATAGAAACGGAAGCAAGTCCGACCTTATTAGACAAGGTAAAGGAGGCACAAAAGAATGATGAGGAGTGTGGTAACATCAAGAAGCGTTTAGCTGAAGGCAAAGAGTTGAAGTATAAAATTGATGGTACTAGATTGCTAAGGTTTGAGAACGAGTGTGGGTACCTGTAGTACCAGAGTTAAGAGAAGAGATTTTGCAAGAAGCGCACAATACGAGATACTCGATACACCCAATAAGCACAAAGATGTACCAAGATTTGTGTCAACATTATTGGTGGCCGAACATAAAGAGAGAGGTTACAGAATGTGTCAGCAGATGTTTAACTTATCAGAGAGTCAAGGCAGAGAATCAACGACCTAATGGACTATTACAGCCGTTAGAAATTCTGGAATGAAAGTGGGAGCACGTCACGATGGATTTTGTGATGGGACTCCCAGCAACACATAAAGGATATAATGCCATATGGGTGATAGTTGATCATCTTACAAAGTCAGCACACTTTTGTCGATCAGGATCATGTATAATTTGGATTAACTCGCCAAATTGTATATCAAGGAAATAGTTTCGAGACATTGAGTTCCAGTATCAATTGTATCTAATAGAGATCAGCGCTTCACGTCAAACTTTTAGAAGAGTCTTCAAGAAAGAATGGGGACACAGCTGAGGTTAAGTACTGCGTATCATCCACAGACCGATGGAAAAAGCGAGAGAACAATTCAAACACTAGAAGACATGCTCAGAGCCTATGTGACAGACTTCAAGGAAAGCTGGGAATGTCTTCCATTAGTAGAGTTTACGTATAATAATGGTTACCATGTAAGCATTGGAATGTCTTCGTACGAAGCCCTTTATGGGTGGAAATACAGAACACCCTTATATTGGGACGAGGTAGTGAACGAAGACTATTTTGGCCAGAATTGGTGCATCAGACCATAGAGATTATCAAGGTGATAAGAGCTCGACTTGTAGCAGCTAAGGATCGACAAAAGAAGTATGCAGATCTTCATCGTAAGAAAAGAGACTTTGAAGTGGTAAGATATGAGTTTTTAAAAGTATCTCCCTGGAAGGGGAAAATAAGATTTGGAAAGAAAGGTAAACTGAGTCCGAGATTTATTGAACCATTTGAGATACTGAAAAAGATAGGCGAAGTGGCGTACGAGGTAACTCTACCTCCTGAACTGGAACATATTCACAATGTGTTTCATGTGTCTGTGTTGCATCCATATAAACCGGATTACAAGCATATGATATCTTATAAGCCAATTCAAGTCGAGAATGACTTATCGTACGAGGAAATTCCTATAGAAATATTAGATAGGAAAGAGCAGAAATTAAGGAATAAAGTTATAAATTCTATCAAAGTGCTTTGGAGTAACCACAACGCTGAGGAAGCTACGTGGGAACTCGAGGAAAAGATGAGAAAGAACTATCCGAATCTTTTTGAGTAACCTTAGCTGAAATTTCGAGGACGGAATTCTTATAAGGAGGGGAGAATGTAATAACCAAGAATTCCAAGTCACTTTGTAAATAGATATATTAATTAAATATTGATAATATTGAAAACCTTGTGACATGTATGGAATGATTAGGTGTTTACATAAATATGTGTAATGTAGCTATGTATATATGTTTATTTATTTTATAAGAGAATTTAAAAAGAAAAGCTACATAACCTAATTATATATTAGGTATGAGAATTGAATAACCTAATTAAGGTTATGGTATGAGAGAATAATAGCATTAAAAATATATACTAATCCTAAGATATTTATTTTATACATCTCAATTAATTAATTTTATAACCAAATTAAAGCAAGTCTAATTGGGTTATGAAATTAAATGTCATGAGTAAGAAATTAAATTACAAATGTGAAAAATGAAAACCCTAATTAAATAATTAGGTAAGATAAAATTAAAGTGTTGGACCCATGGTAATTTACATGGCCCAAGTAAATGGTCAGGAAGCCCAAAGGAAGGAAAAGGATGGCCCAAACTTAGCCCAACAAATGAAGGACTTTTTAGATATTTGATAAACTAAATAAAGCATTATAAATAAAACAAAAAGTTGGGGGTAAATGGGGGCTCAATTTTCGGCCATATAAGGAGAAAGAAAGGGGGGAATGCATGTAATGATTAACTTTACCAAACCTTGCCAACTCCCCTTACTTGTCACTTTTGTATTCAACCAACACTTTTATCCAAACTTGCAAGTAACCACTTAATAAATGAGAGAGAGAAAGAGTAAGAATGTGGTAATAGTATATTAGATATACAAAATATATCTATACATTTTTTAACAAGCAAAAATTCTATTTCCTATCTCTTTCATCTCATTTACAACAAGCTAGCAAAATAGAAAGGAAAAAGAGAGAGAGCGATTTCAACTAGAAGAGGAGCAAGAGAGGAGAGTGTGATCTTTCATGCATCCTAAATTTATAAACTACTTGAGAAAGATTAGAAGGGTAGCCATCAAAATAAGGTATAAACCCTATTCTTAAAGCTTTTATTTCCCTTTCTTTTGGTAGTTTAATAGAATCTAGATTTTTTTGTTATATAACTTAAAAACTCTAGATATACATGATTTATAGTGTTACATGTATGGATATTACTTATTTGAGTATTAGAAATTTGAACAAATGAAAGGAAAGAAAAACTAGGGTTAAGATCTTTAGAAAACTCTAGCTTTTTCTCCCTTTAATCAACTACCATTTTAAATCTCCACCATCTTTTTTGCGATCCATCAAAGAATGGTACTAGATATATAAGTTAACTAGTAAACCCAAATGGTAGTACTCAAAAATAATGTTTTTACAAGTCGTGGTGACTGTTTTAGTCAAAACAGTCCGGGTAATGAACAAAAAGGTAAACCATCTCGCTGACCAGCCAATTCCGGGGACTGTTTCATCATTTTTCTGATCTTTAAAAATTCCGATAAACTTTGGAGTGATAATATGAGAAATTATTTGAGTCCTGTAAAAAGATGAGAGTTTTTGGCCATGTAGAATGAGAGTTATAGATTTTACGGTCAATGACTACTTTTAAAAGTACACCCGAATAACTCTTTGTGGTTAACTCCAACAATTATGAAATTTGTACTACAAGTTTATGTGTATGACAGGAACATACCCTGTTAATTTTAGAATTGTTGGACAAAGTTTTGATTTATGATAAATGTAGTAAGATTTGGCTGTTTTGGCCTATTTAAATATAGTAAATGAATTTTGAAAATTCTAGGAAAAATATATTTTTATAAGGGAACTATATTCAGTTGATTTCCATAAAAGAAATGATTTTAGAGATGTTTTTCTATTTTTCATATAAATGATGATATTATGGATAAATGAATTAAATTAATTATGGATGTTAAAAATTTGGAAAAAAGGAATTTATGGCTTGAAAACCCTAAATATGGTATATATAGATTTTTTATAGGGGGCTTTGGTCATTGTTGATGAGATATAATGTTTATGGCATTTTAGGATGATTAAATGAATTAATTAATAAAGGATAAATAATTAAAATAAATTATTTATTGATTTAATAAATGATTAAAATGTTATTAAATGACTAATAATATTAGATTAAAATATTATTAATATAATTAATAATATTAGACTAAAATATTATTAAAAGATTAATAATATTAACTTAAGATATTATTAAATAATTAATAATATTAAAAGGAAGATTATAATGAATAATATAGAGGATTAAAGTTATTTTAAATGTAGTTTGTTGAATTGGACATTCAATAGACTATATTAAGTAAATAGTATGCTAGAAAAAGGAAATCTGAGTTGCTGGATTAGAATCCAGTTTGCTGGATTTGAATTTGGTTTGTTGGATTGGCAATCTCGTTTGCTGGATTAGTAATCTGGTTTGTTGGATTGTCATCTGGTTTGCTAGATTAGTATTTGGGTTGCCGTATTTAGTATTCGGTATACCGAATTATAAAGAGGAACTTATATAAGAAAAGATAAAGCGATGAAGTGATTAAAAGATTATTTAAGGATGATAATAATACTAAGATTTTAATGTAATGTCTAATACTTAACTATGTGATTGAATGTTAGAAAATTTAATATAGAGTAATGATATTATAAGTGAATATATGCTATGACTAATTGAAAGATCAATTGTAGGTCTTTTTTCTAAGAAGTTAAATTAAATTACGTAGCAGTAGACTGCGATCGTGGCAAGTTCTCTAACTCAAACTTGAGTTATTATTTTTAAAGCATGTTAATGAATATTTATTGTTGATTATTCACATCTACACTGATTATTAATATTCGCACTTTGTGCAATTGAATTCATGTTCTATTATTATTGAACTATGAATTTGTTAAAGTTCTTTCATGCATGAACTATTTATGATATGGATCTATGCAAGTTGTATCAGCTAGATCAAGCGTGTTTAAATTTGTTAAATCAAATATATTTTGAAAGCTGTTCCTAACCAATTGATGTGGTAAGGATTCTTGACTGAGAAAAAGAACAATTTGATTTAAGCATTATTGGAAAACAATTGTTGCTCGTATATTGAGTGTTTATGCATACTTCATCAGGTATGAAAGGCTGATCCCCTTGATTATCAAAACTTACTGAAAGGACCAGTTTAACCTTCACATATGTTCAAGGTTATTTTGACCACTCAACAACTGTCATTCAATTATTCGAATATTCAGTTATCAAGATTTATTTCATGTTCTTTAGCAATCAGATTCTATTGTTGAACATTGAAAGCTAAATTCTTTTTTAATCATGATATATCTCCTTTGTATTTAAACTTGTTAAACAAATTAGTTGCTTACCCTTGCTATATCATGACATTTATTTCAGCTAAGCCAGAGACGTCCAAGAAGGACAAAGGCAAAGGAAAAGTCCAAGAATAGTTTATATGAATGTTTATGTATTATATTACCTTATGTATATTGGTATTGTAAACCTTTTGTGTTACTAAGTGTAACTTAAGTAAGGTATGTTTAAGTTAAGATTAATAGGCCTTGTGATATTGTTGTAAGACTTTATTATAATGAACAATGTATGTTTATTATTCTGTAATAGTTTATAGAATGCTTATGATGATGATAGATCGTGAGTACCGAATTCGAGGTTAGAGAACTTGGATTTGGTGGCGTCACACGAATTCTCTCCTCTCTCTCTCTCTCTCTCTCTCTTTGTTTGTTTTGTTAAGTTTAGAAAAGAGATGAAAGAGAATAAAGAGATAGATTCTTATTGGAAAAAATGTATAGATATAAGATGTATATCTAAATACATCCCCCACAGTCTTGCTCTTTCTCTCTCTTTAATCATTAAGTTGTTACTTGTAAGCTAAAGATTACTTGTAGCTTTGGTTAAGAGTGTTGGCAAAACTAAAAATTTGACACCTAGCTTGGAGTTAGTAAATGCAATCATAACCTCACATGCCTATCCTCTTCCTTCCTCTTTGGGTTGAAATTTGGGCTTTCTTTTCTCCTAATTTGGTTTAATTTTTGATGCTTTATTTTACTTAATTAAATGTCTAACAAGTCCCTTACAATTGGGCTAAAAGATTGGACTTTTATTTAATTCTTTTAGGCTTCCTAATTAATTACTTGGACCATGATAATTAACATAGTCCAATACTTTTAATTTTATCCTACCCTAGCCATTTAATTAGGATTTCTATTCCACCTATTTGTAATTCAAATCCTTACTCATGTACATTTAATTTCTTAACCCAATTAGACTTACTTTAATTAGGTTATAAAATTAATTAGTTGAGATGTATAAAATAAATCTCTTAAGGTTAGTATATATTTTATATACTAATATTCTTTAATACCATAACCCTTAGGTTATTTAATTACCATACCTAATGTATAGTTAGGTAATATAGCTTTTTATTTAATTTTTTTTATATCATAAATAAATATATATACATAACATATTTATTTATTTAACCACATACATATTTCATATAAGTCACAAAGTAAAAAAATTTATTTACATTATGACCTATGTGACGTCCCCAAAATAGGTTCAATACTCAACCCATTCTGAGCCGCCAAATACATGGTACAGAATCCAAATACAATCTTTTATAACAAACGGTCGTGCAAAATACGACCACACAAACTGTGAGTTTCAATACAAATCGTATATAATACGAAATATAAACACTCAAATTCAGTTCTCATTAATTACAATTATTATCACACTATTCTATAAAATAGTGAGGACTGTTATTGCTTGAACTCTGACCATCACCCCGATCCTCGACTAGTCCCTGCGACATTCTCATTTCCTGAAGAGAACAATGGAAGAAAAGGGTGAGCTCAACTAGCCCAGTAAAGAATATTATGACTAAGATAATGAAGAGTAAATTATCGTTAGACTTCAACAAATCAGATAAAATATTATGGACAATAAGTTTTAGCTCAACAACTGCAGTGGAAATAATAATTCATTAGAAGAGTTAAGTAAAGAATGATGTCTACTATCTTCTATGATTTAAAAGTTCATCATCAATATTTTATCCCTGTAACATCAATCAATATTATCTCGAATCAAATATTCATCTTTGCACTACGGGCCAAAGATATTCATTTGTATCACCAGTGGTCATGTTCATCTCAACACATGTCCATCTTTACACTACGGGCCAAAGATATTCATCAGGTAATCATTCATCTTTGCACTACAGGCCAAAGATATTCATCAAGTAATCATTCATCTTTGCACTACAGGCCAAAGATATTCAGTTACATCACAATTTAGGACTGAGGATGATAAAAAATATTTTAATTAACAAATTCAGTGAGATAAAGGACAAAGATTAGGGATTCGTAATTTAGTTTATTCAAGTTCAAGAATACTCTATAATAATCAATTGTGGAGCAAAATTCAAGAATGAAGTTCAAAACTTGGAACCAATCAAAGATAATTTGGATTAAAAAAAATATTTTTTTTATCGTGAATAGTAACTCGTCATGAAAAGATGAAAATTTCATAAAAAGTTCAGACCAATATTCTAGTCAAATGATATTAGATGAAGCGCAAAACTCAAAGAATTTCTGATCATTTCAGGAATTATAGAAGCAATACTTACTGTAGTAAGTTTAAATTTAGGAATATGAAATGAAATATTATCACTTTCATAATATGGAATATGAAAGAAAATAATATTCTTTATGAATATTGAAAGGAAATAACATCATTTACGAGAAAAATAATATCCTTTACCTTAGTAAAATACTAGATCTGACTGAAATATCGGATATTTTGTTGAGAAAAATCTTGCACCGTAATTCACACTCAAACTATTCTTATACTCACAAGAAATACGCTCGATATTATAGAGAGAAAATTTTCTGATTCTGGTGTGATTTTCATTTATTAACTAAGCACCTTATTAATAGAAAATGCTTAGCACATCAAGATTGACAAAATTTTCTACGGTGGCTTCTCATCACCCAACTTTGAAAATCAAGCACAACACTTTTGAAATAATGCTCAGCACATTTCACACTAACAAAGGACAAGAGTGGGGCCCGCACATTCTAGAAAATTCACCACCAAAAATTAATTTAGACTCAATATTCCGGAACTTTAATAATTCATAATAAATAACCCTTTTATCAGAAAAATATAAACCTTATGTCCATTCCATATAAAATTTAATTCTCAACAACTTTGTAGAAGAATTTTTTTCCAAATTTCGAACGAAAAGTGACCCAAGTTTATATACGGATGATTTTTTCACACCCCCACTCTGACAAAATATATACTGATAAAAACCTCTGTATACCAACTTTGAAAAATCAAAAATCATAATTTTACAACAACAAGTGGGGCCCACCAACTCACAAAATATGTTTTTAGTATTTATTGTAACAAAATCATTTCAGACCCAATTTGCTCTCTTTCTCCTCATTTTATTTATATATCGTGAATTTGTTGTAAAAAAGTATCATCACTATTATATTATTATATTATCACATTATACACTTATAATGTAATATTATAATAATATTATTTGAATGAATTATTTTATCAGATAAAATATTCATTCTTAATAATTGTCACTTTTGCTAAAAATTTCTCTGTCTAAATCCACATGGAATAAATATTTACTTATCATTTTTATCAATAATTATTATTCACAAATAATATTATAGAATTACAATAATGACAACCAGGTCGTTCCTAGGAAAGAGGGGGCTTTACGATAAGGATTTCTCCTTACTGGCGCGCAATTAGATTAACTAACCCCTTTCCTAGACATAACTTCCTAGACATTGTCAATAATGTTGTCTAATAATATTATTCAAATAAAATGAATTATTGATTTGATAATGTGAAATACTGTGTAGTGACAATTATTGAATCAATAATATAAAATATCAACGTAGCAATTATTGATATAAAATATCAACGTAGCAATTATTGAACCAATAAAATATTATGCAATTATTGAATCAATAATATAAAATATTGAACAGTAATTACTATAACAATAATTGAGTAAGTGCCTTCTTACGTAAGAACCAATAATTCGAAATACTGTGCAATACCGTGTGCTACTATGCAACAACGCGTATTACTGTATTTTTATCACCAGGTATTTCAACAGTTTAACGGTAACAGTTTTACCGTTATTTTATAAAAATTTACTTCTGTCGCTTTCTATATCCGACATTCATTCCGTTGTGGGTCCCACAAATGGCTGCGCCGTCGTACGAATATTCCCCAACAACAAGAATATTCCACGACCAAACGAATATTCTCCGACAATAATGAATATTTTATAACCAATTACTTATTTTGTAAAATTTGCACATTCCACCCATAACTCACCACATTTATCAAATCAACACCTTACTATTTCAAAATAATATATAAAGAAAATTAAATCTTAATTCATAAAAGTTGGGGTCTTACAACCTCCATTCCTTATAAAATTTCATCCTCAAAATTGACGTACGTACCTGGTATGTCGAAAAGGTGAGGATACCTCGCTTTCATTTCCGATTCTAACTCCCAGATCATTTCCTCGATATCATGGTTTCTCCACAAAACTTTAACTTGAGGTATAATCTTTGAGCGTAGGACATGTTCCTTCTTATCCAAGATCTTGACAGGTACCTCCTCATACGTTAAATCTTATCTCGTCTGGTTCTATCTCAATAATGTGGTTTGGGACTTTCACATATTTACGAAGCATGGATATTTGAAAAACGTTATGAACACGAGACATGCTTGAAGGTAAGGCGAGTTTATAGGCTACAGTTCCTACTCGGTCAAGGATCTCAAATGGACCGATAAATCGTAAATCGGTGCCCATAGTTTTCTTCAAGCTGACCCTTTGTCACTTGATGCTCCGCCTTGACACGTTTACACGTTAAACACCTCGAGATAAACTTCGCGATCTCTCTCTTCATATTGCTCCACCAAAATGTATGTCGAAGATCACGATACATTTTGGTACTTCCACGATGGATTGCAAACTGTGTGTTGTGTGCCTCTATCATTATTCTATACTTCAAATCAGAATCGTTAGGAACACAAAGTCTGGAGTTGACTTGAAGTATTCCTTCTTCATCGATTCTTGCTTCTGGAATAGCACCTTCTTGCACTTTCTTCTTCATCTTCATCAGCTCCGAGTCTGTAGCTTGAGCAGCTTTAACTCTATCAGTTAAAACTGGTTTTACGCGTATACTTACCATCTTCACGTGGGTCCCTCGAGTCTTAAACTCTATCTCCATCATTTGTAAGTTATATAAGATGGCTTCGTGTTGACAATATCGCACTTGTACCCGCATACGATCTTCTACTCAACGCGTCAGCTACAACGTTCTCTTTTCCAAGATGATATTGGATAGTATGGTTGTAATCTTTCAACAGCTCGAGCCAACGTCATTGTTGCATGTTGAGTTCGTTCTAAGTAAGAAATATTTAAGGCTCTTATGATTCGTATAGATCTCCATTTTCTCCCTATACAAGTAGTGTCTCCAGATCTTCAACGCAAAAACGACTGCTGCCAACTCTAGATCATAAGTAGGATAATTCCTCTCATATTCTTTGAGTTGCTGTGAGGCATAGGCTATGACTTTCCCATGTTGCATAAGAACACATCCTAATACTTTGCCTGAAGCATCGCTGTAGATGACAAATCCATCCAAACTAGATGGTATTGTCAGAACAGGTGCCGAAATGAGTCTCCTCTTGAGCTCTTAGAAGCTCTTCTCGCATTTCATGTTCTATATGAATTTTGTATCTTTCCGAGTCAGCTGAGATAATGGAGTAGAGATTCGAGAAAATTTTTTCACGAATCTCCGATAATAACCAGCTAAGCCCAGTAAGCTACGTATTTTGGTTACTGACTTAGGTTGCTCCCAACGGAGTTTCAACAAATAAGTCAAAGTCTAATTTCTTAGCGATCAAGTTCAAACGTTGATCAAAAGTAGGTGAAATAAAAGAATGGGTAGAATCGATATCTAATAAGGTATATACTTCGCAAGAGTCTATGATTAGCTTACGTACCCGTGATATCTTCTTTCGGGTTCCTCGCTTTTTGGGTAGTCACGATAAATGCTCTTCCAGGAACCACCTTCTTTGACTTATCTGGGACAGTCTTTGGTGTCACCATCCCCACTGGACTTGGTTTCGCTACCGGACACTCTCTAGCTATGTGTCCTTCCTTTCCACAGTTATAACATACCTTGAATTATTATGGACAGTTTGGACTGATGTGTCCCTCTTGCCCGCATTTATACCATACGACCAGTGGTCGTTCTCCTCCCCTATAAACAGTTGATGCTGGTGCTGCTATCGACGTCTTCACGTTCTCATTGTTGTACCTTCTCTTCTTAAAATCTCCCCCCGACTCACTTATTCTATTATCATGGCTACGATTACCACCGGAGTGGTTACCGCTTCTAGCCTGATAATTTTCTCCATGCTGATTTTAATTATTCCGATGGTTGTTTCCACCTGTACGACCTTGGTTGTTATGATAGTAGTGTGCATACAAGCCAATCATGTATGATGATAAAGCACGTACTTTGTAAACAATCTTATTTATTTATTAATAAAATATTCATTTATTAAAGGCATTTAATTATCTACATGTTGCTGTTTTTATAATATGTAAATAACCCATAGTTTTAAGCAATGCTTTTAGAATCATGATGATGATCATGCTAATGAGATCTAAATTCTTAGAAAGTTTTAAAACTTGAATAGTTCCCAATCGTGGGATTACTAAAAAGGGGATTAGTAAATCCGGATAGATTGGTACATATGTTGCTTGCTCATTGGATGAGGATGATTGATCTCATGATCATTTGTGTGGAGACACTAAATCAAGTATGTAGGTGCATATTGGAGAATAAGTTCACTAAACGTGACTCGCTAAGGAATACCTAATGGAGTTTTACTTGTCTGTCAATAGGAATTCCTAATGTGATAGTAGTACAAGTGATCCTTGAACTTGAGATCATCATAGTATCTTGTGTGTAATAAATTATACTTTGACTTCTTCCTTAAGACCCTTAGGGTATATCAAAGGACATGCTTGGATGTAATAAGTTACATATGAAGATAATGACTGATCAATAAAGAATTTATCACTTCTAGTAAAAGAAGAGATATGTCCTATGTGATTCGTTAAATGACAATCAGTAGTCCTTGGCCAAGGCAGAATGAAATTAGAAAGGAGTTTCTAATTTGCATTATTTAGAATTGTGCATTTTCTAATCGAAATACATATAATTAAATAAAATAAGACTTGATAGTAATTTCATGCCTTATATTTAATTGAGACATTGTATGGTGGAAGGATTGAATTGTACGGTAACTATTAACTCACAGGTTCTTTTATGATTAATGTTGAAATCTATATTATCTAGAAAGTTGTTGATCGCTAGGGAGGCTTATCCCTATTGTAGAATAAATGTTATTTATTTAAATAGATTATTAGTTTAATTTATTTATTTAAATAAGATTAGAATTGTTCTAATTGATTTATTCACAACCGGTTTAATATGGAGAACCTAAAGGGTCACACCATAAAAGGAAAAAGAATTATTTAAGAAGAAAATGGCATGATAGTAATAATGCATTAAGTATAATTAATTTAATCTATGGTGATAGAATAAATTAAATAGCTTAATGTTTATTATTTAATATTTTAGAAATATTAAATATAAATTAATAAGAGGAGTTTTATTAATATTATTATTATTATTATTATTTTAATTCTAAAGGTGTTTAGGAAATAATATAATATCAATACTCTCTCTCAATCCTAATAAGATTAGGATATAAATTAATTAAAAGTGTTTAATTAATTAATTAAATAAAACTCTATTCTAATTGGATTAGGAGGGTTAACCTAATATCTATATAAGAGAGTCTTATATCAGAAATAAGGTACGTGAATTTTTTCAAGGGTTGGGAGTACACATATTCTATAGAGATAGAAACAAGGGTTAAGCTAATAACCCATCTTCCTGAGTTCTTCATCTTCCTTGATGGATCACCGTTAGAAGCCAAACATTTGGGTGGCTGACATTGATCAAGGGAAGGAGCCACTACAGAGGAATCAAAGGAATCAAAGGAGTAGAACTTGTACTTGAGGAAGCTTGGATCTTCAAAGGTATAATTCTATGTTCTCTCTTTTCTGTTATTGATAACTAGCACAAAGCATGATCATGGTTATGGGTTTGTATAAATTTTTTGAAAATCTATGTTTCGCGCTTCCGCCCTATTTATATGATTTGATTGCATGATTGCGTTACGTACAAACCCAATAGTGGTATCATAGCCTAACTTTGTGCTAATTATCAATTATATAATTCCATGTATGAATTGATGTATGATGGGATCAGATTTTCTGGACAAAAACCAATTTCTGGTGATTCTGTCGACGAACGGCGCAGCTGTGCAGCTGCCTAGTTTATTCCCAGCGCAGCTGCGCCGGTCTGCAAAATTCGGTGTCCCAGGCTTCTTGCGCAGCAACCCAGTACATTCTTAGCGCAGCTGCGCCGGTACCTGGACAAACCCTAAAAATTAATTTTCTTTAATTAAGTAAACTATTTATTTAATTAATGAAGTTTTAAAATAAAGATGTTTATTTTATCTGAAATATGATTTCAGATTACTAAAATTAAAGGAGTTTAATTTGGATTTATTTTTGATTAAAATAAAAGAGTTTATTTTGTTTCAAAAATAAAATTTAGCAAAACTTTTGTCCATTAAATGACATCGATCTATACATGGAATAGATTTATAATTCATGAGATGAATGGAAATTTATTGATGCATATGGTGATGTGTATGATAATAAATGGGGTTGATTATGGACTATGACCAATGTGATTGGATTTTATTTTGGATGAATGCTTGAATGAATGAGTTTTATAAAATGGGGTCTGCGTACCTTGTCTTCTCTAGTTTTATTCTAGATGTAAATTCTATCTCCTTCCTATGTACTTTCCCTTGACTGGTGATCAAGGTTTCTATTTAATTATAGTTTATGTAATAGAAATAGTTAGAATTATCTTGAAGAAATTGGAGACCAAGGAGCAAGGAACGCGTGAAGACCCATTTGTATGGAGCCCGGGTTTAAATGTAATAGTTATATTTAAATTTAAATTCTTGCACTCCTAGGTTTGACCTTTTGGTTCACTTGGTGGCTCTAGTGAACCAAACTAGAATAAAAGTCCATAATCAATCCGGGTAGAATATAGTATTCATATATTGCATACTAAATATTATATATATGCTAACATGCTTCGCATGTTTAATAAAATGACGTGTATTTTATATATATATATATATATATATATATATATATATGAGCATGCGCGCTAAACAAGATGAGACAAATAATAACAAACCCCTCAAAGAAATAATATTAAGTTCGAAGCGTTCAAATGATATTTGGAATATCGAACGTCGCCTTCTAGCATGATTAATTAATAGAGTATTAAATATTTAATATGAGTTTGTTGTGCTATCCACAAGGCTAGTATTGACTATTTAAGATGTTAATTAATCACATTTGATGCTTATCAAGAAAATTGAACGATCTAGTCTTGTTGTGCTATCCACAAGGACGAACTTTTTTTTTTTGAATTTATGGAAGTGCTAGGCTTGACTTAACTTAAATCATTTTAGTTCGGATGTGCACACACATGACCATTATGATTTAAGTGGCAAAATAAAAGGAGTTACACGGTGATGTAATTGACAAGAGTTGTCTACCTATTTATTTGTATATCGCTTGTTGTGCTATCCACAAAGTTATATACATTTGAAATGGGATCCTTAATCTCACTAGCAAATCTTTAATTAGATGTTGCCGAACTATATAAGTGAGGGTAATATAGTTTGATGAAAATAGTGGGAGATACCAATTTAAAATAAACACCTAAATTTATTTTGGTATGCAAAGTTAATAAAATAAATGTTTGCTAAAAATGTTATCTTTTCACATGCAGAATTTTAAAAATGTCAAAATCACTAATCTCACTACGAAGCATACTTAATGCAAATAAGCTTACCGGGCCGAATTATGAGGACTGACTAAGAAATCTGAGAATTGTTCTCACTACTGAAAAGATTTCTTATGTCCTAAATTCAACTATCCCTGAATCTGTTTCGAAAACAGTCTCTGAGGAAGAGGTTTCCACTTTCAATAAATGGCAAGATGATGCATATGTGGCTCAATGCATCATGCTCGCATCCATGAATAACGAGCTTCAACGTCAACATGTAAATATGGATGCTCCTGCTATGCTGCTTCACCTCAAGGAGTTGTATGGTGAACAGAGTAGGACTGCTAGATATGAGATAACTAAGGAGCTCTTTCGATCTCGGATGACCGAGGGCACTGTCGTCGAGACTCATGTTTGAAGTTAATCAATTTGATTGAATGCCTTGGACAACTTGGGTTCGTCATGGATGGGGAGTTGAGTCAAGACTTGGTCTTGCAGTCACTTCCTGAGACCTTCTCACAGTTTGTGGTTAATTTCACATGAATAAGCTCGATGTCAGCTTACCTGAGCTGCTTAACATGCTGAAAACTACAGAAGGTCACTTCCCATCCAAGAAGAACCATGTCTTGTTGGTGGATTCTTCTAATAAAAGGAAGAGGCCCAAGGTATCTTCTGAAAAGAAGAAATCCAAGAAGGCTAAGGGAAAGGGGAAAGAAAAGGAACAAAAGAAACCTGAACCAGCTAAAGGAATGTGTTTTCATTGCAATGAGCCGGGACATTGGAAGAGGAACTGCAAGAAGTTTCTAGCAGAGAAGAAGCTTGGAGAAGCTTCGACTTCCAATCAAGGTTTGTTTATGATTGAAATTAATTTTTTTGAAAGTCATAATTCTACTTGGGTATTGGATACCGGCTGTGGGTCTCACATATATAACACTATGCAGGGACTGGTCAGAAGAGAAAGCTGAACAATGATGAGGTGATCCTACGAGTGGGGAATGGAGCAAATGTTGCTGCATTAGCTGTAGAAACTTATTGTTTAGCAATGCCTTCGGGCAAGTCCATTTATCTTAATAACTATTATTATGTTCCAAATATTATTAAAAACATTATTTCAATTTCTGTATTGGATATGGAAGGTTTTGACGTTATTATAAAGAACAATGGTTGTTCTATTTATAAAGACGATGTTTTATATGGTATTGGAAATTTGCGAAATGGGCTTTATATACTTGACTTGCAAGAAAATATATTTCAAATTGAACAAACTAAGAAAAGGAAAAGAGATGATATTAATTATACCTACATGTGGCACTGTAAAACTCGGTCATATCAATGAAACAAGATTATCCAAGTTGCATAAGGATGGGCTCCTAGAGCTATCCGATTATGAATCATATCCAACTTGTGAATCTTGTCTCATGGGTAAAATGACTAAATCTCCTTTTAGTGGAAAAGGAGAAAGAGTTACAGAGTTGTTGGCATTGATTCACACAGACGTTTGTGGACCTATGACAACAAGTGCACTGGGTGGGTATTCTTAGTTTATTACTTTTACTGATGATCACTCAATATTTGGATATGTGTATTTAATGAAATACAAGTCAGAATCATTTGAAAAGTTCAAAGAGTTCAGAAGTGAAGTAAAGAAACAAACGGGCAAGAGTATTAAGATACTTCGATCATATCGAGGTGGAGAATACTTAAGAGGTGAGTTTCTCAATTATCTCAAAGAAAATGGTATAATCTCACAATGGACTCCTCCAGGTACACCACAGTTAAATGGAGTATCTGAAAGGAGAAATCGAACACTGTTGGACATGGTTCGATCCATGATGAGTTTTACCGACCTTCCAATTTCCTTCTAGGGATATGCCTTAGAAACGGTTGCATACCTACTTAACAAGGTACCTACCAATTGATAGTAGTGTGCATACAAGCCAATCATGTATGATGATAAAGCACGTACTTTGTAAACAATCTTATTTATTTATTAATAAAATATTCATTTATTAAAGGCATTTAATTATCTACATGTTGCTGTTTTTATAATATGTAAATAACCCATAGTTTTAAGCAATGCTTTTAGAATCATGATGATGATCATGCTAATGAGATCTAAATTCTTAGAAAGTTTTAAAACTTGAATAGTTCCCAATCGTGGGATTACTAAAAAGGGGATTAGTAAATCCGGATAGATTGGTACATATGTTGCTTGCTCATTGGATGAGGATGATTGATCTCATGATCATTTGTGTGGAGACACTAAAGCAAGTATGTAGGTGCTTATTGGAGAATAAGTTCACTGAACGTGATTCGCTATGGAATACCTAATGGAGTTTTACTCGCATGTCAATAGGAATTCCTAATGTGATAGTAGTACAAGTGATCCTTGGACTTGAGATCATCATAGTATCTTGTATGTAACAAATTATACTTTGACTTATTCCTTAAGACCTTTTAAGGCATATATAGGGTATGCTTGGGTATAATGAGTTACATATGGAGATAATGAATGATCAATAAAGAATCTACCACCTCTAGTAAAAGAGGAGATATGTCCTATGTGATTCGTTAAATGACAACCCAGGAATCCTTGGCCAAGGTGAAATGAAATTAGAAAGGAGTTTTTAATTTGTATTATTTGGAGTTGTGCATTTTCTAATCGAAATACATATAATTAAATAAAATAAGACTTGACAGTAAATCCATGTCTTATATTTAATTGGGGCATTGTATGGTGGAAGGATTGAATTGTATGGTAACTATTAACTCACAGGTTCTTTTATGATTAATGTTGAAATCTATATTATCTGGAAAGTCGTTGATCGCTAGGGAGGCTTATCCCTATTGTAGAATAAATATTATTTATTTAAATAGATTATTAGTTTAATTTATTTATTTAAATAAGATTAAAATTATTTTAATTGATTTATTCACAACCGGTTTAATATGGAGAACCTAAAGGGTCACACCATAAAAGGAAGAATAAATATTTAAGAAGGTAATGGCATAATCGTAATAATGCATTAAGTATAATTAATTTAATCTATGGTGATAGAATAAATTAAATAGCTTAATATTTATTATTTAATATTTTGGAAATATTAAATATAAATTAATAAGAGGAGTCTTATTAATATTATTACAATTATTATTATTTTAATTTCTAAAGGAGTTTAGTAATTAATTTAATATTTAGTACTCTCATTTATTCCTAATAAGATTAGGAGACAAATTAATTAAATGAATTTAATTAATTATTCCCATGTGGTGGGAAGCCTAAATTAATTAAAGGAGTTTAATTAATTAAAAGAAATCCCATGTCTAATAGGATTAGAAGGGTTGACCAATGTCTATATAAGAGAAGTCTTATAATAGATATTAGATGATGCAATTCCAATTGTTGGAGAGTACTCCTTTTCTATAGAGAATAGAAAACTAAGCCAAACACCCTCCTTCTTGATAATTCATCTTCCTTGGTGGATCACCTCTAGAGGCCAAACACTTGGGTGGCTAACGTTGATCAAAGAAAGGAATCTAACCCGGAAATTCAAGGAGATCACGAAGAACAAGGAGTTGAACTAGTACCTGTGGAAGCTTCGTTCTACAAGGGTATGATTCCATAACTTCTTATTTATCGTTTTAAATTAATAATTTGCATAAAGGATGATCCGGGTAATGGTTTTGTAGAAATTTTTTTTAAACTCTGATATATCATGCTTCCGCTAATTTTTGCAATTTGATTGCGTCACGATTTCGTACAAACCCAACACCAAATCCGCCCCAAAGACTCCATATGAGATGTGGAAAGGGAGGAAACCAAATCTTAAGCATGTTAAGACTTGGGTTTGTCCAGCTTCTGTTAAAAAGTTTGAAAATGATAAGCTACAGACTAAATCCGATAAGTGTAGATTTGTGGGATACCCTAAAGAAACTGTAGGGTATTATTTCTATCATCCAACTGATCAAAAGGTGTTTGTTGAGAAACATGCTGCCTTCTTGGAAAAGGAGTTTATCCATGAATGGGTCAGTGGGAGTAAGATATATATTGAAGAAGTTCAAGAACCACAAGTTACCACGGATCAAAGTCAGGTACCTAACCAAATAGAAGAACCTACTGTACCACACCTTATTCGTAAATCTAGAAGAGTACCAAAGATGCCTGAGAGGTATGGATTTGTCATAGAGGATGACGATGAGGTACACATCATGAATGATGATGATCCATTAAATTACGACCAAGCTACGAGTAATAAAAACTCAGGGAAAAGGCTTGAAGCCATGAAATTTGAAATGGACTCCATGTATGAAAACAAAGTATGGACTTTGGTTTCACCACCTGAAGGCATAAAGCCTATTGGGTGTAAATGGGTCTTTAAAAGAAAAACTGGAGCGGACGGGAAGGTAGAGACCTATAAAGCCCGACTAGTTGCGAAAGGTTTCAAACAAAGATAAGGAGTTGACTATAATGAAACCTTCTCACCAGTAACTATGCTCAAGTCCATTCGGATTTTGCTTGCGATTGCAACTTATAACGACTATGAAATCTGGCAGATGGACGTGAAAACAGCTTTCCTCAATGGGAAACTTGAGGAGGATGTGTATATGACACAGCCAGAGGGATTTGTTTCAAAGGTTGGAACAAATCAAGTCTGTAGGCTACAACGATCCATTTATGGATTGAAGCAAGCTTCTCGTAGATGGAACATTCGTTTTGATGAGACAATCAAAGAGTTTGATTTTATCAAAAATAAGGATGAACCATGTGTATACAAGAAGGTTAATGGGAGTGCAGTATCATTCCTTGTATTATATGTTGATGATATATTACTGATAGGGAATGACATTCCTATGTTACAATAAATTAAAATCTGGTTATCTAAAAACTTCTTGATGAAGGACTTGGGTGAAGCATCCTATATTTTGGGGATAAAGATCTATAGAGATAGATCTAAAAGGATGCTCGGCTTATCCCAAGGAATGTACATTGATAAGATGCTAAAGAGGTTTAGCATGGAAGATTCCAAAAGAGGTCTCATGCCGATGAGCCATGGAATACATCTCTCCAAGAAACAGGCCCCAAAGACACCTGAGGAGAGAGACCGTATGAGTAAGATCCCTTATGCTTCTGCAATAGGATCTATCATGTACGACATGATATGTACTAGACCAGATGTTGCTCACGCACTTAGTGTAACGAGCATATACTTGTCGAATCCAGGAGAAGAGTACTGGAAGGCAGTGAAGAATATCCTAAAGTACTTGAGAAGGACTAAAGATATTTTTCTTGTCTACGGTGGGTCTAAATTAAAACTAAAGGGATTCACGGACTCAAGTTTTCAAATAGACCAAGATGACTGTAAATCTATTTCAGGGTATGTGTTTACCTTGAACGGAGGCGCAGTGAGTTGGAAGAGTTCCAAGAAGCAAACAGTAGCTGATTTAGTGACAGAGGCAGAGTATATAGTTGCAAGTGAAGCTGCAAAGGAAGCTGTTTGGATGAAGAAGTTCATAACTGAACTTGGTGTGGTTCCTAGCATTAGAGAAGCAGTTCCCATATATTGTGACAACACCAGAGCGGTTGTACAGGCTAAGGAACCCAGGTCTCATCAGAAATCCAAACACGTGTTACGGCGATTTCACTTGATCAGGGAGATCATTGAAAGAGGAGACATCACCTTGGAGCGTGTGGACTCTCAAGACAACATTGCAGATCCATTTACTAAAGCTCTAACACAACAGCAGTTTGATCGACTCTCAAGAGAAGATAGGTATGAGATACCATGACGATTGGCTTTAGTGCAAGTGGGAGATTGATAGTAGTGTGCATACAAGCCAATCATGTATGATGATAAAGCACATACTTTGTAAACAATCTTATTTATTTATTAATAAAATATTAATTTAAGGCATTTAATTATCTACATGGTGCTATTTTTTTATAATATGTAAATAACCCATAGTTTTAAGCAATGCTTTTAGAATCATGATGAGATTATGCTAATGAGATCTAAATTCTTAGAAAGCTTAAAAACTAAAATAGTTTCCAATCGTGGGATTTCTAAAATGGGAATTAGTAAATCCAGATAGATTGGTACATATGTTGCTTGCTCATTGGATGAGGATGACTGATCTCATGGTCATTTGTGTGGAGACACTAAAGCAAGTATGTAGGTGCTTATTGGAGAATAAGTTCACTGAACATGACTCGCTATGGAATACGTAATGGAGTTTTACTCGCCTGTCAATAGGAATTCCTAATGTGATAGTAGTACAAGTGATCCTTGGACTTGAGATCATCATAGTATCTTGTATATAACAAATTATACTTTGACTTATTCCTTAAGGCCTTTTAAGGTATATATAGGGTATGCTTGGGTATAATGAGTTACATATGGAGATAATGTATGATCAATAAAGAATCTACCACCTCTAGTAAAAGAGGAGATATGTCCTATGTGATTCGTTAAATGACAACCAGTAATCCTTGGCCAATGTGGAATGAAATTAGAAAGAGATTTCTAATTTGCATTATTTGGAGTTGTGCGTTTTCTAATCGAAATACATATGATTAAATAAATTAAGACTTGACATTAAATTCATGTCTTATATTTAATTGGGACATTGTATGGTGGAAGGATTGAATTGTACGGTAACTATTAACTCACAGGTTCTTTTATGATTAATGTTGAAATCTATATTATCTGGAAAGTCGTTGATCGCTAAGGAGGCTTATCCCTATTGTAGAATAAATATTATTTATTTAAATAGATTATTAGTTTAATTTATTTATTTAAATAAGATTAGAATTATTTTAATTGATTTATTCACAACCGGATTAATATGGAGAACCTAAAGGATCACACCATAAAAGAAAGAAGAATTATTTAAGAAGAAATTGGCATGATAGTAATAATGCATTAAGTATAATTAATTTAATCTATGATGATAGAATAAATTAAATAGCTTAATGTTTATTATTTAATATTTTAGAAATATTAAATATAAATTAATAAGAGGAGTCTTATTAATATTATTATTATTATTCTAAAGGAGTTTAGGAATTAATATAATATCAATACTCTCTCTCAATCCTAATAAGATTAGGATATAAATTAATTAAAAGTGTTTAATTAATTAATTAAATAAAACCCTATTCTAATTGGATTAGGAGGGTTAATCTAATATCTATATAAGAGAGTCTTATATCAGAAATAAGGTACGTGAATTTTTCCAAGGGTTGGGAGTACACATATTCTATAAAGATAGAAACAATGGTTAAGCCAATAACCCATCTTCTTGAGTTCTTCATCTTCCTTGGTGGATCACCGTTAGAGGCCAAACATTTGGGTGGCTGACATTGATCAAGGGAAGGAGCCACTACAGAGGAATCAAAGGAATCAAAGGAGTAGAACTTGTACTTAAGGAAGCTTGGATCTTCAAAGGTATAATTCCATGTTCTCTCTTTTCTGTTATTGATAACTAGCACAAAGCATGATCATGGTTATGGGTTTGTATAAATTTTTTGAAAACCTATGTTTCGCGCTTTCGCCCTATTTATGTGATTTGATTGCATGATTGCGTTACGTACAAACCCAACATGTTGTCCCTTGGTTGAACATAATCATGATCTCGTTCTAATAATTGGGCCCTGTTCACCACATCTGAATACAAATAAAGTTTGTGAGAAATGAGGTACTGACGAATTTCGGGTTTCAAACCTCTCAGAAACATCCGAGTCATACGTTCCTCTTTATCCACCAAATGAGATGCGAATCGAGATAACTCCGCGAACTTAGCCTCGTACTGGGACACAGTCATGTTGTTCTGTTCCAGTTTGATAAACTCTACTTCCTTCATATGATGAATACTTTCTGAAAAGTACTTGTCATTGAACAGTTTTTGGAACTCCTCCGAAGACTTCTTGAGTGCGGCAGGCTGGGTACGCTTCACAGATTCTCACCAATAATCTGCCTCTCCACGGAACATAAAGGTGGCGAATGGAACCTTCTGTTCCTCCGTGCATCCCAAGACATCAAATATCTTGGTAATTTGCTTAACCCACGTCTCTGCCTTGATTGGATCTGGCTTTCCCTGAAACTCTGGTGGTCCCAACTCTTTGAATTGCTTGGCAGTGACAAGCCGCGAGTTGTTATTATTTCCACCTGTATTATGAATACGAGTCACTCTCGTCTGGTTTTGTATGAACTGCAAAAAGCTTCTAAACATCTCATCGTTCATCGTTTGATCGGTGGTGTCGTTTACAAGAGGAATATTACCTTCCTGTTGCACGTTCTCCTAGTTGGTGATTAAAGGTGTCTTAATGGTCTCATTCACTCCATTGTTTAGATTTTCAGCTACCATTCTCAAATACTGCCACAAAACAAGGGTTAATCAAATAAATTAACATATCACATAGTAACCCTATGTTCTAACCGACCAATTAAATACCAAATAAGCTTAGGTATAACACACACTAGCGAATGATTTACTCGTCTCTACCCTCCTAGTTCTATTCCCAGATCTCCGCCAGAGATCATATCTCTAAGCTCTGATACCAAATGTGACGCCCCCAAAATAGGTTCAATACTCAACTCATTCTGAGTCGCCAAATACATAGTACAGAATCCAAATACAATCTTTTATAACATACGATCGTGCAAAATACGACCACACAAACTGTGAGTTTCAATACAAATCGTATATAATACGCAATATAAACACTCAAATTCAGTCCTCATTAATTATAATTATTATCACACTTTTCTACAAAATAGTGAGGACTGTTATTGCTCTAACTCTGACCATCACCCCGATCCCCGACTAGTCCCTGCAATATTCTCATTTCCTGAAGAGAACAATAGAAGAAAAGGGTGAGCTCAACTAGCCTAGTAAAGAATATTATGACTAAGATAATGAAGAGTAAATTATCGTTAGTCTTCAACAAATCAGATAAAATATTATGGATAACAAGTTTTAGATCAACAACTGCAGCGGAAATAACAATTCATTAGAAGAGTTAAGTAAAGAATGATGTCTATTATCTTCTGTGACGCCGCCAAATCCGGGTCCCAAGAACCTCGGACTTGGTATATTACGGTACTTCATTATCATACATATTCTATCATCTAATACGGAATAATAAACATATATTGTTTATTTCACATAATTCTATAACATTTTCCCAGGTGCATTAACCTTAACTGAATACATACTTTTAATAATTAAAAAGGTTTACATAAGATAACTAAATAGTTATTCGTATAACAATCTATTACTGTACTTTGCTCTTGTCTTTGACCTTCTGCAAGTCTTCATCTTAATCTGAAATTTAATATCATGATATAGCAAGGGTGAGCAACTACTTTGCCCAGCAAGTTTAAATTCAATAAAGATATATCATGATTGAAAGAATGAATGAACTTTTGAATTTTCAATAATATAATAATTGTGAAATAGCATGAATCATAACTTCAGTAATTAAATGACTGAATCAATAACGTTTAATGTCAATAAGGACCATGAACAACATTAACTGAACCTTATGGTAATGAAGGTGATCAACGTTTCATACCTGATGAACATATACAATATGCACTAAGTGTGAATCAATAATCAGTTTAGACGTGAATAATCATCAATAATCATTCACTAACATGCTTTGAAATATAACTCGAGTTTGAGTTAGGAAAACTTATCTGAACTATTGATTACTGCTACGCAATCTAATTTATCTCCTTATTGAAAAGACCTATCAGTTATAAGATTGATCTTTTAATTAGCATATCATACTTTTACTTTATAAGTAAACTATCTAACATTTAAACACATAGTCAAATATTAGATAACCTTAACACCATATTCATTTACAAGTCTAAACCTAGCATACATCAAGTCTTTAATAGTATTCAATATAGTATACTGAGTGGTTTTCCACAAACAACCAACAAATTAATTTTCGACTCGTCTACACTGTTTTCACAGCGAGTTAGATTGGTTACTAATTCGTATATACCTTCCCCATATGAAAGAATCGTTTAGCCCAGATACTATACATCAACTATTGCAGAATACGACTGTACTACTTTAGACTTAAAACTTAATCACTTACTTTATAAGTTCTTATATTAACTTGTCTAACATAGTTAAGTATTAGACATTACATTATAGTTTTAGTATTATCATTATACTTTGATAATATTTTAATCATGTTATAACTTATACTTATAAGTCTTCCCTTTACATATTATCTTAGTAAAATAAATAACATTTCAGTAAACTGAAAATGCTATTTCAGTAAACCAGATTATATTTCAGCATCCTGAAATCACTATTTCAGCATCCTGAAATCACTATTTCAGCAGACCATAATCCATTTTAGCAGAATGAATTCAATTTCAGCAACCCGAAATCAAATTCAGTACCCTGTATTCCTCTTTCAGTAGACTATAATCCATTTCAGCATATTAAAATCATTTTAGTAACCCGAAATTAATTTCAGCACCCTACATTCTTCTTTCCAACATATCACATACATAATATAGTCCCTTGAATACAAAATTCAACAACTATATTTAAAATAATTTAATTCCCTTATTTTAATTTCCCCGTTTAATATTATTAATTATTTAATAATATTTCAAGCTAAGGTTATTCACCTTTTTATAACTTTTAAGTCAAACATTACTAATAATATTTCAATCCAATATTATTAGTCATATAAAAATAACTTAAGTCATTAATCCCATAAATAAACAATTTATTTTAATTATTTTCCTTTCTTTAATTAATTTATTAAAGCATTCTAAAATGCCATAAATATCATAACACTTCCCAACCGACCCAAACCTCCATCAAAACTCTGCACAAACCATGCTTATGGGTCTGAAGTCAGAAAACCTTAATTTCCATAGTGTTGACATCACATATTTAATTAAACTCATTTATCCATATATTATCATTTACATGAAAAATACCAAATCAGTCCCAAAAATATTCCTTTTCTGGGATTTAGCAGAATATAGTCCCACATTGAACATATATTTTTTCCAAAAATTTTAAAATACATTTACTATATTTAAATAGTCCATAATAGCCAAATCTTCTCAGCTTTTTCATAAATCGAGATTAACTCCAAAAATTTTGAAATTTACAGGGTAGGCTCCTATTAGATACATGTACTTCTAGTAAATATTTCATAATGTTTGAACTTATACACAAAGATTTATTCGGGTGGCTTCATACAAATATCCCTTCACTGTAAAATCCATAACTCTCAAACAGTATTGCCAAAAATTCTCAAATTTTTACAGGACCTTCATATCTTCTAATACTATCACTCCAAATTTTTCTCAAATTTTTAAGGCAATAAAAAAGGACGAAACTGCCCCCGAGGCAGACTGATCCAAAATAGTTCCAAAAAAAACGGGACTGTTTTCAACAAAATTCACACCACGACTTTTAAAATTTTGATTTTTGAGTTCTACCACTTGAGTTTACTATTCAACACATATATCTAGCACCTCCATTCGACGAATAGTAAAAAGAAGGTGTAGATCAAAAATGGTGAACATCTAAAGTACATAAAAGTTAGGGTTTTCATAACTATAGAAATTATTATTTTTTCTTTTGATTTCCACACAAATCAACACCCAATATGGGTAGACCCAAACATAAAACACATAGATTGAAGGGTTTTATACATCCACATCATAAACCCCTTTCATCAAATCCATAAAATAAAGGAGATGAAAGCTTAGAGAAAGAAAAAATTAGTTTTATACCTTTTCTTTCTTCTTCTTCTTCTTCTTCTTTCTCCCATGGAGATTTCTTTCTTTCTCCTTTTCTCTCTAGGCTGCCGCCCCCTCTCTCTTTTCTCTTCCTTCTTTTCTTTTCCCGTTTATTTCTTTTGTGTTACTTTCTCTCTCTTCCTTTCTTTTTCTTTTTCTTTCTTATCCTCTTATCTCTTCCATTTCTTTTTCTTATTTCTAAAAAAAAGTCCACCCAATATCTTCTCAAATCTTACCCTCTCTCTCTCTCTCATGATTACATGAGTTTACTTGCAAGCAAAAACAATTGTGTTGGCTCCATAAAAAATGACACCTAGCACATCTTTGCCCACTCAAAAAAATAATTATCACATACTCCTCCTCTACCAATTTCGGCCACATGGCCTTAATATCATCCAAATTTGTTTTATTTTATTTTATACTTACTCAATTATTATAATGCCCCTTCTTCTTAAAATGGCTTTAAAGCTTAGGCTATCATTTTAAATTTCTTTTGGGCTTGCAATTTTTTTATAGCTTTGCTTATAAACAAAAATTAACTTGGGTTTCACCCATAATTAAATTGGAACATTATAATAATTGTCTCATACATAATATATTGGGCTAGATTAAATAATTTAATCGCCCTTAATCACTTTATCTACAAGTCTCATACTTAATTAAATAATTTGGCTTGTTTAAATAATATAACCTCCTTAGTCCATTAAATCTTAATTCACTTGAATTTTATTTAAATTCTTGAGCTATGATATTATTATAGTCCAATCCTTTCCATCTTATCTCACCCTAAAATTTTTAATTAGGATTTACATTCATACATTTAGAATTTAAATCATCACTCTTGTACATTAAATTTTATAACCCAATTAAATTACTTTAATTAGGGTATAAAATTAATAAATTGAGATAGTAAAATATGTCTCTTAAATTAATATAATTTATTATTTTCCCACATGTTCCTTAACAATTGGGCTCACTTGGGCTTAACACTTAATTCTTTTGGCTTTCCCATTAAAATATTTGGATTTCCTAACTAAAAGGTTTGGGCCATAAGAATTAATATGGTCCACTATCTTCAATTCTATTTAACCCTAATCATTTAATTAGGGTTTTCATTTCCCATTTAAAACATAAATTCCTTACTCATGCCTCTTCAACTTCATAACCCAATTAGACTTGGTTATAAAATTAATTATTTGAGATATATAAAATAAATCTCTTAGGGTTAATATATATATTTATATAATAACATTCTCCCATATTATAACCCCTTAGGTTATTTAATTAACATACATAATATATATATATATATATATATATATATTAGGTTACATAACTTAATTCTTAATTCACTTTTATATACAAAATAAATATATACACAGTATATAATGTATATTTATTTAATCTCATACATAGTTCACATAAATAATCAGATATTCCACTTCTAAAACTAATTTTGACTTTTCTACATAAAAGTCAACTGTTGACTTTGACCAAAAAGTCAACCCTTACATATTTTTTGTTTATTGTCTTTTCTGACTAAACTTGACGTTCCGGACGCAACCGAGCAGTCCGTTCCTCAAAATTCTATCTCTAACTCAAATTTTGAATTTTAACTTACTCCATTTTTATTGCTAATCATATTAGTTAATCGCTTTATACTTATTCATATTCTTATTTGTCAGTCAAGGCCAATGTTCAAGCTATGTTAATTACTAACATAGTTTTATCTTGATTCTCATATCCTTAACTTAATTTATCATTCCTCTGGCTAAAAATATATAGCACCTTACTAAGTATATATATATTTTTATACATATACTCATCTTCGTTTAACCTCATAGAACTCTTCATGTGAAATCTTATTTCCTTAATAAAATTTCCACATGCATCATTATAGCATTTCTTACACTATTCAGTTCACATCAATTTCATAGGTATCACAATACCTTATCCATATCATTCATATAACTTCATTTCTAGGATTTGGAATTTTGTAACCCATTTTTCTTTATTCCCATATAAATAGCAAACCTTAAGGTTTTACTTAAAATTTTTAATAAATTCTCAAATCCTCATCTAGGTTTTATTCTTTAACCTTTATTCTAATCATTCAAGATTTTATAAATTTTTGGGTTATCACATCTTCTATAATTTAGAAATCCATCATCAATATTTTATCCCTGTAACATCAATCAATATATATCTCGAATCAAATATTCTTCTTTGCACTACGGGCCAAAGATATTCATTTGTATCACCAGTGGTCATGTTCATCACAACACCTGTCCATCTTTGCACTACGGGCCAAAGATATTCATCAGGTAATCATTCATCTTTGCACTACAGGCCAAAGATATTCATCAAGTAATCATTCATCTTTGCACTACAGGCCAAAGATATTCAGTTACATCACCATTTAGGACTGAGGATGATGAAAAATATTTTAAAGAACGAATTCAGTGAGATAAAGGATAAATATTAGGGATTCATAATTTAGTTTATCCAAGTTCAAGAATACTCCATAATAATCAATTGTGGAGCAAATTTAAAGAATGAAGTTCAAAACTTGGATCCAATCAAAGATAATTTGGATAAAAAAATAATATTTTTTTTATCGTGAATAGTAACTCGTGAATAGTAACTCATCATGAAAAGATAAATATTTCATAAAAAGTTCAGACCAATATTCTAGTGAAATAATATTAGATGAAGCGCAAAACTCAAAGAATTTTTGATCATTTCAGGAATTATAGAAGCAATATTTACCGTAGTAAGTTTAAATTTAGGAATATGAAATGAAATATTATCACTTTTATAATATGGAATATGAAAGAAAATAATATTCTTTATGAATATTGAAAGGAAATAACATCATTTACGAGAAAAATAATATCATTTACCTTAATAAAATACTATATCTGACTGGAATATCGGATATTTTGTTGAGAAAAATCTTGCACCGTAATCCACACTCAAACTATCCTTATACTCACAAGAAATACGCTCGATATTATAGAGATAAGTTTTCTGGTTTTGGTGTGCTTTTCATTTCTTAACTAAGCACCCTATTTATAGAAAATGCTTAACACACCAGGATTGACAAAATTTTCTACTGTGGCTTCTCATCACCCAACTTTGAAAATCAAGCACAACACTTTTGAAATAATGCTCAGCACATTTCACACCAACAAAGGACAAGAGTGGGGCCCGCACATTCTAGAAAATTCTCCACCAAAAATTAATTCAGACTCAATATTCTAGAAATTTAATAATTCATAATAAATAGTCCTTTTATCATAAAAAATATGAACCTTATGTCCATTTCATATAAAATTTAATTCTCTGCAACTTTGTAAAAGAAAGTTTTTCCAAATTTCGAACAAAAAATGACCCAAGTTTACATACAGATGATTTTTCCACACCCCCACTCTGACAAAATATATACTGATAAAGACCTCCGTATACCAACTTTGAAAAATCAACAATCAGCATTTTACAACAACAAGTAGGGCCCACCAACTCACAAAATATATTTTTAGCATTTATTGTAACAAAATCAATTCGGACCCAATTTGCTCTCTTTCTCCTCATTTTATTCATATATCGTGAATTTGTTGTAAAAATAATATCATCACTATTATATTATTATATTATCACATTATACACTTATAATATAATATTATAATAATATATTTGAATGAATTATTTTATTAGATAAAATATCCATTCTCAATAATTGTCACTTTTGCTAAAATTCCTCAGTCTAAATCCACATTGAATAAATATTTACTTATCATTTTCATTAATAATTATTATTCACAAATAATATTACAGAACCACAATAATGACAACCAGGTCGTTCCCAGGAAAGAGGCAGCTTTCCGATAAGGATTTCTCCTTACTGGCGCGTAATTAGATTAACTAACCTCTTTCCTAGACATAACTTCCTAGACATTGTCAATAATGTTGTCTAATAATATTACTCAAATAAAATGAATTTTTGATTTGATAATGTGAAATACTATGCAGTGACAATTATTGAATCAATAATATAAAATACCAACGTAGCAATTATTGATATAAAATATCAACGTAGCAATTATTGAACCAATAAAATATTATACAATTATTGAATCAATAATATAAAATATTGAACAGTAATTACTGTAACAATAATTGAGTAAGTTCCTTCTTACGTAAGAACCAATAATTCGAAATACTGTCCAATATTGTGTGCTACTATGCAACAACGCGTATTACTGTATTTTTATCACCGGGTATTTCAACAGTTAAACGGTAACAGTTTTATCGTTATTTTATAAAAATTTACTTCTGTCGCTTTCTATATCAGACATTCATTCCGTTGTGGGGCCCACAAATGGCTGCGCCGTCGTACGAATATTTCCCGACAACAAGAATATTCCACGACCAAACGAATATTTCCTGACAACAATGAATATTTTATAACCACTTACTTACTTTGTAAAATTTACACATTTCACCCATAACTCACCACATTTATCAAATCAACACCTTACTATTTCAAAATAATATATAAAGAAAATTAAATCTTAATTCATAAAGGTTGGGGTCTTACAACCTAAATCCTTGATTATACTTAATTTATAAATTAAGCAAAAAAATTTGGGTCGTCACATAGCACATGCTTCAATCCTCTTCTTTTGGCTTCCTTGTTTATTTTCGGTAGACGCATTATCATTCCACTTCCTCTTTTGGTTTCCGCCACTACCACTGCTACCACCAGCCTTGTTTTCATTCTCATTCTTCTTCTTTTTCTGTTCTTGATTATACTTCGTCAAGGCATCGCTTCCTCCTTCTACGATGATCTCCTTCTCAAGCACATCTGCAAATGTGTTTAGTTGAAACATCAAAACTTTACTGTACAACCAAGGTTTCAATCCCTGCTCGAACCTCCTTGCCTTTCTCTCATCAGTGTTCATCTGATACATCGCAAACCTTGCTAACTCATTAAATTTTATGGCATACTCCGGTACAGATATGGTACCTTGCTTTAGCTCCAGGAACTGGACCTCTATCTGGTTACGCGAGCTTGCTGGAAAGTATATCTCAAAGAACATTTCCTTGAATCGGTCCCATGTTATTATACCCTGTCCTCCTCAAACATTATTTGCTTGCCACTAGTAGCTAGCTTTCGACTTCAACATAAACGTCGTGAAGGCAGTATTTTGATCGTTGTTGACCCTGGAAACATCAAAAACTTTTTCCATCTCCAATACCCAAGTCTGGGCCTCTATCGAATTCATGGAAACCTGAAACTACGGTGGTCTTACCGCTTTGAAGTCCTTAAACGACGTAACTGGAGCTTGCGACTGATTCTCAAGTGCTGTGACGCCCCTAGAATAGGTCCAGTCAACCCAACCTATTCTTAGTCGCCAATACATGGTACAGAATTCAAATACAAACTTTATATCACACGGTCGTGCAAAATACGACCACACAACTGTGAGTGTCAATACAAATATATACAAAATATTAACATTCAAACTAAGTCCTTATTATAATTATTATCACACTATTTATCAGAAATAGTGAGGACTACTACTGCTCTAACTCGGACCATCACTCTGTCCCCCGACTAGTTCCCGCAACATTCTCATTTCCTAAAGAGGGCAATAGATGAAAAGGGTGAGCTCAACTAGCCCAGTAAAGAATATTATGACTAAGATAATGAAAAATAAATTATCGTTAGTCTTCAACAATTCAGATAAAATATTATTGACAACAAGTTTTAGATCAATATTCGCAGCGAAAATAACAATTCATTAGAAGAGTTAAGTAGAGAATGGAGTCTACTATCTTCTATGATTTAAAAGTCCATCATCAATATTTTATCCCTGTAACATCAATCAATATACATCTCAAATCAAATATTCCTCTTTGCACTACGGGCCAAAGATATTCATTTGTATCACCAGTGGTCATGTTCATCTCAACACCTGTCCATCTTTGCACTACGGCCATCAGGTAATCATTCATCTTTGCTCTACAGGCCAAAGATATTCAGTTATATCACCTTTTAGGACTGAGGATGATGAAAAACAATATAAATAACGAATCCAGTGAAATAAAGGACAAGATTAAGGATTCGTATTTTAGTTTATTCAAGTTCAAGAATATTACAAAATAATACTTTGTGGTGCAAAATTCAAGAATAAAGCTCAAAACTTAGATCCAATTAAAGATAGTAACCATAACAGACAATTTGGACAAATAGAAGAAAATTTAATTTTTTTCGTGAATAGTGTCGTATATGTGAATAGTGTCGTACACGTGAATAGTAACCCCAACGGAAAAAGTAAGAATTTCATAATAAAATCCATGCCAATATTTTGGTATAATGATATTGAAAAGAATAATATCATTTACGAAAGAAAATAACATCCCTTACCTCAAAAGAATAGTACTTCTGGCTGGAATATCGGATATAAGGCTGAAGAAAACTTTCACCGAATAGCAACACTCAAAGTATCTAAATACTTACAAAAATACGCTTGATATTATAGAGAGAGAAAACTTCTGATTTTGGTGTGATTTTCAATTTAACCTAAGTACCCTATTTATAGGAAAAGCTTAGGATGCCAAAGTAGACTTTTTAATAAAATAATATTTTTTTTTAAAATTCCAGCCGCCTCAGCCAAAAGCCATCAGCCACCAGCCACCGGTGGGGCCCACCTCCCATTAAAAAAATATTTATTTTTTGAAACTTCAATAATTCATAATAAATAGCCCTTTTATCAGAACAATACAAATTCTATGGCCTTTCCATAGAAAATTTAATTCTCTACAACTTTGTAGAAGGAAGTTTTTCCAAATTCCAAACATAAATTATCCGAATTTCATAAACGGATGATTTTTCACACCAAAATACTGATAAAAACACATCAATACTAATTCATTCTTTTATATCCATAAAATAAATATTTTCTTATCATATAAATCAATAAATAATTATTCATAAATAATATTACAGAACTACAATATTGACAACCAGGTCGTTCCAAGAAAGAGGGGGCCTTCCGATAAGGATTTCTCCTTACTGGCGCGTAATTAAATAACCCCTCCTAGACAGAACTTCCTTAGACATTATCAATAATGCTATCTAATAATATTATTCAAATAATATGAATTATTGAGTTGATAATGTGAAATACTGTGCAGTGACAATTATTGAATCAATAATATAAAATACCAACTGTAGCAATCATTGAATCAATCATATAAAATAGCAACGTAGCAATTATTGATATAAAATATCAACGTACCAATTATTGAATCAATAAAATATCATGTAATTATTGAATCAATAATATAAAATATTGAACAGTAATTACTGTAACAATAATTGAGTAAGTGCCTTCTTATGTAAGAATCAATAATTCAAAATACTGTGCAATACCGTGTGCTACTATGCAACACCGCCTATTACTGTATTTTAACCACCAGGCATTTTAACAGTACTAACGGTAACAACTACGCCGTTATTTTATAAAAAATGTTATTTCTTTCGCTTTCTATATCCGACAGTTATTCCGTTGTGGGACCCACAAATAGCTGCGCCGTCGTACGAATATTCCCCGACAACAAGAATATTCCACGACCAAACGAATATTCCCCGACAATAATGAATATTTTATAACCACTTGCTCATTTTGAAATATTTGCACATTTCACCCATAACTTTTCATATTTATCAAATATACACCTTACTATTTCAAAATAATATATAAAGAAAATTAAATCTTTATTCATAAAAGTTGAGGTCTTACAACCTCCCCTCCTTATGAAATTTCGTCCTCAAAATTGACGTACGTACCTGGTATATCAAAAAGGTGAGGATACCTCGCTTTTATTTCCGATTCCAACTCCCACGTTATTTTCTCAATATCATGGTTTCTTCACAAAACTTTAACTTGAGGTATAATTTTTGAGCGTAGGACATGCTCCTTCCTATCAAGATCTTGACAGGTAACTCCTCATACGTTAAATCTTTAGCTATCTCGTCTGGTTCTAACTCAATAATGTGGTTTGGGTCTTCCACATATTTGCGAAGTACGAATATGTGAAAAACATTATGAACACGAGACATGCTTGGAGGTAAAGCGAGTCTATAGGCCACATTTCCTATTCGGTCAAGAATCTTAAATGGACCAATGAATCGTGGATTGAGCTTTCCTCTCTTGCCAAACCTCGTAACTCCTTTCCACGGAGCAACACGTAATAACACATGGTCCCCAACATTAAATTCCATGTCCATTCGATGAAGATCCGCATAACTCTTTTGTCGATCTTGTGTGGTTTGTATACGTTGCCGGATTATTTTAATCTTTTCTGTAGTCATACGTACCAACTCCGGTCCCAACAATGTTGCTTCACCCACCTCATTCCAGTATACTGGAGAGCGACACTTTCGTCCATACAACGCTTCGAATGGAGCCACGCCTATACTTGCCTGATAACTGTTGTTGTAGGAGAATTCCACCAATGGTAAGTACTTATCCCAACTCCCTTTGAAGTCTAGAACACAGAGTCTCAATAGATCTTCAAGAGTTTGAATAATCCTTTCCGATTGTCCGTCTGTTTGAGGATGATAAGCCGAACTAAATTGTAACTCCGTGCCCATAGCTTTCTGCAAACTGATCAAAAATCGTGAAGTGAATCTTGGATCACGATCCAAAACTATGGATACTGGCATACCATGCAATCTCATAATCTCATTCACGTATATATGAGCAAGACGTTCAAGGGAATAAGTCTCTCGTATCGGCAAGAAATGAGCAGACTTGGTTAATCTATCAACAATAACCCAAATCGCATCTATGCCTTGAGAAACCTTGGGAAGACCCGTAACGAAATCCATCGTAATGTGTTCCCACTTCCATTTCAGAATCTCCAGTGGTTGCAATGGACCCTTCGGCACTTGATGCTCCGCCTTTACACGTTGACAAGTTAAACATCTCGAAATAAACTTCGCGATCTCTCTTTTCATATTGCTCCACCAAAATGTATGTCGAAGATTACAATACATTTTAGTACTCCCAGGATGGATTGCAAACGGTGTGTTGTGTGCCTCCATCATGATTCTATGCTTCAAGTCAGAATCGTTAGGAACACAAAGTCTGGAGTTGACTCGAAGTATTCCCTCTTCATCGATTCTTGCTTCTGGAATGGCACCTTCTTGCACCTTCTTCTTCATCTTCATCAGCTCCGGATCCGTAGCTTGAGCAGCTTTAACTTTATCAATCAAAGCTGGTTCTACGCGTATACTTGACATCATCGCACTCGTTCCCACATATGATCTTCTACTCAACGCTTCAGCTACCACATTCGCTTTTCCAGGATGGTATTGGATGGTATGATCGTAATCTTTCAACAGCTCAAGCCAACATCGTTGCCGCATGTTGAGTTCCTTTTGAGTGAAGAAATATTTAAGGCTCTTATGATCCATATAAATTTCTACTTTCTCTCCGTACAGGTAATGTCTCCAGATCTTCAACGCGAAAACGACTGCTGCCAACTCTAGATCATGAGTAGGATATTTCCTCTCATATTCTTTGAGTTGTCGCGAGGCATAGGCTATGACTTTCCCATGTTGCATGAGAACACATCCTAACCCTTTGCCCGAAGCATCGCTGTAGATAACAAATCCATCTGAACCAGATGGTATTGTCAGAACAGGTGCCGAGATAAGTCTTCTCTTGAGCTCTTGGAAGCTCTTCTCGCATTCCTCGCTCCAAACGAATTTTGTATCTTTCCGAGTAAACTGAGTTAATGGAGTAGCGATTCGAAAAAATCCCTCTACGAACCTCCGATAATAAGCAGCTAAGCCCAGAAAGCTTAGTACTTCGGTCACCGACTTAGGTTGCTCCCAACTTTGTATAGCTTCAATCTTCGTCGGGTCAATAGATACTCCACGTTTTGATACCACGTGCCCAAGGAATGCTACTTCCTCAAGCCAAAACTCGCATTTCTTCAGCTTGGCATATAGCTTGTTCTCACGAAGCTTTTGAAGTACCAACTTCAAGTGGTGCTCATGATCTTCACGGCTTTTAGAATAGATGAGGATGTCATCAATAAAGACAACAACGTACTGATCCAAATATTCCTTGAATACACGGTTCATCATATCCATGAAAGAAGCAAGAGCATTAGTCAATCCAAAAGACATGACTAAGAACTCATAATGCCCGTACCGAGTTCTGAAGGCAGTCTTCGGAATATCCTCAGTTTTAATCTTCAGCTGATGATATCCAGAACGAAGATCAATCTTTGAAAAGAATTGTGCTCCTTGCAACTGGTCGAACAGGTCATCAATACGAGGTAGCGGATACCTATTCTTGATTGTGACATGGTTCAACTCCCGATAGTCAATACAAAGTTGCATACTCCCTTCTTTCTTCTTTACGAATAAAACAGGAGCACCCCAAGGAGACGTACTAGGATGAATAAAACCGATGTCTAACAATTCCTGTAATTGGACCTTTAACTCTTGAAGTTCAATAGGAGCCATTCGATATGGGGTTTTAAAAATGGGTTTTGTACCGGGTTCAAGGTCAATAAAGAATTCAACTTCACGTTCTGGGGGTAGACCGAGAAGTTCTTCGAGAAATACATCAGGAAACTCATTAACAACGAAAATATCATTCAAACCTAATGTATTCTGGTTTAGATCAGTGACATGTGCTAAGAAAGCTTGACATCCGTTTTTTAATAAACGAATAGCTTTGTGACTTGAAATGATATTGACTGATTTTAGTGGTTTGGTGGTTTGGATTCGTACAATAGGTTGATTAGGAATATGAAAACTAACAACCTTACGAAAATAATCAATTTTGGCATGGTAAGTGGTTAACCAATCAATTCCTAAAATCACGTCAAATGCAAGTATTTTCAAAGATATAAGATCGACAGGTAAGGTAAGGGTACCAATCTGAATCAAGTAAGATTTGTAAACTGTGGATGTAACAAAGGTTTCTCCCAACGGAATTTCAACAGATAAGTCAAAGTCTAATTTATCAGAAGTCAAGTTCAAACGTTGAGCACAAGCATGTGAAATAAAGGAATGGGTAGCACCGGTATCTAACAAGGTGTAAACTTTCCAAGAGTTTATGATTAGCTTACCCGTAATCACCTCGCGTGGATTCCTCGCGTTTTGGGCTGTCACGACAAACGCTCTTCCAGGAATCATCGACTTTGACTTGTCTGAAACTGCCTTTGGAATCACCACCCCCGCTGGACTTGGTTTCGGTACAGGACAATCTCGAGCTATATATCCTTCTTTTCTGCAGTTATAGCGTGCTTTGAATTGTTGTGGGTAGTTTGGGCTGATGTGTCCCTTTTTCCCGCATTTATAGCATATGACCGGTGGTCGTTCTCCTCCCCTAGAAACAGTTGATGCTGGTGCTAATGTCGACGTTTTCACATTCTCATTGCTGTACCTTCTCTTGTTGAAATCTCCCCCCGATTCGCTTTTTCTACTATCATGGCCACGATTACCACCTGAGTGGTTACCGCTTCTGTCATACTTTCCTCCCCGCTGGTTGTCATTGTTCCGATGACTGCTGCCACCGGTACGACCTTGGTTGAATATGATCACTATCTCATTCTAACAACTGGGCCCTATTCACTACATCCGAATATAGAGAAAATTTGTGAGAAATGAGGTATTGACGTATTTCGGGTTTCAAACCTCTCAGAAACATCCGCGTCATACGTTCCTCATTTTCCACCAAATGAGGTGCAAACCTCGACAACTCCGCGAACTTAGCCTCGTACTGGGACACAGTCATGTTATTTTATTCTAGTCTGATAAAATCTACCTCCTTCATATGATGAATACTTTCAGGAAAGTACTTGTCATTGAATAGTTTCTGAAACGCTTCCCAAGACATCTTGAGTGCGGTAGGCTGGGTACGCTTCACGGATTCCCACCAGTAATCTGCCTCTCCACGGAACATAAACGTGGCGAATGGAACCTTCTGTTCCTCCGTGCATCCCAAGACATCAAATATCTTGGTAATTTGCTTAACCCACGTCTCCGCCTTGATCGGATCCGGCTTCCCCAAAAACTCTGGTGGTCCCAATTCTTTGAACTGCTTGGCAGTGACAATTCGCGAGTTGTTATTATCTCAACCTGTATTTTGCACACAAGTCTCCCTCGTCTGGTTTTGCATGAACTGAAAATAACTTCTAAACATCTCATTATTTATCGTCTGATCAGCGTTGATTTCAGGATGAACATTGCCTTCCTGTTGCACGTTCTCCTGGTTGGTGATTAAAGGTGTCTCCACGGTCTCATTCACTTCATTGTTAACATTCTCAGCTGCCATTCTCAAATACTGCCATAAAACAAGGGTTAATTAAACAAATTAACATATCACCTATTAACCCTATGCTCTGACTGACCAATTAAATACCACATAAGCTTAGGTAGGACATACTAGTGAAGGATTTACTCGTCTCTCCCCTCCTAGTTCTATTCCCCAATCTCCGCCAGAGATCATATCCCTAAGCTCTGATACCAACTGTGACGCCCCCAGAATAGGTCCAGTCAACCCAACCCATTCTGAGTCGCTAAATACATGGTACAGAATTCAAATACAAACTTTATATCACACGGTCGTGCAAAATACGACCACACAACTGTGAGTGTCAATACAAATATATACAAAATATTAACATTCAAACTAAGTCCTCATTATAATTATTATCACACTATTTATCAGAAATAGTGAGGACTACTACTACTCTAACTCGGACCATCACTCTATCCCCCGACTAGTTCCCGCAACATTCTCATTTCCTAAAGAGGACAATAGATGAAAAGGGTGAGCTCAACTAGCCCAGTAAAGAATATTATGACTAAGATAATGAAAAATAAATTATCGTTAGTCTTCAATAATTCAGATAAAATATTATTGACAACAAGTTTTAGATCAATATTTGCAGCGAAAATAACAATTCATTAGAAGAGTTAAGTAGAGAATGGAGTCTACTATCTTTTATGATTTAAAAGTCCATCATCAATATTTTATCCCTGTAACATCAATCAATATACATCTCAAATCAAATATTTATCTTTGCACTACGGGCCAAAGATATTCATTTGTATCACCAGTGGTCATGTTCATCTCAACACCTGTCCATCTTTGCACTACGGCCATCAGGTAATCATTCATCTTTGCTCTATAGGCCAAAGATATTCAGTTATATCACCTTTTAGGACTGAGGATGATGAAAAATAATATAAATAACGAATCCAGTGAAATAAAGGACAAGATTAAGGATTCGTATTTTAGTTTATTCAAGTTCAAGAATATTACATAATAATACTTTGTGGAGCAAAATTCAAGAATAAAGCTCAAAACTTAGATCCAATTAAAGATAGTAACCATAACAGACAATTTGGACAAATAGAAGAAAATTTAATTTTTTTTCGTGAATAGTGCCGTATACGTGTATAGTAACCCCGACGAAAAAAGTAAGAATTTCATAATAAAATCCATGCCAATATTTTGGTATAATGATATTGAAAAGAATAACATCATTTACAAAAGAAAATAACATCCCTTACCTCAAAAGAATAGTACTTTTGGCTGGAATATCGGATATAAGGCTGAAGAAAACTTTCACCGAATAGCAACACTCAAAGTATCTAAATACTCACAAAAAAACGCTCGATATTATAGAGAGAGAAAACTTCTGATTCTGGTGTGATTTTCAATTCTAACCTAAGCACCCTATTTATAGGAAAAGCTTAGGATCCCAAAGTAGACTTTTTAATAAAATAATTTTTTTTAAAATTCCAGCCGCCTCAGCCAAAAGCCATCAGCCACCAGCCACCGGTGGGGCCCACCCCCCATTAAAAAAATATTTATTTTTCTGAAACTTCAATAATTAATAATAAATAGCCCTTTTATCAGAAAAATACAAATTCTATGTCCTTTTCATAGAAAATTTAATTCTCTACAACTTTGTAGAAGGAAGTTTTTCCAAATTCCACACATAAATTATCCAAATTTCATAAACGGATGATTTTCCACACCAAAATACTAATAAAAACACATCAACACTAATTCCTTCTTTTCTATCCATAAAATAAATATTTTCTTATCATATAAATCAATAAATAATTATTCATAAATAATATTACAGAACTACAATATTGACAACCTAGGTCGTTCCCAGGAAAGAGGGGGCCTTCCGATAAGGATTTCTCCTTACTGGCGCGCAATTAAATAACCCCTCCTAGACAGAACTTCCTTAGACATTATCAATAATGCTATCTAATAATATTATTCAAATAATATGAATTATTGAGTTGATAATGTGAAATACTGTGCAGTGACAATTATTGAATCAATAATACAAAATACCAACTATAGCAATTATTGAATCAATCATATAAAATAGCAACGTAGCAATTATTGATATAAAATATCAACGTAGCAATTATTGAATCAATAAAATATCATGTAATTACTGAATCAATAATATAAAATATTGAACAGTAATTACTGTAACAATAATTGAGTAAGTGTCTTCTTATGTAAGAATCAATAATTCAAAATACTGTGCAATACCGTGTGCTACTGTGCAACACCGCGTATTACTGTATTTTAACCACCGGGTATTTTAACAGTACTAACGGTAACAACTACGCCGTTATTTTATAAAAAAAGGTTATTTCTGTCGCTTTCTATATCCGACAGTTATTCCGTTGTGGGGCCCACAAATAGCTGCGCCGTCGTACGAATATTTCCCGACAACAAGAATATTCCCCGACCAAACGAATATTCCCCGACAATAATGAATATTTTATAACCACTTGCTCATTTTGAAATATTTGCACATTTCACCCATAACTTTTCACATTTATCAAATATACACCTTACTATTTCAAAAAAATATATAAAGAAAATTAAATCTTTATTCATAAAAGTTGGGGTCTTACAAGTGCTCCCGTTAATAGATTTACCAGTTGCTGCACTGGATTGGCGTTGGCCTCGTTGTTGTTGTTAGTAGACCCCTCAGGGGGTGGTTGCTGACGTGGTTGTCCTTTTCTAGGAGGCATATTTCTGTTAAGATATACGCTTATTAGATCATTTCTCAATTTCTTAAATATTTAAGACCTAACTTAACACTCGAAATCAGGTCTATCTTCAAACCCGAATTCCATCCATCACGAGAACATCTCATTCCAAACATACATGTTGGTCCGATTAGATGACACAATTAACACGCAAGTATACGCGGCCAACGAGTAATAAAGTGAAAGTAAGATATCGTTCGCACGAGGAATTAACAGATAAAAGGTCGCCAAAGCACTAGCACATAATCATTTCAGTCTTATTTAAACGGGTGGTAAGAGGATGAATTAAAACTAAGTTAAACTAGGCAAGAATTAAAACATGCAATAACTAATCCTAGGGTAATTTCAGATAATGAAGACATGGGATTACAATTTCCCCCAACACTTCGTTCGAATCTCTTAACTCTCTCACTTAGAATAATAAGCACCTAGAATTGACAACCGAGAAATCACGATTACATAATAGCCTCTTTCGATGGACAACTATGAATCTTCCTAATGCGGCGTGTAGGTATATGTCTATCCTACACACTATCAAGCAACTAATATCTAGAACAATTAACAAGACACATGTCACGGGAAATCTCGTTAACTACTCCATCAATTACCAACTTTCGCATAGGAAGTCATTAAGATTAGATTCTCAAATGGTTACATACGGCATTTAGGTATATTTTTATCCTAAACACTAACAAATTATCAACTCTTTAGGACAATGAATGAGACACACGTCACATAATCTCATAGATTACCCGCAAGAATCTCTAACTTTCGCATGATATCATAACTAGGTCTAAACCTAAAATCCATTTGTCAATTTCATATAGGTTCACAATAAATCAATCTAAATGCACAAGATATGATAACCAATTCGCAATAATAGCAAAGAGAGAGAGCAATCAATACAACTATGTGTTGGGTTCCATTGAAATCCCAAAATATAAACTAAGTCATAAATACTTGAATATATTATCCACAAGGTTTATAAACATCATCCAAATATACATGAATACAAGGAGAATTAAGAGATAGAAATTGCAAATCTTGAGTCTTTCTCCAAGTGTGGATCTTTGTTGTTTATCCCTTGCTTCAATCTTCAAGTCCAAAAGAAACCCTAGAATCTAACTAAACTAATTAAACCTAATCTACTCTCTAATCTACTCCTAATCTAGATTAAATAAGAAATGAAAAGGAAAAGGAAAACTAGGGCAAAGCTAAGGGAGAGCTCCCTCTTGGAGATGCTGAGCAAATGAGGGCAAAAGCCCTAATATAAGCCTTCTACCGATCTGCTAAGTCGAAAGTCAAACTTGGTCAAGCTGGGAGTTGGCGCGGCCGCGCGGCATTCGGCTTTGGTCTTGGCGCGGCCGCGCGAGCACAAAAACTGGGACTCTGGTATGGGGGTTGGCGCGGGCGCGCGGGCTGGCTGCCTTAAAACGGCGCGGCCGCGCGTGCCATGAAATTCTGCTGGTGCATTTCTTTGTTGCTGCACTTGGCTTCCGCTCCGCTTCCTTGCACTTCTGCACTTTTAGCCTCACAACATCTTCATCTATCATGCTATCATGCCTTTAACGCTCAATTTGCTCTCGGAGAGTTCCTAAACATAAACGGTGCAAACAAAGGAAAAACATATTAAATGCACAGGATTACTTGGGTTTAAGCAACAGAATGAGCTGGTTATTATCTGAATAAGAGGTCATAAAACCACTTATCAAATACCCCCAAACTTAAACGTTGCTTGCCCTCAAGCAACAAAAATAAAACTAAACACATATGCAATGCTGTATCTACAATGTATGCAACCTACACTATCATGAATGCGAATCCAAGCTTCAGTCAGAATCGAACTTTCTAAGCAATGCCTCAGAAAACCACAAGATAATCAAACAGAAAAGCTACCCAAGACAAGATTATAATGCATATTCTTGCAAATCCAAAACTGTCAGCACTGATGTATTGTGCGTTGTGTGCCTAGCAACCATTCGATATGCATTCAGACAAATAATTCACATACTATGCTTCTTAGGGAAAAACAAGCTTTAACTTAAGAAAAACAGTAAATCATATAAGTTCTAACTAAGACCGTGCATTACTAGAGTTAAGAGTCAACAGGGGGTTTTCATTAAGCTTTTATTACTCACGAGGGCGTATTCGCACTTTCCCGTGTACACAATCGACTGTGCAATGCCTAGTCCTCTTAGGCTTTTCAATGATATTCGTGTAGCGAGCTTTCAACCAACGACTCCCAGACCAGACGACCTTAGGGTGCTGGGTGTAGAGACACCCCTCGGGCTTACTTGCTCGAATATCAAAGGCCACAGAACTCGACGTAGCCGATGTGTTTATTCTATTTTTTTTCTTAATCTTTTTTTTTCTTTTCTTTTTCTTTTTCTGCAAGGGAGTGCGTCTTACGCTCCATCTCCCCGCATATATCATGCAAAACCCCTGTTTCCCCCAAACTTAAGCTTTTAAAAGTCTAGTTATTATTATATGCGAACTAAAACTCTTTTATTAAAATATAGTTTTTTCCACCAGAAGACAAGTATGTAAACATTTAAACTTAGCATATCATGGTGTTTACTCTATCGTGCTTACTGGTTACATAGTATCTGAGAGGTAAGGATTTACATATATAACAATGAAATCAAGCTTAAGTCTCCAATCAGTTCAACAATCAAGTGATTTTAGTTTCTTCATAGGCCACATACATAACTCACCAATTGAAACTGGATTCATGCAAAATGTCCTAACACAGAATGCAAAACAGAATGCAAAAAGTTTAAAATTTTGACAAATTTTAACACTACATGCACTAAATGAACTGACACAACATGAAATGAACTAAATACATGCAAAAACAAAACCAATACCCCCAAACTTAAAATGTTCAATGTCCTCATTGAAGGTAAAGGTAAAAAGAAAGAAACTCCCCTATTCGGCTTTGTCGTCGTCTCTCCATCCTATCAATATGCTCATGAATAGTGTGGGAGGACTCGGACTGCATCATAGTCGATGCCATCTCCCCAGTGCTCAAAATTGTTGCCCATGGATGTAGACTCCCTCCTACTCCTCTTGGATGCCATATAAAATGAGAATAGACGATGCAATCCAATACTGAACTCAACTAACCCAACCGATTCAGAAATCTTGCTATGCTTTCGAACTCCCACACACTGTCTCAATTGATCAGGTTGAGAAGATGGGAGTGATGAGTGGGTTGGTTGATTGTGATTAGGAGATAGAAGGTTATGTTTTCAATTGAAATTAGGGCTTGGGATGGGGGAGATTTATGGCAAGCTCATCTGATAATGCAATGGAAGTATGGGCTGAAAATTATTTAAGCCAGGCGTAGTCAGTGTGCGGCGCGGCCGCGCGCCCCAACAAGCTTAATCAGGCGCGGCCGCGCGGCTTGCCAGATTTGGTTTTCTGCAGCATTTGGCATGGGCTGATGATGGCCCCTTAAGCTTTTCTTCTTGCGGCTTGGATTGACCCTGAGAAAGACATATAACCTTTATTAAGCCCTCATACACTATCAAAAGTATATTAACTATTTACATCAAGAGAATTAAACATGGAAAGATATATGCATTCAAATTCCCAAAAAAATTCTCTAAGTGCGTATACGCAATGTGCAAGTGTATCAAAATATGTGCCATAAGCTTCATGGTCCCAAAAAGATATGCATTAATGCCTAAGTTCAAAAATGTAGGCATGGAACTCCTAATATACGAGCATTCAAAAATTTTAAACTAAATACTAAACTAATAAGAATTAAACGAGGGGGAGGGAAATGTGATAGAAAGCATGTAAATGGAGAATTAAACAAAGAGATAGAGAGAGGGATGATGGGAAGTAGGTAATGGAGAATTAAACAGAGAATGAGAGAGAAATGATGGGGTGCCTCCCATCTAGCGCTTGATTTTTAGTCCTCTAGCTGGACTGTGTCTGACCACTGCTATTCGACTCCCCGACGATATTTGAGAACCCCTCCATCCATTAGAATAGCTGTGTGACTTTGGCGGCTTCCCAATAGGAGAGGATGCAGATTTAAACTACCTAGCATATGATATGAACAAGAATTCCCCGTACGGAAGGTAGGGGAGCTAGGCAATGGTCCCGTTGTGTATGTGAAATGATCTGGGAATGGAAGCATAGAAGACACAACGGACTCTTCTTCTATTCTCTTTTCTTCTGACCACCATGGTGTCGAGACTGCGGAATCTCTCGTGTCATCAAGATCTGTCTCAGTGATGTGGCTACCAAGGGGGCAAGGGTGTGCAAACTTGACTGGAGTCTCAAACTTTGACGGAGGAGGCTCTTGGGGGATTGTCACTGTTGGTTCACATTCATACTCCACAGCCCCAATTGGCTCCTCGATATCCATTTCCTTCGGCTCGTCCAGTTGCAATTGCACTTCGGATTCTCTATCAGTTTCTGCACCCATGTCATAGCACCAAGTAGTCTGGGGATCATAACTTATGGCTTCAGTCATTGGAGGTACAGGATATTGCATTGTTGTCTCTTGTTCACATACCTCCTCCTTCCTTAATGCCGTGCTAATTTGCTCCACCCAAATCTGAAGATCCTCAATCGATTGCTCTTGCTCAATCAAGGTCTCCTATGTTAATGCTAATGAGTTCCCCCACAAACTATCCAATCCTTCCTTTTCTGTTTCAGCCTCGGGCTTCATGTACTGATGCTCATTGGTAGGAGTGTTGTGGATTAGGGCCATCTGATTCTGAAAGTTTTGGTTCAATTCTTTTTGGCTCCTAATCACCTCCTCTTGGTTAGCTAAGCTCATATACATGAAGTCCATTGAAGACTGCTCTCCTTGTAAACACGGGGGTTGGTATATGGGTTCGGGTGCATAAATTGGACTTAGCTCGCATATATCTTGATAGCTCGCAGTATTGTTTTGCATCCCTTGTTCTTCCTCTATCATCAAGGCCTTGCTAATTTGCTCTGCCCAGTTCTGGATATTCTTGACTGACTTCTGTTGCTCAATCAAGATGTCCTTCAGTGATATGTCACCTCCTTCCCCCAATCTTGCATTTTCTGTGTCACCCTCAAAATTGTATTGAGGCTCGTAAACTGGAGTCTGGAAAGTGCATTTTGGGGCGTAAACGGGATTTGGATCCCAGTACTGGTCTTGATAATAGTCTGATGAAGGGTTTGCTGAAGGGTTTGGATGATACCCCCAATCTGGCTGATACGTGGGATAAGGTTCATTGTGGAAGTACTCACCCCCATACTGCTCCTGTCCAAAACTGATAGGCTCTTGATGGCTTATGCGGCTCCCAGCACCATAACCATAAGTAACTACCGACTCTCGACTCTGTTGGGCTGAAACAGTATCCAACTTCCTCGAGAGAACCTCTAGTTGTGCTGAAAGTGAAGCAATTGGGTCGCCGCCATCATTCCCTACTTCCCTTGGTTGCTCTTGCCTTGTGTAGTCCCATGGATAGAAATTTAGATCCATTGTTCCTGAAAAGAAAATATAGGAAGAGAACTAAACAAAATAATTAAAAAAAATGTTTAAATTAAGACTAATTTGATTTAAACTAATGTTGGCAAAAAGTTATCCAATTAATTCCCCGGCAACGGCGCCAAAAACTTGTTGGTCCGATTAGATGACATAATTAACGCGCAAGTATACGCGGCCAACGAGTAATAAAGTGAAAGTAAGATATCGTTCCTACGAGGAATTAACAGATAAAAGGTCGCCAAAGCACTAGCACATAATCATTTCAGTCTTATTTAAACGGGTGGTAAAGAGGATGAATTAAAACTAAGTTAAACTAGGCAAGAATTAAAACATGCAATAACTAATCCTAGGGTAATTTCAGATAATGAAGCCATGGGATTACAATTTCCCCCAACACTTCGTTCGAATCTCTTAACTCTCTCACTTAGAATAATAAGCACCTAGAATTGACAACCGAGAAATCACGATTACATAATAGCCTCTTTCGATGGACAACTATGAATCTTCCTAATGCGGCGTGTAGGTATATGTCTATCCTACACACTATCAAGCAACTAATATCCAGAACAATTAACAATACACATGTCACGGGAAATCTCGTTAACCACTCCATCAATTACCAACTTTCGCATAGGAAGTCATTAAGATTAGATTCTCAAATGGTTACATACGGCATTTAGGTATATTTCTATCCTAAACACTAACAAATTATCAACTCTTTAGGACAATGAATGAGATACACGTCACATAATCTCATAGATTACCCGCAAGAATCTCTAACTTTCGCATGATATCATAACTAGGTCTAAACCTAAAATCCATTTGTCAATTTCATATAGGTTCACAATAAATCAATCTAAACGCACAAGTTATGATAACCAATTCGCAATAATAGCAAAGAGAGAGAGCAATCAATACAACTATGTGTTGGGTTCCATTAAAATCCCAAAATATAAACTAAGTCATAAATACTTGAATATATTATCCACAAGGTTTATAAACATCATCCAAATATACATGAATACAAGGAGAATTAAGAGATAGAAATTGCAAATCTTGAGTCTTTCTCCAAGTGTGGATCTTTGTTGTTTATCCCTTGCTTCAATCTTCAAGTCCAAAAGAAACCCTAGAATCTAACTAAACTAATTAAACCTAATCTACTCTCTAATCTACTCCTAATCTAGATTAAATAAGAAATGAAAAGGAAAAGGAAAACTAGGGCAAAGCTAAGGGAGAGCTCCCTCTTGGAGATGCTGAGAAAATGAGGGCAAAAGCCCTAATATAAGCCTTCTACCGATCTGCTAAGTCGAAAGTCAAACTTGGTCAAGCTGGGATTCGGCGCGGCCTCGCGGCATTCGGCTTTGGTCTTGGCGCGGCCGCGCGAGCACAAAAACTGGGACTCTGGTATGGGGGTTGGCGCGGGCGCGCGGGCTGGCTGCCTTAACACGGCGCGGCCGCGCGTGCCATGAAATTCTGCTGGTGCATTTCTTTGTTGCTGCACTTGGCTTCCGCTCCGCTTCCTTGCACTTCTGCACTTTTAGCCTCGCAACATCTTCATCTATCATGCTATCATGCCTTTAACGCTCAATTTGCTCTCGGAGAGTTCCTAAACATAAACGGTGCAAACAAAGGAAAAACATATTAAATGCACAGGATTACTTGAGTTTAAGCAACAGAATGAGCTGGTTATTATCTGAATAAGAGGTCATAAAACCACTTATCAAATACCCCCAAACTTAAACGTTGCTTGCCCTCAAGCAACAAAAACAAAACTAAACACATATGCAATGCTGTATCTACAATGTATGCAACCTACACTATCATGAATGCGAATCCAAGCTTCAGTCAGAATCGAACTTTCTAAGCAATGCCTCAGAAAACCACAAGATAATCAAACAGAAAAGCTACCCAAGACAAGATTATAATGCATATTCATGCAAATCCAAAACTGTCAGCACTGATGTATTGTGCGTTGTGTGCCTAGCAACCATTCGATATGCATTCAGACAAATAATTCACATACTATGCTTCTTAGGGAAAAACAAGCTTTAACTTAAGAAAAACAGTAAATCATATAAGTTCTAACTAAGACCGTGCATTACTAGAGTTAAGAGTCAACAGGGGGTTTTCATTAAGCTTTTATTACTCACGAGGGCGTATTCGCACTTTCCCGTGTACACAATCGACTGTGCAATGCCTAGTCCTCTTAGGCTTTTCAATGATATTCGTGTAGCGAGCTTTCAACCAACGACTCCCAGACCAGACGACCTTAGGGTGCTGGGTGTAGAGACACCCCTCGGGCTTACTTGCTCGAATATCAAAGGCCACAGAACTCGACGTAGCCGATGTGTTTATTCTATTTTTTTTCTTAATCTTTTTTTTTCTTTTCTTTTTCTTTTTCTGCAAGGGAGTGCGTCTTACGCTCCATCTCCCCGCATATATCATGCAAAACCCCTGTTTCCCCCAAACTTAAGCTTTTAACAGTCTAGTTATTATTATATGCGAACTAAAACTCTTTTATTAAAATATAGTTTTTTCCACCAGAAGACAAGTATGTAAACATTTAAACTTAGCATATCATGGTGTTTACTCTATCGTGCTTACTGGTTACATAGTATCTGACAGGTAAGGATTTACATATATAACAATGAAATCAAGCTTAAGTCTCCAATCAGTTCAACAATCAAGTGATTTTAGTTTCTTCATAGGCCACATACATAACTCACCAATTGAAACTGGATTCATGCAAAATGTCCTAACACAGAATGCAAAAAGTTTAAAATTTTGACAAATTTTAACACTACATGCACTAAATGAACTGACACAACATGAAATGAACTAAATACATGCAAAAACAAAACCAATACCCCCAAACTTAAAATGTTCAATGTCCTCATTGAAGGTAAAGGTAAAAAGAAAGAAACTCCCCTATTCGGCTTTGTCGTCGTCTCTCCATCCTATCAATATGCTCATGAATAGTGTGGGAGGACTCGGACTGCATCATAGTCGATGCCATCTCCCCAGTGCTCAAAATTGTTGCCCATGGATGTAGACTCCCTCCTACTCCTCTTGGATGCCATATAAAATGAGAATAGACGATGCAATCCAATACTGAACTCAACTAACCCAACCGATTCAGAAATCTTGCTATGCTTTCGAACTCCCACAACTTGTCTCAATTGATCAGGTTGAGAAGATGGGAGTGATGAGTGGGTTGGTTGATTATGATTAGGAGATAGAAGGTTATGTTTTCAATTGAAATTAGGGCTTGGGATGGGGGAGATATATGGCAAGCTCGTCTGATAATGCAATGGAAGTATGGGCTGAAAATTATTTAAGCCAGGCGTAGTCAGTGTGCGGCGCGGCCGCGCGCCCCAACAAGCTTAATCAGGCGCGGCCGCGCGGCTTGCCAGATTTGGTTTTCTGCAGCATTTGGCATAGGCTGATGATGGCCCCTTGAGCTTTTCTTCTTGCGGCTTGGATTGACCCTGAGAAAGACATATAACCTTTATTAAGCCCTCATACACTATCAAAAGTATATTAACTATTTACATCAAGAGAATTAAACATGGAAAGATATATGCATTCAAATTCCCAAAAAAATTCTCTAAGTGCGTATACGCAATGTGCAAGTGTATCAAAATATGTGCCATAAGCTTCATGGTCCCAAAAAGATATGCACTAATGCCTAAGTTCAAAAATGTAGGCATGGAACTCCTAATATACGAGCATTCAAAAATTTTAAACTAAATACTAAACTAATAAGAATTAAACGAGGGGTAGGGAAATGTGATAGAAAGCATGTAAATGGAGAATTAAACAAAGAGATAGAGAGAGGGATGATGGGAAGTAGGTAATGGAGAATTAAACAGAGAATGAGAGAGAAATGATGGGGTGCCTCCCATCTAGCGCTTGATTTTTAGTCCTCTAGCTGGACTGTGTCTGACCACTGCTATCCGACTCCCCGACGATATTTGAGAACCCCTCCATCCATTAGAATAGCTGTGTGACTTTGGCGGCTTCCCAATAGGAGAGGATGCAGATTTAAACTACCTAGCACATGATATGAACAAGAATTCCCCGTACGGAAGGTAGGGGAGCTAGGAAATGGTCCCGTTGTGTATGTGAAATGATCTGGGAATGGAAGCATAGAAGACACAACGGACTCTTCTTCTATTCTCTTTTCTTCTGACCACCATGGTGTCGAGACTGCGGAATCTCTCGTGTCATCAAGATCTATCTCAGTGACGTGGCTACCAAGGGGGCAAGGGTGTGCAAACTTGACTGGAGTCTCAAACTTTGACGGAGGAGGCTCTTGGGGGATTGTCACTGTTGGTTCACATTCATACTCCACAGCCCCAATTGGCTCCTCGATATCTATTTCCTTCGGCTCGTCCAGTTGCAATTGCACTTCGGATTCTCTATCAGTTTCTGCACCCATGTCATAGCACCAAGTAGTCTGGGGATCATAACTTACGGCTTCAGTCATTGGAGGTACAGGATATTGCATTGTTGTCTCTTGTTCACATACCTCCTCCTTCCTTAATGCCGTGCTAATCTGCTCCACCCAAATCTGAAGATCCTCAATCGATTGCTCTTGCTCAATCAAGGTCTCCTATGTTAATGCTAATGAGTTCCCCCACAAACTATCCAATCCTTCCTTTTCTGTTTCAGCCTCGGGCTTCATGTACTGATGCTCATTGGTAGGAGTGTTGTGGATTAGGGCCATCTGATTCTGAAAGTTTTGGTTCGATTCTTTTTGGCTCCTAATCACCTCCTCTTGGTTAGCTAAGCTCATATACATGAAGTCCATTGAAGACTGCTCTCCTTGTAAACACGGGGGTTGGTATATGGGTTCGGGTGCATAAATTGGACTTGGCTCGCATATATCTTGATAGCTCGCAGTATTGTTTTGCATCCCTTGTTCTTCCTCTATCATCAAGGCCTTGCTAATTTGCTCTGCCCAGTTCTGGATATTCTTGACTGACTTCTGTTGCTCAATCAAGATGTCCTTTAGTGATATGTCACCTCCTTCCTCCAATCTTGCATTTTCTGTGTCACCCTCAAAATTGTATTGAGGCTCGTAAACTGGAGTCTGGAAAGTGCATTTTGGGGCGTAAACGGGATTTGGATCCCAGTACTGGTCTTGATAATAGTCTGATGAAGGGTTTGCTGAAGGGTTTGGATGATACCCCCAATCTGGCTGATATGTGGGATAAGGTTCATTGTGGAAGTACTCACCCCCATACTGCTCCTGTCCAAAACTGATAGGCTCTTGATGGCTTATGCGGCTCCCAGCACCATAACCATAAGTAACTACCGACTCTCGACTCTGTTGGGCTGAAACAGTATCCAACTTCCTCGAGAGAACCTCTAGTTGTGCTGAAAGTGAAGCAATTGGGTCGCCGCCATCATTCCCTACTTCCCTTGGTTGCTCTTGCCTTGTGTAGTCCCATGGATAGAAATTTAGATCCATTGTTCCTGAAAAGAAAATATAGGAAGAGAATTAAACAAAATAATTAAAAAAATGTTTAAATTAAGACTAATTTGATTTAAACTAATGTTGGCAAAAAGTTATCCAATTAATTCCCCGGCAACGGCGCCAAAAACTTGTTGGTCCGATTAGATGACATAATTAACGCGCAAGTATACGCGGCCAACGAGTAATAAAGTGAAAGTAAGATATCGTTCCCACGAGGAATTAACAGATAAAAGGTCGCCAAAGCACTAGCACATAATCATTTCAGTCTTATTTAAACGGGTGGTAAAGAGGATGAATTAAAACTAAGTTAAACTAGGCAAGAATTAAAACATGCAATAACTAATCCTAGGGTAATTTCAGATAATGAAGCCATGGGATTACAATTTCCCCCAACACTTCGTTCGAATCTCTTAACTCTCTCACTTAGAATAATAAGCACCTAGAATTGACAACCGAGAAATCACGATTACATAATAGCCTCTTTCGATGGACAACTATGAATCTTCCTAATGCGGCGTGTAGGTATATGTCTATCCTACACACTATCAAGCAACTAATATCCAGAACAATTAACAATACACATGTCACGGGAAATCTCGTTAACTACTCCATCAATTACCAACTTTCGCATAGGAAGTCATTAAGATTAGATTCTCAAATGGTTACATACGGCATTTAGGTATATTTCTATCCTAAACACTAACAAATTATCAACTCTTTAGGACAATGAATGAGACACACGTCACATAATCTCATAGATTACCCGCAAGAATCTCTAACTTTCGCATGATATCATAACTAGGTCTAAACCTAAAATCCATTTGTCAATTTCATATAGGTTCACAATAAATCAATCTAAACGCACAAGTTATGATAACCAATTCGCAATAATAGCAAAGAGAGAGAGCAATCAATACAACTATGTGTTGGGTTCCATTGAAATCCCAAAATATAAACTAAGTCATAAATACTTGAATATATTATCCACAAGGTTTATAAACATCATCCAAATATACATGAATACAAGGAGAATTAAGAGATAGAAATTGCAAATCTTGAGTCTTTCTCCAAGTGTGGATCTTTGTTGTTTATCCCTTGCTTCAATCTTCAAGTCCAAAAGAAACCCTAGAATCTAACTAAACTAATTAAACCTAATCTACTCTCTAATATACTCCTAATCTAGATTAAATAAGAAATGAAAAGGAAAAGGAAAACTAGGGCAAAGCTAAGGGAGAGCTCCCTCTTGGAGATGCTGAGAAAATGAGGGCAAAAGCCCTAATATAAGCCTTCTACCGATCTGCTAAGTCGAAAGTCAAACTTGGTCAAGCTGGGATTCGGCGCGGCCTCGCGGCATTCGGCTTTGGTCTTGGCGCGGCCGCGCGAGCACAAAAACTGGGACTCTGGTATGGGGGTTGGCGCGGGCGCGCGGGCTGGCTGCCTTAAAACGGCGCGGCCGCGCGTGCCATGAAATTCTGCTGGTGCATTTCTTTGTTGCTGCACTTGGCTTCCGCTCCGCTTCCTTGCACTTCTGCACTTTTAGCCTCGCAACATCTTCATCTATCATGCTATCATGCCTTTAACGCTCAATTTGCTCTCGGAGAGTTCCTAAACATAAACGGTGCAAACAAAGGAAAAACATATTAAATGCACAGGATTACTTGAGTTTAAGCAACAGAATGAGCTGGTTATTATCTGAATAAGAGGTCATAAAACCACTTATCAAATACCCCCAAACTTAAACGTTGCTTGCCCTCAAGCAACAAAAACAAAACTAAACACATATGCAATGCTGTATCTACAATGTATGCAACCTACACTATCATGAATGCGAATCCAAGCTTCAGTCAGAATCGAACTTTCTAAGCAATGCCTCAGAAAACCACAAGATAATCAAACAGAAAAGCTACCCAAGACAAGATTATAATGCATATTCATGCAAATCCAAAACTGTCAGCACTGATGTATTGTGCGTTGTGTGCCTAGCAACCATTCGATATGCATTCAGACAAATAATTCACATACTATGCTTCTTAGGGAAAAACAAGCTTTAACTTAAGAAAAACAGTAAATCATATAAGTTCTAACTAAGACCGTGCATTACTAGAGTTAAGAGTCAACAGGGGGTTTTCATTAAGCTTTTATTACTCACGAGGGCGTATTCGCACTTTCCCGTGTACACAATCGACTGTGCAATGCCTAGTCCTCTTAGGCTTTTCAATGATATTCGTGTAGCGAGCTTTCAACCAACGACTCCCAGACCAGACGACCTTAGGGTGCTGGGTGTAGAGACACCCCTCGGGCTTACTTGCTCGAATATCAAAGGCCACAGAACTCGACGTAGCCGATGTGTTTATTCTATTTTTTTTCTTAATCTTTTTTTTTTCTTTTTCTTTTTCTGCAAGGGAGTGCGTCTTATGCTCCATCTCCCCGCATATATCATGCAAAACCCCTGTTTCCCCCAAACTTAAGCTTTTAACAGTCTAGTTATTATTATATGCGAACTAAAACTCTTTTATTAAAATATAGTTTTTTCCACCAGAAGACAAGTATGTAAACATTTAAACTTAGCATATCATGGTGTTTACTCTATCGTGCTTACTGGTTACATAGTATCTGACAGGTAAGGATTTACATATATAACAATGAAATCAAGCTTAAGTCTCCAATCAGTTCAACAATCAAGTGATTTTAGTTTCTTCATAGGCCACATACATAACTCACCAATTGAAACTGGATTCATGCAAAATGTCCTAACACAGAATGCAAAACAGAATGCAAAAAGTTTAAAATTTTGACAAATTTTAACACTACATGCACTAAATGAACTGACACAACATGAAATGAACTAAATACATGCAAAAACAAAACCAATACCCCCAAACTTAAAATGTTCAATGTCCTCATTGAAGGTAAAGGTAAAAAGAAAGAAACTCCCCTATTCGGCTTTGTCGTCGTCTCTCCATCTTATCAATATGCTCATGAATAGTGTGGGAGGACTCGGACTGCATCATAGTCGATGCCATCTCCCCAGTGCTCAAAATTGTTGCCCATGGATGTAGACTCCCTCCTACTCCTCTTGGATGCCATATAAAATGAGAATAGACGATGCAATCCAATACTGAACTCAACTAACCCAACCGATTCAGAAATCTTGCTATGCTTTCGAACTCCCACACACTGTCTCAATTGATCAGGTTGAGAAAATGGGAGTGATGAGTGGGTTGGTTGATTGTGATTAGGAGATAGAAGGTTATGTTTTCAATTGAAATTAGGGCTTGGGATGGGGGAGATTTATGGCAAGCTCGTCTGATAATGCAATGGAAGTATGGGCTGAAAATTATTTAAGCCAGGCGTAGTCAGTGTGCGGCGCGGCCGCGCGCCCCAACAAGCTTAATCAGGCGCGGCCGCGCGGCTTGCCAGATTTGGTTTTCTGCAGCATTTGGCATGGGCTGATGATGGCCCCTTGAGCTTTTCTTCTTGCGGCTTGGATTGACCCTGAGAAAGACATATAACCTTTATTAAGCCCTCATACACTATCAAAAGTATATTAACTATTTACATCAAGAGAATTAAACATGGAAAGATATATGCATTCAAATTCCCAAAAAAATTCTCTAAGTGCGTATACGCAATGTGCAAGTGTATCAAAATATGTGCCATAAGCTTCATGGTCCCAAAAAGATATGCATTAATGCCTAAGTTCAAAAATGTAGGCATGGAACTCCTAATATACGAGCATTCAAAAATTTTAAACTAAATACTAAACTAATAAGAATTAAACGAGGGGGAGGGAAATGTGATAGAAAGCATGTAAATGGAGAATTAAACAAAGAGATAGAGAGAGGGATGATGGGAAGTAGGTAATGGAGAATTAAACAGAGAATGAGAGAGAAATGATGGGGTGCCTCCCATCTAGCGCTTGATTTTTAGTCCTCTAGCTGGACTGTGTCTGACCACTGCTATCCGACTCCCCGACGATATTTGAGAACCCCTCCATCCATTAGAATAGCTGTGTGACTTTGGCGGCTTCCCAATAGGAGAGGATGCAGATTTAAACTACCTAGCACGTGATATGAACAAGAATTCCCCGTACGGAAGGTAGGGGAGCTAGGCAATGGTCCCGTTGTGTATGTGAAATGATCTGGGAATGGAAGCATAGAAGACACAACGGACTCTTCTTCTATTCTCTTTTCTTCTGACCACCATGGTGTCGAGACTGCGGAATCTCTCGTGTCATCAAGATCTGTCTCAGTGATGTGGCTACCAAGGGGGCAAGGGTGTGCAAACTTGACTGGAGTCTCAAACTTCGGCGGAGGAGGCTCTTGGGGGATTTTCACTGTTGGTTCACATTCATACTCCACAGCCCCAATTGGCTCCTCGATATCCATTTCCTTCGGCTCGTCCAGTTGCAATTGCATTTCGGATTCTCTATCAGTTTCTGCACCCATGTCATAGCACCAAGTAGTCTGGGGATCATAACTTACGGCTTCAGTCATTGGAGGTACAGGATATTGCATTGTTGTCTCTTGTTCACATACCTCCTCCTTCCTTAATGCCGTGCTAATCTGCTCCACCCAAATCTGAAGATCCTCAATCGATTGCTCTTGCTCAATCAAGGTCTCCTATGTTAATGCTAATGAGTTCCCCCACAAACTATCCAATCCTTCCTTTTCTGTTTCAGCCTCGGGCTTCATGTACTGATGCTCATTGGTAGGAGTGTTGTGGATTAGGGCCATTTGATTCTGAAAGTTTTGGTTCGATTCTTTTTGGCTCCTAATCACCTCCTCTTGGTTAGCTAAGCTCATATCCATGAAGTCCATTGAAGACTGCTCTTCTTGTAAACACGGGGGTTGGTATATGGGTTCGGGTCCATAAATTGGACTTGGCTCTCATATATCTTGATAGCTCGCAGTATTGTTTTGCATCCCTTGTTCTTCCTCTATCATCAAGGCCTTGCTAATTTGCTCTGCCCAGTTCTGGATATTCTTGACTGACTTCTGTTGCTCAATCAAGATGTCCTTCAGTGATATGTCACCTCCTTCCTCCAATCTTGCATTTTCTGTGTCACCCTCAAAATTGTATTGAGGCTCGTAAACTGGAGTCTGGAAAGTGCATTTTGGGGCGTAAACGGGATTTGGATCCCAGTACTGGTCTTGATAATAGTCTGATGAAGGGTTTGCTGAAGGGTTTGGATGATACCCCCAATCTGGCTGATACGTGGGATAAGGTTCATTGTGGAAGTACTCACCCCCATACTGCTCCTGTCCAAAACTGATAGGCTCTTGATGGCTTATGCGGTTCCCAGCACCATAACCATAAGTAACTACCGACTCTCGACTCTGTTGGGCTGAAACAGTATCCAACTTCCTCGAGAGAACCTCTAGTTGTGCTGAAAGTGAAGCAATTGGGTCGCCGCCATCATTCCTTACTTCCCTTGGTTGCTCTTGCCTTGTGTAGTCCCATGGATAGAAATTTAGATCCATTGTTCCTGAAAAGAAAATATAGGAAGAGAATTAAACAAAATAATTAAAAAAAATGTTTAAATTAAGACTAATTTGATTTAAACTAATGTTGGCAAAAAGTTATCCAATTAATTCCCCGGCAACGGCGCCAAAAACTTGTTGGTCCGATTAGATGACATAATTAACGCGCAAGTATACGTGGCCAACGAGTAATAAAGTGAAAGTAAGATATCGTTCCCACGAGGAATTAACAGATAAAAGGTCGCCAAAGCACTAGCACATAATCATTTCAGTCTTATTTAAACGGGTGGTAAAGAGGATGAATTAAAACTAAGTTAAACTAGGCAAGAATTAAAACATGCAATAACTAATCCTAGGGTAATTTCAGATAATGAAGCCATGGGATTACAATTTCCCCCAACACTTCGTTCGAATCTCTTAACTCTCTCACTTAGAATAATAAGCACCTAGAATTGACAACCGAGAAATCACGATTACATAATAGCCTCTTTCGATGGACAACTATGAATCTTCCTAATGCGGCGTGTAGGTATATGTCTATCCTACACACTATCAAGCAACTAATATCCAGAACAATTAACAATACACATGTCACGGGAAATCTCGTTAACTACTCCATCAATTACCAACTTTCGCATAGGAAGTCATTAAGATTAGATTCTCAAATGGTTACATACGGCATTTAGGTATATTTCTATCCTAAACACTAACAAATTATCAACTCTTTAGGACAATGAATGAGACACACGTCACATAATCTCATAGATTACCCGCAAGAATCTCTAACTTTCGCATGATATCATAACTAGGTCTAAACCTAAAATCCATTTGTCAATTTCATATAGGTTCACAATAAATCAATCTAAACGCACAAGTTATGATAACCAATTCGCAATAATAGCAAAGAGAGAGAGCAATCAATACAACTATGTGTTGGGTTCCATTGAAATCCCAAAATATAAACTAAGTCATAAATACTTGAATATATTATCCACAAGGTTTATAAACATCATCCAAATATACATGAATACAAGGAGAATTAAGAGATAGAAATTGCAAATCTTGAGTCTTTCTCCAAGTGTGGATCTCTGTTGTTTATCCCTTGCTTCAATCTTCAAGTCCAAAAGAAACCCTAGAATCTAACTAAACTAATTAAACCTAATCTACTCTCTAATATACTCCTAATCTAGATTAAATAAGAAATGAAAAGGAAAAGGAAAACTAGGGCAAAGCTAAGGGAGAGCTCCCTCTTGGAGATGCTGAGAAAATGAGGGCAAAAGCCCTAATATAAGCCTTCTACCGATCTGCTAAGTCGAAAGTCAAACTTGGTCAAGCTGGGATTCGGCGCGGCCTCGCGGCATTCGGCTTTGGTCTTGGCGCGGCCGCGCGAGCACAAAAACTGGGACTCTGGTATGGGGGTTGGCGCGGGCGCGCGGGCTGGCTGCCTTAAAACGGCGCGGCCGCGCGTGCCATGAAATTCTGCTGGTGCATTTCTTTGTTGCTGCACTTGGCTTCCGCTCCGCTTCCTTGCACTTCTGCACTTTTAGCCTCGCAACATCTTCATCTATCATGCTATCATGCCTTTAACGCTCAATTTGCTCTCGGAGAGTTCCTAAACATAAACGGTGCAAACAAAGGAAAAACATATTAAACGCACAGGATTACTTGAGTTTAAGCAACAGAATGAGCTGGTTATTATCTGAATAAGTGGTCATAAAACCACTTATCAATACATCATTATATAACTAAATATAACAACATACATCTGTAAAATCCTAGGTTCTATTACCTTAAAGCTTTCATTCATTCAAATAATAATAATTACATTATTCTTTACTTCTTACAAGAGTGACTTTTATCTGCCACAAATGATTCATAATAGTTCATTAAACTACTCTATAATTTAATTAACTATTCTATATTACAAGTCTTGGCTTGATCTTCACGCTTATTCATAAAATGAACAGCACTTCAGTAGGACACCGATCAGCTTGATCTTTACGGGATCCTTTAGTTTCTTCTAACATTGTTCGCTGGAAATGTTTTTATTTAAAGCAAGTGTGAGCATTCAATTACTCAGCAAGTCATAGCAGTTGAATAATAACAACTCAAGAATCATATATTCTTTTAAAATCTTCAATAATCGAACAATGGTTATGAAGCAGCTTGAATAATAGGAATACGTTCTGATTCCTATCATTTTAAAATATTCATCACATTTACTTTTTCATACTTTCATATACACTCTTTCTGGCAAGAATCATTAGCACAGACTTAACAATAATAGTTCATGAATAAACATAACTTCTTAACATTGAACAGTTCAATCACAGGACAATTAATTTCACAGAAACACCGAAGTGTTAAAAATTATGGCGCATAAAGCCTCATACATTCTACCACCTTGTACAAATATCACACATTTAAAAATACAAAATACTTTCTCATGTTCAACATTTGAGAAATCTAAGAAACTAACATTCATTTGAAATATGAATGATGTTATGAAACTTGCCTTGCGTACAACTTGAGCTTATAGTTTACGCTGAACTGCTCATCGAAACCCCTATGTATCACATAAGGAAACACACATACTAATTAGTCATATATTTGACTTACGCAATGGTTTAAACTTCTCTTTATTTTTTATGGTTCACATTCTTGTAATCTAAGTTTACGCGACCAACTTTACTTTCATTCCTTCGGTTGTTATGACATACGGAGATGCCATAACCTTATGATTATATTTTACGATAAATTTACATTCTCATCTTCTTCTATAACATTTATACCTAGCACACATCGAGTCTCTAACAATATTCAATTTAGTAAGCTGAGTGGTTTCCCACAAACAACCAATAAACTAGTTGCTAGTTCGAATATACCTCCGCTCTCTGAAGGAATCGTTTAGCCTAGATATCATATATCGACCATTACAGACTATGATTGTACCACAACTCAAACTTAACCTATCTGAACCATTAAAACTATAATGTTTGTTATGCTAATTCTCATTTCATATCTTACAACATCTGGTATATTTGACTCGGAACGTTATTCAAGTTATTATCATTAACTCGGCTTTCCAACGTTTACACGTTATTCATTACACTTCGTTTCTTTACGTTCAAACCATACACGGCGTGTATGCTAAGTACATTTAACTTATGTGGACACTTAACACCTTTATGTCGGATTAAGTGTTTTACCCTTACTTTTCTTTCCACCATTCGTTCTTCTCACTATCGTTCGCTGTGGTTTATCGATACTTACATATTCTACGTTCATATCGTTCGTCTTATAAACTTCCACTCAACCTTTACTTAAGGTTTTAATCGCTCTCATTCGTTAACTGTTACATGAACATCACGTTCATCGCCATCTCATAATGTCTAAGCCATACTGTTCGTTGTATCCTAAGACCGATCTTTTATCGCAACTACGTTATGTTTACAGCATTTATATGCTTTACACTTAACTTTTATTACGACATCATAACATCGAAATGTTATAAGTCACCCTCTTCATTCAACGTCCAAGAAATTACAATCATAGCAATCCCACACGTTCATTTTAATGCTAACACGGTCCCCGGATATCGGTTACGTATTACACGTTCATCGTTTTATAACCTTTATTCGACGTTTCATCGTCAAACTGCAGGTTTTACTCATCATTCTAGATATTTATTTTCATGAACATTGAATTCATGCTTGCCTCTTAATTATCATCCAAAAAGTTGGATAATAAAAAGCTCCAGTCAGAGAAAATTTCCCTAAGGGCGCTGCGACGCCACTCTTAGGCTTAAACTCGGCGCTGCGACTTCGGGTGGTAGTGATTGGCCTCCCAGGTTGACGCTGCGCTGGCCCTGAGCTCTTGATTTTTTTGTTAAGTTTTTCATTATGATTTCTTCCCGGGCTCATAACGCGATCGTTATAACTCAGAATTGACTCATTCAAAAGCCATCAACTCATACATCTCATATACTTTGATTCTATCCGGACAAAATAAGTTTCTGAATTCGTTAACCATAAATCCACCATTTAAATTTTCATTACACGTTCGTTAAACGTTCATGAACGTTCATAGCTCATTTCTTCATTTTAAGTCAGAATTCGTCCGTTCTTGAGTCCGCAACTCTTAAATACACAGTTCTAAGATACGCCATCAAAAATCAAGGTTTTCGAGTTAAATGACGACTTTTAACTATCGTTCCAGGAATTCTACGATTTTGACGATTAACGTCTAATCCTGTAAATTTCGCCATAACTTCGTTACTCGAGAGTTTTACGCCAAACCAATTGAAATCAATCCATTGGTTATTCATTTATGATCCTAACCAACCATAAGCATCTAACTTACGATGGTTTGTAATTTGTCCATCAATAAGTTCTTATCGCATTCTTCGTTCGTTCTTCGTGTTCTTCGTCTTTCGTTCTTCATTTTTAATCGATATTATGATTACAATTTTACGTTTTTTTGCACTTTAACATTATAAGTTTGATAATTCATCCTTATAACATCGGTGAATTCATATAACTCATCCGAATCATCCATTAACATCAAGCGATTCATACTTCATATGAAAAGCTTTTAAGAAATTTATAAACTAACTTTTAATTCTTATTTTTTTCATTTCCTTATGATTCAACCATAAGAAAATTGTTTCTTAACATCGTTTACCTCTATTATCCATAAATTATATGATTTCCATATAAAACTTAAAGAAAATTTAGATTGAAGTTAGGTTTTAGGGTTCCCTTTCTTCATTAACCTTCTTCCTCTTGACAAAGTTTGCTCATGAGCTAGCTTTTCCTAAATTTCTCCTCTTCCACCCGAGCTCTCAAGCTCTCTTTCTCTCTCTCTTCAAATGTGTTAATTGACAAATCAACTAACACATTCAAATGAGGTGCCTTATATAGATTTTCAAGGCTAGGGGCAAAATAGTCATTTCAGCCCAAAAATAACTATTCACACCTCCATAACAACCTCCTTACTATTCATGAAGCTTCTCCTATAAGCTTCGTGGTTCCTTCTTTCGAAATTCGTCCGACTATTTGAAAAACTGAATTTCTCAGAATCCAAATATTTTTGGATATTCCGTCTTTCTTCTACCGATTAACTTTTACGCATTCTTAAGGAACTTGAAAAACTAAAAAACACTTTTTGATGATTAGCGTTTTTCGTCACGTTACCCCACAACGTAGTTAAACGAATGAAAATTACATAACAGTACATTTCGCCATTTTTATTTCGTCCGATTTCTGCACGTTTTTTAGAAAAACGTTTATCGACTAACATAACTTTTCACGGCATATTACCGGCAAATCTTCAGACGAAATGTCATTACGACATACCGAACTCTTAGAAAGGCTTAGGTTATTCAAACACTAACCATTAGGGTTAGTCATGTGAATAGTGCCTATTTTGTCTTTTTCTCAAAAATATTTTTGTTTCCGAAAATCTTTTATTTTCATCTTGAAAATTCATACTCGTTCATTCTAGGTCACAGCCAGAATACTTCCGGCTTATGATCATCCTTGGTCATAGAATGAACAATAAACACATAACACAAAATATAATTAATAAAAATTCCTTTTATTAATTAATAATTCTTTAAACTAAATTTCTGGACAATCCAATTTTTCAGGTTGTCACAACCTCCATCTGGTTACGCGAGCTTGCTAGGAAGTACATCTCGAATAACATTTCTTTGAATCGATCCCACGTTATTATACCATGTCCTCCTCGAAGTTTATTTGCTTGCCACCAGTAGCTAGCTTCCGACTTCAGCATAAACATCGTGAAGGCAGTATTTTGATCGTTGTTGACCCTGGCAACATCAAAAACTTTTTCCATCTCCATCACCCATGTCTGGGCCTCGATCGAATTCATGAAAACCTGAAACTCCGGCGGTCCTATCGCTTTGAAGTCCTTAAACGACGTAACTGGAACTTGCGGCTAGTTCGCAAGTGCTCCTGTTCACAGATTTACCAGTTGCTGCACTGGATTGGCGTTGGCCTCGTTGTTGTTGTTAGTAGACCTCTCAGGGGTTGGTTATTGACGTGGTTGTCTTCTTCTAGGAGGCATATTTCTATTAAGATATACGCTTATTAGATCATTTCTCAATTTCTTAAATATTTAAGACCTAACTTAAACATTTTAAGATTAACATTTAACACATAACATTCCAATAAACTTCGGTATTTTATTCATTCATAGTTTTAAAAAATAAAAAAGGATAGCATCTATACTATTTATATCAACTTTTCTTGAATTGAAAAAGTTTCAGGATTACATTATCATCTTATCCCATTATTTATCTCAAAATTTGGGATTTACAATTTATTTAATACATAAATAACCACAGAGCTTATTATTCTTCCTATCTTGGCATATTAAGATGTTGCGCAGTTTCTCTACGCTCTTCCTCCATGATTCAGAACATCGTTCTACGATCCATCATATACCATGGCAAGTCCTCGAACTGAGCTGGGTAATAAAAGACTCAGTCCTGGGCCTTGTCAATAGCTGAATGGAAAGCATAATCCATCTCATTCATTCTAGCCTTCTTTACCTGAACCTTGTCTTCAGCACAATCCGCATGGTGGGTAGCCTTCATCCAAGCATCCTCTGCTCTAGCGCGCTTCCCCGACTCCTCTCTCAGGTCACCCTTCAACTTCTCAACCTCATCTAACAACTCATCCTTCGGACTCTCTATCTGAACAAATGTCCATTCCACATTTCCAAGACGTTCATCAAGATCTTAGATCGTCTCATCCTTCTGCTCTATAGTAGTCTGTCGAACATCTACAAGCTCCTCCAACTCCCCAACCCTATCTTGTAACTCTATGTTACGGTCATATACTTCATCGTACATCTCAACACTAATAGAGTTAGGTGGAAACTATTCGGGATCCTCCTCTTTCTCTATCACCTCCTCATCCTCCTGGTCAAACATAGGCTCATGCTCTTGACCCATAACAGTGATCAATGGAGATGGCTCTCTCTGTGCTAACTGCTCCCAGATAACATGGATGTCTTGAGGTTCCTCATCTCTATACACCTGTGGTACCTCCTCCCTAGCCTGACTGGTTCCTTCAACATTCGTCATCCTGACAACAAAATTTTAAGTTTTAGTTATTACTCGATACCACTCGCTGCACATAGCACATAAGGTGTTTTATTATCTTGTTTATTACCACTATATTTTCGATCTCCTATAAGGCTACTTCCTAAGGTTCCCCACCTAAGGTTCATAACTTAAAGCTTTGAAGCCAACTTTTGACACCCCTAAATCCAGGTACTTTATTACCACAGAATTTGGTGTTCATTGTCCAAAATAACACATCTAACTACCCATAATAAAGGATAACATTAAAGCATAAACTTTAAATAACTTAAATGAAAATCTTCCTTATTAAAGGGTTACAACTTCTTAAATAATCCCAGGTAATCTAACCTTAAAATCATCATTCAAAAGCGGAACAATAAAATAGTCTCATTACACATATTGAACAATTAACATAAACAAGTCTTCAACACTTATTCACCTTGCCCTTGCCCTTACTCGTGGACGGCTCGTCGACTTTTTTGACCTTAGTTGCAATGTTATTAGATGCAAGAGTAAGCAAAACAAAGCTCACTGGAATATTCATGAATAATGGCAATATATGAACTACAATAAATAATTTCAGCTGAACAATTAAATCTTTCATGTCAATGATAAATAAGAATAGAAAGCTCAATAGAAACTCAACTTTTGAATCAAGAATAGAATACAAGTTTAAAAGTATGTCTGAGGGTCATAAGACCATAAATTATATGGACTTTACTTCTCGTCCTCAGGGGGATCAGCCCTTTGTACCATGTATTGTGCACAAACATCTTAACTCTAACGCGTAAATAATCCCCTATAACAGGGTTGTTCATCTCAGTTTTTGACATACGAGTCCGCACCAAGGAAAGTTTGGTTTGGATTAACTTCTAAAACAGTTCTACAATTTTAGAACTCTTCATCAACTATGGACTAGTTGAGTCAATAAGGTTCACTAGCCATATAAGAGTGTTATACAACATTAGAGAATTAAACAATAATATTTATGAACAAAGATTGAACAAAAACATTATACAATAGAACAGTCATTGTACATGTAAGATATTACTTTCAAAGAATTAGGATTTCTTTTTAGAAACAATGAGCTTGAATAATTTAAACTTTGAAGAAAAGAAACATAAGTTAAGAAACATGTGTAAGATAACAAGATAGGGATAGGAAACTTGCCTCGTGCGTAGATTAAATAGTTACTACTCTCATTTCCCAAATAACCCTACACACCATTTAGTATCACAACACCAATTAATTACAATACAACTAACATCATTGGTTCATTACTCTTTAACTTAACTTCATTAACCCTAAATCCGATTATGTTAACCACACAAACAATCTTAACTCTTAAACATGTTACCATACCTTACGGACAACGAGTTTTATTTCACATTTAACTTGCTAATTAATCATTTGAAACCATTCTTTATATGTTACAACGTGTTTAATCATCTCATTATATGACTAACATACTTTCATCGTTTCCCAATTATTGAGTAATTGTGGAAGATTCTTATTATTCTGAAAGGTGAAAGTGGAAAGAAGGATATTGCTTAGAAAAAAAGGGTTAAGTCATGAGATACAACATGTAATAATGAGAAATTAAGCAACACATAGTAATTCCAAGAAAGAAAATAAATTCTGAAGAGAGAAGGGATGAAGTTATTAAAGGATAATGTAAAACCTTTAAAAGAAAAAGATGTGAAGAATGCTATGATTTTAGAAAGATCTTTAGAAAACGAATTTGGTTATGTAATCAAATTAAAGAATAAAGAATAAAGTTTAATCCATTTTGATAGATGGAATGAGCGAAGTTTGTAAATCAAAATTTCGAGGACGAAATTCTTAGAAGAATGGGTGAATGTAATATCTCGAGTGTTTATAAATTTAGTGTGTGGCAATGATCCTTAGAAAAAGGTAATGAACGGGTTAAAGAATATATAACAGTCAAATATAATTGAGTCTAAGTAAAGGTTATGAAATAAAAACCTTCAAGAATTGTTGAGAGGAATAAATGGAATAAGAAAATATAAAATCTATATTAGAGTGATGTGTTGAAATTATTTAACTATAAAATTTTGAAAGAGAATAGATGAAAACTGAGTAAGGGAGGTTTCGTTGATTCCGAGGATGGAATCCTTATAAAGGGGGAAGGATGTGACAACCCGGATTTTCAAAAATTATTAAATGAGAATTTAGTAAATAAAATTCTTGTTATGAGATGTTTCGAATTTGAGTATGTGTATATGTGTTATATATTATGAAATATGTGATTTGGTGTGTAGAGAATTATATATTCATGTATTTGGGAAAAGAGGTGTAATTGTAATTAAACTATTGAAGAAAATAAATGAAGTTGTTTCAAAAATGAAATTAACTGAATAATATTAGTTAATTTAATTAAGTTAAAATTATATTATAAGATAATATAATCTGATTATTATGCCTTGTGGGCAATGGAAATTATTATGAATTAAGTTTCATAAATAATGTGTGTGATTCACTTAATTAAAATGGTGAATTAATGTGAATATACTTATTTTAATAAAATAAGAGATTAATATATATTACATATAAATGTGATATGTTAATGTAGTAAGATTGTGAGTTTCATAAATAGTTAAAAATATTTATCGAATTGAATAAATATTCGATGGAAATTATTATGAAAATATTCCAATTTAATTAAATAATTAAAGTGGAGGATTAATGATATGTAAAGTAAATGGTAATTATTTTGATTAAGTGATTAAATAAAACGAAGTGTAACATTTGGTGTGGCATGTGATAAGAGGATTATTAAAATAAATAGAAAATGAGCTTTATTTAGGTAAGACAAACAAGGTCTTATGACCTTTGGTTTTTATAACTGCTGAGACCTATGTTTATTTTAACCGCTGAGACCCATCAATTTATTTGTACGTGTTATTTGGCTAAGCCTAAGAACGAAGAACAAACACAGAGAAGAGAGGAAGAGAGAAAATTGAGAGAGATGGAGAGTGAGTTTTCTGTAAAATCAAAAGAGAAATTCTAAGGAAGTCAAGGAAGGAAAAGAAGGATTAAGCAAGCAATCTTCATCCTCTATCAAGTTTAGGGAGAATCAAAGGTAATTGTCTAAACATAAAGTTTTTAGTTTTATTTCATAGAAAACTTCACTATAAATGGATTTTGGTGAAGAAGTTGTTAAGAAATTGGATTATATATGTTCTTAGATATGCATAATTCATTCTATATCATCTATAGATGGGGTTTTCAGTAATTAATTTCATGAAAATCATGTTGAAGATGAAGATTATGAGTCTTGCTCAATATATGTATTTTGGGTCTATTTTGAGACTAAAATTGGTTAGGAGTTCATATTATAATTGTGAAATTGATGATGGATTGCGTTAATGTGTTATGAAAAGAAAACAACGCAACTTGAATGAATCAAAATGGTTGAGAAATGAATTTGTGGTGTTCGATCTCGCTAAATTTGTTAAAATATGAAGTATAGAGTATGAACTTGGAATTTGAGGGTTTAATTTGAGTTGTTAGGTTATTTATGTTGTTAGAATCAATATATACATGTTGGGCTATAATTCTATACGATTTCTAGTGTCTGGGTATGTTTAATTCGATGTTAAAGTGAAGAAATTGGGTGTTTTGGCTTTAGAACTGTGGTGCTCGCGAACTTCAGAATTTGGTTCTGAGTCGCGGCGCTGCAGCGCCTGTTCCAAGGGTTAATCCAGCGCCGACGTGGCAGGTCAATTGAGTTTTGGTCGTGGCGCCGCAGCGCCGGTCTTGGTCAACTGAAGTTTAGGATCTGCGCCGCAGCGCCAGTTGTAAGAACAAACCTAGCGCCGCAACGTCATCCCCTGTTTCAGCCCAGTAAGAAATGTTTACACCTAAAAGAATTAAACCTAATAAATTTCAATTTACTTATTACAGATTATTAGATGTAATGGAATGCTTTAAGTACTTAACAACATGTTAAGTAACAAATTAAAAGAAGTAATTGGGAAGCATGATTTAAAGGTTAATTTATTTAGTTTATTAACCTAATAAACATCTAAAAGGATGTGAATGCAAGAACATAAAGACTTAACTAAAAGGTTAAGTAGCAATTCAAGAGGAACATAATGAGAAGGAAACAGAAGCTTAAAGAAATTAAATCGAATGAACAAAGAAATGTTATAGCAAGACCTAAACACTTAAATGAACTTTGAGTGTCATTTAAAAGGAAATGTAACAAGACATTAAGGGAAAGCTAACATAGTTACGATGAGCATTATGTATCGATTAAAAGAAAGGATTATGGAATATAGAGTAAAGTTTACTTAAACGATTAACAAGCATGGTTATATAGCTAATAGTCGATGTGTATGATAATATGTTGTGTAGGATTCGTGAAGTGCAGATAACTATAAGATGTGTTTTGGTAATTGGTAATCTACGAGCCAAACAAGTCTCTCAATTCCTAATTGCTATGCGAACTTGACGATTTACTGTTTTAAATCTGTATTGCAAAGAGTATGATGTATTACATATGTTGTAAGTATGAAATGATGTTTGCAAAGAGCACGATTTACTATATTGTAAAGAATGTTGACTGAGTTATGGAACTCAATCTTTATGTGATATGTGATGTACAGTATGTATGATATATTTAGTCAGATGTTTATGATGTATATGTTGAGCATATTACTTATGTGCTACATGTTGCATGGAAACTATTAGATCTTGCTGAGCTTTCGAGCTCATTCTTGCAAAATAATCACTTTTACAGGTCAAGGATTCAAGGTATTGCTACGTGCTATTTGAATGATAGAGATCATAGCAACGCAAAAAGATTATTTGTTTAGCTGAAGTTGTTGCCTGGAATCAGGTTTATGGATTTTGATAAATGTGCTTAATGGTTTAGGATGTATAATTTATATTGAGTTGTAAGGTTGTTTTATAACTCTGACGCAGCGATTCATAAAGTAAATTTGAATCAAAGTTATGTAAATGATAAAGGTTATGATTCGAGGAAATAGAAAGAAAGAATATAGAAAAGTTTAAATTATTCCGCATTTTATTTATTTAAGCATCGAATAATGATGTAAAATTAGAAGTTAGACGTATTGTTAACGACCGATGTCGAGAGTTTAATTATTGAAATTTTGGGGTCATTACAGTTAATCAACAAAATTAATCCATTTAACTTTCGTTGATTTTGTTTCTCAACATATAATCATAAACAACTACCAATTTACAGATTATTCCATGAATTGAACATCAATTTTGACTCCAAAATAAGCCATATAGTACATATTCAACCAAAGACTCAATTTCTTCAACTAAATCATGTTTTTCATGGATTAATTTAACTAAAATCATTTATAAACAACATATAATGATTTATACATACTAACCAACCCATATAATACATTCCTTCATACATTAGCCATCAAAATTCATTTACAGAGAACTTAAAAATATAAACTAGAAACCTTAAGAGATAGATTACTTACTTTTGATTAACTAGATGTTAAAGTGAACTTGAACAATCTTCTTACTTCTTCCTTCTTTGATTCTCAATTCTTCTCAAATTCTCAGTGTATTTCTCCTAACTCTCTAATGTTCTCTCATTCTCTCCGTGTTCTTGGACTTAGAAAAACTATACGTAAACTAAACTGATAACATAATATGCATATTAAATAAACATATCAGTTAAAAAAATTAAAGGTTTTATCAGTCAAATAAACCAAAGGTCATAGGGCCTTGTTTGGTTAGAACCAATTTAATCTCCTTCTAATTTATTTTTATAACCTCCTTATAATATAGCTCATTTGTCACACCTTTTAACAAATTAAATTAACTTAGTTTTTAAATCAAATTAATCCTTGTCACATAGTTATAATTTTATTTAATAAATTATTAAATCTCTAATTTAATTATTAAATTAAATTAGAATATTACCATTACACTATACTGCAATTACTTAGCAATTCACTTATCCTTTACTTTTAATTCTTAAATTAAATCAAAATATTACTAACACATTCGCGTAAAAAAAAATACACACAAATTATAAAATTACTTAACATCAATTTAATTAATATTTTCACACTTAATTAAAATATTCCACAATAATCTTTATCAATTATTTACTTTATTCAATAAATAAACTAACTAAAATATTTATTTAATTCAATAAATATTTTAAAATTATTACAAAATTCTCGATCGTTACATCCTTCTCTCCTTAAAAGGATTATGTCCCTAGAATCACGACATAATAAACACATCTATTATAGATCAGATGCCTGAACTTCTCGGTATCAAAGGTTTAGGGTAGGTGTGCCTCTTCCAACACCTGGATTAGAACTTGGCAGTGGTCCTCAGAGGCTAACAACAGGTTTAGGATTTAGATTTGGGGTGGTGCCTACTTCAGCTGCTTCACCGTTCTCGCTTCGTTATGTCCCACCTTACTGAGGAAATTATCCACAATATTCCCTAGTGGCACTTTTCTCACCATTTTAGCTGCTGGCTTCATTATCCACCCTGGGAGGTATATGGGATTATCTCTTGGCAACACTACCGTACAATCGGTCGTCGATCTTGTTCCTTCTTCGTAATTCTATGGAACTCGTTTTAGACTGGAAATGGGGATCTGCGACTAAGGAGTCAATATCAAAGGTTTTGGAGTAGCTATTTCCACTGGAGTCCTTTCTCCCGTGTCGGACACTCCTCTGATGGCCACATATACATCGAAAGTTCCTTCTACACAAGTGATAACTGCCACTATTTCTTCCAAACTTCCCACCCTTCGAGGGTATATTATTTCTTCATCGGGGAAGATCTTAACCTCATTTATCATCTCCAGGTCACCGGATTCGATCATATTCTGAATTAGATGACGTAGGGCCCAACATTCCTCGGTGGCATATCCAGGGGCGTTTGAATGATGGAGGAATATTTTACTGGGGTCGAAACACTTTGATCGAGGATTCGAGGGTGGTGAGAACTTTGTGATCTTTCATTCATTGATCAACATTCGCAGGATTTCTTCCCTAGATTGCCCCGGGGGAGTAAACTTTGGTTTGGCTGCAAATTCCCGTCGGAGGTGAAATCTAGATTCCCTCGCCCTCTTTTCTGTCCATTTGCTCTGTTCCTGGAGAAGAATCTGAACTTTCTTCAAAATTGGGACAACCTTAGGAGATGCGGTGTTGATCTTCCCTTATAGGACTTGGTCGATCGGCTATCGGGTCACCTGATGCTGGTATGTGATTAGTTTCGCTAATTAGTCAACTTTTACCTTAATTGAGGCCAAGTTCTTCTCTACCGTATATCTTCTCTCCAGGTACTCCTATATTGAAGGATCAACTATAGTGGGAGCTTCTCCCAATTTCCTCAGGTATTTATGGTTTTCTCGACTTCCTGCGCTGATCATATTGATTCCCTCTTTATTATGCTGAGGTAAGGGGTTGTTATCCACATTTGGCTGCTCTGGTGTTTTCACCACAATTTCCCCATTGTCGATCATATTCTAAATCTTGTACTTTAAGGTCGAACAATCCTTAGTGTCATGCCCCGGTGCTCTGGAATGATAAGCACACCTCTTGCTGGGATCATATTGCCTTCCTTTGGGATCAGCAGGCGGAGCGAGCTCAGTAATCTTTTTTTGTGCAACCAACAGTGCCAACACATTCTCCAATGAGTCCCCCAGGGGAGTTAATACCTTTCTTCACTTATTTTCCCCGACCCTTGGTGCCGTAGGATTTCAGGGATTTGCAGGAGGCTAGAATGCAGGATAATGGCCTTACTTCTGTATAGGTGAGTTATGGCTCTTATTTGCATATTGACCTTGCAATATTAAAGAGACATCTTCTTCCTTCTTTTTATGTACCCTCTTGGGAGCGCTAGAGTAGTTGCCCGATTATATATGCTCTGCCACTACCTCCAAGGCGGTGACGTCTTTGATCTTGCCGGACTTCAAACTCATTTCTGCCATTTCCCCATGCTGTATCATTTCAGAAAATGGTTTGCCTATTTCTACTAAGAGTCTTTCGTAATAAGGTGCTTCTTGGATGTCAATGAAAGTTATCACCATCTCATCTTCGTCTATTAGTGGGCTAACTTGGGTTGCCATATGTCTCCACCTTTGTGTGTACTCCCTGAATGATTCATTGCTCAGTTTCTTAACCTTGGTCACTTGGTAGCGGTCAGGGGCCATTTGGGATTGGAAGCTTTACTGGTTGAGGAAAGCATGGGCCAAATCTTCCCAACCATGGATTTTGGAGTTATCAATCCGGGCGTACCAAGTTTGGGCGTACCAAGTTTGGGCTTCACCAGTATGGCTTTTCTAGATTAATTGGATTTAGAGGTTCTCATCCTCGGCATATCATCCAAGTTCGCCTATGTAGACCTTCAGATGGGTGTAAGGATCGCCTAGACCATTGTACTTCTCGAACTCTAGGACTTGAAATTTATCTGGATATCTTGCCTATGGAAAAATACATAAGTCAGAATAATTCACACTCCCGTGGGATCCTGTCCCCTTAATGGATCAAATAGCATCCTCCATCTGTCTAACTTTCTTCTTGATGTCTCCAATTTCTATATCCTCTCGGAGGTCTATTACTTCCCTCGTCAGATTTTTATCTAGGGTCTCTTTGGCGGATCCAACGTCGAGTGGGGATACTGAAGTCGACATTTGGGTATCACTATCTTTTCCCGTCACTCGCATATCTCCCTGTGCAGAGGATTTAGTCTGAGTTTTTAGTTTAGGCTCCTGAGCTACTTTGCACTGTTCTCTTAACAGGACGGTCATCTCAACAATCTATTTTTTAAACTCTTCATACTCATCTCGAGATACGGGAATAGGTTCTGATGAACTTCCTCCAGCCATTTTGACTGGTGGTGATCGTGCCTTCTTGGCTTAGAATCGAGTTCTAAGACCAATCTACACAAAATCGACATTTGGTTTAGTCTTGTTAGTGGTAGATGATATTGATGCATGATATGTTATGTATCAGTTTTAAGGTTTTTTTTAATCTTTTCTTGCAAAACAATGGGCCTTGACGATAGAATAAGGAAAAATATATAAATGACAGTTAAGGTGGATGACATTTATATATTCAAGAAGTAACAGGGCATGAAGAGACATTCTAAGATTACTCTCACGGGCTTTTTGGAATGAAGGTTCCCAGATCTTCGTAATTTACTTGATGAAAATGTCCATATTTTAATTATAGCGGATTTGAGTGGTGCCTTTCCTGAGCCTCACAAGGGAACGCCTTCTAGAGTCCAGTAATAAACAACTGACGGGTTTGCCTCCTGGTGGAGGAATCATACAACATACATTCACATACATTCATCGTCCTCACCGGATGCAAATGATGATATTGTGTGAGGCACTAATATAAAGCACTTTAAAGATTTGAGACTTTTATCACACACAGAGATCATTTACATAAAATACAAATGGAGAATGGAAATCAAAAGACTTAAACGCGGCTTAAGCCCTCCATATCCCCAGAGGAGTTGCCACCTATCGACGTTGGGAAATTTTGATTCCTAATTGTAGACACTCAAAATTTTTCATTCCTGTCGCAGACACTCTAAATTTTGCATTCCTGTAACTAACACTGCAAGGGGGCAAAACTATCAATTCAACCCCGGTCTCAATACCGGAATGTCAACTCAGCCCCGGTCTCAATACCGGGATGTTAACTTAGCCCCTGTCTCAATACCGGGATGTCAACTCAGCCCCGATCTCAATACCAGGATGTCAACTCAGCCCCGATCTCAATACCAGGATGTCAACTCAGCCCCGGTCTCAATACCGAGATGCCAACTCAGCCCCGATCTCAATACCGGGACGTCAACTCAGCTCTGGTCTCAATACCAAGATGTCAACTCAGCCCCGGTCACAATACTAGGATGTCAACTCAGCCCCGGTCTCAATACCGAGATGTCAACTCAGCCCCGATCTCAATACCGGGATGTCAACTCAGTCCTGGTCTCAATACCAGGATGTCAACTCAGCCCCGGTCACATTACCGGGATGTCAACACAGCCCCGATCTCAATACCGGGATGTCAACTCAGCCCCGGTCTCAATACCGGGATGCCAACTTAGCCCCGGTCTCAATACCGGGATGTCAACTCAGCCCCGGTCTCAATACCGGGATGTCAACTCAACCCCGGTCTCAATACCGGGATGTCAACTCAGCCACGGTCTCAATACCGGGATGCCAACTCAGCCCCGATCATAATATCGGAATGCCAGCTCAGCCCCAGTCACAATACCGAGATGTTAAATCGACCCCAGTCTCAATATCGGGATGTCAAGCAGCCCTGGATACAACCCCGGGATGTCAAGGTTAATCTCGGTCACTATACTGGGATGTCAGGCCAAGCCCCGGTCATAGCCTGGGAGGTACAGTAACCCCGGCGACAACACCGGGATAACCAATTCAGGCCCGGTCACAATCCGGGAGGTCAGGTCAAGCCCCGATCACAACCCGGGAGGTCAAAACCACTTCAGAGACAACCCCAAAGCATCACATCATCCCCAGAGATAACCCTGGGAAACCAAGTCAACCACGAGGACAAAAAGAATCGACTAGGATCCAAACCTCGGAGACAACCCCGAGAAAACAGTCGAAGACCATGCTAGTACAGGAGACAACCCCTGAAGGGGAAAATGGCCATTTTAAAAACATTAGGCCAATCTGATCAAAATCAAGCCAAATTGATTCCATCAAGGTCAGAAAGAACAATAACATTGATCCCGAGTGAAAACAGCACAATACAGCTCAACGGATAAACTGCGAAGAAACGAAGAGTCGTTTATGGACCCATCTTCTTGGACTCAAAAAAGGTTTAGTCCCATGTCATTATGACGCTCTCGGCGAGGGCTTTTCGAAAAGGTATAGCATGCCTCAAACGGACGCTTCGATCAAAAGTTAGTAAGTTTCGAATCTGACCTCTCGTTGCTCAGAGTGCACGTACTTCGAGGCAATAGGACCCACCACTCGGGGCCTGCCACATGGAGTCGCAGGTAGACCCGCGGGTGCTGCGGGTAGACCCGTTTCCATCGGGTCTTTAAATACAAGTGCCCTTTTGCTAAAAAAAAGATAAAAAAATTAGAAAACGCTCTAAAACTCCGTCCATTTCGTTTCCTAGCCCGAATTCTTGTACTCCAAACCTCGTTTTTATCACTCTAACACGTAGGTATACTCATATACTATAACATACCAAAACTTAACTGGTGGAAATTCCCGTTTGAAGCCTACGAAGTGGCAAAAATCCCATGTAGCAGTCCATTGTAAGTATTTTTAAGATCAGGAAGTTTCTACTACTTCATTACGCATTTATACACGTGTACGTTAAGTTTCATTTTTTGATTTTGCCTGAAACTCAGTTCCGCGGCCGTTTTGGCGTACTTTTTAGTACATTTTAGTACATTTACGCGTTTTCTTGCATTTGTACAACCCGGACCATCGATCTGCGACTTTTAATCGCTTTTATGTATATATATATATATATATTTATATATATATATATATATATATTTTGACTTTCTCGGACTGGGTCATGGACTCGTGTCCTTTTTGGCTTTATTATGTATATATTTAGCTATATATATACTAACTTTTCAATTTTGTCAAGCCCGAATGGCAAACCCGTGGTAGTTACTGCTTTTATATATATAATTATATATATATATATATATATGAATTTTTCTGACTTCATTTGGCCTGGATTTTGACTTCGTGGACTTTTTATTGCTTTAATATATATATATATATATATATATACTAACTGTATATATTAACGTTTGTATTTCTATTTGGCCGGGATCATTTCGTGGCCTTTTTATCGCTTTTATAAATATATATACATATATATATTTACATTTCTGTCCAGGCATAGGATTGCAAATCCGTCGCCCTTTACAGCTTATATATATATATATATATATATTTATATTCCGTCGAGCCTGGATTAATTTGTGGCTCATTTACAGCTTATATATATATATATATATATATTTACATTCTTTCGAGCCATGGATCATTCCGTGGCTCTTTTAAAGCTTTTATATATATATATTTCAATTCTGTCAAGCCTGGATCATTCTGTGGCTCTTTTACAGCTTTTATAAATATATATTTACATTTATGTCCGGGCATAGGATGGCAGATTCGTCGTCCTTTACAGCTTATATATATATATATATATATATATATATATATATATATATATATATATATATATTTACGTTCCATTACGGGCCTGAGAGTGGAAACCCATCGATCGCCCTTTACAGCTTTCGTACATATATAATTATATATATATATATATATTCTTTATTCATTGTGATTAAATTTCTGCTTTAAAAATTCATTTGATAATGAATCGGCGCTGATATCTCTTTGGGCGAACCAGATTTTTTAAATCTCGCCATTTCTATCTTTCAAACGGTTCAAAATAGGTCCAGACGGAACCGGAAAGCTAGAATGGCTGAGATTTATTTAAATCTAGCAGTTTTTCTAGCTTTATTCATTATTAAAGCAACCTCGCGACCCTTAGATCGCTATCTAGTGGGAACGAGACGCTTTGGCTACACGCAAACTAGGATTTGACTGATGAATCCTTGGTTTTTTGCGACGTATAGATGTAGATATACATTTTTTGTGCATATTTGAGCTGTGCAGGTATTCTTGGCTACCTTATGTGAGCCTAGGAATCGTGGGATTCATGATCAAACTGATTAGAATCTGATTCCCACAATGGACAAACTCCACATTATAAATGTACCCTTCCAGTTTTTTCTGTAAAAATGTACATCCAAAAGAACTTAAAACTGTTATCCGGGTTTAAGGTCTCGAACACAATGAAATAATGGTTTGTCATGCTAGAGTCACTCTGATGGCTATCATGTCCATAAGAAGACCGACACTTGTATATATTTTGTAGTCGAGGATCCTTCGCAGCCTGGCAATCACCATTCAAATTGAGCCAAAAGGCTGAAAAGATAAAAATGGAAGTATCAACATGCTTCAATTTCTACGACAGCGTAAGGGTTTGAAAACCTACTTTCAAAACATCATTTCAATATCTTGTCTAAAAAGACTTTTGCAAATCAAATCAAACCTTTCGTATATAGGTTTAATGAACCATGTCTATATTTCCAAATCAAACTAGCGTAGGCCCAATTTATTCCAGCATTCACACACACACATTGCAAATAAAAAGAGAAATATTGAATAGATACGGTACCGTGTTTTCACGGGAGTTGCGGGGTTCCTAACACCTTCCCTACACTTAACCAAGCCCCCAAACTTAGAACTTCGATTTCTAAGATTCAGTTTCGACAGTGTCCGGTACTTGGGCCTACTTGCAAACAAACTCGGTTGAGTTGGTACAACCATTTCAAATCTACCAACTGGCGACTCTGTAAAACGTTCAAATCGTCGACATGATATATGTTGGCCTTTTCCTAAAAAAAAAAAACTTCACCTTTCATAAAAACAGACAAGATAAAATAAGGGTAGAAAATAAAACTTAGGAAGAGAGAAAGATTCGGGTCCAACTCGGCCCGTATTTTTCCACGACGTCAACAAGTGGCGACTCTGCTGGGGACTTTAGAGGGCTTAGGCCGCATTTAAATCTTTTCAAAATTTCCTTTTCTATCTGCGTGTGTGTGGATGCTGCGTTTTTCATTGAATGGATGTGAATGAATGCTTTACTTCTTTATATTAGTGCTTCGCACAAATGTCATTATTTCATACGGTGAGATGCGATATATATGAATGTATGTTGTGTGATTCCTCTACCAGGAGATAAACCCGTCGGTGTTTGAGTACTGGACTGAAAGAAGACTAATTCTGCGAGGCTCAGGAAAGGAACCAGTCAGATCCGCTCCAATTGATAGATCGGATTAATTTCCCCTCTAGTAGATTGCAATGATCTGGGGACCTTCATGCCAAAAAGTCGCGAGAGTAGCCTGAGATAGGTCAGCCTCTGATTAACCAAATTCAAAGGGAAGCTTCTTCATGCCTTCCTCTTTCAATACAAATGTCTATTTTCATATTCCAATGTAAATTTCATAATGCATCCTGTCATACTATCCTGGCATTAAAAAAACTGACCTCTATTTTACAGGACAAGATTAAAAAACCTCAAAAATAAACACATTGCATGGCTTGCATCCGACCGATCCTACATCAGGAAATTGACACACCTATGTTTTCTGTAGGTAAAAATTGGTCCTGTCACCAGATCAAAATCTGAGAAAGCACTAAGTCCATCTCTAGGCATGGCTTCAAGTGCTCAACCAGAATCCACCCCTGTCTCTAGGGAAGAGTTTAAAGGATTAAAGAACCAGATAGCCGAATTGGCTATTTTCTTGAGACAACAAAGTAAAGTTCTTAAAGGGAAACAAGCACAGGGTTATACAAAACCAGTTACACCCGGTCGCAGTCTAGAGATTGGAAAGAAAGACCCTCAAATTCCTGAACCACAGAACCAGGATCCTACCAACAAAACCCCTGAAATCATCATCCTTAACAAAGAGCAGGAAGGTGGTGATATTCTGAAAAAGGTACAGAAAATGGAAGAGACCATCCGGTCCATCAAAGGGATTGGGGCATTTGGGAGTGTCCATTACTCAGACTTATGTATATTCCCCGGGGATCGTTATCCAGAAAAATTTAAGTCCCTAATTTGGAGAAATACGATGGATTGGGAGACCCATACACCCATTTGAAGGTATTCATTAGAGAGCTTGGATCCTATGCAGAGGTCGAGAAGCTCAGTATGCAATTGTTCCAGAAGAGTTTGACCGGAGAGGCTAGAGCCTAGTATGCTCATTTGGATAATTCCAAAATTCATAGCTGGGAAGGGTTAGCACATGCCTTCCTCAGTCAATACAGTTTTCAGTCCCATATGGCTCCAGACAGATACCAAATCACCAAAATCAAAAAACAAAATGCTGAGTCATTCAGAGAATATGCCCAATGATGGAGGTGAGTGGAAGCATAAGTCACCCCACCCATGACTTAGTCTGAGATAGTCATGACCTTCATCGACATCCAACAAGCTCCGTATTACGAAAAGGTCCTAGCAGGCATAGGAAAACCATTCTCGGAGGTGATCAAACACGAAGAAATGGCTGAAATGGGGCTGAAATCTGGGAAGATAAAAGATCTTACCGCCTTGGAAGCCATTGCTAATCATATCTAATCTGGGAGTTACGATAGTAATCCCTGGAGAGTACACAAGAAGAAAGATGAGGAAGTGTTCTTAGTACTGCAAGGACAGAAACAAAGAAGCGAGTCGAGCAGTATGCCCATTCAGAGGAGGAACTATTCCCCTTTTCAAGCTCTTACCCAATCTTCTAACCCTCCATTTCAGAAAAATTTGAAGGCCAGACATCGGAGAACGTTCACCCCTTAAGGGGATTCACTCGAGAACGTGCTGAAACTATTGACAGCACAGAAGAAGATTGTTTAGCTCCTTCCATCAACCAGTACCGGGGGAAGGAATTTCGACCCAAGTAAGAAGTGCGCATACCATTTTGGATCTCCGGGCCACGATACACAGAACTGTTGGGCTCTCAAGCACAAAATCCAAGACTTGATAGACAATGGGGAGATTGTGGTAACCAAACCCGAGCAACCTCATGTGCAGGATAATCCCCTCCCTCAGCACAAAGAGGAGAGTGTTAACATGATTAGCATAAAGAATGGAGAAGGATCCAAATTCCTCTGGTATATCGGAGAGGCAACTCAGTCCAGTACTAGTAGCCCAGACAATTGGGAGTTATCAGAAAGGCAATTCCTGATAGAACAGTAAATCAAGTCCATTAAGGAACATATTGGATAGTTAGTGGATCTGGTCATATACCAACATCAGGTAACCAGGCAGCCGATAAACCAGTCCAACCAGTCTGAAGCAAGTCCTCCTACACCAGAAATCAGTCCCATTGCTATGAGGGATCACTATCGGTTTCATGAGCATGAACCCTGGGCCGACAAGGTGGCCAAGAAAAAAAAGTTCCAGGCCAATAGAGAATTCGCTTTTCAGAGGAATATTACAAATCTGAACTAGCCGATGAAGAAAATGATAGTAGTGTGCATACAAGCCAATCATGTATGATGATAAAGCACGTACTTTGTAAACAATCTTATTTATTTATTAATAAAATATTCATTTATTAAAGGCATTTAATTATCTACATGTTGCTGTTTTTATAATATGTAAATAACCCATAGTTTTAAGCAATGCTTTTAGAATCATGATGATGATCATGCTAATGAGATCTAAATTCTTAGAAAGTTTTAAAACTAAAATAGTTCCCAATCGTGGGATTACTAAAAAGGGGATTAGCAAATCCGGATAGATTGGTACATATGTTGCTTGCTCATTGGATGAGGATGATTGATCTCATGATCATTTGTGTGGAGACACTAAAGCAAGTATGTAGGTGCTTATTGGAGAATAAGTTCACTGAACGTGATTCGCTATGGAATACCTAATGGAGATTTACTCGCCTGTCAATAGGAATTCCTAATGTGATAGTAGTACAAGTAATCCTTGGACTTGAGATCATCATAGTATCTTGTATGTAACAAATTATACTTTGACTTATTCCTTAAGACCTTTTAAGGCATATATAGGGTATGCTTGGGTATAATGAGTTACATATGGAGATAATGAATGATCAATAAAGAATCTACCACCTCTAGTAAAAGAGGAGATATGTCCCATGTGATTCGTTAAATGACAACCCGGGAATCCTTGGCCAAGGTGAAATGAAATTAGAAAGGAGTTTTTAATTTGCATTATTTGGAGTTGTGCATTTTCTAATCGAAATACATATAATTAAATAAAATAAGACTTGACAGTAAATCCATGTCTTATATTTAATTGGGACATTGTATGGTGGAAGGATTGAATTGTATGGTAACTATTAACTCACAAGTTCTTTTATGATTAATGTTGAAATCTATATTATCTGGAAAGTCGTTGATCGCTAGGGAGGCTTATCCCTATTGTAGAATAAATATTATTTATTTAAATAAATTATTAGTTTAATTTATTTATTTAAATAAGATTAAAATTGTTTTAATTGATTTATTCACAACCGGTTTAATATGGAGAACCTAAAGGGTCACACCATAAAAGGAAGAATAATTATTTAAGAAGGTAATGGCATAATCGTAATAATGCATTAAGTATAATTAATTTAATCTATGGTGATAGAATAAATTAAATAGCTTAATGTTTATTATTTAATATTTTGGAAATATTAAATATAAATTAATAAGAGGAGTCTTATTAATATTATTACAATTATTATTATTTTAATTTCTAAAGGAGTTTAGTAATTAATTTAATATTTAGTACTCTCATTTATTCCTAATAAGATTAGGAGACAAATTAATTAAATGAATTTAATTAATTATTCTCATGTGGTGGGAAGCCTAAATTAATTAAAGGAGTTTAATTAATTAAAAGAAATCCCATGTCTAATAGGATTAGAAGGGTTGACCAATGTCTATATAAGAGAAGTCTTATAATAGATATTAGATTGATGTAATTCCAATTGTTGGAGAGTACTCCTTTTCTATAGAGGATAGAAAACTAAGGTTAAGCAAAACACCCTCCTTCTTGATAATTCATCTTCCTTGGTGGATCACCTCTAGAGGCCAAACACTTGGGTGGCTAACGTTGATCAAAGAAAGGAATCTAACCCGAAAATTCAAGGAGATCACGAAGAACAAGGAGTTGAACTAGTACCTGTGGAAGCTTCGTTCTACAAGGGTATGATTCCATAACTTCTTCTTTATCGTTTTAAATTAATAATTTGCATAAAGGATGATCCGGGTAATGGTTTTGTAGAAATTTTTTAAACTCTGATATACCATGCTTCCGCTAATTTTTGCAATTTGATTGCGTCACGATTTCGTACAAACCCAACAGTGGCATCAGAGCAAAATCTTTATGCAATTATTAATTTATTTTTGATTTCATATACATATGGGTATGTATTTAAAATAATTTATTGGGCATAATTTTATTGTATAAAATTATATTTAAAAAAAAAAAGAAGACTTTTTTTTGGACGAATCACAATTTTTTTTTGGTGCTAATCTTGAATTCTGCAAAGAAAAGGTGTTGTCTCTTTCTTACTCCAAAAAGAAGGTGACCCATCAGGAAAGGACTTTTTTAATAAACCTGCAGGACTCTTTTAATAAAAGAAGGTAATTTTTTTTAAAAAAATAAAAAATAAATATGATATATTTATATATTATATTTTAAATAATTTTATAATTAAAATAAAGAGTTTATTTTAATCTTGAAATTGGATTTCATGCAATTTAAAATTGCCCATTAAATGATACTCATATATATATGGAATGTTTTAATTCATGAGATGAATATTTATTTATTGATATATATGGTGATATGTATGAAAATAAATGGGGATTGATTATGGACTATTTGACCAATGTGATTGGATTTTATTTTAGTTGAATGCTTGAATGAATGGGTTTTATTAAATGGGGTCTGCGTACCTCGTCTTCTCTAATTTTTTTTTTCTTGATGTAAAATTCTATCTCCCTCCTATGTACTTCCCCTTGACTGTTGATCAAGGTTTCTATTTAAATTAAATAGTTTAATGTAATAAGAATAGTTAGAATTATCTTGAAGAAATTGGAGACCAGGGAGCAAGGAGCGCGTGAAGACCCGTTTGTATGGAGCCCGTGTTTAAATGTAATAGTTATATTTAAATTTAAATTCTTGCACTCCTAGGTTTGACCTTTTGGTTCACTTGGTGGCTCTAGTGAACCAAACTAGAATAAAAGTCCATAATCAATCCGGGTAGAATATAATATTCTATATTGCATGCTAAATATTATATATATTATATTTTATGCAAACATGCTTCGCATGTTTAATAAAATGACGCGTATTTTATATATATATGTGCATGCGCGCTAAACAAGATGAGACAAATAATAACAAACCCCTCAAAGAAATAATATTAAGTCCGAAGCGTTCAAATGATATTTGAAATATCGAACGTCGCCTTCTAGCATGATAAATTAATAGAGTATTAAATATTTAATATGAGCTTGTTGTGCTATCCACAAGGCGAGTATTGCGTATTTAAGATGTTAATTAATCACATTTGATGCTTATCAAGAAAATTGAACGATCTAGTCTTGTTGTGCTATCCACAAGGACGAACATTTTTCTTTTTTGAATTTATGGAAGTGCTAGGCTGGACTTAACTTAAATCATTTTAGTTCGGATGTGCACACACTTGACCATTATGATTTAAGAGGCAAAATAAAAGGAGTTATATAGTGTTGTAATTGACAAGAGTTGTCTACCTATTTATTTGTATATCGCTTGTTGTGCTATCCACAAGGTTATATACATTTGAAATGGGATCCTTATTCTCACTAGCAAATCTTTAATTAGATGTTGTCGAACTATATAAGTGAGGGTAATATAGTTTGATGAAAATAGTGGGAGATACCAATTTAAAATAAAGACCTAAATTTATTTTGGTATGCAAAATTAATAAAATGAATGTTTGCTAAAATGTTATTTTTCACATGCAGAATTTTAAAAATGTCTAAATCACTAATCTCACTACGAAGCATACTTGATGCAAACAAGCTTACCGGGCCGAATTATGAGGACTGGCTAAGAAATCTGAGAATTGTTCTCACTGCTGAAAAGATTTCTTATGTCCTAAATTCAACTGTCCCTGAATCTGTTTCAGAAACAGCCTCTGAGGAAGAGATTGTCACTTTCAATAAGTGGCAAGATGATGCATCTGTGGCTCAATGCATCATGCTCGCATCCATGAATAACGAGCTTCAGCGTCAGCACGAAAAAATGGATGCTCCTGCTATGCTGCTTCACCTCAAGGAGTTGTATGGTGAACAGAGTAGGACTGCTAGATATGAGATATCTAAGGAGCTCTTCCGATCTCGGATGACCGAGGGTACTGCCATCGAGACTCATGTCCTGAAAGTGATCAATTTGATTGAACGCCTTGGACAGCTTGGGTTCGTCATGGATGGGGAGTTGAGTCAAGACTTGGTCTTGCAGTCACTCCCTGAGACCTTCTCGCAGTTTGTGGTTAATTTTCACATGAATAAGCTAGATGTCAGCTTGCCTGAGCTGCTTAACATGCTGAAAACTGCAGAAGGTCACTTCCCATCCAAGAAGAACCATATCTTGATGGTGGATTCTTCCAATAAAAGGAAGAGACCTAAGGTATCTTCTGAAAAGAAGAAATCCAAGAAGGCTAAGGGAAAGGGGAAAGAAAAGGAACAAAAGAAACCTGAACCAGCTAAAGGAATGTGCTTTCATTGCAACGAGCCGGGTCATTGGAAGAAAAACTGCAAGAAGTTTCTGGCAGACAAGAAGCTTGGAGAAGCTTCGACTTCCAATCAAGGTTTGTTCATGATTGAAATTAATTTTTCAGAAAGTCAAAATTCTACTTGGGTATTGGATACCGGCTGTGGTTCTCACATATGTAATAATGTGAAGGGACTGGTCAGAAGTAGAAAGCTGAACAATGATGAGGTGATCCTACGAGTAGGGAATGGAGCAAAGGTTGCTGCATTAGCTGTAGGAACTTATTATTTAGCAATGCCTTCGGGCAAGTCCATTTATCTTAATAATTGTTATTATGTTCCGAATATTATTAAAAACATTATTTCAATTTCTGTATTGGATATGGAAGGATTTAACGTTGTTATAAAGAACAATAGTTGTTCTATTTATAAAGACGATGTTTTATATGGTATTGGAAATTTGCAAAATGGACTTTATACACTTGACTTACAAGAAAATATATTTCAAATTGAACAAACTAAGAAAAGGAAAATAGATGATATTAATTATACCTACATGTGGCACTGTAGACTCGGTCATATCAATGAAACAAGATTATCCAAGTTGCATAAAGATGGGCTCCTCGAGCTATCCGATTATGAATCATATCCAACTTGTGAATCTTGTCTCATGGGTAAAATGACTAAATCTCCTTTTAGTGGAAGAGGAGAAAGAGTTACAGAGTTGTTGACATTGATTCACACAGACGTTTGTGGGCCTATGACAACAAGTGCACGGGGTGGGTATTCTTATTTTATTACTTTCACTGATGATCACTCAAGATTTGGATATGTGTATTTAATGAAATACAAGTCAGAATCATTTGAAAAGTTCAAAGAGTTCAGAAGTGAAGTAGAGAAACAAACGGGCAAGAGTATAAAGATACTTCGATCAGATCGAGGCGGAGAATACTTAAGCGGTGAGTTTCTCAATTGTCTCAAAGAAAATGGTATAATCTCACAATGGACTCCTCCAGGTACACCACAGTTAAATGGAGTATCTGAAAGGAGAAATCGAACACTGTTAGACATGGTTCGATCCATGATGAGTTTTACCGACCTTCCAATTTCCTTCTGGGGATATGCCCTAGAAACGGCTGCATACCTACTTAACAAGGTACCTACCAAATCCGCCCCAAAGACTCCATATGAGATGTGGAAGGGAAGGAAACCAAATCTTAAGCATGTTAAGACTTGGGGTTGTCCAGCTTATGTCAAAAAGTTTGAACATGATAAGCTACAAACTAAATCCGAAAAGTGTAGATTTGTGGGATACCCTAAAGAAACTGTAGGGTATTATTTCTATCATCCAACTGATCAAAAGGTGTTTGTTGCGAAACATGCTGCCTTCTTGGAAAAGGAGTTTATCCATGAAGGGGTCAGTGGGAGTAAGATATATCTTGAAGAAGCTCAAGAACCACAAATTACCACGGATCAAAGTCAGGTACCTGACCAAGTAGAAGAACCTACTATACCACACCATGTTCGTAAATCTGGAAGAGTACCGAAGATACCTGAGAGGTATGGATTCGTTGTAGAGGATGACGATGAGGTACGCATCATGAATGATGATGATCCATTGAATTACGAACAGGCCATGAGTAATAAAGACTCAGGGAAATGGCTTGAAGCCATGAAATCCGAAATGGACTCCATGTATGAAAATAAAGTATGGACTTTGGTTTCACCACCTGAAGGCATTAAGCCTATTGGGTGTAAATGGGTCTTTAAAAGAAAGACTGGAGCGGATGGCAAGGTGGAGACCTATAAGGCCCGACTGGTTGCAAAAGGTTTCAAACAAAGACAAGGAGTTGACTATGATGAAACCTTTTCACCAGTAGCTATGCTCAAGTCCATTCGGATTTTTCTTGCAATTGCAGCTTATAACGACTATGAGATCTGGCAGATGGACGTGAAAACAGCCTTCCTCAATGGAAAACTTGAGGAGGATGTGTATATGACACAGCCAGAGGGATTTGTTTCAAAGGTTGGAATAAATCAAGTCTGTAAGCTGCAACGATCCATTTATGGATTGAAGCAAGCTTCTCGTAGATGGAACATTCGTTTTGATGAGACAATCAAAGAGTTTGATTTTATCAAAAATGACGATGAACCATGTGTGTACAAGAAGGTTAGTGGGAGCGTAATTTCATTCCTTGTATTATATGTTGATGATATATTACTGATAGGGAATGACATTCCTATGCTACAATCAATTAAAATCTGATTATCTAAACACTTCTCCATGAAGGACTTGGGAGAAGCATCCTATATTTTGGGGATAAAGATCTATAGAGATAGATCTAAAAGGATGCTTGGTTTATCCCAAGGAACGTACATTGATGCAATGCTAAAGAGGTTTAGCATGGAAGATTCTAAAAGAGGTCTCATGCCGATGAGCCATGGAATACATCTCTCCAAGAAACAGGCCCCAAAGACACCTGAGGAGAGAGACCGTATGAGTAAGATCCCTTATGCTTCTGCAATAGGATCTATCATGTACGGTATGATATGTACTAGACCGGATGTTGCTCATGCACTTAGTGTAACGAGCAGATACCAGTCGAATCCTGGAGAAGAGCACTGGAAGGCAGTGAAAAATATCCTAAAGTACTTGAGAAGGACTAAAGATATTTTTCTTGTCTACGGTGGGTCTGAATTAAAACTCGAGGGCTTCACAGACTCAAGTTTTTAAACGGACCAAGATGACAGTAAATCTGTTTCGGGGTATGTTTTTACCTTGAACAGAGGCGCAGTGAGTTGGAAGAGTTCCAAGCAGCAAACAGTTGCTGATTCAGTGACAGAGGCAGAGTATATAGCTGCAAGTGAAGCTGCAAAGGAAGCTGTTTGGATGAAGAAGTTCATAACTGAACTTGGTGTGGTTCCTAGCATTGGAGAAGCAGTTCCCGTTTACTGTGACAACACAGGAGCAGTTGCACAGGCTAAGGAACCCAGGTCTCATCAGAAATCTAAACACGTGTTGCGGCGATTTCACTTGATCAGGGAGATCATTGAAAGAGGAGACGTCACCTTGGAGCGTGTAGACTCTCAAGATAACATTGCAGATCCAATTACTAAAGCTTTAACACAACAGCAGTTTGATTGTCACTTAGAGAAGATGGGTATGAGATACCATGGCGATTGGCTTTAGTGCAAGTGGGAGATTGATAGTAGTGTGCATACAAGCCAATCATGTATGATGATAAAGCACGTACTTTGTAAACAATCTTATTTATTTATTAATAAAATATTCATTTATTAAAGGCATTTAATTATCTACATGTTGCTGTTTTTATAATATGTAAATAACCCATAGTTTTAAGCAATGCTTTTAGAATCATGATGATGATCATGCTAATGAGATCTAAATTCTTAGAAAGTTTTAAAACTAAAATAGTTCCCAATCGTGGGATTACTAAAAAGGGGATTAGCAAATCCGGATAGATTGGTACATATGTTGCTTGCTCATTGGATGAGGATGATTGATCTCATGATCATTTGTGTGGAGACACTAAAGCAAGTATGTAGGTGCTTATTGGAGAATAAGTTCACTGAACGTGATTCGCTATGGAATACCTAATGGAGATTTACTCGCCTGTCAATAGGAATTCCTAATGTGATAGTAGTACAAGTAATCCTTGGACTTGAGATCATCATAGTATCTTGTATGTAACAAATTATACTTTGACTTATTCCTTAAGACCTTTTAAGGCATATATAGGGTATGCTTGGGTATAATGAGTTACATATGGAGATAATGAATGATCAATAAAGAATCTACCACCTCTAGTAAAAGAGGAGATATGTCCCATGTGATTCGTTAAATGACAACCCGGGAATCCTTGGCCAAGGTGAAATGAAATTAGAAAGGAGTTTTTAATTTGCATTATTTGGAGTTGTGCATTTTCTAATCGAAATACATATAATTAAATAAAATAAGACTTGACAGTAAATCCATGTCTTATATTTAATTGGGACATTGTATGGTGGAAGGATTGAATTGTATGGTAACTATTAACTCACAAGTTCTTTTATGATTAATGTTGAAATCTATATTATCTGGAAAGTCGTTGATCGCTAGGGAGGCTTATCCCTATTGTAGAATAAATATTATTTATTTAAATAAATTATTAGTTTAATTTATTTATTTAAATAAGATTAAAATTGTTTTAATTGATTTATTCACAACCGGTTTAATATGGAGAACCTAAAGGGTCACACCATAAAAGGAAGAATAATTATTTAAGAAGGTAATGGCATAATCGTAATAATGCATTAAGTATAATTAATTTAATCTATGGTGATAGAATAAATTAAATAGCTTAATGTTTATTATTTAATATTTTGGAAATATTAAATATAAATTAATAAGAGGAGTCTTATTAATATTATTACAATTATTATTATTTTAATTTCTAAAGGAGTTTAGTAATTAATTTAATATTTAGTACTCTCATTTATTCCTAATAAGATTAGGAGACAAATTAATTAAATGAATTTAATTAATTATTCCCATGTGGTGGGAAGCCTAAATTAATTAAAGGAGTTTAATTAATTAAAAGAAATCCCATGTCTAATAGGATTAGAAGGGTTGACCAATGTCTATATAAGAGAAGTCTTATAATAGATATTAGATTGATGTAATTCCAATTGTTGGAGAGTACTCCTTTTCTATAGAGGATAGAAAACTAAGGTTAAGCAAAACACCCTCCTTCTTGATAATTCATCTTCCTTGGTGGATCACCTCTAGAGGCCAAACACTTGGGTGGCTAACGTTGATCAAAGAAAGGAATCTAACCCGAAAATTCAAGGAGATCACGAAGAACAAGGAGTTGAACTAGTACCTGTGGAAGCTTCGTTCTACAAGGGTATGATTCCATAACTTCTTATTTATCGTTTTAAATTAATAATTTGCATAAAGGATGATCCGGGTAATGGTTTTGTAGAAATTTTTTAAACTCTGATATACCATGCTTCCGCTAATTTTTGCAATTTGATTGCGTCACGATTTCGTACAAACCCAACAGAAAATCCTCCAAATATTGATCAATGAGGGGATGGTTACAAATTTCTTACCCCCGGTGAACACTCGATCCAGGAAATTCAAACCTGACAGGATCTGTCAGTATCACTCCAATGTGCCTGGTCATGACACCGAGGATTGCTGGGGACTTCGTCACTTAATTCAGAATATGATTAAAAGTGGTGAGCTGATAAGAGGTAATCAAGACTACGACCTCCCTAATGGGGAAACACTCTTTATTCCCACTATATGGAATCAAGGAACAATGGCTGTTATTTCCTATGAGAAGGAGCTAGCCATCACACCCTTAATACTGACAAGGAAAGGGGTCCAAGAAGCACAGAATCCTGTGAAATTAGCTGCGCTCAAGCCTTTAATATTGCCTTTCAGACCCCAATATCCAGTGATCAGTCTGAAAAGAGTCCCATGGAACTATGGAAAGATGAGAGTTCAACCTCGAACAGTATTTCTAGCATATGCAAAGAGAATACATTGTACCTGCCTTAGCGAGTGATCAAGTCAATCATCAAAGCTAAAGAGAAAGTGGCTGAAGAGAAAATTGAAGAATTCCTCAGCAAAATGGGGCATAATGAGATCAAGGTGGTACAAAGCTTGAAGGATGCACCCAAGCAGATGTCCATCCTGGACTTGTGTTTTATCCTCGGTGGATCATTGCAACATTCTGGTGAAAGTACTGGAAGAAGCTCATCTGCCAAGGACAGTGGATGCCGAGAAATTCCATCAGGTGATAGAACACATCTTCAACAATAATGTGATATCTTTCACTGACGATGATATACCCACGGAGGGGACATGCCATCGCAAGTCACTACACATAGCAGTAATGTCATCAGGGTACGTGATTGGAGGTATGCTAATAGATAGAGGATCGTCCCTAAACATCTGTCCTTACTGTTGGGTTTGTACGAAATCGTGACGCAATCAAATTGCAAAAATTAGCGGAAGCATGGTATATCAGAGTTTAAAAAATTTCTACAAAACCATTACCCGGATCATCCTTTATGCAAATTATTAATTTAAAACGATAAATAAGAAGTTATGGAATCATACCCTTGTAGAACGAAGCTTCCACATGTACTAGTTCAACTCCTTGTTCTTCGTGATCTCCTTTAATTTTTGGGTTAGATTCTTTCCTTTGATCAACGTTAGCCACCCAAGTGTTTGGCCTCTAGAGGTGATCCACCAAGGAAGAGGAATTATCAAGAAGGAGTGTGTTTGGCTTAACCTTAGTTTTCTATCCTCTATAGAAAATGAGTACTCTCCAACAATTGGAATTGCATCATCTAATATCTATTATAAGACTTCTCTTATATAGACATTGGTCAACCCTTCTAATCCTATTAGACATGGGATTTCTTTTAATTAATTAAACTCCTTTAATTAATTTAGGCTTCCCACCACATGGGAATAATTAATTAAATTCATTTAATTAATTTGTCTCCTAATCTTATTAGGAATAAATGAGAGTACTAAATATTAAATTAATTACTAAACTCCTTTAGAAATTAAAATAATAATAATTGTAATAATATTAATAAGACTCCTCTTATTAATTTATATTTAATATTTCCAAAATATTAAATAATAAACATTAAGCTATTTAATTTATTCTATCACCATAGATTAAATTAATTATACTTAATGCATTATTACGATTATGCCATTACCTTCTTAAATAATTATTCTTCCTTTTATGGTGTGACCCTTTAGGTTCTCCATATTAAACCGGTTGTGAATAAATCAATTAAAACAATTTTAATCTTATTTAAATAAATAAATTAAACTAATAATTTATTTAAATAAATAATATTTATTCTACAATAGGGATAAGCCTCCCTAGCGATCAACGACTTTCCAGATAATATAGATTTCAACATTAATCATAAAAGAACTTGTGAGTTAATAGTTACCATACAATTCAATCCTTCCACCATACAATGTCCCAATTAAATATAAGACATGGATTTACTGTCAAGTCTTATTTTATTTAATTATATGTATTTCGATTAGAAAATGCACAACTCCAAATAATGCAAATTAAAAACTCCTTTCTAATTTCATTTCACCTTGGCCAAGGATTCCTGGGTTGTCATTTAACGAATCACATGGGACATATCTCCTCTTTTACTAGAGGTGGTAGATTCTTTATTGATCATTCATTATCTCCATATGTAACTCATTATACCCAAGCATACCCTATATATGCCTTAAAAGGTCTTAAGGAATAAGTCAAAGTATAATTTGTTACATACAAGATACTATGATGATCTCAAGTTCAAGGATCACTTGTACTACTATCACATTAGGAATTCCTATTGACATGCGAGTAAAACTCCATTAGGTATTCCATAGCGAATCACGTTCAGTGAACTTATTCTTCAATAAGCACCTACATACTTGCTTTAGTGTCTCCACACAAATGATCATGAGATCAATCATCCTCATCCAATGAGCAAGCAACATATGTACCAATCTATCCGGATTTACTAATCCCCTTTTTAGTAATCCCACGATTGGGAACTATTTAAGTTTTAAAACTTTCTAAGAATTTAGATCTCATTAGCATGATCATCATCATGATTCTAAAAGCATTGCTTAAAACTATGGGTTATTTACATATTATAAAAACAGCAACATGTAGATAATTAAATGCCTGTAATAAATGAATATTTCATTAATAAATAAATAAGATTGTTTATAAAGTACGTGCTTTATCATCATACATGATTGGCTTGTATGCACACTACTATCAATCTCCCACTTGCACTAAAGCCAATCGCCATGGTATCTCATACCCATCTTCTCTAAGTGACGATCAAACTGCTGTTGTGTTAAAGCTTTAGTAAATGGATCTGCAATGTTGTCTTGAGAGTCTACACGCTCCAAGGTGACGTCTCCTCTTTCAATGATCTCCCTGATCAAATGAAATCGCCGCAACACGTGTTTAGATTTCTGATGAGACCTCGGTTCCTTAGCCTGTGCAACTGCTCCTGTGTTGTCACAGTAAATGGGAACTGCTTCTCCAATGCTAGGAACCACACCAAGTTCAGTTATGAACTTCTTCATCCAAACAGCTTCCTTTGCAGCTTCACTTGCAGCTATATACTCTGCCTCTGTCACTGAATCAGCAACTGTTTGCTGCTTGGAACTCTTCCAACTCACTGTGCCTCCGTTCAAGGTAAAAACATACCCCGAAACAGATTTACTGTCATCTTGGTCCGTTTGAAAACTTGAGTCTGTGAAGCCCTCGAGTTTTAATTCAGACCCACCGTAGACAAGAAAAATATCCTTAGTCCTTCTCAAGTATTTTAGGATATTCTTCACTGCCTTCTAGTGCTCTTCTCCTGGATTCGACTGGTATCTGCTCATTACACTAAGTGAATGAGCAACATCCGGTCTAGTACATATCATACCGTACATGATAGATCCTATTGTAGAAGCATAAGGGATCTTACTCATACGGTCTCTCTCCTCAGGTGTCTTTGGGGCCTGTTTCTTGGAGAGATGTATTCCATGGCTCATCGGCATGAGACCTCTTTTGGAATCTTCCATGCTAAATCTCTTTAGCATTGCATCAATGTACGTTCCTTGGGATAAACCAAGCATCCTTTTAGATCTATCTCTATAGATCTTTATCCCCAAAATATAGGATGCTTCTCCCAAGTCCTTCATAGAGAAGTGTTTAGATAACCAGATTTTAATTGATTGTAGCATAGGAATGTCATTCCCTATCAATAATATATCATCAACATATAATACAAGGAATGAAACTGCGCTCCCACTAACCTTCTTGTACACACATGGTTCATCGTCATTTTTGATAAAATCAAACTCTTTGATTGTCTCATCAAAATGAATGTTCCATCTACGAGAAGCTTGCTTCAATCCATAAATAGATCGTTGCAGCTTACAGACTTGATTTATTCCAACCTTTGAAACAAATCCCTCTGGCTGTGTCATATACACATCCTCCTCAAGTTTCCCATTGAGGAAGGCCGTTTTCACGTCCATCTGCCAGATCTCATAGTCGTTATAAGCTGCAATCGCAAGCAAAATCCGAATGGACTTGAGCATAGCTACTGGTGAAAAGGTTTCATCATAATCAACTCCTTGTCTTTGTTTAAAACCTTTTGCAACCAGTCGGGCCTTATAGGTCTCTACCTTGCCGTCCGCTCCAGTCTTTCTTTTAAAGACCCATTTACACCCAATAGGCTTAATGCCTTCAGGTGGTGAAACCAAAGTCCATACTTTGTTTTCATACATGGAGTCCATTTCGGATTTCATGGCTTCAAGCCATTTCCTTGAGTCTTTATTACTCATGGCATGTTCGTAATTCAATGGATCATCATCATTCATGATGTGTACCTCATCGTCATCCTCTATAACGAATCCATACCTCTCAGGTATCTTCGGTACTCTCCAAGATTTACGAACAGGGTGTGGTATAGTAGGTTCTTCTACTTGGTCAGGTACCTGACTTTGATCCGTGGTAATTTGTGGTTCTTGAACTTCTTCAAGATATATCTTACTCCCACTGACCCCTTCATGGATAAACTCCTTTTCCAAGAAGGCAGCATGTTTCGCAACAAACTCCTTTTGATCAGTTAGATGATAGAAATAATACCCTACAGTTTCTTTAGGGTATCCCACAAATCTACACTTTTCGGATTTAGTCTGTAGCTTATCATGTTCAAACTTTTTGACATAAGCTGGACAACCCCAAGTCTTAACATGCTTAAGATTTGGTTTCCTCCCCTTCCACATCTCATATGGAGTCTTTGGGGCGGATTTGGTAGGTACCTTGTTAAGTAGGTATGCAGCCGTTTCTAGGGCATATCCCCAGAAGGAAATTGGAAGGTCGGTAAAACTCATCATGGATCGAACCATGTCTAACAGTGTTCGATTTCTCCTTTCAGATACTCCATTTAACTGTGGTGTACTTGGAGGAGTCCATTGTGAGATTATACCATTTTCTTTGAGACAATTGAGAAACTCATCGCTTAAGTATTCTCCGCCTCGATCTGATCGAAGTATCTTTATACTCTTGCCCGTTTGTTTCTCTACTTCACTTCTGAACTCTTTGAACTTTTCAAATGATTCTGACTTGTATTTCATTAAATACACATATCCAAATCTTGAGTGATCATCAGTGAAAGTAATAAAATAAGAATACCCACCCCGTGCACTTGTTGTCATAGGCCCACAAACGTCTGTGTGAATCAATGTCAACAACTCTGTAATTCTTTCTCCTCTTCCACTAAAAGGAGATTTAGTCATTTTACCCATGAGACAAGATTCACAAGTTGGATATGATTCATAATCGGATAGCTCGAGGAGCCCATCTTTATGCAACTTGGATAATCTTGTTTCATTGATATGACCGAGTCTACAGTGCCACATGTAGGTATAATTAATATCATCTCTTTTCCTTTTCTTAGTTTGTTCAATTTGAAATATATTTTCTTGTAAGTCAAGTGTATAAAGTCCATTTCGCAAATTTCCAATACCATATAAAACATCGTCTTTATAAATAGAACAACTATTGTTCTTTATAACAACGTTAAATCCTTCCATATCCAATACAGAAATTGAAATAATGTTTTTAATAATATTCGGAACATAATAACAATTATTAAGATAAATGGACTTGCCCGAAGGCATTGCTAAATAATAAGTTCCTACAGCTAATGCAGCAACCTTTGCTCCATTCCCCACTCGTAGGATCACCTCATCATTGTTCAGCTTTCTACTTCTGACCAGTCCCTGCACAGTATTACATATGTGAGAACCACAGCCGGTATCCAATACCCAAGTAGAATTATGACTTTCAGAAAAATTAATTTCAATCATAAACAAACCTTGATTGGAAGTCGAAGCTTCTCCAAGCTTCTTCTCTGCTAGATACTTCTTGCAGTTCCTTTTCCAATGTCCCGGCTTGTTGCAATGAAAGCACATTCCTTTAGCTGGTTCAGGTTTCTTTTGTTCCTTTTCTTTCCCCTTTCCCTTAGCCTTCTTGGATTTCTTCTTTTCAGAAGATACCTTAGGTCTCTTCCTTTTATTGGAAGAATCCACCATCAAGATATGGTTCTTCTTGGATGGGAAGTGACCTTCTGCAGTTTTCAGCATGTTAAGCAGCTCAGGCAAGCTGACATCTAGCTTATTCATGTGAAAATTAACCACAAACTGCGAGAAGGTCTCAGGGAGTGACTGCAAGACCAAGTCTTGACTCAACTCCCCATCCATGACGAACCCAAGCTGTCCAAGGCGTTCAATCAAATTGATCACTTTCAGGACATGAGTCTCGACGGCAGTACCCTCGGTCATCCGAGATCGGAAGAGCTCCTTAGATATCTCATATCTAGCAGTCCTACTCTGTTCACCATACAACTCCTTGAGGTGAAGCAGCATAGCAGGAGCATCCATTTTTTCGTGCTGACGCTGAAGCTCGTTATTCATGGATGCGAGCATGATGCATTGAGCCACAGATGCATCATCTTGCCACTTATTGAAAGTGACAATCTCTTCCTCAGAGGCTGTTTCTGAAACAGATTCAGGGACAGTTGAATTTAGGACATAAGAAATCTTTTCAGCAGTGAGAACAATTCTCAGATTTCTTAGCCAGTCCTCATAATTCGGCCCGGTAAGCTTGTTTGCATCAAGTATGCTTCGTAGTGAGATTAGTGATTTAGACATTTTTAAAATTCTGCATGTGAAAAATAACATTTTAGCAAACATTCATTTTATTAATTTTGCATACCAAAATAAATTTAGGTCTTTATTTTAAATTGGTATCTCCCACTATTTTCATCAAACTATATTACCCTCACTTATATAGTTCGGCAACATCTAATTAAATATTTGCTAGTGAGAATAAGGATCCCATTTCAAATGTATATAACCTTGTGGATAGCACAACAAGCGATATACAAATAAATAGGTAGACAACTCTTGTCAATTACAACACTATATAACTCCTTTTATTTTGCCTCTTAAATCATAATGGTCAAGTGTGTGCACATCCGAACTAAAATGATTTAAGTTAAGTCCAGCCTAGCACTTCCATAAATTCAAAAAAGAAAAATGTTCGTCCTTGTGGATAGCACAACAAGACTAGATCGTTCAATTTTCTTGATAAGCATCAAATGTGATTAATTAACATCTTAAATACGCAATACTCGCCTTGTGGATAGCACAACAAGCTCATATTAAATATTTAATACTCTATTAATTTATCATGCTAGAAGGCGACGTTCGATATTCCAAATATCATTTGAACGCTTCGGACTTAATATTATTTCTTTGAGGGGTTTGTTATTATTTGTCTCATCTTGTTTAGCGCGCATGCACATATATATATAAAATACGCGTCATTTTATTAAACATGCGAAGCATGTTTGCATAAAATATAATATATATAATATTTAGCATGCAATATAGAATATTATATTCTACCCGGATTGATTATGGACTTTTATTCTAGTTTGGTTCACTAGAGCCACCAAGTGAACCAAAAGGTCAAACCTAGGAGTGCAAGAATTTAAATTTAAATATAACTATTACATTTAAACTCGGGCTCCATACAAACGGGTCTTCACGCGCTCCTTGCTCCTTGGTCTCCAATTTTTAAAGATAATTCTAACTATTTTTATTACATTAAACTATTTAATTTAAATAGAAACCTTGATCAACAGTCAAGGGGAAGTACATAGGAGGGAGATAGAATTTTACATCAAGAAAAAAAATTAGAGAAGACGAGGTACGCAGACCCCATTTAATAAAACCCATTCATTCAAGCATTCAACTAAAATAAAATCCAATCACATTGGTCAAATAGTCCATAATCAATCCCCATTTATTTTCATACATATCACCATATATCAATAAATAAATATTCATCTCATGAATTAAAACATTCCATATATATATGAGTATCATTTAATGGGCAATTTTAAATTGCATGAAATCCAATTTCAAGATTAAAATAAACTCTTTATTTTAATTATAAAATTATTTAGAATATAATATATAAATATATCATATTTATTTTTTAAAAAGAAGTCACCTTCTTTTATTAAAAGAGTCCTGCAGGTTTATTAAAAAAGTCCTTTCCTGATGGGTCACCTTCTTTTTGGAGTAAGAAAGAGACAACACCTTTTCTTTGCAGAATTCAAGATTAGCACCAAAAAAAAAATTGTGATTCGTCCCAAAAAAAGTCTTCTTTTTTTTTTCTTTCAGTATCACTCCAATGTGCCTGGTCATGACACCGAGGATTGCTGGGGACTTCGTCACTTAATTCAGAATATGATTAAAAGTGGTGAGCTGATAAGAGGTAATCAAGACTACGACCTCCCTAATGGGGAAACACTCTTTATTCCCACTATATGGAATCAAGGAACAATGGCTGTTATTTCCTATGAGAAGGAGCTAGCCATCACACCCTTAATACTGACAAGGAAAGGGGTCCAAGAAGCACAGAATCCTGTGAAATTAGCTGCGCTCAAGCCTTTAATATTGCCTTTCAGACCCCAATATCCAGTGATCAGTCTGAAAAGAGTCCCATGGAACTATGGAAAGATGAGAGTTCAACCTCGAACAGTATTTCTAGCATATGCAAAGAGAATACATTGTACCTGCCTTAGCGAGTGATCAAGTCAATCATCAAAGCTAAAGAGAAAGTGGCTGAAGAGAAAATTGAAGAATTCCTCAGCAAAATGGGGCATAATGAGATCAAGGTGGTACAAAGCTTGAAGGATGCACCCAAGCAGATGTCCATCCTGGACTTGTGTTTTATCCTCGGTGGATCATTGCAACATTCTGGTGAAAGTACTGGAAGAAGCTCATCTGCCAAGGACAGTGGATGCCGAGAAATTCCATCAGGTGATAGAACACATCTTCAACAATAATGTGATATCTTTCACTGACGATGATATACCCACGGAGGGGACATGCCATCGCAAGTCACTACACATAGCAGTAATGTCATCAGGGTACGTGATTGGAGGTATGCTAATAGATAGAGGATCGTCCCTAAACATCTGTCCTTACTGTTGGGTTTGTACGAAATCGTGACGCAATCAAATTGCAAAAATTAGCGGAAGCATGGTATATCAGAGTTTAAAAAATTTTTACAAAACCATTACCCGGATCATCCTTTATGCAAATTATTAATTTAAAACGATAAATAAGAAGTTATGGAATCATACCCTTGTAGAACGAAGCTTCCACAGGTACTAGTTCAACTCCTTGTTCTTCGTGATCTCCTTTAATTTCCGGGTTAGATTCTTTCCTTTGATCAACGTTAGCCACCCAAGTGTTTGGCCTCTAGAGGTGATCCACCAAGGAAGATGAATTATCAAGAAGGAGGGTGTTTGGCTTAACCTTAGTTTTCTATCCTCTATAGAAAATGAGTACTCTCCAACAATTGGAATTGCATCATCTAATATCTATTATAAGACTTCTCTTATATAGACATTGGTCAACCCTTCTAATCCTATTAGACATGGGATTTCTTTTAATTAATTAAACTCCTTTAATTAATTTAGGCTTCCCACCACATGGGAATAATTAATTAAATTCATTTAATTAATTTGTCTCCTAATCTTATTAGGAATAAATGAGAGTACTAAATATTAAATTAATTACTAAACTCCTTTAGAAATTAAAATAATAATAATTGTAATAATATTAATAAGACTCCTCTTATTAATTTATATTTAATATTTCCAAAATATTAAATAATAAACATTAAGCTATTTAATTTATTCTATCACCATAGATTAAATTAATTATACTTAATGCATTATTACGATTATGCCATTACCTTCTTAAATAATTATTCTTCCTTTTATGGTGTGACCCTTTAGGTTCTCCATATTAAACCGGTTGTGAATAAATCAATTAAAATAATTTTAATCTTATTTAAATAAATAAATTAAACTAATAATTTATTTAAATAAATAATATTTATTCTACAATAGGGATAAGCCTCCCTAGCGATCAACGACTTTCCAGATAATATAGATTTCAACATTAATCATAAAAGAACCTGTGAGTTAATAGTTACCATACAATTCAATCCTTCCACCATACAATGTCCCAATTAAATATAAGACATGGATTTACTGTCAAGTCTTATTTTATTTAATTATATGTATTTCGATTAGAAAATGCACAACTCCAAATAATGCAAATTAAAAACTCCTTTCTAATTTTATTTCACCTTGGCCAAGGATTCCCGGGTTGTCATTTAACGAATCACATGGGACATATCTCCTCTTTTACTAGAGGTGGTAGATTCTTTATTGATCATTCATTATCTCCATATGTAACTCATTATACCCAAGCATACCCTATATATGCCTTAAAAGGTCTTAAGGAATAAGTCAAAGTATAATTTGTTACATACAAGATACTATGATGATCTCAAGTCCAAGGATCACTTGTACTACTATCACATTAGGAATTCCTATTGACATGCGAGTAAAACTCCATTAGGTATTCCATAGCGAATCACGTTCAGTGAACTTATTCTTCAATAAGCACCTACATACTTGCTTTAGTGTCTCCACACAAATGATCATGAGATCAATCATCCTCATCCAATGAGCAAGCAACATATGTACCAATCTATCCGGATTTACTAATCCCCTTTTTAGTAATCCCACGATTGGGAACTATTTAAGTTTTAAAACTTTCTAAGAATTTAGATCTCATTAGCATGATCATCATCATGATTCTAAAAGCATTGCTTAAAACTATGGGTTATTTACATATTATAAAAGCAGCAACATGTAGATAATTAAATGCCTGTAATAAATGAATATTTCATTAATAAATAAATAAGATTGTTTACAAAGTACGTGCTTTATCATCATACATGATTGTCTTGTATGCACACTACTATCACTTACGACACCTTAGAAAGGATGAAGATTAACACAAAGCGGATCAGAACCAGTCATGTGGTTATCCGGGCTTTCGATGGGTCTCGCCGAGAAGCTGTGGGGGAGATTGAGCTTCCACTGGAGATTGGTCCCCACACTTTCTATGTATCCTTCTAGGTACTCAACATTACCACCGGATACAACTTGTTGCTGGGAAGGCCGTAGATCCATATGGCAGGAGCAGTTCCATCCACCCTCCATCAACAGCTTAAGTACATTATCAATGGCAACCTAATCACGGTGAATGTCAAACCAGAATATCCTGTTCGCATACAGGGAGGCATGCTGATGATCAGTCTGGATGAGGGAATTGAACCTACCAATTTTCAAGCATTGGAGGTGAGCAATACTCAGTACTTACTAGTTGGGGCACTAGCTTTGAAACAAAAGGTCTCTCCCGAAGTGATGACAGTGGGCTAGGATATGGTATCTTTAGGTTTTCGCCCTGGAGAAGGGTTAGGAATCAGTAAGGTATCAAAAGTTCGGTGCAGATTTCGAGCCAGTCAGGGAAGGCCGAATTGGGTTACACATCCGGGTCAAACCACTGGAACCCACACAAGCATCCAAAGGTTTCTTCTTCCACTATACTATTGCCAAACCTCACTGATGCCAGATTTGTGAAGCCAATGAGGAAGATTCTTGATGTTGTGTGAGCCATGTTGTTTCCTCCAATCATACTGGTAAGTGAGAGAAAAGCCTCAAAGCCTGAGGGGGATAGCAAAAAGGGAAAAAAAAGTTCTTGTATAAAGGACGAGACCTATTTGCTAACATGCATGCTATCATACACTACGAGGGTATGAAAGATGGTATCCTAGACAGTGACGAAGAGGATCAGATCCAAATTCCTTGCATCAAGAAAGGAAAAGGAGGCAGTTCAAAGAAGAATCCTGGCTCTGATCTGAAGGATGTCTTAGTCGTCATCAAGGAAGAGACAGACAACCACAAATCTTGTATCCTCTCTATTCATGAGGATTTGACTCTAGATAACTGGAACAACGTCCCTTACCTCATTTAAAAAGGGTAAAAGGAGAGAGTCCGTCTGCCCTGTAACATGGTTTCATTTACTGTTTATTTTGGTTGCACAGTTATAGCAGTAACGTTTGTCATGCTTTGCTAAATACTTTGTATGTTTAAACAGTTTCATATATTAAAGCGAAAGCATTTTTTTCCAGGACTCCGGAATTGGATTGTTTGTCCCTGCTGATGAGATGCCAACCTGTCACAGTGACTACAACTTTGATGTAGAACTAAACTTTGACTTGATAGAAGTTGATCAAGAAGTGGTAGATGACTTTGAGGTGCCCTAGGAGATCAAAGAATGGGTCGAAGACAAACCCAAACCAAACCTCGATCAAACCACCACTGTCAATATCGAAACCTCAAAAAACCTCAAACAAATCCAGATAGGCTTATACCTCACCAAAGATCAAAAAGCCGACCGGATTGAAATCCTAACTCAGTTCCAAGATGTATTTTCATGGTCGCATGAAGATATGATCGGCTTGTCTACTGATATTGTCATCCATCGACTCCCCATCAAGGAGGGATTCAAGCCAGTCAAGCAAAAGCTCAGGCGATTGAAACCTGAATGGAGTCTGAAAGTCAAAGAAGAGGTTGTCAAACAATTCAAAGCCAACATCATTATGGTATCAACATACTTGGAGTGGTTGTCAAACATAGTCCCCGTGCCTAAGCCCGGAGGGAAGGTACGAGTATGTGTGGATTACTGAGATTTGAACAAAGCTTGTCTCAAGGACAATTTCCCGGTACCTTTCATCCACATCTTGATAGATAATACGGCGCAGTACGGCATATATTCTTTTGTGAATTGCTTTACTGGTTACCATCAAATCATGGTCGCTAAAGAGGACAGGGAGAAAATAGCATTCATCACTCCCTGGGGAACCTTCTATTACAGGCGATTGTCCTTCGATCTCATCAATGTTGGTGCCACATATTAGCGAGCCATGACGGCCCTGTTCCATTACATGATGTATAAGGAGATAGAGGTTTATGTGGAAGACATCATCGTCAAATCCCGGAAGGAGGACGATCACATCAACCATCTCAGGAAGCTATTCAACAGGTTGCGTAAGTACAACCTCAAGCTGAATCCAGCCAAATGTTCTTTTGGCGTCAAATCGGGCAAATTGTTGGGATTCCTAGTGAGCAATAGAGGCATTGAGTTTGATCATGCCAAGATTAAAGCCATCACAGAGATGACAGTACCCCGAATAGAGAAGGAGGTATGCGGGTTCTTAGGAAGAATTAATTTCATAAGCCGGTTCATTTCCCAGCTCACAGCAACTTGTAAACCCATCTTCAAGCTACTAAGGAAGAATTCCTCCACGAAATGGAATGCGGATTGCCAAAAATCCTTCTTTGCCATCAAGAAGCAGCTGATCGAAGCGCCTATCTTGGTACCCCCGAGGGATGAAGTTCCCCTGTTTATGTACCTGTCAGTCAATGCTAACGTAATGGGCTGTATGCTGGGACAGAAAGATGATAGTAGCAAGGAGAGAGCCGTCTACTACATCAGCAAAAGATTTAGTAGCGGAGAACAGAAGTACACGCTGATTGAAAAGACATGTTGTGCGTTAGCATGGGCCGCCATGAGGTTACAACACTATCTGCATGGGCACACGACCTATCTCATATCCCGCATGGATCCACTGAAGTACGTATTCAATAAACCAATGTTGAATTGTCAATTGTCCAAATGACAGTTGATACTCCAACAGTTCGACATTGTCTATGTGACTCAGAAGTCCATTAAAGGTCAAGGTATCGCAGATCAACTAGTCGAGGCACCATCAAAAGGGTTTGAACCCTTAGAGACTTATTTCTCGAATGATGGGATCATAACAATTCAACAAATCTGTCAAGAGAATATAGTCCAGCCTTGGAAAATATATTCCCATGGAGCGGTGAACATGGAAGGTGCTGGAGTTGGGGCAGCTCTCATCTCTGGTACAGGAGAGCAGTATCCTGTGGCTACCAAATTATAGTTTGTCAACACCAACAACACGGCTGAGTATGAGGGCTGCATAATAGGGTTGAAACTAGCCCATTCCATGGGTATCAGGCATCTATTAGTCTTTAGATATTTTGAGTTAGTCATTAGACAAACCACCGAGGCATATTATACCAAAGAATTGCATTTGCTGCCCTATCACCGGCAGGTCATCAACATATCCATTAATTTTGAAGAGATAACCTTCATCCATATCCCTCGAGGTCGGAACGACTTTGCGAATGCATTAGCGACATTGGCTTCCCTGATCAACGTATCTAGTAGGAGGGGAATTCCCGACATCAAATTCATAAACCAAAAAGCCCCGACATACGAGAATTACATTGGAGAAGTATCAGATGAAATACCTCCTATCAAGCAGCTTTGGTATCAAGACATCAAGGAATACCTGCGAGATGGATCTACACCCGTTGGGGCAAGCCAAGCCGGACGAAAGTGGATTCACAAAATGGCTATGAAATTCTATCTAAGCGGAGACGCACTCTATAAAAGGGATGCTAGAATAGGCCTTTTAAGATACCTCATTAAAGAGAAAGCCTATAGATTAATGGATGAAGTCCACGGTGGAGTCTGCGGTCCACACATGAGCGGTCATTTGCTGGCCAAGAAAATATTGGCAACAAAGCATTACTGGATTTCTCTCAAAGCTGACTGTGATGATCACGTCAGGAGATGCTACTAATGCCAAGTCCATGGAAATGCTATTCACGCTCTTCCAAATGAGATGCATAATATGAGTTCACCGTGGCCTTTCTCCATGTGGGGAATGGATGTGATTGGTCCAGTAGAACCCAAAGCCAGTAACGAACATTGATTCATCTTCACCGCAATTGATTATTTCACTAAATGGGTTAAAGCTGCCTCTTTTCCAAAAGTCACCAAGGAGGTAATCATTGGTTTCATCCAAAATAATGTCATCTGTCAATTTGGACATCCGGAGGTGATCGTATCAGACAATGCCAATAACTTAAACAATCAGATGATGAGAGATTTATGCAGCAAGTTTCATATCAAGCATCTCAATTCCGTCATCTATCGGCCCAAGATGAATGGTGCTATTGAAGCGGCCAATAAGAACATCAGGAAGATCATGCAAAAAATGTCCGCCAATCACAAAGGATGGCCTGACTTGTTGCCTCTAACTCTATTAGAATACAGAACGTCAATGCGTATCTCTACTGGGGCTACCCCCTACTCATTGGTCTATGGCATGGAAGCAGTCATTCCCATAGAAGTAGAGATAGAGTCCTTGCGAGTGTTAATAGACGCTCAGATGGAAGAAAATCAGTAGTTACAAGAACGATACCACTAGCTGTCCTTGATAGATGAAAAGAGGGCTACAACTATTTTCCATGGGCAGTTTTATCAGCAAAGGATCGCTAGATCATAGAACAAGAAAGTCTAAATTCGGCAATTCAAAGAAAACAACCTAGTGCTGAAGAAGGTTCTGGCCAAGCAAGATGAAGCCAAAGGAAAGTTCGCCCCAAATTGGGAAGGCCCTTTCATTGTCAAAGAGGTGTTGACATGAGGAGCTATCAGATTACAAGAAATGGACGGGAGCGAATTTCCCCAGCTTATCAACTCAGACACCGTGAAAAGGTTCTATGTCTAAAGCACCTGTCAGACATCATCATGGCCCTGCGAATCAATCAAATCATTTTTGATTTTCACTAGAAGATCAAACTACGAATGACCTGATCTCCCTCAGCCCGGGAGTACGTAGGCAGCCGTTCTTGGTGCAGTCAAACCAAACAAAGACTCAAAAACTCATCAAACCAAACTCAAAAGAGACACTTCTCAAACCTCTCACATAAAACTTGAACTACGAATGACCTGATCTCCCTCCACCCGGGAGTACGAAGGCAGCTAGTCATGGTGTGGTTTGACCATCAAAGAAAAACAAAAGACTAATAAAAACCAGTCCCAAGACACCGAAACCCTATAAAACCCAAATACTATTAAGTCTCCCTGATCAACAAACCCATCTAAGATATTCTCCGACATCTCACTGTCAATCCATCAAGGAAAAGCTCATAATACATCAATAACAGCAAGTCATGAAAGAAATGGTAATCACTCAGCAATGACAGTACATATCCAATAGGGAAGTGAATTAAAATATATTTCTCTGATATATAATACTATTTGATATATACATAGTGCCTTGTACATAATAAAAATAGCTGATCTAATATATACAGGGAAAATAAAGCTAGTCTATGGACCCATGGACAAGCGGGATAGCAGTGCCAATATGGCATCTCTCTCTGAAGATGGGGGACACAACCATCTGCATAGTAGCTCTATGACCATCTATGTAAGCACTCATGTCTGCTACCAAGCCATGTGTATATGATCGGAGGGAAGTACTATCAACAATATGAATATCCCGGGTAGCTATGGCCTCGTCCCTCTCGGCAAAGGCAGCATCCCTGGCAATCAGAGTCTCCGCAATCTCAGTGAAAGTCGTATCTCGAGAAGATCGAGTCTTGTCTCTCTCAATCAATGCAGCATCCCTAGTAGCTCGTGCCTCATCTCTGGTGGCGAAAGCTATATCTCTGCTAGATAGAGCTGTCAACATCAACGCCCTAGCCTGATCTATCTCAAAAGTCATCAGAGCTAGTGAATCAGCAATAGCTAGATCTGTACCTGCGGGAAAGCTCGGAGGGTCACTAACTAAAGCCGTTGTCAAGCCTGTGAACAACTCATCCTCGGTAAAAGAATCAGGATTCTCCACAGGCTCATCCTGATCTGAATCTATGATCGAAGCGGACTGGATAATTACAGCTGCTGCTATATTGGCCTCCAACCACGCTGAATACTCCGAAGAGCGATCCAGATGGCTAGTAGAGAAATCAGCCCTCTCCCTATGAGTCCAACACTCATAAATCTTGATCAGGTCGGCTGATGATAAAGATGAAGCTGATATCCGCTGATCAATAGCCCCCTCAAACTGGTGAAGGCTCTGGAACTGATTAAACTGACCAATAACTGCCAATGGATGGTAAGTGGTCACCCCTCTCAATCCTGCTAATGGCAGATAGTCCATTCTAACTGCATGGGTGATGAAGCGGTAAGTGGAGACAAGCCCTGAGTATGGCAAAATCAAAAAGAGATGCTCAATATCTGACAAAGAGGTCAACCATGTCGCTACATCCGAACATTCTGCCAGCTGGAAGAAGTAGGACATGGCTATCTCACAGGTAAAGTAGTACCCATGGTGTCTAAATATGCCAATCAGATGCAAATGTGTCATGAGCCATACATACTGCAGGACAGAGCTACCTCTAACAAACCCCTCTGGATGGGTGCTGCAAAAGGTAGCCGACCTCAAGGTCTTGGCCAGTATCATCGGTAGAATAGTACTACCCTGTCTAAGGGCACGGACCACGACCATCAAACCAATATCCAAATGGTCCAAATACAGTGGCATGTATACGTAGGCCGTAACGCACATCAACAAGAAGTCTACCCGGGCCAAATGCCACTCATCGGCAGAAATGATAAAATCCCCAAAGTGTCGATCATAGTTATCTAGCTTACCGAAGTGATAGATCAGAAAGTCAATAGAGATCACATGTCCTGAAATGACCTCATCAGTGACTACTCTATGTCTCAGACCCGATGTATGCATGAATGGTCTACTCATGTCGCTGATAGCTGTACGAGAGCAAGGCAAGTCCAGTGCTAATCCTATAAGCCGCTCATACTCCTCTAGGGTCGGGGTGAACTCATGCAGTCCAAAGTGAAAAACCTGCCGCTCAGGTATCCAGCAGGATAGAATGTCGTCTACAAATTCGTATGGAACCTGGAAATCTAGAAGGGCCAAGAAATGCCCCAACATCTGATCTACTATCCCTCTAGTTGTATGGGACAGACTATCGTACCAAGCCCTCAATGAGGATGCTATCGAAGATGGTGGTGAGTGCTCAATGCGGCTGATCATAGATGATGACATCTGTATCACCGTATCACAAGATCATCCAAGGGTAAAATCTGAACTCACCTGTCTAAGTGCATATCCATGACATAATATATGCATAATGACAATGATAAACATGATGCAATAGATAGGAAATATCATGTATATCTAAAATAAACTATCTACTGCAAGCATCATCTCTGTCTGCTCATACAATCCAAAATAAAAAGTACAGGGAGATGGGGCACAGCCGTCCAACTACTAATAGAGGCCTATCAAAAGATATAGCAAGAAATGGGGCACAGCCGCCCAATAGCTAAACAAAGACCTATTAAAAGATATAGCAAGAAAAGCTATCAGAAGAGATCAAGAATATCTGCATCCAGGTTATTAACCTTCTCCAGCTCCTCTTGAGTCACAAAGTCTATGCCAGTGGGAATGTCCGTTCTATATAAGGGAGGATCAACACCTGCAAAGCTGCTAGAAAATGGACCTGATGAGGGGTCTGCTCCAGAGCTGGAAGGAGCAAAAGAATATGCCTCAGAAGGCTCTCGGCCAAGGTGTCGGATGAACAAATGTACGCTCTCTCACTGCTGGGTCAATCTTATGATCTGATCTAGGTGAGTCGGATCTCGGAGGCAAGCTATCCAGTCTGTCATCATCACAGACCCCGACACCATATCTTCCATAAACTGGGTAGAACGAGTCTAAGCCCCAATGGTACAAGGACTCCACTAGCTGTGAAATGCCTCCTGGCTGTAAGGACCCTCAGACAGGGTGAAGCCATCTACGCCCACCATAGGAATATCTGTGAGTGGCTGAGCTAATGGCCAATGATGTCAAGCAGGAGGAACAATGGGAATACGGATCTCTCTTGTGGTGCTCCTAATAGAACGCACTCCTAAATAGAGCTCCCAACCTCCCCTCGTCAAAAATTAGGACTCTGTGGGTGGATAATGCAAACTCCCGACCAGTGGGAAAGATGTCCTCAAACCCGGCGGTTAAAAAGTTTGAGGTATATGGGACCCACAAAATTGATCTGGCCATCAATGGCTCGAGCTGCAGGCGGGAGTGGGTGAATCCCTCAGCTACAGGGACCTCTGTCAATGTGGAGTGATGCCAGCGCCGTCCCCGAGGATAAGTCTCTAAGCCCAGAGTAGTGGCAGGACGTAGGCAATGAAGACTCTCATATGCCCAAAACTGGCCATGTAAATATCAAAAGTCCTCAGTGATCAAGACTGACAAATATAAATGAAGCAATCAAAAAGGTACAAGAGAGATGTACTCACCAGTAGGAATGGGTAAAAGCCTAACCAAGCTTCCGTCACACCCTTCGAGCTCATGCGCATCCCTCGGAGAAAATAGGCAAACGTATAGGTTCCCCAATCAAAATCACTGAGGCGCTCCACGTATCTAGTTGCGCTGACAAGGGAAAAGGACACCGTTGAAGAGTTGTCTGCAAGGAAATAACCCCTGATGATCACTAAAAATAGACACCGTAGGATGCGATCTCTAACCCTCTGATCATCAGGCAGAGGCTCAGTCAAAGCCCCACTCTGGGCATCTATGCTCAAGGGACCAGAACGAACCATTCGACTCTTGATAGCCGTCACAGGAACTCCCAAGAGGGACCGAACGATAGTAGGTGAAATGTCAGCCACAACCGGTACTGGCTCGCCTGCGAACTCTATCCCAGTGATGAACCTTCAGTCCATAGGTGCCATCATCACCTCATAATCCAACAAATGTAGAGACTGGGTCAGGTGGAACAAGCGCTCAGACAAAGCCCTCATATAACCCCAGGGGCAACGAATAGAAAACAAATGCCTGAAACCCCCAAGTGTCAACAATGGCCCTGTACTCCAGATGCAGAGTATGGTACAGGGAATGGACATTGAACCAGTTCCCCCTAGGCTGTGTACAGCAGAGAACCTACATCAAAAATCTAGTCCAGATCAAACATGTGCCTTGAAAATGGCAAAAGAAAGAAGGAAAATCCCAAAAAAAAAAACTTCAGTCACCTCGTTGGCGTGAAGGAATCTCGAAGGGGTGGCACCTCAAATCTCCTAGTAGCTCCTGAAATGGCACCATAATTCCTTGAAGCTCCGTACGTGGAGTCTAAGGTGGAACAGGATCAACAAAAGGTACATCCTCATCGTCCACGTCAACCAGCGGATCAACCCAGATAGGACGAATCACTGACTCAGCCAATCTGCGAGGCGGTCGGGCTGGCCGTGGCTGAGGAACATCAGAGACTCTCCTCTGTCTAACTCCTGGAACGACCATGCTAGCACTATCGGGTCTATATGGCTCTATAACCTGGATAAAGTCTCCAAAACACCTTAGAAAGGTGAGGTAAGCCTAAACATGTGACTTATTAAGTTAAAGCATTATTTTATGCATTTTTAAGTCCTAAAACATGCATGGGTCAGTCAAAATCCCCAGTAAAGTCAAAATTGGATGTTTATTAAATACTCAGGCTTTTAAAAAAAATTTGTCAGTCTCCTTTGTAAAATGGACTGTCCGCATGCACACAGGCATGACTAGGTGGCCATTCAGTAGCACACCTACCCAAAAACAAAAATAGTTCATATTTATGAAAAAAATAAAAAGTAAACTCCACATGGTAGCTAAATTACCATGGACAGTTTTAGTTGAAAATCCAGGGTCACTAGGCCTCAAAAAGGATGAGTAAACTGATCAAAAAGGGCATCAATTGACTGTCTCAGAATTCAAATTTTCATACATCAAAGCGTGCATCACAGTAAAATATGCATACTTATGAAGTCTGAATACTTTTATCAAGTCATATAAGCATATATTTTTGATACATTGCGTTTAAAAGCACACTACGTGGTTTACGACATTCTAATGGTCAAAACTGGAAAAGAAACGATGTAAACGTTACCTAAGATGTGCAGGACGTTTGTGCGTTAATGAAATTTGAAAAAAATCTGCCGAACTCCGTAGATATGAGAAAGAAAATCGGATTTTCTTTCAAATTCAAAACTAAAAATGAATCTGAGATGCCCCTGCTGCCCATCTTAAACTCGCAGGAGGGAGCATCCCCACCTGCAGCTACTGCACCCCTACTTGTGGTTCCCTAGGGTGGGACCCACCCCCTCTTACTCGGTCCAGTTTGAGTGGAAACGAAGTTTACAAGAGCTAAAAAGTCAAATCCGGGAAAAAACTGCTACGCGATTGAGCGAATTGTCATGAAATCTTGCGTATGAGCGGCAGATTCCTGACGAAAAGTAGAACTTCATATAAGCCATTGGTTATCATCCCGAACTGATATCCGGGGACCAATGATGAGAATTGCTAAAAAATTGTTGAAAAACTGTGAAAATCTGCTGAAAACTGCCGCTGTCAGAGCATCGAGAAGGTCCGACGGTATGAATGCCAAGTTCTAACTGTATCAAGATATCCAGAGTGATTCGAGGGCGTGATTTGTCAGAAGAAGTACCACACATCGAGATTAGTCAGATTGCATGACATTTTAGCCACTGACAGTAACCCTAGCGAAGCATCGGGAACGATCCGGTGATATCAGCAGTTGAAGGCTACTTCAACGAAGATTAGATTACCTAACATTTCAGCCGCTGGAGACAACCCTAGAAAAGCATCGAGAATGATCCGGTGATATCAGCCGTTGAAACCTATTTCAATGAACGTCAAATTGCCTGACATTTCAGCCGTTGGCGACAACCCCAGCGAAGCATCAGAAACGATCCCGTGACATCAGCCGTTGAAGGCTACTTCAATGAAGGTCAGATTGCCTGACATTTCAGTCGTTGGTGACAACCCCAATGAAGCATCGGGAACGTTCCGGTGATATCAGCCGTTGAAACCTACTTCAGCGAAGATCAAATTTTTGACAGTTCAGCCGGTAGCGACAACTCTGGCGAAGCATCGGGAATAAGACGGTGGCAAAAATAGTATATCAGTTTATCCCCACAGAGGATAGATAATGGAATCTGTTATACAAATCTCTAGAGGGAGCATCGAGAAAGATTTGGTGGTGATCGAGACTTTGTAATAAGTCGCTCGAGTAGACGTTAAGGGAATTCACCAAAGGCTATCATGAATGACGTCATCCCCATCAGGAAATGACAAAAGCAGTCTGTGATAGCCTACCAGCGATACCCTACCAATAATGGCCTAGCACCACAGGGACATGGTAAACCATTGGCCTCCAACTAATGCGACATAAAGGGCTATCACATATAACATTATCCCTAGCAGAAAATGATGTAATTAGTTAGTGATAGCCCCATCCCCTCGAAGGTATCTAACATTCATAACATATCCTGCTATGCATTGCATTACATTTGCATTTATCATATTTTCAGTGTCTAGCAATCTTTATCCTGTTCATTTCACTTCGTTACATAAACATGATAAAGAGGGGCATCTGTAGACACTCAAAAATTTTCATTCCTGTTGTAGGCACTCGAAATTTTGCATTCCAGTTACTAACACTGCAGGAGGCAAAACTGTCAATTCAACCCCAGTCTCAATACCGGGATGTTAACTCAGCCCTGGTCTCAATACTGGGATGTCAACTTAGCCCCGGTCTAAATACCGAGATGTAAACTCAGCCCCGATCATAATATCGGGATGTCAACTCAGCTCTGGTCTCAATATCGGGATGTCAACTCAGCCCTGATCTCAATACCGGGAAGTCAACTCAGCACCGGTCTCAATACCGGGATGCCAACTTAGCCACGATCTCAGTACCGGGATGCCAACTCAACCCCGGTCTCAATACTAGGATGTCAACTCAGCCCCGATCTCAATATCAGGATGTCAACTCAACCCCGGTCTCAAAATTGGAATGTCAACTCAGCCCCGGTCACAATACTCGGATGTTAACTCAGCCCCGATCTCAATATCGGGATATCAACTCAGCCCCGATCTCAATACCGGGATGCCAACTCAGCCCCGGCCTCAATATCCAGATGTCAACTCAGCCCCGATCTCAATACAGGGATGTCAACTCAACCCTGATCTCAATACCGGGATGTCAACTCAGCCCTGATCTCAATACCTGGATGCTAACTCAGCCCCAAACACAATACTAGGATGTCAGCTCAGCCCCGATCTCAACACTGGGATGCTAAATCGACCCCAGTCTCAATACCGTGGTTGATGAACATGATTTCTTTATGTTCGTCATGTTTATATGAATTAAACAACTTAATTATGCATACAATTCAACAATAAACAGTTTATGAACACAATTTATATATATAATTCATGTTTATACAATTTTCATGAAAACTCATATTTACAGAGAACTAAAAATACGAAGAACATAAAACACAATTCCTAAAACTACAAGATTAGGATTATACCCTTTGTTTTGTGTTAGGAGAAAAGATGATGGGGATGATTTCTCAAGCTTCCTCCTTTTTCTTCTTTCTTCTTCTTCTCCCTTCTTGTCTCTAACTCTTTGTTCTTTCTTTTCTTATTTGTTCTAACTCAACTAACGTAATATAAAACTGATAGATATAGGATATAATTGTATATAATATAACTGACAAAATATAATAACTATATTAAGTACATATTAGTTACAATTTATTTTGAATTTTAAAAGTCATAAGGCTTGTTTGGTAAAACAGTTTATTTTAAAACAAGTGTTTACTAGTTAAGGCCCTGTTCGGCAAAAACAGAATTAAAACAGGTGTAAGGGTCTTGTTTGGCAAAACTCTTTAAAACTCTTTTTATTTTATTTTAATAAATCTTTTTAACACATACTTTCAATGTTACACTTTAATTAATTAAATCCTAACATTCTAATTTAATTAAATTAAAGTTAACATCAATTAATTAATTAAAATTACCACATAAAACTAAATTATTACAGAATTATAATTACTCACTAATCAAAATCTCATGTAACAATTACCACATAATATTCATCTAATTTAATTATCTCAATTAAATTAGAACTACTCCACAAAATTGTTTACACAACAATTTAATATAAAATATTCATTTAATTAAAATATTACACTTAATTAAATTACTCCACAACAATCACATAATTTATTTAACTCAATAACTAAATCAATTAAAATATTTATTTAATTCAATAAATATTAAAATTTAATTACACAAAATCTCATTCGTTACAATCTTCCCTCCTTAAAAGGATTCTGTCCCCAGAATCACTACCAAAAAAAATCTCATCCGTTACATTCTTCCCCCTTTAAAAAGATTTTTTGTCCCCAGAATCGATGTATAAGGAATTACACAAATAATTAAGAAAACAATTGGGGATAAGTTTTCTTCATTACATCTTCGAGTTCCCACATAGCTTCTTCAGCACTGTGGTTCCTCCAGATTACCTTAACAGAAGGTATGACTTTGTTTCTAAGTATTTGTTATTTTTTATCAACTATCTGAACAGCAACCTCTTCATATGTTAAGTCTTTATTGAATTGTAAAGGCACGTATTCTATCACGTGCTTGTAATCATGTTTGTATGATCGCAACACGAAAATATGAAAAAAGTTATGTACATTATCTAGCTCCAGAGGTAACACAACCTTATAAGCCATTTCGCCAACCTTTCGTAGTATCTCAAAAGGTCCAATAAATAGGGAACTCGACTTACCCTTCTTTCCAAATCGAATCTTCCCCTTCCAGGGAGATACTTTCAGGAAAACGAAGCTTCCCACTACAAATTCTTGATTTTGTCGATGATGATCGGCATATTTCTTCTATCTGTCCTGAGTAGCAACCAATCTCGTTCTGATTACCTTGAGGATTTTAGCAGTTTGTTGCACCAATTCTAGTCCCAATAGTTGTCGTTCACCGACCTCATCCCAGCACAATGGAGTCCTACATTTTCTGTCGTACAATGCTTTGTAAGGCGGTATGCCAATACTTGCATGGTAACTGTTGTTGTAGGCGAATTCCACCAACGGTAGATGATCATCCCAACTTTCTTTGAAGTCCATAATACAAGCTCTTAGCATATCTTCTAAAGTCTGAATCGTTCTCTCACTTTGGCCATCAGTCTGAGGATGATACGCTGTACTCATTCGCAATTGCGTTCCCAAACATTGTTGTAATCACTTCAAGAAATTCAACGTGAAATGCGGATCTCTGTCGGACACAATCGACATTGGAACACCATGTCTAGAAATAATTTCCTTCACGTATAGCTTTGCTAATTGATCCAATTTGAACTTAATCTTGATCGGTAAGAATTGCGCTGATTTCGTCAGTCGATCCACTATAATCCATATCACATCGAAGCCCTTCTGAGTCGCTGGAAGACCCACCACTTAATCCATCGTGATATGCTCCCACTTCCATTTTGGAATCTCCAGCGGTTGCAATAATCCACATGGTTTCTGGTGTTCTACTTTGACCTTCTAGCACATTAGACATTTCGCCACGCATTCAGCCACGTCTCTCTTCATGTTTGGCCACCAAAAATGCTGTCTGAGATCCTGATACATCTTCGTACTCCCAGGGTGAATCGAATATCTCGAACTGTGAGCTTCGCCCAAAATCTCCTCTTTGACGTCTGGTACTGGCGGTACCCAGATTCTCCCTTTAAATCATAGCGGTCCTTCATTATCGATCTTGACCTTGATTTCTTCACCATCGACTATTCTCTTCTGGATCCTCTCCCACTCCTCGTCGTGTAGTTGGGCTTCTTTTACCTTGTCTACCAGAGTAGAACTAGTAGTTACTTGGAATAGCTTCTCATTCGACTCCTTCGAATACTTGACTTCCAACTCTAACTTAGCCATCTCTGCTATCAACTGATCCTGATCAGTTAACATATTTAACTGCTCCCGACCCTTCATGCTTAAAGCGTTGGCAACAATGTTAGCTTTACCCAGATGGTAAAGAATCTCGCAGTCGTAGTCTTGGATAAGTTCCAACCATCTCCTTTGGCGCATGTTCAAATCTTTCTGTATAAAGATGTACTTCAGACTCTTATGGTCTGTGTATATCTCATATTTTTTCCAATATAGGTAATGTCTCCAAATCTTCAGAGCAAACACTACTGCCGCCAATTCCAAGTTATGGGTCGGATACCCTTTCTCGTAGTGCTTCAGCTGACGTGATGTATAGGCAATGACTTTGCCGTTCAGTATCAGGACACAGCCTAATCCTTTATGTGAGGCATCACTATATACTACAAAATTTCCTGTATTATCCGACAATGACAACACAGGTGCAGTACTCAACCTCTTTTTCAGTTCTTGAAAACTTTCCTCACACTTTTCTGTCCAAACAAACTTAACTATTTTACGAGTCAAATTCGTCAATGGAGTTGCAATTTTAGAAAAGTCTTGGATAAATCTTCGGTAATAACCTGCCAATCCCAAGAAACTCCTCACTTCAGACGGTGTCTTTGGCTGATCCCAATTCATAATAGCTTCAACCTTCGATGGATCTACCAAAATCCCATCCTTGTCAATCACGTGGCCAAGAAATTGCACACGTTCTAACCAAAATTCGCATTTCGAAAATTTTGCAAATAGCTTCTCCTGTCTCAGCGATTCTAATATTAGCCTTAAATGCTCAATGTATTCCTCAGTTTTGGAATAAACCAAAATGTCATCTATGAACACCACTACGAATTTATCTAGAAATGACTTAAACACCCTATTCATTAAGTCCATAAATGCCGCTGGTGCATTTGTTAGATCAAATGACATCACTAAGAACTCATAATGTCCATACCGAGTTCTAAAAGCCGTCTTCGGTATATCCTCTCTTCTTACTTTCAACTGATGATATCCACTTCTCAAATCTATTTTCGAGAAGTATCTAGCACCCTTCAGTTGATCGAACAAGTCGTCGATCCTAGGTAAAGGATACCTATTTTTGATCGTGACTTTGTTCAACTCCTTATAATCAATGCAAAGCCGCATCGATCCATCCTTCTTCTTCACGAATAATACTGGCATTCTCCACGGTGAAACGCTCGGCTGAATATATTTCTTGTCCAGCAGTTCTTGTAGTTGACCCATCAGTTCCTTCATCTCGATCGGATCCATTATGTACGGGGCTTTCGAAAGTTGATCACGAACTCTATCTCTCTATCTGGCGGAAGTCCTGGCAAATAGCTCAAAAATACGTCCACAAACTCCCTAACCACTGATATCTCTTCTATCTTCGGACTCTCCTTACGAGTATCCACTATGTAGTCTAAATACCCTACACAGCCTTACTTCAATAACTTCTTGGCCTACATAATCGTCAGATAACTCGCTTATCTAGGTGACTTGCTGCCATAAAACACACCTTCGACGGAGTCGTAAGGTTCACAGACTTCTTTTGGCAATCAATTACCGCACCATGGTTAAACAACCAATCCATACCCAATATAACATCAACTCCCAAGTTTTATCGGAATCAAATTTACCCTCAATTCCTGACCCTTAATGTCCAATCTACAGTTCTTGTTTACAAACCTAACCGGAATAACCTCCCTATTCGCAATCTATATGTTCAAGGGGTAAACTAATTCCACTTTAGGTAAGTCTAAGGTCTTAGCAAAGTCATCAGATATAAACGAACAAGTAGCACCCGAATCAAATAATACATATGCATTTATACTATTGACCAGAATAATACCTGGCACCACATCCTTTGACTGAACAGCATCCTGCACCACCATGTTGAACGTTCTAGTAGTGGGTTGGATCGCCTGCAGTGGTCTAGTGATAGCCAAAGTGCTGCCACTGCCATTTCCTCTCCCTCCTGCTGACCCTCCAGCTGGCTTCTTAGGGTAACTTCGGGTCATATAATCCTTAGATCCACATGTGTAGCAAGCTCCCTTCTTCAGGTTCAGGCAATTCGGCGTAATATGGCCTTCATGACCACAGTTGAAGCATACTCGCTTCCCCCTCAGGCACACTCCAGTGTAATTCTTACCGCATGTAGCACATGCTTCAATCCTTCTCTTATATTGGTTTCCCTGTTGACTCCAAGCAGATGTTTTGTCGTTCCGCTTCCTTTTCTGGTTGATAGCACCACTACTATCAGCCTTGTTCTCTGTCTCATTCTTCTTCTTCTTTTGATCTTGATTATATTTGGTCACCGCTTCGCTTCCACCTTCAGCGAGGATGGCCTTTTCTAGTACAGCTGCAAACATATTCAACTGGAACATGGAGGCCTTGCTGTAGAGCCAAGACTTTAATCCCTGCTCGAACCTTCTCGCCTTTCTCTCGTCGGTACTGACCTGATAAGTTGCAAACCTGGCCAGTTCGTTAAATTTCGCAGCATACTCCGGCACCGTCATCGTTCCCGTTTTCAGTTCCAGAAACTGAACCTCCATCTGGTTCTGCGAGCTTATGGGAAAATAAATTTTAAAGAACATTTCTTTGAAACTATCCCACGCTATAACACCTTCTCTTTCCCTAGTCTTGTTGGCCTGCCTTCAAAAGCTAGCTTTCGACTTCAGCATGAACGTCGCGAAAGCTGTCTTCTTGCCCTCGCTAACTCTAGCCACATCGAATACCTTCTCCATCTCCATCACCCACGTCTGAGCCTCTATCGGATTCATCGATCCCTAAATTCCAGTGGTCCTACTGCCTTGAACTCCTTAAATGTTGTGTTCTGAACTTGCGGCTGATTTGCAAGCGCTCCCGTCAGTAAATTCACCAATTGCTGGACCGAATTGGGATTCGCCCCGTCATTGTTGTCGTTGTTGTTGTTATTAGTTGAACCTTCTGGGTTTTGACGTGTAGGTCTTCTTCTTGGAGGCATCTTTCTGTTAAGACATACTCTTATTAGATCCTTTACTTATTTCTTAAATATTCAAGTTTAATTTAAACATTTAAATTAACTCAATTCACACTTGAACACATAGCACGTCAATAAACTTCTTTATTTTATTCATTCTTAGTTTTCAAACATAGAATAGATAACATCTCTGCTATTTACATCATCTTTCCTGAACTAAAATAAGTTGCAGGATTACATTACTAGCTTATCCCATTATTATCTCAAATTTTGGGATTTACATTTATTTATATAAAAAGAAACACATAATTAATGACTCTACTATCTAGTCATGTTAAGACATCGCATAGCCTCTCTACGTTCTTCTTCCATCACCCGGAACCCTGTTCTGCGATCCACCATATACCATGGTAAATCTTTGAACTGAGCTGGGTAATAATAGACACGATCCTGGGCCCTATCTATAGCAGTATGGAAAGCATAGTCGGTCTCCCTTAGCTTGGCCTTCTTCACTTGAACCTCGTCTTCAGCTCGTTCTGCACGTTGAGTAGCCCTCAAGCTCGTTTCCTCTGCTCTGGCACACTTCGCTGACTCCTCTTGGATGTCGTTCTTCAATTTTGCTAGTTTAGCCAGTGCATCATCTTTGTTACTCTCCGCATGGACTAGATCCCACTTTATGTTTCCAAGCTCGTCATCTAACTCTTGGATCGTCTCATCTCTCTGTTGTATGGTAGTCCGACTCTCGTCTACCAGCTCCTCCAGTTCTCCGATTCGACCATGAAGCTCCACGTTGTGGTCGTAGATCTCTTCGTACATCTCAGCGCTAGTCGAGTGATGTGAAAATTCCTCTTCAGGATCCTCCTCCTCATCCTCTGACTCATCCTCGTCATCTCGGTCAGATACTGGCTCATGCTCATGACCAGCTATGGTGATCAATGGAGATGGCTCTCTCTGAACCAACTGCTCCCAGATAACCTGGATGTCTCGGGGCTCCTTGTCTATGGGCATCTGGGGTAACTCCTCCCTTGCCTGACTGGACTCTCCAACATTCGTCATCCTGACAACAAAATTTTAAAGTTTAATTATTACGTGTCATCAATCGATACCCTTCGAATACTTTAAACGTAAACACATAGCACATAAGGTAGTTTACTATCTTTAACTATCATCACTATCTTTTCGATCTCCTACAAGGCTAATACCTAAGGTTTCCCCCACCTAAGGTTCATAACTTAAAGCTCTGATACCAACCTGCGACACACCCAAATCCAGGTACTTCATTTTCACGGGATTTGGTGCTCACTATCTAAATGGGATATAACTACTGCCTATAAATAAGGAATGCAAAATAAATTACAACCTTAAATAAATAATAAAATCTTTCTTATCAAAAGGATTACAACCTTGTTCAAAAATAAATCACAAGGTTAACTAACCTTAACATCATCGATAAGTGCGGAAAATAAAAACATCACATAATTAAATTTTTATTACAATCATAGCACAAATATAACAAGTCTTCACTTGTTCATCTTGCTCTTGCCCTTACTAGTTGACGGTTCGTCAACTCTTTCAACTTTAGCTGCAAGAGTTATATAATGCAAGAGTGAGCAAACAACAGCTCACTTAGAATAACAACAAACGTAGTGATGACATAAACTGAATAACTTCAAATGATTTGAATAATATTTCTTTCATCAATAGTAAAGAATTGAATAATAATTCTTTCATCAAAATTTAGAATTTGAATATAGAAATCATCTGAGGGTCATAAGACCTTGAACTATGTCCTAGGTTATAAACGTTTCTATTTAAAACCTTTAATAGTCTTTTAGATTATATGGACTCTTAACTCGTACTTAGGGGAATCAGCCCTTCGTACCATGTATTGTGCACAAACATCTTAACTCTTTCGCATGGTATCCCCTATTAAATAGGGTTGTTCATCTCAGTATTTGATAACAAGTCCGCACCAAAGAAAGTCTGCTTTGGATAAGTTTAAAAAGGACATTTGGAGTTCAACTATCATCAACTAAGGAGTAGTTGAATCACTTACAATAAATAATAATTTGGCAATAAAGAATTACGAATTAACTTATGCTTTAGAATTAAACTTAAAGCATTTGAAAGACAATATAGACCTTGCTTGAACAATTAAGTCAATGTCACATCAATTTAAAGATAAACTTCGATAAGATATTTGCTCAATATGGAAATTATAGAGAATGCAAATAACTTGCATAAATAAAATCAAGAAAGGATAAAACACTTGCTCAAATAAAGTTTGAGTTTAGAAAACTAGCCTCTAGTGCAAGCTTTAAGTTATACTCACGTTCCTTAACTAATCCTATATATACATTATTAACAATAATAATATAAGTTAGTTATCATATAACTAATTCACATAACTAGTTAACCCATCTAGGTTAACTCATTTCTCTTTAATTATTAGGTTTAATAATTAATTATAACATCACATGATCATATAATTAATCAAACTTAAATTATACACTCATATTAATTAAATTATAATTAAATAAATTATAATTTAAATTATACATTTACTCTAATTATAATTAATCAAATTATAATTATATATTATATTTTAATAATATAATTCATTACTGTCCAATCAGCATTTTAATTTTATTAACATGCTATATATTTTATTACTTTATTAATCTCACAAAATTGTATTTTAAAAATAACTTTCTGCACAATCTACAGGACCTGCGCGGCCGTGCTCCAATAAGCCTTGGGAGTGGCGCGGCCGCGCCACTGTGCAGACTGTTCTGACAATGTCGCGAACTGTGCAAAGAAAAATCCAATTTAGCTTATTTCTCCACACCAAATTTCGATTTTAGCATATATAACTCACAAAAACTTTTGTAAAAATATCAGTTTATGTTTCTAATCATGTTCTAATACATATAACATCAACACACATAATTTAAAACACTTAATTTTGTTAATTTTGAAGAAAAGCTATTTTTCAGTGTTCTTGATGAAATTCAACACTGTGAGTTTGTTTCTAAATCAAAACACACAATTTCAAACATATTAATTCCGTTTCTAAGCATGTTATCAAAATCTAACATCAATTTATACAATATAATACAATCAAACATGAATTTTGATTTTAAAGAACCATTTATTCAAAACTAATTCACTGTAACTTTTGATGAACATGATTTCTTCATGTTCATCATGTTTACATGAATTAAACTACTTAATTATGCATACAATTCAACTATAAACAGTTTATGAACATAATTTATATATATAATTCATGTTTATATAATTTTCATGAAAACTCATATTTACAGAGAACTAAAAATACGAAGAACATAAAACACAATTCCTAAAACTACTAGATTAGGATTATACCCTTTGTTTTATGTTAGGAGAAAAGATGATGGTGAAGTTTTCTCAAGCTTTCTCCTTTTTCTTCTTTCTTCTTCTTCTCCCTTCTTCTCTCTAACTCTTTGTTCTTTCTTTTCTTATTTGTTCTAACTCAACTAACGTAATATAAAACTGATAGATATAGAATATAATTGTATATAATATAACTGACAAAACATAATAACTATATTAAGTATATATCAGTTACAATTTATTTTGAATTTTAAAAGTCATAAGGCTTGTTTGGTAAAACTGTTTATTTTAAAACAAGTTTTTAGTAGCTAAGGCCCTGTTTAGCAAAACAGAATTAAAACAGGTGTAAGGGCTTTGTTTGATAAAACTCTTTTTATTTTATTTTAATAAACTCTTTTAACACATACGTTCAATATTACACTTTAATTAATTAAATTCTAACATTCTAATTTAATTAAATTAAAGTTAAAATCAATTATTAATTAAAATTACCACATAAAACTAAATTATTACAGAATTATAATTACTCACTAATCAAAATCTCATGTAACAATTACCACATAATATTCATCTAATTTAATTATCTCAATTAAATTAGAACTATACCACAAAATTATTTATACAACAATTTAATATAAAATATTAATTTAATTAACATACCACACTTAATTAAATTACTCCACAACAACCACATAATTTATTTAACTCAATAACTAAATCAATTAAAATATTTATTTAATTCAATAAATATTAAAATTTAATTACACAAAATCTCATTCGTTACAGTGGTTGCCCAAGCTAATGCACAATATGTTCTTTTTATCAGTGTGTCTTCTGCTCTCCGCAGCTGAAACGTTTACTGAGATAATAAATCGCCCTTTATTTCCCCTAATCATCATTTTGCCCCAGTAAGCAACCCATGGTGTTGGAATTGACTGAGATATACATGAATAATAGGATTCCATCCCTTGGGGATACCAAGACAGTTGCTTCAATCAACCTCTTCTAGATGGTACGGAAAGCTTTTCGGCTGTTTTTGTTCCATTTTCCCGAGGAGTTCTTTCTTTACAATTTGAAAATGGGTTCACAGGTGGCTGTCAGCTGCGATATGAACCGGCTGATGAAGTTTATTCTTCCTAGGAAACCTCGAATTTCCTTCTCAGTCTTTGGTTCTGGCATTTCAGTGATGGCTTTTATCTTGGCAGGATCCAATTCAATGCCTCGGTTGCTCATAAGAAATCCCAGAAGTTTACCAGACTTTACACCAAAAGCACACGTCGCTGGGTTTAACTTCAAATCAAATTTGCGGAGCCATTCAAACAACTTCCAAAGATGGGTGCACTGGTCATCAGCCTTCCTGGACTTCACGATGATATCATCCACATACACTTCAATCTCTTTATGCATCATATCGTAAAATAAGGTCATCATGGCCCTCTGATAAGTAGCACCAGCATTGGTAAGGCCAAAAGCTTTTGATAACAGAAAATTCCTCAAAGGGTAATGAAGGCGAGGATTACTACGGCGTATAATACGAATATTATACGAAGTAAATGTGTCCAATTTGAATTAATTCTAATAACCAAACCCGTGGATCGAATCGATGGGTTAACGGGTGGGTTAAATTCATGGGGGCACATGGTGGCACATGGTAGAGCATATGGGAGACATGGTAGAGCATGTGAGAGACATGGTGGGCACATGGGGAAGACTTGGTGGGAAAGAAAGGTTGTGGAGTTTGGTTTGATGACCAAACTACCCTCCGTCTTGCAATCCTATATAAGAAGAGCTTTGGTCTTTATTTTTTTTGTTTACCAAAACCACCAACTCATTATATTGAGAGAAGAGAGAGCTAAGAGCAAGAGAAGTAGCACGGAAGTCAAGTTATCATCATAACTCAAGAACACAAAGAGGTATACACACTTAAACCCTAATCCTCATCTTCCTTCAATATGTAATTGATTGAGAAGTGTTGATTGGTGAGGCATGTTATGGAAGGAGTAATAAGGATGGTTTTTAATGGACTTAAAACACTAATAAGCCATGAACAAGTAAAATCATAAAGATTGATTAAAAACTTAATGAAGAAACCATTAAAATCCTAAGATTATGGTTTATAAACCATGGAAACCATTAAAACTTAAAAGTTTATATTGATTAAAATCATAAATAAATAACCAATGAATTGATTCCATTTGGTCCGGAGTAAAAATCTTGAATAACGAAGTTATGGTGAAAGTTACGAGAATTAGACGTTAAACGTCGAAATCGTAAAATTCCCAAAATGGAAGTCAAAAGTCACCATTTAATTCAAAAACCTTGGTTTTCGATGGTTTAATGTATAATTACATGAATAAGACTTGCGGGAACAAGAACGAACGAATTCGGACTTAAAATGAAGAAATAAGCATCGAACGTTCACAAACATTTACCGAACGCTTAAAAATGGACTAAACGGCGAATTTCTAGCCAACGGATTCAGAAATGAATTCTGACTGGATAGAGTCATAGAACATGTTATATGTGAGCTAATGGCTCTGGAATGAGCAAATTTCGAGTTTTAACTATCGTGTTATGAGGTCGGGAATCTCATCATTTGAAATTTTTTTCTACAGCTCAGGGCTGGCGCCGCAGTGCCTGTCCGGGAGGAATTCCCTGCATGGTTGGCGCCGCAATGCGGTTAGGTGAGTCAAAAATCGACGCTGCAGCACCGTGCTAGGTTTTAGTTGCTGTGAGAGCAGCGCCACTTTGAGAGTAAAAGCTAGCGCCGCAATGCCCTTAATGAAAAATTTCCCGACGTGGACATTTATTAACCCAATTTTTTACATGGTAATTATGGGGCAAGTAAATGGTTAATATACCTGAAGAGAAACTTCTTAAACAACTTGTTTAATATGGGTTTTAGGAATTAAACGTTGATCAAACGTGTTTAAACCTAAAACTTAAAATCCAAAAACGTAAATCGAAATCGAGTTGAATGCACGTCTTAAGGTTATATGATATGTAATAGAGGTGCAAAGCATGAGAATGTTAAGAAATAAAGATAAAATATATGTAATTCTAATACGGAGTCCAAAAACGGTAATCCGGGGAAAATGTGTTCGAGTTAACGAACCGATTAGGGTTTTGTCTGTCATCATGCTTAATGATGATTGACGAGTATCGGTTTGTAACATATGAATGTTAATGAACCGTAATAAATGTTAAATAACTTAAACAAATGTTATTGGTTTAGCAATTCGGCTAGGTTATGCAAGAAGGAGGAGATAGTTTATACAATGTATATCAATTTTGATAACCTAATTGGTATGCTATGTGTTTATATCTTGTAGAAATTGTAAAGATCCAAAGTAAAGTAAAATTAAAAGGTTAAAGACGCGAAGGCAAGTTTTCTAAACTCTTGTCTACACGTTATGTTGGACAAGTTGTCAATATGCATGGTTTCCTATGCATAAACTGTTATTGAATAGTCGATGCCATTTGATTCTGCTAGACTGAGACTTTAAGTATTTTGGTCGGTTTTCCACAATTCTTTCCAAAATATTCATAATGTTGCTATCCTATGCCAATTGCTTTGGTATAGATTCAAAGGTAAGCCTGAGTATGAATACACAAAGGTTTTTACGTCGTTAAATCGACGGGCACCTGAAGTTGCCAAAACTTAAAAGTAAATACGTTTAATGAATGAGTGTTAATCAACATAGAATACTACAGGTTGATCACCTGGATGTGCTCGTAACATATATCGAACTTATGGTCTTAGTGCCGGTTTGTTCTTTTATTAATGAAAATTGAAGATAATGTTCATGGTCTTTGACCAGCTCAGATTCTTAAGTGACTATAAGTCCTTGGGAATGGTTTTAAAAGAATTAAAATGTTATTTTGATTATTCATACTACTTCATAACTATTGTATAGTTATTGTAGATTAAATCATATGATTCTTGATTTTGTGGTTGCAGAATATAATGTTAAACTCGCTAAGCTAGTTATGCTCATTCTTGCTTAAAATTATATGATTTCAGCTAAAAGCAAACGGATAGAAGGATCCGATAAGAACAAGGGCAAGACAAAGATGGATATATAGTTTATCCATGTAATAGCATAGTATTATTTTTGTAATGAATGATATTATGACACAGAATGAATGTAATGGTTACAAAGAACCTAGGAATGAATTAATATAATGTATTAGTTATTAATCTTATGCTTATCATTGAAGTTTTCAATTGAATGTATGAGTAGTTATAGCACCGTGTAGTACCATATCTGTGGGTTGAAAGTACCCTGATTTGGGGGCGTCATAGGTTGGTATCAAAGCCATAGGTTATAAAACTTAAGGGGGGAAACCTTAGGCTATCACCTTGAGAAGAGAATTAGAATTTAGAAGTAAATAAACTCGAGTAGAGTTTCAAATAATAAAATAACCTTAAACATATTAAATGTGATATGTGTTTATAATATTTGATTATGTACTAATCAAATTATTGTGTCTTATTGTAGATGTCAGGAGATATGGCCATGTATAGGGAAGTACATGAAGTAAGTGAGGAATCTGTCAACCTCATAGAGATAGTACCGATGCCCGTAGCTGAGGTACCTATTGTGAACATAGAAGAGACTGATCCAGAAGAGGAGGATCCGTTTGAGCATTCTGATAACTTCGATTATACCACCATATTATATGGTATGTCCGAGGAGGAAGTGGAGGTGGTATCCTTTAACCCGGTACTACCTACTGAGGAGGAAGAGCTAACACCGACTGAGTCTACGAAAGCTTTGTTCATGGCGGTGTTAGAGAGGAATATCCAACTGCGTAAGGAGGTTCGTGACCTTAGGGAGGAGGTTCACGACATCCATGAAGACAAGGAGGACATGGAGACCTTCTAGGAGGTGGAGCACGACGAGAAAGTGCTAGCGAAAGATAAGGTCCGAGATCTGAAGCAAGAGGTCCAGGAACTTAGGGGAGAGCTTCTAAATAAGAAGTAAAAGATAAGCAGAATGTCCTATATTCATAGGAGTTCACATCAGGATATCCAACATCAGGTTGCTGGGTATCCTATGGAAGAAGGGCAGACTACACACTATCAGCCGGGATGTGGTGGCCAGTCTAGCCACTGCGAATTACACTAATGTCGTTAGGCAGATGTAGTCTAATTAGTATTTATAGAAGGAAAAGCTATGTAAATATTTGTGTAGCTAGGTAATGACGTAAAACCCTCTTTGTATAATCAAATGGTAGTCTTTTGTAAATCCTAATTTTTGGAAATCAATTGCGGGATAGTTTTGGTAAATGGCTACGGCTATGTAATGAAGAACGTTTGTAGTATTATACTATAAGAAGAAAGAATATTAATATAAGAAGTTATTAAAATGCTTGGCAAAGTGTTTGAGTTATTATTAACTGTGAATAATAACCAACTGAAAGAAGTAAATAATGATAAAATAGTATTTACGTTAACAGGAAATGCCGCCAAAAAGATGACAGAGAAATCAACAAGCAGAGCCACGTAATGTGGAGGAACAAGGGGTTCAAAATAACCCGATGCAAGAATTTGTTAACTTAACAACTGCAGCCTTTAATGGGACTAGAGGGGGTGCAAGAATTATTCCTGGGGTAGTAGGCGGTACTACTTTTAAGGATTTTAAGAGCGTACGTGTTCAAAGGAACTACGGATCCTATCGCTGCCCAAACTTGGGTAAAAGAAATAGAGAAGGCATTTGTGATAATAAATGTTCGAGAAGAGCAAAAGACCTCTTTTGTGACTTACATGATGTAGGACGAGGCCAACTATTGGTGAGAGGTAAACCAGGGTAGGGCCGAGACAGAAGTGGTTACGTGGACGCGGTTCAAAGAGTTATTCTTCGAGAACTACTTCCCCACGAGCATGTAGGGTAGGATGGAGATTCAGTTCTTAGAACTGAAGTAGGGGGACATAACGGTTCCCCAATACGCAACCAGATTCAATGAATTGGCGAGATTTGCTCCACATCAGGTGGACACGGAGTTAAGGAAGGCTAGGAAGTTTGAGCAGGGATTAAAACCCTGGCTCTTTAGCCAAATATTGGTATTTTAAAGTGTTACTTTTGGAGCCGTGTTAGAGAAGGCGATAATTACTGAGACTTTAAGCTAATACCACAAGGAGAAAAAGAATAAGAACAAGACTAATGTGTCGGTCAAAATAGAGGGAACCAATGGAAGTGGGCAGAAGAGCTTCAGTTTTAACTCTGGGAATACCAGAGTAAAGCAAGGGGATCCTAAGAGGAGGGTTGAGGCGTGCAAGAATTGTTGAAAGACTCATCTGGGAGTCTGTCTCAAGGGTAAAGGTGTATGCTATAACTGTTGGTAGGAAGGGCACATCTCTGTTATCTGTCCTAACCCTAAGAAGAATGTCATTCTTTGTCTGTGGGTCCACGGACCACATAGCAAGGAACTGTCGGAGGAAGGGGTCGGACAGTGGGAAGGGGACTAGTGATGGTAAGCTAGCGATTGGTGGTCTTGTACCACAGGGTAGACTGATGGCCCGTACATTTAATATGACGATCCAGGATGCGGTGGCATCAAGCGATGTTGTAGTAGGTATTATCCCGGTTGTAAATACTCAAAATTTCTTTTTCTTGTGACTAACCATACAAGAGGGCAAAAATATCTTTTTCCACTCTAGAGAATAACCCCAAAGGATTACAACATCAAATCAATCCCTAGAGACAACCCTGGGATATCAAGTCAACCTCGGAGGCGACCCTGAGGAAGAATAGAGTCAGCTGGGATCAAAACTCAAAAATAACCCCGAAGAAACAGTCAAAAACTCTGTCAATCCTGGGCATAACCCCTGAACGGGCAAAATGGTCATTTTTCCAACTTAACGTCAAATCAAGTCAAATCACTACCATAAAGGTCATGCAAAACCACAACGTCAATCCCGAGAGAAAAATAGCACAAGACAGCTCAACGATCGGACTGTGAAGACTCAAAGATCTGGTCACGGACCCATCTTCCTAAATTTGGAAAAGGTCAAATCCCATGTCATTATGTAGCTCTCGAAAAGGGCTTTTCTGAAAGGTATAGCACGCCTCTATCGGACTCCAGGATTGAAAGTTATGAAGGTTCAAAGCAAACAGCGCGTTGGTCGGAGTGCACGTACTTGGAGACAACGGGACCCACAGGACCGAGGCCCACTTTGGGAGCTGCAGGTAGACCCTCGACTGCCGCAGGTAGACCCGCGGCTACTTTGGTCTATAAATAAGACCCCCCACCAGCAAAGAAAAAGAAGAAGAAAAAAGAAAGAAAAGAGAGGAAGTTTCGTTTATTTCAGCTCTTAACCCTACCTATAAGGCTCCAAACTTCAATTTTATTCTTCCAATACGTTTGTATACGTATATATATTAACGTATCAAATTTTAACCGGTGGAAACGGAGTTTTCAAACCCTTCAAGTAGTTTAAAGCCTTTAGCACTACATACTGTAAGATTTCTTGTGATTGGAAGCTTTTTACTACTTTATCATATATATATGAGCGTATATGTATATTTATAGCTTCTGGTTTTGCCTAAATTTCAAATTCGTGGCCTTTTTGGCTTACTTTTATGTATATATAAGTATATATATACATTTTTAATTGCTTTTGCAGCCTGGATTTCAAATTTGTGGCTTTTATCGCTTTAATATATATATATATATATATATATATATATATATGTCTTATTTAGCCTGGATTGTTAATCTATGGCATTTTCAACTTTAATATATATATATATATATATATATATATACATTCAATTCAGTTATGCTTGTATTATAAATCTACGACTTTTTCTGCTTTCATATATATATAACTATATATATATATATATATTTATACTAACTTCGTTAACCTGGATTGTCAATCCGTGACTTTTTCTCGCTTTAATATATATATAATCATATATATATATATACTAATTCGTTTGGCCTGGATTGCTAATCTGTAGCCTTTTCAGCTTTAACATATATATAAGCATATATATATTTACATTAATCAGTCACGACTAGATTGGAAATCCGTGGCTTTTTTTAGCTTTAATATATACATACATATATATATATATATATAATTATATATATTATTTATTCACTGTAATTAAATATCTATTTTAACTGTTCATTTAATGTAAATCTATTCTAATGTAAAGGTTGTGGACTAGGTTTATCTGAATCTAGCCATCTCTAACTTTCAACCGGTTCAAAAGCTGTCAAACAGGAACCGTTGAGCTAGAATGGTTAAAATATATTTAAATCTAGCTTTCTTTCTAGTTTTGTAAATATTAAAGCGACTACGCGACCCTAGATCCGTATCTAGAGGGAACGAAAGTTTTTCAACGTGCATGCAAAGATTTAACTGATGAATGCTTTGTCTTGTGACGTCTAGATTTTAATTTGCATTTTATTTCAATATCTCTGATGTTCAGGCTTTTTGATAATATTCTGTGAGCCTAGGAATCACAGGATCTATAATTAATCACATGGATCTAGATCCGATTCCCACGATGGACAAAGTTGCACTGTAAATACAGCGTGCCTGTCTTTTTGAAAATGTAAATCAAAGGGACCTTAAAACGGTTATCCGAATTTAATGTCTCAGCATAGTAAATTGTGGTTTGTAGTGCTCGGGTCACTTCGATGACTTTTATGCCCATAAGGAGCCCGACACTTGTATATATGTTATTTGGTTGAGGATGTTTCGCATCCCAAAAATAAAATTAAAAAGCAGCCGAATATAGAATAAAATGAAAGTATCAAAAAGCTTCAATTCCTATGCCAGCAAAAGGGTTTGAAAACCATCTTCCAAAACATCACTTTCATATCTTGTCTGAAAATGGACTTTTCATTAAATCAAACCCTTCGTATATAGGTCCAACAAAGCATAGCACTATGTCGACGTCAAAAAAAATACGGGTCTAGTTGGACCTGAATCTTTCTCTCTTCCTAAGTTTTGTTTTCTACCCTTATTTTATCTTGTCCGTTTTTTATGAAGGGTGAAGGTTTTTTAGGAAAAGGCCAACATGTATAATGTCGACGATTTGAACGGTTTACAGAGTCGCCAGTTGGTAGATTTGAAATGGTTGTACCAACTCAACCGAGTTTTATTTTTAAAGTAGGCCCAATTTCTGGACACTGTCAAAACTGAATCTTTGAAACCAAAGTTCTAAGTTCTTGGGGCTTGGTTAAGTGGGGAGGAAGGCGTTAGGCACCCCCTAACTCCCGTGAAAACACGGTACCACATCTTTTCAATATTTCCCTTTTTATTTGCAATGTGTGTGTGAATGTTGAAAGAAATTGGGCTTACGTTTGATTGATTTGAAAATATGGACATGCTTCGTTGAACCTATATACGAAAGGTTTGATTTAATTTGCAAAAGTCCTTTTAGAGAAGATATTGAAATGATGTTTTGAAAGCAGGTTTTCAAACCTTTACGCTACCGTAGGAATTAAAGCATGTTGATACTTCTATTTTTTATCTTTTCAGCCTTTTGGCTCAATTTGAATGGTGATTGTCGGGCTACGAAGCATCCTCGACCACAGAATATTTAAAAGTGTTGATCTTCTCATGGGCATGATAGCTATCAGAGTGACTCTAGCACCACAAACCATTACTTCATTATGTTTGAGACCTTAAACCGGAATAACCATTTTAAGGTCTTTCGGATGTACATTTTACAGAAAAACTGGCAGGGTACATTTGTAATGTGGAGTTTGTGATAGTAGTGTGCATACAAGCCAATCATGTATGATGATAAAGCACGTACTTTGTAAACAATCTTATTTATTTATTAATAAAATATTCATTTATTAAAGGCATTTAATTATCTACATGTTGCTGTTTTTATAATATGTAAATAACCCATAGTTTTAAGCAAAGCTTTTAGAAACATGATGATGATCATGCTAATGAGATCTAAATTCTTAGAAAGTTTAAAACTAAAATAGTTCCCAATCGTGGGATTACTAAAAAGGGGATTAGTAAATCCGGATAGATTGGTACATATGTTACTTGCTCATTGGATGAGGATGATTGATCTCATGATCATTTGTGTGGAGACACTAAAGCAAGTATGTAGGTGCTTATTGGAGAATAAGTTCACTGAACGTGATTCGCTATGGAATACCTAATGGAGTTTTACTCGCATGTTAATAGGAATTCCTAATGTGATAGTAGTACAAGTGATCCTTGGACTTGAGATCATCATAGTATCTTGTATGTAACAAATTATACTTTGACTTATTCCTTAAGACCTTTTAAGGCATATATAGGGTATGCTTGGGTATAATGAGTTACATATGGAGATAATGAATGATCAATAAAGAATCTACCACCTCTAGTAAAAGAGGAGATATGTCCTATGTGATTCGTTAAATGACAACCCAGGAATCCTTGGCCAAGGTGAAATGAAATTAGAAAGGAGTTTTTAATTTGCATTATTTGGAGTTGTGCATTTTTTAATCGAAATACATATAATTAAATAAAATAAGACTTGACAGTAAATCCATGTCTTATATTTAATTGGGACATTGTATGGTGGAAGGATTGAATTGTATGGTAACTATTAACTCACAGGTTCTTTTATGATTAATGTTGAAATCTATATTATCTGGAAAGTCGTTGATCGCTAGGGAGGCTTATCCCTATTGTAGAATAAATATTATTTATTTAAATAGATTATTAGTTTAATTTATTTATTTAAATAAGATTAAAATTGTTTTAATTGATTTATTCACAACCGGTTTAATATGGAGAACCTAAAGGGTCACACCATAAAAGGAAGAATAATTATTTAAGAAGGTAATGGCATAATCGTAATAATGCATTAAGTATAATTAATTTAATCTATGGTGATAGAATAAATTAAATAGCTTAATGTTTATTATTTAATATTTTGGAAATATTAAATATAAATTAATAAGAGGAGTCTTATTAATATTATTACAATTATTATTATTTTAATTTCTAAAGGAGTTTAGTAATTAATTTAATATTTAGTACTCTCATTTATTCCTAATAAGATTAGGAGACAAATTAATTAAATGAATTTAATTAATTATTCCCATGTGGTGGGAAGCCTAAATTAATTAAAGGAGTTTAATTAATTAAAAGAAATCCCATGTCTAATAGGATTAGAAGGGTTGACCAATGTCTATATAAGAGAAGTCTTATAATAGATATTAAATGATGCAATTCCAATTGTTGGAGAGTACTCCTTTTCTATAGAGGATAGAACACTAAGCCAAACACCCTCCTTCTTGATAATTCATCTTCCTTGGTGGATCACCTCTAGAGGCCAAACACTTGGGTGGCTAACGTTGATCAAAGGAAGGAATCTAACCCGGAAATTCAAGGAGATCACGAAGAACAAGGAGTTGAACTAGTACCTGTGGAAGCTTCGTTCTACAAGGGTATGATTCCATAACTTTTTATTTATCGTTTTAAATTAATAATTTACATAAAGGATGATCCGGGTAATGGTTTTGTAGAAATTTTTTTAAACTTTGATATACCATGCTTCCGCTAATTTTTGCAATTTGATTGCATCACGATTTCGTACAAACCCAACAGTGGCATCAGAGCCAAACCTTTATGCAATTATTAATTTATTTTGATTTCATATACATATGGGTATATATTTAAAATAATTTATTGGGCATAATTTTATTGTATAAAATTATTATTTTTTAAGAAAAAAAAATGACTTTTTTTTTGGGACGAATCACAATTTTTTTTGGGTGCTAATCTTGAATTCTACAAAGAAAAGATGTTGTCTCTTTCTTGCTCCAAAAAGAATGTGACCCATCAGGAAAGGACTCTTTTAATAAACCTGCAGGACTCTTTTAATAAAAGAAGGTGACTTCTTTTTTAAAAAAATAAATATGATATATTTATATATTATATTCTAAATAATTTTATAATTAAAATAAAGAGTTTATTTTAATCTTGAAATTGGATTTCATGCAATTTAAAATTGCCCATTAAATGATACTCATATATATATGGAATGTTTTAATTCATGAGATGAATATTTATTTATTGATATATATGGTGATATGTATGATAATAAATGGGGATTGATTATGGACTATTTGACCAATGTGATTGGATTTTATTTTAGTTGAATGCTTGAATGAATGGGTTTTATTAAATGGGGTCTGTGTACCTCGTCTTCTCTAAAAAAAAAATTCATTATGTAAAATTCTATCTCCCTCCTATGTACTTCCCCTTGACTGCTGATCAAGGTTTCTATTTAAATTAAATAGTTTAATGTAATAGAAATAGTTAGAATTATCTTGAAAAAATTGGAGACCAAGGATATTTTTCTTGTCTACGGTGGGTCTGAATTAAAACTCGAGGGCTTCACAGACTCAAGTTTTCAAGCGGACCAAGATGACAGTAAATCTGTTTCGGGGTATGTTTTTACCTTGAACGGAGGCGCAGTGAGTTGGAAGAGTTCCAAACAGCAAACAGTTGCTGATTCAGTGACAGAGGCAGAGTATATAGCTGCAAGTGAAGCTGCAAAGGAAGCTGTTTGGATGAAGAAGTTCATAACTGAACTTGGTGTGGTTCCTAGCATTGGAGAAGCAGTTCCCATTTACTGTGACAACACAGGAGCAGTTGCACAGGCTAAGGAACCGAGGTCTCATCAGAAATCTAAACACGTGTTGCGGCGATTTCATTTGATCAGGGAGATCATTGAAAGAGGAGACGTCACCTTGGAGCGTGTAGACTCTCAAGACAACATTGCAGATCCATTTACTAAAGCTTTAACATAACAGCAGTTTGATCGTCACTTAGAGAAGATGTGTATGAGATACCATGGCGATTGGCTTTAGTGCAAGTGGGAGATTGATAGTAGTGTGCATACAAGCCAATCATGTATGATGATAAAGCACGTACTTTGTAAACAATCTTATTTATTTATTAATAAAATATTCATTTATTAAAGGCATTTAATTATCTACATGTTGCTGTTTTTATAATATGTAAATAACCCATAGTTTTAAGCAAAGCTTTTAGAATCATGATGATGATCATGCTAATGAGATCTAAATTCTTAGAAAGTTTAAAACTAAAATAGTTCCCAATCGTGGGATTACTAAAAAGGGGATTAGTAAATCCGGATAGATTGGTACATATGTTGCTTGCTCATTGGATGAGGATGATTGATCTCATGATCATTTGTGTGGAGACACTAAAGCAAGTATGTAGGTGCTTATTGGAGAATAAGTTCACTGAACGTGATTCGCTATGGAATACCTAATGGAGTTTTACTCGCATGTCAATAGGAATTCCTAATGTGATAGTAGTACAAGTGATCCTTGGACTTGAGATCATCATAGTATCTTGTATGTAACAAATTATACTTTGACTTATTCCTTAAGACCTTTTAAGGCATATATAGGGTATGCTTGGGTATAATGAGTTACATATGGAGATAATGAATGATCAATAAAGAATCTACCACCTCTAGTAAAAGAGGAGATATGTCCTATGTGATTCGTTAAATGACAACCCAGGAATCCTTGGCCAAGGTGAAATGAAATTAGAAAGGAGTTTTTAATTTGCATTATTTGGAGTTGTGCATTTTCTAATCGAAATACATATAATTAAATAAAATAAGACTTGACAGTAAATCCATGTCTTATATTTAATTGGGACATTGTATGGTGGAAGGATTGAATTGTATGGTAACTATTAACTCACAGGTTCTTTTATGATTAATGTTGAAATCTATATTATCTGGAAAGTCGTTGATCGCTAGGGAGGCTTATCCCTATTGTAGAATAAATATTATTTATTTAAATAGATTACTAGTTTAATTTATTTATTTAAATAAGATTAAAATTGTTTTAATTGATTTATTCACAACCGGTTTAATATGGAGAACCTAAAGGGTCACACCATAAAAGGAAGAATAATTATTTAAGAAGGTAATGGCATAATCGTAATAATGCATTAAGTATAATTAATTTAATCTATGGTGATAGAATAAATTAAATAGCTTAATGTTTATTATTTAATATTTTGGAAATATTAAATATAAATTAATAAGAGGAGTCTTATTAATATTATTACAATTATTATTATTTTAATTTCTAAAGGAGTTTAGTAATTAATTTAATATTTAGTACTCTCATTTATTCCTAATAAGATTAGGAGACAAATTAATTAAATGAATTTAATTAATTATTCCCATGTGGTGGGAAGCCTAAATTAATTAAAGGAGTTTAATTAATTAAAAGAAATCCCATGTCTAATAGGATTAGAAGGGTTGACCAATGTCTATATAAGAGAAGTCTTATAATAGATATTAAATGATGCAATTCCAATTGTTGGAGAGTACTCCTTTTCTATAGAGGATAGAACACTAAGCCAAACACCCTCCTTCTTGATAATTCCTCTTCCTTGGTGGATCACCTCTAGAGGCCAAACACTTGGGTGGCTAACGTTGATCAAAGGAAGGAATCTAACCCGGAAATTCAAGGAGATCACGAAGAACAAGGAGTTGAACTAGTACCTGTGGAAGCTTCGTTCTACAAGGGTATGATTCCATAACTTCTTATTTATCGTTTTAAATTAATAATTTACATAAAGGATGATCCGGGTAATGGTTTTGTAGAAATTTTTTTAAACTTTGATATACCATGCTTCCGCTAATTTTTGCAATTTGATTGCATCACGATTTCGTACAAACCCAACAGTTTGTCCATCATGAGAATCAGATTCTGATCAGTTTGATCATGACTCCCACGATTCCTATGATAGTAGTGTGCATACAAGCCAATCATGTATGATGATAAAGCACATACTTTGTAAATAATCTTATTTATTTATTAATAAAATATTCATTTAAGGCATATAATTATCTACATGGTGCTGTTTTTATAATATGTAAATAACCCATAGTTTTAAGCAATGCTTTTAGAATCATGATGAGATCATGATAATGAGATCTAAATTCTTAGAAAGCTTAAAAACTAAAATAGTTCCCAATTGTGGAATTACTAAAATGGGGATTAGTAAATCCGGATAGATTGGTACATATGTTGCTTGCTCATTGGATGAGGATGACTGATCTCATGGTCATTTGTGTGGAGACACTAAAGCAAGTATGTAGGTGCTTATTGGAGAATAAGTTCACTGAACGTGACTCGCTATGCAATATCTAATGGAGTTTTACTCGCCTGTCAATAGAAATTCCTAATGTGATAGTAGTACATGTGATCCTTGGACTTGAGATCATCATAGTATCTTGTATATAACAAATTATACTTTGACTAATTCCTTAAGGCCTTTTAAGGCATATATAGGGTATGCTTGGGTGTAATGAGTTACATATGGAGATAATGAATGATCAATAAAGAATCTACCACCTCTAGTAAAAGAGGAGATACGTCCTATGTGATTCGTTAAATGACAACCCAGGAATCCTTGGCCAAGGTAGAATGAAATTAGAAAGAGGTTTCTAATTTGCATTATTTGGAGTTGTGCATTTTCTAATCGAAATACATATGATTAAATAAATTAAGACTTGACAGTAAATCCATGTCTTATATTTAATTGGGACATTGTATGGTGGAAGGATTGAATTGTACAGTAACTATTAACTCACAAGTTCTTTTATGATTAATGTTGAAATCTATATTATCTGGAAAGTCGTTGATCGCTAGGGAGGCTTATCCCTATTGTAGAATAAATGTTATTTATTTAAATAGATTATTAGTTTAATTTTTTTATTTAAATAAGATTAGAATTGTTCTAATTGATTTATTCACAACCGGTTTAATATGGAGAACCTAAAGGGTCACACCATAAAAGGAAGAAGAATTATTTAAGAACAAAATGGCATGATAGTAATAATGCATTAAGTATAATTAATTTAATCTATGATGACAGAATAAATTAAATAGCTTAATGTTTATTATTTAATATTTTAGAAATATTAAATATAAATTAATAAGAGGAGTCTTATTAATATTATTATTATTATTATTATTTTAATTCTAAAGGAGTTTAGGAATTAATATAATAATAGTACTCTCTCTCAATCCTAATAAAGATTAGGATATAAATTAATTAAAAGTATTTAATTAATTAAATAAAACCCTATTCTAATTGAATTAGGAGGGTTAACCTAATATCTATATAAGAGAGTTTTATATCAGAAATAAGGTACGTGAATTTTTCAAGAGTTGGGAATACACATATTCTATAGAGATAGAAACAAGGGTTAAGCCAATAACCCATCTTACTGAGTTCTTCATCTTCCTTGGTGGATCACCGTTAGAGGCCAAATATTTGGGTGGCTGACATTGATCAAGGGAAGGAGCCACTACAGAGGAATCAAAGGAATCAAAGGAGTAGAACTTGTACCTGAGGAAGCTTGTATCTTCAAATGTATAATTCTGTTTTTCTCCTTCTTCATTCACTGATAATTGATGCACAAGAATGATCATGGTAATGGGTTTGTATAAATTTTGAAAATCTAGTTTTTTACGCTTCTGCCCTATTTATGTGATTTGATTGCATGATTGCGTTACGTACAAACCCAACAGTGGTATCAGAGCCAATCTTGTGCTAATTATCAGTCTATGTGATTCCATACATGTATAATATGCGATTGGATCGAGTTCTGGGCAACAAAATTTTTTTTGATTCTGCGCAGCTGCGCCGGTTCCTGGCCTTCTTGCTGCGCAGCTGCGCCAGTGTTCTGTGCTGGTTTTCATGCTGCGCAGCTGCGCCGGTTCCTGGCCTTCTTGCTGCGCAGCTGCGCCGGTGTCTTGGCCTGGTTTTTCATGCTGCGCTGGTTCATTTTATATTCCTAGCGCAGCTGCGCCACTAATAGAATCTGAATTTTTTTTTGTTTTATTTAATTAAATGAATGATTTATTTAATTAATAAAGGTTTAAAATAAAGATGTTTATTTTATATGAAATGAGATTTCAGAATTGCTAAAATTAAAGAGTTTAATTTTGAATTGTTCTTTGAATGAAATAAAGGAGTTTATTTTTCCAAAAAACAAAGTTTAGCAAACTTTTGCCCATTAACTGATATTAATACATATATGGAATGAATTTACTTTCATGAGATGAATAAGTTTTATCGATACGTATGATGATATGTATGGTAATAAAAGGGATTGATTATGGACTATGACCAATGTGATTGGATTTTATTTTGGATGAATGCTTAAATGTATGGGTTTTATAAAATGGGGTCTGCGTACCTCGTCTTCTCTGATTTTATTCTCGGTGTAAAATTATATCTCCCTTCTATGTACTTCCCCTTGACTGCTGATCAAGGTTTCTATTTAAAAATAATTTATGTAATAGAGATAGTTAGAATTATCTTGAAGAAACTGGAGACCAAGGAGCAAGGAGCGCGTGAAAACCCGTTTGTATGGAGCCCGGGTTTAAATGTAACAGTTACGTTTAAATTTAAATTTTTGCACTCCTAGGTTTGACCTTTTGGTTCACTTGGTGGCTCTAGTGAACCAAACTAGAATAAAAGTCCATAATCAATCCGGGTAGAATATAGTATTCTATATTGCATGCTAAATATTATATATATTATATTTTATACAAACATGCTTCGCATGTTTAATAAAATGACGCGTATTTTATATATATGTGTGCATACGCACTTAAAAAGATGAGACAAATAATAACAAACCCCTCAAAGAAATATTATTAAGTCTGAAGCGTTCAAATGATATTTGGAATATCGAACGTCGCCTTCTAGCATGATTAGTTAATAGAGTATTAAATATTTAATATGAGTTTGTTGTGCTATCCACAAGGCGAGTATTGAATATTTAAGATGTTAATTAATCACATTTGATGCTTATCAAGAAAATTGAACGATCTAGTCTTGTTGTGCTATCCACAAGGACGAAAATTTTTCTTTTTTGAATTTATGGAAGTGCTAGGCTAGACTTAACTTAAATCATTTTAGTTCGGATGTGCACACATATGACCATTATGATTTAAGAGGCAAAATAAAAGGAGTTACATGGTGATGTAATTGACAAGAGTTGTCTACCTATTTACTTGTATATCGCTTGTTGTGCTATTCACATGGTTATATACATTTGAAATGGGATCCTTAATCTCACTAGCAAATCTTTAATTAGATGTTGCCGAACTATATGAGTGAGGGTAATATAGTTTGATGAAAATAGTGGGAGATACCAATTTAAAATAAAGACCTAAATTTATTTTGGTATGCAAAGTTAATAAAATGAATGTTTGCTAAAATGTTGTCTTTTCACATGCAGAATTTTAAAAATGTCAAAATCACTAATCTCACTACGAAGCATACTTGATGCAAATAAGCTTACCGGCCCGAATTATGAGGACTGGCTAAGAAATCTGAGAATTGTTCTCACTGCTGAAAAGATTTCTTATGTCCTAAATTCCACTATCCCTGAATCTGTTTCAGAAACAGCCTCTGAGGAAGAGATTGCCACTTTCAATAAGTGGCAAGATGATGCATCTGTGGCTCAATGCATCATGCTCGCATCCATGAATAACGAGCTTCAGCGTCAGCACGAAAAAATGGATGCTCCTGCTATGCTACTTCACCTCAAGGAGTTGTATGGTGAACAGAGTAGGACTGCTAGATATGAGATATCTAAGGAGCTCTTTCGATCTCGGATGACCGAGGGCACTGCCGTCGAGACTCATGTTCTGAAGGTAATCAATTTGATTGAACGCCTTGGACAGCTTGGGTTCGTCATGGATGGGGAGTTGAGTCAAGACTTGGTCTTGCAGTCACTCCCTGAGACCTTCTCGCAGTTTGTGGTTAATTTTCACATGAATAAGCTAGATGTCAGCTTACCTGAGCTGCTTAACATGCTGAAAATTGCAGAAGGTCACTTCTCATCCAAGAAGAACCATGTCTTGATGGTGGATTCTTTCAATAAAAGGAAGAGGCCCAATGTGTCTTCTGAAAAGAAGAAATCTAAGAAGGCTAAGGGAAAAGGGAAAGAAAAGGAGCAAAAGAAACCTGAACCAGCTAAAGGAATGTACTTTCATTGCAATGAGTCAGGACATTGGAAGAGGAACTGCAAGAAGTTTCTAGCAGAGAAGAAGCTTGGAGAAGCTTCGACTTCCAATCAAGGTTTGTTTATGGTTGAAATTAATTTTTCTGAAAGTCATAATTCTACTTGGGTATTGGATACCGGCTGTGGTTCTCATATATGTAATACTGTGCAAGGACTGGTCAGAAGTAGAAAGCTGAACAAAGATGAGGTGATCCTACGAGTGGGAAATGGAGCAAAAGTTACTGCATTAGCTGTAGGAACTTATTGTTTAGCAATGCCTTCGGGCAAATCCATTTATCTAAATAATTGTTATTATGTTCCGAATATTATTAAAAACATTATTTTAATTTCTGTATTGGATATGGAAGGTTTTGACGTTATTATAAAGAACAATGGTTGTTCTATTTATAAAGACGATGTTTTATATGGTATTGGAAATTTGCGAAATGGACTTTATACACTTGACTTACAAGAAAATATATTTCAAATTGAACAAATTAAGAAAAGGAAAAGAGATGATATTAATTATACCTATATGTGGCACTGTAGACTCGGTCATATCAATGAAACAAGATTATCCAAGTTGCATAAAGATGGGCTCCTCGAGCTATCTGATTATGAATCATATCCAACTTGTGAATCTTATCTCATGGGTAAAATGACTAAATCTCCTTTTAGTGGAAAAGGAGAGAGAGTTACAGAGTTGTTGGCATTGATTCACACAGACGTTTGTGGACCTATGACAACAAGTGCACGGGGTGGGTATTCTTATTTTATTACTTTCACTGATGATCACTCAAGATTTGGATATGTGTATTTAATGAAATACAAATCAGAATCATTTGAAAAGTTCAAAGAGTTCAGAAGTGAAGTAGAGAAACAAACGGGCAAGAGTATTAAGATACTTCGATCAGATCGAGGTGGAGAATACTTAAGCAGTGAGTTTCTCAATTGTCTCAGAGAAAATGGTATAATCTCACAATGGACTCCTCCAGGTACACCACAGTTAAATGGAGTATCCGAAAGGAGAAATCGAACACTGTTGGACATGGTTCGATCCATGATGAGTTTTACCGACCTTCCAATTTTCTTCTGGGGATATGCCCTAGAAACGGCTGCATACCTACTTAACAAGGTACCTACCAAATCCGCCCCAAAGACTCCATATGAGATGTGGAAAGGGAGGAAACCAAATCTTAAGCATGTTAAGACTTGGGGTTGTCCAGCTTATGTCAAAAAGTTTGAAAATGATAAGCTACAGACTAAATCTGATAAGTGTAGATTTGTGGGATACCCTAAAGAAACCGTAGGGTATTATTTCTATCATCCAACTGATCAAAAGGTGTTTGTTGCGAAACATGCTACCTTCTTGGAGAAAGAGTTTATCCATGAAGGGGTCAGTGGGAGCAAGATATATCTTGAAGAAGTTCAAGAACCACAAGTTACCACGGACCAAAGTCAGGTACCTAACCAAGTAGAAGAACCTACTGTACCACACCCTGTTCGTAAATCTAGAAGAGTACCGAAGATACCTGAGAGGTATGGATTCGTTATAGAGGATGACGATGAGGTACACATCATGAATGATGATGATCCATTGAATTATGAACAGGCTATGAGTAATAAAGACTCAAGGAAATGGCTTGAAGCCATGAAATCCGAAATGGACTCCATGTATGAAAACAAAGTATGGTCTTTGGTTTCACCACCTGAAGGTATTAAACCTATTGGGTGTAAATGGGTTTTTAAGAAAAAGACTGGAGCAGACGGAAAGGTAGAGACCTATAAGGCCCGACTGGTTGCAAAAGGTTTCAAACAAAGACAAGGAGTTGACTATGATGAAACCTTCTCACCAGTAGCCATGCTCAAGTCCATTCGAATTTTGCTTGCGATTGCAGCTTACAACGACTATGAGATCTGGCAGATGGACGTGAAAATGGCCTTCCTCAATGGGAAACTTGAGGAGGATGTGTATATGACACAGCCAGAGGGATTTATTTCAAAAGTTGGAACAAATCAAGTCTGTAAGCTACAACGATCCATTTATGGGTTGAAGCAAGCTTCTCGTAGATGGAACATTCGTTTTGATGAGACAATCAAAGAGTTAGATTTTATCAAAAACGAGGATGAACCATGTGTATACAAGAAGGTTAGTGGGAGCGCAGTATCATTCCTTGTATTATATGTTGATGATATATTACTGATAGGGAATGACATTCCTATGTTACAATCCATTAAAATCTGGTTATCTAAAAACTTCTCCATGAAGGACTTGGGTGAAGCATCCTATATTTTGGGGATAAAGATCTATAGAGATAGATCTAAAAGGATGCTCGGCTTATCCCAAGGAACGTACATTGATACGATGCTAAAGAGGTTTAGCATGGAAGATTCCAAAAGAGGTCTCATGCCGATGAGCCATGGAATAAATCTCTCCAAGAAACAGACCCCAAAGACACCTGAGGAGAGAGACCGTATGAGTAAGATCCCTTATGCTTCTGCAATAGGATCTATCATGTACGGTATGATATATACTAGATCGGATGTTGCTCACGTACTTAGTGTAACAAGAAGATACCAGTCGAATCCAGGAGAAGGGCACTGGAAGGCAGTGAAAAATATCCTAAAGTACTTGAGAAGGACTAAAGATATTTTTCTTGTCTACGGTGGGTCTGAATTACAACTCGAGGGATTCACGGACTCAAGTTTTCAAACAGACCAAGATGACAGTAAATCTATTTCAGGGTATGTGTTTACCTTGAACGGAGGTGCAGTGAGTTGGAAGAGTTCCAAGCAGCAAACGGTTGCTGATTCAGTGACAGAGGCAGAGTATATAGCTGCAAGTGAAGCTGCAAAGGAAGCTGTTTGGATGAAGAAGTTCATAACTGAACTTGGTGTGGTTCCTAGCATTGGAGAAGCAGTTCCCGTATACTGTGACAACACCGGAGCGGTTGCACAGGCTAAGGAACCCAGGTCTCATCAGAAATCTAAACACGTGTTGCGGCGATTTCACTTGATCAGGGAGATCATTGAAAGAGAAGATGTCACCTTGGAGCGTGTAGACTCTCAAGACAACATTGCAGATCCATTTACTAAAGCTTTAACACAACAGCAGTTTCATCGTCACTTAGAGAAGATGGGTATGAGATACCATGGCGATTGGCTTTAGTGCAAGTGGGAGATTGATAGTAGTGTGCATACAAGCCAATCATGTATGATGACAAAGCACATACTTTGTAAACAATCTTATTTATTTATTAATAAAATATTCATTTAAGGCATATAATTATCTACATGGTGCTGTTTTTATAATATGTAAATAACCCATAGTTTTAAGCAATGCTTTTAGAATCATGATGAGATCATGATAATGAGATCTAAATTCTTAGAAAGCTTAAAAACTAAAATAGTTCCCAATTGTGGGATTAATAAAATGGGGATTAGTAAATCCGGATAGATTGGTACATATGTTGCTTGCTCATTGGATGAGGATGACTGATCTCATGGTCATTTGTGTGGAGACACTAAAGCAAGTATGTAGGTGCTTATTGGAGAATAAGTTCACTGAACGTGACTCGCTATGGAATACTTAATGGAGTTTTACTCGCCTGTCAATAGGAATTCCTAATGTGATAGTAGTACATGTGATCCTTGGACTTGAGATCATCATAGTATCTTGTATATAACAAATTATACTTTGACTAATTCCTTAAGGCCTTTTAAGGCATATATAGGGTATGCTTGGGTGTAATGAGTTACATATGGAGATAATGAATGATCAATAAAGAATCTACCACCTCTAGTAAAAGAGGAGATATGTCCTATGTGATTCGTTAAATGACAACCCAGGAATCCTTGGCCAAGGTAGAATGAAATTAGAAAGAGGTTTCTAATTTGCATTATTTGGAGTTGTGCATTTTCTAATCGAAATACATATGATTAAATAAATTAAGACTTGACAGTAAATCCATGTCTTATATTTAATTGGGACATTGTATGGTGGAAGGATTGAATTGTACGGTAACTATTAACTCACAGGTTCTTTTATGATTAATGTTGAAATCTATATTATCTGGAAAGTCGTTGATCGCTAGGGAGGCTTATCCCTATTGTAGAATAAATGTTATTTATTTAAATAGATTATTAGTTTAATTTATTTATTTAAATAAGATTAGAATTGTTCTAATTGATTTATTCACAACCGGTTTAATATGGAGAACCTAAAGGGTCACACCATAAAAGGAAGAAGAATTATTTAAGAAGAAAATGGCATGATAGTAATAATGCATTAAGTATAATTAATTTAATCTATGATGACAGAATAAATTAAATAGCTTAATGTTTATTATTTAATATTTTAGAAATATTAAATATAAATTAATAAGAGGAGTCTTATTAATATTATTATTATTATTATTATTTTAATTCTAAAGGAGTTTAGGAATTAATAAAATATCAGTACTCTCTCTCAATCCTAATAAAGATTAGGATATAAATTAATTAAAAGTACTTAATTAATTAAATAAAACCCTATTCTAATTGGATTAGGAGGGTTAACCTAATATCTATATAAGAGAGTCTTATATCAGAAATAAGGTACGTGAATTTTTCAAGAGTTGGGAGTACACATATTCTATAGAGATAGAAACAAGGGTTAAGCCAATAACCCATCTTACTGAGTTCTTCATCTTCCTTGGTGGATCACCGTTAGAGGCCAAACATTTGGGTGGCTGACATTGATCAAGGGAAGGAGCCACTACAGAGGAATCAAAGGAATCAAAGGAGTAGAACTTGTACCTGAGGAAGCTTGTATCTTCAAAGGTATAATTCTATTTTTCTCCTTCTTCATTCACTGATAATTGATGCACAAGAATCATCATGGTAATGGGTTTGTATAAATTTTGAAAACCTAGTTTTTTACGCTTCCGCCCTATTTATGTGATTTAATTGCATGATTGCGTTACGTACAAACCCAACATCCTAGGCTTACAGAGAGAAGCCAAGAAAACCTACACAGTTCAGATATTCACAGAAAATGTATACTTACATCAAAACGTAGCAAAAAACCAAGGATTCATCAGTCAAATCCTGACATGCGCGTAGCCAAAGCTTCTCGTTCCAACTAGATAGCGATCTAAGGGTCGCGAGGTTGCTTTCAAATGAATAAAACTAGAAAGAAAGCTAGATTTAAATAAATCTCGGCCAATAGCTTCCCGGTTCCGATTGGACCTATTTTGAACCGTTTGAAAGGTAGAAAGGGCTAGATTTAAAGAAATCTAACTTGCCAGAATTGATATTTTTAACAAGAATTCATATCAAATGAATATTTGCAGTAAATATAATCATAATGAATAAAGCATATATATATAATTATATACATATAAAAGTTGTAAAGGACGATGGGTTTTCAGTCCTATGCCCGGACTGGAATGTAAATATATATATATATATATATATATATATATATATATATATATATATATATATATATATATACTTATAAAAGCTATAAAAAGCCACGGTGTAATCTAGGCTTGACAAAATAGAAGTATATATTTAAATATAAGCAATAAAGGGCGACGGATTTCAAATCATATGCCCGAACAGAAATATAAATATATATATATATATATATATTTATATTTATATTTATAAAAACTGTAAAAAAGCCACAGAATGATCCAGGCTTGGCAGAATGTAAATATATATAAAAGCTGTAAAAAGCCACGGAATGATCCAGGCTCGACTAGATGTAAATATATATATATATATATATATATATATATATATATATATATATATAAGCAGTAAAAGCCATGAAATATTCCAAGCTTGACAGAATGGAAATATATATATATATATATATGTGTGTGTGTGTGTGTGTGTATAAAAGCGATAAAAAGGCCACGGATTTCTAATTCAAGCCAAACTGAAATATAAATGTTAATATATACAGTTATTATATATATATTAAAGCAATAAAAAGGTCACGAAGTCAAAATCCAGGCCAAATGAAGTCAGAAAAATTTATATATATATAGTTATATATATAAAAGCAGTAACTACCACGAATTTGCCATCCGGGCTTGACAGAATTGAAAAGTTAGTATATGTATAGTTAAATATATATATATAATAAAGCCAAAAAGGACACGAGTCCATGATCCAGTCTGAGAAAGTCAAAATATATATATATATAAGCGATTAAAAGTCGCGGATCGTCGATCCTGGCTGTGTAAATGCAAGAAAACGCATAAATGTACTAAAATGTACTAAAAAGTACGCAAAAACGGTCACGAAACTGAGTTTCGGGCAAAATTAGAAAATGAAACTTAATGTGCACGTGTATAAATGCGCAATGAAGTAGTAGGAACTTTCTGATCGTAAAAATACTTACAATGGACTGCTATACGGGCTTTTTGCCACTTTGTAGGCTTTAAATGGACGTTTCTACCGTTTAATTTTTGATATGTGATAGTATATGAGTATACCTACGTGTTAGAGTGATAAAAGCGAGGTTTGGAGTACAAGAAGTCGGGTTAGGAAACAAAATGGGCGAAGTTTCAGAGCGTTTTCTTTTCCTTTCCTTTTTAGCTTGGGGTGTACTTGTATTTAAAGACCCGCTGGAAGCAGGTCTACTCGCGACAGCCATGGGTCTACCTGTGACCCTACATGGCAGGCCACGGGTGGTGGATCCCGTCGCCTCGAAGTACATGCACTCTGAGCAACGCGAGGTCAGATTCGAAACTTTCTAACTTTTGATCAGAGCGTCCGTTTGAGGCGTGCTATATCTTTTCGAAAAGCCCTCGCCTAGAGCATCACAATGACATGGGACTAAACCTTTTTCGAGTCCAAGAAGACGGGTTCATAATTGGATCTTTGTTTCTTCACAGTTTGTCCATTGAGCTGTATTGTGTTGTTGTCACTCGGGATCAATGTTATGGTTCTTTCTGACCTTGATGGCATCAATTCGGCTTGATTTTAACTGGATTAGCTTCAAGTTGGTAAAATGATCATTTTGCCCTTCCAGGGGTTGTCTCCTGTACTGGCACGGTCTCCGACTATTTTCCCGGGGTTGTCTCAGAGGTTTGGATCCTAGTCGATTCTGTTTGTCCTCATGGTTATCTCTGAGGCTGACTTGGTTTCCCAGGGTTGTCTCTGGGATGATGTGATGCTTCGGAGTAGTCTTCGAAGTTGATTTGGCCTCTCGGATTGTGACTGGGGCTTGACCTGACCTCCTGGATTGTGACTGGGATTGCTTGACATCCCGGTATGGTTACTGGGGCTTCACTTGACATCCTAGTGTTTTTGGGGTTGAACTTAACATCCCAGGGTTGTCACCAGGGCTGCCTGACATCCCGGTATGGTTAACGGGGCTTCACTTAACATCCCAGTGTTGTGACCGAGGCTAAGTTGACATGCCGGTATAGTGACCAGGGCTGAGTTGACATCCTAGTATTGAGACCGGCGCTTAGTTGGCATCCCGGTATTGAGACCAGTGCTGATTGGGCAGCCCGGTATTGAGATCAGGGCTGAGTTAACATCCCGGTATTGAGACCGGGGCTAAGTTGGCATCCTGGTATTGAGACCGGGGCTGAGTTGACATCCCGGTATTGAGACCAGGGCTGAGTTGGCATCCCGGTATTAAGATCGGGGCTTAGTTGACATCCCGGTATTGAGACCGGGGCTGAGTTAGCATCCCGGTATTGAGACCGGGGTTGAAAAGACGGTTTTGCCCCCTGCAGGGTTAGTCACAGGAACGTAAACTTTCGAGTGTCTACAACAGGAATGAAAAAATTTGAGTGTCTACACACTACTTTCAAATAAAGCACGTAGGCCCAATTACTATAAGCACACATACAGAGCAAATAAAATAGGGAAATTAAAAAGACGCGGTAATCGTGTTTCACGGAAGTCGGGGGGTGCCTAACACTTTCTTCCCGCTTAATCAAGCCCCCGAACTCTATAAATCTCAGTTTCCAAGGATAAGTTAAACAAAGTCCAGTAATTGGGCCTACTTGCGAAACTTTTCAAACAAAACTCGGTTGAGTTGGTACAACCATTTCAAATATATCAACTGGTGACTCTGTAAAATCAAACTTTTCAAATCGTCGACATTGTATGTCGGCCTTTTCCTAAAAATTCACCCTTCAGATCAAACAAATGAAAACAAACAAGGGTAGAAACACATAGGAAAAGGGATCAAGATTTTTTTTGACGTCGACAGGTGGCGACTATGCTGGGGACAGTAGAGGGCTTAAGTCGTATTTTAATCTTTCCAAGAATTCCCTTTTTTATCTGCATGTGTGGATGTGGTGTTTACATTGAATGGATGTAAATAAATGTTTTACTGCTTTAAATAATAGTGCTTCGCACAATGTCATCATTTTATAACGGTGAGACACGTTGTATGTGAATGTATGTTGTGTGATTCCTCCACTAAGAGGCAAACTCGTCAGCGTTTGATTACTGGACTCAAAGGAGACTAATACGATGAGGCTCAGAAAAGGCGCCACTCAGATCCGGTCCAATTGAAAGATCGAATTAACTTCCCATCCAGTAAATTGCGATGATCTGGGGACCTTCATGCCAAAAAGCCGCGAGAGTGGCCTAAGATAGGTCAGCCTCTAATAAACCAAACGTGAAGGGGAGTCTCTTCATACCTTTCCCTTTCAATTCCATGTAAAGTTCGATTCAATGTAAATTATGATTCCATGTAAATGTAAAGAAAAGAAAAAAGAAAAGAAAATGTAAATGTACATTCTATTTCCCTTCAATTTTATTATTGTGCAGATATCAAATCATGTCATCCTGTCATCAAAATAACTAATGTTTGTTTTGCATGAAAATATTAAAATCCCATAAAAAACTAATACATTGCATCAACGCATGTTATTATTGCTTATCAAGACCAAACTACCTACTCTCCTTGTAGGCAAGATTACTCCCATTACCAGGTTAAAATCTAAGAAGACACAAAGCCTATCCACCGACATGGCTGAAAGTGCCCAACACGAATCAGGTTCAGTATCTCGAAAGGAGTTTGAAGGACTTAAGAATCAAATAGCAGAGCTGGTTATCCTTCTAAAAAAATAAAGTAAAAGCACTCAGGGCCAGACAACGCCCAATTAAACAGAGTCCTCCTCACAAGATGATAGCCAAAGTGTTGATAAAATGGTGGGAATACAAATACCTGAACCTTGATCCAGTCAAAGAACCAACAAAACCCTTGAAATCACAAATCTAAGGGGAGATCAAGAAACTGGGGATATAAGAAAGAAAGTCCAACAAATGGAAGAAACCATCTGGTCTATAAAAGGAACTGGATCATTTGGAAGTGTAAACTATACAGATCTCTACATATTCCCAGGGGCTCGTTATCTAGAGAAGTTTTAGGTCCCAAATTTTGAGAAGTACAATGGGGCAGGTGATCAGTATATACACCTGAAAGTATACATTGGCGAGCTAAGGTCTTATGCTGAAGATGAAAGCCTTAGAATGTAGCTTTTCCAAAAGAGTCTCACTGGAGAGGCTAGGATATGGTATGCCCAACTTGACAATGCCAAAATCCACAGCTGGGAAGAGTTAGCCCACGTCTTCCTAAATCAGTACAGTTTTCAGTCACAAATGGCACCGGATCGATACCAAGTGACTAAAGTCAAAAAGCACAGTACTCAGTCTTTCTGTGAATATGCCCAAAGATGGAGGTGTATGGCAGCACAGGTCAACCCGCTTATGACAGAAACTAAAATGGTGATGACTTTCATAGACATCCAAGAGGCACCTTACTATGAGAAGATCCTAGATGGAATAGGAAAGTCATTCTCAGAGATGATCAAACACGACGAAATGGCAGAGATGGGCCTAAAAGCAAGCAAGATTAAAGATATCACTGCCTTGGAAGCAGTCGCCGAGCATATACAGTTTGGAAACTATGCGAGTAATCCCAAGAGGGTACCCAAGAAAGGCGATGAAGATGTATCCCTCATTGTATATGGGCAATCTAGGAGACCCAACCGTAGTCCCCCCATTTGGAAGAAGACAATCTGTCATTTCAACAACAGGACGTATTCAACCAAGGCCAAGAAAGAAAGTGAAAATTTGATATAGTGAAAAATCGGGTGTTCACTCCACTAGGCGATTCCCTGGAAAATGTATTGGAGTTATTAATCAAGCAGAAGAAAATTATCGGATTGGCTCCACCTCTGGATCCAAAAAGCAAAAGATACAATCTAAGCCAGAGATGTGCTTACCACTCAAGGTCTCTGGGACACGATACACAATTTTGTTGGTCCTTAAAGCATAAAATCCAAAATTTGATCGAAAGCAGCGATGTTGTGGTCCAACAACCTTACCATCCAAATGTCAACACCAACCTTTTGATGTAGCATGACATGGAGGGAGTTAACATGATCGGGTCAGGAAGCGTCGAAATGTGTCCAAATCATAAACACATACGAAGGATGGAGGAATACCCCCAAAAGAACAGGACAAATGTCCTAGAATTGGAAAATTCAGAGGAGGGTATGATAGTGATGCAAAAATTGGATACGATCCATCATCAAGTAACTCTGTTGGCTAATCTGATAGTGCGCCAACATCAAGATACAAGGTAGTTTTTCACTCAACTATCAAAAAGCCAAGAGAAAAAGAAGGTTATTAAGAATGTAAGCCTATCTCCCTCCAAGATCAGCCAGCTAAATGAAGAAAATCAAAGCATGCTGAATGAACGAGAAAAGTGGAATGATAAAATTACTAGAAGATCTTGCCAAAGAAAAAATCATCCGGAGGAATGCGAATTCCCAAATAGGAAATATCAAGCAACATTCCAAACACTGGCAAACCCTCGAAATCCTACGGCACCGAGAGTCGGGGAGAGTAGGGGAAGAAGGGTATTCACGCCTTTGGGGGACTCGTTGGAAAATGTGTTAGCATTATTGGTTGCGCAGAAAAAGATTACTGAGTTGCTGCCTCCTGCAAATCCCGAGATGAAAAGTTATGATTCCACCAAGATATGTCTATACCATTCTAACTCACCTAGACATGCAACTGAGGAATGCTGGTCTCTAAAGCATAAAATTCAGGATCTCGTTAAAAATGAAGAACTGACTATTAAAGTCCCCATGACTAGAAAGGGCGAAAGGGAAATAAAGAGCTTAAGATGTCCACTCGAGACAGGCAGTTCAAAGGAGGTGACGAATATGAGCACCAATCCTGGCAGAACACAAGGTGGACTGATCTTAAGGCTAGGAGTAACAGAGGATACAAGAGAGTCCTCTAAGGAAATTCATCCGCCACCATCAAACATCTTGTTGCCCAAAATTAGCAACCACATTCCTGATTTTACCCTTTTGGATCATGAGGAGGAAATACTGATCCTTCCCAGTGTGGAAAAAGCCAAAAAAGGAAAGTTCCTTACGAGAAATACAACAACAGTTCGAGAGTGATTTCATAGTCAAATCCTCTCAAGCCCAAAAAGGAACAAATGAAGAAAAAAGTGGTGAAGTTGTCAGGGAAGCCAACCCATCGAGGAATCTAGAGTTCATCCCTTTTTACAATGAGTCCAGTTTGAGCCTCCTTAAGGGATATGCTGATTTAGGAGGCAATCAAGTTATGGCCGTGATTAAAGATATTCATGACCAGGAGGTAACCTCTATCACGAGCCTCGAAGGTAACATAACTACTGACAACTGGACTATCAGGCCTCAACTAGCCACGAAGAAGTAGATCCAGAGGAAAGTTGCAAATTCCAAGAGATGTTGGGACGTTATCACTTTCTTAGCGTTATGCCTTTTATTTTCCATGCATGTAAATATTGAAAAAAAATCAACAAATCAACAAATCAAAAAATCAAAAAACAATTCATCAAAATCAATCAAAAAATCAAACCAATCAGATCTTGTCTAAGACTGAACTACGAATGACCTGATCTCCTTAATCTATGGGAGTACGTAGGCAGCCAGCAATGGTGCGGTCAAACCAAACAAAAAAAATCCAAAAATCCATCAAATTAAGCTCAAACCCAAATAAACGCTTTTTAACCATTCAGGCCAAGCGTGAACTACGAAAGACCTGATCTCTCATCCAGGGGAGTACGTAGGCAGCCATTTATGGTGCAGTCTAACCTTCAAGAAAAAAAACCAGTCCCAAGACACCAAAGTCCACATCAAAGAAAAATTGTCAAAATTTGTGACCCATGTTAAGAGGACCTAATGGCACTTCAATGTTGTTTCATCAAATCAGTAGCAAGTCTCGGAAAGGAAGAGGCAACGATACATTAGGACAATCAGTCACAGTGATGAAATAGCAACCAGCCTAAGATGCAAACCTTCAGCAACTCATCACTCCTAAAGTGCGAGAGGACTTGATCTCTTTTGACCTATAGAAGTATATGGGCGATCGTCGTGGCAAAGTCTATCTCATACCCGACGGCCTGTTTCTCATGATAAAAGCAACGAATCAATCGTTATAGATTAAACCAAGCTTGTTTTAAACCATCACAAGCCCTTGAGTCTAATTTAGTGGAATCCGCAGGCCTTTCGATATCAACCATCAAAGTCAATTGTGCCCACAAGTCAGAAAAAATGATTGGGGCATCCAAACATCAAGGCCCATAACCACTACCTGCTCACCATGTGGGTTATGAGGTAAAAGACTCTTGCAATCTCGGCGTCTTATCAGCCCATCTGTCAAACATACAACAAAGCAGTCACCCCAGATAACAAGCAAGACTGGGGCAATTTCAGAATCGGTGACAACCCGATACTGGGACCCTTACATCAAATAAGACTAGGGCAATTTTGGAAACAACGACAACTCAAAACTAGGGCATTCATCGCCCATCCTAAAAAAGGAAAATACACCAGTCAACACCCTTAGCAGAGTCCGTCATCATCACATGGACCCTCATATCACTTCACTCGCGATCCGGTATAATCTTTTGGTCTTTTCCAATCATGCTTTTGTTAAAATACAAACTAATCCACATATGAGGTATGACTCTTTCAACTCTTTTAATTTACTTTCGGTCCCCATTTACATGCATTGGCAATGATATACATGTTAAGTATAGATAAATCTTGCGTTAAAATCTTAGAAAAAAGGTTTTCAAAAGAGAAGATTTTTTCTTAACTTGTTATGAATTGGATTAATTTTGATAAGCGTTTGTGGAGCAAGAATCACGGGAACGATTAGGGAATTAAGATAATTAAACCTTTTGATTAGGCACGACATCCTAGTTTAAAGCGCTTTTTGGAACAAACTTGACCTCATATGCATGTCTGCAATTTGTGATTGCCCTAATTCTTAGTTGTTGGGTATGAAACTATGGCGACAGGGATGAAAATTAGTAGCTAGCCTAATCTCTCAAATCGAGGCCTGGGTTACTCGAGTTATTAAGCTTAAGGGGTGTCTTTACCCCTGGTGCCCTAAAGCCATCTGGTTTCGGAGTCACCGGCCCAACGCTCGTTACATGGGTAACTCAGTGCCTAAAAAACGAGCATTATGAAGAAGAAGAAGGCGAGACCTAAGCAGATCCGAATCGTGGTCTAGGTTTCTCGAGCAATTAAGCATGAGGGGTGTCTTCACACCTGGTGCCCTAAACCCGTCTAGTTTGGAAGTCACCAGCCCAACACTCGCTAAATGGGAAATTTAAGCCTAAGAAAACGGACCTTGCACAAGCTCAGGCATGAAGCAAATAGAGTGACCGCCTGACTTATGTCGAAGTGTGGCTTTTGTTACTCGAGCAAGTAAACCTGAAGGGGTGTCTTTACACCTAGTGCCCTAAAATCGTTCGGTTTGGGAGTCATTGGTCCAAAACTCGTTAAATGGGTAACTCTGAATAGACAAAAAAAATGAGACAAGTTAGGCGAGAAAAAAAAAAGAGAAAAAGAAAATTAAGAAAAATTTGAAAAGTCATGGAAAGGAAACCCCTGCTAAGATTTGCGTCACTCATAGTGCATGTGTCATATGAAGTCAATTCTGCGAAGAATAATGTCTAGAGCGAAGATGAAGTATCTCTGATGAAGGGAGATAAGTCTGCTGAATCTAATCCTACCCATGAACAATGACTATGGATGTTTACAAATTTTTGTGCGATGTCATAACTTGTCAAATGAAAATTTTAATTTCCTTGGGAAAAATTCATTTTCATACTCAATTTCAAGATCTTTAGCGATAAGATAGAAGCTCAGTAAATACAAGCATTCAATTTCATAAACTTTAACTTCAAATGCCTTATTCACAAGATCATACTAATCTTGACGACCCGAGCCATCAAAATTTTGGCACATTTTGTTATTTATCTAATGTAAAGGATATTGCTCACTCTAGATGTGGTCAACAAAGCGAGTTCCTTCTGTGAACCCCAGTAACAACATGCGAAAGGGCTGCGGCATTTCCCCATTCAATGAAATGGAAGGGATCTAAGGCAGGATTAAGCCTCTCATCAAAAGCAAAGGGAGAATTCCTAAAAGAAATCACGAAAACATAAGCTTGCCCCGACAAAAGAAAGAAAAAATTCTCAAGAGAGTCCTTAACACGAAAAAATTGATGCTCGATGACAAAAGGTCTGGCAAATGAAATCTACATCATCAAATAAGTTAACTTGCGCCAAGTCCTCACAAGTCGAGGCCTCTACACAGAAGTTCAAATCCGGGCAATGAAAGAATGGGCTACATCCTCCAGGACGTCAACAACACCCGGGTCATCAGCTAAGCCAGTATCTAATCCAGTAGGGTCGCAAATAAAGAGCTCGCCCCTTTTCATAATCAATGATCAAACCGTTGGCGTCAATCCAGCGTAGCATTGGGGAAAGATCCGGTGATGTAAGCTGTTGAACACTACTTCAGCGAATATATTAGGATATCTCCTAGTAAAGCCATCATTGTCTGAATCGCCAGAGGTACTAGCACCAGATTTAAATTCAGAAAGGAAAAAGTAGCAGCCTCAGTAGGATCCCCACCAAAGACAACATATAAAAGGGGAACTTCCGAATCTGCTCTACGAATAACAAAAGGAGCCATACGGGAGTTGAAGCTGATAGGCCTATCAAAATCCATGCCTAAAAAGAAAATTTAAATTGCCTCAGAAAGGGTGAGGTATGGTTCTACATCAATTCAATTAAGCATATGCATCAACCTAGGACAAATTAAGATCATCACATCATGCCTGGTCTAAACATGTGCAACAAGCGCTATATCAGCGCACATCTCTATTAAAACGTTAAGCATGCATACCCAGTAGAATTAAATATGCATACATATTAAATACCCAGACTCGAGGAAAAATTCTACTGTTGAAAACTACCGATTGAGTAGGCATCGAGACAGTTCAGTGAGATAAAACTTTGTAAACTGCGGTTCGAGTAGGCATCGAGACAGTCCGATGATCAACCGTTATCAACTACCATCAGGGTAGGCACCATTGTCAACTATCAGCAGGGTAGGCACCGTTGTCAACTACCAGCAGAGTAGGCATCGTTGTCAACTACCAGCAGGGTAGCCACTGTTGTAAAATACCAATGTAAACATCGGGAAGATCCGATGATTTCAAAACATCATCCCCAGCAGAAATGTAGAAAACATTTCAGTTTATCTTCATCAAACAAGCATTGGCAACCCCGATAGAAATCAAACCGTTGAAGTCAACACCAGCATAGACATCAACAGCACTGATGAAAGTCAACCGTTGAGATCAGCCCCAACACAGGCATCATCCATGACCGGTAAGGGTAAGCGATTTGCCATGCGATATGCGATTTGTAATGCGATTTGCTATACGATATACGATTTACGAAGTGCGAAATGTAATTTGCAAAAATATTTTAACATTCATTGCATTGCGATTTGCATCATTAAATATATATCTTGTCATATTTCAAGTGTCTAGTAATCTTTGTCATATTCATTTCATTGCATTGCATAAACATGACAAAGAGGCATCTATAGACACTCAAAATTTCTTTTTCCTGTTACTAACCATACAGGAGGGCAAAAGCATCTTTTTCCACTCTGGAGAACAACCCCAGAGGATTATAACATCAAATCAATCCCCAGAGACAACCCTGGGATATCAAGTCAACCTCGGAGATGACCCTGAGGAAGAACAGAGTAGGCTGGGATCAAAACTCGGAGACAACCCCGAAGAAACAGTCGAAAACTATGTCAATCCTGGACACAACTCCCGGAAGGGCAAAACTATCATTTTGCCAACTTAAATGTCAAATTAAGTCAAATCACTGCCATGAAGGTCATGCAGAACCATAACGTCAATCCCGAGTGAAAAATAGCACAAAACAGCTCAACAGTCGGACTGCAAAGACTCGAAGATATAGCCACGGACCCATCTTCCCGGATTTGGAAAAGGTCAAATCCCATGTCATTATGTAGCTCTCGGAAAGGGCTTTCTAAAAAGGTATATCACGCCTCTATCGGAATCCCAGATTAAAAGTTATGAAGGTTCGAAGCAGACAGCGCGTTGGTCGGAGTGCACGTACTTCGAGACAACGGGATCCACAGGACCAGGGCCCACCCGGGGAGCAGCAGGTAGACCCGCGGCTACTTTGGTCTATAAATAAAACCCCCCACCAGCAAAGAAAAAGAAGAAAATAGAGAAAATTCTATCCATTTAAGCTCTTAACCCTACCTACATTATTCCAAATTTCAATTTTATTTTTCCAATACATTTGTATACATATATATACTAACATATCAAATTTTAATCAGTGGAAAAAAAGTTTTAAAGCCCTTCAAGTGGTTTAAAGCCTTTAGCGCTACACACTGCAAAATTTCTTGTGATTTAAAACTTTTTACTGCTTTATCATATATATATATGAGCATATATATATATATATATATATATATATATATATATATATATATAGCTTCTGGTCTCGCCTGGATTTCAAATCTGTGGCCTTTTTGGCTTACTTATATATATATATATATATATATATATATAAGTTTTAGTTAGCCTAAATTGTTAATCTGTGGCATTTTCAACTTTAATATATATATATATATATACTAACTCCGTTAGCCTGGATTGTCAATCCGTGGCTTTTTCTCGCTTTAACATATATATATTCATTTATATATATATATATACTAATTCGTTTGGCCTGGATTGCTAATCCGTGGCCTTTTCAACTTTAATATATATAAGCATATATATATATTTACATTAATCAGTCACGTCTAGATTAGAAATCCGTGGTTTTTTCCAGCTTTAATATATATATATATAATTATATATATATTATTTATTCAATGTGATTAAATATATGTTTTAACTGTTCATTTAATGTAAATCTGTTCTAATGTAAAGGTTGTGGACTAGGTTTATCTGAATCTAGCCATCTTTAACTTTCAACTGGTTCAAAAGCTGTCAAATGGGAACCATTGAGCTAGAATGGCTAAGATTTATTTAAATCTAGCTTTCTTTCTAGTTTTGTAAATATTAAAGCGACTATGCGATCCTAAATCCGTATCTAGAGGGAACGTGAAGCTTTGGCTACGTGCATGCAAGGATATAACTGATGAATCATTTGTCTTGCGTGTTGGGTTTATATGTAACGCATACATGTAATCAAATTACACAATAAGGGCGGAAGAGCGATAATAGGTTTTAAAATTTTTATACAAACCCTCACCTTTGTAGTTATTGATTGATAATTGAAACAACTATACTACTCAATATTATAAGTTAACTGATCAGTGTTGATTTTAATTATACCATCTAAAATTATAAAAATATAGTGCATTCAATATAATTGAAAGGAATGTATAATCAGGGGAGCCAAATCCATAATATACGAAATGGTGCGATCGTGTATTTCAAATTATAATGTCAACAAAAAGATAATTATTTTTTATTGCTCCACTGCTTTAATATTTACTAAATAGGTTAGTAGGATACAAAAACCTGTGATGCATTCACGTTTAAGATTACTAATTAGTTGAATGAGAAATTTGTAAAAATAAAATATTAATAGTACAAATAAAATATTTTCTCTTTGTGAACAAATACTCTGCCTGCCTGCATCTAGAATTACCTGCCCCTTAGCAGTCAAAATTCTGCCCGTGATTTTGAAGATTGCTCATATTTCCAGCCTTTGCTAAAATTAATATACTCATTTTGAATGTGAAATTAGTTTTTGTATTATGTCTTTAACAAAAAAATATTAGAATATTTAAATGAATTAAATATATAAAAATTTTGGCAAAAATTTTATAATTATATCCAAATTCATGTATTGATAGGGGTGCTCATCGATAAAAAACCGAACCGGTACCGAAAAAACCGAACCGAAACCAAATCAAAAATACCGAAAAAATAAGAACCGGTACCGGTACAGAATTATCGGTTTCAGTACCGATTCGGTACAGAATCGGTACCAGTTTTTTCGGTTCGGTTTTCAGTTATACCGCATGATAATATATATAATTATTAATAATAATTAAATAATTTTTTTTTATATTAACAAAAAAATTTTAAAACTAAGAAATCATTTATATAATTGATTAATTGCAAGCGTAGCTGGGCTGATTCATTTGAACATACTGACTGATTCATTTGAAGACCAAATCTACTTTAGGCTTAATGTTGATATACCCTCTCTCTTTCTTTAGGATGCATGGTTCACTAATATACCCTCAGTACCTGATCCCCACCAACTACACTATTCGCCTTGTAACACATGCACATGCAACTGCAAGCTCCTTTGAATTCGGTCAAAAAGGCTTTAAAGCCTTAGCCAACTTTTTCAAACATTAGCAGCATACACGACACACACACATATAAATGGACAACACACTTGCACATGATTCGGTTTTTTTCAGTATTTCGATTTTACCGAACTCAAAAATTTTAGTACCGCTACCGGTACCGAAAAGTATAAAAAAACTGAAAAACCGATACCGAAAAAAACCGGTACTGCCAGTACCGGTTTCAACCGAGTCGGTAAAAAACCAAAAAAATCAAATTTTTGAGCACCCCTATGTATTTATATATATCGCAATCCTAATTCGGCAAAAATTGCAATCCTAATTCCGCAAGCTCTTCATTAAAAAAAAAGAGTACTACATCTGTTAGATAATGCAAGCCCACCAGTAATTCTACATATTAAATCTAATAAATAAAAAAAGTGGGTAATCTATAAAATATGTATCCTATTATTGTTTGTTCTTGCAATGTGTCTCATCATATTTTTATTTATGCAATTTTTTATCATTCTATTTCCAATTAAATCAGGGAAATTGGACACACATAAGTAGTGTAGTCTTACCAATAAATTCTCCAACTTTCCACTACCTAGAAGGGCATATTGTTTAGATGAAAATATGTCATATATTCAACTTTCCAATATTTAAAGTTGCAAAAAATTTCGAGCAAGTTACAAATATAAAAATATCATACAACAAATTGTTGAAATGAGTCAATTTCCAAGATTATGCAAAAAAAAAATTAAAAAATAAATATATATCCATTACATCTTAAATATTGAGATCATGTTTTGTGCTCAATTATCAATCAATAGAAAGAGAAGGATAAATCAAAATCATACCCTTGTAGAAACTAGCTTCCACAGGTACAAGTTCAACTCATTGCTCTTCGTGATCTCCTTGAATCTCCTAGATTGATTCCTTCCTTTAATCAACGTTAGCCACCCAAGTGTTTGGCCTTTAGAAGTGATCCACCAAGGAAAAGGAATTATTCAAAAAGGAGGGTGATTGGCTAAACCCTAGTTTTTTATTCTCTGTAGAAAAAGAGTACTCTCCAACTCTTGGAATTACATCTACTGATATCTAATATAAGACTCCTCTTATATTAATATTAGTCAACCCTTCTAATCTAATTATAAATTGGGTTTCATTTAATTAATTAGGCTTCCCAAAACATTGGGATTATTTAATTAAACTCTTTTAATTAATTTGCCTCCTAATCTCATTAGGAATAATTGAGAGTACTAATATTAAAGTAATTCCTAAACTTCTTTAGAAATTAAAATAATTATAATTATAATAATATTAATAAGTCACCTCTTATTAATTTATATTTAATATTTTCAAAATATTAAATAATAAACATTAAGCTATTTAATTTATTCTATCACCATAGATTAAATTAATTACACTTAATGCATTATTACGATTATGCCATTACCTTCTTAAATAATTATTCTTCCTTTTATGGTGCTTTAGGTTCTCCATATTAAACTGGTTGTGAATAAATCAATTAGAACAATTCTAATCTTATTTAAATAAATAAATTAAACTAATAATTTATTTAAATAAATAACATTTATTCTACAATAGGAATAAGTCTCATTAGCGATCAACGACTTTTCAGATAATATAGATTTCAACATTAATCATAAAAGAACTTGTGAGTTAATAGTTACCGTACAATTCAATCCTTCCACCATACAATGTCTCAATTAAATATAAGGCATGGAATTACTATCAAGTCTTATTTTATTTAAGTATATGTATTTCGATTAGAAAATGCACAATTCCAAATAATGCAAATTAGAAACTCCTTTCTAATTTCATTCTGCCTTGGCCAAGGACTACTGGTTGTCATTTAACGAATCACATAAGATTTTTTTACTAGAAGTGGTAAATTCTTTATTGATCAGTCATTATCTCCATATATAACTTATTACACCCAAGCATACCCTTTGATATACCCTAAGGGTCTTAAGGAATAAGTCAAAGTATAATTTATTACACACAAGATACTATGATGATCTCAAGTTCAAGGATCACTTGTACTACTATCACATTAGGAATTCCTATTGACAGGCAAGTAAAACTCTATTAGGTATTCCTTAGCGAGTCACGTTCAGTGAACTTATTCTCCAATATGCACCTCCATTCTTCATTTAGTGTCTCCACTCAAATGATCATGAGATCAATCATCCTCATCCAATGAGCAAGCAACATATGTACCAATCTATCCGAATTTACTAATCCCCTTTTTAGTAATTCACGATTAGGAACTATTTTAGTTTTAAGCTTTCTAAAAATTTAGATCTCATTAGCATGATCAACATCATGGTTCTAAAAACATTGCTTAAAACTATAGGTTATTTACATATTATAAAAATAGCATCATGTAGATAATTAAATGCCTTTAATAAATAAATACTTTTATTAATAAATAAATAAGATCGTTTCCAAAGTATATGTTTTATCATCATACATGATTGGCTTGTATGAATACTACTTTCAATCTCTCACTTGCACTAAAGCCAATCGCCATGGTATCTCATACCCATCTTCTTTAAGTGATGATCAAACTGCTGTTGTGTTAAAGCTTTAGTAAATGGATCTACAATGTTATCTTGAGAGTTTACATGCTCCAAGGTGACATCTCCTCTTTCAAAGATCTCCCTGAACAAGTGAAATCGCAGCAACACGTGTTTAGATTTCTGATGAGACTTGGGTTCCTTAGCCTGTGCAACAGCTCTGGTATTGTCATAGTACAAGGGAACTGCTCCTCTAATGTTAGGAACAACACTAAGTTCGGTTATGAACTTCTTCATCCAAACAGCTTCCTTTGCAGCTTCACTTGCAGCTATGTACTCTGCCTCTGTCACTAAATTAGCAACTGTTTGCTGTTTGGAACTCTTCCAACTCACCAGGCCACCATTAAAGGTAAACACATACCCCGAAATGGATTTACTATCATCTTGGTCCTTTTAAAAACTTGAATCTGTGAAGCCCTCAAGTTTTAATTCAGAGCCACCGTAGACAAGAAATATATCCTTAGTCCTTCGTAAGTAGTTTAGCATATTTTTCATTGCCTTCTAGTGCTCTTCTCCTGTATTCGACTGATATCTACTTTTTACACTAAGTGCATGAGTGACATCCGGTCTAGTATATATCATACCGTACATGATAGATCCTATTGCTGAAGCATAAGGAATCTTACTCATACGGTCTCTCTCCTCAGGTGTCTTTGGGGCCTTTTTCTTGGAGAGATGTATTCCATGTCGTTGGCATGAGACCTCTTTTGGAATCTTCCATACTAACCCTCTTTAGCATCGAGTCAATGTACGTTCCTTGGGATAAGCCAAGCATCCTATTAGATCTATCTCTATAGATCTTTATCCCCAAAATATAGGATGCTTCTCCCAAGTCCTTCATGAAGAAGTGTTTAGATAACCAGATTTTAATTTATTGTAGCATAAGAATGTCATTCCCTATCAGTAATATATCATCAACATACAATACAAGGAATGAAACAGCGCTCCCACTAACCTTCTTGTACACACATGATTCATCCTCATTTTTTATAAAATCAAACTCTTTGATTGTCTCATCAAAACAGATGTTCCATCTACGAGAAGTTTGCTTCAATCCATAAATGGATCGTTGCAGCTTACAGACTTGATTTGTTCCAACCTTTGAAACAAATCCCTCTTGCTGTGTTATATACACATCCTCATCAAGTTTTCCATTGAGGAAGGTCTTTTTCACGTCCATCTGCCATATCTCATTGTCATAATAAACTGCAATCGCAAGCAAAATCCGAATGGACTTGAGCATAGCTACTGGTGAGAAGGTTTCATCATAGTTAACTCTTTATCTTTGTTTGAAACCTTTTGCAACCAGTCGGACCTTATAGTCCTCTACCTTGCCGTCCGCTCCAGTCTTTTTTTTAAAGACCCATTTAAACCCAATAGGCTTTATGCCTTCAGGTGGTGAAACCAAAGTCCATACTTAGTTCTCATCCATGGAGTCCATCTCGGATTTCTTGGCTTCAAACCATTTTCCCGAGTCTTTATTACTCATAGCCTATTTGTAATTCAATGGATCATCATCATTCATGATGCGTACCTCATCGTCATCCTCTATGATGAATCCATACCTATCAGGTATCTACAGTACTCTTCAGATTTACGAATAGGGCGTGATACAGTAGGTTCATCCACTTGGTCAGGTACCTAACTTTGATCCGTAATAATTTATGGTTCTTAAACTTCTTCAAGATATATCTTACTCCCACTGACTCCTTCATGGATAAACTCCTTTACCATGAAGGCATCATGTTTCGCAATAAACACCTTTTGATTAGTTGGATGATAGAAATAATATCCTAAAGTTTCTTTAGGGTATTCCACAAATCTACACTTTTTGAATTTAGTCTGTAGCTTATCATTTTCAAACTTTTTGACATAAGCTGGACAACCCCAAGTCTTAACATGCTTAAGATTTGGTTTCCTCCCTTTTCACATCTCATATGGAGTCTGTGGGGCGAATTTGGTAGGCACCTTGTTAAGTAGGTATGCAGCCGTTTCTAGGGCATAACCCCAGAATGAAATTGGAAGATCGGTAAAACTCATCATGAAACGAACCATGTCCAACAATGTTGGATTTCTCCCTTCAGATACTCCATTTAACTGTGGTATACTTGGTGGAGTTCATTGTGAGATTATACCATTATCTTTGAGACAATTGAGAAACTCACCGCTTAAGTATTCTCCACCTCGATCCGATCGAAGAATCTTAGTACTTTTGCTAGTTTGTTTCTCTACTTCACTTCTGAACTCTTTGAACTTTTCAAATGATTCAGATTTGTATTTTATTAAATACACATATCCAAATCTTGAGTAATCATCAATGAAAGTAATAAAATAAGAATACCCTCCCCGTGCATTCGTTGTCATGGGTCCACAAACATCTGTGAGAACCAACGCTAACAACTCTGTAACTCTTTCTCCTTTTCCACTAAAAGGAAATTTAGTCATTTTACCCATGAGACAAGATTCACAAGTTGGATATGATTCATAATCGGATAGCTCTAAGAGTCCATCCTTATACAACTTGGATAATCTTGTTTCATTGATATGACCGAGTCTACAGTGCCACATATAAGTATAATTAGCATCATCTATTTTCCTTTTCTTAGTTTGTTCAATTTAAAATATATTTTCATGCAAGTCAAGTATGTAAAGTCCATTTCGCAAATTACTAACACTATATAAAATATTATTATTATAAATAGAACAAATGTTGTTTATTATAATGTCAAATCCATCCATATCTAATACGAAAATAGAAATAATATTTCTAATGATATTCGGAACAAAATAACAATTATTCAAATTAATGGATTTGCCCGTAGGCAATGCTAAACAATAAGTGCCTATAGCTAATGCAACAACCTTTGCTCCATTTCTCACTCGTAGGACAACCTCATCCTTGTTCAGCTTTCTACTTCTGACCAATCCCTGCATAGTATTACATATGTGAGAACCACAACCGGTATCCAATACCCAAGTATTTTTTTAACTTTCTAAAAAATTAATTTCAATCATAAACAAACCTTGATTAGGATTTGAAGCTTCTTCTGCTTTTGTTCTGCAAAGAAATCCTTGTAGTTCCTCTTCTAGTGACCCGGCTATTGCAATAGAAGCACATTCCTTTACTATTTGGATTAGGTTTCTTTTGTTCCTTCCTATTCACCTTGCCCTTAGCCTTATTAGATTTCTTCTTTTTAGAAGATACCTTGGGCGTCTTCCTTTTCTTGGAAGAATCATCCACCATTAAGACATGGTTCTTCTTGGATGGAAAGTGACCTTCTGTAGTTTTCAACATGTTAAGTAATTCAGGCAAGCTGACATCCAACTTATTCATGTGAAAATTCACAATAAATTGTGAGAAGGTCTCTGAGAGTGACTGCAAGACTAAGTTTTGACTCAACTCCCCATCCATGACAAACCCAAGCTGTCCAAGGCGTTCAATCATATTGATCACCCTTAGGACATGAGTCTCAGCGGCAGTGCCCTCGGTCATCCGAGATCGAAAGAGCTCCTTAGATATCTCATATCTAGCAGTCCTACTTTGTTCACCATACAACTCCTTGAGGTGAAGCAACATAGTAGGAGCATCCATGTTTTTATGCTGACGTTGAAGATCGTTATTCATGGATGCGAGCATGATGCATTGAGCCACAGATGCATCATCTTGCCACTTTATAATAGTGGCAATCTCTTCTTCAGAGGCTGTTTCTGGAACAGTTCCACGGACAGGCGAATTTAGAACATAAGAAATATTTTCAGTTCTCAGATTCCTTAACCAGTCGGTATAATTCGGTCCGGTTAGTTTGTTAGCATCAAGTATGCTACGCAGTGAAATTAGTGATTTCTACATTGTTAAATTTCTGCATGTGAAAAGATAACATTTTAGCAAACATTCATTTAATTAATTATTTACATACCAAGATAAATAAGGTCTTATTTTAAATTGGTATCTCCCACTATTTTCTTCAAACTATATTACCCTCACTTATATAGTTCGGCAAAATCTAATTAAAGATTTGCTAGTGAGAATAAGGATCCTATTTCAAATGTATATAGCCTTGTGAAAAGCACAACAAACCATATATAAATAAATAGGTAGACAACTCTTTGTCAATTACATCAACATGTAACTTCTTTTATTTTGCCTCTCAGATTATCTTGATCAAGTGGTAGCACATCCGAATCAAAATTATCTGAGTTAAGTCCAACCTAGCACTTTCATATATTCAAAAAAGAAAAATATTGTCCTTGTGGATAGCACAACAAAACAATATTGTTCAATTTTTTTTATAAGCATCAAATGTGATAAATTAACATCTTAAATACTTAATACTTGCCTTGTGGATAGCACAACAAAATCATATTAAATATTTAATGCTCTACTAATTTTATCATACTAGAAGGCGACGTTCGATATTCCAAATATCTTTGAACGCTTTAGACTTAAAATAATTTCTTTAAGGGGTTTGTTATTATTGGTCTCCTCTTGTTTAACGCGCATGAACATATATATATATATATATATATATATATATAATACAATTCATTTTATTAAACCATGCGAAGCATGTGTGCATAAAATATAATATATATATATATATATATATATAATACTAGCATGCATATATAGAATACTATATTCTACCCAGGTTGATTATGGACTTTTATTCTAGTTTGGTTCACTAGAGCCATCAAGTGAACCAAAAGGTCAAACCTAGGAGTTCACGAATTAAATTTAAACATAAATATTACATTTAAACTCAGGCTTCATATAAATGGGTCTTCAAGCGCTCCTTGCTCCTTGTTCTCCAATTTTTCAAGATAATTCTAACTAATCCTATTACATAAACTATTTAATTTAAATAAAAACCTTGATCAGCAGTCAAGAAAAAATACATAGGAGGGAGATAGAATTTTATATCAAAAAAAATTAGAGAAGACGAGGTACGCAGACCCCATTTAATAAAACTCATTCATTCAAATATTTAACTAAAATAAAATTCAATCACATTGGTCAATAGTCCATAATCAATCCCATTTATTTTCATACATATCACCATATACATCAATAAATAAAACATTTAATATATACATTGATATCGGTTTAAAGGGCAATCCTAGTTAGTTTCGAAAACCAATTTGAACTCTAATTAGTTATCATGGAATCCAATTCCAACTCTAATTAGTTAACATGAAATCAAATTCTATTTAAAATAAACATCTTTATTTAAATCCAATTCCAAATCTAATAAACTCCTTTATTAATCTGGAATTACAAAAAAAATTTAATTTTAATTTATAATTAAAATAAAATTTTTATCTTAAAAAAATAATTTTTATTTTTCTGGTGGGGTGGCGCTGCAGCGCTGCTAGTGAACTAGCATCTGGCGTTGTCGGGCCACGTCACCAAAAACTGAGACAACTGGCTAGCGCTGCGGCGTAGCTGAAGTACTGTCCTCAGGCGCTGCAGCGCCACATCTGCATCAGGGACACGGAGTCGGCGCTGCTGTAAAGCCTGTGACAGGCGCTGCAGCGCCGCTGGGCAGTGTCTGTTTTTCTTGTTCACGAATTGTGCAGTTTTTCTCCAAAAACTTAATTCCTAGTTAACTATTATGCCCAATTAAATTGTTCAAAACACATATCAGTATATATATCAAACCAAAATAATTAATAACTAGCATAAAGGTTTGGCTCTGATGCCACTATTAGGTTTGTATGAAATCATGGCGCAATCAAATTGCACAAAGTAGCGGAAGCATGCCATATCAGAATTTAAAAATTTTCTACAAACCAATTACCCTGATCATCCTTTATGCAAATTACTAATTTAAAACGATAAATAAGAAGTTATGGAATCATACCCTTGTAGAACTAAGCTTCTACATGTACGAGTTCAACTCCTTGTTCTTTGCGATCTCCTTGAATCTCCAGGATCGATTTCTTCCTTTGATCAACGTTAGCCACCCAAGTGTTTGGCCTCTATAGGTGATCCACCAAGGAAAATGAATTGTTTAAGAAGGAGGGTTGTTGGCTATACCCTAGTTTTTCTATTCTCTACAGAAAATGAGTACTCTCCAACAATTGAAATTGCATCATCTGATATCTAGCATAAGACTCCTCTTATATAGATATTGGTCAATCATTCTAATCCAATTAGAAATTGGATTTCATTTAATTAATTAAACTCCTTTAATTAATTAGGTTTCCCAACCCATTAGGAATAATTAATTAAACTCTTTTAATTAATTTGCCTCCTAATCTTATTAGGAATAAATGAGAGTACTAATACTAAATTAATTCCTAAACTCCTTTAGAAATTAAAATAATAATAATTGTAATAATATTAATAAGACTCCTCTTATTAATTTATATTTAATATTTTCAAAATATTAAATAATAAACATTAAGCTATTTAATTTATTCTATCACCATAGATTAAATTAATTACACTTAACATATTATTAAGATTATGCCATTATCTTCTTAATTAATTATTTTTTCTTTTATGGTATGACCCTTTAGGTTCTCCATATTAAACCAGTTGTGAATAAATCAGTTAGAACAATTCTAATCTTATTTAAATAAATAAATTAAACTAATAATCTATTTAATTAAATAATATTTATTCCACAATAAGGATAAGTTTCCCTAGCGATCAACGACTTTTCAGATAATATAGATTTCAACATTAATCATAAAAAACCATTGAGTTAATAGTAACCGTACAATTCAATCTTTCCACCATACAATGTCCCAATTAAATATAAGACATGAAATTACTGTTAAGTCTTATTTTATTTAATTATATATATTTCGATCAGAAAATGCACAACACCAAGTAATGCAAATTAGAAACTCCTTTCTAATTTCATTCCACCTTGGCCAAGGATTCCTGGGTTGTCACTTAACGAATCACATATGATATATCTCTTATTTTACTAGAAGCGGTAGATTCTTTATTGATCATTCACTATCTCCATATATAACTTATTACACCCAAACATACTCTTTGATATACCCTAAGGGTCTTAAGGAATAAGTCAAAGTATAATTCATTAGACACAAGATACTATGATGATCTCAAGGCTGAGGATCACTTGTACTGCTATCACATTAGGAATTTCTATTGACAGGCGAGTAAAACTCCATTAGGTATTCCTTAGCGAGTCACGTTCAGTGTACTTATTCTCTAATAAGCACCTACATACTTGCTTTAGTGTCTCCACACAAATGATCATGAGATCAATCATCCTCATCCAATGAGCAAGCAATATATGTACCAATCTATCCGGATTTACTAATACCCCTTTTAGTAATCCATCGATTGGGTACTATTTTAGTTTTAAGCTATCTAAGAATTTAGATCTCATTAGCATGATCAACATCATGATTCTAAAAGCATTGCTTAAAACTATGTGTTATTTACATATTATAAAAACAGCATCATGTAGATAATTAAATGCCTTTAATAAATGAATACTTTTATTAATAAATAAATAAGATCGTTTACAAAGTATATGCTTTATCATCATACATGATTGGCTTGTATGCATACTACTTTCAAAATTGAACATTGTTGGACATGGTTCGTTCTATGATGAGTTTTACTGATCTTCCAGTATCATTCTAGGACTATGCCCTAGAACTAGCTACATATCTACTTAACAATGTACCTACCAAATCTATCCCAAAGACTCCATATGAGTTATGAACAGGGAGGAAACCAAATCTTAAACATGTTAAGACTTGGGGTTGTCCAGCTTATGTCAAAAAGTTTGAAAATGATAAGCTGCGGACTAGATCTGAAAAATATAGATTTGTGGGATACTCTAAAGAAACTTCAGGGTATTTACTTCTATCATCCTAATGATCAAAAGGTGTTTATTGCGAAACATACTGCCTTCTTGGAAAAGGAGTTTATCCTTGAAGAGGTCAATGGGTGTAAGATATATCTTGAAGAAGTTCAAGACCCACAAATTACAATAGATCAAAGTCAGGTACCTGACCAAGTAGAAAAACCTATTGTACAACACCCTATTTGTAAATCTAGAAGAGTACCGAAGATACCTGATAGGTATGGATTCGTCATAGAGGATGATGATGAGGTACGCATCATGAATGATGATGATCCATTAAATTACGAACATGCTATGAGTAGTAAAGACTTGGAGAAATGGCAAGAAGCCATGAAATCCAAGATGGACTCCATGTATGAAAACCAAGTATGAAATTTGGTTTCATCACCTGAGGGCATTAAGCCTATTGGGTGCAAATGGGTCTTTAAGAGAAAGACTGGAGCGGATGGCAAGGTAGAAACCTATAAGGCCAGATTGGTTGCAAAAGGTTTCAAACAAAGGCAAAGAATTGACTATAATGAAACCTTCTCACCAGTAGCTATGCTTAAGTCCATTCAGATTTTGCTTGCGATTGCAGCTTACAACGACTATGAGATCTGGCAAATGGACGTGAAAACGGCCTTCCTCAATAGGAAACTTGAGGAGGTTGTGTATATGACACAGCCAGAGGGTTTTATTTCAACGGTTAGAACAAACCAAGTCTGTAAGCTACAACGATCCATTTATAGATTGAAGCAAGCTTCTCGAAAGTGGAACATCCGTTTTGATGAGACAATAAAAGAGTTTGATTTTATCAAAAATGAGGATGAACCATGTGTGTACAAGAATGTTAGTGGGATCACTGTATCATTCCTTGTATTATATGTTAATGATATATTACTGATAGGGAATGATATTCCTATGCTACAGTAGATTAAAATCTGATTATCTAAACACTTCTCCATAAATGACTTGGGAGAAGCATCCTATATTTTGGGGATAAAGATCTATAGAGATAGATCTAAAAGGATGATTGGCTTGTCCCAAGGAACGTACATTGACACGATGCTAAAGAGGTTTAGCATGGAAGATTCCAAGAGAGCTCTCATACCGATGAGCCATGTCTCTCCAAGAAACAAGCCCCAAAGACACCTGAGGAGAGAGACCGTATGAGTAAGATACATTATGCTTCAGCAATAGGATCTATCATGTACGGTATGATATGTACTAGACCGGATGACGTTCATGCACTTAGTGTAACGAGCAAATATCAGTCGAATCTTGGAGAAGAACACTGGAAGGCAGTGAAAAATATCCTGAAGTACTTGAGAAGAACTAAGTATGTATTTCTTGTCTACGGTAGGTCTGAATTGAAACTAGAAGGCTGCACAGACTCAAGCTTTCAAATGGATCAAGATGATAATAAATCCGTTTAGGGCTATGTGTTTACCTTAAACGGTGGTGCAGTGAGTTAGAAGAGTTCCAAGCAGCAAACAATTGCTGATTCAGTGACAGAGGCAGAGTACATAGCTGAAAGTGAAGCTGCAAAGGAAGCTGTTTGGATGAAGAAGTTTATAACTGAACTTGGTGCGGTTCCTAGCATTAGAGGAGCAGTACCTTTATTATGTGACAACACCGGAGCTGTTGCATAGGCTAAGGAACCCAGGTCTCATCAAAAATCCAAACACGTGTTGCGACGGTTTCATTTGATTAGAGAGATCATTGAAAGAGGATATGTCACCCTGGAGCGAGTGGACTCTTAAGAAAACATTGCAGATCTATTTACTAAAGCTTTAACACAACAACAGTTTGATCGTCACTTAGAGAAGATGGGTATAAGATATTATGGCGATTGACTTTAGTGCAAGTGGGAGATTGAAAGTAATATGCATACAAGCCAATCAAGTTTGATGATAAAGCATTTACTTTGTAACGATTTTATTCATTTATTAATAAAAGTATTATTTAATTAAATGCATTTAATTATCTACATGGTGCTGTTTTTATAATATGTGATAAACCCATAATTTTAAGCAATGCTTTTAAAATCATGATGATGATCATGCTAATGATATATAACTTCTTATATAGCTTAAAACTAAAATAGTTCTCAATCATTGGATTACAAAAAAGTGGATTAGTGAATACAGATAGATTGGTACATACGTTGCTTGCTCATTGGATGAGGATGATCGATCTCATAATCATTTGTGTGGAGACACTAAAGCAAGTATGTAGGTGGTTATTGGAGAATAAGTACATTGAACGTGGCTCGCTAAAGAATACCTAATGGAGTTTTACTTGCCTATCAATAGAAATTCCTTAAGTAATAGTAGTACAAATAATCCTTAGACTTGAGATCATCATAGTATCTTTTGTATGACGAGTTATACTTTGACATGTCCCTTAAGACCCTAAGGGTATATCAAAGGGTATGATTGGGTATAATGATTTATACATGGAGATAATGAATGATCAATAAAGGATCTACCACTTTTAGTAAAAGAAGAGAATGTTCTATGTGATTCGATAAATGACAACCCAGTAGTCCTTGGCCAAGGCAGAATGAAATTAGAAAGTAGTTTCTAATTTGCATTATTTGGTGATGTGCATTTTAGAATCGAAATGCATATAATTAAATAAAATAAGACTTGATAGTAAATATGATTTTTTTTTTGCTAAATGTAAATAGAAATTCCTAATGTGATAATAGTACAAGTGATCCTCAAACTTGAGATCATCATAATATCTTGTGTATAATGAATTATACTTTGACTTATTCCTTAAGACCCTTAAGGTATATCAAAGGGTATGCTTGGTTGTAATAAGTTATATATAGAGATAATGAATGATAAATAAAAATCTACCGCTCCTAGTAAAAGAAGAGATATGTCCTATGTGATTCGATAAATGACAACTCAGGAATCCTTGGCCAAAGTGGAATGAAATTAGAAAGGAGTTTCTAATTTGCACTATTTGGAGTTGTGCATTTTGGAATCGAAATACATATAATTAAATAAAATAAGACTTGACAATAATTCCATGTCTTATATTTAATTGGGACATTATATGGTGGAAGGAATGAATTGTACGGTAACTATTAACTCACAGGTTCTTTTATGATTAATGTTGAAATCTATATTATTTGGAAAGTCGTTGATCGTTAAGAGGGCTTACCCTTATTGTAAATAAATGTTATTTATTTAAATAAATTATTAGTTTAATTTATTTATTTAAATAAGATTAGAATTGGTCTAATTGATTTATTCACAACCGATTTAATATGGAGAACCTAAAGGGTCACACCATAAAAGGAAGAATATTTATTTAAGAAGCTAATGGAATAATCGTAATAATGAGTTAAGTATATTTAATATAATCTATGGTGATAGAACAAATTAAATAGCTTAATATTTATTTAATATTTTAGAAATATTAAATATAAATTAATAAGATGAGTCTTATTATTATTATTATTACTATTATTATTATTTAATTCCTAAAGGAGTTTGGGAATTAATTAATAAGATATTCTCTCTCTCACTCATATATATTTCTAATAAGATTAAGAGGCTAATTAATTAAAAGAATTTAATTATTCCCAATAGGATTGGAAAGCCTAATTAATTAAAAGAGTTTAATTAATTAATATGAAACCCTAATCCTAAATTTTTTAGGAGGGTTGCCTACATCTATAAATAAGAAAGTTTTATTATGGAACAAGGTGAGACATTTTTAATTCCAAGAGTTGGGAGAGCACTCCTTTTCTAGAGAGAAGAAAACTAGGGCTTAGCCAAACACCCTTCTTCTTGAATTCTTATTCTTTTTTAGTGGATCACCTCTAGAGGCCGAACACTTGGGTGGCTAACGTTGATCAAAGGAAGGAATCAACCCGGTGGATTCAAGTAGAACGCGAAAAGGATTTGGAGTTGAACTCGTACCTGAGGAAGCTAGAATCTTCAAGGGTATGAATCTTAATCTCCATCTATTTCGTTTAATTAATAACTATGCATAAAGGATGATCCGGGTATTTGATTTGTAAAATTTTAAAACTCTGATTTACCATGCTTCTGCTTATTTTATGTAATTTGATTGTATCCATGAATCTTATAAACCTAACAGGTCTTTTCCTAAAAATTCACCCTTCAGATCAAACAAAACCAAATAGAAAACATAAATGGTATAAACACATAGGAAAAGGGAATCCAAAATTTTCCCAACGTCGACAAGGCATTAGTGGCCAATGCATCGGCGAAGTCATTCCTATTTTGAGGGATATACATAAACGTGATATCTTTAAACTCTTCTGCCAACTTGATAATATAATGGTGGTATGGAAATAGATGTAATTCCATGGTACTGTAGGCTCCTATGGATTGCCTGATGACTAGCTCCGAATCTCCAAATACTGCCAATCTTTTGACACCCATGGATTGAGCCAATTTTAACCCCAGGATGCATCCTTCATATTCTGTTGTGTTATTGGAGTTGTTGAATCGCAACTTAGTTTCCACGGGGTACTGCTCCCCAATGATAGATACAAGAACTGCCCCTGCCCTGGCTTCTTCTGCGTTGGCGGTGCTGTCAAAGTACAGCTTCCAGAATTGCCCCATGTCTTCTTTATGGGCTTGCTGGATTGCCATCACCTCATTGTCAGGGAAGTATGTCTCAAGAGGCTCATAACCTCCTGTCGGTGCTGCTGATAGATGGTTCGCGATTCCCTGTCCCTTAATGGACTTTTGGGTCACGTAAATGATATCGAACGGCTGAAGGATTAGATGCCATTTGGATAATCGACAGTTCAATACCGGTTTGCTAAAAATATACCTCAAAGGTGAAAGTAGTATGCACACAATTCAATCATATTTGATATAATAAAGTATATACTTTGTAACAATATTATTTATTTATTAATAAAAGAATTATTTAATTAAAGGATTTTAATTTATCTACATAGTGTTGTTATATTAAATGTGATAAAATCATAGTTTTAAGCAATGATTTTAGAATCATGATGATGATCATGCTAATGAGATCTAAATTCTTAGATAGCTTAAAACTAAAATAGTTCTCAATCGTTAGATTACTAAAAAGGGGATTAGTGAATCCGGATAGATTGGTACATACGTTGATTGCTCATTAGATGAGGATTATTGATCTCATGATCATTTATGTGGAGACACTAAAGCAAGTATTTAGGTGCTTACTAGAGAATAAGTTCACTGAACGTGGCTTACTGAGGAATACCTAATGGAGTTTTACTTGTCTATCAATAGGAATTCCTCTAGTGATAGTAGTACAAGTGATCTTTAGACTTAAGATCATCATAGTATCTTGTGTATGATAAGTTATACTTTGACATGTCCCTTAAGTCCCTTAGGGTATATCAAAGGGTATGCTTGGGTGTAATAAGTTATATATGAAGATAATGAATGATCAATAAAGAATTTATCGCTTCTAGTAAAAGAAAAAAATGTCCTATGTGATTCGATAAATGACAACCCAGGAATCCTTGGCCAATGTGGAATGAAATTATAAAGGAGTTTCTAATTTACATTATTTGGTGTGTGCATTTAGGATCGAAATATATATAATTAAATAAAATAAGACTTGATAGTAATTACATGTCTTATATTTAATTAGGACATTGTATAGTGGAAGGATTAAATTATACGGTAACTATTTACTCAAAGGTTCTTTTATGATTAATGTTGAAATCTATATTTTCTAGAAAGTCGTTGAGCGCTAAGGGAGCTTACCTTTATTGTAGAATAAATATTATTTATTTAAATGAATTAACTAGTTTAATTTATTTATTAAATAAGATTAGAATTGTTCTAATTGATTTATTCACAACCGGTTTAATATGGAGAACCTAAAGGGTCACACCATAATAGGAATAATATTTATTTAAGAAGCAAATGGCATAATCGTAATAATAAGTTAAGTATATTTAATTTAATCTATGGTGATAGAATAAATTCAATAGCTTATTATTTATTATTTAATATTTTGAAAATATTAAATATAAATTAATAAGAGGAGTTTTATTATTATTATTACTATTATTGTTATAATTTAATTTCTAAAGGAGTTTGGGAATTAATTAATAATAGTACTCTCCCATATTCCTAATAAGATTAGGAGGTAAATTAATTAAAAGAGTTTAATTAATTATTATGAAACCATAATCCAAAAATTTTTAGGAGGGTTACCTACATCTATAAATAAGAGGAGTCTTATTTTGATTTAGAGCTAATGTTATTTTTCCAATAGTTGGGAGAGCACTCCTTTTCTAGAGAGAACGAAACTAGGGTTTAGCCATACACCCATCTTCTTGAGTAAAGACTATTTCTCGATGGATCACCTCTAGAGACCAAACACTTGGGTGGCTAACGTTGATCAAAGGATAGAATCTAACTCGGTAAATTCAATGAGATCATGAAAGGATTTGGAGTTGAACTCGTACCTGAGGAAGCTTGTTTCTTCAAGGGTATGAATCTTATTCTTTTTCTTTTCGTTTAATTAATAATTGCATATAAAGGATGATCCGTGTATATGGTTTGTAAATATTTTAAAACTCTGATTTTTACGTTTTTGCTCGATGTATGTAATTTGTTGCATGCTAATGAATATTACAAACCTAACAAAAAGATCCATGTGGGATATGAGATGGGTGGTATGGCCGTGCAGGTAATGCTGTAACCTCATAGCAGCCCAAGCCAATGCACAACAGGTCCTTTCTATCAGCGTGTATTTCTGTTCTCCACTACTGAATCACTTGTTGAGGTAATAAATGGCTCTTTCCTTGCCCATATCATCTTTATGCCCCAGTAAATAGCCCATGGCATTGGAGTTGACTGATATGTATATGAACAACGGGACTCCCTCCCTTGGGGGTACCAGAATGGGTGCTTCAATCAACCACTTTTGGATGATGTGAAAAGCCTTCCAACAGTCTTCATTCCATTTCCCGGAGGAGTTCTTTCCCAACAACTTGAAAATGGGTTCACATGTGGCTGTCAGTTGTGAGATGAATCACTGATAAAGTTTATCCTTCTAAGGAAACCTCTGATTTCTTTCTCGGTTTTCAGCTCAAGCATCTTAATGATAGCTTTTATCTTGGTTGGGTCCAATTCGATACCTCGATTACTTACAAGTAATCCCAGGAGTTTACCAGATTTTACGCCAAAGGCACACTTTGCTGGGTTTAGCTTCAAATCATATTTATGAAGCCGCTCGAACAACTTCCGAAAATGGGTACAATGGTCATCTGCCTCCTTGGACTTTACGATGATATCATCCACATATATTTCTATCTCTTTGTGCATCATATCATGGAATAACACCATCATGGCTCTCTGATATATAGCACCAGCATTAGTGACGCCAAAAGCCAATCTTCTATAGCAGAAATTTCCCCAAGGGGTGATGAAGGCGGTATTTTCCTAGTCATTTTCAGTAACCATAATCTGGTGGTATCCGGCAAAGCAATCGGCAAAGGAGTACATCTCATACTGCGTCGTGTTATCTATCAACACATGGATGAATGGTACTGGGAAGTCATCTTTAAGGCTGGCCTTGTTAAGATCTCGATAATCTACACAAACTCGCACCTTTCCCCCAGACTTCGGCACTAGGACCACATTAGATAACAACTCAGGGTAGGTTGATACCATAATGATACCCGCATTGAACTGTTTGATAATTTCTTCTTTGACCTTCAGGCACCGTTCTGGTTTTAACTATCTTAGCTTCTGCTTAACTGGTTTGAACCCTTCTTTAACTGGTAACTGATGGATGACTATGTCTGTTGACAAAACTATCATGTCTTCATGAGACCAAGCAAAAACATCCTGGAACTGGGTTAGGAAGTTAATTAAGTCTTTTTCTTGGCTAGAGGGAAGGTTGGTTCCAATTTGTAGCTCTTTGGGGTGGTTAGGGTTTTCGATGTTTATGGTGGTGGTCTGTTCAAGGTTGGGTTTGGGTCTGTCTTTGACCCATCATTTAATTTCCTCAGGCACCTCATCATCGTCTACCTCTTCTTGCTCAATTCCCATCAATTCAAAGTCCAATTCTATATCAAAATCATAGTCACTACTCGAATTTGTCAAGTCAAGGACAGGGCTAGAAATACTCAAAATTTAAAACCTGAGAAGAAAACTTAATTATTTAATATATATAAAATAGTTGTCAATTACAAAAGGTTTCAGCAGTTAATATAAAAAAAGGCAATAACAAGTTGCAAATATAATAAAATAGACTGAAATATAAAGGATAGTCACCCCGCTAACAGATCACTTTTTGTTTTTACCTATTTCGGACGATCTGAGGAGTGATCGTCCAATTAATGGTAGTCAGATCTTCAGGAATGGATGAGATGGAGGTGTCGCCATAGTTACTGTTGTCTCAAAGGATGACCATGACTGGTTCTGAACTAGACCCAGGATCCTTCTTTGGGATGTTAACACTCTTCCAATTAATGACCGAGACATCGAGATGATTGTCTATTGGATCTTGTCCAGATGAATCCTTAGGAGCACCTTCGGCGAGGCTAAAATTGCACAAAAATCACAACTGAATCTCCTCTATAAACTTCTTATTTCTGGCCTATCTAGCCTCCATAGCCTCATCTTCAAGAGGTCTTTCTTCATATGATTTCTCATTTCCACTCTGATTGACCTGGGGGGTATCAAGAGATTTGAGACACTAATGGGGATCTTCTTCAATGGTTCCTTGAACCCTGCCTCAGTGAGGTTCGGATTGAGAGGAATCATCATGTGGATAGGCATATGCTTGTGAGGATTACGGTGTTTGGAACCACTGAGATAGCCCATTCCAGCCCTGCCTAACTGCGTTGGTATATGTATGGGATTCTTAATCCCCTGGCCTTTTAGCCCTAGCCCTTGGCCTAGTTGGTATCCTTTGGAAAGAATCTCTTGACCAACTGCCATCACTTCGGAGGATATTCGAGGTTTTAATTCTGGCGAGCCCAAAGATTGGTAATGGGATGTGCTCACTTCAAAGGCTTGAAAACTCGCAGGTTCAACATCTTGGTTCAAATCGATCACGGGTATATCTTCTAGAGTATGAATCGGATATTCATGTTCGGTACTGACGATAACCAAGTTGCCATTGATGATATATTTCAATTGCTGGTGAAGACTAGACGGAACGGCTCCATCCATATGAATCCATGGTTGCCCCAGTAATAGGTTATACCCAATAGTGATATTCAATATTTGGAAGGATATGTTGAAAATAAATGGACCGATCTTCATGGGAAGTTTAATTTCCCCCACTGTATCCCTCCGTGATCCATCAAAATCTCGGATTACCACATGGCTATTCTCGGATTCGATTTGGATTGATATTCATCATCTCAAGGGCATTCTGAGGGGCAAATATTCAGGGATGATCCCCCATCGATGAGTACACCTCCTATCACATACCTAGATGTTATAATAGTAATATGCAGTGGCTTACGATGTCCAGTTCCTTTGGCTGGTATATCATCATTGGTGAAAGATATCACGTTGCACTCTAGTACGTGGCTAATCAGATGCTAGAACTTCTCAGTATCGATGTTTTTGGGCAAGTGAGCCTCCTCCAACACTTGGATTAGAATTTAACGGTGGTCCTTAGAGGCTAGCACCAATTCAAGGATGGGGGTTTGGGGTGGTGCCTCCTTCAGCTGCTTTACCGCTCGTGTCTCATTGTGTCCTACTTTGTTAAGGAAATCCACAATCTTCTCTGATGGCACATTTCCCATGGTTTTAGCTATTGGCTTCATTACCCTCCCTGGGAGGCACAATGGGTTATCCCTTGGCAGGATCGCAGTACATTCGGTCTCCGACCTTATACCCTCTCCATAGTTCCAAGGAACCTTTTTCAGATTAAAAATAGAGAACTGCGACCGAGGGGCCAACATCATCAGCCTTAGCGCAGCTATTTCAAATGCAGTTTCGTCTTCCCTATTGGACAATCCTTGAATGGTGAGAGGCAGGGTGGAAGTTTCTTCTATGCTAGTGATAACTGCCACTATTTCTTCTGAACCTTTCATTCTTCGATGATATATTATCTCTTCATCAGGGAACATATCAGCAACCCTTATCATCTCTAGCTCTCCTGATTCAATCAGATTCTGAATTAGATGGCGTAGGGCCCAACATTCCTCAATGGCATGTCCAGGGGCATTTGAATGATATAGGCAGGATTTACTGGGGTCGAAACAATTTAATCGAGGATCCGGGGGTGGTGAGAACTCCTTAATCTTTCCCTCATTGATCAACATTCGCATGATTTCTTCCCTAGACTGCCTCAGTGGGGTAAATTTTTGCTTAGCTGTAAATTCCCGCCGAGAGTGAAATCTAGCCTCCCTTGCTATTTTCTCTGTCCATTGGCCCTGTATTTGGAGACGAATCTGATATCTCTTTGGAAATGGGATAACTTTAGGAGGTGGAATGTTGATCTGCCCTCATAAGACTTGATCGATCAACTGGCAAGTCAACTGATGTTGGTATACAACTAGCTCCGCTAATTGGTCCACTTGCATCTTAATTGAGGTCAAGCTCTGCTCCATCGTATACTTTTCTTTAGGGTAACCCCATATGGAAGGATCCGTCATAGAGGGAGCTTATCCCTATTTCTTTAAATACTTGTGGTTCTCCTGACTTTCTGCACTATTCATGTTGACTCCTTCTGCATCATGCTGAGGTAAGGGATTGTTATTAATATTGGGCTGCTCTAGCGCTTTTACCATAATCTCCCCACTGTCAATCATATTCTGAATCTTATGCTTTAAGATTTAACAGTTCTGAGTGTTATGCCCGATGCTCCAGAATGATAGGCACATTTCTTATTGGGATCATACTGTCTTCCTTTAGGATCGGCAGGTGGAGAAAGCTCGGTAATCTTCTTCTGTGCAACTAGTAGTGTCAATATATTCTCCAATGAATCCCCTAATGGAAGGAATATCCTTTTTTGCATGTTCTCTCCGACCCTCGGTGCCGTAGGATTTCAGGCATTTGCAGATGACTGGAATGCAAAGTAATTGTCTTGCTTCTGTATAGGTGGACTATTGCTATTGCTCATTGATTTCCCTTGTAATATTAAAGAGACGTCCTCCACTTTCCTTTTAGGTACCCTCTTAGGAGCGCTCAAGTAATTGTCCGAATATATATGCTTCGCCACTACCTCTAAGGCTGTAAGGTTCTTGACTTTGTCGGATTTCAAACCCAGTTCTGCCATTTCCCTATGATTTATCATTTCAGAAAAGGGTTTGCCTATTTTTGCCATGACTCTCTCATAATATGGGGCTTCTTGGATGTCAATAAAATTCATCACCATCTCACCTTCATCCATTGGAGGGTTAACTTGGGCGGCCATTCGCCTCCATCTCTGTGCATACTCCCTGAACGATTCATTGCTCAGTTTCCTTACTTTAATCACCTGGTAACGGTCAGGTGTCATCTGAGATTGAAAGCTATACTGGTTAAGGAATGCATGGGCTAAATCTTCCCAACCCTAGACTTTGGAGTTGTCAATCTGGGCGTACAAAGTTTAGGCTTCACCGATAAGGCTCTTCTGGAATAGCTGCATTTGGAGGCTCTCATCCTCGGCGTAAGATCCAAGCTCACCTATGTAGACTTTCAAATGGGTGTAGGGATGGCCCAATCCATTGTACTTTTCAAATTTTGGGACTTAAAATTTATCTGGGTACCTTGCCTTTGGGAAAATACATAGATCTGAATAATTCACGCTCCCGTGGAATCCTGTCCCTTTAATAGATCGGATAGCATCCTCCATTTGTTTAACTTTCTTCCTGATATCTCTAGTTTTTCTGTCTTCTCGGAGATCTACTATTTCCCTTGTCATTTTTTGGATCGAGGCCTCTTTGGCTACTCCGACATTGACAGGGGAGGTAGGTGTGGACATCTGGGTATCACTGTCTTTTTTCGGTATTTTCATATCTCCTTCCTCAGAGGGTTCAGTTATGAGTTTTCAGTTTGGACTTCTGAGATATTTTACACTGTTTTCTTAATAGGGTAGTCATCTCAGCAATCTGCTTTTTAAATTTCTCAAACTCCTCACGAGACACGGGAATAGGCTCTGATGAACTTCCTTCAGCCATTTTGACTGGTGGTGAACTGGCCTTCTTGGCTCGAAATTGAATTCTAGGACTAATCTGCACACAATCAATATCTAGTTTTATCTAGATATTGGCAGATGATATAGATGCATGATATGTTATGCATCGATTTATGGGTTTTTAAATCTTTTCCTGCAAAATAAGGGTTTAGTCGACTTGATGACAGGATAAGAAGGATGTACAAATGACAGTTTAAGATGGATGACATTTATCAATTCTGAAAGTAACAAGGCATGAAGAGACATCATGCGTGTTTGGTTTATCAGAGGCTGACATATCTTAGGTTACTCTCACAAGCTTTTTGAAATTGGTTCCCAGATCTTCACAATTTAGAAGACATTCATCTTTCTACTGGAGCTGATCTGAGTGGTGCCTTTCCTGAGCCTCATAAGAGAACACTCTTTAGAGTCCAGTAATAAACAGCCAACGGGTTTGCCTCCTAATGGAGGTACCACACAACATACATTTATCGTCCTCACCGGATGCAATATGATGACATTGTGCAAGGCACTAATATATTGTGCGAGGCACTAATATATAGCACTTAAAGATTAGAGACATTTATCACACACAAAGATCATTCACACAATATGCACATGCAAAATGGAAATCAAGAGATTTAATGCTGCTTAAGCCCTCTGTCATCCCCAGCAGAGTCGCCACCTGTCGACACCAGGAAAAAATGTGTGTTCTTTCGCGTTATTTTGTTCTTTTGATTATTTTTTCCTTGTTTTCCTTCTTTCTAACCTTTATCTTTCGATGTGTCGATTGATTTATTGGAAGGTGAGATTTTAAGGAAAATAACGACATTAGTCGACTTATTTTACAAATTCAATTTTATTGATTAATTTTTATGATTGGACCGATTGAGATAGACCCGCCAGTTGGTATGATTTAAATGGATGTATCAACACATCCAAATTTTGAAGGTTTTTGCAATATGGTCCAATATGTGACTTCGTAGCATTGGTCTGAAATCGAGATTCTTAGAATTCGGGGGCTAGCTTAAGCATGGGGAAGGTGTTAGGCACCCCCCCCCCCCCGACTTCCGTGAAAACACGGTTACCACATCTTATTAATTTTCTATGCATAAAGTGTGTGTGTGTGTGTGTGTTTTACTTTGAAAGTTTATTCTACGCCTCATCGTGAGTTATTTGGAAGTAGTGTTGTTCCTCTTTTGCACATATGTACGAAGGGTTTGATTTAGCAAAAAGTTTATTTTTAGACAAAATATACATTTCATATGATATTTTGGGAAAAACACATGGTTTCAAATTCTTCGCCCGAATAGTAATCGAGGACCTTTGATACTTCCATTATTAATTCTTAAGTCTATGAAATTATTCCAAAAGTAGTGTTGTACATCTTGAACCCTATGCACAAAGGATTTGATTTATATAAAAGTTTATTTTTAGAAAATAATATATATATATATATATATATCAATGATGTTTTGAAAACAAAGTTTTCAAATCATTCGTCAAATAGGAATCGAGATCCTTTAATACTTCCATTTATTATCTAAATGTCTATTCTCAAATCGCTTTATTATTATTATGAAAGCTCTTTGCTATTTTTGACTTGGAAATTGCTTTTGGTGAAAATGCATGCTAGAAAGCACTAAAAAGGGTCGGATCATCATCGGGCATGAAAGCCATTTCGATGAACCCAAACACCAACAATTAAAGTTTTCACTATCACGGGATCTTAAATCCAAACTCTCGGGACTAACCCCTCAAATTCGTTTTCAAGATCCAAACATTACATAGACAATGATTTCAAGTTATTTAAACATTACATTGAAAATGAAACGTCCATCGTGGGAATCAAGTCAAGATCCGATCATTGGATCTAAACACCGGGATTCCTAGGCTCACATTATTATACTTAAATATGTATATACAACATATCCTAAACTCGATAATGGATGATTTCATCAGTTGAAATCTCCATTACGAGACATTAGGACCCCCTCACCGCTAGATAGATATCTAGGGCTCTACGAAGTGATCGGGACTGACCAAAAAGCAGGAAAACACGTAGATCTACCATGGATCTAAACCGATCTAGCATACAGGTTAAAACTTCATGCTTAATAACCACTCAAAAGGCTAGATCCAGCTTAGATCTAGGCAGATCTAATCTCTGGACTTGATTTACAACACTATATGCACAATATAACCAGTAGAAACTCAAGATCTACAAACTACTACACAATATAAGTAAAAAAAACAACAAGTTTAACTAGATTCAAATAATATATAACATAAATTTAATATATTGAACAAAGATTTACAAAGAAAGTGCCTAAAATGAGCGTTTTTTACCTTGGGAGACACGTGAACAAGCTTCTTATGGCTCGATATCACTATATGTTGCTCTAGACACTCAAAGTATACAACATCTAAGCTTAAATCACTCAAATGTGGTGAAGAAATGTCAAACCCGAGGGGTTCTCTCTCTAACTTCTTCCTCTTTTTTTCTCTTAATAAGCTGATGGCTGCTGATATAAGCCTCTAAGGGCAGCCGCTGGTGTACCTGCGATTGGAGCAGGTACACCTAACACTGGGTCCCATAGGTTTGGTTGCCTTGAAGTTCGTGCCTTAGGTTTCAATTTGGTGAAAGTTGAGCTCCGTACCCAAAAAATCCCAGAAATTCCTTACGGAAGGCTGTGAAATAAGGTCGAGTCTAACGAGATCGGAATTCGAGAAGATGATGCAGTAAGCTGAAAGGTATCTTTTGGTTCCCGAGGGTCGTCAATCGGCTTGTTGTGATAGCACGCAGTTTAATGATTGCTGCGGTGACTTCTTATGGCCACTTTCTCTGCTTTGCTATCCTCGTCCGGTCCACGTCGTGTCTGGGCGTTGTTGGCACTTTGATTTCTCCACGAGGTTGTCTCCGGGATAAAAAGATGCCTTTGCCCTACCTCGGGATTGTCTCCGAAGTGAATTTATGCTTTTACCCTCCTGAAAGGTTAGTCCAAGAAAAGTGAAATTTTGAGTGTTTACACCTAACCCAAAAATTCAAACACCAAACTAGGCTATAAAATCATTCAAACTGCAGTTTTTGAAAAATTTTCTAAGTGTGAAATTTGAGATTTTGCCATTTTGCTTAGAACTCAGTTTAACAGCTTAAACAAATGAGTTAGAGGTATGTTAGGATATTCCAAGTGTTGGAATGCTAATGTATACAAGAACTTGAGAAATTAGTATGTAAAAGCTTGAAAAAGCTAAGTTTAGAGGGTCAAAACCAAAGCTATGCTTAGCAAAGTCAAGAGAATGTTAAAACTAGTCTTAACTAGTAATAATTCAAGTGTTGGAATGAACCCAAGAGGCCAAAAATGTGAATGACAAAAATTAACCAAAGTTAGTAAACTAAAAACTATGGTAAACCACCTAGTTTGGACCTCAATTTCCAGAAGCTCAGAATGCTTACTTGGGAACCTAAACAAATACAAAAATACTTTGGTATATAGGCTAGAAGTATTTCCAGAGTTCATGTCTAAAAGTCTAATACAAAAACTCATAAAAGTCATCAAAGTAACCTTAAAAATCACAAAAATTGTAGATTTTGCTAAGAAAATGTGTAAAACATCCCATTTGGGGCCTATTTTTAAATTGCTTAAATTGATATTTTTAAAGACCTAAACCATAAATAAAATACTATGATATGAGGTCTATAAGATTACATAAATGCGAGGTTCAAAAGGTTACTATAGAAATTACTAAAAATCCTAAAAGGTACCTCAAAAATCATAATTTTGTATTTTTAAGTAATGTTGTAAAAAGTGAAGTTTAAGGCTATTAAATATCCTAACATGTCTAAATAAACTAATAAAAGTGTGTTATGGCCCAAGCTCCATGACATGTCATGTTTGAGTGAAATCAAGTATGCTTTGGTATATATTTGAACTATAAATGTGTAGTGTGCTTAATGAGCTAATTACAAGAAAAGTGTTATATGTATCCTAAGCTGTAGGAATGTGTTGTGGCAAGCTAAATGCCTATGTGTGCTTAATTGTATTTGCAAATAGAAGATATCTATATGATGGCTTGATGTTAGTAAGTAACATACATGTTAGTTATTGAATATGGCTTCAATAACTATAGTTGAGCTATGTGTATCAATAAATATTGACTATGTGAATATAAGATCACTCAATAAGTCGATATTGTATATATATGTAGGCTACCCAGTGACAAGGTATTGCATTAAAAGGTTTAATCGACGCGGGAGGCAAGTATATCAAACCTTTCTCTCTTAAATAAGTTTATATTGCAATATTTAACTCAAAAACTATCTTTTCGAGTTATTCAACTTATTGTACTATAATGCTTCAAATTTAGTTATCTTTATGATATTGAAATTATGTCAAAGTCATTATTTCGGCTAGACAAATGTTGAGATATATTGATATTATTCATTCATGAAAATCTCATTTAATGTTCTACAAACCATTTTGTTGTGGTGCGAACTCTTATATAATGCTGTAAATGAACAACCCTTTTATAGGGGCATAAGACCGGACATATGATTTCGAAGGACATATAATGTGTCATTAGACTGTTATGTTGTGCACAATAGAGGGTACTTGGGTTGATCACCTAAAGTACAAGTCTAAGGTATATTTAGTTTTTAGTATCTGTTTATATCTATATATTGCAGTCTTAGTACTGTCAATTCGAGTACAGAGTTCACCAGTCATTTGACCTTACAACATGCTAGCTAAAGCCTAATTTTTAATGTCAAAGCTTATTAAGAACTTTTTTGCTCAGTATCTCATGATTTTATTTCCTTTATTATAAATATTCCTATTCTATTATGTCCAACTGTTTATTTCCTTATTGAGCAAGCTTTTGCTCACCCTTGCGTTGAATATAATATTTTCAGTTAAAACCGAGAACGCCATTACATCCGGGAAAGATAAAGGAAAAGGCAAAGTTACAGAATAATTTGTTATTAAGCGTTTGTGCTTAAATGAACTTAAGTAGTTGATGTAATAAATACCTTTAGTATTATGTTTTGTAATATTATTTGGTATTTAAGTTATGTAAAGGTCTATAGAACCTGCGATTTAAGTAAGATATTTATGTAATCTAATACAGGTTTAAGTTAGTATTTTGATGGAATGAATGGATGTGTTAGTATCATGAGTATCAAACCTAAGGTTAAGGTGACCCGAATTTGGGGGCGTCACAACTTTTGCCCCTATTTTGCTAGCCTTTGAAATTTGCCAAGATTTTCTAAGATTTGGGAAGATATTGGGGAGATATGTATATATATATATAAATGTTATATGTATACATTTTAAGTCCTATAAATACCCCTCATTTCTTTGGCTATTAAAAACTTTACTTTATTTTCTAAGTAGCTAAAGAGAGAAAATAGAAAGAGAGTAAGAGAGAGGGGGTTTCAGACATAAGGAGGAAAAGGAAGTGGGTTTTGATCTTCATGCCACTCAATTTCATCCATTATTGTGGAAGAAGAAGAAGAGTTGCTCACAAAACTAGGTATAAAACTCTAACCCTAAGATTAGTTTAAATTCTTTTGATTATTTTTGATGAAATAATGAGTTCATGATCTTAAATACTAAAACACTATATCTACATGTTTAATGTTGTTATATGTTTAGATCATGCCATTTTGGGTGTTGATTTGTTCGAAAAACAAAAGAGATGAAAAATAGTTTCTAGGGTTAGAACACCCTAATTTCAGCCCATTTTGAGGCTTTACCATTTGAAATTTATAAATTATTTTTGTGATTTGTAAAAGAGTGGTGTTAGATCTATGAGTTAAATGTTAAACCCAAGTGTTAGACCTCAAAAATGTTAAACGAGCATGAAATGGCATCCATTTTTCCAAAACTGCGCAGGTGGCTAGACAAAACTGGAGCAATAAAACTGTTCCAGGCCAGTTTGTGTCAAGGGTTGTTTCGGCCAATTTGGTTGCTCTGACAATTCCGAGATTTTTTGGTATGGTAGTAGAGCAAGTTAACTAAATCTTGTCCAAAGATGAGAATTTTTGGAAGTCCATAACTCAAGTTATGAATTTTACAAGAAAGTGTAACTTTAAAAGTAAACTGTAATAACTCCTAAAATACAACTTAGAAAAATGTGAAATTTTTACAGGAGTTAGGATTTGATAACAGGAGACTACCCTGATAATGTCATAATTATTGGACATACAGATAATTTATGATAAATTGTGCAATTTCAAACTGTTTTGGACACTTTAAAAATAGTAAACAAAATTAGAAAATTGCATGAAAAATATTTTATCACTAAAATATCATATACTGATATTTCCTAGAAAATAAAAAATTCATAAGATGTTTTGGTATTTTTCATGCCTTTGATTAAGTTAAGAATAAATTAGAAAGTTAAGTTATGTGATGTTGTAAAATGTGTAAATGTGCTTTATTGACAAATGGCCTTTAATATGATATATTCAAATTTTATAAGGGTATTTTGGTCATTTTTATTAAAATGTTATGAGTATGGCATTTTATGTTTGTTGAATAAATTAAATATTAAAGGATAAACAATTAAATTAAATTATTTATGCGTATAATAATTGATTAAAATATTATTTAAGGATTAATAATATTAAATTAAAATATTATTAAATAATTACTAATATTAAAATAGAATTAAAATATTATTAAAGGATTAATAATATTAGATTAAAATATTATTAAGTGATTAATAATATTAGTAAGTAATTAAAATATTATTAAATAATTAATAATATTAGTAATTGAATAAAATATTATTAAATGATTATTAATATTAGTAAATAATTTAAATATTATTAAACTATTAATAATATTAGTAAATATTATTAAATAATTAATAATATTATTAATTAATTCAGATATTATTAAGTGATTAAAATATTATTAAAGAATTAATAATATTTTAAATGATTAAAATATTATTAAATAATTTGAATATTATTAAATGATTAATAATATTAAAGTGTAATTAGAATATTATTAAATGATTAATAATATTTGTAAGTGACTAAGATATTATTAAATGGTTAATAATATTAAGAAGTGAATAAGATATTATTAAGTGAATAATAATATGAGACGAAATTTTAAGATAATGAATAAGTGATTAAAATATTATCAAATGACGATAATATTTCTAATAAGTTAAGGAATTATATGATGTTTGATTATGTGGCTTAATACTAGATAATTTATTTTAAGAATAGTTGTATTATGAGGTATGATATGATATGTTGATTGAAAGATCAATCTTATAAATTATAGGTTTTTCATAAGAGATTAAATTAGATTGCGTATCAGTAATCGACGGACAATGCAAGTTTCCTAACTCAAACTCGAGTTATTATATTGTAAGCATACTAGTGGATTAATTATTAATAATTATTCCACATCTATGATTATTGTTATTTGCACTTAGTTCAAGTTGCATATGTTTATCTAGTATGAAAGGTTGATCACCTTGATTACCAAAAGTATTTGTTTATGGTCATTGTTGGTCACTCAGCGTTATTGATTCAGTTATTCATTTATTGAAATTTGATTCTCGTTCTTTCACAATTGTTATATATATTGTTGAAAAAACAGAAAGCTTATTCTTTTTCAATCATTATATATCTTTCTTGTATTAAAACTTGCTGAGCAAAGTAGTTGCTCACTTTTGCTATATCATGATAATATTTTAGTTAAGCCCGCGTGCTTCAGGAAGGATAAAGTCAAAGGGAAAAGTTCAAGAGTAGATTAATATGTAATGTTATCTATTATGTTATCTTAAATGAGTTGATTATGTAAATCTTTTTAGTTACGAAAGGTATGTATTAAGTAAATGTTGATAGACCCTTAGGGAATTGTCAAAGAACCATTGTGTAATGAACAATGTATGTTTATATATTCCGCGTTAGTTATAGAATGTGTATGAAGATAATGTATCGTGACGTACCAGGTCCGAAGTTCAAGGGACCCGAATTTGGGGGCGCTACACCCTTCCTGCCCGCAGTTGTAACACACCGACTTTCCTTTGAGACAGACTCCCAAATGAGCCTTTCCACAGTTCTTGCAAACCTCGACCCTCCTTTTCGGGTCTCTTTGTTTCGCTCCAGTATTCCCAAAGCTGATCCACTTTCTCTTCTACTAACCACCGCTTCCGCTGGCACCTTCAGTCTTGACTCCTCCGTTAGCTTTATTCTTATTCTTCTTCTCCTTGTGATACTGGCTCAAAGCCTCACTACCACCTACGGCTATAATAGCCTTTTCCAAAATTATACCAAAAAAGTTGCTTTGGAACACCGAAATCCTACTATAGAGTCAAGGCTTCAGTTCCTGCCCAAACCTTTGACCCTTCCTCTCCTCAGTATCCACCTGGTGTGGAGCGAATCTAGCCAATTCATTGAACTTGGCAGCATATTGAGGAATAGTCATATCCTCATGTTTCAATTCCAAAACTAGCACTTCCATACGGCTTGCATAATAGTTGGGAAATAATTCTTAAAGAAAATCTCCTTAAACCTAGTCCACCCAATTATTCCCTCTCCAGCTCTACCCTAGTTTACCTCCCACCAAAAGTTAGCTTCTCCCTTCAGTATATAGGTAGCAAAAGATTTCTTTTGCTCCTCCCCTACCCTGGTGATTATGAACGCCTTTTCAATTTCTTTGACCCAAGATTGGGCCTCTATAGGATCTGTAGTCCCCTTAAACCCGGGCGGTCCTACGCTATTAAAATCCTTAAAGTTGGCTACATGCACAACTGTAGGATCTATGGGTACTTCGGTGGGAGTTCTATTTAAAGCCTCCCTTAATAAGCTCACAAAATATTGCATTGGGTCAACAGGACCCTCTTGTTCATTCTCGTTATGTGATTCCGCTTCTTGGTTTCTTAATCTTCTTCTTTGCAACATTTTCTATTTAAATAGATAATTTTTTTATTATTATCAATTTATTACTTCCTTTTTTGTTCATTGTTTACTAAATAACAACAACACATAACACAAAACACATTTAATAACTTCCTTTCTATTAATATGCTTCTTCCAGTAGTTCATACTACATTCATTACTAACATATAACTTCCACTACACATACTATCCCGCAATTAATTTCAAAAGTTGGGATACACAAAAGATAACCCGCTATTTACACACAAAAGCTGGGTTTCACATAATTACATAGATACGCACTACTATATATCTATTACATCGACGATACTACACTAAGCCTTACCTAATGGCATTATAATACTTCTCGTCCACGAGAGTGACAACCCATCTCTGCTGATGGTGTGCCTCGTCTGCCCGGTCTCAATGGGATAATGAGTAATCGTGCGCTGATATTCCCGGTGCGTACTCTTATAGATATAGGACATACGACCTACCTATCTTTTGATCCTTCCTCCATAATTCTTCTCTAAGCACAAGAGCCTTATGCCTCAGCTTTCGGGCCTCATACTTGGACAATACTTTCTGACCAATTTCTCTCGCACAATAGGACTCCACAGCATCCTTTACTGCTTTGACGTCCTTCACTTCCCCTCTCAGCTTACACACCTCTTCATGCAACTGCGTATTTCTATCAATTACTACCTTAAACAGCCCTATCATAACATCTGCAATAGTTCCTTCCTCAGTAGAAACAACATCAGATAATGACATGCCCATCTCTTCCTCCTCTAAAGTCACAACATAAGAAGATGCAACTTCCATCTCGTCAGGGATGCGATGGTATCTAATACCACCACGGGCTAGAATCTCAGGTGGCAACCTCTCATCACAATCTGTTTCCTCCTCGGATGGATCTTCTTCCATCTCTTCATCCCCATCACTAAGCTCTGGAACCATGGCTATACTCTATCTCTGGTGGAGCAATAATCTCCTCGTGTACTACTTGTATATCCATGTATACAGCCTCATCGTCTGCCATCTACAACTTTTTTTTTAATATCTTGATTAGCATATACACAAAATGTTATTAACATATAACACATCAATTTTGTATTAAGTTATTTCTTTTAATCTTTCTTTAGATGAATTCCACAATTCATCAATTAAAACTCTACTTGAATTTATTTATTGATTTATCTCAATCTTACTAAGGTCATATCCTAAGGTTCTTCCCCTCTTAAGTTTTATAACATATCAGCTTTGATACCAACCTGTGACGCCCCCAAATTCGGGTACCTTAAAACCCTAGATATGGTGCTACACGGTGCTACAGTATTCAAAACATATTACTATATATTTACTTGTCATGAGTATAATTAATATAATATTACATCATTTCATTCATTCTCCCAGGTTATCAAAAACCATTACATATTCATTTTATCATAATAGAGAATATTACAAAAATACTACTAATATTACATTGACTAATTACTTCTACAACTTTGCCTTCCCTTTGTCCTTTTCGGACCCTTCAACCTTTTCGATCTTAGCTGAAAACACATAATTTAAGTAAGAATGAGCATTTGATTTCTCCACAAGTATAAACATTTTAGAACAACAAGTTCAAGAATCATATGTTTAATATTCAACAACTGTACAAATAGTTGAGAATCAATAAGAAGAATTAAAACTTGTACTTTTCCTTCTTAAAAACATTTTCGAACCACAATATGAGTATTAGAAACTGAGATGGTCAAACGACCGAGGATTATATATTTCCATTCATTTAAAAGGGATTTCCCGGTATAAAACCACAAATCCGTTATATCTTATGAGCACTTCTAGCTGATCAGCCTATAGTACTCTATGTTAATCAACACTCATCCGTTAAACCTGTTTACGTTTAGTTTTGACACCATGAGTGTCAGTCGAATAAACGACTAAATACACTTGATTGTTCATTCTTAGGCTTACCTTTTTATCAATACCAAAGCAATTGGCGTTACATAGCTTAAATTTTCATAAATAACATTTAAAAAAGTTCTTATGAAATCAATAAATCAATTTAACATTTGTTGAGCCGAAAAATGGCATTAAAACTTTCTTAAGTAGTTCATGGAAAACATGACTTAAATACTTGAACAAATATGTAAAAGATTTGTTTAAGTATAAAAATTCATATAATTTCACACGAGCGAGGTTTAAGAAACTTGCCTTAAGCGTCTGCTATTTATAGTTTACGCTAATTCGTTTCTTTTACAACCTACACACATAAATTACATATATGTACCAAGTAGACACGTAAACAAAGTCAAGTATTGGTTTACTTCTACTTCTCTTATTATCATATTCCTAAAATACATTAACTTAAATTATTCAATAATTTCTTTTCCATTCGTTACCCTTCGTCATTATTGACTGCCTATTCTTACCATTCGCTATCATTCAATGAAATTTAATTGACATTCATTATTTTTATTAAGTTAAATGCTCAAGACATTTATCCTAAACTTCTTAATTAAACACAAGTACGGAACAATTATTACAGTTCGGTACTTTATATTTAAGTTAAATTATTTGTTCAATTTAACTTTCAATCGTTAAGTTAAGGTTCCAATACCCTTATTAAGATGTTATAAATAATTAACATTCATCTTCATTTTTATTCCATATCATTTCCTTTACTTTCTACATTAAAACATTCTTTACTGTGCAACATACAGGACCGGCGCTGCGGCGCCGATTTTCCTTCCTTTTCCTAATGCAACAGTGCCAGTCTTGAAATTTTAAAAAAAAAAATTCTAAGTTAAAATTCCAATCCTGACGTCCACTTTGCTATCTCGTATCTTAGTCGTTATAACTCTGAATTAGACCATTCTTGAGCCATTCTCTAGCTTTTCTAGCATACTTTAAATCCCCTCTAATAGAATAATTTTTCGGACATTCTAACTAGGCATTTTATTAGTTCAAAAATCCTGTAACGCATAGCTTTACATACTTAACGTTTTTTATGTTAAATTTTTGTTTCTCCGTAACTTTCTTATCCTAAGTTGGAACGAGCTTGTTCTCGAGTTCACGATTTCCTTTTCTCGTGAATTACTCAATTCCTTGAAAAATACAATTCCCAGAATTGACTAACTACAAACAAAAATCGTTTTAACTTATGTTTTTCATCGATTAACATCTTTTACTGAAATTTTCGCCATAACTTCGTTATAGCATATTTTTACTCCGTTTCAAAGGGAACATTTCCACAATTCTTACACTAACATATGATGGTTCTCAATTTGTCCATCAATAACTTTTAATATAGTTTCTTATGTTCTTCATTTTTATGATTTAATATGCATAGTTTAAGGATTTTAATCCACTAGATCATCCTTATTTCACCGGTATGCTAATGATTCATTATGAATCACCTAACCATCCACCAACATGCACTTTATAACATCTGTAGAAAGCTTTTAAAGACTTGAAATGAATAAGATATATGAGTTATTGGTTATTACCTCTTGTGATCTTGATTACTTGATGAATTTGATGATCAACTAGTTTCTCTTCCTGATTTGCCAAGCTTTGCTCTCACTTATCTCTCAATATAATGTGTTAGTTGGTTTTTTGGTGAGAAAAACTAACACTTATCTTTCTATTTATAGAAGAGGCAAAGCCTAGGGTAGTTTGGTCATTAGGTACTTTAATCAGGTCAGTATATGGTCACTTAGGTTTGAGTCTCTTCTAGTCAAACCCCTTAAGTTTCAAATCTTTCTAACCACCCCCTCCACCCCCTTACTATTCCAACCATGGTTAAGTTAATTAACCAAGCAAAGCTTTCTTGCCACACATTATTTTGCAAGTGGGAGGATATTTTAAAGGAGCAAACCTCATTTACTCCTTGTGGTGATCGGCCATATGGCCTTAGATGGGTCCCACATGGGTTTGGTTCTTCAATTACCCACCCATTTGGTTCATGGTTTGACACATGGGTTTGGATCTTAGGTTGGGCTTAAATTAAATTCACTTTGGGGCCTCCCTTTGGGCTTAATTTAATACTTCTTTGGGCCCTGAATTAAATTCAATCGGGCCTTCTAACACTTTCCATTTTAGGCCTTTATAAAGTCAAAGTCCATTAGTTAAATAACTAATCTTAACTTTGGTTAACTTTTTTTGACTTTTTGACTTTGACCTTTCATATTTCTTTCGTATAATATTTGTATTCTTTTCGTATTATTCTCGTATTCAATTAGTATTATACTTTGTATTATTCTTCGTATTATACTAGTATAATACCTCGTATTATACTTGTATTCTTTCCTTATTAAGTTTATATTATACTTAATTTATTTTCAAAATCCAACACGCAGGCTAAAACTGCATTTTTCGTTTCGAAATTTTATTGGATATTACATCTTTCCTCGGAATTCTAACATTCGCGTATTTTCCAAAAAATCAAAAAAATGCTTTATCAGTTTTGGATGAATAATGATTTTACGTAAATTTCTCAAAAAAATTTTATTTTTGTCTTAAAAATTTATATACTTTAATTCTATCACCTAGCCAAAATCCTAACATTAAACAATCATTCTAGGTCATAAAATGACCTTCAAACACATAACTCGGAATAATATTTATTAAAACTTTATGTAATCAAATAATATTCATAAACCTTAATTACAAGCTAAGTCGGATTTCTTGGTCGTTACAATTGATCTTATAATCATTTGTGAAGACACTAAAGCAAATATGTAGGTGCTTATTGAAGAATAAATTCACTGAACGAGACTCGCTTAAAGGAACACCTAATGGAGTTTCACTCGCCTGTCAATAGGAGTTCCTATAATGATAGTGGTACAAGTGATCCTTGGACTTGAGATCATCATAGTACCTTGTGTATTCTGAGTTATACTTTGTCATATTCCTTAAAACTCTTAGAGTAAATAATAGGGTATGTTCGGGTATAATGAAGTGTACATAGAGGTAAGTGAATGATTAACAAAAAATCTACCACTTCTAGTAAAAGGAGAGAATGTCATATGCGAATCGATAAGTGACAACTGAAGAATCCCTGGCCAGGGTGAATAGAAATTAAAAAGGAGTTTCTAATTTACATTAACTAGAGTTGTGCATTTTAAAATTGAAATGCATATGATCAAATAAATAAAAATTAACAGAAATTTCATGTTTTATATTTGATCGAGACATTGTGTGGTAAAATTAACTGAATTGTACGGTAACTATTTACTAAATATGTTATATGTGATTAAACGTTAATTCATATTATCCGGATAATCATGATATGCTGATGTAAGGTGTCACTCATGATATAAAATAAATATTATTTATTTATATTTGAGTTAAATGAGTTTAATTCATTATAAATAATATTAGAATGGTTCTAATTTATTTATTCTGCTACCGGTATAATATTGAACCTAAAGGGTCACATAATAAAAGAGAAATATTATTGTAGAAGTAAATTACTTGATTATAATAAATTAAGTATTTGATTTATTAGTGGAATAAATTAAATAGCTTAATATTTATAATTAAATATTTGGAAAAATAATAATTATAAATTAATAAGAGGAGTCTTATTATTTATTATTATTATTATAAATAATTTAGTTTATAATTAGATTAAAAATTAAATTAAAACCCTAAGTCCTAAAGAGTTTAGTAGTAGGAGTTGTCTATATAAGGAGATACTTAATGATAGATTAGGGTTACTGTCATTCTAATTGTTATTGGGTTTCTATAATTCTCTGCAACCTAAGGAGTTAGGGGAAGGAGAGAGAGAGAGAGAAAGAGAGAGAGAGAGAGAGAATTAGGGTTAGTCACCCAAGGTTTTATAGAAATCTAAATTCATTTATCCAATTAATATAATCTTGGTGGATCACCTTTAAAGCGATGCACACATTAAGTAGCTTGCGTTTGATCAGAGGAATTGGAGAAGAACGGAGGAGCAAAGTATTGGAACTTGAAGATTTGATCAAATGGTTGTATAATCTTTTAAGGTATATCTTTTATCCTTCCTCAATTAATAATATTGCATAAAGTGATTCGTATGATTGCAGAAAAATTTTAAATTTAATTTATGTCATGCTTCTGCTTTATTACAATATAATTATATTTATGTTCTCGTTTCTGCAAACTAACAATAATCAGACGTGAAATTTCAAATATGAAGCTTTGATAAGCTAGTAATTTGAAATGTTTGAGTTAGGCATTGTGGGAGTGACTCTATTGAGGTCCGCATAACAAGGCTATAGAATAGTATATTGTGAGATGCTTAGCAACCATGTAAAGGAGGTGAGAAAATGAATCCTTGTTTCTTCACCATATGAGTCTTGTAGAATAAGATTCCTATTCCTACATCAAGTACTCTTTGTGATCTTTGACTATACTACAAAGACGTGGATTAATATTACTACTTTGGTTTCGATTTATAAGGTCAGGATTGATGAGACACTAAGGACCGATTCTGGGAAAGCAGTTAATTCATATATAAGTAGTATGAGGGGCGAAGGGAAGACAATTTGAATTCATCTCGTTCTGCACTTATTGTCGACAACTATCGCTCTTCGATAGCGATATAATACTAAGTGGGATATGAAATAGACTTGGGCCCAAAGGTGGTTAAGTATGGCTCTCTGAGGGATTAAAAATACTTAACCTAGTAAAAATTCAAATGTGTCTGGGGTACTCTGAGTTTATGGGTTGTGGCCTCTACGTAAACTAACTGTTTTCTTTAGAAGGGTGGATGTCTCTATGTTGGCCCTAAAGGGTTTGATATATAGTTCCCGTATTGCAGGTGAACTCAGCGGCCGTACGGTCTAACAACTTAAGATTTACAAGTTTTGCTTTGAACTGGTTTTGACAGATGTGATGATTACATCGTCCCCCCCTTGGGCAAGTGGGAGATGTTAGATTTTGAGTATCCAAATGAGGCGCCCATGGAGGGTCTGTCCCATTTTGGTAGTTGGTCAGATTACCCAACATATATGGTTTGTTAGCAAATTAACCAAGTTAGTATTTTGACTTATCTATTGGAGGGTTTTTAGGAAGTGGTTTTAACCACATAACCCATATATATACCTACGTCTCCTCGGTTATCAGATGAACGAGTTTACACAATTCCAAATAGAGAGAGATAGTATAATGCCAACATAGAGAGCTCCCAAATACTAAGTGATTTCCTATTTGTTACGGACTGTGAATTTAAGTTATGTTCTCATCCCACAAGGATTGTAGTTCGAAGGCGCCACTGGCTTGTATAGTACGTGGGATTGCACGAGGTATTTCTATACCAAAGGCTAACACGCTTCAAGAGTTATGATTTTTTTTGTGCAAGTCATGACATGCATTTAATTAATCCTTCAAAGAAGGTGTGTTAGCTTCTAGCTATGCCATGTCCCTTCAAAGTATTAACTGCGACAAAGATACGCACGTGGGTGCTATATTTTCACCAATCTAGCTGTTAGACACAGTTCCAAATGCCATTCACCTTATCATTAAGAATTTTAACAAACTTCCTTTAGGGGTCTTCATTCTATGAAGATCAACACTTTCAGTCCATGTCAGACCTAATGTACTCTATGATTTTCCTAATCGTAGAGTTGAGTGTCCAGTCGTAAAGTATCTGACTAAGCAGACTCTATATTTTACACTTAACTTCAGTGCACTCTCAATGCTTCCATTTAGTCTTGAAAGACTAAGTCTTCGTTTCTTCTTTGCTTGACGATCTCCAGCTTTGCTTTAATTCTTCGATCATTAATTGTACTCTACGAACTCTGAAGCTTGACTTTAGAATTCAACAATCTTAGAGTACTGGTAGTAGTAGCTCTACGATCTTCAAAGCAGACTCTACGGTCTTCAATACTATTATAGGTAGGCTCTACGATCATTAGCATATTCTACGATCTTCAGGACTATAATCAATAGGCTCTACGATTATTAGCAGATTCTACGATCGGCTTAAAACTTAAGATTTATACATTAGACTCACTCTACAAAATAGATCAACCTAACACATTTGATCTCTAAACTAAGTCCTTTTACACTAATTTAATTTCAAGGACTGTACAAAAGCTACTGATTACAAATATTCATCAATTACACATATCATCATCAAATCTAAAAACATGTATTGTACTAACACACTTGACTACTTTTTAATGCTTCACTTGACTTTCAAACTATTTCCATCCACACTCTTACTATCACTACCACAATTATTTTTTCCTCCCTTTTTTTTCGTTATTGTTCATATTTTACCATCAATAATATCCAATTAATTTTTATTTATTTATTATAATACATAAGTATAACTATTCAAGTTTATGTATGATTTTAATATTACACAAATAGATGAGTATAAAAATAATTTAATCATTTGTTTAATAGAGGAATATTCTGCTCTTTTAACTATTTCACTAGATGAATTTTTGTTGTAGAATTTATAGATTTTTATTGTATTATTACTTATATAATATATTTTTAGAATCGATTTCTCATAAAGATCATCTTATATACATAGTAATCTAGTATTATGCTTAAAATATTATTATAATATTAGCTACCATATGATTTAATATAAATTTTAAAAATTAAAATTAATTACTCTATCTAATAATTTATGTTTACAAAAAAAGTATCATAATGTAATAATTTTAAGAATAAATATAATACATTGACCAACCATATGATATTTATATATTTACAAAAAAATAGAATAAAAAATTTAAAAATAAAAATTAATTACTTTGCCTAATTATATATATTTGTAAAAAAATATAATAAAAAAGTAAAAGTATCATAATTTTACAATAAGACCTTGTGCTTCAGATGAGATGAATACTAAAGATAATGCTAACTCCGTTCTAAAATTAGAGATATATTTTAACTTTTTGAAATCAATTCACGAAATTTTAAAATTCAAAATTGATATAATTTCGTTCAAGTTATGAAAACAACAAAGATGATAATTAGTAGTATTTTATAGTTAGTTTACCATCATTATATTTGTTTATATTAAAACTAAATAATTATATTTATTTTGAATTTTAAAATTTTGATTCAAGAAAAAATATATATATTTAATTTTGAAACGAACACTAATTAATGTCGTTTTACATCACTTTTTTGTCCTCCCTTTTTTCTAAAACAAATCAGCAGCTGGAGAAAAAACCCCTTTTTCAAGTTCCCGCTACGTTCTTGCCCCCTCCATTGAGCAGCATGACATTTGAGCATCATCGCCCCCTCCTTCACGAACCAGATAACCTATATTCCTACATACCTTTAAACGTTGCGTGAAGCTCTTTCTTTCTCTCTTCTTCTATTTAAATCGCAGCCAAACCCCTTGAATTTTGGCCCAGATAAATAATCTCCTATATTTCTGGTTCTTGCAAGGTCTTTGGGTTTTTGGGTTTTCATTCATTTTTGCCGATATATCAAGTAACATCTACATACTCTTTTTTTATTGCTTTAAATCACGAATTGGGTTTTTCTTATATCACTTTTAGGCAATGTTTTCCATTTCTCATCATTTGTATGTTCGCTAGTTTTTATCAGAATACTTGTGACCAATTGCTTTCATATATTATATATATGTATGTGTGATATACATATATCAATTTGCTCCGTTTGGTTATTTACTTATATTGTAGTTTCTGCAACAAAATATGAAGTGCAATTGAAACAATCACTTATTAGAACAAAGTATTGAAACTGTTTGGTTTTCATCTTATTTCTGTATTCAGATGAAAAATGGCGTAATCTAGTTGATACTCAATATTTAAATATGAAATATTCATTTGTTATTGATGTTTTTCCTAAAGTATATATATTAACAAATGTTTAAAAATTTTCATTTTCAGTTTTTATAGTATTGTGCAAGTTCTACCAATGGAATCGGAAATAGATATTAGCTCTACAAATATGGATATTGACGTAGATGATCTGTCTAACAACGAAAGAGATAATGAAGTAGAAGAAAATGGAAAACAAAATAATCAAATAGTGGAAGAGCCCAAATTACATATGGTGTTTGACAATATTGATGAAATTTATGAATATTATAGAAAATATGGTGCGCAACAAGGATTTGGAGTGACTAAAAGAAGTACTAAAAAATTGAATTAAGTGGTTACATATTTGACAGTTGTATGTCACAAATATGGAGAGCCAAAGAAGAACTCAAAGATTATTTTAAAACCGCATCCAGTTATTAAAGCAGGTTGTAAGGCTAAGATTCGTGTCAAGTTATTGAATCATGAAAACTGGGGTATAACCAATTTGGAGCTTGCACACAATCATGGTTTAAGTCCAAGTAAGTCTCGCTTTCACAGGTGTAATCGATATGTGACCCTTTATATAAAGATGAGACTTCAGCTAAACAATGATGCTGGGATACCAATGAATAAAAGTTATAATTCACTTAGAATTGAGTATGGAGAAAATGGAATGCCTTGTTTAAAGAAAGATTGTGAAAATTATATGGAAAAATTTAAAAAGTCAAGGCTTACTGCAGGTGATGCTAGTGCACTTCAAAGTTATCTTGCTAAAGTTCAAGCAGTGGATTCTAATTTTTCTATGTAATAGACCAGATGAGGAAAATTGGATCAGAAATTTATTTTGGGCGGATTCGAGGTCTAGAGCTGCGTATGAGAAGTTTGGTGATGTCATCACATTTGACACCCCTTATTTGACTAATAAATATGATATGTCGTTTGCTTCTTTTGTTGGAGTTAACCACCATGGAAAATTCATATTGTGACTCCCCCAGAATAGGTCCAATCCAACCAACCCATTCTGAGTTGCCAAACACATGGTATAGAATTCAAATACAAACTTTTATATCACACGGTCGTGCAAAATACGATCACACAACTGTGAGTGTCAATACAAATATGTAGAAAATATAAACATTCAAACTAAGTCCTCATTACAATTATTATCACACTATTTTATAAAAATAGTGAGGACTACTACTGCTCTAACTCGGACCATCACTCTGTCCACCGACTAGTACTTGCGACATTCTCATTTCTTGAAGAGAACAATAGATGAAAAGGGTGAACTCAACTAGCCCAGTAAAGAATATTATAACTAAGATAATAAAGAACAATTTATCGTTAGTTTTCAACAAATCAGATAAAATATTATGGACCACAAGTTTTAGATCAACAACTGCAGCGAAAATAACAATGTATCAGAAGAATTAAGTAGGAAATAATGTCTACTATCTTCTATGATTTGAAAGTTCATAATTAATATTTTATCCCTGTAACATCAATCAATAAATCTTGAATTGAATATTCATCTTTGCACTACGGGCCAAAGATGTGCATCTGTATTACCAGTTAGTCATGTTCATCTCAACACCTGTCCATCTATGCAATACGGGCCAAAGATATTCATTAGGTAATCATTTATCTTTGCACTACAGGCCAAAGATATTCATCAAATAATCATTCATCTTTGCACTACAGGCCAAAAATATTCTTTTGTATCACCATTTAAGACTGAAAATGATGAAAAATATTTGTAAAAACGAATCTAGTGAGATAAAGGACAAAAATTATGGATTCGTAATTTAGTTTATCCAAATTCAAGAATACTCTATAATAATCATTTGTGGAGCAAAATTCAAGAATGAAGATCAAAACTTGGATCCAATCAAAGATAGGAACTATAATAGCCAACTTGGACAAAAAAAAGAAAATTTAATTTTTTTGTGAATAGTACCGTATTCGTGAATAGTGCTGTATACGTGAATAGTGTCGTATACGTGAATAGTAATCCCGACATAAAAAGGTAGAAATTTCACAATAAAATTCATATCCACATTTCGGTATAATGATATTAACAGAAATAACATCATTTATGAAGAAAATAACATCCCTTATCTCAAAAGAACAGTACTTCTGACTGGAATATCAGATATAATACTGAAGGAAACTTGCACTGAATAGCAACACTCAAAGTATCGAAATACTCACAAAAATACGTTCGATATTATAGAGAAAGAAACTTATGATTCTGGTGTGATTTTCAAATTCTAATTCAGCACCCTATTTATAGGAAAAAGCTTAGTACGCTAAAGCAGAAAATTTAATAAAATAATATTTTATAAAAAAAAAATCACGCCCACCCTTGACCCAAAATCATCAGCACACCAGTGGGGCCCACCAACATAAAAAAAATGTTTTTCTTTTAAAAAATATTTATAACCCCAAAAATCAATTATTCCGGAACTTTAATAATTCATAATAAATAGCCTTTTATCAGAAAAATACGAATCTTATGTCCATTTAATAGGAAATTTAATTCTCTACAACTATGTAGAAGAAAATTTTTCCAAATTTCGAACGAAAAATGATCGAAATCCACATACGGATGATTTTCCACACTTCCATTCTAACAAAATACTGATGAAACACATCAGCACTAATTCCTTCTTTTATATCCACAAAAATAAATATTTTCTTATCATATAAATCAATAATTAATTATTCACAAATAATATTACAAAACTACAATATTGACAATCAGGTCGTTCCCAGGAAAGAGGGGGCCTTCCGATAAAGATTTCTCCTTACTGGCGCGCAATTAAATAACCACTCCTAGACAGAACTTCCTTAGACATTGTCAATAATGTTATCTAATAATATTATTTAAATAATATGAATTATTGATCTGATAATAGAAAATACTATCCAATGATAATTATTAAATTAACAATAATATAAAAATATTGTGCAATATCGTGTGCTACTGTGTAACAACGCGTATTACTTTACTTTACCCACGGGGTATTCCAACATTATTAACGGTAACAACTACGTCGTTATTTATAAAAAAATTATTCTTGTCGTTTTCTTCATCCGACAGTTTTTCGTTATGGGACCCACAAATGGCTGCGCCGTCGTACGAATATTCCCCTACAGCAAGAATATTCTACGACCAAACGAATATTTCTCGACTACAATGAATATTTTATAATCACTTGCTTATTTAAAATATTTGCGCATTCGACCCATAACTTCCCACATTAATCAAATCAACCCCTTACTATATCAAAAAAATAAATAGAGGAAATTCAATTTTATTCATAAAAAAGTTGGGGTCTTACAACCTCCCCTCCTTATGAAATTTTATCCTCGAAATTGACGTACGTACCTGGTGTTTCGAAAAGGTGAGGATACCTCACTTTCATTTCCGATTCCAACTCCCAGGTCATTTCCTCAATAGCATGGTTCCACCACAAAATTTTAACTTGTGGTATAACCTTTGTGCGTAGGACATGCTCCTTCCTATCCAAGATCTTGACAGGTATCTCCTCATACGTTAAATCTTTGGCTATCTCGTCTAATTTTAACTCAATAATGTGGTTTGGGTCTTTCACATATTTACGAAGCACGGATATGTGAAAAATGTTATGAGCACGAGACATGCTTGGAGGTAATGCGAGTCTATATGCCACATTTTCTACTCGGTCAAGAATCTCAAATGGACCAATGAATCGCGGATTGAGCTTTCCTCTCTTCCCAAACCTCGTAACCCCCTTCCACGGAGTAACACGTAACACTACATGATCCCCAACATTAAATTCCACGTCCTTTCGATGAAAATCCGCATAACTCTTTTGTCGATCCTGTGCTGTTTGTATACGTTGTCGGATCATTTGGATCTTTTCCGTAGTCATACGTACTAACTCCGGTCCCAATAATGTTGCCTCACCCACCTCATCCCAGCATACTGGAGAACGATAATTTCGTCCATATAATGCCTCGAATGGAGCCACGCCTATACTTGCCTGATAACTGTTGTTGTAGAAGAATTCTACCAATGGTAGGTACTTATCCCAACTCCTTTTGAAGTCTAGAACACAAAGTCTCAATAGATCTTCAAAAGTTTGAATAGTCCTTTCCGATTGCCCGTCCGTTTGAGGATGATATGCCGAACTGAATCGTAAATCCGTGCCCATAGCTTTCTGCAAACTAACCCAAAATCGTGAAGTGAATCTTGGGTCACGATCTGAAACTATGGATACTGGCATGCCATGCAATCTCACAATCTCATTCACGTACATACGAGCAAGACGTTCAAGGGAATAGGTTTTCCTTATCGGCAAGAAATAAGCAGACTTGGTTATTCTATCAACAATAACCCAAATCGCATCTATGCCTTGAGAAACCTTGGGAAGACCCATAACGAAATCCATGGTAATGTGTTCCCATTTTCACTTTGGAATCTCAAGTGGTTGCAATAGACCCTTCGGCACTTGATGCTCCGCCTTTACACGTTGACAAGTTAAACATCTTGAAATAAACTCCGCAATCTCTCTCTTCATATTGCTCCACCAAAATGTATGTCGAAGATCACGATATATTTTGGTACTTCTAGGATGGATTGCAAACGGTGTGTTATGTAACTCCATCATAATTCTATACTTCAAATCAGAATCGTTAGGAACACAAAGTCTGGAGTTGACTCGGAGTATTCCTTCTACATCTATTCTTTCTTCTGGAACCGCACCTTCTTGCCCCTTCTTCTTCATCTTCATCAGCTCCAGGTCTGTAGCTTGAGCAGCTTTAATTTCATCAATCAAAGCTGGTTCTACGTGTATACTTGACATCATCGTATGGGTCCCCGTAGTCTTGAACTCTATCGCCATCTTTTGTAAATCACACAGAATAGACCTTTGTGTTGACAGCATCGCACTCGTTCCCGCATATGATCTTCTACTCAACCCGTCAGCTACCACGTTCGCTTTACCAGGATGGTATTGGATGGTATAATCGTAATCTTTCAACAGCTCAAGCCAACGTCGTTGTCTCATGTTGAGTTCCTTTTGAGTGAAGAAATATTTAAGGCTCTTATGATCCGTATAGATCTCCACTTTCTCCCCGTACAGGTAGTGTCTCCAGATCTTCAACGCGAAAACGACTGCTGCCAACTCTAGATCATGAGTAGGATATTTCCTCTCATATTCTTTGAGTTGTCGCGAGGCATAGGCTATGACTTTCCCATGTTGCATGAGAACACATCCTAACCCTTTGCCCGAAGCATCGCTGTAGATAACAAATCCATCCGAACCAGATGGTATTGTCAGAACAGGTGCCAAGATAAGTCTTCTCTTGAGCTCTTGGAAGCTCTTCTCGCATTCCTCGCTCCAAACGAATTTTGTATCTTTCCGAGTAAACTGAGTTAATGGAGTAGCGATTCGAAAAAATCCCTCTACGAACCTCCGATAATAAGCAGCTAAGCCCAGAAAGCTTAGTACTTCGGTCACCGACTTAGGTTGCTCCCAACTTTGTATTGCTTCAATCTTCGTCGGGTCAACAGATACTCCACGTTTTGATACCACGTGCCCAAGGAATGCTACTTCCTCAAGCCAAAACTCGCATTTCTTCAGCTTGGTATATAGCTTGTTCTCACGAAGCTTTTGAAGTACCAACTTCAAGTGGTGCTCATGATCTTCACGGCTTTTAGAATAGATGAGGATGTCATCAATAAAGACAACCACGAACTGATCCAAATACTCCTTGAATACACGGTTCATCATATCTATGAAAGCAGCAGGAGCATTAGTCAATCCAAAAGACATGACTAGGAATTCATAATGCCCGTATCGAGTTCTGAAGACAGTCTTTGGAATATCCTCAGTTTTAATCTTTAGCTGATGATATCCAGAACGAAGATCAATCTTTGAAAAGAATTGTGCTCCTTGCAACTGGTCGAACAGGTCATCAATACGAGGTAGCGGATACCTATTCTTGATGGTGACATGGTTCAACTCCCGATAGTCAATACAAAGTCGCATACTCCCGTCTTTCTTCTTCACGAATAAAACAGGAGCACCCCAAGGAGACGTACTAGGACGAATGAAATCGATGTCTAACAACTCCTGTAGTTGGACCGTTAACTCCTGAAGTTCAATAGGAGCCATTCGATATGGGGTTTTAGAAATGGGTTTTGTACCGGGCTCAAGATCAATAAAGAATTCAATTTCACGTTCTGGGAGTAGACCGGGAAGTTCTTCAGAAAATACATCAGGAAACTCATTAACAACGGAAATATTATTCAAATCTGACGTATTCTGGTTTAGATCAGTGACATGAGCTAAGAAAGCTTGACATCCATTTTTCAATAAACGAATAGCTTTGTGACTTGAAATGATATTGACTGATTTTAGTGGTTTGGTGGTTTGAATTTGCACAACAGGTTGGTTAGGCATATGAAAACTAACAACCTTACAAAAACAATCAATTTTGGCATGATAAGTGGTTAACCAATCAATTTCTAAAATCACGTCAAATGTAAGTATTTTCAAAGATATAAGATCAATAGGTAGGGTGAGGTTTCCAATTTGAATCAAGCAAGATTTATAAACTGTAGATGTAACGAAGGTCTCTCCTAACGGAGTTTTAACAGATAAGTCAAAGTCTAATTTCTCAGGTGTCAAGTTCAAACGTTGAGCACAAGTAGGTGATATAAAAGAATGGGTAGCACCGGTATCTAACAAAGTGTAAACTTCGCAAGAGTTTATGATTAGCTTACCCGTGATCACCTCATTCGGGTTTCTCGCATTTTGGGCAGTCACGACAAACGCTCTTCCAGGAACCACCGACTTTGACTTGTCCGAAACCGCCTTTGGAATCACCACCTCAGTTGGACTTGGTTTCGCTACAGGACAATCTCAAGCTATATGTCCTTCCTTTCAACAGTTATAGCATGCCTTGAATTGTTGTGGGCAGTTTGGGCTAATGTGTCCCTCTTTCCCGCATTTATAGCAAATGACCGGTGGTCGTTCTCCTCCCCTAGAAACAGTTGATGCTGGTGCTACTGTCGACGTCTTCACATTCTCATTGTTGTACCTTTTCTTTTTGAAATCTCCCCCCGACTCACATCTTCTATTATCATGGCCACGTTTACCACCAGAGTGGTTACCGCTTCTGTCATGATACTTTTCTCCCCGCTGGTTGTCATTGCTCCTATGACTGTTGCCACCGGTACGACCCTGGTTGTGGTCCCTTGGTTGAACATACTCGTTATCTCGTTCTAATAACTGAGCCCTGTTTACTACATTTGAATATAAAGAAAATTTGTGAGAAATGAGGTATTGACGTATTTCGGGTTTCAAACCTCTCAGAAACATCCGCGTCACACGTTCCTCATTCTCCACCAAATGAGGTGCAAACCTGGACAACTCTGCGAACTTAGCCTCGTACTGGGACACGGTCATGTTGTTCTGTTCTAGTCTGATAAACTCTACCTCCTTCATATGACGAATACTTTCAGGAAAGTAATTGTCATTGAATAGTTTCTGAAATGCTTCCCAAGACATCTTGAGTGCGGCAGGCTGGGTATGCTTCACAGACTCTCACCAATAATCTACCTCTCCACGGAACATAAAGGTGGCGAATGGAACCTTCTGTTCCTTCGTACATCCCAAGACATCAAATATCTTGGTAATTTGCTTAACCCACGTCTCTGCCTTAATTGGATCTGGCTTTCCTTGAAACTCTGGTGGTCCCAACTCTTTGAACTGCTTGGCAGTGACAATCCGCGTGTTGTTATTATTTCGACCAGTATTTTGCACACGAGTCTCCCTCGTCTGATTTTGCATGAACTGCAAAAAGCTTCTAAACATCTCATCGTTTATCATCTGATCAGTGTTATTTTCAGGAGGAACATTGTCTTCCTGTTGCACGTTCTCCTGGTTGGTGATTAAAGGTGTCTCCACGGTCTCATTCACTCCATTGTTAACATTCTCAGCTGCCATTCTCAAATACTGCCACAAAATAAGGGTTAATTAAACAAATTAATATATCACATATTAACCCTATACTCCGACTGCCTAATTAAATACCACGTAAGCTTAGGTAGGACACACTAGTGAAGAATTTACTCGTCTCCCCCCTCCTAGTTCTATTTCCCCATCTCCGCTAGAGACCATATCCCTAAGCTCTGATACCAACTATGACGCCCCTAGAATAGGTCCAATCCAACCAACCCATTCTAAGTTACCAAACACATGGTACAGAATTCAAATACAAACTTTTATATCACACGGTCGTGCAAAATACGACCACACAACTGTGAGTGTCAATACAAATATGTAGAAAATATAAACATTCAAACTAAGTCCTCATTACAATTATTATCACACTATTTTATAAAAATAGTGAGGACTACTACTGCTCTAACTCGGACCATCACTCTGTCCCCCGACTAGTCCCTGCGACATTCTCATTTCCTGAAGAGAACAATAGATGAAAAGGGTGAGCTCAACTAGCCCAGTAAAGAATATTATGACTAAGATAATAAAGAATAATTTATCAGTAGTTTTCAACAAATCAGATAAAATATTATGGACCACAAGTTTTAGATCAACAACTGCAGCGAAAATAATAATGCATCAGAAGAATTAAGTAGGAAATAATGTCTACTATCTTCTATGATTTGAAAGTCCATAATCAATATTTTATCCCTGTAACATCAATCAATAAATCTTGAATTAAATATTCATCTTTGCACTACGGGCAAAAGATGTTCATCTGTATTACCAGTTAGTCATATTCATCTCAACACCTATCCATCTATGCAATACGGGCCAAAGATATTCATCAGGTAATCATTTATCTTTGCACTACAGGCCAAAGATATTCATCAAATAATCATCCATCTTTGCACTACAGGCCAAAAATATTCTTTTGTATCACTATTTAAGACTGAAGATGATGAAAAAAAAAATTAAAAACGAATCTAGTGAGATAAAGGACAAAAATTATGGATTCGTAATTTAGTTTATCCAAGTTCAAGAATACTTCATAATAATTATTTGTGGAGCAAAATTCAAGAATGAAGATCAAAACTTGGATCCAATCAAAGATAGGAACCATAATAGCCAACTTGGACAAAGAAAAGAAAATTTATTTTTTTTGTGAATAGTGCCGTATTCGTGAATAGTGCCGTATACGTGAATAGTAATCCCGACATAAAAAGGATAGAAATTTCACAATAAAATTCATATCCACATTTCGGTATAATGATATTAAGAGAAATAATATCATTTATGAATAAAATAACATCCCTTACCTCAAAAGAACAGTACTTCTGACTGGAATATTGGATATAATACTGAAGGAAACTTGCACTGAATAGCAACACTCCAAGTATCAAAATACTCACAAAAATACGCTCGATATTATAGGAAAAAAAACTTATGATTCTGGTGTGATTTTCAAATTCTAATTCAGCACCCTGTTTATAGGAAAATGCTTAGTACGCCAAAGTAAAAAATTTAATAAAATAATATTTTATAAAAAAAACTTCACACCCACCCTTGACCCAAAATCATCAGCACACCAGTGGGGCCCACCAACTTAAAAAAAATGTTTTTCTTTTAAAAAACATTTATAACCCCAAAAATTAATTATTCTGGAACTTCAATAATTCATAATAAATAGCCTTTTTATCAGAAAAATATGAATATTATGTCCATTTCATAGGAAATTTAATTCTATACAACTTTGTAAAAGAAAGTTTTTTCAAATTCCGAACGAAAAATGATCGAAATCCACATACAGATGATTTTCCACACCTCCATTCTAATAAAATACTGATAAAACACATCAGCACTAATTCCTTCTTTTATATCCACAAAAATAAATATTTTCTTATCATATAAATTAATAATTAATTATTCACAAATAATATTACAGAACTACAATATTGACAACCAGGTCGTTCCCAGGAAAGAGGGGGCCTTTCGATAAGGATTTCTCCTTACTGGCGCGCAATTAAATAACCCCTCCTAGACAGAACTTCCTTAGACATTGTCAATACTGTTATCTAATAATATTATTCAAATAATATGAATTATTGATCTGATAATGGAAAATACTGTGCAGTGACAATTATTGAATTAATAATAATATAAAAATACTGTGCAATACCGTTTGTTGTTGTGCAACAACACGTATTACTTTACTTTACCCACGGGGTATTCCAACAGTGTTAACGGTAACAACTACGCCGTTATTTATAAAAAATTTATTCTTGTCGTTTTCTTCATCCGACAGTTTTTCGTTATGGGGCCCACAAATAGTTGCGCCGTCGTACGAATATTCCCCGACAGCAAGAATATTTCACGACCAAACGAATATGAGCTATTCCTGCTTTTTGGGAAGGTGTCCTACTGAATGCCCACCTAGACATGCCTATGTACATGCGGACAGTCCATTTTACAAAGGAGACTCTGGCGAAATTTTTTTAAAACCCGAGTATTTAATAAACTTGCAATTTTGACTCTACTGGGGATTTTTGACTGACCCATGCATGTTTTAGGATTTATCGCTTGTAAAACATGTAGTTTTGACTTTACTGGGTATTTTTGACTGACCTATGCATATTTTAGGACTTAAGGATGCATTGAGTACTGATTTAAAAAGTAATAAGCCACAGGTCTTAGGCTTACCACACCCTTTCTGAGGTGATTTGGAGACTTGGTCCAGGTGATGGACAGAGATAGACCCGGCAGTGCCAGCAGAGTCGTTTTAGGCGTCAAACGTAGGAGGGCTTCTGATGTTCCTCAGCCACGTCCGGCTCGACCGCCTAACAGATTGGCAGAGTTAGTGATTCGTCCAACATAGGACGAGCAGTAGATCGATATTGATGACGAGCAGGCTCATTTTACTGCTTCAGCCCCTGCTCAGGCTCCACGTGCGGAGGTTCCAGGCATTGTTGTGTCGACCCAGGAGCTGTTGGGCTACTTGAGTCGCCAACCATTTAGGTTTCTCCACGCCAATGAGGTGACTTGAAGTTTTTCTCTTCTTGGATTCTTTTCTCTTTTTTGCCATTCTCAGGGCTCAGGTTTTTGACATGGGTTAAATTTTTGATGCAGGTTCCCGGCTTTACACAGCCTCGAGGGAACTGGTTCAACGTGCATTCCCTGTATCATACTCTGCATCAGAATTACAGGGATATCGTTGATGGCTAGGGGTTCCAGGCTTTCTTTTTTATTCTTCCCCGCCGATGCCCCTGGGGGTATATGAGGGCTTTGTCTAAGCGCTGGTTCCACCAGACTCAGTCCCTTCACTTGTTGAATTGTGAGGTGATGATGACCCCTATGGATTTGAGGCTCATCACCGGTATTGAGTTTGAGGGTGAGCCAGTGCCTGTCGTGGCTGACAACACACCTACTACCGTTCGGTCCCTGCTAGGAATTCCTACAATGGCGCTTAAGGGTCGGACGGTTCGATTTGGTCCCTTGAGTATAGATGCCCAGAGCGGGGCTTTGCTGGAGCCTCCACCTGATGATCGGAGGGTTATAGATCGCATTCTGAGGCGATTATTTTTAGTGATCATTAAGGGTTATTTTGTAGCGGACAACTCATCTACTGTGTCCTTTGCTCTGGTCAGTGCTACCTGATATGTAGAGCACCTCAGTGACTTTGATTGGGGTTCCTACACCTTTGCCTATTTTCTCTGGGGCATGCGCATGCTTTCGGAGGGTTCGACGGAGGCTTGGTTAGGGTTCTACCCATTTCTGCTGGTGAGTACATCTTTCTTGTACCTTTTTGATTTCAGCATTTATATTTGTCAAACTTGATCACTGAGGACTTTTGATATTGACATGACTAGTTTTGGGCATTTGAGAGGCTTCCTTGCCTACGGCCTGCCACTGCTTTAGGTCTGGAGACCTATCCTCGAGGACGGCATTGGCATCACTTGACTTTGACGGAGGTCCCTGTTACTGAGGGATTCACCCATGCTCGCTTACAGTTGGAGCTTTTGACAGCTGGATCGATCTCCTAGATGCCGTATACCTCTGAGTTCTTGTCAGTTGGATTTGAGGGAGGCTTCCCAACTGGTCGAGAGTTTGTATTGTTGACCCGCAGAGTCCCGATTTTGACAGAGGGAGGCTGGGAGCTCTATTTGGGAGAACGTGCTATCAAAAGTATTACGGGTCAGATCTGCATTCCCATTGTTCCTCCTACTTGGCATCATTGGCCGTTGATCATGCCACTGACAGATATTCCCATGGAGGGCATAAATGGCTTCACCCTATCAGAGGGCCCGTTTAGCCAGGAGGCATTCAGTAGATGGTGGAGCCCTCGCACTATTGGAGCTCAGACTAGGGCTACCCAGTTTATGGCAGACATGGTGCCAGGATCTGTGATGATGACAGACTGGATAGCTTGCCTCAAGGAGCCCACTCATTCAGATCAGATTGCAGAGCTGACCCGGGAGTTGGAGAGAGCTCATTTTTTCATCAGGCACCTTGGCCGAGATTCGTCAGAGGCATCTTCTTTTGACCCGTCCAGCTCAGGAGCGGGCCCCTCTTCAGGTCCATTTTCCAGTAGTTTTGCAGGGGCTGATCCTCCCTTGTACTGCCCAGACATACCTGATGATCGCAGTTTTGTGTCCATAGCGAAGATGGAGCAGGTTGATAACCTGGGCGTAGATTATCTGAACCTCTTTTGATAGCTATGGCAGCTATATCGTTTTGGTCAGCCACTATTTTGGCTATTTGGGCGGCTGTGCCATCATTTTGATATACCACTATTAGTAGTTGAGTGGTGGTGCCTCACTTTCCTGCACTCTTCATTTCACTTTATATTATCAGACAGGGATGATGCCCGCATTAATTAGCTTGCTGTAAATGCTCATGATATTTCCTATCTATCGCATCATGTTTATATATGTCATCATGTATGTATTATGTCATATGTATGCATTTAGACAGATGAGTTTAGACTTGACCCCTGGATGGCCTTATGATACGGTGATACAGATGACGTCGTCTGCAGTTAGCCGTATCGAGCATCTACCACCGTCTGAGGTGGCTTTATCATTGAGGTCGTGGTACGAGAGTCTGCCCTTCTCAGCCAGAGGGACAATAGATCAGATGAAGGGGCATTCGTTGGCCCTTGCAGATTTTTGGGTGCCATATGGATTCATAGATGGCATTTTATCCTGCTGGATACCCGAGAGGCAGGTTTTTTGCATCGGGCGACATAAGCTGACGTCGACTCTGAAGGAGTACAAGCGGCTTACCGGTTTAGCTCTGGACTTGTCGTGCTCTCGAACAGCTATTAGCGATATGAGGAGACCGTTCCTGCGGATGTCCGATCTTCGCCAGAGGGTAGTCACGGACGAGATCATTTCTGGGCGTATGATCTCGATTGACTTCTTGATCGATCGTTTTGGTGAGCTTGATAGCTACGATCGACATGCCGGGGATTTTGTTATTTCAGCAGAGGCGTGGCATCTGGCCAAGGTAGATATTCTGCTGATGTGTATCGTGGCATACGTCTACATGTCGTTACCCTTGGATCACCTGGATGTGGGATTAGTAGTCATGGTTAGGGCCCTTAGACAGGGTAGCACCATCATCCCGATGATATTGGCTGAGACCCTGCGGTCAGCCACTCACTGTATTACCCACCCGGAGGGGTTCTTCAGAGGCAGTTCGGTCTTACTGTATATATGGCTTATGTCCCATATACGACCGATTGGATCTTTCAGGCATCATGGGTATTTTTTTTCCATGATATAGCTATGTCCTACTCCTTTCAGCCGGCGAAGTGTACCGATGCAGAGACATGGTCGACATTTTTGCCGGATATTGAGCATCCGTTCTCGATCTTGCCATGCTCAGGGCTAGCTTCCCTATATAGCTTCATTACTCATGCATCTGGCATGGACTATCTGCCCCTATCGGGATTGAGGGGGTGACTACTTATCATCCCCTGGCTGTTATGAGCCAGTTTGATCAGTTCTAAAGCCTACACCGATTTGAGGGGGCTGCTTATCAGAGGATGTCGGCTTCTTCTATATCATCTACCGATTTGATCATAGTATATGAGTGTTGGACTCATAGAGAGAGGGTGAGTTCTCCAATAGCCATCCAGACCGTTCTCCAGAGTATTCTGCATGGCTGGAGGCAGATATGGCAGCAGTAGCAGATGCCCATTTATCTTCGATTGTGGACTCTGATGAGGAGGAGCCTATGGATGATCCTGATTCTCCCACTAAGGATGAGCTGTTTGTGGGTTTGACAGCGGCGCTGGTCAGTGATCCACCGATTATTCCTGCAGGGACAGATCCGGCTTTGGCGGACTCACTATTCAGGATGACCTTTGAGCGGGATCAGGCTAGAGCGCAGATGTTGACCGCTTTTTCTGGCAGAGATATAGCTTTGGCTGAAAGGGATTTGTCTCGAGCCGCTCAGGATGTAGGATTGATTGAGCGAGAGGAGGTCCAATCTGCCAAAGATACAACTTTTGTAGAGAGGGATGAGATCCGCTCAGCCAGAGATGTAGATTTTGTTGAGATCGAGGAGACTTTGATTGCTCGGGACGTAGCTTTTGCGGAGAGGGATGAGGCTATAGCTTCCCGTAATTTCCACATTGCTGACAGTACTGCTTTTCGATCTTATACTCATGGCCTGGTTATCGAGATGAGTGCATATATTTATGACAAGAGTGCCACACTGCAAATGACTGTGGAGGTTTTGAGCCGTATAGAGGCTGAGGGTATCGCACTTGCAGCTGCTCCTCCATCTCCATAGAGAGATGCCATGGTGGCATTGCTGGCCCGCTTATCCTTGGGTCCATAGATTAGTTTTATTTTTCCTGCACATGCTAGATCAGCCATTTTTTATCATGTACAGGACACTATGTATATATCAAATAGTTTTATATATCAGAGAAATATATATTTGATTCACTTCCTTGTTTGGAAATGTATTGTCATTGCTGAGTGATTACCACTTCTTTCATGACTCGCTGCTGTTGATGTATCCTGAACTTCTCCTTAAGGGAATGACAGTTGAGATGTCAGGGAGTATCTCAAATGGGCCTGTTGACCAGGGAGCTTGATAGAATTTAGGTTTTATGAGATTTCAGTGTCTTGGGACTGGTTTTTCTTTATTGCTTTTTTTTCTCGTCGATGGTCACACAGCACCATTGAATAGCTGCCTACGTACTCCCGGGTTGAGGGAGATCAGGTCATTCGTAGTTCTGGCTTTATATGAGAGAGGTATAAAAAGCATGTATCTTGGGTTTTGATTTTGGTTTGACGAGTTTTTGAGTTTTTATTTGGTTTGACCGCACCATAAAGAGCTGCCTACGTACTCCCGGGTGTAGGGAGATCAGGTCATCCGTAGTTCCGGCTTTCTAGTGAAAACCGAACCTGATTTGATTCGTAGGACCTGGATGCGGGCATGCATGTACTTCAGACATAGTACCTTTTCACGGTGTCTGAATTGATGAGTTAGGGAAATTCATTCCCGTCCATTTCTTGTAGCCTGATAGCTCCTCCTGTCAACACCTCCTTGACAATGAAAGGGCCTTCGCAATTAGGGGCGAACTTTCCTTTGGCTTCATCTTGATTTGCCAGGATTTTCTTCAGTACCAAGTCGTTTTCTTTGAATTGTTGTATCCGGACCTTCTTATTGTAGGATCGAGCAATCCTTTGCTAATATAACTGCCCGTGAAAAATGGTTGTAGCCCTCTTTTTATCTATCAATGACAGTTGGTGGTATCGGTCTTGCAGCCACTGATCTTCGTCCATCTAAGCGTCGATTAACACTCGCAAGGACTCCATCTCTACTTCTATGGGGAGGACTGCTTCCATGCCATAGACAAATGAATAAGGGGTAGCCCGAGTAGAGGTGCGCATTGACATCCTATATGCTAACAGGGTTAGAGGCAGCTGGTCAGACCATTCTTTGTGATTGGCAGACATTTTTTGCATGATCTTTTTGATGTTCTTGTTGGCCGCTTCGACAGCCCCATTCATCTTGGGCCGATAGATGACGAAATTGAGATGCTTGATGTGGAACTTGCTACATAGTTCTCTCATCATCTGATTGTTCAGGTTCTTGGCGTTGTCTGATATGATCACCTCCGGTTATCCATACCGACATACAAAATTATTTCTGATGAAACCAATTATGACCTCTTTGGTGACTTTGGGAAAAGAGGCTGCTTCAACCCATTTGGTGAAGTAACCGATCATGGCAAAGATGAATCGATGATCATTGCTGGCTTTGGGTTCAACTAGGCCAATTACATCCATTCCCCACTTGGAGAAAGGTCATGGTGAACTCATGTTGTGTAGCTCATTCGGAGGAGCATGGATGGCATTTTTATGTACTTGGCATTGAAAGCATCTCCTGACGTGATCATCACAGTCGACTTTGAGCGAGATCCAATAATGCCCTATTCTTAATATTTTCTTGGCCAGCAGATGACTGCTCATGTGTGGGGACCACAGACTCCATGGTGGATTTCATCCATCAGTCTCTAGGCTTTCTCTTTATCAAGGCATCTTAACAGGTCTATTCCAGCATCTCTTTTATGGAGTGCATCTCCGCTCAGGTAAAACTTCATGGCCCTCTTATGAATCCTCTTTCACTCGGATTAGCTTGCTCCAGAGGGCGTAGATCCATCTCGTAGATATTCCTTGATGTCTTGATACCAAGGCTGCTTGACAGGAGGTATTTCATCTGATACTTCTCCAATGTAATTCCTATATGTCGGGGCTTTCTGAATTATGAATTTGAGGCAAGTAATCCCACTCCTATCAGATATGCGGATTAATGAAGCCAACGTAGTCAATGCATCAGCGAAGTCATTCCTACCCCGAGGAATATGGCTGAATGTTAGGTCTTCAAATTCCAGGGATATTTTGACAACCTGCCGATCATAGGGAAGCAAATGCAGTTCTTTGGTGTGATATGCCCCAGTGGTTTGTTTAATAACCAATTCGGAGTCTCCAAAGACCAGTAGGTGTTTGATACCCATGGATTGGGCTAGTTTCAACCCCATTATACAACCTTCATACTCGGTTGTGTTGTTGGTGTTGCCAAATTGAATTTTGGTACCCATAGGATATTGTTTTATTGTACCAGAGATAAGGAATGCCTCAGCTCCGGCACCTTCCATGTTTACTGCTCCGTCGAAATACATTTTCCATGGTTAGATTGTATTCTCTTGCTGGAGTTGTTGAATTATCATGATTCCATCATCTGGGAAATAAGTCTCCAGGGGCTCGAACCCTCCTAAAGGTGCTTCAGCTAATTGATCTGCAATGCCTTGACCTTTGATTAACTTCTGAGTCACGTAGACAATGTCGAATTGTTGTAGGATCAACTGCCATTTGGACAATCGATAATTCAACATTGGCTTGTTGAATACATATTTGAGTGGATCCATGCGGGATATGAGGTAGGTCGTGTGCCCATGTAGGTAATGTTGTAACCTCATTGTGGCCCACGCTAACGCACAGCATGTTTTCTCGATCAGGGTGTATTTCTGTTCACCACTGTTGAATCTTTTGCTGATGTAATAGATGGTTCTTTCTTTGCTACTATCATCTTTCTGTCCTAGCATGCAGCCCATTGCATTGGCGTTGATGGACAGGTACATAAATAAGGGAACTCCATCCCTTGGAGGTACCAAAACAGGTGCTTCGACCAACTGTTTCTTGATGGCAAGGAAGGCTTTCTGACAATCCTCGTTCCATTTGGTGGAGGAATTCTTCCTTAGTAGCTTGAATATGGGTTCACAGGTTGCTGTGAGCTGGGAAATGAATAGGCTTATGAGTTGATTCTCCCCAAAAATCCACATATCTCCTTCTCTATTCGAGGTATTGGCATCTCAGTGATGGCTTTGATCTTGGCAGGGTCTAGCTCAATGCCTCGATTACTCACCAAGAATCCTAGCAACTTGTCTGCTTTGACGCCAAAAGTACATTTGGCTGGATTTAGCTTGAGGTTGTACTTACGCAAACTGTTGAACAGCTTCCTGAGATGTTCGATGTGATCATCCTCCCTCCGGGATTTGATGATGATGTCATCCACATAAACCTCTATCTCTTTGTGCATCATGTCATGAAACAGGGCCATCATGGCACACTGACAGGTGGCTCTAGCATTGATGAGGCCGAAGGAGAGTCGCCTATAGCAGAAGGTTCCTCGGGGAGTGATGAAAGCTATTTTCTCCCAGTCCTCTTTAGCAACCATGATTTGATGGTAACCAGCAAAGCAATCTACGAAGGAATACATGTCGTACTACGTCGTATTGTCTATCAGGATGTGGATAAAAGGTACTTGAAAATTGTCCTTGAGGCAGGCTTTGTTCAAATCCCGGTAATCCACGCATGCTTGTACCTTCCCTCTGGGCTTAGGTACAGGGACTATGTTTGAAAGCCACTCTGGGTAGGTTGATACCATGATAATCCCGGCTTTGAATTGTTTAACAACTTCTTCTTTGACTTTAAGACTCCATCCAGACTTCAATCGCCTGAGCTTTTGTTTGACCGGCTTGAATCCCTCTTTGATGGGCATTCGATGGATGACAATGTCAGTGGACAGGCCAATCATGTCTTTATGTGACCATGCAAACACATCTTGGAACTGTGTTAGGAGTGCGATCAAGTCAACTCTTTGGTCTGGTGCGAGGTCTAAACCTATCTGGATTTCTTTGATGTTTTTGGAGGTTCCTATGTTGATAGTGGTGGTTTGGTCGAGGTTTGGTTTGGGTATGTCTTCGACCCATTCTTTGATCTCCTCAGGCACCTCATAGTCATCTTCCTCCTCTTAATCAATATCCATCAAGTCGAAGTTCAGTTCTACATCAAAGTTGTAGTCACCTTGACAGGTTGGCATCTCATCAGCAGAGACAAACATATCCAATGCTTGAGTCCTGAAAACTTTAAATGCTTTCATTTTAATATATACAACTGTTTAAATATACAAAGCATTTGGCAAAGCATGACAAAAGTGTAGGGATTTCGGCACATAAACGCAGCGAAAATTAAAATTTTTCGAAACCTTAAGACAGGATCCATGCGAAAAACATATTAATTCAGAGGTTTAGATTTGTTTTACCGATTATTCAAGCCTGAACGGAGATGATGGAAATTCTGAAACTATTTCGAATCTTCAACGCAATCCAAAGGAACTGCGTCTCTACGGTATCCACACGAACGTCCCGCGAATCATCACACGATCTGCAGCAAGCAAAGGTGCGGTACTAGCTGCCAAGGATCTGGACTTTCTCAATTTTTCTCTCTAGTCTCTCTCTAAGAGCGGCTAGGGTTTTTGATAATAATGAATACCCTAAAAATGGCTGATATATCATATATATAGCAGTTAAAGAAATTAACCAAAACCTAATCCAATTAGAAAAATAAAATTCGAATTTATATATATATATTATATCTTAATTAAGTCTTACTTAATTAATATACATATATATACAAATTATCCTATTAATTTAAATTCGTAATTTAAACACTATCAATCATATTGATATATTTAAATCCTTATAATTTAAATTAATTCCCTTTTAATTACGTTCTAAGTGTGTGACCCTATAGGTTATTATTATGTTGGCAATAATTTTAAAACCATATTATAAAATTATAAACAGTGAGCGGCATCTAGTAATGCATCACTGCTACCCAAATAATAATAAGATCGATGATTCAATACAACCTTTTCATGACCAATGTTTCAATGTAATTTAATCCTTTTAACCTTGACATCCTAGATTAAACTCGAGGCATGGAATGTGTCATCCTCTTCATAATTTAATCTGAGTTTTCTTGATCGATGAGTAGACTATATGAAACAAATTACTATTTGAGCATGGCCATGCATTTCATAGTCCTACTCAATCAAGAGGCCTATGGATATCACCCCTAATATATAGGAGGGTTAAATTCCATCTAGATCACTCATATTCCTCACACGATTCATGATGTACCCAATAATCACCTTTATTGTCCACCCTATTAAAGGTGACCTTTGATGATATCAAAGTACATAAATTCCCGTGTAGTAATATAGTGATTTCAGGTCGGTGGATCATTACATCATTGTCACAATGAGAATTGCTTATGACACTTTGCATAATGCTCCACGTAGAATTCTCATGGTGGGTCTGTCCAGTACATTGTTCTCTAACATATACCTATGCATTGACTCAATATCTCATATTTTTATGACCAATGAAATTTGGCCATCAGTCAATCCACATACTAGTCTCAATGTATCATTGTTATCCCATTAACAATGACACTTGACTAGGGACATTTAAGAGTAATGATACTAATTGTAATTATATGATCTCATGTTCAAGTCACATACTTGAAGCCATATAATTTGTATCACTATTCTAAGGACTTTTATTATGTTAACATTTATATAACGCAGTAAATAAAACCATAATAAAATAATTCATTTATTCAATCAAATATAATATCAAAAATGTTAAGCAATTACATCAAAGAATTGGCCTCTAGGGCATAAACTCTAACAAAAGTTACTGCTATAACTGTGCAATCAACATTAAGCAGTAAATGAAAACATGTTTAAAGGGCAGATGTACTCTCTGCCCCTTTACCCTTTTCGACCGAGGCAAGGGACACTGCTCCAGTTATCCAGGGTCAGATCCTCATAAACAGGGAGGATCAAGGATTTGTGCTGGTCTGTCTCATCTCGGATGATGACGAAGACGTCTTTTTCAACAGGGTCGGGGGTTTTCTTTGCATTGCCCCCTTTTCCCTTCTTGATGCGAGGAACTTGAATCTGATCCTGTTGTCGCTGTAAGGGATTTCATCATTCATACCCTCGTAGTTTATGATAGCGCGACACCAACATTCCAACGATTATCAATGTGATGTACTTAGCGCAAGCACAAAACCTCCGCCCACACAAAGGTTTGTACAACTAAGCAGTCACATGAGTCCTCAATGGAAATCTAACACTTAACCCTATCTTACTCTTAACTTGCTCTCTGCTCGTTACGAATTCTCTATATTTCATCATATACAACTCCTCATGAGTTCATCACGTACCATTTCATAGTACCTTCTCGTATAGCATCAAGCTATAACTACTTAGTCGTTACAGACTATTTATCATTTCATAGCTCAATCCGATCACGTCGTGATCATCGATTTACCTTAGGGTTCTTTCCCATTATCAACTAATACCCATTCGAGTTCATTATTATTATATTCGTCATATTCATCTTATAGACATCGTCTTAACATTTTTATTATCGGAGTTAGGAAACTCCTGAATTCTCATTCTCTAGATACTTCAAGATTCTTCTTTGAATCTTCACATATATATATTTTTTAAATATTTTCTTTCCCTCTCTCAAGTTATAGTCTAAGGTACTCTTACCTATGGTTTATAACCTACAGCTTTGATACCAACTGTGACGCCCCTAAATCCGAGTCCCTTTAGAATCTCGGATCCGGTCCGCCACGATACTACTATCGTCATACTATTACATCCTTTATTCATTACTTAAAGAAAATAACTTCGCTTTATTATAATTTAGAATATAAATTCTTTCCATTTCCAGGATCTGTATAATCACCCCGAACTTTAATGAGTTCCGATCTTGGCCATTTACCATTCCTGGCTTACATCATATTCGATATTATAAAAATACGGAATAATTTAAACTTTTCTATATCCTTTGAATAAAATCTTTTATTGATTTCATATCTTTGAATCAATTACATAATCTTAAATCAAACTATGTTATGATTCACTATATTTGAATTACTGTATAAAGGTTTACATCTCAAATCGATATCCTCTATGTATCAACTAGTACATCTTTACAACACGACAAGTATTAAATATCGTAATTACTATCATGTACAACTCCTAGAACCTAAACATGGTTCAAGCAATAATCTAAATAGTAATCTTCGTTGCGATACTATTTAACTTTATCAATCAAGAAGCACGTAATCTTTACCGTGAGTCCTTAACCTGTAAAAATGGTTATTTGCAAGAGTGAGCTCGACAGCTCAGCAATTCTAACAGTTTTCATACATCACGTAGCATATAATATCATGCTCAGTTCATGCATTCATAATCATTTAAATATACTACGCATGTTACTTCTCACATAACAGGCATAGAGATTAACTTCATAACTATATCATCAAATATCATCTTTCAAATATCATACATATTCCATATGCATTTCATATCAACATTCTCATAGCATAATATAATTCAACTAACAGTTATCGAATTCATATAACAAATAAGAACCGAAAGACTTGCCTGATTCGTAGTTTATTAACTACGACTTAACTACTTAAAGCTATCAGTGCTTCGTGTATTCCTACACAGTTATATAGTCATGGATTTATATCCATCAGTTATACACATCCATACGTTCTCAATATAGTAATAAATACTTCATTGCCTCCTAACTTGATTTCGTAGTACTTCAACTTAGGATAACCATGAGACTAGCTCATTCTACTTTCATGTTTATCTAAACGATCTCGTTTCATATCTCGTAGTCCTTAAGGACAATATATAAACATAACTTAAGACCGTGCTGCTAACAAACTGCTCTTGCCAGCTCTGCAGAACAGCGCGGCCGCGCTGCATATAAGCTTGGGAGTGGCGCGGTTGCGCTACTCCCTGCCAAAACCAGACTTGAGCTTTTCATTGTTCAGTCTAGTCCTAACATACTATGCATTCTGATACATACTATAAACATACATCAAGTAGGTTCTGTGATTTCTTCAAGTTCATATTTCAAACCATTTAGTTTTGAATTACATAGCTCTATGTTGAATTACTTAAATCAACAAGGCTCAACATCTTCTTTTAACAAAGGGTCATTGACATAAGTCTTTAAACCATATATTGCTACTAATAAGCCATTAATATGCATGCTCACATGTATCTATCTTATTTACATAAACATAGCATAGTTCATTATTTGAAAACTTATTTTAAACCACACTTGAAAGGTCTAATTCATACTTAGCTACATGGTGAACACACTCGACACATCTAGGGACATAAAGCGTCCTAGTATTCATGCTTTGAAAGGTCATAATACCATTTACACAATGTTAAAAACTATTAGTTCTCAAACTTCCAAGTTTTCCTTTAAAACATTCTAAGTCAAGCCATAGTTCTAGCACATGCAAGGTAACTTAATAACAAGCTATGTTTCGTACTTACTTACGTATACTCCAAGGTCAGTTTTCAAAGGACACTAGGTACTTCAAAGTTTGCTTTCCAAAATCTTAAGTTTTCATTAAAACTCCACTAACACAAGATATAGTGGTCTATTATTAACCAAGGTAACTTATCAACAACTACCTTTCATACTCATTAACACACATAAACAAGACACTTACACATGTCTCAAAAGTCCAAACTCAAAGAACACAAAGTTCGTCAAGTCTCATTTTCAAAACATTAAGTTTTCTTTTAGGAAATTATGTTAAACCAACTAATACCATTCGCTACATGCTTGGTAATCTTAGGTCACATATCAGACTCATTTATATATTTATTAGAGTTTAACTAGCCTGCGCAACAAACCAGAAAACACAAAATTCATTTTCCATTTCTGGAGAACGGCGTGGCCACGCTGCATTTGTACTAGGGAGTGGCGCTGCCGCGCCACTCTAGTTCCAGACCAGAGTTGGCTTCTGCAACAGCAGAGCTCAAAACCAACCCAAAATTCCTCATGAATCATGCTTGAAATCCATCACATTGCCTCTATAACATGTATATAGACTCTACTGACATGTTACCATCATTTCACATACCAACTTTAACTAATTCATGCAATATATATGAATTATCAACTCAAAACTAAGAACATAATGAAGGAGTTATACCTCTTGAAGCTTGTATTACTCAACTAGCTTCCATTTTCAGAACTTTCTCTCAATACTCATCACACACTCCCTATATATAAAACTTATCAAGAACTTAGCAAACTAGGATTGTGAATGGGAGGCTTTTATTTATAGGAAAGCCATGAACCAAATTTGGTCCTTGCCCTAGAGATTAAACCAAAGGGAAGAAGAGAAGTTTATTGGGCAAGAGAGGTTTGGTGGGGGCACTATTCAACCCACACCCCCAACCATCATCACCATAGCCATCATCATCCTCTAGCATAGGCCAATGGCCTCTAACACATGTGAATGGAGAAAATAAAAGATATGGGACTATGATTTTGGGACAAGAGTTACAAACTCAGCATTAGCAAAATGGGTGTAAGCATACTAGGTTTTATTTCATTTTGGACTATACAAGTCACACTTTAATAACTTAATATTGCTACCTTAATATAAGTTATGGGCACATATACACCACTCTTCATAAATGTACACCCACATATAACCAAGTATACTTATAATTTAAATATACACCAATACATATCATAATGTTCCTCATGTACATTGGTTAATCCAAATAATATTTTACTTAGACTAAATATATTTTGGTTGGGTTTTCTCAACCCATCATTTTCAATAAAATTTATTATCTCAAATATACTCAATTATTATAATGATAATTAATATCAATTATTTATTAACTTACCATTTATTTTCTTTTAATAATTATAGTTAAACCTCTAATTGATTTAACTTTACCACCCATGCCACACAAGGCACAGTTATGTAAGCTTAGTATATAATAGACCTTAAGCTTACAATACTATAATCTCACAAATAATATTATTCTTATCATCACATCTTATAATATGCTCATGATGTAATATCATTACATTTCTTATTTACATGTTCTCTAATTATAATCAATCTATTACCCTCCTATGGACAATACCCAAGGGTCAAAGAAGAGGTGGTGGCTAACTCCACCAACTACTACTATTCATGGTCCTTCCTCATCATTTTCCCACATGGCTCTAGCTTGAACTTCACCATGGTATAAAAATTAGCATTTGGGCATAGGATAGGGGTCATTGGAGAGGGCCTATTGTACCATGTCACATAATTAATTCTCATCTTATACACAAAGCTAGCATACAAGCCTTTATACACACTTATGTAATTAAATACCTCCCTTATACATCCATATACATATATACCTATACATATATGTATACATGTGTTCATCAACTTATATTACACATTATATAATCTATGTACATTTAACAATACCGAATATATTTTAATTAGGTATTGTCACACCACTATATTAACCCATCTTTATTATTCCATACATACACCTTAATGTATCCATTCATCACATATTGTCACAAACATTATTTATGTAACTTATATCATTTTTTCAATCTTACTATATGGTTCTTATATAATATAGTTACCTTGAAGTGTTACACTTCATATCATATTATTACATATCATTGCCCATAGAAATTAATTTACATAATAATACTATTTAATTCATTTAATTATTCATCCATTAAATTATTTAATGAATGTCTATTTCACCACTTTGCCACACTAGGCATACCTCACAAGCTCCATATTAAGCTTATTATCCCTTCCATCATACTTTAATATTCCTTTAATATAAGATTTGTGTGACACATGCACTTTAATGCTAAGCTACCTTAAATAATTATACACTTACAATATGTATAACCTTTACGCTTAGAATAATTAAGATTTACTCTATTAATTATTTACATTATAAAATCTACAGTAAAATAATAACTTAAGTTATTTAATACATTAAAATAACTTAGCTTTCTTTTATTAATTAACTCTCTCGGAAATACATTAAAAATTATGTATTTTGTCATAACATGACATAAAAATGTTTGTATCTTGTTTTCGTCCAATATAGGCATTAATCATAATAAAAGGACTTACTCATTTTCTAAAGATATTATCTAAGTATTATTAAAATAATTACATGTACACCTTTTATATAGAAAATAGATCATAAGTTTATTCTCTATTATGATAAATTGTTCCCATCAATTTATTACATATGGCAAATATGTTTTAATATATTTATCATATTAATTAATCATACCTATTACCTCATACAAAGACATATAAGGTAATGTTATTATTTAAAATAACATTCTCCCTTTTATTAAAATAATTCAATATTAGAAATTATTTTAATATCCTTTATTAGAAATATATAATATGTATTTCTCTTTCCTTTCTATAAATTGCCCCAACATAATTTCTTTAATCTATACATTTAACCATATCTCAAATATTAATTAATTCTCTAATCAATATTTATTTAAAGATATATTGATTTCCATCTCTTTTTAATAACGTATATATATTTATTAACGTTATTCGCACATTAGACTTTCTCACATATTACCATTCTAAATAATATATATAAAAAGTACTAACTATAATTACATATTCAACACATATATTAATTCACCATTTACTTAAGTAAATTAAACCCTGTACTATATCACCATAGTTAATTAAGGTTTAATATTCAAATTATATTATTCCATAATATAACTTTCAACTCAATGTAATTTAACCAATATGTATTCTCGTTAGTTAATTCCCTTAACTAATTCATGTTTTGCTATCTCAATCTATCCATGAATAGCTTAAGCACTAATTAAAACCCACATTACATCATACTAGTCACTAGTATATATATATTCAAGAAAATGGTGATTTAAGATACTTAACGTCACCAATTTACTATGATAAAATAATTCTATAAATTATTTAGTATTGATAGATAAATCTTATCCATCTCCTTTATTAATTTACCTCAACAATTGTAACAAATATATAATAATAATATATTTATTAAACACAAAATCACATATTGCATATTTCATATCCTCTTGTGCAATACAATACCACATGCTTCCTAATGCATATATAACACACACACACACACACACACACACACACACACACACATATATATATATATATATATATTCTTTTTTGAACCCATCTCAAGCTTTTAAGAATTTTATTTATTAAATTCTTATTTTAATAATTTCTAAAAATTTGGGTTCTTACATCCTCTCCCCCTTATAAGGATTCCGTCCTTGGAATCACCAAAACCTCCTCTACTCGGAGCTATTCCGAATATTACATATTCTCTTGAATAATTTTATCCATTCTCTTTTTGAAAGTTTTATTATTGTAACTTTCTCAATTGCATTCTATCACTTTCTCCTTTGTAAGGAACATCTACTTACTACATTCATCCTTCAGAAGAATAAGAACCTTCCACGATCTTTCAATAATCGGGAAGTAGTACGAACAACTCAGATTCCAAATTATGCCGAGGGGTCACAATACCGTGAACTTTTCTCCAGGTTTACTAATGCTTCAACTTAATTCTTCACACTGTAAACCAGAGTGTTTATCAATCACAAAGACTGAAAACACCCTCCGGCCGTCCTATTGTACCACTACGTTGGGCCACAACGTAGTGTGTTGTAACGACTATATGAATTACGTTCGGAACCATTGTCCCCGAAAACATATCCCCTTTATAGGGTTGTTTACCTCATCTTTTTCAACATTTAAATCCGCACCAGAGCAATCTGGGTTGGCATAAATACACAAGAATGCTTGAATTCCATAATTATTCTTTAACAGTCCTCTAGCCGAATCAAATAGCTTAGACTCTTATCAACAATCCGGACATCGATCGAATCCAATCCACTTAATTGATATTTTTTAAAGTTCAAACGAAAACCAAAAATCCTTTTATGACATCATGATACCGTACCACCTCAGTCGTACATTGAAGATTCTGTCATTTTATGAGTTTATCATACTACATCATACCATCATGGACAGACGATCTTACGATCGCTCCGGACACTAGGTTTGATTGCATTGGTGACTCCATCGTTTACCATTCTACACCATATCAAATGATGCATATGGTCAAAAATACATTTTGAAAGATTTTCAAATCATATTGTCTTAACCGAAACAATTAGCATAGACATACGAATAACGATATCATTTTTAAAACTCATTGGTTCAGTCATCTGTCCCAATGTTTTTCTTAAGAAAACCAAAGTGCAAACACTAGCACGAAGTCAATAATTTTGAAAATCTAGCGTAGCTAGAAGATTTATAAAAATCCAAATTTCTCCATCACTTCAACCTCTTACTCCATTGCTTCATCATTCTATCAATCTTCAATACCATCAATGCTCACTATTCCAAAACTCTTAATACTAGATATATATAATATATCTATTCCCAGTATGGTTCATCGAACTAACCACACCATGGAAGTTCAGGAACTTACCACAATAATACAATTTTAGGAACTTGTCCTAGCAATACGTAGTCCAAGAATCAATCAAAGACTGTCCATACGCATAGGGGCTCAAAAATACATATGATTATGAGTTACAAATTTATCATAGGCACGAGTCTTAAGAACTCGCACCTAATCTTAGTAATATCTAGATTTAATCTCAGAATTCTCTATCTATCAGAATAAACATGAGAAAAGAATCACCTTTCCGCCATATGTATAATGATAGCGCGACACCAACATTCCAACGATTATCAATGTGATGTACTTAGCGCAAGCACAAAACCTCCGCCCACACAAAGGTTTGTACAACTAAGCCGTCACATGAGTCCTCAATGGAAATCTAACACTTAACCCTATCTTACTCTTAACTTGCTCTCTGCTCGTTACGAATTCTCTATATTTCATCATATACAACTCCTCATGAGTTCATCACGTACCATTTCATAGTACCTTCTCGTATAGCATCAAGCTATAACTACTTAGTCGTTACAGACTATTTATCATTTCATAGCTCAATTCGATCACATCGTGATCATCGATTTACCTTAGGGTTCTTTCCCATTATCAACTAAACCCCATTCGAGTTCAGTATTATTATATTCGTCATATTCATCTTATAGACATCGTCTTAACATTTTTATTATCGGAGTTAGGAAACTCCTGAATTCTCATTCTCTAGATACTTCAAGATTCTTCTTTGAATCTTCACATATATATATTTTTTAAATATTTTCTTTCCCTCTCTCAGGTTATAGTCTAAGGTACTCTTACCTATGGTTTATAACCTACAGCTTTGATACCAACTGTGACGCCCCTAAATCCGAGTCCCTTTAGAATCTCGGATCCGGTCCGCCACGATACTACTATCGTCATACTATTACATCCTTTATTCATTACTTAAAGAAAATAACTTCGCTTTATTATAATTTAGAATATAAATTCTTTCCATTTCCAGGATCTGTATAATCACCCCGAACTTTAATGAGTTCCGATCTTGGCCATTTACCATTCCTGGCTTACATCATATTCGATGTTATAAAAATACGGAATAATTTAAACTTTTCTATATCCTTTGAATAAAATCTTTTATTGATTTCATATCTTTGAATCAATTACATAATCTTAAATCAAACTATGTTATGATTCACTATATTTGAATTACTGTATAAAGGTTTACATCTCAAATCGATATCCTCTATGTATCAACTAGTACATCTTTACAACACGACAAGTATTAAATATCGTAATTACTATCATGTACAACTCCTAGAACCTAAACATGGTTCAAGCAATAATCTAAATAGTAATCTTCGTTGCGATACTATTTAACTTTATCAATCAAGAAGCACGTAATCTTTACCGTGAGTCCTTAACCTGTAAAAATGGTTATTTGCAAGAGTGAGCTCGACAGCTCAGCAATTCTAACAGTTTTCATACATCACGTAGCATATAATATCATGCTCAGTTCATGCATTCATAATCATTTAAATATACTACGCATGTTACTTCTCACATAACAGGCATAGAGATTAACTTCATAACTATATCATCAAATATCATCTTTCAAATATCATACATATTCCATATGCATTTCATATCAACATTCTCATAGCATAATATAATTCAACTAACAGTTATCGAATTCATATAACAAATAAGAACCGAAAGACTTGCCTGATTCGTAGTTTATTAACTACGACTTAACTACTTAAAGCTATCAGTGCTTCGTGTATTCCTACACAGTTATATAGTCATGGATTTATATCCATCAGTTATACACATCCATACGTTCTCAATATAGTAATAAATACTTCATTGCCTCCTAACTTGATTTCGTAGTACTTCAACTTAGGATAACCATGAGACTAGCTCATTCTACTTTCATGTTTATCTAAACGATCTCGTTTCATATCTCGTAGTCCTTAAGGACAACATATAAACATAACTTAAGACCGTGCTGCTAACAAACTGCTCTTGCCAGCTCTGCAGAACAGCGCGGCCGCGCTGCATATAAGCTTGGGAGTGGCGCGGTTGCGCTACTCCCTGCCAAAACCAGACTTGAGCTTTTCATTGTTCAGTCTAGTCCTAACATACTATGCATTCTGATACATACTATAAACATACATCAAGTAGGTTCTGTGATTTCTTCAAGTTCATATTTCAAACCATTTAGTTTTGAATTACATAGCTCTATGTTGAATTACTTAAATCAACAAGGCTCAACATCTTCTTTTAACAAAGGGTCATTGACATAAGTCTTTAAACCATATATTGCTACTAATAAGCCATTAATATGCATGCTCACATGTATCTATCTTATTTACATAAACATAGCATAGTTCATTATTTGAAAACTTATTTTAAACCACACTTGAAAGGTCTAATTCATACTTAGCTACATGGTGAACACACTCGACACATCTAGGGACATAAAGCGTCCTAGTATTCATGCTTTGAAAGGTCATAATACCATTTACACAATGTTAAAAACTATTAGTTCTCAAACTTCCAAGTTTTCCTTTAAAACATTCTAAGTCAAGCCATAGTTCTAGCACATGCAAGGTAACTTAATAACAAGCTATGTTTCGTACTTACTTACGTATACTCCAAGGTCAGTTTTCAAAGGACACTAGGTACTTCAAAGTTTGTTTTCCAAAATCTTAAGTTTTCATTAAAACTCCACTAACACAAGATATAGTGGTCTATTATTAACCAAGGTAACTTATCAACAACTACCTTTCATACTCATTAACACACATAAACAAGACACTTACACATGTCTCAAAAGTCCAAACTAAAAGAACACAAAGTTCGTCAAGTCTCATTTTCAAAACATTAAGTTTTCTTTTAGGAAATTATGTTAAACCAACTAATACCATTCGCTACATGCTTGGTAATCTTAGGTCACATATCAGACTCATTTATATATTTATTAGAGTTTAGCTAGCATGCGCAACAAGCCAGAAAACACAAAATTCATTTTCCATTTCTGGAGAACAGCGCGGCCACGCTGCATTTGTACTAGGGAGTGGCGCGGCCGAGCCACTCGGGTTCCAGACCAGAGTTGGCTTCTGCAACAGCAGAGCTCAAAACCAACCCACAATTCCTCATGAATCATGCTTGAAATCCATCACATTGCCTCTATAACATGTATAAAGACTCTACTGACATGTTACCATCATTTTACATACCAACTTTAACTAATTCATGCAATATATATGAATTATCAACTCAAAACTAAGAACATAATGAAGGAGTTTACCTCTTGAAGCTTGTATTACTCAACTAGCTTCCATTTTCAGAACTCTCTCTCAATACTCATCACACACTCACTATATATAAAACTTATCAAGAACTTAGCAAACTAGGATTGTGAATGGGAGGCTTCTATTTATAGGAAAGCCATGAACCAAATTTGGTCCTTGCCCTAGAGATTAAACCAAAGGGAAGAAGAGAAGTTTATTGGGCAAGAGAGGTTTGGTGGGGGCACTATTCAACCCACACCCCCAACCATCATCACCATAGCCATCATCATCCTCTAGCATAGGCCAATGGCCTCTAACACATGTGAATGGAGAAAATGAAAGATATGGGACTATGATTTTGGGACAAGAGTTACAAACTCAGCATTAGCAAAATGGGTGTAAGCATACTAGGTTTTATTTCATTTTGGACTATACAAGTCACACTTTAATAACTTAATATTGCTACCTTAATATAAGTTATGGGCACATATACACCACTCTTCATAAATGTACACCCATATATAACCAAGTATACTTATAATTTAAATATACACCAATACATATCATAATGTTCCTCATGTACATTGGTTAATCCAAATAATATTTTAATTAGACTAAATATATTTTGGTTGGGTTTTCTCAACCCATCATTTTCCATAAAATTTATTATCTCAAATATACTCAATTATTATAATAATAATTAATATCAATTATTTATTAACTTACCATTTATTTTCTTTTAATAATTATAGTTAAACCTCTAATTGATTTAACTTTACCACCCATGCCACACAAGGCACAGTTATGTAAGCTTAGTATATAATAGACCTCAAGCTTACAATACTATAATCTCACAAATAATATTATTCTTATCATCACATCTTATAATATGCTCATGATGTAATATCATTACATTTTTTATTTACATGTTCTCTAATTATAATCAATCTATTACCCTCCTATGGACAATACCCAAGGGTCAAAGAAGAGTTGGTGGCAAACTCCACCAACTACTACTATTCATGGTCCTTCCTCATCATTTCCCCACATGGCTCTAGCTTGAACTTCACCATGGTATAAAAATCAGCATTTGGGCATAGGATAGGGGTCATGGGAGAGGGTCTATTGTACCATGTCACATAATTAATTCTCATCTTGTACACAAAGCTAGCATACAAGCCTTTATACACACTTATGTAATTAAATACCTCCCTTATACATCCATATACATATATACCTATACATATATGTATACATGTGTTCATCAACTTATATTACACATTATATAATCTATATACATTTGACAATACCGAATATATTTTAATTAGGTATTGTCACACCACTATATTAACCCATCTTTATTATTCCATACATACACCTTAATGTATCCATTCATCACATATTGTCACATAAACATTATTTATGTAACTTATATCATTCTTTCAATCTTACTACATAGTTCTTATATAATATAGTTACCTTGAAGTGTTACACTTCATATCATATTATTACATATCATTGCCCATAGAAATTAATTCACATAATAATACTAATTAATTCATTTAATTATTCATCCATTAAATTATTTAATGAATGTCTATTTCACCACTTTGCCACACTAGGCATACCTCACAAGCTCCATATTAAGCTTATTATCCCTTCCATCATACTTTAATATTCCTTTAATATAAGGTTTGTGTGACACATGCACTTTAATGCTAAGCTACCTTAAATAATTATACACTTACAATATGTACAACCTTTACGCTTAAAATAATTAAGATTTACTCTATTAATTATTTACATTATAAAATCTATATTAAAATAATAACTTAAGTTATTTAATACATTAAAATAACTTAGCGTTCTTTTATTAATTAACTCTCTCGGAAATACATTAAAAATTATGTAGTTTGTCATAATATGACATAAAAATATTTGTATCATGTTTTCGTCCAATATAGGCATTAATCATAATAAAAGGACTTACTCATTTTCTCAAGATAATATCTAAGTATTATTAAAATAATTACATGTACGACACATGTACACCTTTTATATAGAAAATAGATCAAAAGATTATTCTCTATTATGATAAATTATTTCCATCAATTTATTACATATGGCAAATATGTTTTAATATATTTACCATATTAATTAATCATACCTATTACCTCATACAAAGACATATAAGGTAATGTTATTATTTAAAATAACATTCCCCCTTTTATTAAAATAATTCAATATTAGAAATTATTTTAATATCCTTTATTAGAAATATATAATATTTATTTCTCTTTCCTTTCTATAAATTGCCCCAACACAATTTCTTTAATCTATACATTTAACCATATCTCAAATATTAATTAATTCTCTAATCAATATTTATTTAAAGATATATTGATTTCCATCTCTCTTTAATAACGTATATATATTTATTAACGTTATTCGCACATTAGACTTTCTCACATATTACCATTTTAAGTAATATATATAAAAAGTACTAACTATAATTACATATTCAACACATATATTAATTCACCCTTTACTTAAGTAAATTAAACCCTGTACTATATCACCATAGTTAATTAAAGTTTAATATTCAAATTATATTATTCCATAATATAACTTTCAATTCAATGTAATTTAACCAATATGTATTCTCGTTAGTTAATTCCCTTAACTAATTCATGCTTTGCTATCTCAATCTATCCATGAATAACTTAAGCACTAATTAAAACCCACATTACATCATACTAGTCACTAGTATATATATATTCAAGAAAATGGTGATTTAAGATACTTAACGTCACCAACTTACTATGATAAAATAATTCTATAAATTATTTAGTATTGATAGATAAATCTTATCCATCTCCTTTATTAATTTACCTCTACAATTGTAACAAATATATAACAATAATATATTTATTAAACACAAAATCACATATTGCATATTTCATATCCTCTTATGCAATACAATACCACATGCTTCCTAATGCATATATAACACACACACACACACATATATATATATATATATATATATATATATATATATATTCTTTGTTGAACCCATCTCAAGCCTTTAAGAATTTTATTTATTAAATTCTTATTTTAATAATTTCTAAAAATTTGGGTTCTTACATCCTCTCCCCCTTATAAGGATTCCGTGCTCGGAATCCCCAAAACCTCCTCTACTCGGTGCTATTTCGAATATTACATATTCTCTTAAATAATTTTATCCATTCTCTTTTTGAAAGTTTTATTAGTATAACTTTCTCAATCGCATTCTATCACTTTCTCCTTTGTAAGGAACATCTACTTACTACATTCATCCTTCAGAAGAATAAGAACCTTCCACGATCTTTCAATAATCGGGAAGTAGTATGAACAACTCAGATTCCAAATTATGCCGAGGGGTCACAATACCGTGAACTTTTCTCCAGGTTTACTAATGCTTCAACACAATTCTTCACACTGTAAACCAGAGTGTTTATCAATCACAAAGACTGAAAACACCCTCCACGAGTACTCTTGGTGGCCGTCCTATTGTACCACTACGTTGGGCCACAACGTAGTGTGTTGGAACGACTATATGAGTTACGTTCGGAGTCATTGTCCCCGAAAATATGTCCCCTTTATAGGGTTGTTCACCTCATCTTTTTCAACATTTAAATCCACACCAGAGCAATCTGGGTTGGCATAAATACACAAGAATTCTTGAATTCCATAATTATTCTTTAACAGTTGTCTAGCCGAATCAAATAGCTTAGACTCTTATCAACAATTCGGACATCGATCGAATCCAATCCACTTAATTGATCTTTTTCATAGTTCAAACGAAAACCAAAAATCCTTTTATGACATCATGATACCGTACCACCTCAGTCGTACGTTGAAGATTCTGTCATTTTATGACTTTATCATACTACATCATACCATCATGGACAGACGATCTTACGATCGCTCCGGACACTAGGTTTGATTGCATTGATGACTCCATCGTTTACCATTCTACACCATATCAAATGATGTATATGGTCAAAAATATATTTTGAAAGATTTTCAAATCATTTTTGTCTTAACCGAAACATTTAGCATAGACATACGAATAACAGTATCATTTTTAAAACTCATTGGTTCAGTCATCTGTCCCAATGTTTTTCTTAAGAAAATCGAAGTGCAAACACTAGCACGAAGTCAATAATTTTGAAAATCTAGCGTAGCTAGAAGATTTATAAAAATTCAAATTTCTCCATCACTTCAACCTCTTACACCATTGCTTCATCATTCTATCAATCTTCAATACCATCAATGCTCACTATTCCAAAACTCTTAATACTAGATACATATAATATATCTATTCCCAGTACAGTTCATTGAACTTACCACACCATGCAAGTTCAGGAACTTAACACAATATTACGATTTTAAGAACTTATCCTAGCAATACGTAGTCCAAGAATCAATCAAAGACTGTCCATACGCATAGGGGCTCAAAAATACATATGATTATGAGTCACAAACTTATCATAGGCATGAGTCTTAAGAACTCGCACCTAATCTTAGTAATATCTAGATTTAATCTCAGAATTCTCTATCTATCAGAATAAACATGAGAAAAGAATCACCTTTTCGCCATATGTATAATGATAGCGCGACACCAACATTCCAACGATTATCAATGTGATGTACTTAGCGCAAGCACAAAACCTCCGCCCACACAAAGGTTTGTATAACTAAGCCGTCACATGAGTCCTCAATGGAAATCTAACACTTAACTCTATCTTACTCTTAACTTGTTCTCTACTCGTTACGAATTCTCTATATTTTGTCATATACAACTCCTCATGAGTTCATCACGTACCATTTTATAGTACCTTCTCGTATAGCATCAAGCTATAACTACTTAGTCGTTACAGACTATTTATCATTTCATAGCTCAATCCGATCACGTCGTGATCATCGATTTACCTTAGGGTTCTTTCCCATTATCAACTAATACCCATTCGAGTTCATTCTTATTATATTCGTCATATTCATCTTATAGACATCGTCTTAACATTTTTATTATCGGAGTTAGGAAACTCCTAAATTCTCATTCTCTAGATACTTCAAGATTCTTCTTTGAATCTTTGCTTATATATATTTTAAATATTTTCTTTCCCTCTCTCAGGTTATAGTCTAAGGTACTCTTACCTAAGGTTTATAACCTACAGCTTTGATACCAACTGTGACGCCCCCAAATCCGAGTCCCTTTAGAATCTCGGATCCGGTCCGCCACGATACTACTATCGTCAAACTATTACATCCTTTATTTATTACTTAAAGAAAATAACTTTGCTTTATTATAATTTAGAATATAAATTCTTTCCATTTTCAGGATCTGTATAATGACCCCGAACTTTAATGAGTTCCGATCCTGGTCATTTACCATTCCTGTCTTACATCATATTCGATGTTATAAAAATACGGAATAATTTAAACTTTTCTATATCCTTTGAATAAAATCTTTTATTGATTTCATATCTTTGAATCAATTACATAACCTTGAATCAAACTATGTTATGATTCACTTTATTTGAATTACTGTATAAAGGTTTACATCTCAAATCGATATCCTCTATGTATCAACTAATACATTTTTACAACACGACAAGTATTAAACATCGTAATTACTATCATGTACAACTCCTAGAACCTAAACATGAAAAAGCAATAATCTAAATAGTAATCTTCGTTGCGATACTATTTAACTTTATCAATCAAGAAGCACATAATCTTTACCGTGAGTCCTTAACCTGTAAAAATGGTTATTTGCAAGAGTGAGCTCGACAGCTCAGCAATTCTAACAGTTTTCATACATCACGTAGCATATAATATCATGCTCAGTTCATGCATTCATAATCATTTAAATATACTACGCATGTTACTGGTCACATAACAGGCTTAAAGATTAACTTCATAAATATATCATCAAATATCATCTTTCAAATATCATACATATTCCATATGCATTTCATATCAACATTCTCATAGCATAATATAATTCAACTAACAATTATCGAATTCATATAACAAATAGGAAACAAAAGACTTGCCTGATTCGTAGTTTATTAACTAAGACTTAACAACTTAAAGCTATCAGTGCTTCGTGTATTCCTACACAGTTATATAGTCATGGATTTATATCCATCAGTTATACACATCCATACGTTCTCAATATAGTAATAAATACTTCATTGCCTCCTAACTTGATTTCGTAGTACTTCAACTTAGGATAACCATGAGACTAGCTCATTCTACTTTCATGTTTATCTAAACGATCTCGTTTCATATCTCGTAGTCCTTAAGGACAACATATAAACATAACTTAAGACCGTGCTGCTAACAAACTGCTCTTAGCAGCTCTGCAAAACAGCGCGGCCGCGCTGCATATAAGCTTAGGAGTGGCGCGGTCGCGCTGCTCCCTGCCAAAACCAGACTTGAGCTTTTCATTTGTTCAGTCTAGTCCTAACATACTATGCATTATGATACATACTATAAACATACATCAAGTAGGTTCTGTGATTTCTTCAAGTTCATATTTCAAACCATTTAGTTTTGAATTACATAGCTCTATGTTGAATTACTTAAATCAACAAGGCTCAACATCTTCTTTTAACAAAGGGTCATTGACATAAGTCTTTAAACCATATATTGCTACTAATAAGCCATTAATATGCATGCTCGCATGTATCTATCTTATTTACATAAACATAGCATAGTTCATTATTTGAAAACTTATTTTAAACCACACTTGAAAGGTCTAATTCATACTTAGCTACATGGTGAACACACTCGACACATCTAGGGACATAAAGCGTCCTAGTATTCATGCTTTGAAAGGTCATAATACCATTTACACAATGTTAAAAACTATTAGTTCTCAAACTTCCAAGTTTTCCTTTAAAACATTTTAAGTCAAGCCATAGTTCTAGCACATTCAAGGTAACTTAAAAACAAGCTATGTTTCGTACTTACGTACGTATGCTCCATGGTCAGTTTTCAAAGGACACTAGGTACTTCAAAGTTTGCTTTCCAAAATCTTAAGTTTTCATTAAAACTCCACTAACACAAAGTTTAGTGGTCTATTATTAACTAAGGTAACTTATCAACAACTTCCTTTCATACTCATTGACACACATAAACAAGACACTTACACATGTCTCAAAAGTCCAAACTCAAAGAACACAAAGTTCGTCAAGTCTCATTTTCAAAACTTTAAGTTTTCTTTTAGGAAATCATGTTAAACCAACTAATACCATTCACTACATGCTTGGTAATCTTAGGTCACATATCAGACTCATTTATATATTTTTTAGAGTTTAACTAGCATGCGCAACAAACCAGAAAACACGAAATTCATTTTCCATTTCTGGAAAACGGCGCGGCCACGCTGCATTTGTACTAGGGAGTGGCGCGACCGCACCACTCTGGTTCCAGACCAGAGTTGGCTTCTGCAACAGCAAAGCTCAAAACAAACCCACAATTCCTCATGAATCATGCTTGAAATCCATCACATTGCCTCTATAACATGTATATAGACTCTACTGACACGTTACCATTATTTCACATACCAACTTTAACTAATTCATGCAATATATATGAATTATCAACTCAAAACTAAGAACATAATAAAGGAGTTATACCTCTTGAAGCTTGTATTACTCAACTAGCTTCCATTTTCAGAACTCTCTCTCAATACTCATTACACACTCACTATATATAAAACTTATCAAGAACTTAGCAAACTAGGATTGTGAATGGGAGGCTTCTATTTATAGGAAAGCCATGAACCAAATTTGGTCCTTGCCCTAGAGATTAAACCAATGGGAAGAAGAGAAGTTTATTGGGCAAGAGAGGTTTGGTGGGGGCACTATTCAACCCACACCCCCAACCCCCAACCATCATCACCATAGCCATCATCATCCTCTAGCATAGGCCAATGGCCTCTAACACATGTGAATGGAGAAAATGAAAGATATGGGACTATGATTTTGGGACAAGAGTTACAAACTCAGCATTAGCAAAATGGGTGTAAGCATACTAGGTTTTATTTCATTTTGGACTATACAAGTCACACTTTAATAACTTAATATTGCTACCTTAATATAAGTTATGGGCACTTATACACCACTCTTCATAAATGTACACCCACATATAACCAAGTATACTTATAATTTAAATATACACCGATACATATCATAATGTTCCTCATGTACATTGGTTAATCTAAATAATATTTTAATTGGACTAAATTTATTTTGGTTGGGTCTTCTCAACCCATCATTTTCCATAAAATTTATTATCTCAAATATATTCAATTATTATAATTATAATTAATATTAATTATTTATTAACTTACCATTTATTTTCTTTTAATAATTATAGTTAAACCTCTAATTGATTTAACTTTACCACCCATGCCACACAAGGCACAGTTATGTAAGCTTAGTATATAATAGACCTCAAGCTTACAATACTATAATCTCACAAATAATATTATTCTTATCATCACATTTTATAATATGCTCATGATGTAATATCATTATATTTCTTATTTATATGTTCTCTAATTATAATCAATCTATTACCCTCCTATGGACAATACCCAAGGGTCAAAGAAAAGTTGGTGGCTAACTCCACCAACTACTACTATTCATGGTCCTTCCTCATCATTTCCCCACATGGATCTAGCTTGAACTTCACCATGGTATAAAAATCAGCATTTGGGCATAGGATAGGGGTCATGGGAGAGGGCCTATTATACAATGTCACATAATTAATTCCCATCTCGTACACAAAGCTAGCATACAAGCCTTTATACACACCTATATAATTAAATACCTCCCTTATACATCCATATACATATATACCTATACATATATGTATACATGTGTTCATCAACTTATATTACACATTATATAATCTATGTACATTTGACAATACCGAATATATTTTAATTAGGTATTGTCACACCACTATATTAACCCATCTTTATTATTCCATACATACACCTTAATGTATCCATTCATCAAATATTGTCACATAAACATTATTTATGTAGCTTATATCATTCTTTCAATTTTACTATATAGTTCTTATATAATATTGTTACCTTGAAGTGTTACACTTCATATCATATTATTACAGATCAGTGCCCATAGAAATTAATTCATATAATAATAATAATTAATTCCTTTAATTATTCATTCATTAAATTATTTCATGAATGTCTATTTCACCACTTTGCCACACTAGGCATACCTCACAAGCTCCATATTAAGCTTATTATCCCTTCCATCATACTTTAATATTCCTTTAATATAAGGTTTGTGTGACACATGCACTTTAATGCTAAGCTACCTTAAATAATTATACACTTACAATATGTATAACCTTTACGCTTAAAATAATTAAGATTTACTCTATTAATTATTTACATTATAAAATCTACAGTAAAAAAATAATAACTTAAGTTATTTAATACATTAAAATAACTTAGCTTTCTTTTATTAATTAACTCTCTCGGAAATACATTAAAAATTATATATTTTGCCATAACATGACATAAAAATGTTTGTATCATGTTTTCGTCCAATATAGGCATTAATCATAATAAAAGAACTTACTCATTTTCTCAAGATATTATCTAAGTATTATTAAAATAATTACATGTACGACACATGTACACTTTTTATATAAAAAATAGATCTTAAGTTTATTCTCTATTATGATAAATTATTCCCATCAATTTATTACATATGGCAAATATGTTTTAATATATTTACCATATTAATTAATCATACCTATTACCTCATACGAAGACATAAAAGGTAATATTATTATTTAAAATAACATTTTCCCTTTTATTAAAATAATTCAATATTAGAAATTATTTTAATATCCTTTATTAGAAATATATAATATTTATTTCTCTTTTCTTTCTATAAATTGCCCCCAACATAATTTCTTTAATCTATACATTTAACTATATCTCAAATATTAATTAATTCTTTAATCAATATTTTTTTAAAGATATATTGATTTTCATCTCTCTTTAATAACGTATATATATTTTTTAACATTATTCGCACATTAGACTTTCTCATATATTACCATTCTATGTAATATATATAAAAAGTACTAACTATAATTACATATTCAACACATATATTAATTCACCCTTTACTTAAGTAAATTAAACCCTGTACTATATCACCATAGTTAATTAAGGTTTAATATTTAAATTATTTTATTCCATAATATAACTTTCAACTCAATGTAATTTAACCAATATGTATTCTCGTTAGTTAATTCCCTTAATTAATTCATGCTTTGCTATCTCAATCTATCCATGAATAGCTTAAGCACTAATTAAAACCCACATTACATCATACTAGTCACTAGTATATATATATATTCAAGCAAATGGTGATTAAAGATACTTAACTTCACTAACTTACTATGATAAAATAATTCTATAAATTATTTAGTATTGATAGATAAATCTTATCCATCTCCTTTATTAATTTACCTCTACAATTGATAACAAATATATAATAATAATATATTTATTAAACGTAAAATCACATATTGCATATTTCATATCCTCTTATGCAATACAATACCACATGCTTCCTAATGCATATATAACACATATATATATATATATATATATATTTTTATTTGAACCCATCTCATGCCTTTAAGAATTTTATTTATTAAATTCTTATTTTAATAATTTCTTAACATTCGGTTACTTACAATACTGACATATTTGGTCAGGCTTGAATTTTCTGGATCGAGGGTTCAATTGAGGTAATAAATTTGCAACCATTCCCTTGTTGATGAACATCTAGAGGATTTATTCCATCAACTGGTTCAGGTTGGTGAAATTCGTTTGAAATAGGAATTTCCTACCAGATTGGACACTTGCTTCTTCAACCCCCTTGTTGGTCCAGGGTTCATGCTCATGAGACCGGCTATGATCCATCACGGGATTAATCTCCGGTGTGGGAGGACGATCGATGTCAGACTGATTGGCCTGTTTTACCATCTTCCTGGTGATCTGATGCATGTAGACGACCAGTTATGCTAATTGTTCGATTTGTTCCTTGATAGATTTTATCTCTTGCTCTATCAGGAATCTCCTTTCTGAGATCTCCCAACTTTCTGGGGTATTGTTTCTGGATGAAGTTGATTCTCCTACATAACGGAGGTACTTGGATCCTTCTCCACTCGTGATGCTAATCATATTGGCATTCTCCTCTTTTTGTTATGGAAGAGGATTGTCCTGTACATGAGGTTGCTCAGGCTTTGTTACCACAATCTCTCCGTTGTCAATCAAGTCTTGGATTTTGTGCTTGAGAGACCAATATTCTTGAGTGTCATGGCCTGGAGATCCGGAATGATAAGCACATTTCTTGCTTGGATCAAAATTTCGTTCACCAGTATTGGTGGGTGGAAGGAGTTGGACAATCTTCTTCTGAGCTGGCAGAAGTTTGAATACGTTCTCGAGTGAATCCCCTAAAGGGGTGAAAGTTCTTCGACGCCTGACCTCCATATTTTTCTGGAATGGAGGGTTTGAAGGCTGTACTGGAGCTTGGAAAGGGGTATAGTTCCTTCTTTGAATGGGCATACTGTTTGACTCGCCTCTTTGCTTCTGTCCTTGTAACACTAAGGACACTTCTTCATCTTTCTTCTTATGTACTCTCCAGGGATTACTCCCATAATTTTTGGACTGGATATGTTCAGCGACAGCTTCGAGGGCGGTCAGATCATTTATCTTCCCGGACTTGAGCCCCATTTCTGCCATTTCGCCGTGTTTGATCATTTTAGAGAATGGTTTTCCTAATCCTGTTAGGACCCTCTCGTAATACGGAGCTTCTTGGATATCGATAAAGGTCATGATTATCTCAGACTCAGTCATGGCTGGGGTGACTTGTGCTGCAACCCGCCTCCATCATTGGGCATACTCTCTGAATGATTCAGTGTTCTTTTTCTTGATTTTGGTTATTTGGTATCTGTCTGGAGCTGGCTGAGATTGGAAGCTGTATTGACTGAGGAAGGCATGGGCCAGTTCTTCCCAGCTGTGAATCTTAGAATTGTCCAAACGGGCGTACCAGGCTCTAGCCTCTTCAGTCAGACTCTTTTGAAATAATTGCATTCGAAGTTTCTCGTCCTCTGCATAGGATCCGAGTTCTCCGATGAATACTTTCAAATGTGTATAGGGGTCTCCCGTATTTCTCAAAATCAGGAGTTCTAAATTTTTCAGGATAATAAGCCCTGGGGAAAATACAGAGGTCGAAGTAATTAACACTACCGAATGCCCCTGTCCCTTTGATAGATCGGAGAGTTTCCTCCATCTATTGTACTTTCTTCACAATATCATGAGCTTCCTGCTCTTTGTTGAGGGTGGTGATTTCAGGGGTTTTGTTGGTTGTGTCCTGGTTCTATGGTCTAGGAATCTGAGTCTCAGCTTTTTCAGTCTCTTGATTGCCACTACTACCACCAGGTGCTCCCGGTTCTGTGTGAGTTTAGGCTTGCTTTCCTTTAAGGGGCCTTACTTTGTTCTCTTAGAAAACCGGCCAATTCGGCTATCTGACTTCTCAGTCCCTCAAACTCTTCCCTAGATACAGGGGTAGATTCTGGTTGAGCACTCGAAGTCATGTCCGTGGATGGACGTATTGCTTTCTTAGCCTTAGATCTAGTGACATGACCAATTTTTCACCTACAACAAAACGTAGGCGTGTCAATTTCCTGAGGTAGGTAAGGATATGATGCACGTTATGATGTGGTTTTTAATCTTTTCCTGCAAAACAGAGGTGAGTTGTTTTGATGACAGGATTACAAGAGATATATGACAAGAAATGTAAATCTTTCATTATGATATTTACATTAAAAACTTGATATTGAATTGAAAGAGGAAGGCATGAAGAAGCTTCCCGTCGAATTTGGTTAATCAGAGGCTGACCTATTTTAGGTTACTCTCGCGTGACTTTTTGGCGTGAAGGTCCCTAGATCATCGCAATCTACTAGAGGAAAAATTAATCCGATCTTTCAACTGGAGCGAATCTGGGTAGTGCATTTTCATGAGCCCCAGAGACTTAGCCGATCCCTAGAGACATTACTTATCACCGACGGGTTTTGCCTCCTTTTGAGAGGAACACAACATACATTCACATACATCGCCCTCACCGTATGCATATGATGACAATTGGTGCGAAGCACTAATATGGGTGCGAAGCACTAAAAAGTAGGAAAGCATTCATTCACGTTCATTCAATGTAAAGACGCAGTATTCACTCATTCATTCCATGTAAAGACGCATCATTCACGCATTCATTCAATGTAGAGACGCAGAATTCACGCATTCATAGTTTTGAAAGGAAAATGCTTTGAAAAGATTTGAAAGCGGCCTAAGCCCTCTACTGTCCCCAGCAGAGTCGCCACCTGTCGACGTTGGGAAAAAATCCCGGGTCGGGTCACAACCCGGATCTTTCTCTCTTCCTAAGTTATCTCTACCCTCACTCTTTTTATTGTGAAAAAAGGTTTTGAAGGGTTTTTTAGGAAAAGGCCAACATGTATCATGTCGACGATTGAACGTTTTACAGAGTCATCAATTGGTTGATTTGAAATGGTTGTACCAACTCAACCGAATTTTGTTTGAAAAAGGCCCAATTGCTGGACACTATCAAAACTTGATCTTTGAAATCGAAGATTTGAGCTCGGGGGCTTGGTTAAGTGTGGGAAAGGTGTTAGGCACCCCACGACTCCCGTGTAAACACGGTACCGCATCTTTTTAATATTTCCCTTAAAACTGAAATGCGTGTGTGAATGCTGTTTGAAAATTGGGCCTATGTTTGATTGATTGATTGAAAGTAGTGCTTTGGTTCATTGAACCTATATACGAAGGGTTTGATTTGATTTGCAAAAAGTCTTTGATTTGATTTGCAAAAGTGTTTAATTTGATTTGCAAAAGCTTTTCTTTTGATTGAATTGAAAATGATGTTTTGAAAGCTGGTTATCAAACCCTTACGCTAACATAGGAATTGAAATCTGTTGATACTTCTATTTTTAATCTTTATAGCCTTAAGGCTTGCATTTGAATGGTGATTTATCGGGCTGCGAAGCATCCTCGACCACAGAAATAAATACAAGTGTTGGTTTCCTCATGGACATGAAAACCATCGGAGGGACGCTGACACGGCAAACCATATTTTCACTATGTTGAGACCTTAAATCCGGATAACCATTTTAAGGACTTTTGTATGTACATTTTACAGAAAAACTGGCAGGGTACATTCGTAAACTGGAGTTTGTCCATCGTGGGAATCAGATTTCGATCAATTTGATCATGAATCCCACGATTCCCAAGCTCACATATGAGTAGCTAATAAACCTGCACAGTTCAAATTTGTACAGAAAAAGAAATATATCCCAAATGTCGCCAGAACCGAGGATTCATTCAGTAAATCCTGGTTCGCACCTGGCCAAAGCGTCTCGTTCCCACTAGATAGCGATCTAAGGCCGCGAGGTTGCTTTTATAACTGAAACTAGAAAAATGCTAGATTTAAATAAATCTCAGCCATTTTAGCTTTCTGGTTCCGTCTATACCGATTTTGAACCGTTTGAAAGCTAGAGTTGGCGAGACTTAAATAAATCTAGTTCGCCCGTAGATATGTCAGTGTCGATTCATATAAAATGAATATTTAAAGCAACAGTTTAACAAAAGCGGCTAAAGCAATATATATATATATATATAATTATATATAAAAGCTGTAAAGGGCGATGGGTTTTCACACCGGTACCCTGACTGGAATGTAAATGCACAGAAATATAGTCAACCAAGACTGGGAAGAGAACCCAGTGTGGTGAAGGCTGCTTATATATGCATAAATATATATAAAAGCAGTAAAAAGGCCACAAAATAATTCAGGCCAAACTGGAATGTAAATATACAAAAAAGTAGTCAACCAAGACTGGGAAGAGAACCCAATGGTGGTGAAAGTTGTATATATATGCATATTTATATGTAAAAGCAGTAAAAAAACCACAGAATAATCCAGGCTGAACTGAAATATAAATATATATATAGAGACAGAAACGTAGTCAACCAAGACTGGAAAGAGAACCCAGTGGTGGTGAAGGCTGTTTATATATGCATATTTATATATAAAAGCAATAAACTACCTCGGATTTGACATCCGGGCTTGACAGAATTGAAAAATTAGTATATATACAGTTGAATATATACAAAAAAAAAAGAAGAAGCTAAACCCGAACTGAGAAGATAACCCAGTCCGGCGAAGTTGCTTAAAATGAAGGTGCTAGTGCACTGAAGTTGTTAGAGCTGATGGATTGTCAATCCGAGTTGTAGAAATGCCAAAAAACGCAGTTATGTACAAAAATTTGACGAAAACGGCCATGGAACTGAGTTCCGGGCATATTTAGAAAACAAAACTTGATATGCAAGTGCAAAACAGTGCTAAGAAGTAATATTAACTTTCTGATCGTAAAAATACTCACAATGGACTGCTACACGGGCTTTTTACCAAATCGTAGGCTCTAAATGTCCAAATCTACCGGTTATTTTCTAATATGTGGTAGTATGTGGGTATATCTATATGTTAGAGTGAAAAAATTTGGGTTTAGAAAAGGTGAAAAAGTCAGAAAATCAAACGGGCAGAGGTTCGTTGCGTTTCGAAATTTTTTAAAATGAGGGGGGGTCACCTCATATATATAGGTCAGGGAGCCTCTACTCTACCTGCTGCTACCGCAGGTAGAGGTGCAGATCCCTTGGTGGGGCCCACGTGTCCTGTTGAGTCATCTCGAAGTACGTGCACTCCGAGCAACGCGAGATCGAGGTCGAAGTCAAAACTTTCTAACTTTTGATCGGAGCGTGTGTTGTACCTTTCCAGAAAGCCCTCGCCGAGAGTGTCACAATAACAAGGGATAAAACATTTTCCGGGTCCAAGAAGACGAGTTCATAACCAGGTCTTCGATTCCCTGCAGTTTGTCCGTTTAGCTGTTTTGCGTTGTTTGCACTCGGGATCATCGTTATGGTTCGTTCTGACCTTTATGGCATCAATTCGATTTTATTTTGATCGAATCGACTTATGGTCGGTAAAATGATTGTTTCGCCCCTCCCAGGGTTGCCCTTAGTGTCGTCATGGCCTTCGGTTGACTTCCGGGAGTTATTTCCAAGACTTGGATCCCATTCGAGTCTGTTTGTCCTCAATGTTGTCTCTGGGGCTAACTTGGTTGTTCCAGATTTTCCTTTGGATATGTTGTGAGGCTTCAGGTTTGTTCCTGAAGTTGGCTTGACTTCCCGGGTTGAGACCGGGGCTGACCTGCACTTTTCGGGTTGAGACCGGGGCTGACCTGTACCTCCTGGGTTGAGATTGGGGCTGAGTGACATCCCGAGACTGGTGATCGAGGCTGGGGTTGTCCCGGTATTGGTGACTGGGGTTGAGTTGACATCCCGGTATTGAGATCGGGATCGATTTGAAGGCTCGATATTAAGATCGGGGTTGATCTAACGGCCCGATTTGAGATCAGGGTTGATATGATGGCCCGATTTGAGATCAAGGTTGATCTGACGGCCCGATTTGAGATTGGGGTTGATATGATGGCCCGATCTTGAGATCGGGGTTGATCTGACGGCCCGATATTAAGACCGGGGTTGATCTGACGGCCCGATTTGAGATTAGGGTTGATCTGATGGCCCGATATTGAGATCAAGGTTGATTTTATTACCCGATATTGAGATTAGGGTTGATCTGACGGCCCGATTTGAGATCGGGGTTGATATGACGGCTCGATTTGAGATCGGGGTTGATTTGACTGCCCGATATTAAGATCGGGGTTGATCTGACGGCACGATTTGAGATCAGGATTGATCTGACGACCCGATTTGAGATCGGGGTTGATCTGATGGCCCGATTTAAGATCGGGGTTGATATGATGACCCGATTTGAGATCAGGGTTGATCTGATGGCCTGATTTGAGATCGAAGTTGATCTGATAGCCCGATATTGAGATCGTGGTTGATCTGACGACCCAATTTAAGATCAGGGTTGATATAATAGCCCGATTTGAGATCGGGGTTGAATTGATGGTTCGATATTGAGATCGGGGTTGATCTGACGACCCGATTTGAGATCGGGGTTGATATGATGGCCCGATTTGAGATCGGAGTTGAATTGATGGTAGTTTTACCCTCCTACAGTGTTAGTAACAGGGAAAGAAAATTTTGAGTGTACACATTTTTTGATGGATTTGTCAATGCAAAAACTTCCTTTAAGAATTTGTGGACTAATATGATAATGCGTTAAGGAGTAAAGTGGGAAAAAAAATAGCAGCAGACTCTTATTCTTTGACTTCACATGTACCTTGTGTTACACATCATGCCTAGACCAGTTGAAGGCACTTCCAATGTTGGCTACAGAGACTTTTGACTTGGTTTAGTTGTAACTTTGGTCTAGTATATATATATGGCTAGACCAGTTGTTGTCTTTTCTTTTAGTCCATTGCTCAACATTATGATCGATGAAAACAAAAATGAGGTGGCTTAGTGGATGTACGAAAAGTATTCTAATTCTAATCATTTGTTTTCATCCCTTCAAGTTTTCTAAATTTTAATGTTGGTTTTGCTCTCAGTAATTTCTCTTAGTAGATACTAAATATTTACCAAACAAACACAATATATGTCAGACTAAATTGATGAACACAATAATTGGAATTCATTTCATAAACACTATAATCACGATTTACATGTTTATAAAGGGCATACCCCAGGTAATTAAAAAAACGATGATACAATAGCTTAATAGCTCAAGCAACTACAAATAAGACAATATTTCAATTTTTTTGTGTAACTTCACTGCACCATGTGACACTGTAAGGCGTAACCATTTGACATCCCTTCAAGTTTGGGTCACTTGCCCTTTCTCAAAGCACTCTCACCAAGTGGTAACCATTTGACTGGGCAGATTCCTCCTAGCTTTGGGAATTTCAGCAACCTTGTCCAGCTTACATTAGCCATAAACTCCCTGGGAGGTCCTATTCCAACCACCTTCAAGAATTTCTTGAGTTTGCAAGGAGCTGTATGGAATTCCAAGATTGGTCTCGAAGTTGGCAAGCACATCATCAAGAGTTGCATCACCAAATAGAAGGAACCCAAAAAGGCTTGTCATTACATAAACAGTCGAGCAGAGAGCAAGCGAGCTTCGCACAACTGCTCTTATCTTAGTCCTATCTTCAAGTTCATTTTCTATTATGTGAACTGCAAAAATTTGATTAATTTTAGAAGTTCCCATCAAAAAAGTAAAACTAATTGCCTGCGGATTGAAGTCAAGTTGCTTAAGTCAATTAGTCTGGAACCCAATCTAGGCTGTACATAATCAGATATTGCATCCCAGAAGTGTGTAATACTTGATTAATATAGACTTTAAAATATGTAACTGTAAATCTTGCAGGAAGTTTAATATTGTTTTTATGTTTGGATAACAGAAAACGACTTTGACAAGGATAAATAACTAAATACTTATATTATTTCCTTCATAGCTGATTCATTAAAAAGAGTCAGATTTCTCAAATATACATTGCCCTAATTACTGATTGAAGACATGAGCTTTGCATATAAGCAATACTATGTATAGACAAAACATAGTTATAGATAATAAGCTTGCATACCATTGTAGTGGCAGATGTATGCAGTAACAAGAACAGGGACTGCAGTGAAGAGTTTAAAGACTGATGTGAAATCAGTAACATCTGGAAGCAATCTGGGTATCGTAATGCTTCCACTCATCAACTTGAAAACTGTAAGTCCTGCTGTAATAACTAGGAAGACAACTGCCAGCGCCACTGATAATGCAGAGGTATATCCAATGAATCTGCAAGTACAGAAAGTCACATATGCTCACCACATCATAGTCAGAAAAGAAAGGTACCACCTAGTTACTTAGTGAATTGACAACAATTTGGATATTCTACCATGGTCTAGTACAAATGATTTAAGTTTCCACATGCATATTACAAGGTCTATGGATATTCCGTTTATTTTTAAGATAAAAAGAAGATTTTATCAGAATAGAGAAGTCAAACATAAGAAGAAATCCTCCAGAAAAGCATGCGTGTAAAAATACAAAACTTAAACAAACCACCGCTATAGGTTCCTATTATAGAACTTGATCTCACCAGTAAGTTATTAGCATTATGCAATCAAAATTTCCTGTGTATGGATTCCACTTGAACATATTTATAAATAATTTATTTACCCAACTTAAGGATCAATTCAGTTCCACAAAAAAGGAAATTAAAATGATAAACTCTTTGTAAGTATTCAACTTATTCCTAGCCATAAAGAGGTCAACAAACTTTTCACCTCTCATTGGCAACCTTTTCAGAATTGTATATATGGTATATAAGAGTCAAGCATTCTAATTAGATGAGAACTAGATTCTTTTAAGATAGAAAATGAAGATTTTAAAATCCAATTGGAAATATAAATGGGTGAACAAGGAGTCTGCTCAAATTGGAATAAAAGAAAGCAAACAAAAAACAACAAACTTAGCAAATGCAACATGCCAATCCCCCTGTACATCTAAAATAAACTTCCCTCTACCGCAACAAATGAATAGGATCAAACTTCCATTTGAATCAGAGAAAGAGGCTACATCACTAAGCAGTTATTCCAACAAATTGACCAAAGCATATTCCAAAATTTACATGACAGAAACCCAAATCATTTGGATAAGCAGTTAAACCAACACAATTCTACTCATCATCAGATATTGTTTCAATAGTGATAAAAATACCCAAAATCACCATTCCAAATGTGTATAATCGACCCAAATAAACCATGAATTGAACTGAGCTCAGATTTTACCTCAGCAACGGATGGATTTTCGGTTTTGCTCGTCAGATCCTCCATTTTTGGACGATGCGGAGGGAATTTGAAGAGGGGAGTGGTTTTGCTCATGCTGCTGATTTGTTTTAGAAAAAAAGGGAGAAAAAAATTCGAAGGGATGGAGTGGTTTTGCTCCTGCTGCTGATTTGTTTTAGAAAAAATGGGGAAAAAAATTTGAAGGAGGGAGTGATTTTGCTCTGGCTGCTGATTTGTTTTAGAAAAAAGGGAGGAGAAAAAGTGTTGTAAAACGACGTGAATAGCTGGATATCTGATTCCTCTCACCCTAATAAAAATCCAAAATTTGGGACGCCGTCCATTATATAAAAAAAAATTATTCTGTCAGATCTTCCTCCGTTCTTCATTATCTCTTAATATTGTCCTCTGCCTCCTCTATTCTCTGGCGTCGACAATCTCTCTTCTCCTTTTTTTTCGTACGATAGTGCCGGAAGCAAGAATAGTACAGACTAATATATATATATAGATATAGAGAGAGAGGGAGAGAGAAATATTCATACATAGATACAGAGGAATGGATTTTCAAGTAGTTGTTCTAGCCGGTGGCACTTCAAAGGAATTAGTCCCTCTGGTTTCCCAGGTTTTTCTTTCTCTTTTTTAATCAATGTCTTAAATTGTACAAATGTGTTTTAGTGTATATATGTATGTACATATTATTAATTTAATTACACAATAAAACGTGCAGGATATTCCTAAAGCACTACTTCCGGTGGCAAATCGTCCTGTACTGTCTTATGTTCTTGAGCTTTTGGAGCAAAGTAACCTCAAATATCTCATTGTTGTACGATTCTCTCTACTTATGTGTGTGATGATATATTTCTGCTTGTTTTAAATGAAAAATTGGTAGAGTCAAAATTGGGCTTGCTTATACACAGTTGAACAAATATTATATTTTTATGTTTATAGTCATGTTGTTTTCAGTTTCTTTTTAAATTTTATTTTGCTGAACAAATGAAATATTTTGCTGAACAAATGAAGGGTTTGCTATGTTTAGGGAACTTATATATATATACGAAAAGGATTAAGGGTATACCCCTTCATCCTAGATACCTTGCTCACCTCTTTAACGACGGACCGGACGACGGTTTAGTCCGTCGCGTATAGCAGAGAACCGTCGTCTTAGCTTTTAGCGACGTATTGAACCGTCGCCATAACATATAAACCGTTTATCTGTTCTATAGCGACGGACCGAACCGTCGCCCTGTCTGACGCTAAAGATGGTGAACATGGTATGTAAAATAAAGGGGTAAGCCCTTGAAATGAACTATATATATATATATAGTCTCCAACGAACATAGGCTATGGCAACAGTTAGTACGATCGCCATAGGGTATATATATATATATATATATATATATATATATATATATATATATATATATATAGGTTGTTGAAGGGGAGGATGCAGCTCTTCTAGTTGGAGCTTGGATATCAAGGGCTTATGTTTATCGTCTACATGTCGAGGTAATTATGTTGTTTTATTTCATATTGATGAATCTCTGGTATACAAGTCATGTAAGCATATTTTTTTATTTTATTTTATTTTTGGCTGATTGGCACTTCTGTCCCTCCAAGTTGCCATCCACTTTCAAAGTCGTCCCTAAAGTACCATTTACGTCACTTAAGTCCTTAAAGTGGCATTTTATTAGCGTTTCTGTTTCTTCAACCCATTTTAACCTAAACCCGACCCATTTTGATCAAGTTTAACCCAACCCGACCCAGTTTGAACCAACCCAAATTTTTAATATTTTAAAATATAATAGTATTTTTTAAATAAGTTTAAAATAATAATTATATTTAAAATTTTAAAAAAATAATATTTAATTATTTAAAATAAATTATTATTATTAAAATAAAATTTATTTTAATATTTAAAAATAAAATAATTATTTTAAAAATAGTTATTTTTAATATTTAAAAATAAAATATTAGTTTGTTTTATAAAAAAATCAATAATTATATTTAATATTCAAAAATAAATATTTTTTAAATAATTTTTATTTTTAATATTTTAAAAGTAAAAAATATTTTTGTAAATATTATTTTTAAAAATAATATTTACTTTTAAAATATTAAAAATAATATTTATTTTAGAATATTAAAAATAATAATTATTTTAGTTTTTTTTATAATTTTTTTAAATAATTATTTTATTTATATTTATATTTATTTTAATTTTTTAATATTCTAAAATAAATATTATTTTTAATATTTTAAAATAAATAATTTTAATAATTATTGTTTTATAAGGAAAAATAATATTTAATATTCTGAAATAATTATTAAAAAAAATTAAAAAAATTATGATTTAATAATTATTAAAAAAATTAAAATAATCTTTATAATTATTATTTTAAAATTTATTATTTTTAAAATTAAAATAATCTTAATAATTATTATTTTAAAAATTAAAATAAGCATAATAATTATTATTTTAAAATTTTAAATAATCTTAATAATTATTATTATTAAATAATAATTTTTTTAATAAGTATTTCAGAGTATTAAATATTTTTTTTCCTTCAAAAACAATAATTATTAAAAACATTTATTTTAGAATATTAAAAATAATAATTATTTTATAATATTAAAAGTAAATATTAAAAAATTAAAATAAATATAAATATAATATTTATTCAAAAAAATTTAAAATAATTATTATTTTTAATTTTCTAAAATAAATATTATTTTTAATATTCTAAAATAAATATTATATTTAATATTATAAAATAATTATTATTTTTAATATTTTAAAATTAAATTTTATTTTAAAAAATAATATTTACAAAAAATCTTTTTTACTTTTAAAATATTAAAAATAAAAAAATATTTATTTTTGAATATTAAATATTATTTTTATTTTTATTTTTTAAAAAAACTAATATTTTATTTTTAAATATTAAAAATAACTATTTTTTAAATAATTATTTTATTTTAAAATATTAAAATATATTTTTTAATAATAATAATATATTTTCAATAATTAAATATTATTTTTTTAAAATGTTAAATATAATTATTATTTTAAACTTATTTTAAAAATATTATTATATTTTAAAATATTAAAATTTTGGGTTGGGTCAAACTGGGTCGAGTTGGGTTAAATTTGGTCAAAATGGGTTGGGTTTAAGTTAAAATGGATTGAAGGAACAGAAACGCCAATAAAATATCACTTTAAGGACCTAACTGACGAAAATGGTACTTTAGGTACGACTTTAAAAGTGGGTGGCAACTTGGAGGGACAGAAGTGCCAATCAGCCTTTTATTTTTGCTTATGCAAACATATTTTCAATTAAAAGGATAAGATAAACTATTGTGAAGAAAATTGACAGACTGATATGGATGTTTGATTCCTTGTTATTGATTGCTTTATTAGAGTGTCAATGTTGATGACCAAAGTGATCCCATAGAAATAGGCCAAATATATGCTTTAAAGTTTAAAGTAAGCCAACATTTATCAACTGCCCACAAAAAAGTGGTTGAATTCCTCTTTGTTAGGACTATAAATGGTAACCTTAAGATAGGATATTCGTCCGTATTCGTATTCGCTCAAAGGGATATTATTCGTATTCGACTAGATATATTCGCAAATAAATGGATTCGAATTCGTTTAACATCCATTCGCCAACATGTTTGTCAAATAATAAATATCAGATACTGTTAGTTGATTGGTTGGTTAATTATTTGAAGTTTTTAAGTTTTTATTTATTTATTTATGCCAATGAATGGTACTTGGTACATGTTAAACGAATATGAATGGTCAGATATTTAAATACTGTACTCATTTGGATAGTCACTCAGAAACAAATAATTTTCATATTCGAATAATTTTGCAAATATCGAATTCGAATGGCTCCTTAAGAATTTCGTCAAATACTGGATACGAATATGGATACAATATTGTTTTGATACGAATGCGGATAGCATCGTTTCTGACTTCAAATAAGCTCGTTTACAACCCTACTCTTTGTTCATACACCCCCACAAAATGGCAAAGTAAGTGCACCTCCCCAAAATTTTTGACACAGAAAGGGAAAAAATAAGGAATTTATTGTTAATTTTGTATTATTATTTAGAGATAATATTTGATTATTAATGTAATTATTTATTACTTATTTTTAGTAGGATATTCTATAAGTTTTAATTATAGTAGTAGGTTTTAATTAGGAGATTGTTTCCCTTTTAAATTAGGGTTTGCAATTATAGTAGTTGATTTGAATTAGGAGACTAGTTTTTATAATGATAGATTCTAATTAGAAGATTATTTCCTTTTTATGTTAGTATTCTTTACTTGATCACTAAGGGGGTGTTTGATAAAAATTGAATGAATCTGAATCTGAATGTGAATGAGCTGAATCTGAATCTAAATGAAAAAAATTGTTTGATAATTAACATGTCTGAAACATTTGAATGACATAATTTTATTATTTTACTCCTCTAAAAAAATTCAAAGTTATTGTAAATTTATTTAATATTACTTAATATAATAGTTAATATTTTGTTTTAATTTTTTAATTTTTTTACTTTATTCAGATGCTCATTCAGTCATTCAGCCAAAAAAATCTGGCTTAGTCATTCAGCTCAATCATCTGACAGATTCAGCCATTCAGACGATTTTTTTCCAAAACAAACGCACTTAATGGCTGACCGATTCAGCCATTCAAATGTATTCAGTCCTAAACAAACAGCCCCTAAGTGGTAGAGTATCTATATAAAGAGTTGTAGTCTTTATTTATTTTCATATTATTGAATATAATTGATTTGAGAATTTTGAGTTTTGTGGCTTGAGAGCCTAGTTCATCCCTTACACTTATTCAATCTTTCCACCAGTTCTACATTATTTCCCCTGTTCACCCCTTTCCCAAACCCTCCAAAACTCTACGGAAGAAGTTCGTCCACATTAGAATTTAAAAGGAAAAATCAAACATTTATCCACCAGGTCCGACTAAAAGTACCACACCTGCAAATCTAGAAATGAATAAACATTTGGGTATTCATCTAGATAAAAACAACTGAAAGGCCAAGGTGCCCAATGCATGTAAGATTACAAAAAAACATTAATTATTGAGGGTGCCTTTGCTTTCCATAGAAAAGATCAAAAGATTCTAGAGGAAAGTGTAGAGCTGGTTGATAAACAAATATATGAAAAAAGACGGGTAAAATGCACAATTGGCCCCTGAACTTTAGGTCTATTTGGGTATTGAGCCCCCTTCTTTTGGTCAACGCAAATCGAGCCCCTTTTTATCCGAAAATTTGGGTATTGAGCCCCCAGGCGCCACATGTGCGTTGACTTCCTACGTGGCACTCCAGACGCTGACATGGAATATCTGACATGGTTTATTTTTTAAATTTAATTTCCACGTGTTGCTGACGTGGCCGTTTTAGACTTAAATCCCAAAAATATGGTCAGCCCATGAATCGAACCCAAAACCTCAAATTTAAAATTTGGTCATCAAACCAACTGAGCTACATAAAATTTATAGTCATTTTAACAAAAGAATTAAGTTTTATACCAAATCAATTCATTTCTCCCAACAAAATATTAAAAGGATAACAAATTAAATAATCAACATTAATTTAAAAAGTAAACAATTAAAAATTAATTAAAAAATTAAACAATTAACATTAACAAATTTATAAATTAAAATTATAACAAAACAATTCTTTTTTTCGTATTATTAAAAGACAAAGATACTCATTAATTTAAGATACACCATCATAAATGTCTTCTCTCCAATTATAATTGTCTTCTCTCAAATTCTTTTTATTAACTAAAAATATGGAGTTTTACCAACAACAAAAAAATAAAAATAAAAATAAAATAATAATAATAATAACCATAATAATAATAATAATAACCATAATAACAATAATAATAATAATAAAAGGATTTGGTAATAAACTTAATTAATTTAATATTCTTTTCACCAACATGAATTAATAAATAATAACATGAATCTCGCCTGCCATCCCAGAACTCCTTAATCTCCCATCCCAGAACTCCTTAATCTCCCAACTCCTCCTCCTTCTCCTCCATCTTTTTCCTTTCCCAAATCCCCTCAATTCCAATTCCATCGGAAATATTTTCCCTTTGCTCCACCATTTTCTCTCCTCCACCATTTTCTCTCCTCCATAGAGATTGCGCGCCTCACTCTCTCTTCTCTCCTTTTTCAGAAAACGGAAGCGAACACATTTAGCAGAACACGATTCCCTGGCGGGGGACGACGGCAGAGGCACAGAACCCACTTCGCGAGTCGACCGAGTCAACTCAGCCATTCCCCAAAACCCCGACTCGTTCAAGCAATGCTTCAAAATGATATCTTCGATCTTCAAGTGGCTTTTTGCTCTCCTCGAGCCGTTACTCGAGTGCCGTGACCCGGTCAACTCGCCCATCAATCTCTTCGCCGAAATTCAACTCGGCATCGGACTTTTCCGGCTCTCCACCGGCTCCGATTACCCTGAAATCTCACGCCGGTTTGGGGTTTCAGAACCCATTTCCAGATTCTGCGTCAAACAGTAGCTGGTTTTCATGGCCAAAAGGGTAATTTATGGTGATGGGGGTAGAGAGCTTTGCTTTGGATCTGGTAGTGTGCATACCATCTTTATCCCTGTAATGAAAAATCAGAGGTGGAAGACGTTTTTGATCCTCTATACTATGTGTGTTCTTGGTGTGTTAGTGTGTGTGTTTGAATTTGTATGTGTGTTCTTGGTGTGTTAGTGTGTGTGTTTGAATTTGTATATGTGTTCTTGGTGTGTTAGTATGTGTGTTTGAATTTGTATGTGTGTTCTTGGTGTGTTAGTGTGTGTGTTTGAATTTGTATGTGTGTTGGTGTGTTAATGTGTGTTTTTGAATTTAAAAGTTGTAAAATATGTTTAATGCAGCATGTGTTAATGTGTTAGTTGCATTTTACCTTGTAGAAGTTATAAAAGAGAGAATTTTAATCTTAAGATCAATTAAGTTTATAAAATTAAAAAATAAAATAAAATAATTATAATAAAATATTTTTTAGGTTTGTGTTTTTGTTAAAAATTATAGTATATTAGAGTTTGTAAGATTTTATAATATGGGAAAAAGAATTGTTTTGTTATAAAACTTAATCCTTAAACAAATTTAATAGTTAGGTTCTGTAGCTCAGTTGGTTTGATGACCTAGATTCCAAGTGGGAGGTTTTGAGTTCGAATCATGGGGCTGGTCATATTTTTGAGATTTAATTGTAAAGCTGCTACGTCAGCAAACACATGTGAAAATTTAATTTATAAATTGCTGATTTCAGATATTCCACATCAGCGCTTGAAGTGCCACGTAGGAAGTCAACGCCCATGTGGTGCCTGGGGGCTCAATACCCAAATTTTCGGATAAAAAGGGGTTCGATTTGCGTTGACCAAAAGAAGGGGGCTCAATACCCAAATGACCTTAAGTTCCCAAATGACCTTAAGTTCAGGGGCCAACTGTGCATTTTACTCGAAAAAAGACAGATATGAGAAGGTCCCTAGACCCTAAAGGATATAAACAACAATTTGGGTATCTCAACACTACAATTCCTTTCCTCCTAAATTAGTTAGGGTAGGCTTATATTATCGCCAAGATCTAGTCACGCGTCTCAATCACAAAAAGCACGTCTAACCCAGCATAATGAACACGTCAACACCGAATCTCGACGGCTTGGGCCGCCGGGGATCGTTCCGGTGTGAGAATAAGTACAGGCCGAAAAAGGGTTAACAATGGAGGTTGTGTGCTCTAGTGTCTGGAGAGTGAAATGTTTAGTTACCTTTTTTGTGTAGTGCTCTGTACTCATATACTATCTCACCAACTTGCATGTTTTTTCCCGATGCCTACGCCAGTTGGTTGCATGCAGGCTTTACTATACCTTGCTCTCCATCCAGTCAACATTATGTCAACTCCTCATTAATGAACGTGGCTTAGACGGCTTGGCCAATCACTTCAATCAGCCGCCTGCTAATCCCATAGATTAGGGATGATCTTTAGCCCATAAGCTGCCATCTGTCTTTCACTACCAGCTCCAGCCCAAGCTTTATATAAACAATCATTTAGATAATAGCCCAATGCTCCAAGAGTAAAAATGGGTTTGACCCGGAAAGCCCAAAATAAAAAAGATTCGACCGACCCAAATATCCACAGCCCAACATTGCCCCCTGGTCTTTTATTAAACAGAGTGTTTGATGAAAGAGTATAAGAGTTCGGTCCAACCATCAAAAAGAATCCAAACAGACTCGGCAAAGCCCACTCAATAGAAGGCCCATGACCGGATACAGATTCCCCAAATTCAGAAACACACGCCAACCTTTCAAATTCAAAATGCAATCGACGGCTTCTTCAATTCCAAGAACGGACGCCTGCTCTTTCCATCATTACCTTCATTTAATGTGCAGCCTTTGGGTTTCGGGAATTACCGAAAAGATTCCACTATAAAACCCCCAAACTCCCAACTTGGATAGCTTTACCTACCCGTTTGAATCTCAAAATATTCTTGCTTCCTTCTTTCTTCAGTTCTCTTCCTCAATCGATCTGCTAACAATAGCTTCTCAGGATCAAAGTAACACCCTCCCACCTTCTGAGACCCCTGAGACCTCTGTTCCAACCGTCCAAAATCCTACCCAAACTATCCTGGCTGCAAGACCCAAATCAAAATCCTCGTCCAGCAAGAACCTTCCCACCAATTCATCTAAAGACACTCCTCCAGAACTCCCTTTCGACTTCACCGACTCTAAGAAATTCGCCCATGCCAACACTTCTTCTTCGGTTGTCGACTTGGATACACTACTACAAAATAGTAAATAAATAACACTTAATAGACAATATTTTTATAAAAAACGTTGTGATTTACTTTTTCATAACCTTTTTTTTAAAAAATATTGTAGTTTGATATACAAAAGTGTTGTCTATTTAAAAGGGCCAATTTTTTATTTTAAAATTATAACGTTTGATTTAAAAACCGTTGTCTATTACAAAAACACGGAGGGGATTTCAGTAACCTATCGTTTCTCAGGCTTCTTCAATAGCGTATAGATTTCTCAGTCTATCGATCTCGCTCTCTGGTTTCTCGGTCGGTGGTCTCCAGTCGCGCTCTTTGGTTTCTTCAGTCGCGCTCTATTTGGTTTCTCTGTCGGTGGTTTCTCGGTCGCTGGTTCTCAGCCGGAGGTTTCTAGGTCGGTGGTTTTGCGATCGCGTTCTCGTTCTCTGGTTGTCTGAGTGGCTTAGTCGATCTGAGTCGCTCTAGTTCTCTGATTTGTTTCCTCAAAGGTAAGTTCTAAGTTGGGTGTGTTAATTTTTACTTCAAGTTGTGATTTCAATCTTAAAATTTGTCCTCTTTTCAGTTTTATATTTGAAAAATGTTTGAAGTGATGAAACATATTCAGCATTCCATGGTAGAAATTTAAACTTGAATAATTAGATGTAGTGTTTTATGTTGGAATTTCTAGGGTTCTCCCATTCCCTTTATTGTTGAAATGGACTTGGCTTATTAAAATGATGAGATGTTTAGACTTAATAAAATGATGAGATGTTTAGACTTAATAATTTTATCTAGCTATGAATGAACTGAAGTACTGATTCTGTGATTAATGTTGTTGTGTGGAACTTGATCATAATTTTGTTGAGCTTGTTTCAGAGTCTTGTGTGAAGATTGCTTGATTCCCAGACTTTTGAAACCCATTCAATCTATAAAAACTAAGATATGTTTCATTGAATATCTATCGATCCAGTAGACATATTTGCTCGCTAGTAATTCCCATTTTTCCAAGCAATGGAAATATGCTTGAGTTAATAGTTAGCAGACAAAATTACTAAATTAACTCAGACATTATTATATTCTGAAGATTGAAACATCAATCTGTTGATGGCTTGATTTGATACATTATCATCAGTACTACTAAGTCATCCATAAGTTTCCTTGTAAATTATTATTCTTTAAATTAATTAATGTCAAGTCAATAATTAGTTTATTAATATTAGATCCTAATTTGATATCTTATGCTTCTTCTTAGCTATCAAATAATCAATCACAGCAAGTGGGAGGAATCTGATCTAGAAAAGTTTGTGTTAACATTCTCGATAACACATTGGAGAAATCATGGTTTCATTGACATTTCTGTATGTATGTTTAGTTTTCAATGCATGAAACTTTGTTTGTATTTATTTGTTATGGGTGTGTTTTAGAATCTGGATTAGTTAATCGACTTTTGTATTGTGGTCTACTTAAGATTGATTCTGTGAAACTCAAAACCCACCTTTATTTAATAAATCAGTTCATTTGAAAGTGTGAACTTCTATGTGTTTTCATTCTAAATTTTTCTTCTGCAGGTTCGGTTGAGATGTATGATATTATTTTGTTAATTTCCAGAGGCAAAAGGCTTTTTTGCTTGTTTCCAAATAGACCTTTTGCTTTTCATTTCATTTCTTTTTTCTGTCTGAATAGTATTAATTTGGTGGAATTCTGTGGTCCAAGTTGCTTGTTGTTGGCTTTGATTTCCGGTATTTGGCACCTTTGGCAAGCTCGGCATGGACAGACTCAACAACAATAGGTTTCTCGATTTCCCTTTCATTGACTTGACTGAAGGCTGGTTTTTGGATATCAGTAAATTGAAAATCGTATGAAAATTAGCATGCAGGGTAGATCTTCGATCTTCACATCTGTATCATGTTGAGATTGAAAACAAATGAAGAAAAATTACAAACCCAATGTCCAATGAAGAAAACTTGCAATCACCACTAATATAAACTGCCATACCCAATCCTAACTAAATGGATCTGATGACTTTTTCCTGCTGAAATTATAGATTCTTTTAGTCATTTATTTGTTATGGAGTATTGTTGAACTGGAATTTATCAATTCAAATTTCAAAACAAGAAATGCTAGAAAAGTAATTAATATTAGAGAATGGTGAAGAAGGTGATTTACTTTCACTTGAGAAGGAAACCCGAGTAAACTCGGTTATTATATGATATGGTCACATGTAGTTCATCTGTATACTTATGTTAGTCTCTTGCACACATGGCTTCTTGAAATGAGACATCGGTGAGTGGAGGAAGTTCATCCAACCTAGTTCAGAGCCAATTATTGTCTGATGTTACCTGATTGCATCAACGAAAGATGATTATTTCATGCATATGCATTTTTCAATGTTGTTTTGAGCATCTCTTTTACAACTTTAGACCATGTTTTTTACCCTTTAAAGTTTTTTGGTAGGTTGTCTAATTATAGAGCATTACCTTTCAGGCTTCACCCGTTACAATTGGGGATCGTCAAGCTGGTGTGGAGATAAAGAGAACCACAACTCGAGGTAAGCAAAATTGTATCAGCTGTTTGATGTTTTCATTCCTCAAGTCTCTGAAAAATGCCAGGACATTCATTTTAGAGGTTAAGAAGAAAATAAAAATAGATAGATTAATCATCTGATGGTTGGCCAAGGAATTCAATTGAAGCTGCATAGTTTTTGTTTTCTTGTTTGGAATAGTTTAATTGCATATGATTATCAGAATTGAATCTTCTATATTTGGATTTTGCACTATCTTTGAGTCAGCAGGTTCAGGGGCAGTTTTTTCTGCCAGTGGTTCATCATCAGTTAATTCGTAATCAGTTGGATCCTCGACTTCTCTGTGAATAATTTCTTTAATAAATGAATCAACATGCTCTATAGAGCATGTTCCAGACATCTGAAATTCTGAGTCTCCTTCGATCTCCCCCTTAAATTTACTAATCTCCTCAACCATGGATGCTCTTAAGTTTTCAAATTCTCTCGACGTCCTGGTTTAGGCTCTGTCACAATTTGGTTACCTCGAACAAATTCTAGCATCTTGTCTGCTAAGGTGTAGTTAAGTTGTCCTGATTTAGGCTCTGTCACGTACCACTTAAGTTCATGTTCGAATACTGCTGCATTGAATCGCTTAACAAACCAATTCTGTGACAACATTATATATAAAGATTAATAGGGCTGCAACATATGATGATTCCCAATAATGACAGTTACTAAAAGGGACAAATATGTTAACACTTAAGCTGTATAATGCATGCTGTGTAAATATAGCTTTGGTTCTGATGGAAATTAAGCTTAAAGGCAAGCACAGGAATGAAGATACATATAAGCACAGGAAGATTCATATAAGCTATTCTTGTCTGTTACAATATATATATTAAGCTTTTACTAGAATTTTGTATGATGCATGCATGCATCTGACAGTTATATGTGGCAACTTAATTGTTCACCTGTTTGATATATATTCTGGTGGTGGTGGGTTAGATGGGGCTTGTTGGACGTACGTACCAGTGAGTGTTTTGTCATTTCATGTATATATGGTTTCTTTCTTTCTTACGTGCTGGTTGCTCCTTTAACTTCTCAACGCCACTGGCCATTAATTGTTGTGCTGATTACATGAGCTGCGACTCAAGATTCACAAGTTTAATACGAATTAGTAGGATCCAATCAATGTGCCACCTATTATTATAGTTAAGTAGTCATGATCTTGGCCATTAAGCTACGTACAGCCAACTTCTTCTTCTTCTTCTTCTTTTTTATTTTTGTGAGTATTGACTGTAATATTACAAGTGTATTCTCGTTCGTTTTGGGATGAAGAAAGGAGTTGTATATATGGATTGCAATATATAATTACCTACCTAGCTTCCTCCCTCTTGAATAATGTAATGTACCTAGCTAGCTAGCTTCCTCTTGGGAAACAAAGGCGAGGGGATGCTCATAGACTGAACTAACTCTACAACAACCAGTCTACTATGCATGGATTTTTTCACATCAAATTCCTTATCTACTCATGAAGATCATCATCCTGCATGCCCAAGGGAAACATTCATTGGTTCTATATGCATCATACAGTATATATCATGTCCAATGTTGATATATATAGGCTAATTTGGTTATAAATTTGTGATGTGTTGTCTAAAATTATATTCAATTTAAAATTAAGTTTACTATCACATGATTTTGCTCGCTACAGTTGACCATTTTTTCCATCTAATTATGAAAGTGATGCATTATTATTTTTTCAAGTTTTATACTTGTGATTCTATTTCCCTTTACATCACATGCAGCTGCTTCCTTTCTTCTATACTAGATGTTGTACCAATATGTGTTTACTGTTAATGATATTACTTAATTGGAATTAAAACACTGTTACATACAAAAGTACATGACAAAGTGATACAGCACATTATTATAGTGGTGCCAGTAGGTTATGCCTCAGATTTGGGCGACACCAAAACTCAAGCAGAAATTACAGCTATGTGAGTTCTTATAATTTTTCGTCATTGATTCGCACTTCCATCTTTCATTAAACTCTGTATTTGGTTTAGTAGTCTCCTTTTTTTTTTCTTTTTTTTGTGTGGTTATTTGCAGACCCTCAGAAGATATCATAGTCAAAAAGGAAGCTGACTGTATTTCACAGGTAGTTTAAATTTAAGATATATATTTGTATTCCAATTTGTTCATGGTTGTGCAAATTGACTAGTTTGTTAGGGCTAGTTTTTTATTTTGGAATTTCTTTTCCCTGTTGTGTTTGGCTTCTTGCATTTGTTTTACCAATATAGTGTTGGTTCATATTTCTGGTTCTTATCGTCCTACTTGGTCGTGGTGTTAGATTTGGTCTTGTGGTATTATATTTGGTTCCTATTATAGTTCATATTTCTGGTTCTTATTTCTTTGTGGGGTTATATTTTGTTCTTATTATTTTGTTCCAGTTTAATTTGATTGTTGTTTTGGCATTAACTTTGTAATGTGGCCTAGTAGATGCTTTACTTTTTCCTACATTTACTGTGGTTTAGGTGCACCTCTTAATAGTCGAATGAACTTGAGCCTAGTGGATCTTACAGCAGTGTTGATTCATGATTTGTATTAGTGTGGATTTTATCTTTTGGAACACTTTAAATTTTATTCAAATTGCTGGTCAAATACAACCTGGAGTATAAAAGAGATATGTTGTTTAGATTGCCTATAATATTTCTTGCTGTTGCTTCTCTTGTTAGTCATTATTATCACTATTTTTGTTATTTTACTCATAGCATTCTACCTTCATGCTTGTGGTTTCCTTGCCATTTTTACCAACTTATGTGGTAACAAGCACACAAGTCAAATAACAGCGATCTTGAGAAGTTTTTTGCCAATGAAGGAAAGGTATCATCACATTAGTCAAGCTTGCTCTTCTTATTTTTTTGATAAGTAGAACATTAGCCAAGCTCGAGATAGACTTTTTCTATTTAGTATAAACACAGTTGTAGGGAAGTCAGAAGAGAACATAGTAACAGTAGTGACAGTAACATGATAGTATGGTGTCAGTTTCCGCATAATGCAGATGTTAGCTAAATAAATGGAGTCCTGCTCTTTGTTTTCCCCTTCATTTATTCATAATGTATATATTTATACACATGTTATAACGTAGATATTGTCCAATGATTGCAAATTTAAAATATTGTGTCCTCTTCTTTTCAAATATGCCATGTTGGCATTTACATGCCATGTGTGCCTGAGTTAATGCTGTGTAGGCTTTGAGTACGACAGTAACTCACCTTACTATTTATATACTCTTTTATATCATATTCAGGGGGAGGTAAAGACTAGTAGCACTTCATCATAGATTAAATACAGGTATACACTTTGGTTTCAGGTTACGGAGTGCCTTCTGGTAACAGATCCTCGCACCAAAGAATCTCGTGGCTTTGCTTTTATTACTATGGAAACAAGTGAGGATGCAGAACGTTGCATTAAGTATCTAAATCGTTCTGTGCTGGAAGGCCGACTAATTACTGTGGAAAAGGTATTATTTTTCTCTTAAATAAGCGTAAAAAGAACTCTATAGTGCAACTTATTTATCTGCGCCCAGCATTTTAATTTTAAATTTTTAGTTCTTCACATCTTCAAAAAATGTTGCCTGATAAACTTTGGCAGCAGGTCTGATCTGTGTAGCTCCATCGAATTCAAACTCTAAGCTCCAAAATCTAACAGTTGAAACTACCCATTCATGACATGAGCTCTGCTTCAACATATCGAACACATCGATTCAAATTCAACTATTTTGCAGAGGGTTGTGTGTCCTTAATTGCGTAGCTCCATCAGTACCAATATCTGGCATGGTTATTCTGGATCTATAAAATTTTGTATTTGGAAAAACCTTGAGGCATAGTAAACTATTGTCATTGCTTCAATATTTATATTCTTTTTTTCTCTCATTTCTAGCATGTTATTTTGGCTTTTTAATACCTTAAAGTTTAAATTGTTTAAAACAGTAGTCTGTGGAGGTATGTTATCCTTTTGGTAATGTCTGTATAATTTTTTTCATGATGTTATACATGCCAGGCAAAAAGGAAGCGTGGAAGGACTCCAACTCCTGGAAGGTATCAAGGAGTAAAAGACAAACCTGGTAAGTTCAATTTTGATTAAAATAATGTGTTTCTAAAATGAAATCAGACTAGCGTAATTTCCAGAACATGAACACCTTCAAGATATTATTATTTTGATTCTTTAGTAGTGTATCTGTTGGTCGAGGTAGCTGAATTAGGAAAACTAACAAGCTCTACCATTTTTAGGTTGGGAGTAGGTTACCAAACCAACCGATCTACCACAGAAACGATACCTAGTATCAACAGATTATTTATAATGGGTTTGTTATCAGACGTTATCGAGTAGGCTCCTCCATCTAAGTGCTGCATATTGTTTCTGTAAGTGATATTTTATATGCACGAGAAACAAGTCCCTTCTTAGATTATGTGAAAAGCCCGTAGAAAATTAGAAATATAACATGATAGTGTTGTTGGAGGTGTCTCCCTTGTAGTTATTTTTCCTTTCAAAACTCTCTTTCCCCCCCCCCTTCCCCACTATGTAAAAGAAGATTTATCTCAAAGTTGATAAATTGCCCCCACCACCACCACCTGACCCTGAAGCCTGAAGGAGTTCAGTCGCAGTAGCAGCCCATCTCCCTCCCGTTCTCTCTCTTTCTATGTGTGTGTATATATGTATTTATAGAACCTCGAGTCCAGACAGTGATAATTAATTTAATTAGTTGGGGAAAATGAGGTAACACACTAAACCAGCCTCAGAGGTGAAGCTATAATTTGCATGGGTGGCTTATATATGACCCAAAACTCTTTTCTATATAGTAGTTGTATCATAAGAACAGCTTCATTTGGTATTCTATCAAAATATTTACTGCTGCTAAATGCCTAAATCAGAATGGTGATTTTCGCATGGGATTTACTTGAAGGAGCACACTTTGCATAATTAGTTAGTTTATCAGGTTTTTTAGATTTTTCTTGTGGTGGGCACATGATATATGCCACTACTGCCTCATTGTTTTGGCTTGGATAATTGACGGTTTCAGAACTATTGAAAAAGGAAAAAAGGGCACCAAAATTGCCTTCCAGGTGAAATGTGTGTTGACCCACACCCACCCCCACCCCCACCCCCACCCCAATGAAAAAGGTTTTGGTGACAGCGCAAATGAGCAGTTACTTCACTTACTTCTTCATATCTGATCAGGCCTTATATAAGGTACGTGGTGTTTACCAAGATTGGGCTCTTCATCTCTGGTCATTTAGTGTGGACCAAATTTTCAACTCTAGGAACATTTGAACCAAAATAAAACACTGGTTTTGGGTTGGAGGGCAAAAGCAGTGGATTTGATCCCATGGCAGCTTCATATAGCATACGAAATTTTGTTACACATTAAGTATTCATGCCCATCCATGGTTTTCAAAGGAAAAATGTACCGTCTCTGGAGAAAATCAATCAATAAAAATGTAAATAACCACCACCCACCACAAATGAAGATTGATTCTCAGCCTGTCTATAATTACGTATAATATTGAGTGTTTCATGGTGAATGTTGAATAGATTATTTACATATTTGGCGCTGATATTTTATTTGACTCGATTCTTTTTAGTTGTCCCCTGATAACAAGGTGCTGAACCACGAATTTATATTAGTATTGTTTCTGAAATACATTAATATTTGTACTAAATGTATTGTCATCATTGTTTGATAGGTTATTTATGCTGGCTTTTGAACTGTGATCACTATTTTTAACCCATTAAAGTTGACAGGTTCGAAGGGATGGAACCAAGATGACACTTGCTCAGAGCAAGAAATTATCACAGCTCACTGCAGATAATGCTAAGTGGGAGGATCGCCAACTACTGAGGTCTGGAGCCGTTAGGGGTACTGAGGTGCAGACTGAGTTTGATAATGAGGAAGAACGAAAGGTTGTAGAGTCTCGAGTTAACGGTGGATGTACAGGGTTATACTTGTATTTTGGGAGAATGTTGTTTTGCACATGATTAGATAGTGCACCACATCTTAATTTTATGGATAGTTTGGTATATTTTGTGGATGTAGTCAAATTCGTAATTCTATGTACGTAATAGTAATTATATTGAAAAGTGAATTTGAAACTGTAAATGTATGATATTATTGGAATGTATGATATTATTGGGATGTATGGTATTTTGAAACATAGAATGCTTACATTTTGACTTTAAATGTTGTGGATTGTGTTTTTTAAATAGACAACGCTTTTAGAAAAAACGTTGTCTAATGTGTCAAATAGACAACGCTTTTTTTTAAAAAATATTGTCTAATGTGTACAATAGACAACGCTTTTAGAAAAAACGCTGTCTAATGTGTCAAATAGACAACGTTTTTTAAAAAAAGTGTTGTCTAATGTGTCCAATAGATAACGTTTCTTTGAAAAAGCGTTGTCTATTTGTGTCTAAAAACGTTGTCTATTTGACAAATAGACAACGTTTTTTTGAAAAAACGTTGTCTAATGTGTTAAAAGATAACGTTTTTTAAACGTTGTCTATTTGTGTCTAAAAAGCGTTGTCTGTTTGACAAATAGACAACGTTTTTTTTCAAAAAAACGTTGTCTAATGTGTCAAAAGACAACGTTTTTTAAACGTTGTCTATTTGTGTTTAATAGATGACATTACTAACCACGACACTTTTGGGCGACATATTACAACGCTTTTTAAACGTTGTCTATTTACTTTTTTCTACTAATGATATCTTAGTCATTCGAGACCGGTATCAGATCCCCCCCAATTATCAGCTACGAGCCCCTTTGCCAACCGAACGCATGTACCATTATCCTGATGGTTATGTTGCTATGCCTCTCACGCTTCTGGAGAAGGGCCTCCGCTTTCCCCTTCATGGCTTTGTTTTAAGCATGTTAGGTTTTCTGGGAGTTGGGCTGGCCCATCTGGTCCCCAACTCTTATATTTACATCCTTGCGTTCGCTGCTTGGTGCTTTGAGCAAAGTATCCCCCCATCTATTGACTTCTTCTTTTCCCTCTTCGTGGTGGGCCAGTCCAGAGAGAAAGGCTTCAAGGGACTGGCCAAATCGTCCAGTATCAAGATCAAGAGGCGATCCTTGATAGACACCCCTTCGAGCAACCGAGGATGGTATAAGGATTGGATCTTTGTCAATGGACCTGATATTTCCTCTGTCCCGGACTGGACCACTACTCCTACCCTCACTCCAGACTTCGGCGACGTCACACTAGAGAGGGGGACCGAAATGGTAAAGCTGCTGAACAAACTTCCTCTGAAGGAGTGGAGTTTCGGGCTCCTCAGCAAGCAATCTTGGTTATATGACCACAAATGTAAGTTCCGAACTCAACTTCTGTGCAAGTTTTTCAACCCTTTTTCGATAACTGTTCTGAAGTATTATTTTATGTCTTTTGCAGTATCTTTGATTAAGCAAACTTCCATCGATCGGATGGATTTAGAGAAGTTCCTTGCTGCCAAATCGGCCCCAGCTTCTACCGAAGCCGAGGACCCTGAGGCCCAAACTTCCGAAGCCCCAATAAACGAAGTTCCAACCACCAATCTTCCAACAAGTGAGCCAACTCCTTCCGAAGGGTCAAGTCGAGCCCGCAAGAAGAAACACGCTGTCAAGAAATCAAAATCTGTTCCAACTCCAGTTCTCACTGAAAGTCTCTTGGACATGCCGAAAGAGCAACGCACCAAAATCATCCACACCAAAAAACGAAAAGCCAAAGTCAAGATTATCCCTCTCACCATCGAAGAGTTAAGAATTCCGGCTAGACAATCTCCCCCTCCATCGACTGAAGCTGACGAATTCGAGGCAGATCCCAGTTCTCCTCTTATTCGAAAACGAAGAGCTGTCTCGGATGATCAACCGCCTTCACCTCCCCCTAGACAACCGACATCTTCACCAAAACGAGCAGCACCCCCTTCGCCCACTTTATCATCTTTCTATGGTCCGAAACCGGGGGTTCTTCGTTCACCCAGTTTATGGCCGGATCAAAGGGAAGATTTTTCTTTACACCTTTACAATTCATTTGTTCTGGATACCGACAATCATCGCTTCGGTAACAGCTCTGTTTCTGACTTGCTCGAAGAGGGCATGATTAATCAGGCTAGAGTAAGTACATCACATTTTACCCATCTTAGTTCATGGATATTTTCTTGAAATTTCTTCTAACTTCGAATAACTGCAGGCCAATGGGTCCTTCAGGCGTCTCCACCAAAAATATAAAGAGGTTGAGGCTAATGAACAGGAAGCCCGAAAGGAGAACGCCATTCTGAAGTCGGCTTTAGCGAAGGAGAGGAGCGAACATGAGAACCTCCGCTTTAACTGTAAAGGTCTCCAAAACGACCTTGCCAAGATGAAGGAACAACTGGCAGCAGCTGAAGCCCTTTAACAAAGGACTGCTGAACAAAATGAAGGATTGCGACGGACCAACGAGCAACTAACTCAAAATAATCAAAGTCTGACCCAAGAGTTCGTCGAGGCCAAGAAGTCTGAAGAATGACAATTTGACCTACGGGGCAAAGTTGAGAAGGAACTTCGTGACGTCAGATTGGCCGGCCCCTCTTTGACTGAAGAGCTTCAGAGAGAAATCCAGATTGAATACTGCAAATCTCGCGCCATAATTGATGAGATAGTTCAGATGTACACTGAAGGTTATGAGATAGCCCGAAGCAAAGACAAATCAAAGCTGGCTGCCGCGGCTATCGACCCAACTCTCCTTGACTCTTCCGATGATGATGATGAGGAATAGTTCCGAAGACATGCTATCTTTACTTTACTTTATTTTTATGAACTTTGTGAAAATTTAATCAGTATCATGACTTCTATCTATTTTAATGAACTTTATCAAAGCTGTAATTTCTTTTTCTTCGTTTATGAAATAGATTTTGTTCCTTATTATCCCTTTTCATTTCGGATTATACTGTTATTTAAACAATATATAATTTGAACTCAACACTTCAAATAAAACCAAGTAATAATGTAAGACGAGACTTACTTATTATTGAAGAACACTATACTCCATTGTTAGAATGAATGATTCACCGATCTTTCAATAAGAATATTAGTTCCGAAGAACTTGTAATGTCATCCAGCCTTATAACAATTTGGTAATCCCGTTCTCTCCGAGAGCCGAAGGGGTTAGACCAAAAATATTCACTTCGCCATCCTAAGGCCGAAGGAATCCAATCTTGTTCAGCCAAAAATATATTTTACTTCGCTACGAGGAGACGAAGGGATCCAACCTTATAACTTGGTGAACTCGTTCTCTCCGCGAGCCGAACGGGTTCGACCAACAATAGTTCGCTTCGCTACGAGGAGACGAAGGAATCCAACCTTATACCAAGCTGGCAACCTCGTTCTCTCCGAGAGCCGAACAGGTTCAACCCAAAAAATATTCCTCTTCGCTTGTCAAAAAAGTCGAAGGGATCCAACTTTATAACTGGTGACCACTTTTTCTCCGAGAGCCCAACGGGTTGGACCAACAATAGTTCGCTTCACTACGAGGAGACGAAGGAATCCAACCTTATACCAAGCTGGCAACCTCGTTCTCTCCGAGAGCTGAACAGGTTCAACCCAAAAAATATTCCTCTTCACTTGTCAAAAAAGTCGAAGGGATCCAACCTTATAACTGGTGACCACGTTATCTCCGAGAGCCGAACGGGTTGGACCATCAATAGTTCGCTTCGCTACGAGGAGACGAAGGAATCCAACCTTATACCAAGCTGGCAACCTCGTTCTCTCTGAGAGCCGAACAGGTTCAACCCAAAAAATACTCCTCTTCGCTTGTCAAAAAAGTCGAAGGGATCTAACCTTATAATTGGTGACCACGTTCTCTCCGAGAGTCGAACAGGTTGGACCATCAATAGTTTGCTTCGCTACGAGGAGACGAAGGAATCCAACCTTATACCAAGCTGGAAACCTCGTTCTCTCCGAGAGCCAAACAGGTTCAACCCAAAAAATATTCCTCTTCGCTTGTCAAAAAAGTCGAAGGGATCCAACCTTATAACTGGTGACCACGTTCTCTCCGAGAGCCGAATGGGTTGGACCATCAATAGTTTTCTTCGCTACGAGGAGATGAAGGAATCCAACCTTATACCAAGCTGGCAACCTCGTTCTCTCCGAGAGCCGAACAGGTTCAACCCAAAAAATATTCCTCTTCGCTTTTCAAAAAAGTCCAAGGGATCCAACCTTATACCATCAAGAAGAAAAGCCATTATTGGAGAAAAAAGCCACTTTTATTGATAATTATCGTCGTAATTATAGACTTCCGGACTTTGACACTGGCTCTATTGAAAATATTTACGGAGTCTTCCAGCATGCCATGTGTTCTTAACCTCAGACCCGTCTAAGGCTCGCAACCGGTAAGTTCCAGGTTTCGGTATGCTAACAACTTCATAAGGGCCCTCCCAATTTGGCATGAGTTTACCCATATTTTGAGGCGTAGAAGCCTCCACTTCTCGAAGAACAAAATCCCTAACTTTAAACCTTCGAATTTTTACCCCTTTGTTGTAGTACTTAGTCACACGACGTTGATATGTAGCCAATTTTACCAAGGCTGCCTCCCTGACTTCTTCGAGCAGATCTAAATTGGCTTTGAGTCCCTCATTGTTGTATAATTCTTTAAATTGGCTGACACGAAGACTTGTAGACCCAATTTCCACTGGAACTAGAGCATCAGAACCGTATGCTAGTCGAAATGGTGAGTCTCCCGTCGTAGTTCTTGGTGTAGTCCGATAAGCCCATAACACGCTGAGTAATTCTTCGGGCATCTACCCTTTGCTTCGTCTAGTCTTCTTTTAATCCCATTTAGAAGTATTCTATTAGTCACTTCGACTTGCCCATTAGATTGTGGATGAGCAACTGAAGTCTTTCGATGCTGAATTCCCAACTCCTTCAAGAATGCCTCAAACTTTGATCCCACAAACTGGCGCCCATTATCTGAAATTACCACCATAGGAATACCAAATCAGAACACTACTGACTTCTTCAGAAACTTCAAACATTCCTGCTCTGTAATCAGTCGAAGTGGTTTCGCCTCTACCCACTTAGTCATATAATCAATCGCCACTATAACAAAATTGACCTGACCTTTCGCTTTTGGGAGTGGAAACAGTATATCTACCCCTCAGACAGCAAAAGGTATAGGAGATAAAACGAGAATAGCTCTTCTGGTGGCTGATGTGGGATCGGACTATTCAGTTGGCACTTCTGGCACTTCTTCACGTAATCGGTAGCCTCTTTGAAAATGGTTGTCCAATAATACCCCTGACGAAGCACTTTATATGCTAGTGACTTCGCGGCCATATGATCACCGCAAATACCTTCATGAACCTCCTGAAGGGCATATTCAGCTTCAGACGGAACCAAACATTTCAACAATGGAGAGGAATAAGCCCTTCGATACAGATCTCCATCAATAAGCACGAAGTTTGCACTTTTGTACTTTACTTTTTTGGCTAACATTTGATCCGAGGGTAGTACGCCATCTGCCAAATAGTTTATATATGGTGTCATCCAACAATTAGATCGTTCGAAGCACATTACCTCCCCGTGCTGTATTCTGGGCTGCTTCAAAACCTCCAAGTAAACTGATCCATCAAAAGCACTCGATTCAGTTGTAGCCAGCTTCGACAATGCATCAGCGTTTGAATTATCAGTTCGACCAACACCTTGAAATTCGCACGAGCCGAAGTACTGAAGTCGATCTTTCAATTCTGCAAGATACTTAACCATTTTAGAGCCTCGAGCTTCATATTCCCCCGAAACTTGTTTGATGACCAGTTGAGAATCACTGTAAATAATCAACTTCTGAACCTCCAAACTCTTGGCCAGACGCAACCCTGCTAGCACCGCCTCATATTCAGCCTCATTATTCGTTGCCCTGAATTCAAATCTGATAGCTTGCTGCACTTTGAATCCCTACGGACTCGTTAGAATGATCCCAACACCACTAAGGTCCGAAGTAGAAGATCCATCAACATGTAATGTCCAAGAGTCGTGCATTTGCTGAAGTGTAGCCACCATTTTCGTAGATCCTTCCACTTCGTTCAGACTCCCATCAGCTTCGAAAAACGAGCATTCTACCACAAAATCGGCCAAGGCTTGACCTTTAATAGCTGTCCGTGGATAGTATTCTATAAAAAACTGAGATAATTCCATCGTCCACGCAGCAAGTCTCCCCGAAACCTCTGGCTTCCCCAACACCTTCTTCAGTGGCTGATCTGTGTATACAACTATTACCCAACCTTGGAAGTACTGCCGAAGCTTTCTACTGGCAATGATCAAAGCAAAAGCAAACTTCTCAAGGTTTGGATACCTTGTTTCTGCGTCCCTAAGGGCATGGTTCACATAGTAAATCGGATGCTGCTTACCCCCAACTTCACGCACCAAAACTGCTCCTACTGCTAACGAACTTGCAGCCAGATACAAATACAAAGGTTCAGCAGGAACTGGCTTCACCAACAAAGGCGCCGAAGAAAAATACCTCTTGATTCCTTGGAAAACTTCCTCGCACTCTGAAGTCCACTGGAACGTCTTTGCATTCTTCGGCCCTTTCAATGTGTTAAAGAACGGCAAGCACCTTTCTACCGATTTAGACATGAACCTCCGTAACGATGCTATTCTACCAGTCAAACGTTGGGCGTCCTTGTACGACTGTGGGGATTTCATGTCCAAGATAGCCTGGATTTTCTTGGGATTAGCTTCGATACCCCTCTTGCTGACTAAATATCCCAAAAACTTGCCTGCTCCCAGCCCGAAAGTGCATTTAGTAGGATTCAGCTTCAAATCATAATGGCGAACCGTCTGAAAATACTCCTCTAGATCGTCCAGATGACCACCAACTGACATGCTCTTAACAATCATATCATCAACATAGACCTCCATATTCTTCCTGAGCTGCTTTGTGAAGACGCTGTTCATCATTCTCTGATACGTAGCTCCAGCATTTATCAATCCGAACGTCATTTTTTTGTAGGCGTACACTGACCGATGAGTAATGAAAGCTGTCTTCGGAATATCCTCCTTGCACATAGAAATTTGATGATATCCCGAAAAAGTATCCATGAAGCTCAGCAAGGCATACCCTGAAGTTACATCAATAAGTTGGTCAATATGAGGCAGAGGATAGAAGTCCTTCGGACACGCCTTATTCAGATCAGTATAGTCTATACAAACTCGCCATTTTCCATTATGCTTTTGCACCAGAACCACGTTTGCCATCCACTCTGGATAATCAATCTCAAAAATAAAATCTGCAGCCAGCAACTTGGCGACCTCTTCGTCAATTATTTTCTGCCTCTCTGGGGCGAAAATCCTCCTCTTCTGCCGAACTGGTTTCTTAGCTAGATCTACTTGCAATCTATGCTCAGCCACTTTTCAGCTCACCCCAGGCATGTCACTAGGAACCCAAGCAAAGACATCGGCATAACACTGAAGCAACTCCATCAGATTTGTCCGGAAAGGCTCTGGCAGTCCCAAACCAATTTTCACAATTTTTTCTTTCTTTCCCGGAACTAACTCGATCTCTTCAGTCTCCTCCGCTGGCATGACTAATGGTTCTGTTCCGCTTTCTGTAAATGGTTCAATTTCGATAGCCATGGTCTGTTTCTGCTTACTGACTCCCACTCCCGAAGTGATCAGAGAATTTCGATAACACCTCCTCGCTAAGTCCAGATCTCCTGCCACTTCGCCAACTCCATGGGGCGTAGGAAATTTAATTTTGAAGTGGGGAATTGAAGTAACTGCCTGCAAAGCTGTTAAAGTAGGTCTCCCCAAAATGGCATTATATGCAGAATCCACATGTACGACGTAAAACTTACACATAATTTGAACTTGTTGGGGAACCGTCCCGAAGACAACCGGCAGCTCAATGGTCCCTGCCACTTTGACTGGATCGTTGCTGAAGCCATATAAAGGGGCCTCCTGCCCAATTTCCATCTTCTGACCGTCCAAAGGCATCCGGTGATAAGCATGAGCATATAGAATATCCATCGAAGAGCCATTGTCGATCATCATCCTCTTCATATCCACCGAACCAACTTGTGCAGTGATCACCAAGGCTCCCTCATGTGGTTCGACAGGTTCCGAAAGGAAATCTTCATCTGTGAAAGAGATTACGAAACCCGGGTACGCCCTTTCAGCCTTCAGAGGTTTATCTGCCAGAGTCATCACCGAGTCCAGATATCCCCGTCTTTTCTTCCCTGCAACGTTGTCCATGTTACCTCCAGAGATCACATCTACAACATACCGTGCCACCTGGTTCGGCACTGGTTGAACCGGCTGGGCGACTTGTGCTAATTCCCTATTCCTGGGCTGTTTTCTCTGCCGTTCTCGCCCTGCTACATATTGTACCAGAGTACCATTTTGAACTTTTCTCTTAATAAACTCCTTCAAACTCCAGCAGGAATTCGTATAATGCCCGATCGCCCGGTGGTAATTACAGTATAAAGCGGGATCTCTGGACCCTGGTCGGGGATTGTTTTTAGGCGGTTCGAAGTATGGTTGGTTCTTTATCTGTTCCAAAATAGTAGCCCGATCTATGTTGAGTTGCGTATACACCTTATTCACCTTCTTAGTCAGAACGGTCGGACGATCTCCCCTGGGTGTCCAGTTATTGTTATACCTCTTTTGATTCCCTTCAAACCGGTCATTACTGCCACTACTGTTCCTCTGATTACCATCTGACTTCTCCTTGTCTTTTTTCTTTGCCTTTTCCGAAGAGCTCTGCTTCAAGCTAGCCATCGCCTCTTCCACCACGATAAAGCCTTCAGCCTTCTCAAACGCTTCGGCCAGGCTCTTCGGATGCTTGAACATCAGCTTCTTTACCAGTTTCTTTGACTTCACCAGATCTAAACCATTTTGAAACAACCCTACTACCTGAAGATCGTTGAGATCTGAAACCTGCCCCACAGCTTCTCTGAACCTCTTCACGTATTGGCCCAGAGTCTCTCTCGAATACTGCCTTACTTGAGCCAACGATCCCGTGGGCTTTCCCCTTCTCTTATTGCTCCCAAAGCGAGCATGGAACTTGTCACACAGATCCGTCCACGACGCAATCGAATCCGAAGCCAGATCCCCATCCACTGCCTCACGTCTTTTCTCAACGTCAATCCGAATGTCTGACACTTAGCCGCATCCGAATAGTCGTAATAATCGATCAGCCTGTCAAATGCTTGACTGTGGTCGTATGGATACCCAGAATAGTCATAACTTTCCATATGAGGCAGCTTCTTTCTAGGATCTGCTTTCTCCTTAAGAATTTCAGATGAGAAGGGAGACGCCTTTTTGTCCGAAGTCTCCTTCCCTTGCTGAACCTCCGTTAGCTGCTTCCGAAGTTCTTTCATCTCTTTCGCCAGGTCCTCTACTCCCCCGGGTAGCGAAGCATCTTCTTTCACTGGAGAATTCATCTTCTTATGTTTAGTTCGATCTTTTCTATCCGAACTAGGCGATCTCGAAGAACTTCGTCTGTTACTTTGGCCGGAGCGAGAACCCCCAGTGTGGTGTACCCTCTTCGGACTCTCTGGAGAATAACTTCTTGAACGGCTTCGGCGCCCATCCCTTCTACTGTTCCTGCGATATTCAATATGGGGCACCTTTTTCAAAGCTTCGGGAGAATATTCTCGTGACCCACTTGATCTTCTGTCAGGAGAATGACTACAAAACCCACTTTCAGACTGCCTAGAATATTCATCCCTCCTTGCTCTTCGACCTGGTGACCTACCCCGTCTTTTCGATCGAGTGTAACTGGATGCCTCATCTTATTTCTCAGCCACAAGAACCATCTGTTTAGAGATCTCCTCCCTCTGCTGCAGAAGTGCTTTCAAAGCCGTGTCGGTCTCTTGTGCCATCTTTGCCAAGGTAGAAATTTTGTCTGCCTGACCTTCTCGGTGTTGGGCCCTAGGCAGTGTGCCTACCACCCTTTTCCGATCCTTGTCAGGACCTTTACTAGCAGTAAAAAATAACTTCCTCTTGGTATCACCATGGTCTCTGGCCTGAGAACCTCCCGAAGCCTCCTGTGACCCAAGTCTATCATGAATACTTTTTGAGGGACCCAACCTATCTTTCACCGAAACCCTCTGCAAGGAAGAACTTGCCGTCGTCGGCTGCCCTTCAGCTATAATCGTCTTACTTTTCACCATAACTTCCGATGTAAGATACTCAATGTTTGTGATTGAAAACCAGAAACATTAAAAAGCCCCTCCTTCTAGCGCCAATGTTAACGCCAAGATCTAGCCACGCGCCTCAATCACAAAAAGCATGCCTAACCCTGCACAATGAACACGTCAGCACCGGATCTCGACGGCTTGGGCCGCCGGAGATCGCTCCAGTGTGAGAATAAGTATAGGCCGAAAAAAGGGTTAACAATGGAGGTTGTGTGCTCTAGTGTCTGGAGAGTGAAATGTTCAGTTACCTTTTTTGTGTAGTGCTCTGTACTCATATACTATCTCATCAACTTGCATGTTTTCCCCCGATGCCTACGTCAGTTGGTTGCATGCAGGCTTTACTATACCTTGCTCTCCACCCAGTCAACATTATGTCAACTCCTCATTAATGAAGGTGGCTTAAGACGGCTTGACCCATCACTTCAATCAACCGCCTGCTAATCCCATAGATTAGGGATGACCTTTAGCCCATAAGCTGCCATCTGTCTTCCACTACCAGCTCCAGTCCAAGCTTTATATAAACAATCATTTAGATAATAGTCCAATGCTCCAAGAGTAAAAATGGGTTTGACCTGGAAAGCCCAAAATAAATAAGATTCGACCGACCCAAATATCCACAGCCCAACAGCTTGAAATGAAAAGCAAGGAGATTCAAAAGAAAATTAAATGATTAAAAAAGATAAAAATAAGAAATGAATAAAGTAAAAGAATATAAGTCGATGGAAACAAATAGAGAAGCACATGGAATTTGAGGGGGAAAATGAAATAAAAATGGGAGGAAAAAATATGGGTATTTGAGGACTAAAAAATATTATCTGAAAGAATAGGCTGAAAATTTAGGGCGTCCTGAAGATATGTTTTCAGATTCCGCTATTCAATTACAACCTGTCTTTTCTCAATGGATACAAAACACCCATGCTTTAGCACCTGTTGCAATTGCTCCTAATGCAACAAGCACCAGTTTAACTTTTGGGTTTGGGGGGGGGGGGGGGGGGCGATTTAGTAAAGAAATGGAAAGTTCTCCTTGTCCCTTAGAATTTGTGAAAATAAGCTTTAAAATTAACAGACAGTAAACATAACTTACAAAATGTACACAACAGTAGTATCCATACTTATCGTGTGTACTCACATTATATGGACTGCACGAAATTCCTGGCTTTCTAGTGATTACTATCTGCCTTTACATTTGCTGAGGGGTAAGGGTTATTTTTCTTGCTTCTTTTAGTCTTCAGCTATGGGGTCATTTCGTGTTATTTGGGTTTCAGATCTCCAAAGGGATTGGAGAACTTCTATTGAGTAGAAGGGTTTTAGTTACTCTAATTTACTGACTCCTTTCCTCCTGTTTATGTTTCTCTTCTATTCTATTAATGACATATTCATTTTCTATCTAACTCTAGACTAATATTTATGATGTGTGGAGTAATTATACGTGATGCTGCTTATCAGGGAAAAATTATAGCATGATACTCCCTCTGTCCCAAATTAATTGCTCAGTTTTGACTTTTTAAAGTCAAATTGACTATTTTTTAAAACTATTTTGTGTACCATTTTTGCCAAAATATAGGTGAAGAGGTTATAACGAAAAAAGTATATACAATTTACTACTAATATCAATTTTTATAATGTTAAAAGTATATTTATACATGCTTAATTATTAATTTTAAAAATAGTCAATTTGACTAAAATAAGTCAAAACTGAGCAATTAATTTGGAACGGAGGGAGTAATATATAACTACCAACTAAATTTATTATGACAAACTGGGTGTGTAACCTGGACCTCGGGGTTGTGTTACCTGGACCCGAGTGTTGTGTTACTGGACCCAGTGTTGGAAAATATGGAAGAGAATATATTATAGAGATGAAGTGGAGATATAGAAACAATTGTTTTACTTCAACTTTGATTTCACTTCTATCCACTTGCATAAAATGACTCACTTACAAGATTATTTATTGGACTCTTTGGACACTTCTAGAGTTACTCTAATAATTATTATTTGACCAAATACATATACATGAACCTGACTATGCATATTTCAAGATACTTCTAATACATTCATGTACATACATGTACCATGAACATAGTTTAATTCACATCCATTCATGTACTAACACAAGTTACTAACAATATTAAATCAAGTTCCGGGGGGGGGGGTGTTTAAACTTGATTTAAGAAACTTATTTAAACATGCTTAAACTTGTCTGCCAAGATGTTTATTTAATACTACCTCCGTTCCTTAAAGAGTGCAGTTTTAGCAAAAAAAAATTGTTCCTTAAAGAATATAGTTTTAGGAACCCGAAACCTTCTTTTTCCAAATATGCCCTTGTTTTAATTAATGCACTAAATAGGGAAGTTAATGCACTAAAGAAAGAGAAAGGCTAGCTTTGTCATTTTATCCCACTTATTGGTTTGTGTGCTTTTTGCTAAAACTGCACTCTTTAAGGAATGGAGGTAGTATCTTTTATGGAATAGTGAACCAAATGTTTTCGCTTTTAAGATTTAATGTGCAACAACAATGCGTCTAGTTGACAACTCAGTCTACAACAAGATATGTAGAGTGGGATTGTGTACCTCCGTGGTGCAAGTTAGCAAGTCTGAGCATCTTTGTTATAAATAAGAGAGGTTTGCAAAATGTGAATTTATGTGCGAGAGAGTATTGCAAATGGATTCATTCATTCAATCTATCATAGCTATCTTTTTCTCCAAGTGCAAAGAATTTCATTCCTGAATTCCTTAGTTTTATGCAATTTCTATTTCTCTTTGTCAACCTTTTCCATTGTTCATTGTTGAGCTTAATTGTTCAACTAACAACTATGGCTAGTTGATTAGTTGTTCATTTGGTTTGGATTGATCAGGCTTAACTCGAGTTAAAGCCTGACAAATTGTATCAGATCTCTCATCCTAGGCCAAGCTTCATCTCCTTCACCCTCGTTCTTTTGTACTATGTTTTTGTTCTTATAAAAAAAATCAATGCAGCACATCAAATCTCACTAAAAACCACCAAACCTTATCTGTTCCGTTCGAAATCTTATGAGCTTTGTTCACACAATAGAAGTGTGTAGTGTGTACTTATAGCAGGAGATTTTTTTAAAAAAAAATCATTGTAGCACATCAAATCTCACTAAAACCCACCAAACCTCATCTCTTCCGTTCAAAATCTTATGAGCTTTGTTCACACAATATAAGTGTGTAGCGTGTACTTATAGCAGGAGAAAAACAACAGTTAGATCAGAAGTTTCAGTAAATACAAGAATCAACTATTGGTTAAAGTTCCACTTCAATTTTGACCTGAAAACTCATTATACATATATTGACCTGGAAACTCATTATATATATATATATATATATATATATATATATATATATATATACTTTTGAGACCTCTTCACTTATTGTCAATTGGTTTTAATTTGAATGCTTAAACATTGTATCAGAGTAATGTCTTCCTTAATTTATGCTGTCTAACAACATCCATTTTAGTATTTTTTTTCCCCGTATTCAACAACATCACATTTTTTTTTTTTGGGGGGGGGGGGGGGCTGGGGAAAGTTGGGGTGTATTGGGTTAAAGTTTGACATTGATTAAGTTTTTGACTTGGAAACTCATTATATATACTTGAGGGGTTTCTCCACTTATGTCCATTTGGTTTTAAGTAAATGTTTTTTTTGGAGGGGGGGGGGGGGAAGTGGGGACACTTGGGGCGTATTGGGTTAAAGTCTCGCATTGTCTAAGTTTTTGACATGCAAACTTATTATATATATTTGAGGGGTTTCTCCCCTTATGACATTTGGTTTCAAGTAACTTGATGTCTTTATATAATAGATTTGTTCTTGATGTTATATTCTAATATGGTATCGAAGATAAGGGTCTTCTCCCATTCATGTAGCCTAATGGCGCATTTTAAGTATTTCTTCAGTATTTGACGTCACTACGTGGTAAGCTTATTTAATTAAAGTCCCACATCGGTTAAGTTTGACTTGAAAACTTATTGTATATACTTGAGTGATCTCTCTATTTACTATCATTTGATTTTTGGTTCGAGAGTTTGATTATATATACTTTTAGCAAATTGGTTTTAAGTTAGAAAACTTGATGTCATGTATGCTAGATTTGTTCCAGATGTTGTATTTTAACATGGTATCGAAGCTAGGGTGTTCTCCCATTCATATTGCCTAACGGCACACTTTTAAGCTTATTTGATTAAAGTCCCACAATTGTTAACTTTGACATGGAAACTCATTATGTATACTTGAGTGGTCTCACCACTTATTGTCATTTGATTTTTGGTTAGGGAATTTGATGTCTTTATATGTTAGAATATATCTCAAAGATATATTGGAATATGTCAGAATATATCTCAAAGATATTTTGATATACTCTACGACATGCTTGCGTGAGGTGGTCGTCGTCCGAATCGTTTCTAGCAAAGTTGTACGGTGGAACACGCTTGAAACCTTAACCCTTTGCTTGTATTGAGACGAGAACCTTGGTACAATCGATAGTGTAAGGAAATCTGCGTTAAATGGAACACCAACGACACCTTAACCTCGTGCTTATATGGAAGCAGGAACCTTGATACAATCGACGATTGATGTGGTAGAAAATGTCACACACAACTATGAATTGTTGTATGATAAGTCAAATTAAATCTCAAGAAAACTAATAACTTAGGAATTCTTAAATAACCAAAAGATGAGAAAATTCTCACAAGTATTGTATTGATAAATCTGAAATTGTATACATTAGCCTTGCACCATATTTATACTTAGTAAAAAGTAACCCTAATACTATAAGGAAATAACAATTGATTTGGAATTAAAATCCTAGATAAAAAGTTTCATAATTATAATAGAATTAGAAAAATCCCTAAAAATCCTTAATATCCTGTGCAAATCTGCTTCAGAATCTTCCAGAAACGCGCTTGGACGCTGAAATTAGAAAGGGGAGCGCTGTTGTGCTGTTTTGGAGAGCAGTTGCACTGGCTCTAGCTCTGCTGCGTCGTTTTAGAGTGCAACTGCACTTGACATTTTGTCTGAGCCTCGCTGTTGAGCTGATTTGAGCCAATCTCTTGCACGAAGTTAATGAACTTAGAATCATTCTTAATCGCCCACGAACTCTTATCAATCTAAACTTGTTGGATTAAACCATTAAGACATTTTTTGAACCGTTTAGCCCGTGACCTCGTAACCGGACCAACAAGAACTCTAAGTGGATCCCAACCAAGTTTGTCATTGATGCGCTCAAGGACTTAAAATGGTCCATCTCCCCTCGAAAGCAATTTTGACCGTCTTTGAGGCTGAAACCTCTCTTTCCTCATGTGCAACCAAACCTAATCTCTAGGCTCAAATGTCACTTGACGACGCCCCTTATTGGCTTACTTGACGTACTGATCCGTCCTCTGTTTAATGTTGAGTTTAGCTTTCTCATGTATCTGCTTAACAAAATCAACCTTTTTCTTTCCATCCATGTTAGTATATTCAGACACAGGTAATGGCGATAAATCCAACGTTGTCAAAGGATTAAAATCATACACAATTTCAAATAGAGAAAAATTAGTAGCAGAATGAATAGAACGATTATAAGCAAACTCAATATGAGGTAAACATTCTTCCCAAAATTTGATATTCTTTTTAATGATAACCCTTAACAAAGCAGACAAAGTTTTATTTACTACCTCAGATTGACCATCAGTTTGTGGACAACAAGTAGTTGAAAATAATAATTTAGTACCTAACTTACACCACAAAGTCTTCCAAAAGTAACTTAAGAACTTAGTATCCCTGCCAGACACAATTGTTTTAGACATACCATGCAAACACACAATTTCTCTAAAGAAGAAATCAGCTACATTGGAAGTATCATCAATTTTATGACATGGAATAAAATGTACCATCTTTGAAAATTTATCCACAACCACAAAAATTGAATCATGACCACGCTTAGACCAGGTAAACCCAACATTAAGTCCATAGAAATATCAATCCACGATTCACTAGGTATAGGCAATGGTGTATACAATCCATGGGGTTGAACACGAGATTTAGCTTGACGAAGAGTAATGCATCTATCACATATTCTTTCTATGTCCCATTTCATGTGTGGCCAATAAAAATGTTCTTGTAAAACTGCCAATGTTTTAACTACACAAAATGACCCATTAAAGCACCCCCATGTGAATCTTTAACTAACAACTCACGCAGAGAACAAGCAGGTATGCATAATTTATTTTCATGAAATAAAAACCCATCATGTTTAAAGTACTTACTGACTGCATTCTTTTCACAAGAATTAAACTCTTCACGAAAATAATGGTCTAAAACATATAATTCCTTAATTTGTTCAAACCCAAGCAATTTCGTATCAAGAGTTGATAACAACACATACCTCTGCGAAAGAGCATCTGCTACGACGTTTTCCTTACCTTGCTTGTATCGAATGGCATATGGAAATGTCTCACCGAACTCCATCCATCGTGCATATCTCTTGTTTAATTTATGTTGTCCTTTCAAGTACTTCAAAGACTCATGATCCGTATGAATCACGAGTTCCTTTGACCAAAGGTAGTGCTGTCACGTTTCCAACGCTCGTACCAAGGCATACATCTTATCATAAGTAGGATAGTTTAAAACTGCCCCACTTAATTTCTCACTGAAATACACCACCGATTTTCCTTCCTGCATCAACACAACTCTAATTCCCAAACCAAAAGTATCACACTCAATTTCAAAGCTTTTAGAAAAGTTAGGTAAAACAAGTAAAAGAGCATTAGTCAATTTATTCTTAATCAACTGAAACGCCTTCTCTTGGTCATCTTCCCACTTAAAACCTACGTTTTTCTTGATTACTTTCGTAAGTGGTGCTATGATTTCGCTGAAGTTCCTTACTACGCGCCGGTAAAAACTCACGAGTCCATGGAAACTACGAACTTGACTCACATTCATAGGACTCGGCTATTCTTGGATTGCACGTATCTTCTCCTTATCCACATCACATGTATTCCCCGTGAAATAACAACAAAACCAAGGAACACAATTCTATCTGTACAAAACATGCATTTATCTATGTTTGCAAATAACTTCTCTTTTCTAAGTACATCTAAAACAGATTTTAAATGTAACACATGTTCACCCAAGTTTTTGCTATATATCAAGATATCATCAAAATAAACCACAACAAATTTACCGATGAATGGGCGTTAATCGCATGAAAGTACTAGGAGAATTAGTTAACCCAAAAGGTAACACTAACCATTCATATAAACCATATTTTGTTTTATAAACAGTTTTCCATTCATCGCCTTCTTTCATTCTAATTTGATGATACCCACTTTTTAAATCAATTTTTGAAAACACACAAGACCCATGCAATTCATCTAACATATCATATAAGCGCAGAATAGGATGTCGATACTTTACCGTAATATTATTTACCGCTCGACAATCAATGCATATACGCCATTTCCTATCCTTCTTAGGTACTAAAATCACCAGAACTGCACACGGACTCTTGTTTTCTCTCATGAACCCTTTCTCCATCAATTCACTAACCTGCCTTTGCAACTCCTTTGTCTCCTTGGAATTGCTCCGATAAGCTGGCTAATTAGGAATGGTAGCGCCGAGTACAAAATCAATTTGATGTTATATTCTCCAAATAGGTGGTAAACCTTGTGGAAGCTCCTCGTGAAACACATCGGCATAATCCTGCAAAAGAGATGTAACAATACTAGGCAAAGAAGAGTTACTTTGGTTAGTATTTAAAAGCGCCTCCTAATACATAAGTATAATCATCGACTGTTTAGAAATCAAAGCTCTCCTCACATCACTCTTTTTTGCAAAGATATTTGTTTTTTCTTTCTTCATCTCTCTTTTTCCCTCTTTTTCTTTTTCTTATTTTTTCCCTCATTTGTTTTCTTTTCTTCACTTTCTTTCTTTTGTACATGATTTTTTTGCAAGTGTAATTGGTCGTCGTGCACTTGCTTCGGTGTCATGATAAATAGTGACTTTTCGTTGATTGTGCTCAAATGAATATTTGTTTATAAAGCCACCATGCTTCGCGCGCCTATCAAACTACCATGGCCTACCAAGTAACAAATGGCCTGCCTGCATTGGAATCATATCGCACAATACTTCGTCAACATATTTACCAATAGTAATACATGCTTAGTCACTTTTACATCACCATTGTCGTTGAACCATTGCAAATGATAAGGCGGAGGATGTTTAGTTGTTGGCAGCACTAGCTTCTCCACCATTTTAGTACTCGCCACATTGGTACAACTCCCACCATCAATCACCACACAATAAATCTTCCCATGAACAAGACATCTAGTGTGAAAGAGGTTTTCTCGTTACTCCATGCTTTCTTCCTTCACTTGTGTACTAAGAGCTCTCCTCGTAACCAACACTTCACCATGGATAGCGACTTCCCTCTCATCTATCTCCTCCAATAGCAGCATATAATCGGTGTCACTACCCTCATTCTCGGTCTCCAACTCATCATTATCAAGCAAAATCATGGATCGTTGATTCGGACATTGGCTTAAAATATGACCACCTACCTTGGCATTTAAAACATCTAATATCACGATTACGACTAAAGGAAGGTTTAGTTTTACCTTGATTTCTACTGTTAATTGTTTTCGATTTTGGCTCTACTTTCGGTTTGCTCATGGCTGACTAATCCTCTCGCTTCACAACATTGGGCTTCCAAGATGAACCCGAAGTGGAAATTGATCGTTGGCCACCTCTCCTCTTGAGCTGTTTTTCAATTTTGATAGCCATATGTTAGGTTTTGTGTGAAATTATGGCGCAATCAAATTGCAAAATAGCGGAAGCATGCTATATCAAAGTTTAAAAAAAAATTCACAAACCAATTACCCGGATCATCCTTTATGCATATTTATTAATTAAAACGAAATAAAAGGAGATTAGATTCATACCCTTATATAACGAAGCTTCCACAGGTATGAGTTCAACTCCTTGTTTTTCATGATCTCCTTGAATATCCGAGATTGATTCCTTCCTTTGATCAACGTTAGCCACCCAAGTATTTGATCTCTAGAGGTGATCCAACAAGGAAGATGAATTGTTCAAGAAGGAAGGTGGTTGGCTAAACCCTAGTTTTCTATTCTCTATAGAAAAGGAGTACTCTCCAACAATTGAAATTACCTCTATTGATATCTAACATAAGACTCCTCTTATATATATATATTGGTCAACCCTTCTAATCCTATTAGACATAGGGTTTCATTTAATAAATTAAACTTCTTTAATTAATTAGGCTTCCCAATATATTGGGATTAATTAATTAAACTCCTTTAATTAATTTGCCTCCTAATTATTAGAAATAAATGAGAGTACTAATATTAAATTAATTGCTAAACTCCTTTAAAAATTAAAATAATATTAATTATAATAATATTAATAAGACTCCTCTTATCAATTTATATTTAATATTTCCAAAATATTAAATAATAAACATTAAGCTATTTAATTTATTCTATCACAATAGATTAAATTAATTACACTTAATATATTATTATGATTATGCCATTACCTTCTTAAATAATTATTCTTCCTTTTATGGTGTGATCCTTTAAGTTCTCTATATTAAATCGGTTGTGAATAAATCAATTAGAATAATTCTAATCTTATTTAAATAAATAAATTAAACTAATAATCTATTTAAATAAATAATATTTATTCTACAATAGGGATAAGCCTCCCTAGCGTTCAACGACTTTTCAGATAATATAGATTTTAACATTATTCATAAAAGAACCTGTGAGTAAATAGTTACCGTACAATTCAATCCTTCCGCCATATATTGTCCCAATTAAATATAAGACATGGAATTACTGTCAAGTCTTATTTTATTTAATTATATGTATTTCGATTAAAAAATGCACAACTCCAAATAATGCAAATTAGAAACTCCTTTCTAATTTCATTCTGCCTTGGCCAAGGACTACTGAGTTGTCATTTAACAAATCACATATGACATATCTCTTCTTTTACTAGAAGTGGTAGATTCTTTATTGATCATTCATTATCTCCATATGTAACTTATTACACCCAAGCATACCCTTTGATATACCCTAAAGGTCTTATGGAATAAGTCAAAGTATAATTCATTACACACAAGATACTATGATGATCTCAATTCCAAGGATTACTTGTACTACTATCACATTAGGAATTTTTATTGACAGACGAGTAAAACTCCATTAGGTATTTTTTAGCGAGTCATGTTCAGTGTACTTATTCTCCAATAAGCACCTACATACTTGTTTTAGTGTCTCCACATAAGTGATCATGAGATCAATCATCCTCATACAATGAGCAAACAACATATGTACCAATCTATCCAGATTTACTAACCCGCTTTTTAGTAATCCAACGATTGAGAACTATTTTAGTTTTAAGCTTTCTAAGAATTTAGATCCCATTAGCATGATTAACATCATGATTCTAAAAGCATTGCTTAAAACTATGGGTTATTTACATATTATGAAAATAACATCATGTAGATAATTAAATGCCTTTAATAAATGAATACTTTTATTAATAAATAAATAAGATCGTTTACAAAGTATATGCTTTATCATCATATATGATTGACTTGTATGCATACTACTTTCAATCTCCCACTTGCACTAAAGTCAATCACCATGATATCTCATACCCATCTTCTCTAAGTGATGATCAAACTGCTGTTGTGTTAAAGCTTTAGTAAATAGATCTGCAATATTGTCTTGAGAGTCTACACGCTCCAAGGTGACGTCTCCTCTTTCAATGATCTTCCTGATCAAGTGAAATCGCCGCAACAAGTGTTTGGATTTCTGATGAGACCTGGGTTCCTTAGCATGTGCAACAGCTCCGGTGTTGTCACAGTACAAGGGGACTGCTCCTCTAATGCTAGGAACCACACCAAGTTCTGTTATGAACTTCTTCATCCAAACAGCTTCCTTTGCAGCTTTACTTGCAGCTATATACTCTGCCTCTGTCACTGAATCAGCAACTGTTTGCTGCTTGGAACTGTTCCAACTCACCGCGTCACCGTTTAAGGTAAACACATACCCTGAAACGGATTTACTTTCATCTTGGTCTGTTTGAAAACTTGAGTCTGTGTAGCCCTCTATTTTTAATTCAGACCCACTATAGACAAGAAATACATTCTTAGTCCTTCGTAAGTACTTTAGGATATTTTTCACTGCCTTCCAGTGCTCTTCTCCTGGATTCGACTGATATCTGCTTGTTATACTAAGTGTATGAGCGAAATTCGGTCTAGTACATATCATACCGTATATGATAGATCCTATTGCTGAAGTATAAGGGATCTTACTCATACGGTCTCTCTCCTCAGGTGTCTTTGGGGCCTGTTTTTTGGGGAGATGTATTCCATGGCTCATCGGCATGAGACCTCTTTTGGAATCTTCCATGCTAAACCTCTTTAGCATCAAGTCAATGTACGTTCCTTGGGATAAGCTAAGCATCCTTTTAGATCTATCTCTATAGATCTTTATCCCCAAAATATAGGATGCTTCTCCCAAATCCTTCATGGAGAAGTGTTTAAATAACCAGATTTTAATCGATTGTATCATAGAAATATCATTCCCTATCAGTAATATATCATCAATATATAATACAAGGAAGGAAACAGCACTCCCACTAACCTTCTTGTACACACATGGTTCATCCTTATTTTTGATAAAATCAAACTCTTTGACTGTCTCATCAAAACGGATGTTCCATCTACGAGAAGGTTGTTTCAATCCATAAATGGATCATTGCAACTTACAGACTTGATTTGTTTCAACATTTGAAACAAATCCCTCTGGCTGTCATATACACATCCTCCTCAAGTTTCTCATTGAGGAATGTCGTTTTCACGTCCATTTGCCAGATCTCATAGTCGTAATAAACTGCAATCGCAAGCAAAATTCGAATGGATTTAAGCATAGCTACTGGTGAGAAGGTTTCATCATAGTCAACTCCTTGTCTTTGCTTGAAACTTTTTGAAACCAGTCGGGCCTTATAGGTCTCTACCTTGTCATCCGCTCCAGTCATTCTTTTAAAGACCCATTTACACCCAATAGGCCTAATTCCTTTAGGTGGTGAAACCAAAGTCCATACTTGGTTCTCATCCATGGAGTCCATCTCGGATTTTATGGTCATCTACCATTTCCCTGAGTCTTTATTACTCATAGCCTATTCGTAATTCAATGGATCATCATCATTCATGACGTATACCTTATCGTCATCCTCTATGATGAATCCATACCTTTCAGGTATCTTCGGTACTCTTCTAGATTTACGAATAGGGTGTTGTACAGAAGGTGTCTCTACTTGGACAGGTTCATCCAATCGATTTATAGTGGTTTGTGGTTCTTGAATTTCTTCAAGATCTATTTTCCTCCGATTAGCCCCTTCAAGGATAAACTCATTTTCCAAGAAGGCAGCGTGTTTCACAACAAACATATTTTGCTCAGTAGGATTGTAGAAATAGTATCTCAAACTTTCTTTAGGATATCCCACAAACGTGCATTTATCAGATCTTGTCCCAAGCTTATTATTTTGAAACCTTTTCACATAAGCTGGACATCCCCAGATCTTAACATGCTTAAGACCAGGTTTTCTCCCTGTCCACATCTCATATGGAGTCTTGGGGAAGGATTTCGAGGGGACCTTATTTAGTAGATATGCAGCTGCTTCTAGGGCATAACCCCAGAAGGAAATTAGATGATCGATAAAACTCATCATGGATCGAATCATGTCCAACAATATTCGATTTCTCTTTTCAGATACTCCATTTAACTGTGGTGTACTTGGTGTAGTCCATTGTGAGATTATACCATTATCTTTGAGACAATTGAGAAACTCATCGCTTAAGTATTCACCACCTCGATTTGATTAAAGAATCTTAATACTTTTGCCAGTTTGTTTCTCTACTTCACTTCTGAACTCTTTGAACTTTTCAAATGATTCAGATTTGAATTTCATTAAATATGTGACGCCCCCAAAATAGGTTCAATACACAACCCACCTATTTTGGGTCGCCAAGAAATACATGGTACAAAATCCAAATACAAATCTTCATATTCCAACTATTACTCTGTCGTGCATAATACGACCACACATAAACTGTGAATAACAATACTCACACTCCTTATCAAAAATACGTTACATAAAGGTACAGTCAATAATTATTTTAGGAATTAAAATCTTTGGAAAATGCTCAAGGAAACCTTCGTACATGGGAGGCCATGCTTCTAAGTTATAATAGATATCATAGGACTTGAGAATTAACCTTGGTTGACCCAATAGACCCCAAAGAAGAACTAGAAGATTACTATCTTGTTCATTTTAATGGTGGGTATTCTCTTGCCATATAATTATCTCAATTTTCTCAAACTGAGGATTATATTCCAACCATACTCCAAGATTATATACGTAGTGCTTATAGATATAATCAGCAAGTAGATGCGCACAACCATGTCTTATGATAATCTGAAGTCATATCTTGTATGATAGTGACAACACACCCTTCCAAAGTCGGGTTCACCTCATCACCCTATTGTTGTTCACCAAAATCAACTATTAAATGATGTATAAAATACGGCACAAACATTTTAAATACTCAATACAATTATTCTCATAATGTTTTATAGGAAACTTCAACAGTTATAGACCATCGTTCTATTCCCCTGTTATCCCCGCTCGACCCAACTACACTCTTATTACCTGAAAGGAATTGTGAAGTAAAAGGGTGAGTACAAATAGCCCAGTAAAGAATATTATGACTAAAGATAATTAAATTATCAATAGCCTTCATCAGTAATGAATCAGATCTTTAGAACCTTAGCCCTCAACAGGGAAAAATCTGATAGAATACAATAGACAAAAAGTTTTAGATCAACAACTGCAGCGGAACAAGCAATCCATTAGAAGAGTCAAGTAGAACATAATTTCTATTATCTTCTCCATGTTAAAAGTCCACCAACAATATTTCATCCATGCAACATCAATCAACAGTTCCTACCCACAATCATGTAAATAGTTCATGATCATAATTATGTTGATAAATTCCTCTTCGTACCCAGGACGAAGATAATTTTCATCACCTGTCTTTACCTGAAACACCAAAGATCATGGTTATACCAAATCACAGTTCCTTTACATAATCATGCTAATAAATTCATCTTTGCACTCAGGCCAAAGATATTCATTTGTAACATCAATGTTCATGATCATACTAGTCTACAATCTTTAGTAATAATCATGCCAGTTAATTCATCTTTGCACTACGGGCCAAAGATATTCAACAGTAATGATCATGATCATGCCAAACACCTGTCCATCTTTGCACTACAGACCAAAGATATTCATTAATCAACAGTTCATCTTTGCACTATGGGCCAAAGATATTCATTAATCAACAGTTCATCTTTGCACTACGGGCCAAAGATATTCATCAATTAACAGTTCATCTTTGCACTACGGGCCAAAGATATTCATTAATCAACAGTTCATCTTTGCACTACGGCCAAAGATATTCATTAATCAACAGTTCATCTTTGCACTACGGGTCAAAAATATTCATCAATCAACAGTTCATCTTTGCACTACGGGCCAAAGATAACTTTCAACACAATTTAAGACTGAGGATAATGACAATGATATAAAGAATTAATCTAGTGAGATCAAGGACAAATATTAGAAATTTATAATTCAATTTATCCAGAGTTCATGAATATCCAAATTTTCAACATGAAGATCAAAACATGGATTCAATTTCAAGAATATATTTCATAAATCAAAGATAATTTAGACAGAAAAATAAATTAATTTATGTCGTGAATAGTACTCTGTGAATAGTAACTCGTGAATAGTAACTCATGAATAGTAACTCGTGAATAGTAACTCATAAATAGTAACTCGTGATTAGTACTCGAATAAATAGTAACTCGTGAATAGTAACTCATGAATAGTAATTCATGAATAGTAACTCATGAATAATAACTCGTGAATAGTACTCAAATGAATAGTACCCCGACATGAAAAGGTAAAACTTTCATAATAAAGTTCAGACCAATATTTCGGTGAAATAATATTAGATGAAGTGCAAAACTCAAAGAATTTCTAATCATTTCAGGAATTATAGAAACAATACTCACTATAGTAAATTTAAATTTAGGAATCTGAAAGAAAATATTATTACTTATATACTATAGAATATAGAAGAAAATAATATTCCTTACGAATATTGAATGGAAATAAAAAATTTTACGAGAAAAATTATATCATTTACCTTAGTGGAAGAGGAGTTTTGACTGGAATATCGGATATTATGTTGAGGAATTCTTGCACTGTTATCCACACTCAAAATACTATTGTACTCACAAGAAATACGCTTAATATTATAGAGAGAAAATTTTCTGATTCTGGTGTGATTTTCATTTCTAACTAAGCACCCTATTTATAGGAAATGTATGACATACCATTATTGACAAAATATACCAACGGACGATTTTTCCAAGCTCACCACTTTTGAAAGCACACCACCTTTGAAAAAGGATTTCCAGCACATGTTTATAATATATATATATATATATATATATATATATATATTAAAACATTTAAAATTATTAAAAGAATTCCAATTTCATTTTTTTCTCTTTCACCTCATTTTATTTTTATACCATGAGTTTATTATAATAATCTTACCATTCAAATTATAAAATTATACTATTATAATATTACATTATACTATTATAATGTAATATTATAATAATATATTTGAATGAATTATTTTATCGGAGAAGATAAAATGCCAATTTTCAACAAATGTCTCATGCTAAAAATTCCTCCATTTATATCAAAATTGGACAAATATTTACTTTTCATATTTATCAACAATTTTTATTTTATTCATCAATTATTATTCATAATTAATATTATAGGATTACAATATTGACAATCAGGTCGTTCTCAGTAAAGAGGGGGTTTTCCGATAAGGATTCCTGCTCATTGGCGCGCAATTATATAACCTAACCCCTTTTCTCGACAGAATTTTCTAGGCATTGTCAATAATGCTATCTAATTATATTATTCAAATAATATGAATTATTGATTTAATAATGTGAAATACTGTGCAACGGTTATTGTGACAATTATTGAATCAATAATATAAAATATCAATGTAGCAATTATTGAATCAATAATATATGCATTATCAATGTAGCAATTATTGAATCAATAATATAAAATATTGAACAGTAATTACTGTAACAATTATTGAATGAGTGAATTATTACATAAGAACCAATAATTCGAAATACTGTGCAATACCATGAGCTACTATACAACAACGCGTATTACTGTATTTTTATCATCGGGTATTTCAACAGTTTAATGGTAATAGTTTTACCGTTATTTTTATAAAAAAGTTACTTCTGTCACTTTCTATATCCGACATACTGTGAAATACTGTGCAACGGTTATTGTGACAATTATTGAATTAATAATATAAAATATCAATGTAGCAATTATTGAATCAATAATATATGCAACTATCAATGTAGCAATTATTGAATCAATAATATAAAATATTGAACAGTAATTACTGTAACAATTATTGAATGAGTGAATTCTTATGTAAGAACCAATAATTCAAAATACTGTGCAATACCGTGAGCTAATATGCAACAACGCGTATTACTGTATTTTTATCATCGGGTATTTCAACAGTTTAACGGTAATAGTTTTATCGTTATTTTTATAAAAAAGTTACTTCTGTCGCTTTCTATATCTGACATTCATTTCGTTGTGGGGCCTACCAATTATTGGTTATTTCGGTACTTTACTAAATATAATATTCCCCGACAGAAGGAATATTCCCCGACAAAACGAATATTCTCCGACACAACGAATATTTTATGACAACTTGCTTATTTTATAAAATTTGTATATATCACCTCTAACTTTAACCTTTTATCAATTTAACTATTTACTGAATAGAATAATAATTATAAGAAAATTAAATATTTTTATTTCATAAAATTCGGGGTGTTACAAAATACACATATCCAAATCTTGAGTGATCATCAGTGAAAGTAATAAAATAAGAATACCCTCCCCGTGCATTCGTTGTCATAGGTCTATAAATGTCTGTGTGAACCAACGCTAACTCTTTAACTCTTTCTCCTTTTTCACTAAAAGGAGATTTAGTCATTTTACCAATGAGACAAGATTCACAAATTGGATATGATTCATAATCAGATAGCTCTAAGAATCCATCCTTATGCAACTTGGATAATCTTGTTTCATTGATATGACCGAGTCTACAGTGCCACATATAGGTATAATTAACATCATCTCTTTTTCTTTTCTTAGTTTGTTCTATTTGAAATATATTTTCATGCAATTCAAGTATATAAAGTACATTTCGCAAATTAGCAACACTATATAAAATATTGTTATTATAAATAGAACAACTGTTGTTTTTTATAATAATGTCAAATCCATCCATATCTAATACGAAAACAAAAAAAATATTTCTAATGATATTTAGAACAAAATAATAATTATTTAAATAAATGGACTTGCCCGTAGGCAGTGCTAAACAATAAGTCCCTACAGCTAATGCAGCAACCTTTGCTCCATTTTTCACTCGTAGGACAACCTCATCCTTGTTCAACTTTCTACTTCTGACCAGTAGATGCATAGTATTACATATGTGAGAACCACAGCCGGTATCCAATACCCAAGTAGAATTTTGACTTTCTAAAAAATTAATTCCAATCATGAACAAACCTTGATTGAAAGTCGAAGCTTTTCCAATATTCTTCTCTGCGAGAAACTTCTTGCGAACGTATTCCAATGACTCGTCTCGTTGCAATGGAAGCACATTCCTTTGCTAGACGGATCAGGTTTCTTTTGATCCCTTATGTTCACCTTGCCCTTAGCCTTCTTACATTTCTTCATTCAGAAAATACCTTGGGCCTTTTCCTTTTCTTGGAAGAATCATCCACCATTAAGGCATGGTTCTTCTTAGATGGGAGGTGACCTTCTGCAGTTTTTAACATATTAAGTAATTCAGGTAAGCTGACATCTAACTTATTCATGTGGAAATTTACAACAAATTGAGAGGTCTCAGGGAGTGACTGCAAGACTAAGTCTTGACTCAACTCCCCATCTATGACGAACCCAAGTTGTCCAAGGTGTTCAATCAGATTGATCACTCTTAGGATATGAGTCTCAACGGCAGTGCCCTCATCCGAGATCGAAAGAGCTCCTTAGATATCTCATATCTAACAGTCCTACTTTGTTCACCATACAACTCCTTGAGGTGAAGCAACATAGTATGAGCATCCATGTTTAAGGCTGACGCTGAAGCTCGTTATTCATGGATGCGAGCATGATGCATTGAGCCACAGATGCATCATCTTGCCACTTTATAATAGTGGCAATCTTTTCCTCAAATGCTGTTTCTGGAACAGTTCCAGGGATATGTGAATTTAAGACGTAAGAAATCTTTTCAGCAGTGAGAACTATTCTCAGATTCCTTAATCAGTCCGTGTAATTCGGTCTGATTAGTTTGTTAGCATTAAGTATGTTTCGCAGTAAAATTAGTGATTTCGACATTTTTTTTAAAATTTCTGCATGTAAAAAGATAACATTTTAGCAAACATTCATTTAATTAATTATTTACATATCAAAATAAATTAGGTCTTATTTTAAATTTGTATCTCCCACTATTTTTCTTCAAACTATATTACCCTCACTTATATAGTTCGGTAACATCTATTTAAAAATTTGCTAGTGAGATTAAGGATCCTATTTCAAATGTATATAGCCTTGTGTGTGCACAACAAACTATATATAAGTAAATAGGTAGATAACTTTTGTCAATTACATCATCATGTAACTCCTTGTATTTTGCCTCTTAGATCACAATGATCAAGTGTGCACATCCGAATTAAAATGATTTAAGTTAAGTCCAACCTAGCACTCCATATATTCAAAAAAGAAAAATATTGTCCTTGTGTGTGCACAAAAAAAATTATTATTCAATTTTCTTTATAAGCATCAAATGTAATTAAATTAACATCTTAAATACTTAATACTTGCCTTGTGTGTGCACAACAAACTCATATTAAATATTTAATACTCTATTAATTTTATCATGCAAGAAGGCGACGTTCGATATTCCACATATCTTTGAACGCTTTAGACTTAAAATAATTTCTTTGAGGGGTTTGTTATTATTAGTCTCATCTTGTTTAGCGCGCATGCACACACACACATACACACACACACACACACACACACACACACACACACACACACACACACACACACATATATATATATATATATATATATATATATAAATACGCATCATTTTATAAAACATGCGAATCACATTTGCATAAAATATAATATATATAATAATTAGCATGCACATATAGAATACTATATTCTACCCGGATTGATTATGGACTTTTATTTTAGTTTGGTTCACTAGAGCCATCAAGTGAACCAAAAGGTCAAACCTAGTAGTGCAAGAATTAAATTTAAACGTAACTATTACATTTAAACTCGGGCTCCATTACAAACGGGTCTTCACGCGCTCCTTGCTCCTTGGTCTCCAATTTCTTCAAAATAATTCTAACTATTCCTATTACATAAACTATTTAATTTAAATAGAAACCTTGATCAGAAGTCAAGGGAAAGTACATAGGAGGGAGATAAAATTTTACATCAAGAAAAAATTAGAGAAGATGAGGTACACAGACCCCATTTAATTAAACTCATTCATTCAAGCATTCAACTAAAATAAAATCCAATCACATTGGTCAATAGTCCATAATCAACCCCATTTATTTTCATACATATCATCTTATGCATTAATAAATAAAATATTTAATATATACATTAATATCGATTTAATGGGCAATTTTAGTTAATTTCGGAAACCAATTTCAACTCTAATTAGTTATCATGGAATCCAATTCAAACTCTAATTAGTTAGCATGAAATCCAATTCTAATTAAAATAAATATCTTTATTTTAACCCAATTCCAAATCTAATAAACTCCTTTATTAATCTGGAATTACATAAAATATTTAATATTTAATTAAAATAAACCTTTTATCTTAAAAAATAAAAATAAAATTCTTCTTTTGGTGAGGTGGCGTTGCAGCGCTGCCAATGAACTGGCATCCGGCGCTGCCGCGCCACGCCACGCCATCATCAACTGGGACACGAAGCCGACACTGCAGCGCTGCGAATGAACTAGCATCTAGCGCTGCAGCGCCACATCACCTACAAAACACGGAGCTGGCACGGTCGCGCTGCTGCAAGGCCTGTAGCCGGCGCTGCTGCAAGGCTGGGCAGTGAGCGTTTTCCTAGTTCGCAAATTGTGCAGTTTTCTCCAAAAACATGATTCCTAGTTAACTATTATGCCTAATTAAATTGTTCAAAACACATATCAGTATATATATCAAATCAAGACAATTATTAACTCGTATAAAGGTTTAGCTCTGATATCACTGTTAGGTTTTGTGTGAAATCATGGCGCAATCAAATTACAAAATAGCAGAAGCATGGTGTATCAAAGTTTAAAAAAAAATTCACAAACCAATTACCTAGATCATTCTTTATGCACAGTTATTAATTAAAACGAAATAGAAGGAGATTAGATTCATACCCTTGTAGAACGAAGCTTTCACAGGTACGAGTTCAACTCCTTGTTCTTCGTGATCTCCTTGAATATCCGGTATTAATTCCTTCCTTTGATCAACGTTAGCCACCCAAGTATTTGGCCTCTAGAGGTGATCCACCAAGGAAGAGAAATTATTCAAGGAGGAGGGTGGTTTGCTAAACCCTAGTATTCTATTCTCTATAGAAAAAGAGACTCTCCAACAATTAGAATTTCTTCTACTGATATCTAATATAAAACTCCTCTTATATAGATATTGGTCAACCATTCTAATCCTATTAGACATAGGGTTTCATTTAATTAATTAAACTCCTTTAATTAATTAGGTTTCCCAACATATTGGGATTAATTAATTAAACTCCTTTAATTAATTTGCCTCCTAATCTTATTAGGAATAAATGAGAGTACTAATATTAAATTAATTCCTAAACTCCTTTAGAAATTAAAATAATAATAATTGTAATAATATTAATAAGACTCCTCTTATCAATTTATATTTAATATTTCCAAAATATTAAATAATAAACATTAAGCTATTTAATTTATTTTATCACCATAGATTAAATTAATTACACTTAATGCATTATTACGATTATGCCATTACCTTCTTAAATAATTATTCTTCCTTTTATGGTGTGACCATTTAGGTTCTCCATATTAAACCGATTGTGAATAAATTAATTAAAACAATTCTAATCTTATTTAAATAAATAAATAAAACTAATAATCTATTTAAATAAATAATATTTATTCTACAATAGGGATAAGCCTCCTAGCGTTCAATGACTTTTCAGATAATATAGATTTTAACAATAATCATAAAAGAATCTATGAGTAAATAGTTACCGTACAATTCAATCCTTCCACCATACAATGTCTCAATTAAATATAAGACATGGAATTACTGTCAAGTCTTATTTTATTTAATTATATGTATTTCGATTAAAAAATGCACAACTCCAAATAATACAAATTAGAAACTCCTTTCTAATTTCATTATGCCTTGGCCAAGGACTACTTGGTTGTCATTTAACGAATCACATAAGACATATCTCTTCTTTTATTAGAAGTGGTAGATTATTTATTAATCATTCATTATCTCCATATGTAACTTTTTAAACCCAAGCATACCTTTTGATATAATACACTAAAGGTCTTATGGAATAAGTCAAAGTATAATTCATTACACACAAGATACTATGATGATCTCAAGTCCAAGGATCACTTGTACTACAACCACATTAGGAATTCCTATTAACAGGCGAGTAAAACTCCATTAGGTATTTTTTAGCAAGTCACGTTCAGTGTACTTATTCTCCAATAAGCACCTACATACTTACTTTAGTGTCTCCACACAAATGATCATGAGATCAATCATCCTCATCCAATGAGCAAGCAACATATGTACCAATCTATCCGTATTTACTAATCCCCTTTTTAGTAATCCAACGATTGAGAACTACTTTAATTTTAAGCTTTCTAAGAATTTAGATCTCATTAGCATGATCAACATCATGATTCTAAAAGCATTGCTTAAAACTATGGGTTATTTACATATTATAAAAACATCATGTAGATAATTAAATACATTTAGTAAATGAATACTTTTATTAATAAATAAATAAGATCGTTTATAAAGTATATGTTTTATCATCATACATGATTGACTTGTATGCATACTATTTTCACCATGTGCACCATATCTTCCAACTCTACATACTGTTGTTGGTCCATCAAATCCGCGATTTTCCAATTTAAGCCTACTAAAAATCGAGCCATCGTCGCCTCGCGGTCCTCCACTATGTTGGCTCTAGTCATGAGCATCTCCATCTCCTTGAAATAATCTTCTACGTTCCGACTGCCTTGCTTAAGATTTTGTAAACTCTGGAATAGGCCTCTATGGTAGTGGCTCGGCACAAACCGCTTCTTAATCACGGTTTTCATCTCCTCCCAAGTTTCAATTTGATGCTCTCCACATCTCTTCCGGCTAGTCCTCAGCTGTCCCACCAAGTAATGACATAGTCAGAAAACTTCGTGGCGGCAAACTTGACTTTTTTAAGCTCCGAAGTTGTGACAGTTAAACACCCACTCCATCTTCTCTCACTCTAATTATGCCTCAGGATCACTCCTACCTTGAAAAGCTGGAATTTTTATCTTGATATTATCCGAGTTGTCTTCTCTCTTCTGACATACTCTATCCCTTGCTCCATGCCTCCAATGAATGAAGTCGGATTCACGGTCCTCTTCTTCTCTAAACCTACCATCATAGTAAGTTGCCTCCTCTGTTTTAGCTCCTCTTTGTTGAATTCTTCCCTTTTGACTCCCACTAGGAGGGTTTTGAGATTGTTCTCCTTAGGTGTCGCTCATTCGGTTAAAGCGCTTGTGCACCTGCTCCATTGCCTGGAAAATTCCTTCATCATGGTGTTGTCAGATTTCTCAATCAACAATTACGTGCAAATATACACGATCAACAAGTAATAAAGTGATAAGAAAGAGTGTCGTACCCACGAGCAATCCTATTTAACCAATCCCAACTATTAGTTTTATATCAATCCAATTTTATTTAAACAATCAAATTTTGTGATTTTTCAATTAAAACTAAATTAAATTAACTAAACTAATTTTAACACAACGATTGATTCAGATATTAAAGGCTTAAGACTACAATATCCACAATTATGCAATATAAATCAATTACCTAATTTCTCTAATTATCAAGTCCATTCGAGTTGTTAACAGGAATTCACAGTATTTAGGCTAGTTTTCTTAGGCTTTTCAATGCTACCCATGTAACGAGTTTTCAACTAATACTCCCAAACTAGATGGCTTTAAGGTACTAGGTGTTAAGACACTCCTACGGATCTAATGACCCGAATAGCAAAGGCCACAAAACCAAACAAGCCAAATGTTTATTTATATTATTTATTTTGACTTGTGCAATGTTAATCTTTACTAGACTTTTCAAAGTTACCTATGTAGCGAACTTTTAACCAACGACTCCCAAACTAGATGGTTTTAGGGCGCTGAGTGTAGAGACACTCCTAAGGGCGTATTTGTTCGAGTAACAGAGGCCACAAAAACGACTAGTCAAAATTTATTAGTTTTTTTGTTAGACAACTCAAATTTTTTAAAACACAGAATAAACTAAACCATAGAGGGTGATCTTTATCTGTCCTAAGCCTCGAATTCTTTCAGTTCAACCAATTCACGGCTAAATCGATATTTGCAATGTGCAATTAAATTCAGGGTTTTCTTCAATAAATCAAGTCACAAATATCCTCAAGTTAAATTAAGCCTTCATTATCCCATTTATTCAAGTTGTCATTCAATTCACAATAGTTTTATCATCGACCAACACAAGGTTTCATATATCATCATGCTCAAGTTATATGATGCTACACATAAACACAGTACTAAAACTAACAAAGCCTGGATGCAACACAACCTAACAACCTAACATGACATGCAATTCTACTATGAAAACTACCCCCAAACTTAAATTGGGCAATGTTCTCATGCGAAAAATAAAGGAAAAAAAAACAGAGGACTCCCCTGATTTGGTCAATCGGCATGAGCGACCTCCTCATCGCTCACCTCTTGATTGGACGGGGGAAAAGACGGGCAAAGTGGCACAGTAGGGAATATTCGTGCAATTCTTGGCTCAACCAGGCTAAGATCCCTAATTTTTTTTTTCTGACTCAAGCCTCCAGCGTTGGGGTGCTGGATTTGTTAAAGGAAATAGTGCTGGGGCGCTTGTCGTCAGTGTGCTTAGTAAGGTCCTAGAGCCAGGGCGCTGTTTTGAAGAAGGAATTGAGCGTCGGAGCACTGAAGACTTTGGCTCTCTCGGATGAACAGCGCCGGGGTGCTAGTTTTGAATGCAAAGTGGGCTCTGGGGCGCTGAGCAACAGGGGTTGAGGTCTTAACTAGCACTGGGACGCTGATTATGGCGTTACTTTGGGCGTCAGGGCGCTGAGTTCTATTCATTGACAACACCGGGGCGCTGAGTCCTTTTCCTGCCAAATTTTTGTAACTTCTCCCAAACTTCCTCTTCGTCCTGTCCTATTATTCAATTGAGCTTTCAAGAGTTTAATGGAGCTTAAGATCACACTAAAATCAAAAACAACTATAAGTTATCCTAAGAATTGAAATCTAAAGTTGAAATATTGCCCCCTAAAAAAATTTAAAATGAAATAAAATAAAACAAACTCTCGGGTTGCCTCCCGGTAGCACTTGGTTTATAGTCGTCTACCCGACTTTCCTACATTTCTTAGCCTGGATCAAATTTATGCTTGAAGGACCGCTTCACCATAGAACATTTGGTCTTAAACTTATACCACTTAACTTTCTTGCAAGGTGGGAACCCCCCGTATTTGACTTGATCTGCTTCGTTCATTTGAACTAGACTTTTTCCATCCTTTTCATCATTGAGTACACCTACAACTGCGTTGATCCTAAAACATTCTTCCTGACCATTTGGAATCTCTATTAGTTTGAAAACCTTAAATGTCACCTCTTCATCTTGGACTCTTATAGTTAGCTCGCCTTTTTATACATTAATGAGAGTTCTACATGTGGCTAAAAATGGTCGCCTAAGAATGATGGGTATATCTCGATCCTCTTCATAGTCTAACACAATGAAATTTGTCGGGAAGAGAAACTTATCCACTTTAACTAACACATCCTCCACAATCCCCTTTGGATAAGTATATGATCTATCCGCTAGTTGTAACGTGACATTGGTGGGCTTCGCATCCTTCAAACCTAACTTTTTATAAACCGAGAGCGGCATCAAGCTAATACTGGCTCCCAATTCGCAAAGGGCTCTACCGAAAAATTGACTGCCGATCGTGCATGGTATCGTGAAGCTACCTAGATCTTTAAGTTTCAACGGTAGCTTTTTTTTCAATATGGCACTGTACTCCTCTGTCAATGCAACTGTCTCAAAATCCCCCAATCTTTGCTTCTTAGACAGGATCTCCTTCATAAACTTGACATAACATGGCATTTGCTCCAATGCCTTCGCAAACGGGATGTTAATGTGAAGTTTCTTGAATACTTCTAAAAACTTCGCAAACTATTTTTCTAACCTCGACTTCTGAAATTTTTGTGGGAATGGAACGGGGGGGGGGGGGGGGGGGCACACTAAAATTTTGCTTGCCCCTATCTTCCTGTACAACTGAATTTTTAACTACTATTGCTGGTTCACTATCAATTACTTTGCCTTTATCCTTTTTGTTCTGGCTCTCTTCTACTGATGTTTGTTTAGCTCTCTTCTACTGATGTTTGTTTAGAGTGTCTATCCACAACAGTTTCATGCAACTCCTTTCTACTTCGGAGCGTGACCGCCTTGCAATGCTCCATTCCTTCCCTATTTGGATTAACCTCCGTGTCACTAGGCCTCCTTGAGCTCTATTGTTAAGGGCTTGAGCCAACTGTCCCATCTGATTTTCCAAATTCCTTTTTGATACCGCTTGGCTCTTCATATTTAAATACGTGATTCAACAGCCTATCTTGATCATTCATTCTTCTTTCCGTGGCTGTAATGAATTTTGCTAAGATCTCCTTTAAAGCTGGTTGCTTTTTCGCCTGTGGGGTTGCTTGATTTTGAAATCCGGGTGGATATTGTGGCCTTGGAGCTTGGTTTTGTGCCTGAGTATTGCTCCAAGAAAAACCCAGATGATTCCTCCACCCCGGATTATAAGAATTTTTATAAGGCTGTTGTGGTCTATTCTGATTCCCCATGAACTGTACCGACTCTGCACTGATGGCACACTGATCTGTAGAATGATTTCTGGCATATCTCACATACCATCACCACATGTGAAACTGATTGTGGTCACCATGAGTCAATCTTTTTAGTTAATGCGGAAACCTGGGCTGCTAAAGCTGTAACTGCATCTAATTCCAGTTTCCCTGCTGTTTTTGGTGGATTAGACTTTACCATAGGCCACTGGTAGTTGTTGTTGGCCATCTTCTCTAACAACTGGTAAGCGTCATCAAAATTCTTCCCCATAATGACACCTCCAGCTGCTGCATCAATAATATCCCTTATAGGTCCATGCAAACCATCACAAAAAGGCTGTACCTGCAACCATCTCAGGATCCCATGATGTGGACACTTGCGGAGCAAATCCTTAAACCTTTCCCACGCCTCGTACAATGTTTTTGAGTCAAGCTGGGTGAAAGTGTGAATATCATTCCTCAGTTTCGCTGTTTTTGCTTGTGGGAAGAACTTAGCACGGAATTTTTGAGCTAAGTCGTCCCAGGCACAATGTGCACGGGAATAGCCTTAACCTTACTGCTTCCTCCGTAACATTATTAAACTTGAACGTATCGCAGATCTCCAAGAAACTTAGGATGTGTTCAGTAGGATCTTCATTCGGACCACCCCTAAACTGAACTGTATTCTGTAGTATTTGAATGGTACCCGCTGTTTGCATTAATCGCAGATCTCCGAATGCTAGACTGAATATCTGTCACTGTCGACATGACGCAATCCCTAAGTGATTTTTGTTCTTCTGCTGCCATGACTACTGGATTCTCAGTTTCCTCTGCCAATTTTTCTTCCGTAAATACTTCCTCACTAGTTAACCGAAGTTTCCGGAACTTATTTTCAATTTCGTCGGCGTATAGCAAAAGTTCCTTCTTACCCTTTGACCTAGTGTGCATACACCGATGAAAAACCTGTGAGAAGAAAGGAGAAACAATTAAAGAAAAACGTTTAAATTAAGATCGAATTGATTGTAACTAATATGGAATTAATTATTAAATTCAGATTCCCCGGCAACGGCGTCAAAAACTTGTTGTCAGATTTCTTAATCAACAATTACGTGCAAGTATACACGAACAACAAATAAAAAAGTGATAAGAAAAAGTGTCGTACCCATGAAGAATCCTATTTAACAAATCCCAACTACTAGTTTTATATCAATCCAATTTTATTTAAACAACCAAATTTTGTGATTTTTCAATTAAAACTAAATTAAATTAACTAAACTAATTTTAATACAAAGATTGATTCAGATATTAAATGCTTAAGACTACAATATCCCTAATTATGCAATATAAATCAATTACCCAATTTCTCTAATTATCAAGTCCATTCGAGTTGTTAACAGGAATTCACAATATTTAAAAGCCCTTTTCCAAGTGATCAATTAAAATTATTCAATTCAACTACTTCTGCGATATTCCTGTGCAAAACAAAAGAATTAAATTCATTACGTTCCAATTCCCAATTGTTACATGCAGTGAAAAGAGATATCCCTATTCAATTCACAACCCTAATTATTTTTCTCATGCAAATAACTAAGAATACATGTTATCACGTTTAGTTCTAACCCTAGATTTCATCTCCCAAATTCATCTAGTGTAACATTGTAATTATTGGCCAAATAATTATTCAATAAGCATAAAATATGATAGACAACTCAAGTTGAATCAATAATTGGATTAATATGGATAATCAATTTATAAGCATAAAAGGTTTCATTGTAGCCTTAATTAAGAAATTAGTTCATACTGAAAATTGTAACCAAAAATCCCATAAAAAACATCTCAAATAAATTACAAATAGAGAAGAAGAATAATAAAAACTCAAAGATGGGCTCTAGTCTTCAATCTCCAATTGCAATCCTTATGTGCTTCTCTATAAACTCCAAGTCAACCTCCAGCTCTGTCTCCAAAGATGTGTCTGTTTAATCAAAAGCTTCCTCTCTATTTATAGCTTTAGGGTCCCCCATAGGTCAGCTCTCTTTCCAATCCTTTTCTGAATAGAAATCCATCTGTTTTCCTTTTCCTTTTCCTTTTCCTTTTCCCAAACTCGGTCAACTGCTACTGAGGCCCAGCGCCCCGACGCTGGGTTCCTTCCTTTATTGAGCTCCCCGGCGCTGGCCATGACTCCAAAATTACAATTATGCCATTAATGATACTAAAATTCTCGAATTACCCTTGCTTTGCCCTGTCATGCAAAATAACAAATAAACCAATAACAATGTCCTAAAATACTTTAAAACAAGCAATTTATTAAATCTAAGAATACCTAATTCATGGGTATATTACGCACTCATCACATGGCCTCAATCACAAACTTCAGATCAAAATTTGTTGGAGACTCTTCAAAAGCACCTTTATCCTTTGAGCTAGACATATTTTGCTGTAAAACAAGGGTTAGTAGATAAAAATTTCCTTACCACTCCCTTACGTGTTTTCGCTCAATAATGTATCACTCGTGTATCACTCAATTGGCTTTTACCCTCGAATATTCTCTCTTATAGGTTTTTGAATTTAAAAAAAAAATCAAAGTTTTACTATTACAATTCATCAAGAACTTATCAAGAACAAATATAGAAGGTATGAGTCTCGAATTACCAACAAAATTTCGGGTCGTTGTGGTGTATACTCCTTGTATGCCTTTAAATTTTTGGGAAATGGTGTTAGGCTTGCGGAATTCTAGGGCTTTGCTTCGTTGGAATTGATGATTGAATGCTCGAATTTTCGCTGTTGAATTTGTTAGCACGCAATTGAAACAAACTGATTTTTTTTTTGCTACTCAAAGAAGAAAAATAAAGGATAGATAACCCGCTAGATACTTAGCTTTGTTACCAAATGATAGACTCCACGGCACGCTTGCGTGAGGTGGTCGTCGCCCGGATCGTTTCTAGCAAAGTTGTACGCTCGACACCTTAACCCTTCACCTATATTGAGACGACAACCTTGGTACAATCGATAGTGTAAGAAAATCTGCGTTGAATGGAACGCCAACGACACCTTAACCCCGTGCTTATATGAAAGCAGGAACTTTGGTACAATCGACGATTGATGCGGTAGAAGACGCTACACACAACTATGAATTGTTGTATGATAAGTCAAATTGAATCTCACTAAAACTAAGAACTAGCTTAGGAATTCTTAAAGAATCAAAAGATGAGAAAATTCTCACAAGTGTTGTATTGATAAATCTAAAATTGTATACATCAACCTTGCACTATATTTATACTTAATAAAAAGTAACCCTAATCCTATAAGGAAAAACAATTGATTTGGAATTAAAATCCTAGCTAAAAAGCTTCCTAATTACAATAGAATTAGAAAAATCCCTAAAAATCCTCAACATTTTGTGCAAATCTGCTTCAGAATCTTCCAGAAACGGGCTTGGACGCTGAAATCAGAAAAGGGAAAGCTGTTGCGCCGTTTAGGAGCGCAGCTGTGCTGGCTCTGGCGCTGCTGCGTTTGACCTAGCGCTGCTGCGCCGTTTTAGAGCATTGCTGCGCTTGGCATTCTGTCCGGGCTTCGCTACTAAGCTGATTTCAACCAATTGCTTGCACCAAGTTAATGAACTTGGAATCATCCTTAATCGCTCACGAACCCTTATCACTCCAAACTTCTTGGATTAAACCATTAAGCCCTTCTTTGAACCGTTTAGCTCGTAACCTCGTAAGCGGACTAACAGGAACTCTAAGTGGATCCGACCAAGTTTGTCCATTTCCATCCACGCTCAAGCTAGTCATGTCCTCGTCATATTTGGATGTTGGACAATACTATACTCTTAACACTCCCCCTCATGTGTCCCCTACATGTGGTGATGAATATTGAATACATATTGAAATATGCACCTAGTGATGAATATTGAATACATACTGAAATATGTGTTAGATAACATGAATAGGGGAAGACCCTAGCTCTTCAAAGGCCATAGTGCTATTTCTTTGATGGTATCAGATTGGATTTATCTTTGGGCTGCCAAAATACTCTATTCTAGACATTTTATTCTTAACCACTTGCCTTTCATTTCGGGCCAAAATTACCCGTTAATCTATTAGTAGCCAATTGTTAGTTGGGACAATAAGTTGCTTTGGTTTACTAGCGTTCTTATGGCTTTTCTTTTGTAGGTCTTCTTATATTCATTATGTCCACGCGCAATCATCCCAACTCTATTGTGTTACTTGTGAAGGTAGAATGCATATACAAAAGTGTCAAATTGAATACCTTGGAAAAATATATCTAGTACTCCCTACGTTCCTTAAAAACTGCAGTTTTAACAAAAAAACACTCAAATCAATAAGTGGAATAAAATGACAAAGCTAGCCTTATGTGTTCATTAATTATGTGAAGACTTATGTGTTCATTAATTATGTGAAGAGAGAAATTGTTGGTAAACGCAATAACTCTTTGCTGCAATAAATTAAAACAAGGACATATTTGAAAAAAACATACAAAAACTATATTGGATTCCTAAAACTGCATTAGGAACAATTTTTTTCTTCTAAAAGTGCAGTCGGAGGGAGTTTAATTCTCAAGCAATTTCAATGTGGGACTTAACCCAATAGTCCCATCTCGTGGGCACGTGATGATTTTGAAAACTGAAGAAATACTGAAATGTGCACCGTTAGGCCACATGAATGGGCCCAACGCATGTTTTTGATGAGATATACTACTGGGGAAAAGAAAAGAAAATGAGATAGTGGACAGTAAATAATATGCAGGATGGTGCAGATACCAGGTATAGATGTCCTTTGGTAATCAAGATTTTGATTTTGGGGTGACATCAATTTTTACAAAAAATCAAATATTTTTTATGGAACCCAAATACAGGAAGGGTAAGTGTGACAGTTCACCAAGTTTAGGTGGAATACTCACCTGTCTCTTGTCAACCCTTTGGAGGTAAAGTGTGTTCACTCTTTTTCCCCTGGTAATTAAGTTTTGTTGTGAGAATTTCTTTATTCTCGTGATGACACTAAAAACCCTATGGTTTATGAACACAGAAGAATTATAGGACACATGTCGACAGCGATGTGTATAAACTCGAGATTGGGTTCATTTGGCGCTGTCTCTCAGTAAATTACTTAACCCTAGCGATTTGGCGTGAACTATCCGGTAAATGGGGGTTTGTTTCAAGACAAACCGGGAGAAACCCACTGCTATAGAAATCATGCTGAGATATGGTTTAAGCATCACGGTTTCTCCTCTTTGAGTGACAGGACATTTTCTTTTTTGACAGGTAAATGTTTCTCTAAATATGAGAACTCCATCGACCTTGATGTTATCCCTAAAGGCTTCTGCCATTTCTTCGCCACTTGGGGTTTGAGTGATAGAAGAGGTTTAAATGCATCACAATTTGTGATAAATATTAAACCCTCGTTTTTCTTTTATTTTTTTATGTGTAATAAATCTTTGAAATGATGTTTTGTCTTCAGTTTTCATACAATGTCCTAGTATAGTATTAATTTTCACCATATCTTTGTACTATATACCCTATTGAACCTTACTGATATTGTAGAATATTTAAAGCCCTCGACCTAATTTTCTTTACCACTTGATTGATTTCCTTTACATTTAAAACGAAAATGATATATATTGCGAATGTTTAGGTCAACTTTTTAATTGTCCGTTACGTGGATAAGTATTAGTGGTAATTTTTTTGGAGAAATGTAATAAGTGGAGCCTTCCTATAATTCTTACAAATTTCATGTATTGATAAACTTCACAATTGTAATTCGGCCTAATTTTATCATAATACATAACAGGACTCGCTTATAATCTAATGACATCAGTTTGCTACTATTTTTACAATGAACATTGGATTGGATTTCTCCCCACCAATCATTCTTATAGTGGCTATTATGTTACTCTCATTGTGGATAGAGCTAAATAGTTTGTTTAACTTCTTCAGGTAGCTGCTGTCCCTGAGGATGTTGGGTAGCTGCTGTCCCTGAGGATGTTGGGTCTGCTGGAGCTCCTCGTGCAATTGCCCACCACTTAACTGCAAATGATATCTTGGTTGGAATTCTCGTTCTTCGTTGCATTTGAGCATGGGAATTGTTTTGTTGCAGCTATTAATTTAATTTGCTTATGCAGGTGGTCAATGGTGATCTTGTCTGTGATGTTCCTCCTGGGGCTGTGGCAGCTACTCAGACGACATGATGCTGTAGTAACCGCATTGCTTTGCTCTGCTCCTGTCAGTGGATCACCAGAATTGGGTCCTGGTGGAAAAGACAAAGCCAAGAAACCTGGACGATACAATATCATAGGACTGGACCCCTCAAAACAATTTCTATTGCATATAGCATCTGGTTAGGTCTTTTTAGATATTTATATATTCTGCATCTGTACTGGATTATATCTTATTTAGCATGTTTTGTGGGTTCTGTTAGGTACTGAAGTTAAGAAAGACATTAGAGTTCAGAAGAGCATCCTCCGTGCAGTAGGCCAAGTAAAAAAAATGCAGTCTGTCAGGCTCAGTCGGCTACTTTCTTTTTGGAAGAACTCCTGCAGTGGTACCTAGCACAATTATAAGATGATATTTTTATTTTCTTTGTTTGGTTTGTTCTTGTCGTTATACTTTTGTCAGTCTTTTTATTGGTAAGTTTCACCCCAAGTATAGAGAATAGAAGCAGAATTCTTTTACCATTGATTTCTTTTTTGGAGGTTTAAATATGATGAAGGGTAAGATAAAAAGTTGGCTCAGGTGGGTTGTCAGTAGAAGGTGAAAGGGGTCCTTTTATTACTCCTAATATTCTTCTCAAGTTTGACATAGATGAATGACAGACAATTTGATTTGATTACATGCTAAATGCCTGTATGCTATTATCCACAGTTTCCCATGTCCCACTAATTAGATATCTTAGATTCAACTAGTTGAATAAGTTGTTACGGTTGGGGAATCTTACAGTGCTTATGCTAGATACCTGTTTAGACCTTTTTATGACCTCTCCTTTTCTTTAGGAGCTTTGTTGATTATTTGTTTCTAATAAATCAAAGGATAATGATATATCTTGCGACTTTATATGTCGACTTTTTAGTCGCAAGTTACATGGATAATTATGATTGATATTTTAACGATGCATCTAATATGATGGACCGATTTTATAATCCTACCCAATCCCATTTATTGATACGTCGCAATCGTAATTCGGCAAAAAACTCTCGCAATATATAGCAGGACTCTAAATCAAGAGGATTGGTTCCATAGAATGATGAGGATTGACATGATTTTCTGCAAAAGTTTACAAGCTTCAGCTTGGTCCATACTTAGGCTCTCTCTTTTCTTTCCTTCTTTAGATGGAATTTCGTGCTGATCTGATGGATGCTCACTTGTATGCATTCAAGAGGTTTAAGGTTTTGCTCTCTATGTATAAGTAATTTTTATTCGTTCTTCTTTAATGAATATGCTCAAATGTTCTTATTTTTCATTTGATTTTGTTTAGGTCTGCTCTGCAAGAAGTTTTTAGTCAAAAGCTAGCTTTTCACAGCTTAAAGCAGGATGTGGTGCCTTATCTTGTCAGGAGCCAGCTGGTTGGTTTGTCAAGACACCTGCTTTATCCCTACATGACCATAATATACTGACTTGGGTTTCTTTTCATATTATGAAATTCTGATATTGTTCATTGTTTTAATGAAACATCAGAGGTCTGAATTATTGTTCAATGGGGGATGAGCAGAAGAAAATGGGAATGAGAATGATGCTTCCCAGAATGACAGAGTAATGTTGTCTCAACTTCTGGTTAATGCATCTACACCAAGTTTTCATGAACTATATGCCATGTATCCTAATTGGTCAACCCCTGTTCCACGAAATTCCCACAAATGCTGTGCTTATATTGCTAGCAAAAGCAAGTATTGTGCACGCGTGAATTCGATTCAAGGGTTCTGCGACATAAATCGAGATGTGAGTTTTTGCAATTGAAGCTCTTCTAGATGTATAAAGTTTTCTGTTTGTTTTATTAGTTATATTCTACCTATTTGTTATATGAGTTGTTCTGATTGTGATTATTAATTCTGTCAGGTAATAGGAGACGCCAGTCATCTGTCAGGGTATTCCTTCTCTGCTCACAACAACATAATTCATCCTTCTACAGTGCTTGGGTCGAAAACTACAGTGAGTTGCAGATTTTTAGTAATAAAGCTCGCTTCTGAAGCACAACTTGCTTGTATTTTTAATTGTATTATTTTACAATTGGCACCTCTAAAATGTTATCACATGTCATCTCATTTATGGTTGATTGAGCAATCTCTTGATATGCTCATTTATTTTAATTCTTTTAGGTGGGACCACAATGTATGCTTGGGGAAGGCTCGCAAATGGGTGACAAATGTAAAGGTAACATAAGATTTCCACGATATAGAACTAGATGGTTGCAAGTAGAACTCGAATATATGAAAAAGACTTAAAGCTAGAAATAATATGAATATTCCATGAACTATTTTACATTAATATCTGTAAAATACAAATGCTTGGCTTAAATACATTTTTGTACAAAACGCAGTCATAGTGTATTACAGGACCGACACTTATCGAATGAAACAAAATAAGAATGTATTACTCGAGTCATTTGAAATTGCAGTGTTGTAATAGTTTGAATTTGCAGGTGGTTAATTCAATTGTTATGAACCATGTTACGGTTGGGGATGGTTGCTCCATACAGGGTTCTGTTATTTGCAGTAATGTACAACTCCAGGACCATGTTGTACTGAAGGACTGTCAAGTATTATCTCTCTTCCTCTTTGGGTTTGCATGTGTTTGTTGTGCTTTAGCGGTTTAGTCTCTGTATATCACTGTGCGTGTTTTGGGGTTTTTTTTTGGGTGGGGGGTGGTTAGAGGTTTGATAGACCTTGTACTTTCTTGTGTTTGTGCATGCACCATCCTCAGTTCTTCAATTCTAATGGTTGTTTTGTACCTTAAATTCAGGTTGGAGCAGGTTTCGTGGTCACTGCTGGCAGTGAGTACAAGGGGGAATCCTTGTCAAAAAAAGAGAAACAATGACAATCTTTTGGTTCTCTCGTATTTCATGTAGTTTCCTTGTTGGAGAGTTGCACTTTCACTTCAACTGTTGAGGGGAATGTAAAATTATGGAAGTGGTTAGTATGAAGTTTATTTTGGGGTAAGTTGGTCAATTGACCAATAGAATACTGGCATGCAGGCAGACTGTATTTGTGTCAGCATTCTATTAGCCAATTGGCCAACTTACCAAAAAAATAACTTCATGTTAACCGGATCCTAAAATTATATATTATCAATTTTGTCAGCTTTTAATGAGTTTGAATTAACATTTGAACCCATTCAAATACTTGTCTATCTTATGCCGAAGGTGATGTCCTAGGACCAAGTTCTTTTGTACAACGATTAATTTCATATTTGGTTATCAGCAATGAGATTTAAGTGGTTTTACTCGACCTAGTAATTGATGTTGGTTTGAAACTTCTCTTAGCCTGTTATGTTGCTCATTTTTTAATTTTTGGCATATGACATCACAAGATTATTAGTTTTCTAACCTATATTTTAGATGAATTTGGGTAATTGTTATTTGGTTAGGCTACAAATTTATATGTTTAACTGCTTCCAGCATGTACGCATCCAGCCACACGCGCACACACAAAGGGTGTGCTTTTACTCCAAAAGTTCTTCGAGTACTCTTTTAAGTCATATACATGCCTCTAACAATATTAACTATGTTGTAATTTTACAATAACATTAGTTAATATTTTCGCTTTGCATGTATTTTTGAGAGAATCGGCTGATTGAGTACTTGGACATAATATGAGTTGAATTTTGTGTGTTTTAAGGAGGGGAACCTGACTTTCCACATTTTATTGCATGGCTACAGATTTTATTTTCACCTTTTTTAATTTTAACAAATTTGTATTTTTGTAACTGTATTGGTTAATATAAGGCTTTTGACGTGTAACTTTGAGAAAATTGATCGATGGAGTACTTTGAACCCGGAATTAAAGAATATTTATATTTTTACTATCTATTATCTAAATGTGATTAAATGTGATGTATTTATACATTTAGGATAATATTTAGGTTTTGTGACTCAACGAGGTGACCTACTTTATCAATTATAGTTCAAAGTTTTTAAGATATTTAGCAATATATATATATATATATATATATATATATATATATATATATATATATATAAACAGAACCCATTTTGAATTTGGGCGTGAAAGCACAAGAACGGTTCAGATTCATTCTAATTGATTTGGCAGGAAAAGCACAAGGACGGTTTAGATTTATTCTAATTTTAATTCAAAATAATTATAATAATAACAACAACAACAACAACAACAACAACAACAACAACAATAATAATAATAATAATAATAATATTTTGATAATTTTTATATTTCAAATATTTTCAAGTATACATTGAAGGATACTTGGTGTAAGCTGTAAAGAATACGAAATTGTTTCTCTATTTTTTGTTATGTGTAATCTGACTTTTTTGTATTCCGTCTTTTGTAAAGTTAACTAATTATACATGGTTATGATATTTTGGGTATAAAATGATGGTTGTTTTGGTGGTTTGTAGACATGTTTAGATATTTCTGGATATCTTTTTTTAAAGGAAACTCTGCCAAAATTTTTTGAAATTAATAGCGACTAGCTTAATGTTTTGGTGGTTGAATATGTGTTGATGATTGAGTATGTATTAATAATTGTGGTGGTATGGTGAATTATGAAAATTGTTATGTCTGATTGTAAGTTATTTTAGGTTGCAAAGAGTCTTTAAGTAATGTAATATTTTTTGAATTTTAATCTAATTTTTTGTTATGCCGTGCCTTCAGGCACGGACAATTACTAGTGTGTATATATATATATGAAAAATTTCTCTAACGAACCAAAAAAATGAATCAAAGACGAACCACAGACGAACTGTAATACCCGTAAATTTTATAAATAATATTAATATTGAAAATAATAAATGTTTGGATATTTATTGAGTATAAATATTTTTGTGTCATGAGATGAGATAATTAAATTGAGTATATGACAATTGAGAAATGTGGAGAATTTAATGAAATGCTTATGATAAGCCTATGTGAATGCCTTGTGTGGCATGATGATGGACTAAGTGATGGTTTAATTAAATTAATGAAGGAATGATTTAATGAGTGAAATGATTAATTAATATTATATTCTTTAATTAATTGTGGTTGCATATTAATGAGTAAATAATTAAATGATGTGATAATTTAATTTCTATTATTAAATATTGGCTATGTGCAATAAAAAGTAATGTGTAGTAATATGTAATAAAGTGCTACATCCATTTAATATAAGACAAGGTGTGGCATTAGAAGATGAATAAATATTATATAAGACTATATAGTAAAAATGGGTTGAATCATATGTGATTTAATAAGTTGTATAAAGTAACTTATGCAACATTGATGTATGGTAAATCAATTGCATGTGAAAATTAAATATATGAAAGAAAGATAAAATTTAAGTAAATAAATATTTACTATTAAATGCTTATCTCAATAATTATGTGTAACTGAAATAATAAAGTTTTATAGAAAACAAGGGGTTGTTAGTACCCAACTGAATTATATTCGGAACGATTGTAGATATTATTGAGACTAACCAAATGTATATGGATTATATGAATATGTGTGTATATACCCCTAACTTATCATAATGTAATAATAGTACCTCATTAAAATTTTATTTGTATACCCAAAAGGAATTAAAACTTAAGTAAGCTGGTAGTCATTTTGCAAATGCTAAGTTTATAAGGGAGTGTCCCATTTTGAGTGTCCCATTTCTCCTTCATTCACGTAAATGGCCATTGGCCTATCCTACCCCTACAATGTCAAACTCAGAGAAATGCCAATGATGGTGATGATGGAGAAGGGTGTGGCCTCAATAGTACTCCACCAACCCCTCATTGCCCAACATCTTCTTCCATTGGATTCAATCCTTGAGGTAAAGGCTTGGCATGGTCATTAAAATCTTTATAAATTGAGCTTTCCTCTTCTCAATTTACTTTGCTACATCTTCTGATAAGTTCAATTAGAGAGAGGGTTGTTAATTTGAGTGAGTTATCTGAAATTTGGGAGCAAGCTTGTTATTTTAACTTCAACAGAGGCAATACTACTATTCTATGTTCTTAATTTCAAGCTTGGTGAATTTCTAGAATTATCATGAAATCTTTGCTAATTTGATTGTAAGTTGATATTTATGTGTTATAGGAGTTTATATGCATGTTTGGAAACAATGTGTTTGATTATAAGCATGTTGAATGAAGGATTAGTTGGTTGAGTTCTGCATGAGTAGAGGCCAAGTTTGTGTCTGTACCGTAGTGGCTCGGCCGCGCCACTTCCCAGTACAAACATAGCGCAGCGGCGCTATCTGTCAGTCATGAAATTTAATTTTTGTGTTTTCTGTTATGTTGAGCATGTTAGTTTGACTTGATTATGCCTATAAATGACCATGACATAATGGATTGATGTTACTTTAGTTATAATAAGTCACGTTAGCTTGTTTTAGATGGAGTTTGTAAAGGAAACTTATAAGTTGAAAAATGAAACTTGACGAATCTTATGTCTTTTAAGTTCTGGCCATATGAACAAGTGTATGTAACTTAGTTATGTATATACATGAGTATTAAATATGAATTTGAAGTTGCTTTGCATGCTTGGTTGGTTTAATATGAGATTTTAAAGGAAAAATTAGAAGTTGAAAATCAACTTTGTTGAAAACTACCTAACTTACATTATGAACTTTTGGACCATCACGATAGGACATTTTATGCATCTAGACATGATTGATATGTACACCCATCTAGCTAAGTATGTTGCGAACTAGTCAAACATAGTTTAAAATGAGTTCTAAATAAGTAAAACTATGCTAATTTGGAATACATGAGTAGAATAACTTGTGCATGTATATTTAAGGTTTATTAACCTCATTATGTGGTGTAATGGTTAAACATGAGTAGCCTTTTGAGAATTGGTCTCATTTAGCCTTGTCGAAATAGAAATTTTTCTAAAAACAAAACCATAACATTAAAAGAATCTTGGAATGGTCATGGAAAAGACCAAACCTAATCATAAACCTCATAACATGTATGTTCTGCATGTATTATCATCAATGCATGATAGTAAGTAAGCTAAAATCATGCAAACTAATTTTTAGTGCTGGGTTGGACAGGGAGCAGCGCGGCCGCGCCACTCCCTAGTCTAAATCCAGCAAGCCGCGCCGCCCTGCAGTGTAATCTGTTTATGTTATTTGTAATCTGAAACTTGATGTTTGTTTATATTGATGTCCTAAAACTGTAATCCATGATTAAGAGGATGTTTAAGTGTTCATGTATATGTTGACTATAGGAAGCCAAGATTTGATAAGTGTTTCTAAAACTTTCAAAACGTTAAGTCAATGACGATTACAAAGCTATGCGGTTTGATTATGTAGTAACGTTGAATTTGATTATGTAATGTGTGTGCTTAAGATACGTAATGGAGTACGTGTAGGATCGTCGATTTATGTATTGAGTTTGCATAACTAATGTGTGTGTGTGTGTATATATATATATATATATATATATATACACACACACACACACATAAATAGGATACTATAAGACCTTACGGTGACGTTAAGCTTTAGGTTTGTAAACTACGCGAAAGGCAAGTTCCCTAACTTTCACAACTTTAGATATTGTGTGAGTTCAAATTGTTGTTATATCAACCTTATAATGTTGAGAAATTGTCTATACTTGTACAAATTGTTATTCATATTCTGAAATTTGAATTATGTTGCAAGTTTGAACTTTTGTTCTTAAATGAATTGAGAAAAGTGTCTAAGCCATTTGATTCGGCTAGACAAAATATCTATGAGTTAGAAAGCTATCCAAACCAATTGCTTTGGTAAGGACTCTTATAAATCTACTGAGATGAACAACCCTCATTGAAGGGGAAAATTTATAATTGTCGGGGAATCGACGTGCTCACAAACATGTTTAAATGTTATGCATAACGTAGGATATTTTGGGCTGATCACCTATTATACTTGTTTTATTAGATTATCAGTTTAATACTATTGATTCTAGTAGGAGTTCTCTGTCTATAGTGACTACTCAGTATTGAAACCTTTGAATTCTTTTAAAATCTTCCGGTCTATAATGACTCATTGTTTAAAATTCAAAGAACAGTTTTGAAGCTATTGATATTTCTTTGTTTACAGCATTCTTCCTTAACCCTTGAGCTATCTTTGATTATTATACCTTTGAGATTATTAACTTTATATCATGCCTGTTCACCCCTATTATTATATACTTGCTGAGCAAATTTGTTGCTCATTCTTGCTTCCTTTAAACCTTACAGTTAAGGCAGAACGCGGTGAACCCTCAGACAAAGATAAGGGAAAGGGCAAAGCTACAGATTAGCTTTAGTCCTCTATGCTAGAAGTTTATTATTAAGCTGTAATAAGATTTAATTATGGTTTATGTATTAAGTTATGTTATGGATTTTATTATGTAATGTCTTAGTAACGGTTATGAGACCTTGGGGCGAGAATATTTATATTATGTCAATGTAAATTATTATATTATTCCGTTGTGTGAGATTTTAGATATAGATCGTGATGCTCCGAATTCAAGACATGAGTGTCTGAATTTGGGGGTTTTATAGGTTGGTATCAAAGTGTTAGGTTATAAACCTTAGGAGCGAGAATCCTTAGACTATAACCTTAAAAGAACTTAGAAGAACTTAGAAAATAGAAGGAGATAAAACTTAAGTAGAGTTTTCACAGAAAATTAGCGTGTTATGAAATATATTTTCATTCTATACAATGAACTTATGTTTTATTTAACATACTAATGGAGTTGTTGTTTGGTTGTCTTATGTTTGTGGTTGTAGGATGTCTGACTTGGGAGGACCCAGTAGAGTAGTAGAGGAGGAGCCGCGTGATATACACGTGGTGTATGAGGCACCTTTGTTAGCCTAACCTGTTCAGGCAATAGCGCCATCTGAGTTTGACGACAAGGATGAGATAGAGGTGGAGTCAGATCCCTAGGAGGATACTATGGAGGACGAGCCCGCGGGAGATTCTGATGAGGCTACGTTCGAGGATAGGATGCTAGGAGAGTATGAGGAGCGGATTTTGGAGTTAGATTATCGAGTAGAGGAGTTAGAGGCTGAGGCTCAAGAGAGAGACAGAGTTGCAGAAACTAAGGGATGCAGACCATAAGAGGAAGTTGGAGATGCAAGAGATGGAGGTGGAAATTGCCTATCGTAAAGAAGCAGGAATACAAATGGGAACTCTTTTCCACCGTTCGATATCTAGCTAGGAATGTGGACTTGGCGGGAAAACTGGAGGAGTTTGAGCAGATGGAGTTGAGTGAGAAAGCTGAGAAGGAGGCTCTTCGCACTCAGCTTGAGCTAGAAGTGATGGAGACGATCCACTTCGAGGAGAAGTGGGTAGGATCTAATGATAGGGCAGAAGATTTGGAGGATGAGGTGAGATGTAAGAAGAGGAAGATGAACAAGATGGGCTATGTTTTTCGCACAACCATAGAGAGAGTGATTGATGGTGTATACCACTACCTGACGGAGCAGGGACAGACCCGACACACCATGAGTAGGGATTTGGTTGCACACATATCACATGTGGAGTACAAGAGCGCAGTAGATCGCGAGATGTTGGGATAGCTTGTTCAGTTAGGTATCCAGTAGTATAGATATGTTATGTATGTATTATTATGAAATCCTAATCTTTTGTGTGAAATATGGGATAGTTATGTAAACCCCAAGTAGGTTTGTGTTAGAGGGGTAGTATACCAGTGTTTCCCTATCTTTTGTGATATTAGGGGATTGATGTTGACATTTATAAAAGTATGATAGGAATAATCATATCGATGTAATGATTTGGCATATGAATATATATGTCCTTATTTTAGAAAACGCGTTATAAAATTTTATTCCTTTTTGCATTAAAGAAATACTTAAATAATATAATTAGATAATAAGAATGAAATTTTGTGATGCAGATAATACCGCCCAGACGTAGACTAACAGCACTAGAGGAGTTGGTTAACAATGAGAGAGAACAAGTAGATCCTATACAACGACTAGTCGACTTGTTAGGAGAAGCCCTTAGAGGGAGAACCAATGAACCAGTACGCAATAACCCACAAGCAGTGCCAATAACCAACTTTAATTTAAAGATTTTAGGAGCGTAGGACCTCCGAAATTTTTGGGTACTACCGACCCTATTGAGGCATAGACGTGGATCAAGGAGATGGAGAAAGCCTTCACCATTGCTCGTGTGGGTGAAGATCAGAAGACTGTGTTCGCTACATACATTATGAGGGGTGAAGCAAATTATTGGTGGGTGGCCAATCAACAGAGAGCGGGAGAAGAGACCATAGCCTGGGATAGGTTTAAGACTTTGTTCTTTGAGAATTTCTTCCCGAAGAGCATGAAGAATAGGATGGAGGTGAAGTTTCTAGAACTAAAACAATGGGAGATGACGGTGGCGCAATATGCAGCTAAGTTCAATGAGCTCGCCCGATTTGCAACACACCAGGTAGGTACTTAAGAGAGGAAAGCCAGAAGCTTCAAACTAGGACTGAAACCTTGGTTGTTCAACAAGGTGTCAGTTCTCTAAATTGACTCGTTCTCCACATTGTTGGAGAAGGCCATTATTGCGGAAGGAGGTAGTGATGCTTTGAGTCAGTACAAAAAGGAAAAGAAGAACAAGAATATTGGAGGGGAAAGTCGTGGAGGAAGTGGTGGAGGAAGCAATCTAGGAAAGAGGAAGTGGGATAAAAACAACAACAACAGAAACAACAATCAAGCGGGAAGTCACCAAGGAGGGTTTAAGAAGTGAGAGGAGGGAAACTCAAAGTGTGGGAAGAACCACCAAGGAGAGTGTTGGAAGGGGCGCAGTGTTTGTTACAACTGTGGCCAGGAGGGGCACATCTCACTGAACTGCCCAAAGCCAAAGAAGATCAAGGGATGTTTTGCTTGTGGCTTAATCGAGCATCAGATCAAAGACTGTCCAAAGAAGGGGAGCAGCGCAGGAAGCGACCATCAGGGAGGAGGCAACAAGCTCATGATCGGCGGACCGACACAATCCAATCGACCAACTGTCAGAACCTTTAACATGACTGTCCAGGACGCATTGGTTGCAAAGGACGTGGTGCCAGTTATTATCCCAATCAATAATAGAAATACCTATGTATTATTTGATTCGGGTGCTACCTATTCATTTGTGTCTGAAGAATTTTCTAGTCGATTAAACTTATCCCGAGAACGATTAGAAAATCCTTTGAACATAGAAGTTGCGAATAAGGAAGTAATACCCGTAGAGTTCGTTTACCGAAATTATCATGCAAACATTAGAGGTCACGAACTAAGCGTAGACTTGATTTAGATTAGGTTGGGAGAATTTGACGTGATACTGGGAATGGATTGGTTGTATAACCATGCTGCGATAATTGACTGTCAAAACAAAAGTGTGAACTGTGACGCCCCCAAATCCGGGTACTTTCAACCCACAGATATGGTGCTATACGGTGCTACTATCTACTCATACATTCAATTGAATACTTCAATAACATGCATAAGTTTAATAAATATTACATTATAATAATCCCTTCCCAAGTTCTTTATAACCTTTACCTTTGTTCTGTGTCATATATCATTCATTACAACAATAATACTATGCTATTACAAGGATAACTAATTATCTATCTTGGACTTGCTCTTGTCTTTATCGGATCCTTTGGTCCGATGGCTTTTAGCTGAAATCATATAATTTTAAGCAAAAGTGAGCATAATTAACTCAGCAAGTTTAATATTTTACTTTGCAACCACAAAATCAAAAATCATATGACTTCATCTTCCATAACTGTACAATAGTTATGAAGTAGTAGGAATAAGTAAAATAGCATTTTGAATTCCTTTAAAATCATTCTCAAGGACATATAGTCACTTAAGAATCAGAACTGGTCAAAGACCATGGACATTCTTTACCTTTTCATTTATAAAGGAACATCCCGGCACTAAGGCCGTATGCTCGATATATCTTACGAGCACGTCCAGGTGATCAGCCTGTAGTATTCTATGTTGATCAACACTCCATCCTTAAACGTTTTCACGTTTAAGCTTTGTGGCAACTTAAGTGCATTTTGAATTAACGACGTTAAAACCTTTGTGTATTCATACTCAGGTTTACCTTTGAATTCGTACCAAAGCAATTGGCGTAGGATAGCAATATCAAGAATACTTTGAAAGATTTGTGAAAAATTAATCAAAATACTTTACATATACGTCTAGTAGAATCAAATGACATATATTATTCAATAACAGTTTATGCATAGACAACCATGCATCTTGACAACTTGTCCAACATAAAGTATAGACAAGAGTTTAGAAGACTTGCATAACGTGAAGTTAATACAAGAGTTAGAAAACTTGCCTTCGCATCTTCAACCTTTTAATTTACTTTACTTTGAATCTTTACAACTTCTATAAGATATAAACACATAGTATATCAATTAGATTATCAGAACCGATATACATTGTGTAACTATCTTCTCCTTCTTGTATAACTTATCCGAATTGCTAAGTTAATAACATTCGTTTAAGTTATTTAACGTTTCTTAACATTTATTATGACTTAGTGACATTCATGCGTTATAAACCGAACATTCATCAATCATCATCAAGCATGATGACAGACAAAACCCTAATCGGTTCATTAACTCGATCTCGGTCCACGATTTACGTTTTCGGATCTCAAGTTTTAGGTTTAAACACGTTCGATCAACGTTTAATTCTTAAAACCCATGATAAACATGTTGTTTAAAGGGTTTCACTTCATGTATATTCATCATTTACTAGCCCCCTAATTACCACTCAAAAGGTTGGGTTAATAAATGTTCACATCAAAAAATTTCCCACTAGGGGCGGTGCGGCGCCAGCTTTGCTTCTCAGAGCAGCGCTGCGGCGCTGCTCTCATAGAACATAAACCCTGGCCCGGCGCTGCGACGCTAGGTTTAGCCTACTTAGCCACGCTGCGGTGCCCACCATGCAGGGATTTCTCCTTGGACTGGCGCTGCGGCGCTGAGTAGCACTACCTGGGCGGCGCCGACCTTGTTCCTCAGAATTTTTTTCCAAAAACTGAATTTCACGAGCTCGTAACACGATCGTTACAACTCGAAATTGGCTCATTCCAAAGCCAATAGTTCACTTATTTTATGTTCTACGATTCCATTCAGTCGAAATTCATTTCTGAATCCGTTGGCGAGAAATTTGCTGATTAGTCCATTTTTACGCGTTCGTAAAACGTTCGTGAACGTTCGACGCTCAATTCTTCGTTTTAAGTCCAAATTCATTCGTTCTTGCTCCCACAAGTCTTATTTACCTAATTACACGTTACACCATCGAAAATCAAGGTTTTCAAATAAAACGACGACTTTTGACTTCTATTCCGGGAAAATTCACGATTTCGACACTTAACGTCTAATCGCGCAGCTTCCGCCATAACTTCGTTATTCACGATTTTTACCTGGAACCAAATGGAATCAATCCATTGGTTAGTCATTAGTGATTCTAACCTGTACAAACTTCTATATTTTAATGGTTTCACATACTTATTATTCAAACTCTCATGATTTTGATAGTTTCTTCATTAGGTCCTTAATCAATTAATATGATTTTACTTATTCATGGCTTGTTAGTGTTTTAAGTTCACTACAAGGCCATCCTTATAACTTCTTACTAATCATGCTCCACCAATTCACTTCTCTATCAATTATATATTGAAAGACAAATGAACACAATAAATTTTCTTAACCTTATACCTTAATTTGTTCTTGGATGATTGAATATAGAGATTCAATAAACTTCTTGCTCCTTGTTTGCTTGGTTTCTTACTCAAAGAAATAAGCTAGCTTCTCTCTCTCTCTCTCTCTATAATTGATCAACTTTTGTAAACCAACAAAATGATCAACCAAGGCCCTTATTTATAGGTTTTGCAAGACCAAGGGCACTTTGGTCATTAGACCAAACCTCCTCTTGCATGTGACTCCCATGTGATGCCCATGTGCTAGCATGTGCTAGCACATGCTCCCCACATATCACCTATGTCTCCCCATGGGTTTAACCCACCCGTTAACCCATCGGTTGGATCCACGAGTTCAGTTATTAAAAATAATTCACATTGAATCTAATTACTTCGTATAAAATTAGTACTATACGTCGTATTAATTCTCGTATCCTCTTGGTATCATACTCGTATAATATCTAGTATTATACTCGTATTAATTCCGTATAATAATCATTATTATTATACTTAACCAATTTATTATTAGGTTTAACTTTCCCTAACCCTTAGGGTTTTAAGTCCTCACGTGAAAACTTCATGAGCCATAACTGAAATATTATTAGATATTCCATCCCGTCTTTAAATCCTATCATTACGCATTTCTCGAAAATTCAAAAATAATTCCCGAGGAGAAACGGATGAATATTGATTTTACGAAAATTCCTCGAAAAACTTTCATTTTTGTCTTGGAAATTCCAATAATTTAATTCTAGCACGTAGCCAGAATCCTAACCACATTCGCATCTTCTAGGTCATAGAACGACCTTGAAATAGCTTACTCACTTTAATAAATATTTATTATGATTTTATACAAATAATCAAATAAAATTCATTTACATAAACATCTGATTTTCTTGGGCGTTACATGAACCTTCAGACTCCAAATCGGTCTAAGGTGGTGTTTTATGGTATCTCATCGCTTAAGCAATCATGTTGTCTTATGATGATGCAGGCCAAGAAATTGTTAAGAAAAGAATGTGTAGGTTACTTAGCTTACATTATAGGTACTCAAAAAAAGGGAGTAGAAATGAAGGATATATCCGTGGTAAGAGAATTTCAAGACGTATTTCTTGATGATCTGCTTGGTCTTCCGCCAGACAGAGAAATTAAATTCGTAATAGACTTAGCACCGAGAACTGCACCGATTTCAAAAGCTCCATATCATATGTCGCCGGTAGAAATGAAGGAATTGATGATACAATTGCAAGAATTGCTAGATAAGGGTTATATACGGCCGAGTGTATCTCCTTGGGGAGTACCCGTGTTATTTGTTAAGAAGAAGGATGGATCGATGAGGCTCTGTATCGATTATCGAGAATTGAACAGAGTGACGATCAAGAATAGGTATCCGCTACCAAGGATAGACGACCTTTTCGACTAATTGAAGGGAGCGAAGTGTTTCTCAAAAATAGACCTACGAACGGGTTATCACCAGTTGAAGGTACGGAAGGAGGATATACGAAAGACAGCGTTCCGAAGCCGTTATGGGCACTACGAGTTTTTGGTAATGTCATTCGGATTGACTAATGCTCCGGCAACATTCACGGACTTGATGAATCGAGTTTTCAAGCCATACTTGGATAAATTCGTAGTCGTTTTCATCGACGACATCTTGATTTACTCAAAGACAGAGGAAGATCATGTTGAGCACCTGAAGATGGTTTTGGAAGCGCTAAGGAGAGAGAAAATATATGCAAAATTTTCTAAGTGTGAATTTTGGATGGAGAAAGTCCAGTTTCTAGGACACGTGATTGACAAGGATGGAATTTCAGTGGACCCTGCGAAGGTAGAGGCAGTAAGTAATTGGGAACAACCGAAGACACCAACAGAGGTAAGAAGTTTCTTAGGGTTAGCTGGGTACTATCGAAGATTTATCCAAGATTTTTCTAAGATAGCGACCTCGTTGACCAATTTAACAAGGAAGACATTAAAGTTCGTATGGACAAAGAAATGCGAAGATAGTTTCCAGGAGTTGAAGAAGAGGTTGAGCGAGGCGCCTGTATTATCATTGCCAGATGATGCGGGAGGCTTCGTGGTATATACTTATGCATTGCACAAGGGACATGGCTGTGTGCTAATGCAACATGGCAAGGTCATTGCGTATGCATCACGACAATTGAAGGATTACGAAAAACGATACCCTACTCATGACTTAGAGTTGGTGGCAGTAGTTTTTGCGTTAAAGATATGAAGACATTATCTGTACGGAGAAAAATATGAGATATACACGGACCACAAGAGTTTGAAATATATCTTCACATAGAAGAAGTTGAACATGCGACAGAGAAGGTGGTTGGAATTGATCAAGGACTATGACTGCGAAATTCTTTATCACCTGGGAAAGGCAAACGTAGTAGCCGACGAGCTAAGTAGAATAGGAAGGGAGAAATTGTTCAAGTTGACAACTCAGGAGGAGTTAATAAGAGAAATGGAGAAACTGGAAATAGAAGTAAAGGGACCTGGAAGGTCTGAAGAAAAATTATTTGTAATAGAAGCTCGTCCAACATTATTGGATAGAGTAAAGGAATCACAAGAGAAGGATGAAGAATGCGAGAAGATAAGAAAGAGGATAGTAGAAAATGAAGAAGCGAAGTTCAAAGTGGATAAGGACTGTATATTGAGATTTAAGGGACGAGTATGGGTGCCAGTTGTAACCGAACTACGAGAGGAAATCTTGCACGAAGCACACAATACGACGTATTCTGTTCTTTCAGGAGGCACGAAGATGTACTGAGATCTTAGACAACATGTTTGGTGGCCCAATCTGAAACGAGAGGTTGCAGAATGCGTCAGTAAATGTCTTACTTGTCAATGAGTCAAAGCAGAACACCAGAGGCCGAGAGTTTTACTTAAACCATTAAAAATACCGGAGTGAAAATGGGAGCACATTACGATGGACTTCGTAGTAGGACTTCCGGTCACACAGAAAGGTTATGATGCTATTTGGGTTATCGTGGATCGACTAACGAAGACAACTCATTTTCTACCAATAAAGATCTGATTCAATTTAAACCAATTAGCCAGTCTGTACGTAAAAGAAATCATTTCGCGACATAGAGCGCCGGTGTCAATTGTCTCCGATCGATATCCACGCTTCACGTCCAATTTTTGGAAAAGCTTGCAAGAAAGGATGGGAACATAATTGAGATTTAGTACCGCTTATCACCCTCAGACAGACTGGCAAAGTGCGCGAACAATACAAATGTTAGAGGATATGCTTAGAGCTTGTGTGATGGATTTCAAAGAGAACTGGGACGACCACTTACCCTTAGTAGAGTTCGCTTACAATAATAGTTATCATGCTAGTATCGGTATGCCACCGTACGAAGCCCTATATGGAAGAAAGTGCAGAACACCGTTGTGTTGGGATGAAGTAGGAGAACGACGACTTTTGGGGCCGGAGCTAATTCAACAAACGGCCGATGTGGTAACAACGATAAGAGCCAGATTAGTAGCAGCTTAAGATCGCCAGAAGAAATATGCAGATTTGCACAGTCAAAGCCGAGAGTTCAAAGTCGGTAGTCTCGTGTTCTTAAAAGTGTCTCCCTGGAAGGGAAAGATCAGATTCGACAAGAAAGGGAAATTGAGTTTGAGGACCATTTGAAGTTTTGAAACGAGTGGACGAAGTGGCGTACAAGGTAGCTTTACCGCCTGAATTGGAACACATCCACAACGAGTTTCACATTTTCGTGTTACGTCCATACTGTTGAGTTTGTACGAAATCGTTACGGAATCAAATTGCAAAAATTAGCGGAAGCATGTTATATCAGAGTTTAAAAATTTCTACAAAACCATTACCCTGATCATCCATTATGCAAACTATTAATTTAAAACGATAAATAAGAAGTTATGAAATCATACCCTTGTAGAACGAAGCTTCCACAGGTACGACGAGTTCAACTCTTTATTCTTTATGATCTCCTTGAATTTTCGGGTTAGATTCCTTCCTTTGATCAACGTTAGCCACCCAAGTCTTTGGCCTCTAGAGGTGATCCACCAAGGAAGAGAAATTATCAAGAAGGAGGGTGGTTGGCTAAACCCTAGTTTTCTATCCTTTATAGAAAAGGAGTACTCTCTAACAATTAGAATTGAATCAACTGATATCTATTATAAGACCCCTCATATATAGATATTAGTTAACCTTTCCAATTCTATTAGACATGTGGTTTCATTTAATTAATTAAATTTCTTTAACTAATTTAGGCTTCTCACCACATTGGGAATAATTAATTAAATTCATTTAATTAATTTGTCTCCTAATCTTATTAGGAATAAATGAGAGTACTAATATTAAATTAATTTCTAAACTCCTTTAGAAATTAAAATAATAATAATTGTAATAATATTAATAAGACTCCTCTTATTAATTTATATTTAATATTTATAAAATATTAAATAATAAATATTAAGCTATTTAATTTATTCTATCACCATAAATTAAATTAATTACACTTAATGCATTATTACGATTATGCCATTACCTTCTTAAATAATTATTTTTCCTTTTATGACGTGACCCTTTTGGTTCTCCATATTAAACCGGTTGTGAATAAATCAATTAGAACAATTCTAATCTTATTTAAATAAATAAATTAAATTAATAATCTATTTAAATAAATAATATTTATTCTACAATAGGGATAAGCATCCCTAGCGATCAACGATTTTCCAGATAATATAGATGTCAACATTAATTATAAAAGAACCTGTGAGTAAATAGTTACCGTACAATTCAATCCTTCCACCATACAATATCCTAATTAAATATAAGACATAATCAGAAAATGCACAACTCCAAATAATGGAAATTAGAAACTCCTTTCTAATTTCATTCTGCCTTGGCCAAGGACTACTGAGTTGTCATTTAACGAATCACATAAGACATATCTCTTCTTTTACTAGAAGCGGTAGATTCTTTATTGATCATTCATTATCTCCATATGTAACTCATTATACCCAAGCATACCCTTTGATATACCCTAAGGGTCTTAAGGAATAAGTCAAAGTATAATTTATTACACACAAGATACTATGATGATCTCAAGTCCAAGGATTACTTATACTACTATCACATTAGGAATTCCTATTGACAGACAAGTAAAACTCCATTAGGTATTCCATAGCGAGTCACGTTCAGTGAACTTATTCTCCAATAAGCACCTACATACTTGCTTTAGTGTCTCCACACAAATGATCATGAGATCAATCATCTTCATAATGAGCAATCAACATATGTACCAATCTATCCGAATTTACTAATCCCCTTTTTAGTAATCCAACAATTGGGAACTATTTTAGTTTTAAGCTTTCTAAGAATTTAGATCTCATTAGCATGATCAACATCATGATTCTAAAAGTATTGCTTAAAACTATGGGTTATTTATATATTATAAAAAATAGTATCATGTAGATAATTAAACGCCTTTAATAAGTAAATATTTTTATTAGTAAATAAATAAGATCGTCTCCAAAGTATATGCTTTATCATTATACATGATTGGCTTGTATGCATACTACTTTCAATCTCCCACTTGCACTAAAGCTAATCGCCGAGGTATCCCATACCCATATTCTCTAAGTGACGATCAAACTGCTATTGTGTTAAAGCTTTAGTAAATAGATTTGCAATGTTGTCTTGAGAGTTTACACGCTTTAAGGTGACGTCTCCTCTTTTAATGATTTCTTTTATCAAAGTGCCGCAACACATATTTGGATTCAAGATGAGACTTAAGAACTATTCCTAGTTCTGTAATGAACTTTTCGTCTGAAACATCAATTTGCCACTTCACATATAGTTATATACTTTGTCTTTGTCAATAGACTAACAACCTTTTGCTGTTCGGATCCTTTTCAATTCACTGCACCACCTTTCAAGGTAACGACTTACCCTAAAGTGGATTTGTTGTCGTCTTGGTTAGTCTGAAAACTTGAGTCTGTTTAGTCCTCTAGTTTAATTCAGACCCATCATGTGTCATGATGACATCTTTAGTGTCAGTTAAGTACTTTATAATGTTTATCACTGTCCTGCAGTGATCTTCTCCAGAATATGACTGATCAACATCAAGTCTCGTATATTTCATTGCATACATGATAGTAACTCATGCGATCTCTATTTTATTGAGGACAATTTTAGAGAGATACACTACATGGCTCATCATCATAAGACACCTTTTGGAGTTTGCCATGCTAAACTCCTTTAGCATCTAATGAATATACGTTCCTTGGGTTAAGCCGAACATCGTTTTAAATCTATCTATACAGATTTATATCCCCAATGTAGGATGTTCTACCCAAATCATTCATGGAGGAATGTTTAGAAAACTTTATTTTGATCAATTGTAGCATAGGAATGTTATTCCCTATCAGTAATATATTATCAATATATAATACAAGTGATAAGTAGGTTTCATACCTACGAATCGACGCCATTTAAACCTAAGATATCACCACTTCAAGTACGTTTTAGGTTCTTTTTCATGCATGTGTATTGGTTTTGGTGCAGAAACTGATCGGGACGAGAATCGGATGAGATGGATGCTTACAAAGATGGAATGGCTTGATTTCTGCAATCTGCGCTGGGGCAGCTTGCATAGCTTTAAAATTCGCTGGGGCGCATGTGCGCTGGGGCGCGCCTCCAAGGGTTAAATCTGTGCCGGGGTGCATTTACGACAGTTTGGATATGGTTCTCTTATTTTGGATAGGATTCTGATGGAGGTTGGCTAGAGTTGCGGCTCATGAATAATAGAATATATAGGGTTGTAGAGGACATATAATGATACACTTAGACAGATTGAAGCCCTAGTTCATGACTTGGACACGTGACGAGATTTGACGCAAAGCGGAACACGACGAACGCAAGGCGAACGTGGAGACGAGTAACGATAGAATTTCAGATTCTATTCTCTCTCTTCATATTTATCTTGTATTCAGAATGTTTAATACTTTGTGGATTATGGGTTTTTATTCATTCATGATGAACTAAATTCTTATTTAAGCATATAAAGGATCTTATTATGTAATGGAGGATTGAATTGCTTTCGATTTAGTTTATGAATATTATTTCAAGGTTATTTACTATGTGTCATGCATAACTTATATAGTTTCTTGATCACCAATTATCTGTTATCCCATATAAATTCGAGAGATGATATATGGGATTAGAACTGGTCATAGTAACATATGTTTGTGATTTCTACCGTAGTTAGGATTCATAATTCATGTGTAGGATAGAGTTATCTATGCATCATATATAATCTGATGAGAACTTGATAAGAAACCTTTTTCAATTGTAATTCACGTAGAGATATAGTGAATTAGTTAACTAAGGTGTCTAGCTTAATTTTATCATTTGTGGATTTGAGTGAGTATGGGTGTAATGCATTGAGAGATGGTTATATCTTCTTTTGTGTTTTTGGTTTATAATCTGGAGTAATTGATATAAACTGAAGGAAAGTATATTATCTGAAGTGAATTAATAAGTGAAGTTGTAGGCTTAATTCTCCAAAACTTGTTAAAATCCGGAATTAGTGTTAATTTTGGTCTAAGTAGTAGTTTATTATAAAAATCATCAGTTAATCATTAGTTTAATAAAGCTAAAATAATATAAAATTGGTACTTGTTTGATTAAATTGGAATTATTGTCTCTGTGGGTACGATACTTGATCTTATCATTGTATTACTTGTTGACCACGTACACTCTTTGGGCATATCGGACCGCTTATAAGACCCCGATAGGCATGTCTCTCTTTCAATTAGTTTACGGAAAGGCGTGTCACCATCCAGTGGAACTCGAGCATAAAGCTTATTGGGCAATCAAGAAACTCAACTTTGATCTAGCAGCGACAGGGGAGAGAAGACTTTTGCAAATCAATTAGTTAGATGAATTCCGCCTACAAGCATATGAGAATTCAAAGTTATACAAAGAAAAGGTCAAGAAATGGCACGATCAGAAGATAGTGGAGAAAAAGTTTGAACTAGGCCAATTAGTATTGCTATTCAACTCTTGTTTGAAACTCTTTCCTAGAAAATTGAAATCCAGGTGGTCGGGCCTTTTTACAATCAAGACAGTGTTTTCACATGGAGACGTTGAAGTATACAGTCGGGACTCGTCCGAAACATTCAAAGTCAACCGCCAACGCTTAAAGCACTACTGGGGTGGTGATCTCGATCGCCAAGCAACCTCAATTGACCTCGCCGATCCAGTTTAAAACAGGGAGTAGTCAGGATGAATGACTCTAAATCAAGCGCTTGATGGGAGGCAACCCAATCATTAGTTTATTTCAATTTTTGATAGTTATTTGTTTTGATTAAGTAAAGTAGCAATAGATTAGAACGAATCGTAGAGTAGAAATTATATTTAATTGTCGAATCAACATCGATACTACGGATGCGTATGGTTTGGATTGCAGGAGGGGACCAAAAAATGAGCATGACAACAAATAGGAACCAACTCAATGGAATGGGGTGACTACGGGCAGTGCAGACAAGCAAGGAAAAATTTTCAGCAGGAAAATACCATCTGCTCCCTGGCGCATTTCCAAGGCTCAAAAACGCGCCCCGACGCGTACCTCTCAGCCAAACTGCGCCCCAGCGCATTTTTATAAAGGAAAATTTCACCCTAGACCTCTCTGGCCAACTGCGCCCCTGCGTGCCTTCACGTACAAAAATGTGTGCCCCGGAGCGTGCCCTTTTTTTTCTCAGTTTTAAAAAATCAGAATTCGGCAGCTACAATCCCAATTCAAACACAACTCTACAATCTTCTCCCATCCGAAACCAAAGAGCTACACAAGAGATCGAGCAAACATTAACCCCAATCACTATTCAAGTTCGATTTCAAGAGTTCATCATCAAATCATCCCTCCTTCACCATCTAGGGTTCACACTCATCCAAAATCAAAAGAAAGAGGGAATTCTTCACAACAACACCATAATTTTCAAATTTTGACAGAGACAAAGAGGTAACAACCAATTTTTTGAATTGTAACACTTGTAATTCAGGATTATTCTCAAGTGTATGGTCAAATTCATAAGTGGTCATAACAACTCAAGTTTGGGGGCCAAATAAGCAACCACTATCAGTCTGCACACCAAGTGTTTTTCAAAAGGCTTCAACAACCATTTCCTAATCCAATTGTAAGTTCAAGGCATACCGGCGACACAATGACTTCCAGACAACAGAAAAGGCAACATGGGGAAGGTTCGTTCACCGCCTTGCGGAAATTTGACAGACAAAAATTCTTGAACGCCGAGGCGGCGGACCGGTTCGAGTACCTCTCAAATAAGTCATTGGTACCGGAGCGTGGTTTGGCTCCCGATGAGTTCAATGGGATATGTTTAATTAGATTCATGAGAGGAGATTGGAAACACTCGTGGCACATCCGGACGCCGCCGTAGTGGCGGTGGTTAAGGAATTTTACGCCAATGCTCCCGACAAATCACCCTTCTTCTCCTTCATGAAGGGAAAAATGGTTCCGTTTACCATGCAAGAGATCAACGATTATTACAATCTTCCACAAATAACTTGTTCGTATCTAGCCGTCAAGGAAAACGGAGCAAACTATGACCAGATTCTGACTGAATTGTGCAGGCCCGACGCCACATGGTCATCAAACGGATCTCACTTTCAGACGGGCCACCTAAGTTTATATGGGAAGATATGGCATGCGTTCTTGTGTGCCAAATTACTACCTTGCACACACATGAGCGATGTCACGAAGGAAAGATCAATTCTACTATACACCATTTGTAAAGACTGATCAATTGACGTAGGCCGTCTTATTCACCCAAATATCCGTCGCAATCTTCGTGGATCAGTCCAGGGCGGCTTGTCTCACCCATCGTTGATATGTGCACTATGTGCCCGGGCAGGGGTACAATGGAGTTCCACGGAGCCTATCCAGCAACCTCTACTGTGCCTAGATCCAAATATGATTCAGAGGTATGGATGTTGGAAATGAGGGTAGTCGTACCCACGTGGTCTTGGATTTGTATTTTCTGATGATGAGGATGATGAAGAGGTAGACGCACAGAATGCAAATTTTGTTAAGGAAGAAGAGTAAGAATATGACCAAGCCGGGATTGCAAACTCGTCTCAATTTCCAGTTCCACAGCCGCTACCAGCTTTTCTTCCCCCACCGCCTGTTGAGGACCCGGTTGATGACCCACCTACTGAGGATCCACCGGTCGAGCATGACGCTTGATCGCTCAGGGCAGTCCTCGAACTTTTATTGTTATATCCTATGAGGACATTGAATTGTTTAAGTTTAGTGGTAGAATTAGTCATTTAGTTAGTTAGTTTGCATGGTTAGTTATTTGTATGTTCATGTCATTTTGCATGTTTATTGCACTTTAGAGTAGAGCATATGTACATTCTTGTGTTTATAGTTTAACGTTTACATGAGTTATATGGTTATGGTATATAGAAAAAAAATGAAGAAAATTAAGAAAAATCATAAAAATACATTCTTGCATTTAGGCATATAGGTTGCATGAGTTTAAGCAATAGATTGATGTATATTTAGCTCGGCCAATGATAGGAATGGTATTACATGTTAACTCGAACAAACGTGAAGATCAATGATGAATTCTAATGATAATCAAGATGAAAATCTAATTCTGTCTGAAAGTTGTGTAACTGGTTAGCACGTAAGAGCTTAACTGTCTAATCGACTCAGTTCAAGGGGTCACAACTTGTTTTTTGGGGGAAAATCTTAGTTAAAATTTGATAATAGTGCTATATTGACATTAAAGGTTTAAAAGTAAGTAATAACTTGAGTTTGGGGGAGTCAGTGGGGTGAAAGAAAAAGAGAGAAAAAAAAAGAAAAAAAAAGAGGAAAAAAAGTAGAAAATTGAGAAAAAAAGAAAGAAGAGAATTAACATATGGACTAGTTTGTATCTGTGGCCTTTGTTACTTTAATAAGTAAGCCCTTGGGGGTGTTTTTACACCTAGCGCCCTAAAACCATCTGGTTTGGGAGTTGTTGGTTGAAAGTTCGCTAAACGGGTAACATTAAAAAGCCTAATAGATGCAGACATTGCACGGTCAATTGTGAACAAGGGATGGAGCGTAAAACGCACCCGTGAATGAAAAATAAGAAAAATGAGCCTCATCTGAATTCCCCGAATTCAATAATTACTATGTTTGACTGGTTTTTGTCATGAATACAGAATATTTGAGTTAAAACTAAAATTTTCCCTCTAAGAAGTTTGTATGTGATGTTTTTGAATTGTTGGTGATTAGAATGGTTAACGAGCACACACGCACAACATGGGTGAGGACAGGATTGGATGGATTGATAGATTACTGATGAACTGTACATTGAATTTTTAGGATTGTTTGAGTATCTTATGATATCTTTGAGGCCTGTGTTGAAAAACATGTTGATCTATTGCTAGATTCGTAGGCATGTAGTAAGTAGGTCATGCATATACATACATATAGATACATTGTTTGTTATTTTCATTTTGTTGTTGTTTTCATTTGAGGATAAGCAAAATCTTAAGTTTGGGGGTGTTTGATAAGTAAGTTTCATACCTACGAATCGACGCCGTTTAAACCTAAGATATCGCCACTTCAAGTACGTTTTAGGTTCTTTTTCATGCATGTGCATTGGTTTTAGTGCAGGAATTGATCGAGACGAGAATCGGATGAGATGGAAGCTTACAAAGAAGAAATAGCTTGATTTCTACAATCTGCACCGGGGCGCGCTTACATAGCTTTAAAATTTGCCGGGGCGCATGTGCGCCGGGGTGCGCCTCCAAGGGTTAAATCTACGCCAGGGCGCATTTACGGCAGTTTGGATATGGTTCTCCTATTTTGAATAGGACTCTGATGGAGGTTGGCTAGAGTTGCGGCTCGTGAATAACAGAATATATAGGGTTGCAGAGGACATATAATGATACACTTAGACAGATTGAAGCCCTAGTTCGTGACTTGGACACGTGAGGAGATTTGATGCAAAGCGGAACACGACGAATGCAAGGCGTATGTGGAGACGAGTAACGACATAATTTTAGATTCTATTTTCTCTCTACATATTTATCTTGTATTCAGAATGTTTAATACTTTGTGGATTATGGGTTTTTATTCATTAATGATGAACTAAATTCTTATTTAAGCCTATAACGGATCTTATTATGTAACGGAGGATTGAATTGCCTTCGATTTAGTTTATGAATATTATTTTCAGGTTATTTACTATGTGTCGTGCATAACTTATATAGTTGCTTGATCACCAATTATTTGTTATCCCATATAAATTCGAGAGATGATATATGGGATTAGAACTGGCCATAGTAACGTATGTTTGTGATTTCTACCATAGTTAGGATTCATAATTCATGTGTAGGATAGAGATATCTATACATCATATGTAATCTGATGAGAACTTAATAAGAAACCTTTTTTAATTGTAATTCACGTAGAGATATAGTGAATTAGTTAATTAAGGTGTCTTGCTTAATTCTATCATTTGTGGATTTGAGTGAGTATGGGTGTAATGCATTGAGAGATGGTTATATCTTCTTTTGTGTTCTTGGTTGATAATCTGGAGTAATTGATATAAACTGAAGGAAAGTATATTATCTAAAGTGAAGTAATAAGTGAAGTTGTAGGCTTAATTCTCCAAAACTTGTTAAAATCCTGAATTAGTGTTAATTATGGTCTAAGTAGTAGTTTATTATAAAAATCATCAGTTAATCATTAGTTTTATAAAGCTAAAATAATATAAAATTGGTACTTGTTTGATTAAATTGGAATTATTATCTCTGTGGGTACGATACTTGATCTTATCATTGTATTACTTTTTGACCACGTACACTTGCGTGTAGCACGTATAGATTTTACCCAACAATAAGGAATGATACAATGCTCCCACTAACCCTTTTGTACACACAAGGTTCATTCTCGTTTTTGATAAAATTAAACTCTTTTGATTGCTCATCAAAATGAATGTTCCATATTTGAGAAGCTTGCTACAACCCATAAATGGATTGTTGTAGCTCATATACATGATTTGCTTCAACCATTGAAACAAATCCATCTGGCTGTATCATACATACATTCTCCTTTAATAATATATATTTGAGGAAGTACGTCTCCACGTCCATTTTGCCAGATCTAGTAATAATAAGCTGCATTTGCAAGTAAAATCCAAATGGACTTGAGCATTGCTTCAAAGATTTATTTTAGATTTTATGGTCATCTACCATTTCCTTGAGTCTTTATTATTCATAGCCTGTTCATAATTCAATGGATCATCATCATTCATGACGTGTACCTCATCGTCATCCTCTATATCGAATCCATACCTTTTAGGTATCTTCGGTACTCTTCTAGATTTACGAATAGGGTGTTGTACAGAAGTTGTCTCTACTTGGACAGGTTCATCCAATTGATTTGTAGTGGTTTGTGGTTCTTGAATTTCTTCAAGATCTATTTTCCTCCAACTAGCCCCTTCAAGGATAAACTCCTTTTTCCAAGAAGGCAGCGTGTTTTGTAACAAACACATTTTGCTCAGTAGGATTGTAGAAATAGTATCCCAAACTTTCTTTAGGATATCCCACAAGCGTGCACTTATCAGATCTTATCCCAAGTTTATCATTTTGAAACCTTTTTCACATAAGCTGGACATCCCCAAATCTTAACATGCTTAAGACCAGATTTCTTCCCTGTCCACATCTCATATGGAGTCTTGGGACGAATTTCGAGGGGACCTTATTTAGTAGATATGAAGCCGCTTCTAGGGCATACCCCATAATGAAATTGAAAGATCGGTAAAACTCATCATGAAACAATCTATGTTCAACAATGTTCGATTTCTCCGTTTAGATAATCCATTTAACTGTGGTGTACCTGGTGAAGTCCATTGTGAGATTATACCGTTATCTTTGAGACAATTGAGAAACTCACCGCTTAAGTATTCTCCACTTTAATCTGATCGAAGAATCTTAATACTCTTGTCTGTTTGTTTCTACTTCACTTCTAAACTTTTTGAACTTTTCAAATGATTCAGATTTATATTTTATTAAATACACATATCCATATCTTGAGTGATCATCAATGAAAGTAATAAAATAAGAATACCCTCCCCATATTCGTTGTCATGGGTCCATAAACGTGTGTGAACCAACGCTAACAACTCTGTAACTCTTTCTCCTTTTCCACTAAGAAGAGATTTAGTCATTTTATCCATGAGACAAGATTCACAAGTTGGATATGATTCATAATCAGATAGCTCTAAGAGCCCATCCTTATGCAACTTGGATTATCTTGTTTAATTGATATATGACCGAGTCTATGTGCCACATATAGGTATAATTAACATCATCTCTTTTTCTTTTCTTAGTTTGTTCTATTTGAAGTATATTTTAATGCAAGTCAAGTATATAAAGTCCATTTCGCTGATTACCAACACCATATAAAACGTTGTCTTTATAAATAGAACAACTGTTGTTCTTTATTATAATGTCAAATCCATCCATATCTAATACCGAAACAGAAATAATGTTTCTAATGATATTCGGAAAAATAACAATTATTTAAATAAATGGACTTTTCCGTAGGCAGTGCTAAACAATAAGTGCCTACAGCTAATGCAACAACCTTTGCTCCATTTTCCACTCGTAGGACAACCTCATCCTTGTTCAGCTTTCTACTTCTGACCAGTCCCTGCACAATATTATATATGTGAGAACTACAGTCGGTATCCAATACCCAAGTAGAATTTTGACTTTTTGAATAATTAATTTCAATCATAAACAAACCTTGATTGGAAGTCGAAGCTTCTCGAAGCTTCTTCTCTTCCAGAAACTTCTTGCAGTTCTTCTTCCAATGATCCGACTCGTTGCAACGAAAGCACATTCCTTTGCTAGCTGGATCAGGTTTCTTTTGGGGTTTCATTTAATTAATTAAACTCCTTTAATTAATTTAGGCTTCCCACCACATTGGGAACAATTAATTAAATTCATTTAATTAATTTGCCTCCTAATCTTATTAGAAATAAATGAGAGTACTAATATTAAATTAATTCCTAAACTCCTTTAGAAATTAAAATAATAATAATTGTAATAATATTAATAAGACTCCTCTTATTAATTTATATTTAATATTTCCAAATATTATATAATAATCATTAAGCTATTTAATTTATTCTATCACCATAAATTAAATTAATTACACTTAATGTATTATTACGATTATGCCATTACCTTCTTAAATAATTATTTTTTCTTTTATGGTGTGACCCTTTAGGTTCTCCATATTAAACCGGTTGTGAATAAATCAATTAGAACAGTTCTAATCTTATTTAAATAAATAAATTAAACTAATAATCTATTTAAATAAATAATATTTATTCTACAATAGGGATAAGCCTCCCTAGCGATCAACGACTTTCCAGATAATATAGATTTCAACATTAATCATAAAAGAACTTGTGAGTGAATAGTTACCGTACAATTCAATCCTTCCACCATACAATGTCCCAATTAAATATAAGACATGGAATTACTGTCAAGTCTTATTTTATTTAATTATATGTATTTCGATCAGAAAATGCACAACTCCAAATAATGCAAATTAAAAACTCCTTTCTAATTTCATTCTGCATTGGCCAAGTACTATTGAGTTGTCATTTAACGAATCACATAGGACATATCTCTTCTTTTACTAGAAGTGAAAGATTTTTTTATTGATCATTCATTATCTCCATATGTAACTCATTATACCCAAGCATACCCTTTGATATACCCTAAGGGTCTTAAGGAATAAGTCAAAGTATAATTCATTACACACAAGATACTATGATGATCTCAATTTCAAGGATTACTTGTACTACTATCACATTAAAAATTTCTATTGACAAGCAAATAAAGCTCCATTAGGTATTCCATAGCGAGTCACGTTCAGTGAACTTATTCTTCAATAAACACCTACATACTTGCTTTAGTGTCTCCACACAAATGATCATGAGATCAATCATCCTCATCCAATGAGCAAGCAACATATGTACCAATCTATCCGGATTTACTAATCCCCTTTTTAGTAATCCAACGATTGAGAACTATTTTAGTTTTAAGCTTTCTAAGAATTTAAATCTCATTAGCATGATCAACATCATGATTCTAAAAGCATTGCTTAAACCTATGAGTTATTTATATATTATAAAAACAATATCATGTAGATAATTAAATACTTTTAATAAGTGAATATTTTTATTAATAAATAAATAAGATCGTCTCCAAAGTATATGCTTTATCATCATACATGATTGGCTTGACTGCATACTACTTTTACATACAAGCTTGACTATAAGCACATGATATCCTATGAACCCAATCAAGTAGAGAAAAATTTGACTTACAAGGAGATTCTTGTCCAAATAGTAGATAGGAAAGAACAAATTAAGGAATAAAGTTATATCTTCTGTAAAAGTAATTTGGCGAAATCACGACGCCGAGGAGGCTACGTGGGAGTTAGAAGAAAAGATGCGAAAGGATTATCCCCATTTATTTGTGTAACCTTATACCAATTCCGAGGACGAAATTTTTATAAGGGGGGAGGATGTAATACCAGTAAATTTTATAAATAATATTAATATTGAAAATAATAAATGTTTGAATATTTATTGAGTATAAATATTTTTGTGGCATGAGATGGGATAATTAAATTGAGTATATGACAATTGAGAAATGTGGAGAATTTAATGAAAATCTTATGACAAACCTATGTGAATGCCTTGTGTGGTATGATGATGGACTAAGTGATGGTTTAATTAAATTAATGAAGGAATGATTTAATGAGTGGAAGGATTAATTAATATTATATTCTTTAATTAATTGTAGTTGCATAGTAATGAGTAAATAATTGAATATTATGATAATTTAATTTCTATTATTAAATATTGGCAATCTGCATTAAAAAGTAATGTGTAGTAATATGTAATAAAGTGCTACATCCATTTAATATAAGATAAGGTGTGACATTAGAAGATGAATAAATATTATATAAGACTATATAGTAAAAGTGGGTTGAATCATATGTGATTTAATAAGTTGTATAAAGTAACTTATGCGACATTGATGTATGGTAAATCAATTGCATGTGTAAATTAAATATATGGGAGAAAGATAAATTTTAAGTAAATAAATATTTACTATTAAATACTTATCTCAATAATTATGTGTAACTGAAATAATAAAGTTTTATGGAAAACAAGGGGTTGTTAATACCCAACTGAATTATATTCGGAACGATTGTAGATATTATTGAGACTAACCAAATGTACATGGATTATATGAATATGTGTGTATATACCCCTAACTTATCACAATGTAATAATAGTACCTCATTAAAATTGTATTTGTATACCCAAAAGGAATTAAAACTTAAGTAAGCTAGTAGTCATTTTGCAAATGCTATGTTTATAAGGTAGTGTCCCATTTCTCCTTTATTCACGTAAATGGCCATTGGCCTATCCTACCTCTACATTGTCAAACTCAGAGAAATGCCAATGATGGTGATGCTAGAGAACGGTGTGGCCTCAATAGTACTCCACCAACCCCTCATAGCCCAACATCTTCTTCCATCTTCCATTGGATTCAATCCTTGAGGTAAAGGCTTGACATGGTCATTAAAATCTCTGTAAATTGAGCTCACCTCTTCTCAATTTACTTTGCTACATCTTCTGATAAGTTCAATTAGAGAGAGGGTTGTTAATTTGAGTGAGTTATCTGAAATTTAGGAGCAAGCTTGTTATTTTAACTTCAACAAAGGTAATACTACTATTCTATGTTCTTAATTTTAAGCTTGGTGAATTTCTAGAATTATCATAAAATCTTTGTTAATTAGATTGTAAGTTGATATTTATGTGTTATAGGAGTTTATATGCATGTTTGGAAACAATGTGTTTGATTATAAGCATGTTGAATGAAGGATTAGTTGGTTGAGTTCTAAGTTCTGCATGAGCAGAGGCCAAGTCTGTGTCTGTACTGAAGTGGCGCGACTGCGCCACTTTCCAGTACAAACACAGCGCGGCCGCGCTATCTGTCAGTCATGAAATCCAATTTTTGTGTTTTCTGTTATGTTGAGCTTGTTAGTTTGACTTGATTATGCCTATTAATGACCATGACATGTGGATTGATGTTACTTTAGTTATAATAAGTCATGTTAGCTTGTTTTAGGTGGAGTTTTTAAAGGAAACTTATAAGTTGAAAAATGAAACTTGACGAATCTTATGTCTTTTAAGTTCTGGCCTTATGAAAAAGTGTGCGTAAATTAGTTATGTATATACATGAGTATGAAATATGAATTTAAAGTTGCTTTGCATGCTTGGTTGGTTTAACATGAGATTTTCAAGGAAAACTTAGAAGTTGAAAATCAACTTTGTTATAAACTACCTAACTTACATTCTGAACTTTTGGACCATCACGATAGGACATTTTATGCATCTAGACATGATTGATATGTACACCCATCTAGCTAAGTATGTTGTGAACTAGTCAAACATAGTTTCAAATGAGTTCTAAAGAAGTAAAACTATGCTAATTTGTAATACATGAGTAGAATAACTTGAGCATTTATATTTAAGGTTTATTAACCTCATTATGTGGTGTAATGGTTAAACATGAGTAGGCTTTTGAGAATTGGTCTCATTTAGCCTTGTTGAAATAGAAATTTTTCTAAAAACAAAACCATAACATTAAAAGAATCTTGGAATGGTCATGGAAAAGACCAAACCTAATCATAAACCTCATAACATGTATGTTCTGCATGTATTATCATCAATGCATGATAGTAAGTAAGCTAAAATCATGCAAACTAATTTTTAGTGCTGGGTTGGACAGGGAGCAGCGCGGCCGCGCCACTCCCTAGTCTAAATCCAGCAAGCCGCGCCGCCCTGCAGTGTAATCTGTTTATGTTATTTGTAATCTGAAACTTGATGTTTGTTTATATTGATGTCCTAAAACTGTAATCCATGATTAAGAGGATGTTTAAGTGTTCATGTATATGTTGACTATAGGAAGCCAAGATTTGATAAGTGTTTCTAAAACTTTCAAAACGTTAAGTCAATGACGATTACAAAGCTATGCGGTTTGATTATGTAGTAACGTTGAATTTGATTATGTAATGTGTGTGCTTAAGATACGTAATGGAGTACGTGTAGGATCGTCGATTTATGTATTGAGTTTGCATAACTAATGTGTGTGTGTATATATATATATATATATATATACACATAAATAGGATACTATAAGACCTTGCGGTGACGTTAAACTTTAGGTTTGTAAACTATGCGAAAGGTAAGTTCCCTAACTTTCACAACTTTGGATATTGTGCGAGTTCGAATTGTTGTTATATCAACCTTATAAATGTTTAGAAATTGTCTATACTTGTACAAATCATTATTAATATTCTGAAATTTGAATCATGTTGCAAGTTTGAACTTTTGTTCTTAAATGAATTGAGAAAAGTGTCTAAGCCATTTGATTCGGCTAGACAAAATATTTTTGAGTTAGAAAGCTATCCAAACCAATTGCTTTGGTGCGAACTCTTATAAATCTACTGAGATGAACAACCCTCATTGAAGGGGAAAATTTATAATTGTCGGGGAACCGACGTGCGCATAAACAACATGTTTAAATGTTATGCATAACGTAGGGTATTTTGGGCTGATCACCTATTATACTTGTTTTATTGGATTATCAGTTTAATACTATTGATTCTAGTAAGAGTTCTCTGTCTATAGTGACTACTCAGTGTTGAAATCTTTAAATTCTTTTAAAATCTTCCGGTCTATAATGACTCATTGTTTAAAATTCAAAGAACAGTTTTGAAGCTATTGATATTTCTTTATTTACAACATTCTTCCTTAACCCTTGAGCTGTCTTTGATTATTATACCTTTGAGATTATTAACTTTATATCATGCATGTTCACACCTATTATTATATACTTGCTGAGCAAATTTGTTGCTCATTCTTGCTTCCTTTAAACCTTACAGTTAAGGCAGAACGTGGTGAACCCTCAGGCAAAGATAAGGGAAAGGGCAAAACTACAGATTAGCTTTAGTCCTCTATGCTAGAAGTTTATTATTAAGCTGTAATAAGATTTAATTATGGTTTATGTATGAAGTTATGTTATAGATTTTATTATGTATTGTCTTAGTAACGATTACGAGACCTTGGGGCGAGATTATTTATATTATATCAATGTAAATTATTCTATTATTCCGTTGTGTGAGATTTTAGATATAGATCACGATGCACCGAATTCAAGACATGAGTGTCTGAATTTGGGGGTGTCACATGAACCATTTTATTAATATTTGTCTGATAAGAATAATCAAACTAACTTCTACTTGATAAGTTTTATTGCTCATATAAAACTATTCTGGTATTATTTTCTAAACTTTTCAATTTATAATGCTTGACTGGTTATATTTAAATATCAATTAATTTGAGCATATTAGTTCAAATCATTTTATATATTTGAAATTGCATTTATTAAAATTACTAATAATCAAATGTCAAGATCAATTCATTGAAGGATATCAAAACGCATGGAAGAAGATTGTTTTGCTAACTGAGTATGCACATAACAGGCTAGCTAGACCAATGAGAAGTTACCAAAAGCAAGAATACCAAAAATAATAATGCTACTATCACATAATTTTGGGTCACATAATGCTCATACACACACACATGCATACTATGGGCCTTGCATGACATGCAGGGCCCGCAAATATGCATGTGTGTGTATGTGAGCTTTATGTGATCCAAATTATGTGATAGAAGCATTGATCATATCAAAACGCATGGTAGAAAATTGTTTTCCCATGTTTGGTTGCTAACTCTCATATAATGCATTATTTCATTATGTCCTATCGTGTATAAAAGGCCAGCTCTGTAAGAAATGGGATTATCAAAAAGTATATCAAATTTTATTTTTTGTATTTATTTCTGTTTCTCCTTATGCTTTCTGTTAATGCCAAGACCATTCTATTCGTCCAATTACCATATAGCAAGTCAAATCCTGCACAGAAAATGGACAGGCACATTGAGAAGCCTGACGACCAGGGTCGTCGAGGGATAACTCCGATGTGAGAATAAGTACATGTCGAAAAAAATTAACAATGCAAGAACGCTAATCCTTTAGTGCGTGGATTAGATAGAGTCATTACATCTAACCTAGGATATAGTCGTGAATTTATAGTTATCCACACCGCCTTAATGCGTCCTTCCCACTCTAACCTAGGATATAACCGTGAATTTATAGTTATCCACACTGTCTTAATGCGTCCGTCCCTGAGTATGAATATGACTCCTTATTACAACAGTTACCATACTTAGATGTGATTCAATCTCCTTAAAAATGAGAAATCAAAATCAATCCGGACTGCACAATCTCCATAATTATATTAAATTGGGTTTCCTTAAAAATAGGAAGTCAAATTGGGAAAGGGAATCATAAGTCAACCAAGACTGTAAATTCCTTAAAATGTCAAGCCTCCTAACTGGAATATTCTATCACGTGACACAGGTCCCACCGAATCACCCCGGGTCCACAAAATCATGCCCCAGCATTGCCCCCACTCTCTTGTTATAATAAACTTATAATAAGAGAGTACAAAAAGTAATGTACTGTTGCCACAAAATCTGAACCATCACCCCTCTCGCCAGACACCACCATGGAAACCACCACATCATTAATGCACCGTGTATGGGGAGACATGCACTGACAACTTGTCTACTTAAATACCCTTTTATCCTAAATGAACCGCCATTTCCATTCACAGATTTGAAAATTTTCAAAAGTTCCAAGTATCCTCTGCAAATCTTGCTACTGCTACGAACTTCTCCTCCGATCAAATCTCATTAAACCACTGCACCGACCGATCAATCATGTCAGGCGACAACACCGTTCAATCCATCTCCATCGGTAATCCAACCGTCGCCCCCTTTCTGCCCATCACCCAACCTTCTGCAACAATCCCCCCAACAACACAGCCTCCACAATCCTCTGTTATCATCACCGCCCCTAAACCCACAAACTCTTCCTCCGCAGCCAAGAGTACCCTATCAGCGATTCGAAGTGAAGCTAAAATCGCTAAAATGAAGCTCCGAGAGAAATATTCGTCATAGAAGGAATATTCACATATTAATACTCAATCATCCATCCATAGTCGATCCCTACTTGATCTACGCCAACAATATCAGATCCCAAAAAAGTATGAACTCTTTACGCCAAACCTCAACGAGAAGATGTTGTTAGGAATCTATGTATGAGATTTGATGATGAATATGATTAATGTATATTTGTATAAGTAAGTATTGTGAAGTCCTTAATAACGTGATGAATATATAAGGACTTAGAATAGAAAGATCAAATATATTAGGTTTATCTTATTGAGTTGATCTGCTTGAATGTTAATATATGATCTGAGGATTAAAGTATATTTGTACCAGTAAGTTTTGTAAAGTTCTTAATAAAGTCAAAATTATACAATGACATTGAATAGAAAGATCAAGGTTGTTAGGTTGATCTTATCAAATTAACTTTATCTTATGATTACAGTATATTTGTAGCAGTAAGTTTTGTAAAGTGTGACGAACGAGAATTTTGTAATTTATTTTAAATATTTATTAAATTAAATAAATATTTTTGGGTTGATTTATTTATTGAGTTAAATAAATGATTGATGGAATTGTGGTAGATTAATTTAATTATATGTGTTACATTGATTAAATTAACGTGGAGAAATTTTATAGTTCAAAATGTGAATTTAATTGAGTTTATTTAATTAAATGAACAATTTAATAATTATAATGTTATTCTAATTAATTGAATAATTAATTAGAGATTTAATAATTTGTCATAATTAATAAATGAGAATTTTAATTATGTAATGATGTGATTTAATGTGTAATATTATCTTTTATTTAATTGAATTTAAATGATATTATTTGATTAGTTAAAGTGTGACAAATAAACTATATAATAAACAATTAATTAAAATAATGGGAAAGGAGCTAATTGGGAACAAGCCAAACATGACCTTAGTAACATGGGAACAGTTAAGGCCTGATGCGCTTAATTGCTACCCATGACTTCACCGGTTATATCATATACGTAGTTATATCCTTGTTCTGTATTCATAAGTATATCATATCAGAGTAGGTTCAGAGAGAAAAAGAGAGAGAGTTGAGAGAAGAATTGTTTGAAGAAGGAGTTTGGAAAAATTGAAAGAAGTTCTATCAATCTAAACAAGAAAGCAAGGGGTAAATTCTTAATCCCAAGTTTTATATTTACGTTATAATATTTTCTTCATTAAAGCCAACTTGAGTTCTTTGTAAACAAACTTTTTGTGACTAATGCATGAGATAGTGATTTTATATGTTAATAGATGTTTATAACATATTTTATATCAATTATAATTTGTTTTAGTCCAATCAAATCCATATAATCATGTTTTAATTAGAGTTTTATAAGTTACAGAGTATTAAAGAATGAATATGGCTTATATGTACAAAAATTCATGCTTTAATTGTATATTAAACTGAAAATTGATGATTGATTATGATTATGCATGTAAAAATGAAGAGAACGAAATTTAAACGGACCGATTCGGTGTTATAACGAATCTGTAATGCATGATTTCTTGAATATTGTCAAAACTATGAAAAATATCAAGAACATAAAAATTGGGTGTTCTAAATTAGTTGTTTATGTGATTTAAATTGTTAGAAACATGCTAAGAACGTTATATAATGTTCTGTTAAGTTTAGATTGTGTTGAGTAACATTAAAATTGTTGTTTGAGCTTAATTTTGGCATTATTTAGCTTATTTATGTGTTCTTTGCGTTTTCTGTCAGACTTCATTGCGTCACGGCGCCGCAGCGCCGGTTCTGTGAAGAAACCGGGCGTTGTAGTCCCAGGCCAGTGCTGGCTGACGAGGCACGGCGCCGCGACGCCGGTTCTATGAAGGAACCCAGCGCTACAGCGCCAGGCCAAGCAGCCGGCTGACGTAGGCTCAGCGCCGCAGCACCGATCCCCAATGCAAACTAGGCGCTGCAGCGCTGTCCAGCAGAATGGCCCAGAGAATTTTATTTAAGTGTTCAAAGTTTAGAACTGTAATTTAAAACCTAATTTAATGAACATGATAACGTGTTAATCATATATTGAGATGTTAAAACAAATTATTAAATTGTCAATGATGTTTTATGTGATTAATTGATAAGTTAAATACGTGGTTTAAACTCGTTATTTGTGAAGTCTAATAACGTGTTCAAGGACTGATATTTGTAATTCATGAGTATAATCAGACTTAGAATTAATTGGTATTGTGAATGCAATGATATATAGGATTAATTAAAGAATATGCTTTAGAAATGTAGCTTACGCACAAGGCAAGTTTCTAAACCTTACTTTTACGTTACGCAAGTTTCTAAACTCAAATCTTTAATTGAGCAAGTTCTTTAACTCTACTATTATATTGAGCAAGTTCCTTAATTCTAAAATATTCATTGAGCAAGTCCTTAAACTATGTTTCTATATCAATCAAGTTCATATTCTTGTTTATTCGAGTTTATGATTCCGAATGAGATGCTCTAATTCTTATATCCATTTAGTTATATACTTTTGAGATTCAATATTTGATTTAAATATTGTTTACATTATTGTATTAAAATCTTAAAAGACTGGCGAACCCTTATTGATTTGACTAGTCCATAGTTGATGAGAATTATAAATTCTAGAACTGTTATTGAGCTTATCCAAACCAAACTTCTTTTGGTGCGGACTCTGATGTCAAATTGAGATGAACAACCCTTTATAGGGGATTATTTACGTGTTAGCGTTGATATGATGTGCACATACATGGTACTAAGGACTGATCCCCCTAAGTATGAGAAGTAGAGTCCATATAGTCTTACGACTGTTAAAGGTTTGAAGTGGAAATACTTGATAACCTGGGACATAGTTCTTGGTCTTATGACCCTTAGATATACTTTTGATTCTTGTTTCTAATCTTGATTTAAAAGCCGAGCTTTTTATTATTTAGAACTCATTAATTCCTCGCATGTTATTATATTGTTATAATTGTGGACAATCGTTGCTCACTCTTGCATAATAACATTGCAGCTAAGGTTGGAAGAATTAAAGAGCCTTCCACTAGTAAAGGCAATGAAAAGATGAACAAGTGATGAATACTTGTTATTTTTATTGTGAATATTTTGTTAAGACTTATGTTGTGATCTTTAAGACTTTACTGTTTATTTATGTTTTCGCATTTGTTGCTTAAGGTTAGTTCACCTGGGATTTACTCGAACAAATGTTGTAACCTCTTAAGGGGAGGATTTCAATTTATTTATGAGTTTCATTTATTATGGGTAGATAGATGTGTTATTATTGGAAAGTGAACACCAAATCATGTGGAATTGAGTTATCCGGATTTGGGGGTGTCACAAGTTGGTATCAGAGCTATAGGTTATGAACCTTAGGTGGGGGGAAAACTGTGACGCCCCAAAATACGACCTGTTTTTTACACCCGAATTTCGTACGTTACGGTACTTCTCATTCCATACATACATCATTAAATCCTGAAGATTAATGATATATCATCCCATTCCCAGGTTTTCTTACCTTAAAACGTTCATTCATTAAGAATAATGATAATTACATTATTCTTATCACATTACAACTGTGACTTAGCTAGTCACCATATCTACAGAATAGTTTAATCTAACTATTCTCCAAGTCTTGACTTGTGCTTTACGCTTGTTCATAACATGAACAGTGCTTTATCTTGAGACGCTCATGGTATTCGCAACCATAACATCCTACCATAACAGGACATCAATCATCTTGATCTTCATCAGGTCCTTTAATACATACTATCGTCGTTTGCTGAAAATGTTTTCATTTCAAGCAAGTGTGAGAATTCATTTGCTCAACAAGTCATAGCAGTTGAATATTAACAACTTAAGAATAACAATTATTCTAACACTTCAATAACCGAACAATGGTTATGAAGCAGCTCGAATAATAGGAATACGTTCCGATTCCTATCATTTTAAAATATACCTCACATATACTTTGTAATACTTTCATCCTCCTACCTTTTCCATACATTATGTCTGGATAGAATCATTAGCACAGACTTAACAAGTACAGTTCATGAATCAACCGAACTCTTTCACATTTAACAGTTCAATCACAGTACAGTTTATTTCACCAAAACACTGAAGTGTTAACATTGTGGCACAAGGCCTCATACATATCAACACCTTGTACGAACATCACACATTCGCACATAGGTAAAACTTCCCACGTTCAACATCTGGGAAAGTTTAAGAAATTAACATTCCTAATAAAGTATGAATGAAGTTAAGAAACTTGTCTTACGCACAGCTATCGCTTAGGGTTTACACCGAGCTGCTCATCGAAATTCCTATGTAGCACATAAGGAATAACAAATACCAATTAGTCAAATACTTGACTTATGCATTGGTTTAACTTTCACTTTACTTCCTATGGTTCGCGTTCTTGTAAATTAAAGTTTACGCGACCAACTTTCATTTTTATCTCTTCTATCCTTTCATTACATTTCTTACCACGTTCGGTCCAAACGACTCGGAACGTTCATTCAAGTTATTATCATTAACTTGTCTTTTCAACGTTATACGTTCTTTGTTCTCTTATTACTGTTCGTTATGGCTCATCACAACTTACTATGCCAACATTCGTTAACGTCTAAGTCATACAACCAATGAATACTTAGAACGTTCACTCAACGCCGATACAATTCACGAGAATCGTTCACGTATCCTGCGTTCACGTTACTCATCTCTTACTCTTATTCAACCTTTACTTAAGGTTTAAATCACTTGTTTAAGTGTTACATTATGTGAATTATATGTTCACTATCACTCATATGTCCTCAACCGACTCTCGTCGATCGTTGCTAGACCCCACAACAAGTGAAACCATAATTGGTTTGCTACGCCGCACACATTTCCACCGAATTCCCGTTATCGGATTCCGTATAGAAATTAAGTAAGTTTTAACTTCATTCCTTTACATTCTCACATGCCACACCTCTATTACATAACATATAACCTTGAGGCGTGCATCAAACTAGACCACGAACCCCAGTTCATATTTTAGGGTTTTGAGTTTAAGAATTTAAATACATTTCGTCAACGTTTAATTCTTAAAATCGATCTTAAACACATTGTTTAAGTGATTTCTCTTCATGAATATTAATAATATACTTTCCCCATAATTATCATGTAGAAAGTTGGGACATAACATAAACGTGCGGAACTTTTCCCCCTGCTGGCGCTGCGGCGCCAGCTTTATACTTTACACCGGCGCTGTGGTGCTACACCTGCAGGGAAAATTTCCCAGGCAGGCGCTGCTACGCCGGTTCCTTAGGCATGAGCGGCGCGGCGGCGCTGGCTCAGTTTTTCAAAAAAATTTTCTAAGTTTTGAAATTTTTTGAGATTCCCGAGCTCATAACATGATCGTTATAAGTAAAAATTGGTTGGTTCCAAAGCCAATAGTTCACATATATCATGTTCTACGATTCCATCCAGTCGGAATTCATTTCTGAATATAATGGCAAAAAATTAACCGTTTCGTCCATTTTTACGTTTTCATCGAACGTTCGTGAACGTTCAACGCTTGTTTCTTCGTTTTAACTCCGAATTCGTTCGTTCTTGCTCTGGCAAGTCTTGTTTCCTTAATTACACGTGACACCATTAAAAACCAACGTTTTCGAATCAAATGGCAACTTTTGACTTCTATTCCAAAAAATTCACGATTTTGATGCTTAACGTCTAATCGCGTAAACTTTCGTCGAAACTTCGTTTCTCGATATTTTTATGTCAAACCAAATGGAATCAATCCATTGGTTGTTCATCCATGTTTCACACCATTTTAAACATCTAAGTTTTAATGGTTTTCCATTATCACGCTCTCCGTGTTCTTCGTTCGTTCTTCGTTCGTAATCAATAATATGATTATGATTTTACGTTTTCTCGCATTTTAACGTTATAAGTTTGATAATTCAACCTTATAACATCGGTGAGTTAATATAACTCACGCGGATCGTCCATTAACATCTTCTAACATCTTTTATTCTTCTTTTCTTTAAGCTATGTATTTAACATAGAAAACTTAAAGAAAATTACTTAGAAGTTAGGTTCTTTATCACCTTTCTTCTTTATTCTTCTTCCTCTAGACAAAGCAGGCGATTCGCTAGCTTTTCTATTTCTCGAACTTCTTTAATCCGAGAATCCATGCTCTTTCTCTTCCTTCTTCTTCTTCCTCAAGCTTTAAAGCTTTCCCTCTCTCTCAATGTTGATGGTGATTTTCAAAACTAACTAATGAAGCCTTAAGCTTCCTATTTATAGAAGTGGTAAGATCAAGGGTAGAATGGTCGTTAGACCAAACCTCTTTAACCCCTACCTCCTTTCACATGCTACACCATGTCTCCCACATGCTATACCATGTCCTCCCATGTGCTGGCACATGGCCACCATGTCACACCATGTGCTTATGGTTTGCCCCATGGGTTTTACCCACCCGTTTACCTACCGGTTCGACCCACGGGTTTAATTCTTAGTATTTAATTCAAATTAAATACATTTACTTCATATAAAATTCATATTATACGTCGTATTAATTCTCGTATCCTCCTCGTATTATACTCGTATACATTCCGTATAATAATAATTTATTATTATACTTAAACCATTTTATTCTTCACTTCCACTTTCCCTAACCCTTAGGGTTTTAAGTCCGCAAGCAAAAACTTCGTGAGCCATAAATGAAATATTATTTCATATTCCATCTCGTCTCAAAATCCTATCATTACACGTTTCTCAGAATTTCAATATAAATTCCTGAGCAGAAACGGATGAATAGGGATTTTTGTCATTTTCTTCCCAAGAAAACTTTTCTCGGCTAACTTAACTTTTCACGGTATCTTACCGTCAAATCTTTTGACAGAATGTCATTCTGTCATTCCAATCTCCCAAAAAGGCTTAAGGTTAAACCCTAACCCTTACGATATCATGAATAGTGCCTATTTTGTCTTTTTCTTGAAAATATTTTTATTCCCGAAAATATTTTATTTTCGTCTTGAAAATTCTTCCTCATTCATTCTAGCTTGTAGCCAGAATCCTCCTCATTTCTAATTATCCTATGGCATAGAATGTTTAATAACCATATAATCTAGAATATAATCAATAAAAATCCATTTATTAATTATAAATTTTTTAATCTAAATTTTTGGACAATCCGATTTTTCGGGTTGTCACATTCTTCCCTCCTTATAAAAATTCCGTCCTCGGAATTTGACAAATCACATCCATACCTGGATGCGTTATCTTTACAACCCTTCGACGAAGAGTTAATCTTACTTCTTCCCATTTTCGTTGAAAAATCTCAACATCTTTTTTCAATTAGGTATTTACCTAATTATTCCTTGTCATTATCTCTTCACCATCTTTCCCCCAAGGATCATTATCTGTTATACTCGTCAGATGATAAACATCATGACAACTATACCTCAAATTTCTCGGGATATCACATTCACCCCTTCTTCAAAAAATTTCGCCCTCGAAATTGTTAACATAGCCTTTTCTCAACTTCTAGTCATAGAAGTCATCATCCTACGCCCATTCAAGAGCATTTCATTCATAAAGGAACATCCCGGTACCAAGGCCATATGCTCGTAATTGTTAACACAACCATTTCTCACCTCCTATTCGAGGAAGTTCTTATCCTTCAAACATTCCAGAGTCTTCACAACTTATCAAAATTATGAAGTAGAATGAATAACAAGGAATATAAAGATTCCTTTAACATGCTCTTCTTCTCAACTTCTTTCCCAAGAAGTTCCCATCTTCCCTTCATTCAAGAATCTTCACATCTACACATGAATTATGAAGTGAAACGAAGGACCAGGAATATAAAGATTCCTTTAAAATATTTCATAAGTTGCTGAGGGGTCATAAAGACCATGAACTCCTTGAACTTGATTTATCGGTATTTATCGAAAACCAATTCCTTTTTCGGCCTGTTTACATTCACAAAGAAAGTAAATTGCCTCTTTGTCGGCCAGTTTGCAATTATAAAGAAAGTAAACTACCTCTTTGTCGGCCTGTTTACAATCATAAAGAAAGTAAACTACCTCTCCTGGTACGTTAGGTGATCAACCTATTGTACAACCTCATTTAGAGGTATGTTCTCCTCAGAATTATGTATTCAGATTCCGCACCAAAATAATTTGGTTTGGCATAGCTTCTCAAAGAAAGCTCGATTTCTTTTTAAACATGACATACCATCTGTCTGGCCAAATCAAATAGCTCAGACCATCCAATAAATTGGACATTAACTTGAACCATTCGTCTAGTCAAATCAATTGACATCGACTACTTCTTTAAATTCTTTCATTATAACTCAAAACATTTAATGACGTTATAATACCTTACTACTTTCAAGTACGTTGAGGACTTTGTCATTTGATGACTTCGTCATACTACATACCGTTATACACTTCAAGGTATGCTCAATTGTAATATTAACTTCGTCTTTTTACCATCTATGCATCAAATGCACTGATGATATAAAATTCATTTTGATATTTCAAATCAAATTCTGTCTAGCCAAAATGATTAGCATAGACATACAAAGAATAGTTCTTTTCAAAATCCATTGGTTTCCAAAAGTTGAAACCAATATTTTTCTTCCAAAGACATACACATCCGCACGATGTCAATAATTTTAAAATCTAGCATAGCTAGAATACTTGGAATTTTCTACTTCTTTCTTCTTCCTTCATTGTTATCCTTGCGACAATATTAACCTCTTTTAGCACCTTAAGTGCTATCTATACCGAAAATCACTCATTTTCAGTTTAAACTTTCTATACCTCAGTACAGTTCATCAAACTTGCCACACTTTATGTGTTCAGGAACTTTCCACAACCATATGTGTCTAAGAACTTATCTTCGCAATATATAATCCAAGAACAAATCAAGGACTGTCTATATGCTCAAGGCTCAAAAACATAGCATACAACTATGAGTCACAAACCTTTCATAAGTATGAGTTTCAAGAACTCACACCTAATCTTAATACATTCTACTATCCAATATACACATGAGAAAAGAATCACCTTCTCGTCATATATATATCGATAGCGCGACATCACTATTCCAATAATTATCACTATAATAAGCTGAGTGGTTGTTACACCAAAGCACAAACCTTCGCCCATAACAAAAGTTCATATAACTCAACTATCACATGAGTCCTCAATTAAAATTTACCACCTTCCAACTTTCTCTTGACTTAATAGAATTTTTTTTAATTCGTATACCTTACAACTCTTCTGAGTTCTTCTTCTCGTACTATTCATAGTACTATTTTATTATAGCCTCGCTCTATAATTCATCCATCGTTTAACAGATAATCTGTTATTACGATTTAATATGATCACGTCGTGATCTTCTTTCTTCATCATTTATTTTAACGATTTTCCTTATCCTTCTCTCACAGACTATAGTCTTAGGTACTCATAAATAAGGTTTATAACCTATCAGCTCTGATACCAACCTGTGACGCCCCAAAATTTGGCCTATTTTTCACACCCGAATTCCGTACATTACGGTACTTCTCATTCCATACATACATAATTAAATCCCGAAGATTAATGATATATCATCCCATTCCCAGGTTCTCTTACCTTAAAACGTTCATTCATTAAGAATAATGATAATTACATTATCCTTATCACATTACAACTGTGACTTAGCTAGTCACCATATCTACAAAATAGTTTAATCTAACTATTCTCCAAGTCTTGGCTTGTGCTTTACGCTTGTTCATAACATGAGCAGTGCTTTATCTTGAGACGCTCATGGTATTCGCAATTGTGACGCCCCCAAATCTGGGTTCCCAGAACCTCAGACCTGGTACGTTACGATACATCATTTCTATAACTGTTGCAGAAGATATATACATAAATTGTTTATACAATAACTTTTACAATATAATCCCAAGGTCGGTAACCTTAACTGAATACACATATTCATATTCTACATGACTTACAATGTCATCTGCCACCAATACTATTATATTTTAACTGCAACACAATCTAATTCTGCAATTCTGTATCCTTATCCCTACGGTTATAGCCTAAGGAAACCTTACCTAAGGTTTATAACCTACAGCTTTGATACCAACTGTGACACCCCCAAATTCGGGTTCCCAGAACCTCGGACCTGGTACGTTATGTGACGCCCCCAAATCCACGTTCCTTCGAAACCTCGGATTCGGTGCAGTCACGATACTACTAACGCCAAACTATTATATCCTTTATTCATTACTAAAAGAATACATCTTTACTTATTACAATTTAGAATATAAATTCTATTTATATCCAAGATCTCATCTTTACATCATGTTCGATGTTACTAAAATGCGGAATAATTTAAACTTTTTCAATCCTCCTTGAATAAAATCTTTTATTGATTTCATAACTTGAATCAATTACAACCCTTGAATCAATTATAAAATATGATTCATTATATTTGAGTTATCGTATAACGTTTACAACACGACTTGATATCCTCTATGTATTAACTAATACATCTTTACAACACAACCTGTATTAAACAGTGTAAACAACTATCAAGTAATACTTCTAGAATCTAAACAGGGTTCAAGCAATAATCTAAATAGTACTTCTTCAATTCGATACTATCTATCTTTATCAATCAAGAAGCACGAAGTCTTTATCGTAAGTCCTTAACCTGCAAAAGTGGTTATTTGCAAGAGTGAGCTCGACAGCTCAGCAATTCTAACAGTTTTTATGCATCATATAGCATACAACATTATACTCAGTTCATGCATTTATAAACAATTTATATTTACTACGCATGTTACTTTTCACATAACAAGTATATCATCAAAGATCAACTTTCAATCTCATTTATATCTCATATACAATTCATATATAAGTTCACATTATCACAGCATAATATAATTCAACTAATAGTTATTGAGTTCATATATCAAATAGGAACTGAAAGACTTGCCTGATTCGTAGTTTAACAACTACGACTTAACTGCTTAAAGCTATCTGCACTTCGTGTATTCCTACACAGTTATATAATCATGGATTTACATCCATCAGTCATACATTTCATATGCTCTTAATAGAATAACAATTCGTATATCGTTTTCTAATCTTGGTTTCGTTTCACTCTATCTTAGGATAACCACGATGTTACAACATCATACCTTCATACTTATTCTATAGAAACCATTCTATTTCGGTCCTTAGGGTCCTTAAGGAAAATAACTTAGGACCAGATAGTTAACAAACTGTTCTTGGCAGCTCTGCAACACGGCGCGGCCGCGCGGAAATTAGCTTGGGAGTGGCGCTGCCGCGCGACTCCCTGCCAGAACCAGAACTTAGATTTCATAAACTTAGTTTGGTCCTAACATATCATGCATTCTGATATATATTATACACAGACATTAAGTAGGCATGCTCGTGCTTATACTACACATGTATACTTAATCACATAGTCTATGCTTTTGAAATTCATTTTCTCGAATATGCGTACATAGGTGAAATCCATGTTTCATCACATGATGCTTATGTCAACATGTCTATAGGCATAATGAATCCTAATATACATGCTCGTATGATCATAATATAACTCACTCCGTGTTTGATGCTATCATCTTACACATTCTAAACTTTTCATAAAAATCGCTTTAAGTCAACAAAGGTAACTAAGTATATGCAAAGTACCTCGTAGTCATGACTCTCACGTATTAGAACACATACATAAGCCACTTTTACATGCTCAAATGATCAGAACGTGGACATCCTATATATATGTCCAAAAACTCTAAGTTTATCTTTTGAAATCATTTTTAATTTAAACAATGTGTTCTAGTGTATGCTCAATACCTTCGACTCACATATCATGCATATCTAAACCATATAATCATGCTTAAAAAGTCAGAATATAAACATGACTTATATACGCCACAATTTGTTTATAAAACCTTAAGTTTTCATTAAAAACTCTACTACAACAAGGTATAATTGTTTACTATTAGCCAAGGTAACTGATTAACAACTACCTTCATACCCATTGATACACATAACCAAGACACTTACACATGTCTCAAAAGTCCAACTCAAAGAACACAAAATTCGTCAAGTCTCATTTTCAAAACTTTACGTTTTCTTTTAGGAAATTATGTTAAACCAACTAATACAACTCACTATGTGCATGACAACCTTAGTACACATGTCAGACCCCTTTATGAAATTATTAGAGTCTAACTAGTATGCTTAACCAACCAGAAAACACAAAATCACTAAGAGTTTCTACAGAGGGCGCGGCCGCGCCCCATTTGTACTAGGGAGACGCGCGGCCGCCCGTCCCCGTTTCCAAACCAGAAGCTTTTCTGCTTCGGCAGTCTCTTAGCCCAACTCAAAAATTTCTTCAATAATTCAAATTTAAACATGCTAGAAATCAACTACATAGTATTTACAACATGTATACAACTTAACTAACGTGCTAGCATCTTTTCACATAACCAATTACTACTATTTCATGCTATTGCTATGAATTGAATTCCAAAGTAGTTTAGAGATTATACCCCTTGAGCTTCAACTTGGGTAGAACTTCCCATGAATTTCAGAATTCTCTCCCTCAATACTTATCAACACACTCACTATATGAAACTTATCAAGAGTTTAGCAACTTGAGTTTGTGAGGGGGAGCTTCCAATTTATAGAGAATTGGTTAACCATGCCAAAGCTTTGCACCATGAATTAAACTAATGGAAGAAGAGAAGAATTGTTGGGCAATAGATAGTTAGTAAATCCCATCATGAAGCCCACTTCCCCCATAATCATCACACTCATTGCTAGCTAGGAAGTTGAGAGATGAAGGAGATAGGCTAGCCTTAGGCCATTCACGTGAAGGAGAAGTTGGGCACTCATTGTGAGACAAATAATCTAACTCATCAATAGCAATTAGCAAATGAAATTCCACACTTGGTTACACACCTCTATATATAATATATACACTTAGGTTATATAATTTATGTATACATTTCATCCCATATGGCTTAGGTTATAGGTACATATATACAAACCTACAAATATGTACACTCACACCTAATTAGGTATACTCATATTTTGAATATACACTACTATATATAATCATGTACCTCATGTACATAGGTTAAGTTAATATTCTAATTGGACTAAATATAATATGGTTGGGTACTATCATCCCACCATTTTCCATAAAATTATTATCACAAATATACTCAAATATTATAATGATAATTAATATCAACCATTCATTTTCTTCTAATACTTCCAATTAAATCCCCTTGATTTAACTTCATTATTTATGCCACACAAGGCATAATTATGTGAACTTAGTACTTAATAGTCCACAAGTTTATAATAATTTAATCTCTTAAAATAATATTATACTCAATGTTACATCTTATAATATGTTCATAAAGTAATACCATTACATTACTAATTTACATGTTCTCTATTATAATCAATCTATTACCCTCCTATGGGTAATACCCAATGGTCAAAGAGGAGTTGGTGGCTAACTCCACCAACTACTACTATTCATGGTCCTTCCTCATCATTACACCTTATAACATGCTCATGGTGTAATTATATTTCTTATTATATGCTTTCTTAGCAACAATGTAGTAATTGAATTAACAAACTCTACACACCAATTAATTGCATCTATTCATTATCAAGCTATTATTCTCCTATGGTTATTACCCAAAGGGCAAAAGGGAAGTTGGTGGCTAACTCCCACCAACTACCACTATTCATGTACCTTAACCACTTAATTGACCATTATTGCTCTCACATGGACTAACTTGCAAGCTTATATCTAATAACTTAATGTTATTACCATATGATATGATAGGGTCACACATACACCCAATCATATAATCCATGTACATTTGACAATACCGAATATATTTTAATTGAGTAGTGTCACACCCCATTATTGTAACTTTATTATTACACTTAATCATATAGTTTCCTATATTATATAGTTTTCTTGAAGTGTCACACTTCATTCCATATTATATAGATGTAGCTACAATATAACTTATAATTACACATCATTGCACATAGGAATTTATTCACATAATAATAATAATTAATTCCATTAATTATTCATTCATTAATTTATTTAATGAATGTTTATTCCACCACTTTGTCACACTAGGCATATCTCACAAGCTTACCTTAAGCTTATTATCACTCCCATCACACTTTAATATTCTTTTAATATAAGGTTTGTGTGACACATGCACTTTAATGCTAAATTATTTACCTACCTTGAACAATTATATGTATAACCTTTACACTAAAATAATTAATATTTACTCTATTAATTATTATAAAATCTACGATAAAATAATAACTTAAGTTATTTAATATATTGAAATAACTTAGTTTTCTTTCATTAATAAACTTTCTTGAAAATATATTAGGAATTATGTATTTTGCCATAACATAAAATATTATGTTTTCTCCAAATAAAGATATTCATTGTTAGAAAATAATTTACTTATTGTCTCAAGATATTATTCTTAATATAATATCTACTAAAATAATTACATGTATGGCACATGTACATACATTATATATAGAAAATAGGTAATAAGTTTATTTTCTATTATAATAATTTATTTCCATCAATTTATTTATATATAGCAAATATATTTTAATGTATTTACCATATTAATTAATCACACTTATTACATCATACCAAAAACATATAGGGTAATATTATTATTCAAAAATAATATTTTCTCCTTTATTAAAATAATTCAATATTAGAATTTATTTTAATATCCTTTATAATAATTATTTCTCTTTCTTTTCTATAAATTGTTCCCAAAACAATTTCTTCAAATATTTATTTAAAGATATAATGATTTTCATTTCTCTTTAATAACGTATATATATCTATTAACGTTATTTGTACATTAGACTTTCACACATATTACCATTCTAAGTAATATATAGAAGGTACTAATTATAATCATATATTCAACATATATATTAATTCACTCCTTTACTTAAGTAAATTAAGCCTTGTACCATATTACCTTAGTTAATTAAGGTTCAATATTCACATTATATTATTCCATAATATAACTCTCAACTTAAATTAACCAATATTTATTCTTATTAGTTAATTCCTTAACTAACTCATGCTTCACTATCCAAACCTATTCACGGATAGCTTAAGTGCTATTAATAACCTATATTATAAACATACGAGTTATTAGTACACATACACAAGAATATGGTGATTATACATTAAGGATATTTAATGTCACCAACTTACTATGATAAAATAATTCTATAAATTATTTAATATCGATAGGAATTTATCCACTTCCTTTACCTCAATTGAATCGTCTCTAAAATAAATAACAAATATATATTAATAATATATTCATTAATCACAAAAACACATATTACATAGTCCATATTACCCTATGTAATATAATACCACATACCTCATATCACATATATATCTTTTTATTCGAACCCATCTCACGGTTTAAGAATTTTATTTATTAAATCCTTATTTAATAATTTCTGAAAATTCGGGTTCTTACACGTTACGATACATCATTTCTATAACTATTGCGGAAGATATAAACATAAATTATTTATACAATAACTTTTATAACATAATCCCAAGGTCGGTAACCTTAACTTAATACACATATTCATATTCTACATGACTTACAATGTCATCTGCCACCAATACTATTACAATTTTTTTTGCAACACAATCTAATTCTGCAATTTGTCTTTGTCTTTGCCTGTATCTGAAGTTTTGTTTTAATCTGAAAGTTTTATCATGATATAGCAAGGGTGAGCAATTAGCTTGCCCAGCAAGTTTAAGTTCAAATAAGGATATATCATGATTGAAAAGAATGAACAATAAGCTAGCTGACTTTCAACAATATAACAATTGTGAAATAGCATGAATCAATTTTCATAACTGAATGACCGAGACAATAAAAACGAATGGCCAATAATGAACATGAATAAATCGACTGGACTAACTGGTAATGAAGGCGATCAGCCTTTCATACCTGATGAACATATGCAACATGCACAACGTGCGAATCAATAAATCATAGACGTGATATAATCAACAATGATTAACCACTATATAAAAGAATAGTTCAAGAAAACTTGCCTTTATCGCCGACTACTGCTATGCAATCTATTTAGCTTCATCTGAAGACCTAATATTAATAATATCGATCTCCAAATTAGAATAATATCATCACAGTTAATACTGTTAATTACAGTTATAAAATAATCTAAACACATGATCACATATTCCTAACAGTCAATAAAACACATAAGACCTAGTATCAAGTCAAACTATTTCAGTCTGAGTTGAGTTCGGTACTATTTCGTTATCCCGACGGTCTAGTCGGACAATTATCGGGCCTAATATCAATAAGACTCTACTTAAACGCTTTATTATTATCTTAGATAATTTATTAATTAGTCAAAATATTTTTCACATGCTCATAATAATTTTCAAATAATTATTACCATTTATCATTATTTTTCAATCATTAATATCATATTTATATGATTTAAATACCACAATATTCCATTATCATTAATATTTATTTAATATCAAATATTAATGAAATTCATGTCATAATATTATAAGTTATTTATAATATCTCAAAGTATTTTTAATACCTTAATATCACATTTGAATGATTTAAAACATTTAACTCCATTATTAAATAACTGCCATTAATATTAAAAATAGTAATGTATTTTATGGCAAAATATCAAAAGTTATATTTTATAACTTAAAATATTTTTATAACCTTTAAATCATTTTTATATGATTTTTAAATCATTAAAATTATTTTTCCATAATTTATTTAATATATTTATTAAATAATTTAATTATTATTAATATTAAATTTTTAATAAAATACATCCCAAAATATTAAAAGTCATTCAAAATAACTTGAAATATTTTCTAACACTTTAATATATTTTTAAATGATTTTTAAGTATTAAAATCATTTTTAAGTAATTTATTTAATATAATAATTAAATAAATTAAATATCATTAATATTTAAAAATATTAAAATATTAATGAAATATATTCCAAATTATTAAAAATCCATTTTTAGGCTTTAAAATAATTTTTACAAATTAATAATGTATTTTTCATAATTAATAATCATTTTATTCTAATTATTTAATAAAATAATTCATTTTATAATTAAACCGTCGCTAAAGGGTGCAATAGCGACAAAACTGTCGCTATAGGTGTTCTTGAGCAACCAAGAACATTCATGGTCAATGTGCAGGGTACCTACTTTGACCATCCATAGATTCTTGATCTTTAAGTTTCTGGGCTTGCTAAGGTGTTAGTGTTGTAGTATTGATGTAATACTACAACCACAACCAAGTTTCATGGCTAAAAAATATCACAATTAGAAGTTCGAAGCCATCAAAGTGGCTGTCAGAGGCTGTTCTTCATTTCTGGGTTACCCAGAAATGAAGAACAGTTCAAGGGTGCTACTTCTAGCCTTTAAATCATAGATTTTTGGGTTTGCTCAGTGTGATTTAAGGGTTTACACTTGTAGTCCTTATGTCAAGGAGCAATAATATTACACTTTTATAGCATTACAACATCACACATGAAAGATCTGAGTCGGTCAAAGTGATGTCAGAAACGTGTTCTTGACGAATTCTGGGTTTTCCAGAAATTCATCCGGACAGTTGGTCAACCCTTGTTTGACCGTCCATAGTTTTGATTCTGTTCATGATCTAGGTGTTTTAATGGCATGGATATGTAGTCTACATGTCAGTCTACAAATCCCAAACATTAACATGACCTATAACCTTAAACACTGCAGGATTCAAGGCTTGAAAAGTCATTATCAGACATTCTGGAAAATTCTGGGTTGCCCAGATTCCAGTTTCCATGGTTGGTCAACCATGTTTGATCACTCATAACTTGAGATCTAGACATGGTATGGACTTGATTCCACTTCCAGTCTACTCTCCTCATGACAGGGAACAAGTCTATAACATCAATCCAACCTAACAATTAACACACAAGGATCTATGAGCCTTGACATATGGCTGTCAGACCATATTTTTAGGGTTCTTGGTCAGTTGCTAAAAATGCTATTTTCATGCATCTAGATGTTATGGATCTATGATGTAATATCATAGATCACTAAATAACATCCCCTAACACTAATCTAAACACATAAACACAACATTAACATGAATCATAAGGATTTAAATAGAGCTAGGGTTATACCTCTTATGCTTTAATTCTTGAATCTGATCCTTATTTCTGATCTTGGTTTTCCAAGAGTTGATCTTGGCTTAACTTATCACTCCCTCTCACTCCCATATTTCAAAATTTTAGAGAGAGAAGGTCTTGGCTGGGTTGAAAAGTAAAATAAGTTACTTTTCTTAACTTTAAATCTTTATCTTTGATTCAATGTACCAAATGTTGCTAGGTGGCACTTGTTGGCTGATACAATAGATATAGAGCACATGGGAGATTTTAAGTTGGTGAACCACCAATATCTTGACTAGATTTTCACACTTCCTAATTAAAGAATACAAAAAGAACACTTTAGTCATTTTACCCACAATTTTAATGGCATACTTGTAATTGACCTAACCATTAGGTTTTGCTAATTAATTTCTAGAATTTTCTAATTAGGGTTTTAAATAGAAAATTAAGCTTTCTAAATTAGAAATTAAGGTTTTCTAATTAAATTAGGGTTTTCGAACCATTCGTTAGGGTTTACTAACTGAACATCAAAGTTCTTAACATAACATTAGGGTTTGTCACTGATATAATTTATCTGATCAACCCTTAACCCTTAATCATATACTGTACATATATAATCACATATTCACATAACCCTATCCCTTGCCATCAGATACTCACTTACAGCTTGTAAGTTATACAAATCCTACAATTTTTTTTACATTCATACCTATTTCTGGTCTAGGTCTTATTATTTAACCTTTATTTATTCATTTAAGATTTTATTAATCTTATAAATTCTCGGGTTGTCACAGCAACCATAACATCCCACCATAGCAGGACATCAATCATGATCTTCATCAGGTCCTTTAATATATACTACCGTCGTTCGCTGAAAATATTTTTGTTTCAAGCAAGTGTGAGCATTCAATTGCTCAGCAAGTCATAGCAGTTGAATATTAATAACTTATTAAGAATCACAATTATTCTAACACTTCAATAACCGAACAATGGTTATGAAGCAGCTCGAATAAAAGAAATATGTTCCGATTCCTATCATTTTAAAATATACCTCACATATACTTTGTCATACTTTCATCCTCCTACCTTTTCTATACATTATGTCTGGCTAGAATCATTAGCACAGACTTAACAAGTACGGTTCATGAATCAACCGAACTCTTTCACATTTAACAGTTCAATCACAGAACAGTTCATTTCACCGAAACACCGAACTGTTAGCATTGTGGCACAAGGCCTTATACATATCAACACCTTGTACGAACATCACACATTCGCACATAGGTAAAACTTCCCACGTTCAACATCTGGAAAAGTTTAAGAAACTAACATTCATAATAAATTATAAATGAAGTTAAGAAACTTGCCTTATGCACAGCTACCGCTTAGGGTTTACACCGAGCTACTCATCGAAATTCCTATGTAGCACATAAGTAATAACAAATACCAATTAGTCAAATACTTGACTTATGTATTGGTTTAACTTTCACTTTACTTCTCTTTACTTCCTATGGTTCGCGTTCTTGTAAATTAAAGTTTACGCGACCAACTTTCATTTTCATCTCTTCTATCCTTTCATTACATTCCTTACCACGTCCGATCTATACGACTCGGAACGTTCATTCAAGTTATTATCATTAACTCGTCTTTTCAACGTTATACGTTCTTTGTTCTCTTATTACCGTTCGTTATGGCTCATCACAACTTACTATGCCAACATTCGTTAACGTCTAAGTCATACAACCAATGTATACTTAGAACGTTCACTCAATGCCGATACGATTCACGAGAATCGTTCACGCATCCTGCGTTCACGTTAGTCGTCTCTTACTCTTATTTAACCTTTACTTAAGGTTTAACTCACTTGTTTAAGTGTTACATTATGTGAATTATATGTTCACTATCACTCATATGTCCTCAACCGACTCTCGTCGATCATTGCTAGACCCGACGACAAGCGAAACCATAATCGGTTTGCTAGGTCGCACACATTTCCACTGGATTCCCGTTATCGGATTCTATATAGAAATTAAGTAAGTTTTAACTTCATTCCTTTACATTCTCGCATGCCACACCTCTATTACATAACATGTAACTTTGAGGCGTGCATCAAACTCGACCACGAACCCCAGTTCACATTGTAGGGTTTTGAGTTGTAGAATTTAAATACATTTCGTCAACGTTTAATTCTTAAAATCGATCTTAAACACATTGTTTAAGTGATTTCTCTTCATGAATATTAATCATATACTTGCCCCATAATTATCATGTAAAAAGTTGGGACATAACATAACCGTGTCAGAACTTTTTCCCTTGCTGGCACTGCGGCGCCAGCTTTATACTTTACACTGGCGCTGCGGCGCTACACCTGCAGGGAAAATCTCCCCGGCAGGCGCTTCGGTGCCAACTCCTTAGGCAAGGGCAACGCGGGGACGCCGGCTCTGTTCTTCAAATTTTTTTCTAAGTTTTAAAATTTTTTGAGATTCCTGAGCTCGTAACGTGATCGTTATAAGTCGAAATTGGCTCGTTCCAAAGCCAATAGTTCACATATAACATGTTCTATGATTCCATCAAGTCGAAATTCATTTTTGAATACGTTGGTGGAAAATTGACCGTTTCATCCATTTTTACGTTTTCGTCGAACGTTCGTGAACGTTCAACGCTCGTTTCTTCGTTTTAACTCCGAATTCATTCGTTCTTGCTCTCACAAGTCTTGTTTTCTTAATTACATGTGACGCCATCGAAAACCAACATTTTTGAATCAAACAACGACTTTTGATTTTCTATTCTGGGAAATTCACGATTTCGACGCTTAACGTCTAATCGCGTAAACTTTTGCCAAAACTTCGTTTCTCGATATTTTTATGTCAAACCAAATGGAATCAATCCATTGGTTGTTCATCCATGTTTCACACCATTTTAAACTTCTAAGTTTTAATGGTTTTCCATTTTCACGCTCTTCGTGTTCTTCGTTCGTTCTTCGTTCGTAATCAATAATATTATTATGATTTTACGTTTTCTCGCATTTTAACGTTATAAGTTTGATAATTCAACCTTATAACATCGGTGAGTTAATATAACTCACGCGGATCGTCCATTAACATATTCTAACATCTTTTATTCTTCTTTTCTTTAAGCTATGTATTTAACATAGAAAACTTAAAGAAAATTACTTAGAAGTTAGGTTCTTGATCACCTTTCTTCTTTATTCTTCTTCCTCTAGACAATGCCAGCGATTCGTTAGCTTTTCTATTTCTCGAACTTCTTTGATCCGAGCATCCATGCTTTTTCTCTTCCTTCTTCTTCTTCCTCAAGCTCTCAAGCTTTCCCTCTCTCTCAAATTTGATGGTGATTTTCAAAACCAACTAATGAAGCCTTGAGCTTCCTATTTATAGAAGTGACAAGATCAAGGATAGAATGGTTATTAGGCCAAACCTCCTTAACCCCCACCTCCCTTCACATGCTACACCATGTCTCCCACATGCTATACCATATCCTCCCATGTGCTAGCATGTGCTAGCACATGGCCACCATGTGCTCATGGGTTGCCTCATGGGTTTTACTCACCCGTTTATCCGCTGGTTCGACCCACGGGTTTAATTTTTAGTTCAAATTAAATACATTTACTTCGTATAAAATTCGTATTATATGTCGTATTAATTCTCGTATCTTCCTCGTATTATACTCATATAATAACTCGTATTATACTCGTATACATTCCATATATTAATAATTTATTATTATACTTAAACCATTTTATTCTTCACTTCCACTTTCATTAGAGAAGGCAATCATCGTAGAAGGTGGAAGCGATGCTCTGACCAAGTACAACTAAGAGCTTAAGAAGAAGAAGAATGAAGGTAAAGGTAATAAGGCTAGTGGCAGTAATACTGGTGGAGGCAGCAGTCAGAAAAGAAGGTGGAATGACAACACGTCGACTGGGAATCAGTAAGGGAATCAGAAGAAGAGAGTGGAAACTTGTCCAACCTGCGGGAAGAATCACCTGGGGGTCTGCATGAAGGGAAAGAGAGTCTGCTACAATTGTGGTTAGGAAGGCCACATAGCACCAAATTGCCCTAACCCTAAGAAGGGCGCTTGCTTCACATATGGGTCAAAAGACCATCTGGCCAGGGATTTCCCCAAGAAGGTATCAGGAGGGGCAGGAGCAGGTGGAAATAGAGAAACCAGTGGTGGCAACATTATGACTATCATAGGATCGACGCCAACCAACTGACCAACTGCCAGAACTTTCAACATGATCGTGTAGGATGCTGTGCAGTCACGTGATGTGGTGTCAGGCATCATTTAGATCAATAATGTTAATGCTTATGTATTATTTGATTCGGGTGCTACTTGCTCATTTATATCCGATGACATTGCTAAGAACTTAGAATTGCCTAAGGACGAACTAGATTACCCTTTAAACATATAAATTATGAATATGGAAGTGATTCCTGTTAAGTTTGTACACAAGAACTGTAGGGTGGACATTAAAGGAAATGTGATGAAAGTAGATCTTATCCTGATTAGACTTGGGGAATTTGACGTTATTTTGGGGATGGATTGGCTATTCAATTATGGGGCGATAATTGATTGCCAAAAGAAGTGTATTAATCTTATAACTCCGTCAAAGGTTGTATTTTATGGTAGCAAATCGCATAGACAAGCGAGTTGTCTGACAATGATGCATGCCAAGAAGTTGTTGAGACAAGGTTGTGTAGGGTATTTAGCCTACATAGTCGATAGTCGCAAAAAAGTTCAAAGTTGGAGAAGATACCTGTCGTAAGAGACTTTGTGGACGTATTTCTGGATGATTTGCTAGGACTTCCGCCGGATAGGAAAGTAGAATTCGTGATCGATTTGGCACCAGGAACGACTCCAATATCGAAGGGCTCGTACCGTATGGCTCCGGTAGAAATGAAGGAATTAATGGTGCAGCTACAAAAGTTATTAGATAAGAAGTATATTCAGCCGAGCGTATCGCCGTGGGGAGCGCCGGTGTTGTTCGTGAAGAAGAAGGATGGAACGATACGGCTCTGTATTAATTATAGAGAGTTAAACAAGGTCACGGTTAAGAATATGTATCCATTGCCTAGGATCGACGATTTGTTTGACCAATTGAGGGGGGCGAGATACTTCTCGAAGATAGACCTAAGAAGTGGTTACCATCAATTGAAGGTGAGAAAAGAAGATGTTCTGAAGACAGCGTTCAGGACTCGATATGGTCACTACAAGTTTCTGGTGATGTTATTTGGTCTAACGAATGCTCCTGCAGCATTTATGGACCTAATGAACAGGGTGTTCAAGCCATTTTTGGAAAAATTTATGGTGGTATTTATCGATGATATTTTGGTATATTCTAAGACCAAGGAGGAACACGTAGAACATTTGAAGGTGGCGTTGGAGGCATTGAGAAGAGAGAAATTGTATGCCAAGTTTTTGAAATGCGTATTCTGGATTGAGCGGTTATAGTTTCTTGGACATGTAATTGATAAGGACATAATTTCAGTATATCCCTTAAAGGTTGAAGTTGTGATGAACTAGGATCAGCAGAAGACACCGTCGAAAGTGAGGAGTTTTCTCAGATTGGCAGGATATTATAGAAGGTTTATTCAAGACTTTTCCAAAATTTCGTCTTCGCTGACGAATTTGACTAGAAAATAGGTGAAATTCATTTGGACGGAGAAGTGTGAGGAAAGCTTCCAAGAGCTGAAGAAGAGGTTAAGTACGGCACCTGTGTTATCTCTTCTGGATAGCACATGAAATTTTATGGTGTATAATGATGCATCGCATAAAGGACTAGGCTGTGTGCTTATGCAAAACGACAAGGTCATTGGATTATGAGAAGGCGGTATCCGACCCATGATTTGGAATTGGCTGCATTAGTATTTGCTTTAAAGATCTGGAGACACTATCTCTACGGGGAGAAGTGTGAAATATATACAGATCATAAGAGTCTGAAATATATTTTTACACAGAAGGACTTGAATATACGCCGGAGGAGATGGTTGGAATTAATAAAGGACTATGACTGTGAGATCTTATACCATTCGGGTAAAGCAAATGTGGTTGTCGACGCTTTAAGCAGAAACGGTTGAGAGAAATTGATGTTGTTGACTGCCCAGAAGGAGCTAATTTCAGCAATAGAGAAACTAAAATTAGAGGTGAGATATCCTAAGGAGTCTGACGAGAAACTGTTCTAGCTAGGAACTGGTACATCCCCAGTGGATAAGGTTAAGGAAGCACAACTTTAGGATGAGGAATGTGAGAAGATCAGGAAGAGAATATCTGAAGAAAATGAACTAAAATCAAAGTGGACAATGAAGGACTGTTAAGATTTGAGGGAAGAATTTGGGTACAGCCAGTGCTGGAGATTAAAGAAGAAATTTTGAGAGAGGCTCATAGTTCACGGTATTCGATTCACCCGAGGAGTACAAAGATGTACCAGGATCTCCGACAGCATTTCTGGTGGCCGAATATGAAATGAGATGTTGCCGATTGTGTAACCAAGTGCCTGACATGTTAGAAAGAGAAAGTAGAACATCAGAGGCTGAGTGGGTTGCCACAACCATTAGAAATCTCAGAATGGAAATGGGAGCATATCACAATGGATTTCATAGTAGGTCTTTCGACGACTCAGAAAGGTTTTGATGCAGTATGGGTTATCGTGGATTGACTGACGAAATCAGCGCACTTCTTACCGATCAAGATCAGATTCAACTTAGACTAGTTGGCAAAGTTATATGCGAAGGAGATTATTTCAAGGCACAGAGTTCCAGTGTCAATAGTTTTTGATAGATATCCGCGTTTCAAATCAAACTTCTGGGAGTGACTACAGGAATGCATGGGAACACAGTTAAGAATGAGTACAACATATCACCCTTAGACAGACGGACAGAGTGAAAGAACAATCTAGACATTAGAAGATATGTTAAGAGCATGCATCATGGATTTTAAAGGAAATTAGGATGATCACCTACCGTTAGTGGAATTCGCCTACAACAATAGTTACCACGCAAGTATTAGCATGCTGCCTTACAAAGCGTTGTATGACAAAAAGTGCAGAACTCCATTATGCTAGGATGAAGTTGGTGAACGTCAATTGCTAGGACCATAATTGGTATAACAGACAACCGAGATCGTCAAGGTGATCCGGACAAGACTAGTAGCTGCCCAGGATAGGCAGAAGAAGTATGTTGATTCACACCGCAAGAATATAGAATTTGAATCGGGTAACTTTATTTTCTTGAAAGTCTCTCCCTGGAAGGGAAAGATTAGATTTGGAAAGAAGGAGAAATTGAGCTCGAGGTTCATTGGACCCTTTGAGGTGCTGCGAAGAATTGGAGAAGTTACGTATAAGGTAACCTTACCTCCGGCGTTAGAGCACATCCACAATGTTTTTCATGTTTCAGTGTTACGACCGTATAATTCTGATTACAAGCATGTTATAGAATACGAACCCCTGCAATTTGAGAAAGACTTATCCTATGAAGAAGTTTCTATTCAGATTATTGACAGAAAAGAGCAAGTTCTCAGAAGCAAAGTGATACCTTCTGTTAAGGTAATCTAGAGAAACCACAACGCTGAAGAAACTACGTGGGAATTCGAAGACCAGATGATGAAAAATTACTCACATTTATTTGTTTAATCTAAGTGTAAGCGATTCTGGGGACAAAATCTTTGTAGGGGGGGGGGGGGGGAATGTAACGGGACGAATTTATTGAATCGTGATTCTGAGGACAGAATCCTTTTAAGGGGAGAAAGATGTGACGAACGAGAATTTTGTAATTTATTTTAAATATTTATTAAATTAAATAAATATTTTTGGGTTGATTTATTTATTGAGTTAAATAAATGTTTAATGGAATTATGGTAGAATAATTTAATTATATGTGTTACATTGATTAAATTAACGTGGAGAAATTTTATAGTTCAAAGTGTGGGTTTAATTGAGTTTATTTAATTAAATGAGCTGTTTAATAATTATAATGTTATTCTAATTAATTTAATAATTAATTAGAGATTTAATGATTTGTCAAATTTAATAAATAAGAATTTTAATTATGTGATGATGTGATTTAATGTGTAATATTATCTTTTATTTAATTGAATTTAAATGATATTATTTGATTAATTAATTGTGACAAATAAATTATATAATAAAAAATTAATTAAAATAATGGGAAATGAGCTAATTTGGAACAAGCCAAACATGACCTTAGGAACATGGGAGAAATTAAGGCCTGATGCGCTTAACTGCTACCCATGACTTCACCGGTTATATCATATACGTAGTTATACCATTGTTCTATATTCATAAGTATATCATATCAGAGTAGGTTCAGAGAGAAAAAGAGAGAGAGTTGAGAGAAGAATTGTTTGAAGGAGTTTGGAAAAATTGAAAGAAGTTCTATCAATCTAAACAAGAAAGCAAGGGGGTAAATTCTTAATCCCAAGTTTTATATTTACGTTATTATATTTTCTCCATTAAAGCCAACTTGAGTTCTTTGTAAACAAACTTTTTGTGACTAATGCATGAGATAGTGATTTTATATGTTAATAGATGTTTATAACATGTTTTATATTAATTATAAATTATTTTAGTACAATCAAATCCATGTAATCATGTTTTAATTGGAGTTTTATAAGTTACGGAGTATTAAAGTATGAATATGGCTTACATGTACAAAAATTCATTCTTTAATTGTATATTAAACTAAAAATTGATGATTGATTATGATTATGCATGTAAAAACGAAGAGAACGAAATTTAAACGGACCGATTCGATGTTATAACGAATCTGTAATGCATGATTTCTTGAATATTGTCAAAATTATGAAAAATATCAAGAACATGAAAATTGGGTGTTCTAAATTAGTTGTTCATGTGATATAAATTGTTAGAAGCATGCTAAGAATGTTATAAAATGTTATGTTAAGTTCAGATTGTGTTGGGTAACACTAAAATTGTTGTTTGAGCTTAATTTTGGCATTAATTAGCTTATTTTTGTGTTCTTCATGTTTTCTGTCAGACTTCACTGCGTCGCGGCGCCGCAGCGCAGGTTATGTGAAGAAACTAGGCACTGCAGCGCAAGGTCTGTGCTGGCTGACAAGGAACGACGTCGCGATGTCGGTTCTATGAAGGAACCCAGCGCTGCAGCGCCAGGCCAAGCAGTCGGCTGACATAGGCTCAGCGCCGGTCTCCAGTGCAAACTGGGCGCTGCAGCGCCGTCCAGCAGAATGACTTAGAGAATTTTATTTAAGTGTTCAAAGTTCAGAACTAAAATTTAAAACCTAATTTAATGAACATGATAACGTGTTAATCATATATTGAGATGTTAAAACAAATTATTAACTTGTCAATGATGTTTTACGTGATTAATTGATAAGTTAAATACGTGGTTTAAACTCGTTATTCATGAAGTCTAATAACGTGTTGAAGGACTGATGTTTGTGATTCATAAGTATAATTTGACTTAGAATTAATTGGTATTTTGAATGCAATGATATGTAGGATTAATTGGAGAACATAATTTAGAATTGTAGCTTACGCACAAAGCAAGTTTCTAAACCTTACTTTTACGTTACGCAAGTTTCTAAACCTTACTTTTACGTTACGCAAGTTTCTAAACTCAAATCTGTAATTGAGCAAGTTCTTTAACTCTACTATTATATTGAGAAAGTTCCTTAATTCTAAAGTATTCATTGAGCAAGTCCTTAAACTATGTTTCTATATCGATCAAGTTCATATTCTTGTTTATTCGAGTTTATGATTCTGAATGAGATGCTCTAATTCTTATATCCATTTAGTTATATACTTCTGAGATTCAATCTTTGATTTAAATATCATTTACATTATTGTATTGAAATCTTGAAAGACTAGCGAACCCTTATTGATTCGACTTGTCCATAGTTGATGAACGTTATAAATTCTAGAACTGTTATTGAGCTTATCCAAACCAAACTTCCTTTGGTGCAGACTCTGATGTCAAACTGAGATAAACAACCCTTTATAGGGGATTATTTACGCGTTAGCGTTGAAATGATGTGCACATACATAGTGCTAAGGACTGATTCCTCTAAGTACGAGAAGTAGATTCCATATAGTCTTACGACTGTTAAAGGTTTGAAGTAGAAATACTTGATAACATGGGACATAGTTCTTGGTCTTATGACCCTCAGATATACTTTTGATTCTTGTTTCGAATCTTGATTCAAAAGCCAATCTTTCTATTATTCAGAACTTATTGATTCCTCGAATGTTATTATTATTATTATATTGTTATACTTGTGGGCAATCGTTGCTCACTCTTGCATAATAACATTGCAGCTAAGGTTGAAAGAATTGAAGAGCCTTCCTCTAGTAAAGGCAAGGGAAAGATGAACAAGTGATGAAGACTTGTTATTTTTATTGTGAATGTTTTGTTAAGACTTATGTTGTGATCTTTAAGACTTTATTATTTTATTATGTTTTCGCATTTGATGTTTAAGGTTAGTTAACCTTGGATTTATTCGAACAATTGTTGTAACCCCTTAAGGGGAGGATTTTTATTTATTTATGAGTTTTATTTATTATGGGTAGATAGATGTGTTATTATTAGATAATGAACACCAAATCTTGTGGAATTGAGTTACCCGAATTTGGGGGTGTCTCATAAAATCCTTAATTGAGAAACATATGTACAAAAACTTATGATAAAGAGATTAATGTTGTTAGGTTAATCTTATTAATGCTTTGTAATGTATAGTTTATAGGTCCAGCTGATAGTAGAGTTACCCTGCCTATTCGTAGTGTAATCATGAATAGTAGAGTTAACTCATCTGTTGAAGTGCATCAGATGAATGACCGTAGAGCTCTCTCATGAGTCATGAAGATAGTTGAAGATCGAACAAGTGAAGGTTGATCGTAGAGTATTCTCTAATAATGATGAGTATAAACTTAATTGTAAATAATCTCTAGAATAACTCTATAAAGATTAAATTCGTAAAGGTACTTTTCATGATCATAAAGAATAAGTCAGTTCGCAGAGTAACATTCATTTCGTAGAGCAGCAACTGATACTATAAAGCGGTAAAGAGACAACAAGATCGTAGAGCTGTCTTCGATATCGTAGAGCTGCTAAAGTATTTAGAAAATAAAGAGAAGTCGGCTAAGTATGTATATGTGACGCCCCCAAAGCCGTGTACTTTCAACCCACAAATATGGTGCTACACAGTACTACTAACTATACATTCATTCCATTGAAAATTGAATCAAGATGAACATATTTACTAAATTCTTATTACAATAATAATAAATTCTTCCCAGGTTCTGTTAACCACTACATCATTCATTATCATAATATAAGCTCTTACAAAATATACTATTCTATTACAGGATAACTATTTATCCAATTTGGCCTTGCCCTTATCTTTACCAAAAATTTATGTTCGTTCGCTCTTAGCTGCAATCATATAATTCAAGTAAGAAGTGAGCATAACTAGCTCAGCAAGTCTAACAATATATAACACAACCACAAAATTAAGAATCATATGATTGATCTTTGATAACTGAACAAATAGTTATGAAGTACTATAAACAATCGAAATAGCTCTTTTCATTCTCTTAAAATAAATCCAAAGTACATATAGTCACTTAAGAATTCTGAGTTGGTCAAAAGACCATGAACATTCATGGCTAACACGAAGGTTAGACAAGAGTTAGAAGAACTTGCCTTCAACCGTCTTCAAACTTAAATTCACTTTTCATGGTTTTTATAATTTTTACATGATATATTCACATAACACACTGAAATTAGCTACCAAACAATCTAAACACATTGTTTATACCAACTTGTGACGCCCCCAAATTTGGGTATCTTCAAACCCTGGATATGGTGCTCCACGATGCTACTATTTACTCATACATTCAATTGAATACTTCAATCACATGCATAAGTTTACTAACGTTCAATTATAATAATTCATTCCCAAGTTCTTTATAACCTTTACATTCGTTCGGGGTCATAATATTATTCATTACAACATTAATACTACATTATTACAAGGATAACTAAGTATCCATCTTGAACTTGCCCTTGTCCTTACCGGATCCCTCGGTCCGATAGCTCTTAGCGAAAATCATATGAGTTTAAGCAAGAATGAGCATAACTAGCTCAACAAGTTTAATATTTTACTTTGCAACCACAAAATCAAGAATCATATGACTTCATCTTTCATAAATATACAATAGTTATGAAATAGTAGGAATAATAAAAATAGTGTTTTGGATTCCTTTAAAAATCATCCTTAAGGACATAAAGTCACTTAAGCATCTGAGCTGGTCAAAGACCATGAACATTCGTTTCCATTCCCATTCATAAAAGGATAACCCAGTATAAAGACTATAAGCCCAATATATCTTACGAGCATGTCCAGGTGATCAGCATGTAGTACTCTGCGTTGATCAACACTTCATCCTTAAACATTTTCACGTTTAAGGTTTTTGGCAACTCCCAGTGCCCGTTGAATTAACGACGTTAAAACCTTTGTTTATTCATACTCAGGTTTACTCTGAATCCGTACCAAAGCAATTGGCATAGGATAGCATCATCAATAATACTTTGAAAGAATTATGAAAAATGAATCAAAATACTTTACATATACGTCTAGCCGAATCAAATGGCATCGACTATCCACTAACAGTTCATGCATATGCAACTATGCATCATGACAACTTGTCCAACATAAAGTATAGACAAGAGTTTAGAAAGCTTGCATCAAGCATAACTTAAACAAGGTACGAAAACTTGCCTTTGCACCTTTAAACCTTTTAAGTGTAAGCTACTCGGTCTTTACAACTTCTACAAGATATAAACACATAGCATACTAATTAGGTTATTATAACTGATATACATTGTATAACTATCTTCTCCTTATTGTATAACTTAGCCGAATTATTAAACTAATAACATCCGTTTAAGTTATTTATCATTCGTCACGGCTTAATAACATTCATTAGTTATAAGCCGACTCTCGTCGATCATCGTGACGTACAACGACCGACGAAACCCTAATCAGATCGATACGTCATTCCATCGAATTCTCGTTCTTGGATTCCGTATGGGAATTAGGTAAGTTTTAACTTCACTTGATATCATTCAAGTACCACACACCCCTATTACATGTTATGTAACCTTAAGGCACACTCACAACTCTATTACGATTCACGGTTTACATTATCGAATTTTAAGTTTTAAATTTTAATATGTTTTGTCAACATTTAATTCTTAAACATGTTGTTTAAGTGATTTCTCTTCATGAATATTAACCATATAGTTGCCCCATAATTACCATGTAGCAAGCTAGGTTAATAAACATTCACGTCAGATATTTTTTAGTTAAGGGCGCTGCAGCGCCAACTATAGGCTTAAATCCGGCGCTGCGTGTGACACCCCCAAATCCGGGTACTTCGTTTTCACAAGATTTGGTGTTCACTTTCTAAATAAATCATACATCTACCCAATAATAAAGAATTGCAAAGTAAATTACAACCTTCATAAATACTTAAATAGAATCTTCCTTGACAAAGGATTACAACTTATCCAATATAAAATCCCAGGGTTAACTAAACCTTAACATCAATCAAATAAATACAGAAATAAAACATCATTAACTAAGTCTTATTACAATCAGATATTGAAGACAACAAGTCTTCACTTGCTCATCTTTCCTTTTCCTTTATTTATTGACGGTACGTCAACATTCTCGGCCTTAACTGCAAGGGGTTATAAAATATGCAAGAGTGAGCAAACAAAAGCTCACTTGAAATACAACAGTGATATGACATAACTGAATAACTTCGAAAGGTTTGAATGACTTTACTTTCATCAAAATAAAGAATTGAATAATAATTCTTTCATCATATTTAAAATTCGAGTATAGAATTTATGTGAGGGGTCATACGACCTTGAACTATGTCTTAGGTTATAAATATTTCTATTTAAAACCTTTAATAGTCATTGAGACTATGGACCTTTAACTCGTACGTAGGGGGATCAGTTCTTCATACCATGTATTGTGCGCAACCATCTTAACGCTTTCGCATAAATGTCCCCTAATAAATAGGGTTGTTCATTCTCAGTATTTGAATACAAGTCCGCACCAAAGAAAGTTTGGTTTGGATAGATAAAGGAACTTTGGAGTTTCAACTATCATTAACTAGGAGTAGTTGAATCGACTCACAATGCTTTAACAGTTCAATAATATAAGAATTATGAATCAAATGTAAGATACAACAATAGATTTCATGATAACTAAGCATGCTTTGGAAATAACTTAAAGCATTCTATAGATCACATAGATCTTGCTTGAACAACTAAGTCAAGATCACATTACTTAAATAATACTTCAATACTTATGCTTTACGAATAGTTGAATACAGTATAACTTGTACAATACATAACAAGTTAAGAAACGGAAATAAACTTTCATGATATATTGAGCAAGGGTTAGAGAACTTGTACAATGAAAAGATACAATGATAAATCTTGCATAGCGTACAAGAATGGTTTAGAAAGCTTGCACAAAATAAATAACAAGTTTAGAAATAGAGACTTGCTTAACGTAAAAGAATAAGGATTAGAGAACTTGCCTTGAGCGCAAGCTACACTTTCATAATTATAATCACTTTCACAATTACCCTACACATTACATTATGTTCAAAACATCTATCAGTACCTAACTATAACGTTCCAACTGTTGAACTTCATACTCAAGTTCAACTCACAACGTTGTTTACAACATAGGTTGCTAACTAGTCACATACGTGAGTCTATTTTCACGACATACATTTCACAAGATTATAACATTTTAGATCATTATGTGTACCTTATAAAAGTAATACACCCATACACATGTAACACATTCATATAAGGCTTCAAATTATCTTAAACACATCAAAAGTAGGTTATCTCATTACCTATTACACTTAACAAGTCATGAAAATACGTTAGCTAAACAAACATCGCACGAAAACTCTGTCGACGTTAGAAAATTTAAGAAATACCGCGGGTCAGTTCATAACCCAGTTTTCCTCAAATCGATCTTCCTAAGTTATCTCTACCCTTGCTCTTTTTATTGCAAAAAAGGTTTTGAAGATTTTTTTAGGAAAGAGTCCAACATGTGTATATGTCGACGATTTGATTTGATTTGATTTAAACAGAGTCGCTAGTTGGTAGTTTTGCAAATGGTTGTACCAAATCAATCGAATTTGATTTGAAAAGAGGCCCAATTGCTGGAAACTGTCGAAACTTGATCTTTGAAATCGGAGTTTTGAGTTCGGGGGCTTGGTTAAGTGTGGGAAAGGTGTTAGGCACCCCATGACTCTCATGTAAACATGGTACCATAATCTTTTTAATATTTCCCTTAAAACTAGAATGCGTGAGTGAATGCTGTTTGAAAATTAGGCCTTTGGATTGATTGAAAGCTTTGACAGGCTTCGTTGAGCCTATATACGAAGGGTTTGATTTGATTTGAAAATCAATCTTTGATTTAATTTGCAAAAAGCATCCTTTAATTTGATTTGTAAAAACATTTGAATTAAATTGACAGTGATGTTTTGAAAGCTGGTTTTATCAAACCCTTACGCAGACATAGGAATTGAAGCATATCGCTACTCTCAATTTTATATTTATAGCCTTAAGACTGCATGCAAATGGTGATTTGTCAGGCTGCGAAGCATCCTCGACCACAGAAATATAAAGTGTCAGTCTCCTCATGGGTATGAAAACCATCGGAGGGACGCTGACACGGCAATCCATATTTTCACTATGTCGAGACCTTAAATCTAGATAACAGTTTTAAGGTCTGTGCATGTACATTTTACAGAAAAAACTGACAGGGTTCATCTGTAAACTGGAGTTTGTCCATCATGAGAATCAGATTCTGATCATGAATCCCACTATTCCTAGGCTCACATATGAATTGCTAGAAAATTTGCACAGTTCAAATTTGTACAGAAGCAGATAAATATCCCAAGATAGCCAGAACCAGGGATTCATTTAGTAAATCCCGGTCCGCACGGCCGAAGCGTCTCATTCCCACTAGATAGCGATCTAAGGGACGTGAGGTTGCTTTTGAAGTTGAAACTATAAAAATAACTAGATTTAAAGAAATCTCAGTCATTATAGCTTTCAGGTTCTATCGGGACCTGTTTGAACCATTGAAAGCTAGAAGTGGCGAGATTTGGATAAATCTAGTTCACCTGCAGAAATGTCAGTGCAAATTCATATACAAATGAATGTTAAATGCAACAGTTGAATTAATTGAACAAAGCAATATATATAGTTAGATATATATAAAAGCTGTAAAGGGCGAGGGGTTTTCACTCTCAAGCCCGGACTGGAATTGAAATATATATGTAGATATATATATTGACAGAAACGTAGTCAACCAAGACTGAAAAGATGACCAGTGATGATGAAAGCTGCTTATATATGCATAAATATATATAAAAGCAGTAAAAAGGCCACAGAATGATCTAGGCTGAACTGAAATATAAATTGCAGAAAATAGTCAACCAGTGACTGGGGAAAGCACCCAATATGTAGAAGTGTGCAAAAATAGTAAAAAGGGTGATGGGTTTTCACGCCTGTGCCCGAACTGAATTGATATATATATATATATATATATATATATATATATATATATATATATATATATAGACCTGAATGTAGTCAACCAATACTGGTACAAAGACCAGTTATGGTGAAAATCGCTTAGATATGCGTAAATATATATAAAAGAGATAAACTACCTCAGATTTGAAATCCAAACTTGACAGAATTGAAATATTAGTGTATAAATAGTTAAATATATACAGAAAAAGGCCAAACCCGGACTGGGAAGACAACCTAGTCTGGCGAAGTTGCCAAAACGTTGTGTGCTAGTGCATTGAAGCTACTGGAGCTAACGGATCGTCAATCCGAGTTGTAGAAATGTTGAAAACGGAATTTATGTACAAAAATCTATCAATTTTAGGCAAAAACGTTTAGAAGATAAAACTTGATGTGCAGGTGTAAAACAGTGCAAAGTTGTAGTATTGATTTACTGATCGTAAAAATACTTACAATGGGTTGCACTATGGGTTTTTTGCCAAATCGTAGGCCTTAAACTTCCAAATCTACCGATGGTTTTTTGATATGTGATAGTATATGGGTATATCTATGTGTTGGAATGAAAATATTTGGGTTTCGAAGAGGTGTAAAAGTTAAAAAATTAGTCGGGCAGGGATTCGCTGCGCTTCTTGCTTATGAAAATGAGAGGGGGCTGCCCCTCTATTTATAGATGGGGGAGCTGCACCTCTATATACGGCTGCCGCAGGTAGAGGTGAGGCCACTCGACGTTGGTTTCGCGTTCCCGTCTTGGTCATCTTGAAGTATGTGCACTCCAAGCAATGCGATGTCCGGTCAAAAACTTTCTAACTTTTGATCGGAGCGTCCGTTTGAGGCGTGCGATTCCTTTCCGAAAAGCTCTCACCGAGAGTGTTGCAATGACATGGGAAAAAATATTTTTTGGGTCTAGGATGATGGGTTCAGAACCAAGTCTTTGATTCCCCGCAGTATGTTCGTTGAACTGTCTTGCGTTGTTGCCACTCGGGATCGTCGTTAGGGTTTATTCTGACTTTGGCGGCATCGATTTGGCTTGAGTTTGACCAAGTCGGTAGAAAGTTAGTAAAATAACTGTTGTACCCCTCCTAGGGCTGCCTGTAGTGTCGGCATGGTCGCTGGTTGACTTCCAGGAGCTGATTCCAAGACTTTGATCCCAGTCGAGCCTTTTGACCTCAGGGTTGTCTCTGAGGTTGACGTGGTCATTTTAGGTTTTGCTATGGAGTTGTTATGATGCTTCAGGCTGATGTCTGAAGTTGGCCTAACATCCCGGGTTGAGATCGGGGATGACCTGCACTTCTCGGGTTGAGACCGGGGTTGATTGGTACCTCCCGGGTTGAGACTGAGGTTGATTTGATTTCTCGGGTTGAGACCGGGGTTGATTTAATTTCCCGGGTTGAGACCGGGGTTGATTGATACCTCCTGGGTTGCTACCGGGGCTGATTGGTACTTCCCGGGTTGAGACCGGGGTTAAGCTTGATGATCCGATTGACTGTCGGAGCTTGATTGATGGTCCGATTGACTGTCGGAGCTTGATTGATGGTCCGATTGACTGTCAGAACTTGATTGATGGTCTGATTAACTGTCGGAGCTTTATTGATTGTTCGATTGACTGTCAGAGCTTGATTGATAGTCCGATTGACTGTCGGAACTTGATTGATGGTCCGATTGACTGTCGAAACTTGATTGATGGTCCGATTGACTGTCGGAACTTGATTGATGGTCCGAATGACTGTCAGAACTTGATTACCAATATTGGGAATTGGATTTGATTGGAGAACCAATATTATTGATCGAATTTGGGGTTGATTGATGGTTTTACCGTTCTATCGGGGCAAGGAAAATCTCGAGTGTCTACAGATGCCCCTCTTTATCATGTCCATATAACGTAGTGGAATGGACAGGATAAAGATTAGTAGATACTGGGAATAGAAAATGCCAGAGTCGTTTCGAAGGCTGGGCGTCTTGAAGTAGAATGGGGCTACTTTTTGTTGTGTGCGTTATCACTTGGCTGGGGATGACGCCATCTTGTATAGCCCTTGATGGTATTAGGGAGTTATCGCAAACTACCTTTGTCATTTTCTGCCGGGGCTAACATTATTCACGATAACAGGTTTAACTCTGATGAAATTGGCGGAGTTAAGCTATCACAGATTTTTCCGTCTTGATCTGTTAGGGATGACGTCCTTTGCGATAGCTTCGCAGATTCTGATTGATACTACCTCAATGATCCCCTTTGAGGATGTGTATAATATATTCCATCAGTTGTGATGAATTGTTATAATGGTTTCCGTTGCCAGATCCCTTTTATTGCTTGGTTGGGGTTAAGCCGTCAGTTGAAGCGTCATTGGGGTTGAGCCAATGATTGGACTGTATTTCGATCTGTACTCGAACTTCGCTGGGGTTGAGCCACCGGCTGAAACTGCTTCGGTCAGAACTCGAACTTCGCTGGGGATGAGCCAACGACTAAAATTGACTTCGGTTAGAACCCGAACTTCTCTGGGGCTGAGCCAACGGCTAAAACTGCTTTGGTCAATACCCGAATTTCACTGGAGCTGAGCCAACGGCTGAAATTGCTTCGGTCGGAACCCAACCTTCGCTGGGGCTGAGCCAACGGCTGAAATTAACTTCGGTCAGAACCCGAACTTTGCTGGGGCTGAGCCAACGGATGAAATTAACTGCGGTCAGAACCCAAACTTCGCTGGGGCTGAGGCAACAGCTGAAATTTCTTTGGTCAGTTCCTGAACTTCGCTGGGGCTGAGCCAACGGCTGAAATTTACTTTGGTCGGAACTCGAACTTCGTTGAGGCTGAGCCTATGGCTGAAATTGACTTCGGTCGGAACCTGAACTTCACTGGGGCTGAGCCAACGGCTGAAACTGCTTCGGTCAGTACCCAAACTTCGTTGGGGATGAGCGAACGGCTGAAACTACTTTGTTCAGAACCCGAACTTTGCTGGGGCTGAGCCAATGGCTGAAATTGACTTCGGTCGAAACCCGAACTTTGCTAGGGCTGAGCCAACGGCTAAAATTGCTTTGGTCAGTTCCCGAACTTCGAAAAACGACAGTTTTTGGCAGTTTCTCGCAATTCTTGCACAATTTTTTCACAGTTTGATCTGTTTATCCCCGAATATGGCTCCAGGATGAATATCAAGGGTCTTCGTGTAATTTCCCTTTTCTTCAGGATTACGCTGCTTAAACGCAGGATTTCTAGATAAATCGGCCAATCGCGTAGCGATTTCTCTTCACATTTGACTTGGCAGCCCGTTTAAACTCCATTTTGACTCGAACCGAACCGGGCCAGGGGGAATGGGACCCACCTGGGCTGCCACGGGTAGAGGTACGGCTGCCATAGGTGGAGCTATGGCTACCCAGCTTATTTAATGTGCTGCGGGATTTTTCATTTTGTAAGTTTTACGTTTGAGCAGTGAAAGGATTTTCAATTTTTTTTTTAGATCTACAGAGTTCTGACAGTCGGATTCTGAATTCATCAGTTCCTACACATTCAGCGCAGCGCAGGTAATGTTTTACATCCTTCTTTCGCAGTTTTTGACCGTTAAAAGCATATGAACCACCTAGGGTGCTTATAAACGTAATGTATGAAAAATGTATGTCTATATGACCTATGAAAATTTTTCTGTCTACATATGTATGCATATTTTACTATAATACACGTTTGGATGTAAGAAAATTCAGGTTCTAAGACAGTACTATTTTGAGCTTCTTGGTCAATCCAATCATCCTTTTTGAGGCCTAGCAAGCCTGGATTTTCAACTAAAAATGCCTATGGTATTTTAGAGATCATGTGAGGATGGTTTTTGATTTGTTTCAGTAAATATGAGCTATTTTTATTTTTGGGTAGGTGTGCTACTGAATGGCCACCTAGGCATGCCTGTGTGCATGTGGACAGTCCATTTTACAAAGGAGACTCTGGCAAATTTTTTCCAAAATCTTAGGTTTTGAAAAGCATGCATTTTTGACTCTGTGGGGAGTTTTTTACTGACCCAATGCAAGTTTTGAGCTTCTGGGATTTTGAAAACATGCAGTTTTGACTATACGGGGTATTTTTGAAGGACCCATGCATGTTTTAGGACTTAGATATGCATGCTGGATTGATTGATTAATAAGCCACAAGTTTTAGGCTTACCACACCCTGTCTGAGGTGATTTCGGAGTACTAGTGTATGCGATGGATCGCGATAGACCCGACAGCTCTACCAGGGTTTCATCAGGCGTTAGACGGAGGAGGGCTTCTGCCATCCCACAAGCCCGTCAAGCTAGGATGCCTTGCAGATTGGTAGAGGGCAGGATACGTCTAGCACAGGACAAGTAGCCCATTGACATTGATGATGAGGAGGCTGCTTTTATTGCTCTGGTTCCAGCTCAGGTTCCACGTGCGGAGGTCCCGGGCATTGCTGTGCTGACACAGGAGTTGCTGGGCGACTTGAGTCACCATCCTTTGAGATATCTTTAGGACAACGAGGTGACTTAAAGTCTTTATTCCCTCTGGATTCTTTTCTAATCTTCTGGCTATTCTCGAGGCACAGGTTTTTAATATGGGTTGATTTTTGATGCAGGTCTCTGGCTTGACACAGCCTCGAGGGAACTGGTTTAGTGTGCACTCCCTCTATCAGACTATACACGAGGATTATAGGGAGATCGTAGATGGCTGAGGATTTCATGCCTTCTTCTCAATCTTACCCTGCCATTGCCCTTTGGGGTATATGAGGGCTTTGTCTGAGCGCTGGTTCCACCAGACTCAGTCCCTTCATCTGCTTGATTGCGAGGTGATGATGACTCCTATGGACTGGAGATTTATCACCGGCATTGATTTTAAGGGCGAGACAGTGCCTGTCGTGTCTGACATTTTTCCCACCGCAGTTAGATCCCTGTTGGGAGTCCCTCAGTCGGCATTCAAGGGTTGGGCAGTCCGATCTGGTCCCTTGAGTATAGATGCCCAGGACGGGATAGTTTCCTCCGCCTGATGATTGGAGGGCTAGAGATCACATTCTGAGGCGATTATTTTTATCGATCATCAGGGGTTGTTTTGTGGCGAACAACTTGTCGATGGTGTCCTTTGCTTTGATAAGCGCCACTCAGCATGTAGAGCGCCTCAGTGACTTTGATTGGGGCTCCTATACCTTTGCCTATTTTCTCTGGGGTATGCGCCTACTTTCGGAGGGTATGACGGAGGCTTGGTTAGGATTCCATCAATTTTTGCTAGTGAGTACATCTTTCTGTACTTTTTTAATTTTTACACTTATTTTTGGCAGTCTTGGTCACTGAGGACTTTTGATTTTTGCATGGATAGCTTTGGGCATTTGAGAGGCTTCCTTGCCTATGACCTATTTCAGCATTAGGTCTGGAGACCTATCCACGTGTACGGAGATGGCATCACTCCATTTTGACGGAGGTCCCTATTGCTGAGGGATTCACTCATGCCCGTCTGCAGTTAAAGTATTTGAGGGCAGGCTCGATCACCTGGACGCCGTACACATCCGAGCACTTGACCGTTGGATTTAATGGAGGTTTCCCCACTAGTCGGGAGTTTAATTTATCGACCCGTAGAGTCCCTATGTTCACAGAGGGAGGTTGGGAGCTCTATCTTGGAGAACGTGCCATTCAGAGCATCACAAGGGAGATTCGCATGCCCATTACTCCTCCTGCTTGGCATCACTGGCCATTATTCATGCCTCTTATAGACATCCCGTTGGAGTTTATAGACGGCTTTGATCTATTAGAGGGCCCATACAGCCAGACAACCTTTTACAGTTGGTGGAGTCCTCGTACTATCGGGGCTCAGACTCGTGCCACCCATTTTATGGTAGACATGGTACCGGGGTCCGTGATGATGACGGACTAGATAGCTTATGTTAGAGAGCCTACTCATGCATACCAAATAGAACATCTGACTACGGAATAGGACTAGGCTCGTTTCTTTATCAGGCACCTTGGCCGATATCCATTAGATCTTCATTTGACCCATCCAGCTCTGGAGTAGGCCCCTCTTTAGGTCCATTCAGTAGCAGTTATACAAGGGTATATCCTCCCTTATACTGCCCAGATATGCCTGATCCCAGCAGTTTTGTGCAGACAGAGGATCTGGAGCAGGTCGATCGGTTTGATACCGAGGTCTTTGACTTCCGTTGATAGCTATGACAGCTATATTTTTGGTCTGCCACTGTTTTGGCTATTCGGTGTCTGTGCCATCATTTTGATAGACCACTGTAGTAGTTGCGTGGTGGTGCCCCATTTCCCTGTATTCTTCCTTTCGCTTTGTACCAGGATATAGGGATGATATATGCAGTAGATAGCTTTTTATAGATATTTCTGTCATCTTTATCTGCTACATCATGTTTATATCATTGTCATCCTGCATGTATCATGTGTATGAATTCAGACAACTGCGATTTGACTTGACCTCTAGATGGTCTTGTGATACGGTGTTACAGATGACGACGTCTGCAGTTAGCCGTATAGAGCATTTGCCACTGTCAGAGGTGGCAGCATCATTGCGGTCATGGTATGATAGTCTGCCCTTTCCAACTAGGGGAACAGTTGACCAGATACTAGGGCAATCGATGGCCCTTGTAGATTTTAGTGTTCCAGACGGCTTTATTGATGGCGTCCTACCCTTATGGGTACCGGAGAGACAGGTATTCCGCATTGGGCGGTGTGAGCTTTTGCCTACTCTGGAGGAGTACCAGAGATTTACTTGCTTGGATTTAGAGTCATCGTGTGCTCAGACGGCTATCAGTGATATGCGGAGACCGTTTACTTGGCTGTCCGGTCTTCGGCAGAGCATAGTCATGGATGAAATTGTTTCAAGGCATGTGATCTCCATTGACTTCTTGATAGAGCGCTATGGTGAGCTTGACAGCTATGACCGTCACGTCTGAGATTTCGTCATTTTTGCGGAGGAGTGACAGACAGCCAGGATAGACATGTTGCTGATGTGCATCGTGGCGTATATTTACATGCCATTGCATTTATATCACCTTGATGTGGGATTGGTTGTCATAGTCAGAGCCCTTAGGCAGGGGAGTACCATTATCCCTATGATCTTGGCGAAGAGTCTGAGGTCGCTCACCTATTGCAGTACCCATTTAGTGGGGTTTTTCTGGGGTAGCTCGGTCGTGCTCTATATGTGGTTGATGTCACACACACGACCGATTGGATCATTTAGACCTCATGCCTATTGTTTTAGCCACGATATATCCTCAGTTTACTCCTTCCGTCCGCTTGATTGCGTCGACTCAGAGTCCTGGTTAGCATTTTTGTCGAATATTGAGCATCCGTTCGTAGTTTTATTATACTTAGGGATGGCAACCCCGTTCAGCTTCATTAATCATGCATCTGACATGGATTATTTTCCTTTGGCAGGATTGAGGGGTGTGACTACTTATCATCCCTTGTTAGTTATGGAGCAGTTTGATCAGTGGCAAAGTATGCATCATTTTAAGGATTCTGCTGATAAGAGGATGTCGACTTCATCTATGTCCCCGGCCAACTTGGTTAGAGTCTATGAGTGTTGGACTCACATGGAGAGGGCTGAGTTCTCTAGTAGATATCCGAGTCGTTCTTCAAAATATTCTGCATGGTTAGAGGCAGAGACCACAGTCACAGTAGTAGAGCTTCATTTACCTCTGCTTGCGGATTTTGACGAGGAGGAGCCCATGGAGGATCCCGATTCTCCTACTAAGGATGAGTTGTTCGTAGTTTTGACGGTAGCTTTAATTAGTGATCCCCCGGTTATTCCCACAGGGACAGATCCAGCTTTGTCAGATTCTCTATTCAGGATGACCTTTGAGAGAGTTTCAGCTAGAGCGCAGATGTTGGCTGCCCTGTCTGGCAGGGATTTAGCTTTTATTGAGAGGGATGGTCTCAGGACCGCTTTAGATACTGGGTTGATTGAGCGGGAGGAGCTTCGCTCTACTTTAGATATTTCCATTGTGGAGCGAGATGAGGTTCGCTCAACCAGAGATGCAGCATATGTTGAGATTGAGGAGACTTTGATTTCTCAGGATGCAGCTTTTGTGGAGAGGGATGAGGCTATAGCTTCCCGTGATTTCCACGTTGCTGATAGTACTGCTCTCCGATCTTACACCCATGGTTTGGTTACTGAGATGAGTGCTTACATTGATGACCATATTGACACCTTCCAGATGACTGTGGATGTTTTTAGCCGTATGGAGGCTGAGTGGACTACTCTTACAGATGCTCCTCCATCTTCAGAGAGAGATGCCATGCTGGCATTGCTGACCCGCTTGTCCTTGGGTCCATAGACTAGCTTTATTTCTCCTACACAGACTAACTCAGCCATTTTTATTATGTATAGGGCACTATGTATATAAAATAGTTTATATATCAGAGAAATATATTTTTGAGATACTTCCCTGCTTAGATATGTATTGTCATCGCTGAGTGATTACCACTTCCCTTATGACTCACAGTTATTGATGCATTTTGAGCTTCTCCTTGATGGACTGACAGTTGAGGTGTCAAGGGGGTTCCTCAAATGGGTCTAGTAACTAGACAGCTTGTCAACATTTAGCTTTTATTTGTCTTCGGTGTCTTGGAACTGATCTTCCATTTTTATTTCTTAAAGGTCAAACTGTACCGTAGAGGGCTGCCTATGTACTCCCGGGTTGAGGGAGATCAGGTCATTCGTAGTTCATGTTGTTTAATTGAAGAGGTTTGCAAAGAGTTTATCTGGGGTTTGAATTTGGTTTTGATGAGCTTTGGAATTTGATTATGGAATTTGCAAGTTCTGTGGATTTTTGCTTGGTTTGACCGCACCATAGATGGTTACCTACGTACTCCCGGGTTGAGGGAGATCAGTTCATTCGTAGTTCATGCTTCTCTAGTGAAAAGCCGAACCTGATTCGATTTATAGGACCCAAATGCGGGTATGCATATGCTTCAGACATAGTACTTTTTCACGGTGTCTGAATTGATGAGTTGGGGAAATTCGTTCCCATCCATTTCTTATAGCCTGATGGCTCCCCCTATCAGCACTTCCTTGATAATGAAAGGGCCTTCCCAGTTTGGGGCAAATTTTCCTTTGGTTTTATCCTGATTGGCCAGGATTTTCATTAGCACCAAATTGTTTTCTTTGAATTGCCTAATTTGGACTTTCTTGTTGTAGGACCTGGCGATCCTTTGCTGGTATAATAGTCCGTGAAAAATGGCCGTAGCCCTTTTTTCGTCTATCAGGGTCAGTTGATGATATCGGTCTTGAAACTGTTAAACTTTTGTCCATCTGAGCATCTATTAACACTCGTAAAGACTCCATCTCTACTTCGATGGGGAGGACTGCTTCCATGCCATAGACCAGTGAATAGGGGGTAACCCCAGTAGAGGTGCGCATTGACGTCCTGTAGGCTAACAGGGTTAGAGGTAGCAGGTCAGGCCAGTCTTTGTGATTGGCGGACATTTTCTGTATGATCTTCTTGATATTTTTGTTGGCTGCTTCGACAGCACCGTTCATCTTGGCCCGATAGATGATGGAGTTGAAATGTGGATGAAGGTTATTGCTTCGAACTCTTGGGACATTTTGAGGACCTGCCGATGATATGGCAGCAGATGCAGTTCTTTTATGAGATACTTGCCTGTGGTTTGTCTGATGACCAACTCGAAATCTCCAAAGACCAATAAGTGTTTGATACCCATGGATTGGGCTAGTTTCAACCCCAGTATACAGCCTTCATACTCGGTCATGTTGTTGGTGTTGCCAAATTGAAGTTTGGTAGCCACAGGATATTGATCACCTGTACCAGAGATACGGACTGCCCCAGCTCCGGAACCTTCCATGTTTACTGCTTCGTCGAAATACATTTTTCATGGTTGGACTGTATTCCCTGACTGGAGTTGTTGAATTGTCATGATCCCATCATCTGGGAAATATGTCTCCAGGGGCTCGAACCTTCTTGAAGGTGCTTCTGCTAATTGATCTGCAATGCCTTGGCCTTTGATAGACTTCTTAGTCACGTAGACAATGTCGGACTGCTGTAAAATCAATGGCCATTTGGACAGTCGGCAATTTAACATTGGTTTATTGAAGACGTATTTTAGTGGATCCATACGGGATATGAGATACGTCGTGTGCCCATGAAAGTAGTGTTGTAACCTCATGGCGGCCCATGTTAATGCAAAGCATGTCTTCTCGATCAAGGTATACTTTTGTTCCCCACTGCTGAATCTTTTGCTGATGTCGTAGATAGCTCTTTCTTTGCTACTATCATCCTTCTGTTCTAGCATACAGCCCATGGCATTGGCATTGACGGACAGGTACATGATTAAGGGGACTCCATCCCTTGGAGGTACCAAAACAGGTGCTTCGACAAGCTGCGTTTTGATGGTAAGGAAGGCTTGTTGACAATCCTCATTCCATTTGATGGAGGAATTCTTCCTTAATAGCTTAAAGATGGGCTCACAGGTTGCTGTGAGCTGTGAAATGAATCTACTTATGAAGTTGATCCTTCCTAGGAATCCTCATATCTCCTTCTCTGTACGAGGCACGGGCATTTCAAAAATGGCTTTAATCTTGGCAGGGTCTAGCTCAATGCCCCGATTGCTCACCAGGAATCCTAGCAGTCTGCTTGCCTTGATGCCAAAAGCACATTTAGCGGGGTTTAGCTTGAGGTTGTACTTGCGCAACCTGTTGAACATCGTTTTGAGATGGTATATGTGATTGTCCTCCCTCCGGGACTTGATGATGATGTCGTCAACATAGACTTCTATTTCTTTGTGCATCATATCATGAAAGAGGGCCATCATGGCTCACTGATACGTTACTCCGGCATTGATGAGGCCGAAGGATAGTCATCGGTAGCAAAAAGTTCGCCACAGAGTGATAAAAGCTGTTTTCTCCCGGTCTTCTTCAGCAACCATGATTTGATGGTAACCAGCAAAGCAGTTTACAAAGGAATACATGCCCTACTGCGCAGTATTGTCAATCAGGATGTGAATAAAAGGTACCAGGAAATTGTCCTTGAGGCAGGCTTTGTTTAGATCCGGATAATCCACGCAGACTTATACCTTACCTCCTGTGTTAGGCACGGGGACTATGTTTGATAGCCATTCGGGGTATGTTGATACCATGATGATCCCGACTTTGAATTGTTTAACAACTTCTTCTTTGACTTTTAAACTCCACTTAGGTTTCAATCGCCTGAGCTTTTGTTTGACTGGTTTGAAACCTTCTTTGATGGGCATTCGATGGATGACAATGTCTATGGATAGACCGATCATGTCTTCATGCGACCATACAAATACATCCTAGTATTGTGTCAGGAGCGCGATCAGGTCGGCTTTTTGATTCGATGTGAGGTCTAAACCTATTTGGATTTCTTTGATGGTTTTGGAGATTCCTATATTGATGTAGGAGGTTTGGTCAAGGTTTGGTTTGGGTTTATCTTCGACCCATTCCTTGATCTCCTCTGGCACCTCATAGTCATCTTTCTCCTCTTGATCAAGATCCGTCAAGTCGAAGCTTAATCTTGCATCATAGTTGGAGTTATATTGACAGGTTGGCATCTCATCAGCAGAGACACACACATCCAATGCTTGGGTCCTGAAAACAAAAATGCTTTCATTTATATACACAACTGCTTAAATACACATAGCATTTGTAAAGCATGACAAAAGTGACTGCTCTAGCTGTGCAATCAAAAGTAAGCAGTAAATGAAAGCATAATTAAGGGCAGATTGACTGTCTATTCCTTTACCCTTTTCGACTGAGGCAAGGGACACTGCTCCAATTATCCAGGGTTAGATCCTCATGGATAGGGAGGATGCTGGAAGTGTGCTCGTCTGTCTCGTCTTGAATGACAACTGAGACATCCTTTAGGATATGGCCGAGGCTTTTCTGAGGATTGTTCCTCTGTTTGCTGCGAGGAAAGTGATCACGATTTTTGTCGTCACTATCTGGGAGTTCATCATTCATCCCTTCGTAGTTGTGAATGACTTTCATGTTAGCGAATGGGTCTCATCCTCCGTATAAGATCTTTTTTTCCCTTTTCGTTATCTGCCTCAGGCTTGAGGGCTTTCCTTTCATGGACAGGTATGATTGAAGGAAATAGCATCGCTGATGCCCCCGTAGGGATCTTCCTCGTAGGTTTCACCCATCCGGCATTTGTGAGGTTTGGGAGCAGAATCGTGGAGGCTTGAGCCATGGGATGTTTGTGTGGATTCCGGTGGTTTGACCATGATAAAAATCCCAATCCTGCTCTTCCCATCTAACTTGGGATTTGGATTGGCATCTTAATGACGTGCTTGTTTTTTCCTAACCCTTCTCCAGGTTGGAAACCCGCAGCTACCATTTCTTGGCCCACTGTCATTACTTCAGTGGAAATTTTAGGCTTCAGAGCTGGTGCCCCAATCGGTAGATATTGAATATCGCTCACCTCAAGAGCTTAAAAACTTACAGGCTCAACCCCAGCATCCAGGCTAATCACTGGCATGTCCCCATGTAGGTGGGTAGGGTATTCCGGTTTGGCATTCACTGTGATGAGGCTGTCGTTGATAATATACTTGAGTTACTGATGGAGGGTGGATGGAACAGCCCCGGCCATATGGATCCATGGCCTGCCCAACAACAAGTTGTATTCGGTGGCTATGTTGAGCACCTGGAAAGATACGTAGATGGTGTGTGGACTAATTTCTAGAGGAAGCTCGATTTCCCCCATAGGCTGGCAGCGAGATCCATCGAAATCTCGGATAACCATGTGACTGGCTTTGATCCGGTTTAGATTGATATTCATCCTTTCCAACGTGTCTTATGGACAAATATTGAGGGAAGATCCTCCATCAATAAGCACTCCTCCGATTACGTATTCGGAGGACATAACGTCTATATGCAGGGACTTGTGGTGGCCCCTTCCCTCAGCCGGGATATCATCATCTGTGAAGGAAATCACATTGTTGTTGAAAATATGTTCTATCATGTGATGTGTCTATCGTGTGTGGCAGATGGGCTTCTTCTAGTACCTTCACTAGGATGTTACTGTGATCCTCTAATGATAGGAACAAGTTTAGGATGGATATTTGCTTGGGTGTGTCTTTCAAGCTTCGCACTATCTTAATTTTATTGTGTCCCGTCTTTTTTAGGAACTCTTTTATCTTTTCTTCAGCCACCCTTTATTTTTCTTAGGTAACTGGTTTAATCACCCGCTGAGGTAGGTACAATGGATTATCCTTTAACATGATGGAAATGTTGTTTGAAGTAGAGCTTTCAATGTCCTCGTAGTTCCATGGGACCTTCTTCAGACTGAGGATTGGATACTGGGGTCTGAAGGGCAAGATTTGAGGCTGAAGTGCAGCCACTTTCACAGGATTTTGGACTTCTTGGACACCTTTGCCTATCAGTACCAGGGGTGTGATGATTGATTCTTTATCGCAAGATATGACAGCCACTGTGTCCTGATACCATTCATTGGGGATCCAGAGGCTATTTTTATCTGTTATGTCAAGGATTTGATCTCCTCTGATTAGGTCACCCCTTTCAATAAGGTCTTGAATCATGTTTCGAAGAGCCCATCAATCTTTTGTATCGTGACCGGGTGAATTGGAGTGGTACTGACATATCTGATCAGGTTTAAATTTTTGGCCTTGAGGGTTCAGCGGAGGTAGCAAGTTTTCAACCATTCCCTCGTTGATCATCATTTGCAGAATTTCTTCCATTGACTTGTTCAAATTGGTGAGATTCCTTTGAAATAGGAACTTCCTACCTGCTTGGACACTTGCTTCTTCGATCCCCTTGTCAGTCCAGGGTGTAATCTCACATGTTCGGCTATGATCTTGATTGGAATTGACTTCCGCTGGAGGAGAGCGACTGCCAATAGATTGATGGATTTGCTTCAACATCTTTCTGGTGAGTTGATGTTGGTAGACGACCAGTTCAACTAACTGCTCGATTTGTTCCTTGATAGACTTTATTTCTCGCTCTATCAGGAATTATTTTTCAAAAGCTTCAACTATTTGGGCTGATGTTGTTGGATTGAGTTGATTCTTCAACATAGCGGAAGTATTTGGATCCTTCTTCCCTTGAAGTGTTGATCATGTTGACACTCTCCTCCTTGTGCTATGGGAGAAGGTTATCTTGGACATGCGGTTGATCTGGTTTTGTCACCATAATTTCTCTATTATCAATCAAATCTTGGATTTTGTGCTTGAGGGACCAACAATCTTGGGTGTCATGGCCCGTTTATCCTAAATGATAAGAACACTTCTTGCTAGGGTCGAAGTTCCTTGAATTAGTGCTAGTTGGTGGAAGGAGTTGGCCAATCTTCTTCTGAGCTGTCAGAAGTTTGAAGACGTTCTCGAGTGAATCCCCTAGTGGGGTGAAAGTCCTTCTGCGTCTGACCTCCATGTTTTTCTGGAATGAAGGATTTGAAGGCTGTGTTGCAGCTTGGAAAAGGGTACAGTTCCTTCTTTGAATGGGTGTATTGTTTGAATTACCGCTTGAATTTTGTCCTTGTAACACTAAGGATACTTCTTCATCTTTCTTTTTGTGGACCCTCCGGGGATTACTCCCGTAATTTCCTGATTGGATATGCTCAGCAACAGCTTCGAGTGCCGTTAGGTCTTTTATTTTCCCGGACTTGAGTCCCATTTCGGCCATTTCGTCGTGTTTGATCATTTCAGAGAAAGGTTTTTCTATGCCTGCTAGGACCCTTTCATAATAAGGAGCTTCTTGAATATCGATGAGAGTCATGACTATTTCAGATTCAATCGTAGCTGGGGTGACATGTGTTGCGAACCGTCTCCATCGCTGGGCATATTCTCTGAATGATTCAGTGTTATTCTTCTAGATTTTGGTAATTTGATACCGATCTGTAGCTAGCTGAGATTGGAAACTATACTGGCTGAGGAAGGCATGGGCCAATTCTTTCCAACTGTAGATTTTGGAGTTGTCCAGACGGGCATACCAGGCTCTGGCTTCTCTAGTTAAACTCTTCTAAAATAGCTGCATTCGAAGTTTCTCATCCTCAGCATAGGATTCGAGTTCTCCAATGAAAATTTTCAGGTGTGTATAAAGATCCCCTATTCTGTCATATTTCTCGAAATCAGGGACTTGAAATTTTTTTGGGATACCGAGCCCCGGGAAATATGCATAGATATGAGTAGTTGACACTGCTAAATGCCCTAGTTCCTTTGACGGACCGGAGGGTTTCTTCCATTTGTTGCATTTTCTTGAGAATGTCACCAGCTTCCTGTTCTTTGCTTATGATGGTGATTTCTGGAGTTTTGTTGATTGTATCCTGTTTCTGGGGTCCAGGGATCTGAGTTTTGGCCTTTTCTGTATCTTGACCCCAGCACCACTACCAGATGCTCCTAGGTCTGGATGAGTTTGAGATTGTTTCTCTTTGAAGGCCTTGCTTTGCTCTCGAAGGAAACCGGCTAGCTCGGCTAACTAATTTTTCAATCCTTCGAATTCTTCCCTAGTCAAAGGGGTGGATTCTGGTGGAGCACTTGAAGCCATGTCCGTAGATGGACTGGGTGCTTTTCTGGCCTTTGATATAGTGATAGGACCAATTTTTCCCTACTTACCCCAAAACGTATGCGTGTCAGTTCTCTTTGGTAGGTAATGACTGGATACATTTATGATGTGTGTTTTTTAAGTTTATCCTACAAAATCGAGGTTAGTTGTTTTGATGGCAGGATGACAAGATATTTGACAGGAAAGTAAATCTTTCATTATTGTTATTTACATTGTGCTCCTCAGTAATTGGAGACTTGACATGAAATTAAAAGAGAAAGGCATGAAGAAGCATCCCATTGGATTCGGTTTCTCAGAAGCTGACCTATCCTTGGTTACTCTCGCGGCTTTTTTTTTGGCATGAAGGTTCCCAAATCATCGCAATCTACATACATTGGGTTAGCTTATCACCGACCGGGTTAGCTTCCTGGTGGAGGGACTCACATCATATATTTGATAGTAGTGTGCATACAAGCCAATCATGTATGATGATAAAGCACATACTTTGTAAACAATCTTATTTATTTATTAATAAAATATTTATTTATTAAAGGCATTTAATTATCTACATGGTGCTATTTTTATAATATGTAAATAACCCATAGTTTTAAGCAATGCTTTTAGAATCATGATGTTGATCATGCTAATGAGATCTAAATTCTTAGAAAGCTTTAAAACTAAAATAGTTCCCAATCGTGGGATTACTAAAAAGGGGATTAGTAAATCCGGATAGATTGGTACATATGTTGCTTGCTCATTGGATGAGGATGACTGATCTCATGGTCATTTGTGTGGAGACACTAAAGCAAGTATGTAGGTGCTTATTGGAGAATAAGTTCACTGAACGTGACTCGCTATGGAATACCTAATGGAGTTTTACTCGCCTGTCAATAGGAATTCCTAATGTGATAGTAGTACATGTGATCCTTGGACTTGAGATCATCATAGTATCTTGTATGTAACAAATTATACTTTGACTAATTCCTTAAGGCCTTTTAAGGCATATATAGGGTATGCTTGGGTGTAATGAGTTACATATGGAGATAATGAATGATCAATAAAGAATCTACCACCTCTAGTAAAAGAGGAGATATGTCCTATGTGATTCGTTAAATGACAACCCAGGAATCCTTGGCCAAGGTAGAATGTAATTAGAAAGAGGTTTCTAATTTGCATTATTTGGAGTTGTGCATTTTCTAATCGAAATACATATGATTAAATAAATTAAGACTTGACAGTAAATCCATGTCTTATATTTAATTGGGACATTGTATGGTGGAAGGATTGAATTGTACGGTAACTATTAACTCACAGGTTCTTTTATGATTAATGTTGAAATCTATATTATCTGAAAAGTCGTTGATCGCTAGGGAGGCTTATCCCTATTGTAGAATAAATGTTATTTATTTAAATAGATTATTAGTTTAATTTGTTTATTTAAATAATATTAGAATTGTTCTAATTGATTTATTCACAACCAGTTTAATATGGAGAACCTAAAGGGTCACACCATAAAAGGAAGAAGAATTATTTAAGAAGAAAATGGCATGATAGTAATAATGCATTAAGTATAATTAATTTAATCTATGATGATAGAATAAATTAAATAGCTTAATGTTTATTATTTAATATTTTAGAAATATTAAATATAAATTAATAAGAGGAGTCTTATTAATATTATTATTATTATTATTATTTTAATTCTAAAGGAGTTTAGGAATTAATATAATATCAGTACTCTCTCTCAATCCTAATAAAGATTAGGATATAAATTAATTAAAAGTATTTAATTAATTAATTAAATAAAACCCTATTCTAATTGGATTAGGAGGGTTAACCTAATATCTATATAAGAGAGTCTTATATCAGAAATAAGGGTGTGAAATTTTCCAAGAGTTGGGAGTACACATATTCTATAGAGATAGAAACAAGGGTTAAGCCAATAACCCATCTTCTTGAGTTCTTCATCTTCCTTGGTGGATCACCGTTAGAGGCCAAACATTTGGGTGGCTGACATTATTCAAGGGAAGGAGCCACTATCAGAGGAATCAAAGGAATCAAAGGAGTAGAACTTGTACCTGAGGAAGCTTAGATCTTCAAAGGTATAATTCCATGTTCTCTCTTTTCTGTTATTGATAACAAGCACAAAGCATGATCATGGTTATGGGTTTGTATAAATTTTGAAAACCTAGTTTTTACGCTTCTGCCCTATTTATGTGATTTGATTGCATGATTGCGTTACTTACAAACCCAACAATATTTACATACATCGGCCTTATCGCTTATGCATGCAATGACAGTTCGTACGAAGCTGTAATATGGGTGAGCAGCACTAAAGCATTCATTCTCATTCATTCAATGTAAAGGCATAGTATTCATACATTCAATGAAAGACGCAGCATTCACTCATCCATTGACTGTGGAGATGCAGGATTTCACGTATTCAATAGTTTTGAAAGGGAAATATTTGAAAAGATTGAAAGCGGCCTAAGCCCTCTACTGTCCCCAGCGAAGTCGCCACCTGTCGACGTTGGAAAATTTAAGAAATACAGCGGGTCGGTTCATAACCCGATTTTCCTCAAATTGATCTTCCTAAGTTATCTCTACCCTTGTTCTTTTTATTGCAAAAAAGGTTTTGAAGAGTTTTTTAGAAGAGGCCAACATGTGTATATGTCGATGATTTGATTTGATTTAAACAGAGTCGCCAGTTAGTAGTTTTGCAAATGGTTGTACCAACTCAATCGAATTTGATTTGAAAAGAGGCCCAATTGCTGGACACTGTCGAAACTTGATCTTTGAAATTGAATTTTTGAGTTCGGGGGCTTGGTTAAGTGTGGGGAAGGTGTTAGGCACCCCACGACTCCCGTGTAAACACGGTACCGCAATCTTTTCAATATTTCCCTTAAAACTGGAATGCGTGAGTGAATGCTATTTGAAAATTGGGCCTTTGGATTGATTAAAAGCTTTGATAGGCTTCGTTGAGCCTATATACGAAGGGTTTGATTTGATTTGCAAAAAGTATCCTTTAATTTGAATTGCAAAAGCTTTTGAATTGAATTGACATTGATGTTTTTAAAGCTGGTTTTTATCAAACCCTTACGCTGACATAGGAATTGAAGCATATCGCTACTCTCAATTTTATATTTATAGCCTTAAGGCTGCATGCAAATGGTGATTTGTCGGGCTGCAAAGCATCCTCGACCACAGAAATATAAAGTGTCGGTCTCCTCATGGGTATGAAAACCATCGGAGGGACGCTGACACGACAATCCATATTTTCACTATGTTGAGACCTTAAAACTGGATAACAGTTTTAAGGTCTGTGTATGTACATTTTACAAAAAAAATTGACAAGGTACATCTTTAAACTGGAGTTTGTCCATCGTGGGAATCAGATTCTGATCAGTTTGATCATGAATCCCACGATTCCTAGGCTCACATATGAATAGCTAGAAAACCTGCACACTTCAAATTTGTATAGAAGCAGGTAAATATCCCAAGATAGCCAGAACCAAGGATTCATTCAGTAAATCCCGGTCCGCACAGCCGAAGTGTCTCGTTCCCATTAGATAGCGATCTAAGGGATACGAGGTTGCTTTTGAAGCTGAAACTATAAAAATAACTAGATTTAAAGAAATCTCAGCCATTATAGCTTTCAGGTTCTGTCGGGACCTGTGTGAACCGTTGAAAGCTAGAAGTGGCGAGATTTGGATAAATCTAGTTCGCCCACAGAAATGTCAGTGCAAATTCATATACAAATGAATGTTAAATGCAACAGTTGAATAAATTGAACAAAGCAATATATATAGTTAGATATATATAAAAGCTGTAAAGGGCGATGGGTTTTCACTCTCAAGCCCGGACTGGAATTGAAATATATATGTAGATACATATATTGACAGAAACGTAGTTAACCAAGACTGAAAAGATGACCAGTGATGATAAAGGCTTCTTATATATACATAAATATATATAAAAGCAGTAAAAAGGCCACAGAATGATCTAGGCTGAACTGAAATGTAAATTGCAGAAAATAGTCAACTAGTGACTGGGAAGAGCACCCAGTATGTAAAAGTGTGCAAAAATAGTAAAAAAGGCGATGGGTTTTCACGCCTGTGCCCGAACTGAAGTGAAATATATATATATATATATTGACCAGAATGTAGTCAACCAATACTGGTACGAAGACCAGTTATGGTGAAAATCGCTTAAATATGCGTCAATGTATATAAAAGCGATAAACTACCTCAGATTTGAAATTCGGGCTTGACAGAATTGAAATGTTAGTACATAAATAGTTAAATATATACAGAAAAAGGCCAAACCCGGACTGGGAAGACAACCTAGTCCGACGAAGTTGCCAAAACGGTGTGTGCTAGTGCATTGAAGCAACTAGAGCTGATGGATCATCAATCCGAGTTGTGGAAATGTTAAAAATGGAGTTTATGTACAAAAATGTATTAATATTAGATGAAAACGGCCATAAAAGTAAATTCTGGGCATATTTAGAAGATAAAACTTGATGTGTAGGTGTAAAACAGTGCCAAGTAGTAGTATTGACTTGTTGATCGTAAAAATACTTATAATGGGCTGCACTACGGGCTTTTCGCCGAATTGTAGGCCTTAAATGTCCAAATCCACTGGTGGTTTTTTGATATGTGGTAGTATATGGGTATATCTATGTGTTGGAATGAAAATATTTGGGTTTGGAAGAGGTGTAAAAGTAAAAAAATCAGTCGGGCAGGGCTTGGCTGCGCTTCTTGCTTATAAAAATAAAAGGGGGCTGCCCCTCTATTTATAGAGGAGGGAGCTGCACCTCTACATGCTACTGCCGCAGGTAGAGGTGCGGCCACTCGAGGTGGGTCCTGCGTGCCCGGCTTGGTCATCTCAAAGTACGTGCACTCCAAGAAATACGATGTCCGGTCAGAAACTTTCTAACTTTTGATCGGAGTGTCCGTTTGAGGTGTGTGATAACTTTTCAGAAAGCTCTCGGTGAGAGTGTTGCAATGACATGGGAAAAAACATTTTTCGGGTCCAGGAAGATGGGTTCATAACCAGGCCTTCGATTCCCCGCAGTTTATCCGTTGAACTGTCTTGCGTTGTTGCCACTCGGGATCGTCGTTAGGGTTTATTCTAACTTTGGCGGCATTGATTTGGCTTGAGTTTGACCAAGTCAGTTAAAAGTTGGTAAAATGACCGTTGTACCCCTCCCAGGGCTGCCTGTAGTGTCGGCATGGTCGCTGGTTGACTTCCGGGAATTGATTCCAAGACTTGGATCCCAGTCGAGTCTTTTGACCTCAGGGTTGTCTCTGAGGCTAACGTGGTCATTTCAAGTTTTTCTATGGAGTTGTTGCAATGTTTCAGAATAATGTCTGAAGTTGGCCTGACGTCGTGGGTTGAGATCAGGGATGACCTGCACTTCCCGGGTTGAGATCGGGGTTGATTGGTACCTCCCGGGTTGAGACCGAGGTTGATTTGATTTCCCGGGTTAAGACCGGGGTAGATTTGATTTCTCGGATTGGGATCGAGGTTGATTGATACCTCCTGAGTTGCTGCCGGGACTGATTGGTACCTCCCGGGTTGAGACCGGGGTTGAGCTTGATGATCCGATTGACTGTCGAAGCTTGATTAATGGTCCGATTGACTGTTGTAGCTTGATTGATCGTTTGATTGACTATTGGAACTTGATTGATGGTCCGATTAACTGTCGGAGCTTAATTGATGGTTCGATTGACTGTCGGAGCTTGATTGATGGTCCGATTGACTGTCAAAACATGATTGATGGTCCGATTGACTGTCAAAACTTGAATGATGGTCCGATTGACTGTCAGAACTTGATTGATGGTTCGATTGACTGTCAGAACTTGATTGATGGTCCAATTGACTGTCTGAACTTGATTATCGATATTGGGAATCAAATTTGACTGGAGCACCGATATTGTGGATCGAATTTGCGGTTGATTGACAGTTTTACCCTTCTACTGTATGAGTATCGGGGCAAGGAAAATCTCGAGTGTCTACAGATGCCCCTCTTTATCATGTCCATGTAACGTAGTGGAATGGACATGATAAAGATTAGTAGACACTGGGAATAGAAAATGTCAGAGTCATTTCGAAGGCTGGGCGTCTTGAAGTAGAATGGGGCTACTTTTTGCTGCGTGCGTTATCACTTGGGCTGGGGATGACGCCATCTTGTATAGCCCTTGATGGTATTAGGGAGTTACCGCGAACTACCTGTGTCATTTTCTGCTAGGGATGACATTATTCATAATAACGGGTTTAACTCGGATGAGATTGGCGGAGTTAAGCTATCACAGATTTTTTCATCTTGATCTGTTAGGGATGACATCCTTTGCGATAGCTTTGCAGATTCTGATTGATACTACCTCAATAATCCCCTTTGAGGATGTGTATAACAGATCCCATCAGTTGTGATGGATTTTTATAATGGTTTCCGTTGCCAGATCCCTTCTATTACTTGGTTGGGGTTAAGCCGTCAGTTGAAGTGTCATTGGGGAGCCAATGATTGGACTGTATTTTAATCTGTACTCGAACTTTGCTTGGGTTGAGCCACCGGCTAAAACTGCTTCGGTCGAAACCCGAACTTCGCTGGGGCTGAGCCAATGGCTGAAATTGACTTTGGTCAGAACCCGAACTTTGCTGGGGCTGAGCCAACAGCTGAAACTACTTCGCTGGAGCAGAGCCAACGGCTGAAACTACTTCGGTCGGAACCCGACTTTCGCTGGGGCTGAGCCAACGGCAGAAATTAACTTCGGTCGGAACCCGAACTTCGCTGGGGCTGAGCCAACGGCTAAAACTATTTTGGTCAGTACCCAAACTTCACTGGGGCTGAACCAACGGCTGAAATTGCCTTCATTCGGAACCCGAACTTTGCTAGGGCTGAGCCAACGGCTGAAACTGCTTAAACGCAAGATTTTTGGGCAAACCGCTCAATTGCGTAGCGATTTCTCTTCACATTTGACTTGGCAGCCCGTTTAAACTCCGTTTCTACTCGAACTGAACCGGGACCAGGAGGAATGGGACCCACCTGGGCTGCCACATGTAGAGGTACAGCAGCCACAGGTGGAGCTGCGGCTACCCAGCTTATTTTATGTGCTGCGAGATTTTTCATTTTGCAAGTTTCCCGTTTGAGTAGCGAAAGATTTTTGATCTTCTTTTTCAGATCTACGGAGTTCTGGCAGTCGAATTCTGAATCCGTTAGTTCCTACACGTTCAGCGCAGCGCAGGTAATGTTTTACATCCTTCTTTCGCAGTTTTTGACCGTTAAAATCATGTGAACCACCTAGGGTACTTTTAAACGTAATGTATGAAAAATGTATGTCTATATGACCTGTGAATTTTTTTTTGTCTACATATGTATGCATATTTTACTATAATGCACATTTGGATGTAAGAAAATTCAGGTTCTAAGACAGTACTATTTTGAGCTTCTTGGTCAATCTAATCATCCTTTATGAGGCTTAGCGAGCCTGGATTTTCAACTAAAAATGCCTATGGTATTTTGGAGATCATGTGAGGCTGGTTTTTGATTTGTTTCAGTAAATATGAACTGTTTCTATTTTTGGGTAGGTGTGCTACTGAATGGCCACCTAGGTATGCCTGTGTGCATGTGGACAGTCCAATTTACAAAGGAGACTTTGGCGAAATTTTTCCAAAATCTTAGGTTTTGAAAAGCATGCATTTTTAACTCTGTGGGGAGTTTTTTACTGACCCAATGCATGTTTTGAGCTTCTGGGATTTTGAAAACATGCAGTTTTAACTGTACGCGATATTTTTGATGGACCCATGCATGTTTTAGGACTTAGATATATATACTGGATTGATTGATTAATCAGCCACAGGTTTTAGGCTTACTACACCCTGTCTAAGGTGATTTCAGAGTACTGATGTATGCAATGGATAGCGATAGACCTGGCAGCTCTACCAGGGTTTCATCAGGCGTTAGACGGAGGAGGGCTTCTGCCATCCCACAGGTCCGTCCAGCTAGGATGACTCGCAGATTGGTAGAGAGCAGGATACGTCCAGCACAGAACGAGCAGCCCATTGACATTGATGACGAGGAGGCTGCTTTTGTTGCTACAGTTATATGTCAGGTTCCACGTACGGAGGTCCCGGACATTGCTGTGCAGACACAGGAGTTGCTGGGCGACTTGAGTTGCCAACCTTCAAGATATCTTCAGGCCAACGAGGTAACTTGAAGTCTTTTTTCCCTTTGGATTCTTTCCCATCGTCTGGCCATTCTTGAGGCACAGGTTTTTGACATGGGTTAATTTTTGATGCAGGTCGCTGGCTTGACACAGCCTCGAGGGAACTGGTTTAGTGTGCACTCCCTCTATCAGACTCTGTACGAGGATTACAGGGAGATCGTAGATGGCTGTGGATTTCATGCCTTCTTCTCGATCCTGCCCCGCCGTTGCCCTTGGGGGTATATGAGGGCTTTGTTTGAGCGTTGGTTCCACTAGACTCAGTCCCTTCATCTGCTTGATTGTGAGGTGATGATGACTCCTATGGACTGGAGATTTATCACCGACATTGATTTTGAGGGCGAGACAGTGCCTGTCGTGTTTGATATTTTGCCCACCGCAGTTAGATCCCTGTTGGGAGTCCCTCAGTCAGTATTCAAGGGTCGGGCAGTCCGATCTGGTCCATTAAGTATAGATGCCCAGAACGGGACTTTGCAGTTACCTCCGCCTGATGTTCGGAGGGCTAGATATCACATTTTGAGGCGATTAGTTTTGTCGATCATCAGGGGTTGTTTTGTGGCAGACAACTCGTAAACAGTGTCCTTTTCTTTGATCAGCGCCACTCATCATGTAGAACGCCTTAGTGACTTTGATTGGGGCTCTTATACCTTTGCCTATTTTCTCCAGGTCATGCGCCTACTTTCGGAGGGTGTGACGGAGGCTTGGTTAGGATTCCATTAGTTTTTGCTGGTGAGTACATCTTTCTGTACCTTTTTGATTACTGTACTTATTTTTAGCAGTCTTGGTCACTGAGCACTTTTGATATTTGCATGGATAGCTTTGGGCATTTGAGAGGCTTCCTTGCCTACGGCCCATTTTAGCATTAGGTCTGGAGACCTATCCATGTGGACGGAGATGGCATCACTCCATTTTGACGGAGGTCCTTGTTACTGAGGGATTCACTCATGCCCGTCTGCAGTTGGAGCATTTGACGACGGGCTCAATCACCTGGACGCCATACACATCCGAGCACTTAACCGTTGGATTTGTTGGAGGTTTCCCCACTGGTCGGGAGTTTGATTTATCGACCCACAGAGTCTCTATGTTGACGGAGGGAGGCTGGGAGCTCTATCTTGGAGAGCGTGCCATTCAGAGCATCACAGGGGAGATCCGCATGCTAATTGCTCCTCCTGCTTGGCGTCATTGACCATTGTCTGTGCCTTTGACAGACATCCCTTTGGAGGGTATAGACGGCTTTGATCTATCAGAGGGCCCATACAGCCAGGCAGCCTTTTACGGTTGGTGGAGTCCTCACACTATCGGTGGTCAGACTCGTGCCACCCATTTTATGGCAGACATGGTGCCGGGGTCCGTGATGATGACGGACTGGATAGCTTGTATTAGAGAGCCTACTCATGTAGACCAGATAGCACATCTAACCAGGGAGTTGGACCAGGCTCGTTTCTTTATCAGGCACCTTGGCCGAGATCCATCAGAAGCATCTTCATTTGACCCATCCAGCTCTAGAGCAGGCCCCTCTTTAGGTCTATTCAGTAGCAGTTATACAGGGGCAGATCCTCCCTTATACCACCCAGATATGTCTGATCCCAGCAGTTTTGTGCAGATAGAGGATCTGGAGCAGGTCGATCGGTTTGATACCGAGGTCTTTGACTTCCTGTGATAGCTATGGCAGCTATATTTTTAGTCAGCTACTATTTTGGCTATTCGGCGTTTGTGCCATCATTTTGATAGACCACTGTAGTAGTTGGGTGGTGGTGCCCCATTTCTCTGTATTCTTTTTTTCACTTTGTACCAGGATATAAGGATGATGTATGCAGTAGATAGCTTTTTATACATATTTCTGTCATCTTTATCTGCTGCATCATGTTTATATCGTTGTCATCCTATATGTATCATGTGTATGCATTCAGACAGCTGCGATTTGACTTGACCTCTGGACGATCTTGTGATACGGTGTTACAGATGACGACGTCTGCAGTTAGCCGTATAGAGCATTTGCCACTGTCAGAGATGGCGGCATCGTTGCGGTCATGGTATGATAGTCTGCCCTTTCCAGGTAGGGGGACAGTTGACCAGATGCTGGGGCATTTGATGGCCCTTGTAGATTTCAGGGTTCTAGATGGCTTCATTAATGGCGTCTTACCCTTATGGGTACCGGAGAGACAGGTATTTCGAATTGGGTGGTGTGAGCTTTCGCCTACTCTGGAGGAGTACCAGAGATTTACTGGCTTGGATTTAGAGTCGTCGTGTGCTCGGACGGCTATCAGTGATATGCAGAGACTGTTTACTTGGCTGTCCGGTCTTCGACAGAGCATAGTCATGGATGAGATCATTTCAGAGCATGTGATCTCCATTGACTTCTTGATAGAGCGCTATGGTGAGGTTGACAGCTACAACCGTCACGTCGGAGATTTCATTATTTTTGCAGAGGAGTGGCAGACAGCTAGGATAGACATGCTGCTGATGTGCATCATGGAGTATGTTTACATGCCATTGCGTTTAGATCACCTTGATGTGGGATTGGTTATCTTAGTCAGAGCCCTTAGGCAGGGGAGTACCATTATCCCTATGATCTTGGCGGAGACTCTGGGTCACTCACCTATTGCAGTACCCATCCAGTGGGGTTTTTTCAGGGTAGCTCGGTCGTGCTGTATATGTGGTTGATGTCATACATACGATCGATTGGATCATTTAGACCTCATGCCTATTATTTTAACCAAGAGATATCCTCAGTTTACTCCTTCCGTTCGCCTGATTGCGTCGACTCAGAGTCCTGATTAGCATTTTTATCTGATATTGAGCATCCGTTTGTAGTTTTATTATGCTCAAGGATGGCGACCCCGTTCAACTTTATTACTCATGCATCTGGCATAGATTATTTGCCTTTGGCAGGATTGAGGAGTGTGACTACTTATCATCCCTTGTTAGTTATGGAGCAGTTTGATCAGTGGCAGAGTGTGCATCATTTTGAGGATTCTGCTGATCAGAGGATGTCAGCTTCATCTATGTCCTTGGCCGACTTGGTTAGAGTCTATGACTGTTGGACTCACAGGGAGATGGCTGAGTTCTCCAGTAGACATCCGGGTCGTTCTCTAGAATATTTTGCATGGTTAGAGGCAGAGACCACAGTCGCAGTAGCAGAGCTTCATTTACCTCCGCTTGCGGATTTTGATGAGGAGGAGCCCATAGAGGATCCCGATTCTCCTACTAAGGATGAGTTGTTCGCAGTTTTTACGGTAGCTTTAATTAGTGATCCCCCGGTTATTCCCACAGGGACAGATCCAGCTTTGTCAGATTCTCTATTCAGGATGACCTTTGAGAGAGTTTCAGCTAGAGCGCAGATGTTGGCTGCCCTGTCTGGCAGGGATTTAGCTTTTATTGAGAGGGATGGTCTCAGGACCGCTTTAGATACTGGGTTGATTGAGCGGGAGGAGCTTCGCTCTGCTTTAGATACTGCCATTGTGGAGCGAGATGAGGTTCGCTCAACTAGAGATGCAGCATATGTTGAGATTGAGGAGACTTTGATTTCTGATGATGCAGCTTTTGTAGAGAAGGATAAGGCTATAGCTTCCCGTGATTTCCACATTACTGATAGTACTGCTCTCCTATCTTACACCCATGGTTTGGTTACCGAGATGAGTGCTTACATTGATGACCACAGTGCCACCTTGCAGATGATTGTGGATGTTCTTAGCCGTATGGAGGCTGAGCGGACTACTCTTACAGATGGTCCTCCATCTTCAGAGAGAGAGGCCATGCTGGCATTGCTGACCTGCTTGTCCTTGGGTCCATAGACTAGCTTTATTTCTCTTGCACAGACTAGCTCAGCCATTTTTGTCATGTATAGGGCATTATGTATATAAAGCATTTTATATATCAGAGAAATATATTTTTTAGATACTTCCCTGCTTAGATATGTATTGTCATCGCTGAGTGATTACCACTTCCGTCATGACTCGCAGTTATTGATGTATTTTGAGCTTCTCCATGATGGACTAACAGTTGAGGTGTCAAGGGAGTTCCTCAAATGGGTCTGGTAACCAGACAGCTTGACAACATTTAGCTTTTATTTGTCTTTGGTGTCTTGGAGCTGATCTTCCATTTTTTGTTTTTTCTTAAAGGTTAAAACGCGCCGTATAGGGCTGCCTATGTACTCCCGGGTTGAGGGAGATTAGGTCATTCGTAGTTCATGTTGTTTAATTGAAGATGTTTGCAAAGAGTTTATCTGGGGTTTGAATTTGGTTCGATGAGCTTTGGAATTTGATTCTGGGATTTGCAAGTTCTTTGGATTTTTGCTTTGTTTGACCGCACCATAGATGGTTACCTACGTACTCCCGGGTTGAGGGAGATCAGGTCATTCGTAGTTCATGCTTCTCTAGTGGAAAGCCGAACCTGATTCAATTTATAGGACCCAGATGCGGGTATACATGTGCTTTAGACATAGTACTTTTTCACGGTGTCTGAATTGATGAGTTGGGGAAATTCGTTCCCATCCATTTCTTGTAGCCTGATAGCTCCCCCTGTCAGCACTTCCTTGACAATGAAAGGGCCTTCCTAGTTTGGGGCAAATTTTTCTTTGGCTTCATCCTGATTGGCCATGATTTTCTTTAGCACCAAACCATTTTCTTTGAATTGCCGGATTCAGACTTTCTTGTTGTAGGACCTGGCGATCCTTTGCTGGTATAATCGTTCTTGAAAAATGGTCGTGGCCCTTTTTTCGTCTATCAGGGTCAGTTGATGATATCGGTCTTGCAACAGTTGATCTTCGTCCATCTGAGCACCTATTAACACTCGTAAAGACTCCATCTCTACTTCTATAGGGAGGAATGCTTCCATGCCATAGACCAGTGAATAGGGGGTAGCCCCAGTAGAGGTGCGCATTGACGTCCTGTAGGCTAACAGGGTTAGAGGTAGCAGGTCAGGCTAGTCTTTGTGATTGGCGGACATTTTCTGTATGATATTCTTGATATTTTTGTTGGCTGCTTTGACAGCACCGTTCATCTTGGCCCGATAGATGACGGAGTTGAAATGCTTGATGTGGAACTTGCCTCACAGTTCTACCATCATTTGATTGTTCAGGTTTTTGTCATTATCTGATACGATCACCTCCGGTTGTCCATATCGACAGACGACATTGTTTCTGATGAAACTGATGATGACCTCTTTTGTGACTTTAGGAAAAGAGGCTGCTTCAACCCATTTGGTGAAGTAGTCGATCATGGTGAAGATGAACCAATGACCGTTGCTGGCTTTGGGTTTGACTGGACCTATCACGTCCATTCCCCACATAGAAAAAAGCTATGGTGCACTCATGTTGTGCAGCTCATTTGGAGGAGCGTGGATGGCATTTCCAAGTGTTTGGCATTGAAAGCATCTCTTGAAGTGATCATTGCAATCAGGTTTGAGCGAGATCCAGTAATGTCCTGTTCTGATTATATTCTTGGCAAGAAAATGGCCACTCATGTGTGGACCACATACTCCTCCATGGACTTCATCCATTAGTCTTTGGGCTTGCTCCTTGTCGAGGCATCTTAACAGGCCTATTCCAGCATCCCTTTTGTAGAGTGCATCTCCACTTAAATAGAACTTCATGGCCATTCTAAAAATTCATTTCCGCTCTGATTGGCTTGCACCAGCGGGTGTAGATCCATCACGAAGATATTCTTTGATGTCTTGAAACCAAGGTTGCTTGACATAAGGTATTTCGTCTGATACTTCTCCAATGTAATTCCCGTATATTAGGGCTTTTTGATTTGTGAACTGGATGTTGGGAAACCCCCTCCTGTTGGATATGCGGAATAATGAAGCCAACGTTGCCAGTGCATCGACAAAGTTATTTCGACCCCGAGGAATGTGGACGAAGGTTATTGATTCGAACTTTTGGGACATTTTGAGGACTTGCCGATGATATGGCAGCAGATGCAGTTCTTTTATGAGATACTTGCCGGTGGTTTATTTGATGACCAACTCGAAATCTCCAAAGACCAATAAGTGTTTGATACCCATGGATTGGGCTAGTTTCAACCCCAGTATACAGCCTTCATACTCGGTCGTGTTGTTGGTGTTGCCAAATTAAAGTTTGGTAGCCACAGTATATTGATCACCTGTACCAGAGATAAGGACTGCCCCAGCTCCGGAACCTTCCATGTTTACCACTTCGTCGAAATACATTTTCCATGGTTGGACTGTATTCCCTGACTGGAGTTGTTGAATTATCATGATCCCATCATCTGGGAAATATGTCTCCAGGGGCTCCAACCTTCCTAAAGGTGCTTCTGCTAACTGATCTTCAATGCCTTGGCCTTTGATAGACTTCTGAGTCACATAAACAATGTCGAACTACTGTAGAATCAATTGCCATTTGGACAGTCGGCAATTTAACATTGGTTTATTGAAGACGTATTTTAGTGGATCCATGCAGGATATGAGATACATCGTGTGCCCATGCAAGTAGTGTTGCAACCTCATGGCGGCCCATGCTAATGCAAAGCATGTCTTCTCGATCAGGGTATACTTTTGTTCCCCACTGTTAAATCTTTTGCTGATGTAGTAGATAGCTCTTTCTTTGCTACTATCATCCTTCTGTTCTAGCATACAGCCCATGGCATTGGCATTGACGGATAGGTACATGAATAAGGGGACTCTATCCCTCGGAGGTACCAAAATAGGTGCTTCAACAAGCTGCTTTTTGATGGCAAGGAAGGCTTGTTGACAATCCTCATTCCATTTGATGGAAGAATTCTTCCTTAACAGCTTGAAGATGGGCTCACAGGTTGCTATGAGCTATGAAATGAATCGACTTATGAAGTTGATCCTTCCTAGGAATCCTCGTATCTCCTTCTCTGTACGAAGCACGGCATTTCAGAAATGGCTTTAATCTTGGTAGGGTCTAACTCAATGCCCCGATTGCTCACCAGGAATCCTAGCAGTCTGCTTTAGCTTGAGGTTGTACTTGCGTAACCTGTTGAACAGCTTTTTGAGATGGTATATGTGATCATCCTCCCTTCGGGACTTGATGATAATGTCATCAATATAGACTTGTATTTCTTTGTGCATCATGTCATGAAAGTGGGCATCATGGCTCGCTGATACGTTGCTCCGGCATTGATGAGGCCGAAGGATAGTCATCGATAGCAAAAAGTTCCCTAGGGAGTGATAAAAGCTATTTTCTCCCGGTCTTCTTCAGCAACCATGATTTGATGGTAACCAGCAAAGAAGTCTACGAAGGAATACATGTCGTACTGCGCAGTATTATCAATCAGGATGTGGATAAAAGGTATCGAGAAATTATTCTTGAGGCAGGCTTTGTTTAGATCCCGATAATCCACGCAGACTCGAACCTTCCCTCCTGGTTTAGGCACGGGGACTATGTTTGATAGCCATTCGGGATATATTGATACCATGATGATCCCGACTTTGAATTGTTTAACAACTTCTTCTTTGACTTTTAAACTCCACTCAGGTTTCAATCGCCTGAGCTTTTGTTTGACTAGTTTGAACCCTTCTTTGATGGGCATTCGATGGATGACAATGTCTGTGGATAGACTGATTATGTCTTCATGTGACCATGCAAATACATCCTGGTACTGTATCAGGAGCGCGATCAGGTCGGCTTTTTGATCCGATGTGAGGTCTAAACCTATTTGGATTTCTTTGATGGTTTTGGAGGTTCCTATGTTGATGGTGGAGGTTTGGTCAAGGTTTGGTTTAGGTTTGTCTTCGACCCATTCCTTGATCTTCTCTTGCACCTCATAGTCATCTTCCTCCTCTTGATAAAGATCCATCAAGTCGAAGCTCAATCTTGCATCATAGTTGGAGTTATGTTGACAGGTTGGCATCTCATCAGCAGAGACACACACATCCAATGCTTGGGTCTTGAAAACAAAAATGTTTTCATTAATATACACAACTGCTTAAATACACATAGCATTTGTAAAGCATGACAAAAGTGACTGCTCCAGCTGTGCAATCAAAAGTAAGCAGTAAATGAAAGCATAATTAAGGGCAGATTGACTGTCTGCCCCTTTACCCTTTTCGACTGAGGCAAGGGACACTGCTCCAATTATCCAGGGTTAGATCCTCATGGATAGGGAGGATGCTGGAAGTATGCTCATCTGTCTCTTCTTGAATGACAACTGAGACATCCTTTAGGATATGGCCGAGGCTTTTCTGGCGATTGTTCCTCTGTTTGCTGAGAGGAAAGTGAGCACGATCTTCATCGTCACTATCTGGGAGTTCATCATTCATCCCTTCGTAGTTGATATTGACTTTCATATTAGCGAATGGGTCTCGTCCTCCGTACAGGATCTTTTATTTTCCCTTTTTGCTATCTGCCTCAGGCTTGAGGGCTTTCCTTTCATGGACATGTATGATTGAAGGAAATAGCATGGCTGATGCCCCCGTAGGGATCTTCCTCGTAGGTTTCACCCATCCGGCATTTGTGAGGTTTAGGAGCAGAATCGTGGAGGCTTGAGCCTTGGGATGTTTGTGTGGATTCCGGTGGTTTGACTAGGAAATCCCAATCCTGCTCTTCCCATCTGACTTGGGATTTGGATTAGCATCTTAATGCCGTGCTTATTTTTTCCTAACCCTTCTCCAGGCTAGAAAACAGCAGCTACCATTTCTTGGCCAACTGTCATTACTTCAGTGGAAATTTTAGGCTTTAGGGCTGGTGCCCCAATCGGTAGATATTGAATATCGCTCACCTCGAGAGCTTGAAAACTTGCAGGCTCAACCCCAACGTCCAGGCTCATCACTAGCATATCCCCATATAGGTGGGTAGGGTATTCCGGTTCTGCATTCACTGTGATAAGGCTGTCGTTGATAATGTATTTGAGTTGCTGATGGAGGGTGGATGGAACAGCCCCGACCATATGGATCCATGGCCTGCCCAACAACAAGTTGTATCCAGTGGCTATGTTGAGCACTTGGAAAGATAAGTAGAAGGTGTGTGGACTAATTTCTAGAGGAAGCTCGATTTCCCCCATAGCCTGGCGACGAGATCCATCAAAAGCCCGGATAACCATGTGACTGGCTTTGATTCTGTTTGGATTGATCTTCATCCTTTCCAGCGTATAGTATAGACAAATGTTGAGGGAAGATCCTCCATCAATAAGCACTCCTCCGATCATGTATCCGGAGGACATAACGGCTATATGCAAGGACTTGTGGTGGCCCCTTACCTCAGCCGGGATATCATCGTCTGTGAAGGAAATCACATTATTGTTGAAAATGTGTTCTATCACGTGATGAAATTTCTCTGTGTCTACTGTGTCTGGCAGATGGGCTTCTTCTAGTACCTTCACTAGGATGTTACGATGATCCTCTGATGATAGGACCAAGTCCAGGATGGATAATTTATTGGGTGCGTCTTTCAAGCTTTGCACTATCTTGATTTCATTGTGTCCCGTCTTTTTTAGGAACTCTTTTATCTTTTCTTTAGCCACCCTTTCTTTTTCTTTGGTAACTGGTTTAATCACCCGCTGAGGCAGGTACAATGGATTATCCTTTGACATGATGGAAATATTGTTTGAAGTAGAGCTTTCAATGTCCTCGTAGTTCCATGGGACCTTCTTCAGACTGAGGATTGGATACTGGGGTCTGAGGGGCAAGATTAGAGGCTGAAGTGCAGCCACCTTCACAGGATTTTGGACTTCTTGGACCCCTTTACCTGTCAGTACCAGGGGTGTGATGATTGATTATTTATCGCAGGATATGACAGCCACTGTGTCCTGATACCATGCATTGAGAATCCAGAGGCTATTTTTATCTGTCATGTCGAGGATTTGATCTCCTCTGATTAGGTCACCCCTTTTAATAAGGTATTGAATCAAGTTTCGAAGAGCCCAACAATCTTTTGTATCGTGACCGGGTGAATTGGAGTGGTACTGACATATCTGACCAGGTTTGAATTTCTGGCCTTGAGGGTTCAGCGGAGGTAGCAAGTTTTAAACCATTCCCTCATTGATCATCATTTGCATAATTTCTTCCATTGACTGGTTCAAATTGGTGAAATTCCTTTAAAATAGGAACTTCCTACCTACTTGGACACTTGCTTCTTCGATCCCCTTGTCAGTCTAGGGTGTAAGCTGACAAGTCCGACTATGATCTTAATTGGAATTGACTTCTGCTAGAGGAGAGCGACTGCCAATAGATTGATGGATTTGCTTGAACATTTTTCTGGTGAGTTGATGTTGGTAGACGACCAGTGCAGCCAACTGCTCGATTTGTTCCTTGATAGACTTTATTTCTTGCTCTTTCAGGAATTATTTTTTAAAAGCTTCCCAACTCATTGGGCTGATGTTGTTGGATTGAGTTGATTCTTCAACATAGCGGATGTATTTGGATCCTTCTCCACTTGAAGTGTTGATCATGTTGACACTCTCCTCCTTGTACTGTGGGAGAAGGTTATCTTGGACATGCGGTTGATCGGGTTTTGTGACCACAATTTCTCCATTATCAATTAAATCTTAGATTTTGTGCTTGAGGGACCAACAATCTTGGGTGTTATGGCCTGGTGATCTGGAATGATAAGAACACTTCTTGATAGGGTCGAAGTTCCTTGAATTAGTGTTAGTTGGTGGAAAGAGTTGGCCAATCTTCTTTTGAGCTGTCAAAAGTTTGAAGACGTTCTTGAGTGAATCCCCTAGTGGGGTGAAAGTCCTTCTGCATCTGACCTCCATATTTTTCTGGAATGAAGGATTTGAAGGCTGTGTTGCAGCTTGGAAAGGGGTATAGTTCCTCCTTTGAATGGGTGTATTGTTTGAATTACCGCTTGAATTTTGTCCTTATAACACTAAGGAAACTTCTTCATCTTTCTTTTTGTGGACCCTCTGTGGATTACTCCCGTAATTTCCGGATTGGATATGCTCAGCAACAGCTTTGAGTGCCGTTAGGTCTTTTATTTTCCTGGACTTGAGTCCCATTTCGGCCATTTCGTCGTGTTTGATCATTTCAGAGAAAGGTTTTCCTATTCCTGCTAGGACCCTTTCATAATAAAGAGCTTCTTGAATATCGATGAGAGTCATGACTATTTCAGATTCAGTCATGGCTGGGGTGACTTGTGCTGCAACCCATCTCCATCGCTAGGCATATTCTCTGAATGATTCAGTGTTATTCTTCTTAATTTTGGTAATTTGATACCGATCTGGAGCTAGCTGAGATTGGAAACTGTACTGGCTGAGGAAGGCATAGGCCAATTCTTCCCAACTATGGATTTTGGAGTTGTCCAGACAGGCATACCAGGCTCTGGCTTCTCCAGTTAAACTCTTCTAAAATAGCTGCATTCGAAGTTTCTCGTCCTCAGCATAGGATCCGAGTTCTCCAATGAAAACTTTCAGGTGTATATAAAGATCCCCTAATCCATCATATTTCTCGAAATTAGGGACTTGATATTTTTCGGGATACCGAGCCCTGGGAAATATGCATAAATTTGAGTAGTTGACACTGCCAAATGCCCTAGTTCCTTTGATGGACCGAAGGGTTTCTTCTATTTGTTGCATTTTCTTGAGAATGTCACCAGCTTCCTGTTCTTTGCTTAGGATGGTGATTTCTGGAGTTTTGTTGATTGTATCCTGGTTCTGGGGTCTAGGGATCTGAGTTTCGGCCTTTTCTTGTATCTTGACAACCAGCATCACTACCAGATGCTCCTGGGTCTGGATGAGTTTGAGATTGTTTCTCTTTGAAAGCCTTGCTTTGCTCTCATAGGAAACTGGCTAGCTCGGCTATCTGATTTTTCAATCCTTCGAATTCTTCCCTAGACACAGGGGTGGATTCTGGTGGAGCAGTTGAAGCCATGTCCGTAGATGGACTGGGTGCTTTTCTGGTCTTTGATCTAGTGATAGGACCAATTTTTCCTATATACACCAAAATGTATGTGTGTCAGTTCCCTGTGGTAGGTAATGACTGGATGCATTTATGATGTGTGTTTTTTAAGTTTATCTTGCAAAACCGAGGTTAGTTGTTTTGAAGGTAGGATGACAGGATATTTGACAAGAGAGTAAATCTTTCATTATTGTTATTTACATTGTGCTCCTCAGTAATTGGAGACTTGACATTGAATTGAAAGAGGAAGGCATGAAGAAGCATTCCATCGGAATCGGTTGCTCAGAAGCTGACCTATCCTAGGTTACTCTCGCAGCTTTTGTTTCGGCATGAAGGTTCCCAGATCATCGCAATCTACTAAGGGAAGTTAATTCGATCGTTCAACTGGAGCGAATCTGGGTGGTGCATTTTCAGGAGGCAGCCCCAGAGACTTAGTCTTCCTCAGAGTCCTTACTTATCACCAACCGAGTTAGCCTCCTGGTGGAGGGACTCACAGCATACATTTACATACATTGGCCTTACCGCTTATGTATACAATGACAGTTCGTGCGAAGCACTAATATGGGTGCGAAGCACTAAAGCATTCATTCTCATTCATTTAATGTAAAGGCATAGTATTCATACATTCAATGAAAGACGCAGCATTTACTCATCCATTGACTGTGGAGACGCAGGATTTCATGCATTCAATAGTTTTGTAAGGGAAATGTTTGAAAAGATTGAAAGCAGCCTAAGCCCTCTACTATCCCCAGCGGAGTCGCCACCTGTCGAGGTTAGAAAATTTAAGAAATACCACGGGTCGGTTCATAACCCGATTTTCCTCAAATCGATCTTCTTAAGTTATCTATACTCTTGTTCTTTTTATTGCAAAAAACGTTTTGAAGAGTTTTTTAGGAAAGAGGCCAACATGTGTATATGTCGACGATTTGATTTGATTTAAATAGAGTCGCCAGTTGATAGTTTTGCAAATGGTTGTACCAACTCAACCAAATTTGATTTGAAAAGAGGCCCAATTGCTAGACACTATCGAAACTTAATCTTTGAAATTGGAGTTTTGAGTTCAGGGGCATGGTTAAGTGTGGGGAAGGTGTTAGGCACCCCAAGACTCCCGTGTAAACACGGTACCGCAATCTTTTCAATATTTCCCTTAAAATTGGAATGCGTGAGTGAATGCTGTTTAAAAATTGGGCCTTTGGATTGATTGAAAGCTTTGACAGGCTTCGTTGATCCTATATACGAAGCATTTGATTTGATTTGAAAATCAATCTTTGATTTGACTTGCAAAAAGCATCCTTTAATTTGATTTGCAAAAGCTTTTAAATTGAATTGACAGTGATGTTTTGAAAGCTGGTTTTATCAAACCCTTACGCTGACATAGGAATTGAAGCATATTGCTACTCTCAATTTTATATTTATAGCCTTAAGGCTGCATGAAAATGGTGATTTGTCGGGCTGCGAAGCATCCTCGACCACATAAATATAAAGTGTCGGTCTCCTCATGGGTGTGAAAACCATCGGAGGGACGCTGACACGACAATCCATATTTTCACTATGTTGAGACCTTAAATTCGGATAACCATTTTAAGGTCTGTGCATGTACATTTTACAGAAAAAACTGACAGGGTACATCTGTAAACTGGAGTTTGTCCATCGTGGGAATCAGATTCTGATCAGTTTGATCATGAATCCCATTATTCCTAGGCTCACATATGAATAGCTAGAAAACCTGCATAGTTCAAATTTGTACAGCTGTAGATAAATATCCCAAGATAGCTAGAACCAGGGATTCATTCAGTAAATCCCGGTCCGCACGGCCGAAACATCTCGTTAGCACTAGATAGTGATCTAAGGGACGTGAAGTTGCTTTTGAATCTGAAACTATAAAAATAACTAGATTTAAAGAAATCTCAGCCATTATAGCTTTCAGGTTCTGTCGGGACCTGTTTGAACCGTTGAAAGCTAGAAGTGGCAAGATTTGGATAAATCTAGTTCGCCAACAGAAATGTTAATGCAAATTCATATACAAATGAATGTTAAATGGAACAGTTGACTAAGTTGAACAAAGCAATATATATAGTTAGATATATATAAAAGCTGTAAAGGGCGATGGGTTTTCACTCTCAAGCCCGGACTGGAATTAAAATATATATGTAAATATATATATTGACAGAAACGTAGTCAACCAAGACTGGAAAGATGACCAGTGATGATGAAGGCTGCTTATATATGCATAAATATATATAAAAGCAATAAAAAGGCCACAGAATGATCCAGGCCGAACTGAAATGTAAATTGCAAAAAAATAGTCAACCAGTGACTAGGGAGAGCACCCAGTATGTCAAAGTGTGCAAAAATAGTAAAAAGGGCGATGGGTTTTCACACATGTGCCTGAACTGAATTGAAATATATATATATTTTGACAGGAATGTAGTCAACCATTACTGGTACGAAGACCAGTTATGGTGAAAATCGCTTAGATATGCGTAAATATATATAAAAGCGGTAAATTACCTCGGATTTGAAATTCGGGCTTGACAGAATTGAAATGTTAGTACATAAACAGTTAAATATATACAGAAAAAGGCCAAACTCGGACTGGGAAGACAACCCAGTCCGACAAAGTTGCCAAAATGGTGTGTGCTAGTGCATTGAAGCTACTGGAGCTGACGGATCATCAATCCGAGTTGTGGAAATGTTGAAAAAAGAGTTCATGTACAAAAATGTATCAACTTTAGACAAAAACGACCACGGAACTAAGTTTCGGGCATATTTAGAAGATAAAACTTGATGTGCAGGTGTAAAACAGTGCAAAGTAGTAGTATTGACTTGCTGATCATAAAAATACTTACAATAGGCTGCACTACGGGCTTTTTGCTTAATCGTAGGCCTTAAACGTCCAAATCTACCGGTGGTTTTTTGATATGTGGTAGCACCCGAATCGAGTAATACATATGCATTTATACTATTGACCAAAATAATACCTGACACCACGTCTTTTGACTGCACAGCATCCTGCACCGTCATATTGAATGTTCGGGCAGTGGGTCGAACAGCCTGCAATGGTGCAGCGATAGTCACGGTACTGCCGCTTCCATTCCCTCCGCTCTCTGTTGACCCTGCCGTCAGCTTCTTCGGGCAGTTACGAGCTATGTGATCCTTGGATCCACATGTGAAGCAAGCTCCCTTCTTCGGGTTTGGGCAATTAGGCGCAATGTGGCCTTCCTGACCACAGTTGAAGCACACCCGTTTCCCCTTCATGCACACACCAATGTGATTCTTACCATATGTAGAACATGCTTCAAACTTCCTCTTTTGCTGGTTTTCTTGCTGACCCACAGCAGAGGTATTGTCATTCCATTTCCTCTTCTGGTTCACAGCGCTGCTACCACCAGCCTTGGTTTCTATCTCATTCTTCTTCTTCTTATATGGGTTCAACTTCGTCACTGCTTCGCTTCCTCCCTCAGCAAGTATGGTCTTCTCCAGCACAGCTGTAAATGTGTTCAGCTAGAACATGGAAACCTTGCTGTAGAGCCAGGGCTTCAGTCCTCGCTCAAACCTCCTCACCTTCCTAGCGTCAGTGCTGACCTGGTAAGTAGCGAACCTGGCCAGTTCATTAAATTTCGCAACGTATTCGGACACTGTCATCCCTCCCTGCTTAAGCTCTAGGAATTGGATGTCCATCTGGTCCTACGAACTCACTGGGAAGTACATCTCGTATAACATTTCCTTGAAACGTTCCCACGCTATGACTCCCTTTCCCTCTCGGGTCTTGTTAGCCTGCCACCAAAAGCTAGCATCCGACTTCAACATGAAAGCCGCGAACGCTGTCTTCTGGTCTTCCCCTAATCTGGCTACGTCAAAGACCTTCTCCATTTCCATCACCCATGTCTGAGCCTCAATAGGGTTAGTCGATCCCTTGAATTCAGGCGGTCCTACTGCCTTAAATTCCTTGAACGTCGTACCCTGCACTTGCGGCTGATTCGCAAGAGCTCCTGTCAACAAGTTCACCAACTGTTGAATCGAGTTGGGATTCGTCCCATCGTTATTGTTATTGTTCGTCCTCTCAGGGTTTTGACGTGTTGTCCTTCTTCTAGGAGGCATTTTCTGTTAAGAAAATATTATTATTAGATCCTTTATTCAATTTTTTAATATTCAAGTTCATACTTAAAGGTTTGAATAACTCAGTTCACATAGCACGTCAATAAACTTCTTTTATTCATTACTCGTAGTTAAAAAAACATCAATCAAATAATATTTTTGCTATTTACATCATCCTTTATGAACTGGAAAAGTTACAGAATTACATTATTAACTCATCCCATTCTTATCTCAAATTACTGGATTTACATTATTTAATACAGAAATAACACATAAATAAAAGCTCTACTACTGCCTAGGCATATTGATACGTTTCACAGCCTCTCTGCGTTCCTTTTCCATCACCCAAAACGCCATATTCAATCCACCACATACCATAGTAAGCCTTGGAACTAAGCTGGGTAGTAGAAAACACGATCCTGGGCTCTTTCTATAGCTGTGTGGAAAGCATACTCTGTTTCCCTCAGCTTGGTCCTCTTGGCTTCAGCTTCATCTACAGCTCGATCGGCTCGTTGAGTAGCCCTCAGGCTTATCTCCTTAGCTCTGACACGCTTCCTCGACTCCTCCTGGATGTCCTGCTTCAGCTTCGCCAGTTCAGCTCGAGCAGTGTCTCTATCATTCTCCATGTGTATCAGATTCCAATGTACATCTCCTAGGTCACTAGTCATATCCTCGATAGTCTCGTCTCGCTGCTGGATAGTTTCTTCGAGCTCTCTGACTCCACCATGAAGCTCCACGTTACTGTCGTAGACTGCCTAGTACATCTCAGCACTAGTAGAGTGAGGTGGGAATTCCTCTTCGGGATCCTCTTCCTCCTCTTCCTCCTCTTCAGACTCGTCCTCATCCTCTTCCTTTGGAATAGGTGTTAGCTCACGCTCCCGACCAGCTACGGTGATCACTGGAGATGGCTCTCTCTTAACCAGCTGCTCCCAGACAACATGTATGTCACGGGGCTCCTCCTCTCTAGGCACCTGAGGTACATCCTCTCTAGCCTGACTAGGTTCTCCAACGTTCGACATCCTGACAAAAGAATTTTAAAGTTCATTATTACGTGATATCGAATCGTCACTCTTCGAATACTAAAACGTAAACACATAGCACATACGGTTGTTTATTATCTTTACCTATCACCTCTATCTTTTCGATTTTACTATAAGGCTACTACCTAAGGTTTTCCCCCTACCTAAGGTTTTATAACCTACAGCTTTGATACCAATCTGTGACACCCCCAAATCCGGGTACATCGTTTTCACATGATTTGGTGTTCACTTTCTAACTATAACAACATCTACCCAAATATAATATCAAAATAAATTACAACCTTTAATTAAAATAATGAAATCTTCCTTAAAACAAGGGTTACAACCTTTCAAAAACAATCCCAGGGTTTAATCTAACCTTGACATAATAATAAAGTGCGGAAATAAAGACATAACATAAAAGTCTTATTACAATCATCTCAAAATAATAAAACAAGTCTTCACTTGTTTTGCTTCCCCTTGCCTTTACTCGTAGACGGGGCATCAACATTATCAACTTTAACTGCAATTGTTATTTAATGCAAGAGTGAGCAAACAACAGCTCACTGGAGTTTAACAATAATAAATACATGAGAGAATATCTTTAAAAAGTTTTCAATAACTTAGCTTACTTCAACCATAAAGAATTGAATAATAATTTTTTATCAACATTAAAATTCAAATATAGAATTTATCTGAGGGTCATAAAACCTTTGAACTCTTGTCCTAGGTTATAAACATTTCTATTTAAACGTTTAACAGTCAATAAGACTATGGACCTTAACTCGTACTTAGCGGGATCAGCCCTTTGTACCATGTATTGTGCACAAACATGTTAACGCTTTCGCGTAGTAACCTCCCCTAATAAATATGGTTGTTCAACTCAATATTTGAATACAAGTCCGCACCAAAGAAAGTTTGGTTTGGATAAGCTTACAAGGGTAATTTAGAATTCACGTTCATCAACTAAGGATTAGTTGAATCGACTTTCAATAACTTAGAATAATTCGTAAGTAAAAGAACTACGAACTAACATATGCTTTAGAAGTAAACTTAAAGCATCTGAAAAGAATATACAGATCTTGCTTGAACAATAAGCCAAGGTTACTTTAGTTACATCATGAACTTTCAATAGTTACTTGTCCAATAAACGAACAATCTCAAACAATGAATAATTGAATTTAAATAAATAAATGAGTTTAGGGTTTAGAAGACTTGCCTTAAGCGTAAGCTACTTAACTCAATTACGTACTTAAACACTTCCTATATACATTCAATCATAAAAACTTAAATTAGTTACCACATAACTAATTCACATAAGTGGTTAACCCTTATAGTTAACTCACTCTAATTAAATAAATAATAATAATCAACCATCAAATAGTTAATTACATCACATACGTACTCACAGAATTAAATCAATTATATATTTAGCTAAATTATAATTAAACCATTATAATTCAAACACTTAATCAATTTATAATTACTTAAATTATAATTTATAATCAATTAAACTATATCATGCATTATAATTACACAAATTATAATTAATCATGCAATTATCAATTTATAATCCATAATTAAACATGCATTTATTAAATTATAACTACATAAATTATAATTTAAATTATCATCTAATTGATTAAAATAAATCAACTAATATTCATTATAATTACAAAATTATAATTTAGATACAACTTTTACTCTGAATATATCTATTCACATTATAATCACATAACACATTAATCAATTCACAATAATCCACATAATACTTTAAGGTTTTCAAAATCTCTTTCTTTCCCAAATATGAAATTGTTCAATTCATGTTGATGATATGGAGTTGCAACTAGATACATAAGTATTAACATTGCAGCAACTCACTAAGGCTAAAAACCAAACTGCACAAATGAGTCAAGTTCACTGCCTCTGCACAACCAGCGGCGTAACTGCGCAGCCACATGCCTTGGCACCGGCGCAGCTGCGCAGGTGTCAAGTCTGGGAAAACCCAATGGCGTAGCTGCGCTGCTTCTGCCCTTGTTACCGGTGCAGCTGCGCAGGAACGTAGACAGAAATAGTGCAGCAACGGCACTCTGCAACACTGTTAACCCAAACATGCCAACAAACGGCAATAACAAGCTACTGGAACAGTGTATAGCACATATTTGAAACAATACACACATATAACATGTTTCCAAACACAAAAATTATCTAAACAACAATAATCAAAAGTTTTAGAAATTAAATTTTGATATTTTCATAAAACTTATATATTTCACAAAACCATTCACTGTAAATCACTTTCTCAAGCAATTCAACTTTTTATACATGCATTACATTTGAAATTAAAGATAGCATCAAACAAATTCTTAATAAGCATATTAACATATACCAATTTCATCAATTTTACTCTAAAATCAACCAAAACATGAAAACTCCACATGAACACATATTCTCCATTTAAAACATGTTTTGACAAAAGTTTGATTTCTGAAAATCCTTGTTTATGGCATACAATTCATATATAAACCATTATAAACACAATTTATATATGTACATCATATTTATATAACTCTCATGCTAAATCATACACAGAGAACTCATACTCAAGGAGAACATAAGGAAGACATAAAAATATAAGGGAATTAAGACATACCCTTTAGCTTAGATGTTTGAAGAAGAAGATGATTATTCCTTAAGCCTTTTTCCTTGCTTTCTATTCTAACTTTCTCTGTAATTCTTCTTTTCTCCTCTCTGTTCTTTCTCTCCTTCTCTTCTCTTTGTTAGTTCTGAGTTAGACTTAGGATTAGAACTAACGTAGTAGATATATTATAACTGATATAATATACGTATACTAATGATATATATATAACTGCTAATTAATTAAGATATATAATAAATACATATTATTATATAAGTTACAACTATTTGAATTTGAAAAACCTTAAGGCTTGTTTGGCAAAAACAACATTATTTTTTTAAAACAAATTATTATTACTAAGGCCATGTTTGGTAAAATGAGTTTAAAACAAGTGCAAGGGCCTTGTTTAGTTAAAATCATTTAAAATCCTTTTTTTTTATTTTGACACCTACTTTAATGTCAAATTTTAATTAATTAAATATTAATCATCTAATTTAATCAATTAAAATCTAACATCAATTAATCACATAAAATTGCCACATAATTATAATACTCGGTAATTATAATCCATGTAACACTTCATCACATAACTCATCTAATTTAATTCTCTCAATTAAATTAGAACTACACTATAAAATTAACATACATCAATTAAATTAAATATTAAACATTCATTTAATTAATATATAACACTTAATTAAATCACTCCACAAAATCACATAATTCATTTATTTAACTCAATAAATAAATCACATAAAATATTTATCTCACTCAATAAATATTAAAATTATTATATAAAATCTCAATCGTTACAGCACCTAACATCATATATCGACATTCATCGCTCATCGTTTACGTATTACGATAGCTATAACTCTAACCGATAGGTTAAATCGAATACGTTTTCCCCGGATTACCAATATAGGACCACGTATAGCGATTACATAGTTTTATCTTCATATATCATCATCTTTGTATCACGTCTATCTATTACATATTATATAACATTAAGACGCTCGTTAAACTCGAACACGATACTCAATTAGAGTTTTTGCATTTCCCGTTCTTCGTTTAATTACTTTTAATCAACGTTTAATTCCTAAACTCATAGTTATGCATGTTGTTTAGGATATCTTTATTCATGTATAATAAGTATATACTTGCCTCTTAATTACCACGCGAAAAGTTGGATTAACAAAAGCTTGTGTCATAATTTTTTTACTTAAGGGCGCTTCGACGCCACTCCAAGGCAAAAAGGTTGCGCCGTGGTGCGCCTTGGAAGTGAAGAAGCCTCCAAGCAGGCACTGCGACATGACTTACTAAGGCATGGGCGGCGCTGCGGCGCCTCTCCTGAGCCTTTGAATTTTTTTTATAATTTTCAAACCGCTTACTTCCCGAGCTCGTAAATCGATCTTTTTAACTCGGAATAGGCTCGTTCAAAAGCCATTTTCTTACTTAACTTATGTACTTTGATTTCGCTTGGACAGAATAAATTTATGAATATTTTAACTACCAATTCATTGGTTCAAATTTCGTTATTCATTCGTTATTCGTTTTTGAGCGTTCTTCGCTTGCTCGTTCGTTTTAAGTCCGAATTCGACCGTTCTTGAGTCCACGACTCTTAAATTTATAGTTCTTAGTTATTCTAATAAAACCCTAGGTTTCTAAGTTCATTAGCAAAAATTCACTATCATCCAGAAATCCTATTTAACTACAATTTCAGCGATTAACGTCTTTTACTGTAACTTTCCCCATAACTTTGTTACACGAGATTTTTACCCCATTCCAAATGAAATCAATCCATTGGTCATTCGTCTACATCTTCACCAAGCAATTTGCACCTAACTTATATGCGATGGTTTTTAATTTGTCTATCAACAACAAGCTATAAGTTTTATGCGTTCTTCGATTAATGCTTAATCATTCTATTATGATTCTCGCTTATACATGACATATTAACATTTTTTTCACTAATAGCCATCCTTATTAATCTGAAAGAGACATGCTCCACCAATTCATACTTTTCTATAAAAATTTAATAGAAAATAATCAAAGGCTAGGGTTTACGTATTTTTACCTTAGCGTTCTTCGCGTTCTCGATAGTTAATGAACTAATTAGCTTTTCCTTCCTTTGATTCCTTGTTAACCTCTCTTTTCTCTCTCAATATGTATGTTGTTCAAAGTTTGTAAACAAACAAATGAAACTTAGGCTAGATTATATATAATTTGCAAGGTGGGGGTAAAATGGTTAAAATGCCAAACCTCCACACTATTCACACCTCCTCACCTTTTTTACCAAGCTTCCCAAGGAAGCGTGGTCGACCCATGCGCCCCATGGGGGACCCACATAGGTTGCCCCATGGGTTTTACCCACCTATTGACCCATTGGTTCGACCCACGGGTTTGGTTCTTGGTTCGGGCTTAGAATTAATTTATATTGTGCCTAACTTAGGGCTTGATTTAATTATTACTTGGGCCTTGATATAATTCATCATTGGGCCTCATTCATTGTTCAATTGGGCTTGGAAAAGTCTAAGTCCAATAAATATAGTCCATTAAGACTTATTTGTATTCTTACTGTATAATTCTCGTATTCTCCTCGTATATACTTCGTATGATATTCGTATTATACGTTGTATTAATCTTTGTATTATACTTATATAATACCTAGCATTATACTCGTATTCTTCACGTATAATAATCTTTCTTATTATACTTAATCTTTTCATTTCTTATAATTTCAATTTCCTTAACCCTTAGGTTTTAAGTCCTCAGGTAAAAACTTCGTTTTCCATAACTGAAATATTATTGGATATTCCATCTTGTCTCATAATTCTATCATTATGCGTTTCTCGGAAATTCAAAAATAATTCTCGAGAATAAATGGATGAATAATGATTTTACGAAAATTTCTCGAAAAACTTTTATTTTCGTCTTGGAAATTCAAAGCATTTAATTCTAGCTCACAGCCAGAATCCTAACCACAATCATCATTCTAGGTCATAGAACAACCTTTAAACAACTTACTCAGTTTAATAAATATATAATCTCATTTATTTAATATAATCAAATAAAAATTAATTCACATAATAATCCGATTTTCTCGGTCGTTACAGTTTAAGCATCGTAGATCACTCATTCGTATAGCTGACAGTAGAGCAGTAATTGAGTTCTAATCATAGAGCAAAGTGTAGCTCTGAACTCTACGATTCTTATAACTCTACTAACATCAAAGATTTTAGAGCAAAGCACGGTCTGATAAGAAGACTGACAATAAAACGTTGCCAATTGAAGGTCCCGAGGTATCCAACAATACATCCTTAATTAGAATTAAAGTTCAGAAGGTTTTTTCTAAATAGTTAGTTTGTTAAAAGAGACAACTACCAGTGGGTAGGTAAAGCTGTAGACTAATGTGACAAGTCCAAGCCAAAAAATAATCTAACACAACAACTCCAGAAAGTCAACATCAAGGATTCAAAGGTATCTGTGCCTTAAATGCTCCAACGGACACTTTGCAATGGGAAGTCTTTTGGAAGACTATAAGAGACCTCAAGAATTCAAATTAGAGAGGTTGTTGGTGATGTGGTGAAAGTAGAGTGTCTGATCAAAAGACAAAAGTAAGAACCCACTCTACGAATCACCAAGAACACAAAGCTGAACTGATGAAGAAGTAGAGTATGTTCGACTCTAGGACTTAAGATGCGTTCAAATTTGCTAAGTTCCAAAAGAAGTCAAGCCTTATTGAAAAGCTTAGCAGTACATTAAGGATGATCATTTGAAGCTGCTGAGTACCTGAAATAGTCAAGCCTTATTGCAAAGCTTAACAACACCTCAAAGATGATCACATTCTAGCTGCTAAGTACCAAAAGAAGAAGGAGATTAAATGTCAACTTAGAAGCACATCAAACATCTATCAACAAATAGGAAATTGATCGTCTAAGTGACTTTTGTCCAAGTCTAACTGACTTATGAAGGTCTGAGCTACTTGGTCTTGTTGGGTTTGTACGAAATCGTGATGCAATCAAATTGCAAAAATTAGCGGAAGCATGGTATATCGGAGTTTAAAAAAATTTCTAAAAAACCATTACCCGGACCATCCTTTACGCAAATTATTAATTTAAAACGATAAATAAGAAGTTATGGAATCATACCCTTGTAGAACGAAGCTTCCACAGGTACTAGTTCAACTCCTTGTTCTTCGTGATCTCCTTGAATTTCCGGGTTAGATTCCTTCCTTTGATCAACGTTAGCCACCCAAGTGTTTGGCCTCTAGAGGTGATCCACTAAGGAAGAGGAATTATCAAGAAGGAGGGTGTTTGGCTAAACCTTAGTTTTCTATCCTCTATAGAAAAGGAGTACTCTCCAACAATTGGAATTTCATCAATCAATATCTATTATAAGACTCCTCTTATATAGATATTGGTCAACCCTTCTAATCCTATTAGACATGGGATTTCTTTTAATTAATTAAACTCTTTTAATTAATTTAGGCTTCCCACCACATGTGAATAATTAATTAAATTTATTTAATTAATTTGTCTCCTAATCTTATTAGGAATAAATGAGAGTACTAATATTAAATTAATTACTAAACTCCTTTAGAAATTTAAATAATAATAATTGTAATAATATTAATAAGACTCCTCTTATTAATTTATATTTAATATTTCTAAAATATTAAATAATAAACATTAAGCTATTTAATTTATTCTATCACTATAGATTAAGTTAATTATACTTAATGCATTATTACGATTATGCCATTACCTTCTTAAATAATTATTCTTCCTTTTATGTTGTGACCATTTAGGTTCTCTATATTAAACCGGTTGTGAATAAATCAATTAGAACAATTCTAATCTTATTTAAATAAATAAATTAAACTAATAATCTATTTAAATAAATAATATTTATTCTACAATAGGGATAAGCCTCCCTAGCGATCAACGACTTTCCAAATAATATAGATTTCAACATTAATCATAAAAGAACCTGTGAGTAAATAGTTACCATACAATTCAATCCTTCCACCATACAATGTCCCAATTAAATATAAGACATGAATTTGCTGTCAAGTCTTATTTTATTTAATTATATGTATTTCGATTAGAAAATGCACAACTCCGATTAATGCAAATTAGAAACCTCTTTCTAATTTCATTCCACCTTGGCCAAGGATTCCTAGGTTGTCATTTAACGAATCACATAGGACATATCTCCTCTTTTACTAGAGGTGGTAGATTCTTTATTGATCATTCATTATCTCTATATGTAACTCATTATACCCAAGCATACCCTATATATGCCTTAAAAGGTCTTAAGGAATAAGTCAAAGTATAATTTGTTACATACAAGATACTATGATGATCTCAAGTCCAAGGATCACTTGTACTACTTTCACATTAGGAATTCCTATTGACAGGCGAGTAAAACTCCATTAGTTATTCCATAGCGAGTCACGTTCAGTGAACTTATTCTCCAATAAGCACCTACATACTTGCTTTAGTGTCTCCACACAAATGATCATGAGATCAATCATCCTCATCCAATGAGCAAGCAACATATGTACCAATCTATCCGGATTTACTAATCCCCTTTTTAGTAATCCCACGATTGGGAACTATTTTAGTTTTAAAGCTTTCTAAGAATTTAGATCTCATTAGCATGATCAACATCATGATTCTAAAAGCATTGCTTAAAACTATAGGTTATTTACATATTATAAAAACAGCACCATATAGATAATTAAATGCCTTTAATAAATAAATATTTTATTAATAAATAAATAAGATTGTTTACAAAGTATGTGCTTTATCATCATACATGATTGGCTTGTATGCACACTACTATCAATCTCCCACTTGCACTAAAGCCAATTGCCATGGTATCTCATACCCATCTTCTCTAAGTGACGATCAAACTGCTGTTGTGTTAAAGCTTTAGTAAATGGATCTGCAATGTTGTCTTGAGAGTCTACACGCTCCAAGGTGACGTCTCCTCTTTCAATGATCTCCCTGATCAAGTGAAATTGCCGCAACACGTGTTTAGATTTCTGATGAGACCTGGGTTCCTTAGCCTGTGCAACTGCTTCTGTGTTGTCACAGTAAACAGGAACTGCTTCTCCAATGCTAGGAACCACACCAAGTTCAGTTATGAACTTCTTCATCCAAACAGCTTCCTTTGCAGCTTCACTTGCAGCTATATACTCTGCCTCTGTCACTGAATCAGCAACTGTTTGCTACTTGGAACTCTTCCAACTCACTGCGCCTCCGTTCAAGGTAAACACATACCCCGAAATAGATTTACTGTCATCTTGGTCTGTTTGAAAACTTGAGTCTGTGAATCCCTCGAGTTTTAATTCAGACCCACCGTAGACAAGAAAAATATCTTTAGTCCTTCTCAAGTACTTTAGGATATTCTTCACTGCCTTCCAGTGCTCTTCTTCAGGATTTGACTGGTATCTGCTCGTTACACTAAGTGCATGAGCAACATCGGGTCTAGTACATATCATATCGTACATAATAGATCCTATTGCAGAAGAATAAGGGATCTTACTCATACGGTCTCTCTCCTCAGGTGTCTTTGGGGCCTGTTTCTTGGAGAGATGTATTCCATGGCTCATCGGCGTGAGACCTCTTTTGGAATCTTCCATGCTAAACCTCTTTAGCATCGCATCAATGTACGTTCCTTGGGATAAACCAAGCATCCTTTTAGATCTATCTCTATAGATCTTTATCCCCAAAATATAGGATGCTTCTCCCAAGTCCTTCATGGAGAAGTGTTTAGATAACCAGATTTTAATCGATTGTAGCATAGGAATGTCATTCCCTATCAGTAATATATCATCAACATATAATACAAGGAATGAAACTGCGCTCCCACTAACCTTCTTGTACACACATGGTTCATCGTCGTTTTTGACAAAATCAAACTCTTTGATTGTCTCATCAAAACGAATGTTCCATCTACGAGAAGCTTGCTTCAATCCATAAATGGATCATTGCAGCTTAAAGACTTGATTTATTCCAACCTTTGAAACAAATCCCTCTGGCTGTGTCATATACACATCCTCCTCAATTTTCCCATTGAGGAAGGCCGTTTTCACTTCCATCTACCAGATCTCATAGTCGTTATAAGCTGCAATCGCAAGCAAAATCCGAATGGACTTGAGCATAGCTACTGGTGAGAAGGTTTCATCATAGTCAACTCCTTGTCTTTGTTTGAAACCTTTTGCAATCAATCGGGCCTTATAGGTCTCTACCTTGCAGTCCGCTCCCGTCTTTCTTTTAAAGACCCATTTACACCCAATAGGCTTAATGCCTTCAGATGGTGAAACCAAAGTCCATACTTTATTTTCATACATGGAGTCCATTTTGGATTTCATGGCTTCAAGCCATTTCCCTGAGTCTTTATTACTCATAGCCTGTTCGTAATTCAATGGATCATCATCATTCATGATGTGTACCTCATCGTCATCCTCTATAACGAATCCATACCTCAGGTATCTTTGGTACTCTTCCAGATTTACGAACAGGGTGTGGTATAGTAGGTTCTTCTACTTGGTCAGGTACCTGACTTTGATCCGTGGTAATTTGTGGTTCTTGAACTTCTTCAAGATATATCTTACTCCCACTGACCCCTTCATGGATAAACTCCTTTTCCAAGAAGGTAGAATGTTTCGCAACAAACACCTTTTGATCAGTTGGATGATAGAAATAATACCCTAAAGTTTCTTTAGGGTATCCCACAAATCTACACTTATCGGATTTAGTCTGTAGCTTATCATTTTCAAACTTTTGACATAAGCTGGGCAACCCCAAGTCTTAACATGCTTAAGATTTGGTTTTCTCCCCTTCCACATCTCATATGGAGTCTTTGGGGCAGATTTGGTAGGTACCTTGTTAAGTAGGTATGCAGCCGTTTCTAGGGCATATCCCCAGAAGGAAATTAAAAGGTAGGTAAAACTCATCATGGATCGAACCATGTCCAACAGTGTTCGATTTCTCCTTTCAGATACTCCATTTAACTGTGGTGTACCTGGAGGAGTCCATTATGAGATTATACCATTTTCTTTGAGACAATTGAGAAACTCACCGCTTAAGTATTCTCCACCTCGATTTGATCAAAGTATCTTTATACTCTTGCCCGTTTGTTTCTCTACTTCACTTTTGAACTCTTTGAACTTTTCAAATGATTCTGACTTGTATTTCATTAAATACACATATCCAAATCTTGAGTGATCATAAGTGAAAGTAATGAAATAAGAATACCCACCCCGTGCACTTGTTGTTATAGGTCCACAAACGTCTGTGTGAATCAATGCCAACAACTCTGTAACTCTTTCTTCTTTTCCACTAAAAGAAGATTTAGTCATTTTACCCATGAGACAAGATTCACAAGTTGAATATGATTCATAATCGGATAGCTCTAGGAGCCCATCCTTATGCAACTTGGATAATCTTGTTTCATTGATATGACCGAGTCTACAGTGCCACATGTAGGTATAATTAATATTATCGCTTTTTCTTTTCTTAGTTTGTTCAATTTAAAATATATTTTCTTGCAAGTCAAGTATATAAAGTCTATTTCGTAAATTTCCAATACTATATAAAACATCGTCTTTATAAATTGAACAACTGTTGTTCTTTATAATAACGTCATATCCTTCCATATCCAATACAGAAATAGAAATAATGTTTCTAATAATATTCGGAATAAAATAACAATTATTTAGATAAATGGACTTGCCCCGAAGGCATTACTAAACAATAAGTCCCTACAGCTAATGCAGCAACCTTTGCTCCATTCCCCACTCGTAGGATGACCTCATCATTGCTCAGCTTTCTATTTCTGACCAGTCCCTTCACATTATTACATATGTGAGAATCACAGCCGATATCCAATACCCAAGTAGAATTTTGACTTTCTGAAAAATTAATTTCAATCATGAACAAACCTTGATTGGAAGTCGAAGCTTCTCCAAGCTTCTTCTTTGCCAGAAACTTCTTGCAGTTCCTCTTCCAATGACCCGGCTCGTTGCAATGGAAGCACATTCCTTTGCTAGCTGGATCAGATTTCTTTTGTTCCTTTATGTTCACTTTGCCCTTGGTCATCCGAGATCGGAAGAGCTCCTTAGATATCTCATATCTAGCAGTCCTACTTTGTTCACCATACAACTCCTTGAGGTGAATCAACATAGTAGGAGCATCCATGTTTTCGTGCTGACGCTGAAGCTCGTTATTCATAGATGCGAGCATGATGCATTGAGCCACAGATGCATCATCTTGCCACTTTACAATGGTGGCAATCTCTTCCTCAGAGGCTGTTTCTGGAACAATTCCAGGGACAGTTGAGTTTAGGACATAAGAAATCTTTTCAGCAGTAAGAACTATTCTCAGATTTCTTAGCCAGTCCGTATAATTCGGCCCGGTAAGCTTATTAGCATCAAATATGCTTCGCAGTGAAATTAGTGATTTTGACATTTTTAAAATTCTGCATGTGAAAAACAACATTTTAGCAAACATTCATTTTATTAATTTTGCATACCAAAATAAATTTAGGTCTTTATTTTAAATTGGTATCTCCCACTATTTTTATCAAACTATATTACCCTCACTTATATAGTTCGGCAACATCTAATTAAAGATTTTCTAGTGAGAATAAGGATCCCATTTCAAATGTATATAACCTTGTGGATAGCACAACAAGCGATATACAAATAAATAGGTAGACAACTCTTGTCAATTACATCACTATATAACTCCTTTTATTTTGTCTCTTAAATCATAATGGTCAAGTGTGTGCACATCCGAACTAAAATGATTTAAGTTAAGTCCAGCCTAGCACTTCCATAAATTCAAAAAAGAAAAATGTTCGTCCTTGTGGATAGCACAACAAGACTAGATCGTTCAATTTTCTTGATAAGCATCAAATGTGATTAATTAACATCTTAAATATGCAATACTCGCCTTGTGGATAGCACAACAAGCTCATATTAATAATTAATACTCTATTAATTTATCATGCTAGAAGGCGACGTTCGATATTCCAAATATCATTTGAACGCTTCGGACTTAATATTATTTCTTTGAGGGGTTTGTTATTATTTATCTCATCTTGTTTAGCGCGCATGCACATATATATATATAAAATTCGCGTCATTTTATTAAACATGCTAAGCATGTTTGCATAAAATATAATATATATAATATTTAGCATGCAATATAGAATACTATATTCTACCCGGATTGATTATGGACTTTTATTCTAGTTTGGTTCACTAGAGCCACCAAGTGAACCAAAAGGTCAAACCTAGGAGTGCAAGAATTTAAATTTAAATTTAACTATTACATTTAAACCCGGGCTCCATACAAACGGGTCTTCACGCGCTCCTTGCACCTTGGTCTCCAATTTCTTCAAGATAATTCTAACTATTTCTATTACATTAAACTATTTAATTTAAATAGAAACCTTGATCAGCAGTCAAGGGGAAGTACATAAGAGGGAGATAGAATTTTACATCAAGATTTTTTTTTTAGAGAAAACGAGGTACACAGACCCCATTTAATAAAATCCATTCATTCAAGAATTCAACTAAAATAAAATCCAATCACATTGGTCAAATAGTCCATAATCAATCCCCATTTATTATCATACATATCACCATATATATCAATAAATAAATATTCATCTCATGAATTAAAACATTACATATATATATGAGTATCATTTAATGGGCAATTTTAAATTGCATGAAATCCAATTTCAAGATTAAAATAAACTCTTTATTTTAATTATAAAATTATTTAGAATATATATATATATATATATATATATATATATCATATATATATATATATCATATATATATATATATATTTGATATTACCGTATATATTATATATATTTATATAACGAATCAGGTTATATATATATATATATATATATATAATATATAAATTCACATTTATTTTTTAAAAAGAGTCTTGCAGGTTTATTAAAAGAGTCCTTTCCTGATGGGTCACCTTCTTTTTGGAGTAAGAAAGAGACAACACCTTTTCTTTGCAGAATTCAAGATTAGCACCCCCAAAAAAAAAAATTGTGATTCGTCCAAAAAAAAAAACGTAATTTTTTTTTCTTAAAAAAAATAATTTTATACAATAAAATTATGCCCAATAAATTATTTTAAATACATACCTATATGTATATGAAATCAAAAATAAATTAATAATTGCATAAAGGTTTGGCTCTGATGCCACTGTTGGGTTTGTACGAAATCGTGATGCAATCAAATTGCAAAAATTAGCGGAAGCATGGTATATCGGAGTTTAAAAAAATTTCTACAAAACCATTACCCGGATCATCCTTTATGCAAATTATTATTTTAAAACGATAAATAAGAAGTTATGAAATTATACCCTTGTAGAACGAAGCTTCCACAGGTACTAGTTCAACTCCTTGTTCTTCGTGATCTCCTTGAATTTTTGGGTTAGATTCCTTCCTTTGATCAACGTTAGCCACCCAAGTGTTTGGCCTCTAGAGGTGATCCACCAAGGAAGAGGAATTATCAAGAAGGAGGGTATTTGGCTAAACCTTAGTTTTCTATCATCTATAGAAAAGGAGTACTCTCCAACAATTAGAATTTCATCAATCAATATCTATTATAAGACTCCTCTTATATAGATATTGGTCAACCCTTCTAATCCTATTAGACATGGGATTTCTTTTAATTAATTAAACTCCTTTAATTAATTTAGGCTTCCCACCACATGGGAATAATTAATTAAATTTATTTAATTAATTTGTCTCCTAATCTTATGAGGAATAAATGAGAGTACTAATATTAAATTAATTACTAAACTCCTTTAGAAATTTAAATAATAATAATTGTAATAATATTAATAAGACTCCTCTTATTAATTTATATTTAATATTTCTAAAATATTAAATAATAAACATTAAGCTATTTAATTTATTCTATCACTATAGATTAAATTAATTATACTTAATGCGTTATTACGATTATGCCATTACCTTCTTAAATAATTATTCTTCCTTTTATGGTGTGACCATTTAGGTTCTCTATTTTAAACCGGTTGTGAATAAATCAATTAGAACAATTCTAATCTTATTTAAATAAATAAATTAAACTAATAATCTATTTAAATAAATAATATTTATTCTACAATAGGGATAAGCCTCCCTAGCGATCAACGACTTTCCAAATAATATAGATTTCAACATTAATCATAAAAGAACCTGTGAGTAATAGTTACCATACAATTCAATCCTTCCACCATACAATGTCCCAATTAAATATAAGACATGAATTTGCTGTCAAGTCTTATTTTATTTAATTATATGTATTTCGATTAGAAAATGCACAACTCCGATTAATGCAAATTAGAAACCTCTTTCTAATTTCATTCCACCTTGGCCAAGGATTCCTGGGTTGTCATTTAACGAATCACATAGGACATATCTCCTCTTTTACTAGAGGTGGTAGATTCTTTATTGATCATTCATTATCTCCATATGTAACTCATTATACCCAAGCATACCCTATATATGCCTTAAAAGGTCTTAAGGAATAAGTCAAAGTATAATTTGTTACATACAAGATACTATGATGATCTCAAGTCCAAGGATCACTTGTACTACTTTCACATTAGGAATTCCTATTGACAGGCGAGTAAAACTCCATTAGATATTCCATAGCGAGTCACGTTCAGTGAACTTATTCTCCAATAAGCACCTACATACTTGCTTTAGTGTCTCCACACAAATGATCATAAGATCAATCATCCTCATCCAATGAGCAAGCAACATATGTACCAATCTATCCGGATTTACTAATTCCCTTTTTAGTAATCCCACGATTGGGAACTATTTTAGTTTTAAAGCTTTCTAAGAATTTAGATCTCATTAGCATGATCAACATCATGATTCTAAAAGCATTGCTTAAAACTATAGGTTATTTACATATTATAAAAACAGCACCATGTAGATAATTAAATGCCTTTAATAAATAAATATTTTATTAATAAATAAATAAAATTGTTTACAAAGTATGTGCTTTATCATCATACATGATTGGCTTGTATGCACACTACTATCAGGTCTGTGTGACCATTGCCGAGACTCAGTGACTCGAAGGAACCTTAGTGGTTTAGTTGTAAGAGATCAATGTGATCTGGTCTTAGTGACCTTATCCTTAGTGGATATCTTACTTGTTGAAGTAAAAGAGTGGACTAGTAGTTATTCAGTCTCCAAACCACTTAAAACCTTTTGTGTTATTTACTTTAAGTCGTTTATATTCTGTCTTATATATGCTTATATATGCTAAATGACTTATAACAATAAGACTAAATTTAGAACTGAGATATTCCTTAATCTTTAAGGGGGAATTTCCAAAGTATATTCCGTTGTGCATAATCAATACAGATTAACTAATTATTTGGTAATACATCTTTAATTAATTGAAAATTTTTAAATATCTATTCAACCCCTTCTAGATCTCTAATGTGCCCCTGGGAAATAATAGATGTACTCGTGCCCAAACGGTTTGGTCGCCATTCCCATCTAGGAGCTAAGGTACAAGATTCGATTCCCCCTCCACGAGTTCATCTCCACTTTCCTCGGCTTCGTTGAAATTGGATTGGCACAACTGGTGCCAAACTCATATATCCACCTAATCTGCTTCATTGCCTTCTGCCATGAGTGATGTGACGCCTCCAAATTCGGGTTTCTTAACCTCAGGTTCGGTGCTCATGATCCATCATCATCATACACATTCTATAAACTATCGCTGAATAAATAAATATACATTGTTCATTACAATAGGTTCTCTGTAGTGCCCCCAAATCCGGGTCCCTTGAACCTCGAACCTGGTGCGTCACAATACATCATCTTCATACACATTCTGTAAACTAATGCATAATATATAAACATAAATTATTTAATATAAAAGGCTCTTCATCAATCCCAAGGTCTACCAACCTTAACTGAATACATATACCTTAATTACTCAAAAGGTTTACATAAGAATTTACATAGGAAACAAAATAGTTAAACGCATATTAAACTACTATTGAATTTTTCCCTTGCCTTTGTCGTTCTTTGAGCACTCGGGCTTAACTGAAAATATATCATTATATAGCAAGAGTGAGCAACAACTTTGTTCAGCAAGTTTAAATACAGGAAAGATATATCATGATTGGAAAAAGAATATAGTTTCTGAATTTTTAAACAATATATAATAATTGTGAAAGAATAAGAATCAAGTTTCAATAAATGAATTACTGAATCAATAATGCTGAGTGGTTAACAATGACCATGAAAAAATACGAAGGTTTATCAGTAATTAAAATGGACCTTTAAATAGGTTTTTTTGGTAATTAAGGTGATCAGCCTTTCATACCAGGTGAACATATGCAACTTGCACTACGTGCGAATAACAATAATTATCATTAATGTTGAATAATTGACAATAGTTAAACCACTAATATGCTTGAAAATCATAACTCAAGTTTGAGTTAGGAAACTTGCCCGCTCTGATGATTATCACTAAGAAATCTTATTTAATCTCTTACGAAAGACCTATCGTTCATAAGATTGATCTTTCAATCAACATAACATATCTTAACTCATAATACAACTGTTCTTAACATAAATTATCTAACATTTAGCCACATAATCAAACATTAGATAACACCTTAAATCATCATTCATGATATATGATATATATCTATACATTATCCCATATGCTTGCCACCTCTATCTCTTTCTTCATTATGTAAGTTATTACTTGCAAGTTATCCCAAAAGTGTTGGCCCCATTAATTAAGTGACACTTATCAAAGTGGTTTACCTAATAAAGTGGCCTCATCATTACATGCTCCTCCCCTTTTCTCCTCTCTTCATGCCAGGCCACATGTCCGAATTCTCCCATCAATTTTGTTTTATATTACACTTATCCAATGAATAAAATATCATTTCTCAGGCACTCATTTAATTTCTTTTGGGCTTGCATTTTCTTAGTTTACTTACTAATTAAAATAAACTTGGGCTTCCACCACCAATTAAATTTTGCCATTATTATACTTGCCCTATACAAGTCATGTTGGGCTAGTTTAATAATTTAATTGCTCTTAAATTAATTTATCTACAAGTTCAATGCTTAAATAAATAATTGGGCTACAAATTGGGTTACTCAATTAATTCTTTGGGCCATAACCTCAACTTAGTTCCATACTCTTTAATTTTATCTTACCGTAATCATTTAATTAGGGTTCCCTTTCCCCTCCTTTATAATTAAATTTCTTACTCATGTATATTCAATTTCATAACCCAATTAGACTTGCTTTACTTAGGCTATAAAATTAATTATTTGAGATGTATAAAATAAATATCTTAGGTTATTTAATTACCCCACCTAATATATATATTAGGTTATATAACTTTATTCTTAATTCTCTTTATATACAAAATAAATGTATACACATTATATAATGTATATTTATTTAATCACATACATAATTCTCACAAGTCATCACATATTCTATTAGTTTATTAACTAAATAGCCATAATTGGCTTAATGAGTTATAAACACTCACATAATCATACAAGATAATCTAATAGTTTGAGACATATTTCATAAATCTTCTTAGATTAGGTCACTAGTATATATTTAAAATACCAGGACAATTAAATAAAGATAACCCTTGAAGTTATTTAATTCAAATACCTAATTTATATATTAGGTCACCAAACTTTATAGGTATCATAATACCTTATCCTTAATATTCCTTCCAGTACATATAAATTCATTTCTAGGGTTTAGAAATTTTGTAACTCATATTTTTTCTATTCTCATTCAAATAGCAAACCATATGACTTTTTCTTTAAAAATTTAAGATTATTCCTCAAATTCCCATCTAGGTTTTATCTTTTAAACTTTATTTTAATCATTTAAGATCTTACAGATTTTTGGGTTGTCACATTCTTCCCCTCTTATAAGGATTCTGTCCCCGGAATCAGTGTTCACTAAAAATACAAAGTACTTCCTCCTACAAGGATCTTCTCTATCATCACATTCCACCATGACTTTTCTCTAATGAGTTAGAAAAAAAACTTTTCATATAATGCTGAGTGGTCATATACACCATTAACTTTCATTTTTTAATTTTGAAATGATTTAAATAGAAATTCATCTATAAATCGACATACTTACGGGCACGATGGGTGATCATCCCGTTATACCCTGCATTGATCAGATGCTACATGTTGGAACGACATTAGCGTTCATCATAACCGCCTTTGGCGCATAAATATTTCCCAATTTATGGATGTTCATACTCAGTTTGGAGTCTAAACCAAAACAATATGGTTTGGGATAAATTCTCAAAGAGACTTGAATTTTCATAAACTTTTATCTAGCTGATTCAAATAGCTTAGACATATACTAATAATTCGAATATCAATCGAAACATGTGTCTGGCCTAATTTAATTGGCACTTGACTTTTAAAATTCTGAAAATTATTTTATGACGTCATGATATCGCACTGTATTAACAGTACGTTTGAGGATTCCATCATTTTTGTGACTTTGCCATATTACATCATATCATAGTGGGCTGACGATCCTTAGATCACATCCGACACTAGGAAATATTGTATTGATGACTCCATCGTTTTTATCATCTTTGCACCAGGTTCCATGATGCATTGATGATATATAATATACATTTTGATATTTCAAATAATTTTTGTCTAGCCAAAATAATTAGCGTAGACTTTTCTTTAAAAAATGCAAATCCATTAAAAAATCATTTTTGATGTTATCATGCCGCAACAAGTAATAATGTGTTAGTGGTTCGAAGTTCACTTCTACACAATTGTAACCATGCGTTGCTGATAACAAAAATTTATTTATATTTTTAAAGGCACATCAGTGCGAATTTAGCTTGATGTCAAAAATTTCGAAGTCTAGCATAGCTAGAAGATTTGGAATACCTATGCTTCCACCATCAACTTCAATTCCTCTAATGATCAATTGCTTAATAATTCTATCTATTCTATCACCATTAAAACTTTCTATACTAAAAATCCTCAATTCTTCATCCACAATTTTTCTATACCCCAGTATAGTTCATCAAACATACCATACGTTATGAGTTCAAGAACTTTTCACAATAATACGAGTTTAGGAACTTATCCTAGCAATACGTAGTTTAAGAACCAATCAGGAACTCTCCATACGCTTAGGGGTTCAAAAACATACTATACGATTATGAGTCACAAACTTACCATAAGTATGAGTTTTAAGAACTCGCACCTAATCTTATATTCTCTACCTATCCGTTATACACATGAGAAAAGAATCACCTTCTCAACATACATATAGTGAATAACGCGACACCAATATTTCAATGATTATCAATGTGATAAACTAAGTAGTCGTTAGACCAAGTACAAAACCCCCGCATATACAAAGGTTTGTACAACTCAGCTATCACATGAGTCCTCAATCGAAATCCCACATAATCCTAGCTACCTCTTTGCTCATACGAATTTTATTTATTCTGTATCCCATCATCTTCAACTCTTTCCTGAGTTTCATAGTACAATTCCATAGTACAATAATTGTAGAGCAGTTCTGCTATAAAGTTTTCAATTAATTGATTGATCATCTGTCCTCCTATAACCTCATCAGATCACGTTGAGACCTTTTCTTATAATCGTGCTATATTACGATTCTTTCATATCTTAGGATCATTTTATTTTACGATCTTCTTATTTCAATAATGAATTTCCTGAATTCATCTCTTATCACTTAAACTCTATTTGAGTTTATTCCTTATCCTCATCTCTGCGGTTATAGCCTAAGGTAACCCTACCTAAGGTTTATAACCTACAGCTTTGATACCAACCTGTGACGCCCCCAAATCCGGGTCCCTAGAACCATGGACCTGGTACGTTACGGTACTTCATCTTTATACATATTCTATAAACTAATGCGGAATATATAAACATAAATTATTTTTTTCACATGATTCTATAACATTTCCCAAGGTCTGTTAACCTTAACTGAATACATACCTTAAGTAATTAAAAAGGTTTACAACATTACTTACATCAGATAACTAATAGTTATAGATGTATATAATCTACTCTTGGAGTTTGCCTTTGCCACTGTCTTTCTTCAAGCCTTCGTCTTAATATGAAATTTGTTATCATGATATAGCAAGGGTGAACAACTAATTTTCCCAGCAAGTTTAAATACAACAAGGATATATCATGATTGAAAGAAAGAATAAGCTTTCACATTTTCAATAATATAATAATTATGAAAGGGCATAAATCAGAATTTTAATAAATGAATGACTGAATCAATAATGTTTAATGTCAACAAGGATCATGAACGACTTTAAATGAACCTTAGGGTAATGAAGTTGATCAGCCTTTCATACTTGATGAACATATACAACATGCACTAAGTGCGAATCAATAATCAGTATAGATGTGAATAATCAACAATAATTATTCCCGAACATGCTTTGAAAATATAACTCAAGTTTGAGTTAGAGAAAAACTTGCCTGCACCGTCGATTATTGCTACGCAATCTAATTTAATCTCTTTATTGTAAAAACCTATCATTGTTAAGATTGATCTTACAATCAGTATCACATATCTCACTTATAATATTTATCTACATATAATCATATAATCAAACGTTAGATAACATATTAACACTATACTTATTCACAAGTCTAAACTTAGCACACATCAAGTCTTTAATAGTATTCAATATAGTATACTGAGTGGTTTTCCACAAACAACCAACAAATTAGTTTCCGTCTCATCTACACTGTTTTCATAGCGAGTTAGATCGGTTACTAATTCGTATATACCTCCGCTCCCTGAAGGAATCGTTTAGCCTAGCTACTATACATTAACCATTAAAGAGTACAACTGCATTGCCTTAGACTTAACACTTACTCGATCACTTAATAAGTTCCTATTATAACTTGGTAAACTATTTACTATTTTAGTAAACCGAATACCTCATTTCAGTAAGTTGAAACCAAAATGTCTTCCCTTCTTGACATTTCAGTTTCCATTTCAACATCCTGAATTGTTCAATTCTGCAAGCTGAAATACCCTTTTCACGAAAATACCAAATCAACTTATTATTTTTCTATCCTTTGGCCAAACATATATACATATATTCCATATACAAAAAGAATTTTTTTGGACTTTTTTCAACTCCCTTTAGTATTTTTCAAAAATCCTTTTTTAGTTCGTAGCTTAAGAAATTAGCTACCTCTTGCTTAACTCCAGCAACTCCCATCTTTTGGCGGGATCTTACACGTATTAACGTGAGCTTCCAGTTTAAATTTTGTGGCCATCGGAGTTATAGAACTCTGGTTATAGCAGTTTTCGTCGGAAAAATTCAAATATTGAAATGACCATAACATGGCCAATTTAAGTCAGAATGAGCTCATTTTTGGACAGAAGCTACTTTATCTCATATATTTTCATTTCCCAAAAGAATGGAATTTATTTCATAAATTAAGTTGCCAAAAATGCCTCAAGAAATTTTATGCAGATTGCTTTTCTTCATTTTTAAGTTTTGGTATCATTTGCTAAAAACAGTCCACACGAAAATATATAACTCCTTTTTCATTGATTCTATTTGAAAAAGTTAGAATACTCATAGATCTAACTCTATAAATTAACCACACTCAAAAATTTAAAATAGAATGAGAGATATTGTTGTTTAAATTTTATACTTCGTTTTTACAAAAATCTATTTTTTAATACTTAGTGATTTTTAAGAAATCTTCCATATTCTCACCCATTCACTAACATAACCCATCATAATACCTACTAATACTTCATATACTTATGGATCTAGTAGGATCCATGATATATTTCATCAAATAATCACCAAACACAAGATTAAACACAACCAAGGCTACGAAAAATTAGGTTTTCTACAATTTTAACAACCTAGTTTTCATTTCATGCTTTATATCTAACTTTTGATCCTCAAAAGGGTTAGATCTAAACATGAAACACTTATAAACATATGGATCTAAGGTTTTAAACCTCAAGATCAAAACTTCATACTATCAAAAATTCAATCAAAATAAAAAGGAAAATAGATTATATAAGTAAGAATTATTTATACCTTATCTTGATTTTCCTTTTTTCTTCTTCCTAGGACATGATTTAAGAACTAAGAAACTACAAAACCCTACTTCTCTCCCCTCTCTTTCCCCACTGAACTCTCTCCTTTGTCTCTCTTGGTTTCTTTCTTTTGTTCTTCTCTTTCTTAGTTTAGGAAATGAAATAAAGTGAAATGATATATTTGTTTTACTAAAAATAAAAATAAAATACATATATGATATATATCTATACATTATCCCACATGCTTGCCACCTCTCTTTGTGACGCCCCCAAATTCGGACCGCCACTGGTCTCCAGAATTCGGTTCGTCACGTTCTCATGATAATACAATAATAATATCTAAAACATACATTCACAGCAGAAGATCTAATCTAAAATAATATGCAATGATTTATTATAATTATTTCCCCAAGTCTCTTAACCTGTAGTACTGAATAGATTACATAATAATATCAAATAAAGACTTAATACATAACCTACTTAAGCTTAAACATGGTTCTGAATCAGTCTTAATACATCATCTTAATAGACTTAATACAACATCATAATACTTAGATCATAAAAGGGGCTAGCTAGTCGGTAGCCTTGCCCTTGCCCTTATCAACTCCCGAAGGTCCACCCTGCTCTGCCTTAACTGAAAATGTTTTTAGGGAAAGCAAGAATGAGCAACAAGTTTGCTCAGCAAGTAATATAACAATAAGGGTGAGTAATATAGTTCTCGAATTCCAAAAGGGTATAGCAAGATATGATAGTTCAAGGATAACAAGAAATATCAACAACTCTCAATAACAGTTGCTAAGGACAGATTAATATCAATATGATTCAATACTAAATCAATTTAAGATTTCAAAAGATAATTGAATACTGAGCAGTCTCTAAGGACTATGAACTTCTACTAGAATTAATAGTAATATACTGATAATCCAACAAAAGCAAGTACAATAGGTGATCAGCCTAAAGTACCCTACGTTATGCATATCGTTCAATCGTACTAAAGTGCGCACGTCGGTCTCCCGACAATATATAATTTCCTTTCAAAGAAGGTTGTTCATCTTAGTCAAATATAAGATCCCACACCAATCAATTGGTTCGGGTTGCCTTTCAACAATATAAGTCTAGCCGAATCAAATGGCATAGATCGCAACAATTTTAAGTCCAAATCTCAAGATTTAAAGTTCGAAGAATATAAATCGACTTTTATCTTTTCCATGAACTATATAATTATAATATCTGAATTGCAATCTCAAAAGTTTACTTGTACGACAATAATAGCACAAGCTTAATGAATGCTCAATAAAGAGTAGGATTAGGAACTTGCTTACAATGTTCCTTGAATAATGTAAACACAAGGATAGGATACTTGCACAATAAAATAGTGTAAGTTAGGGAACTTGCTTTAAGCGTAGTTTATCCACGTTAAGTAAATCAATACTTTTGAATCCCTATCGTAATATAGTTACGTATATATATGATATCCATTAGTTATATATTTTAACATCATAGCTTATCTTGGATATACGATCAACACATAAGCTAAGTTTTAACCTAGCTAAACAGTTATACCATATATAGTATCATATTAATTCACAAGTCTCGACTAATATAACTTCTTTTTTTCTTTAATCCTTAACGTTCCTTTTTTTGAGTTAATCATCTTCATATATCTCCATTAACAAATAAGACCATAATCAATTCCAAACATATTTTATTTAGTAAGTTATGGCATTGTCATAAGTTAACCGTCAAAATCGGATTCAAGTATCAACATATAATATCACATAGCATGTATACATATTAAAGGGTACTTCCATGTTTGTATAACCTTTCCAAGTTCAATCATACATGATATAGTTCTAAATCACGGTCTCTAACGACTTAGGGTCATACAACGCCATAAATTTTTATAAGTTATCATGCTTGTCATTTAGACATAGAAGGTAGTCATATATTTTGTTGGTAAGCATGCTCACATATTTCTATGTCATGGATGCGTAACTCTAGCATTGCTACTTGTTTGAAACTTAATCGAACTCATGATTGATTAACTTGCATTACATCTAACAAGTGGGTGAATATGTATGATGCCTTAAAATCACATTCAAACATGCCGAAAATATCAGAATCAAGAATCCTAATATAACATGTCAAAGTCCACGTGCAAAGCTTATATTTTGTTTAGTAATGTTCATTAATGAGGTCCACCTGCTCATGTTACATTATGAAACCTATTTACAGAAGTTAATATGTCTTTCATGCATCTCTACGTCATACTAACATGCATCAAAAGTCAGAACATCAATAACATGTCAAAGTTTGTTTATAAGACTTTAAGTTCATTTTCAAGCCATAAGCCTTTTCATCCATAATGTATATTATCATAGTTAAACGTACTCATGTTATGTCAATATACTTGCTTATACCTATTACTCATGTTATCATGCTTTATCTAAGTCATAACAACCATTTACAAATAACAAATTTCCTGTAGAATCAACCAATTGGTTTCAGAGACCGGCGAAGCTGCGCTGCGCCTCAGTATTAAATTGGCGCAGCTGCGCCATGTTTGGTTCGCACCAGAGAGTAGCCTGCTACGGCAGAAGTCCAGCCCAACATCAAAATTACTTCACCAATTTGATTATAATCAGCCATATTACAGTGTAAACATGTATATAAGCTAGTATATCAACTATATAACAACTAACCAACATTACTTGATCACATAATCATGAATTTCATACTCAATTAGAGAATTAGAATCTTGACAGTAAACATGATTGAAGAACAAGAAAGAATTTTATACCTCTGTCATGCGAATTGGGTTTGCTGTTATATGAATTCCCAACTCTCTGTAAACTATCTTGCTAACAACTAACAATAAACTCTCAATCCAACACTTCAACAAAAATCTCAGCAAATGAAATTGAAGAAGGAGAGGCTATACTTATAGGAGTAGTATTGCACAGACAATGCTAACTTCCATTAATTCAAACCAATGAACTGAAGATTTGTATGTTGGTTAAGGAAGAGTAGGTAATTAGTTGGTGAAGGATTCATGAAAACCACTCCCTTGTTCATCATTGCTATCTAGTTTGCTGAGTTTGAGGATGTAGGGTATAGGATAGCTTGGAGTATTTCACGTGAGGAGAATGAGACTCTTATTGAGGGACAAGGAGTGTATCTCAGCATTGTAACAACGTTAATATTTACACAACACTTATGTTACTTTGCGCATATTATATACCTAAGTTGTATTCATATAATACATACTTAGGTTTTAATTTTAATGTCACAATGTAATTCATATAATGTAGTAAAGGTAATTTGCACATATAATCCATGTACATTTTATCATACCGTTATAATTTACTCGGATATTATCACATTACATTATCTCCTTTATTATTAAATTCTATTAATCAATAATTGTTTACAATATATTCATTATGTATTATTTTAATGTATACTCACACACAATTGTCACATAAGCCTCATGATGTATTCATTTAATTAGTCATAACATATAGTTTAAATATGTAGTCACATTGCACTTTACACTTCATATAATATATAGGTAGCTAATATACATTATACATTTAATTATCGCATGCTTGCACATAGCAATTAATTGAGCAAATATTATATTAATTAAGTAATCACTATATTATCAATTCATTTCCATAACAAAATTATTAACAATTATGTGATTAAGTATCGCATTCCTCGATAATTAAATAAATATAATCTTATTATATTTATAAACAAGTTACTTATTATTATTCTATTATTTGCAATAATAATAATCAATATTTTATTATTAATTAATCACCATTAATATTTTATTACAATTAAATAACAATTAATATTTGATTAATTGTTCACGTAATAATTCCTTCATTAATTTACCCTTATCAATTATTATTATACGATAAATAATCACATTCCTCAATAGTTTAATAAATATAAATCTTATTATATTTATAAACCATTTTCTTATTATTATACTATTACTTGCAATAATAATAAATCAATAGACTTTTATTATATTTCTCATAATAAAAATTAACAATTAATATAAATTAATTGTTCACTTAATAATTCATTCGTTAATTATCTCATCAATGTTTCTATTCCCGTGCCACACAAGGCATTTAACGAGTTTATCATAAACGTTTTCCTCAATTACATAAATTCGATTTAATATAATTGAGTTAACTCATCTCATAACACTTACATATTTATATTCATTTCCATTTATATATTCATTTAATAATATTCAAAAATTCTCAGGTATTACATCCTCCCCCCCTTATAAAAATTTCGTCCTTAGAATTGCTACAAGGTTACACAAATAGATGGGGATAATCCCTCATAATCCTATCTTCTAACTCCCACGTAGCCTCCTCGACATTGTGGCTACGCCAAAGTTTCTTTACAGATGAAATAACTTTATTTTTTGAGGTTTGCTCTTTCCTATCTAATACTTGGACAGAAATTTCTTCGTATGCTAAATTCTTCTCCACTTGAATGGGCTCGTAAGAAATCATGTGCTTGTAGTCGGCTTTGTATGATCGCAACACGGAGATGTGAAACACGTTGTGGATGTGCTCCAACTCGGGTGGTAATGCAACTTTGTATGCCACTTCACCCACTCGCTTCAGTATCTCAAACGGTCCTATGAATCTTGGACTCAATTTTTCTTTCTTGCCGAATCGGATTTTTCCCTTCTATGGAGATACCTTCAAGAATACGAAACTGCCAACTTTAAAGTCTCGGTAATCTGCGTACTTTTTCTGGCAATCTTGACCTGCTACTAGTCTGACTCTTATCACCATCACCACGTCTGTGGTTTTTTGAACTAACTCTGGTCTGAGTATTCGTCGTTCTCTGACTTCATCCCAACATAACGGTGTTCTGCATTTTCTCCCATAAAGAGCTTCGTACAGTGGAATGCCGATACTCGCATGGTAACTATTGTTATACACAAATTCTACTAAGGGTAGGTGGTTGTCCCAATTTCCCTTGAAGTCCATCACGCAAGTCCTAAGCATGTCCTCCAACGTTTGTATAGTTCTTTCACTCTGTCTGAGGATGATAAGCGGTACTCAACCTCAACTGTGTTCCCATCCTCTCTTGCAAGCTTTTCCATAAATTTAACGTGAAGTGCGGATCTCGATCAGTTATGTCGTGAAACAATCTCCTTTACGTAAAGACTCGCTAACTGATTTAAACTATAGCAGATCTTGATTGGTAGAAAATGTGCGATCTTTGTTAGTCGATCCACGTTAACCCAAATGGCATCATAATCTTTTTGCGTAACTGGAAGTCCCACCATGAAGTCCATCGTAATGTGCTCCCATTTCCACTCCGGTATTTCCAACGGTTGTAGTAAACCACTCGACCTCTGGTGCTCTGCTTTGATGCGCTGGCAAGTCAGACATCTACTAACGTACTCTGCGACTTCTCGTTCCAGATTGGGCCACCAAAAGTTTTACCTCAAATCTCGGTACATCTTTGTGCCTACCGGATGAAAGGAATATGTCGTATCGTCTGCCTTGTGCAAAATCTCTTCCCTCAATTCGATTACCGCTGGTACCCACACTCTCCCTTCGAATCTCAAAATACCGTCTTTATCCATTCGTAATCTCTCTTCTTTATTTTCTGCGATCCTCTTTCTGATTTTCTCGCACTCTTCATCCTTCTCTTGTGATTCTTTTACTCTATCCAACAATATCGGACGAGCTTCCATGACAAACAATTTTTCTTCAAACTTCTCCAGTCCCTTTACCTCTATTTCCAATTTCTCCATATCTCTTATCAATTTTTCTTGAGTCGTTAAACGAAACAGTTTCTCCCTTCCTTTTCTGCTCAGAGCGTCGACAACCACGTTTGTCGTACCCAGGTGATAAAGAATATCGCAGTCATAGTCTTCAATTAATTCTTACCACCTTCTCTGACTCATATTCAACTTCTGCTGTGTGAAGATATATTTCAGACTTTTGTGGTCCGTGTATATCTCACATTTCTCTCCATATAAATAGTGCCTCCAAATCTTCAACGCAAAAACTACTACCACTAACTCTAAGTCGTGAGTAGGGTATCGTTTTTCGTAATCCTTCAATTGTCGTGATGCATACGCAATGACCTTGCCATGTTGCATAAGCACACAGCCAAGTCCCTTGTGCAATGCATCACTATACACCACAAAATCTCCCGTCTCGTCTGGTAGTGAAAACATAGGCGCCTTGCATAACCTTTTCTTCAATTCTTGAAAACTCTCCTCGCACTTGCCTGTCCATACAAATTTCACTGTCTTCCTCGTCAGATTTATCAACGGGGTTGCTATCTTAGAAAAATCCTGGATGAATCTTCGATAGTACCCAGCTAACCCTAAGAAACTTCTCACCTCCGTTGGTGTTCTCGGCTGCTCCCAATTACTCACTGCTTCGACCTTTGCAGGGTCTACTGAGATTCCATTCTTTTCCACCACGTGTCCTAAGAATTGAACCTTCTCCATCCAAAATTCACATTTTGAAAACTTCGCATACATCTTCTCACTTCTTAGCGCTTCCAAAACTACCTTTAGATGTTCGGCGTGCTCTTCCTCTGTCTTTTGAGTAGATCAAGAAGTCGACGATGAAAACTACCACAAACTTATCCAAGTATGACTTGAAAACTTGGTTCATCAAGTCCATAAATGATGTCGGAGCATTAGTCAATCCGAATGACATTACCAAAAACTCGTAATGTCCGTAACGGGTTCGAAACGCAGTCTTTGGTATGTCTTCTTCTCGTACTTTTAGTTGGTGATAACTTGTCCGTAGGTCGATCTTTGAGAAACACTTCACTCCCTTCAGCTGATCAAAAAGGTCGTCTATCCTTGGTAACGGATATCTGTTCTTGATCGTTACTCTGTTTAATTCTCTATAATCAATACAGAGCCTCATCGATCCGTCCTTTTTCTTAACAAACAACACTGGTGCTCCCTATGGAGACACACTCGGTCGCATGTAACCTTTATCTAATAACTCTTGCAGTTGTATCATCAACTCCTTCATTTCAACAGGCGCTATACGATATAGAGCTTTCAAAATCGGTGCCGTTCCCGGTGCTAAGTCTATTACGAATTCAATTTCTCTATCTGGCGGAAGACTAGGCAGATCATCCAAAAATACATCTCAAAATTCATTCACTACAAATATATTCTTAATTTCTACTCCCTTTTTCTGAGTATCTACAATGTAAGCTAAGTAACCTACACATCCTTTTCTTAACAATTTCTTGGCCTGCATCATCGTAAGACAACATAATTGCTTAAGCGATGAGCTACCATAAAACACTACCTTAGACTTAGGTTGTGTTTGATAAACCTGAGAATTAAGATCTGAATGATTATGATGTCTTAATAAATTAGATCATCTGAATGGTTATGAGGTCTGAATCTAAAAAACTGTTTGATAACTGAAAAGTAAGTTGTCTCTTAATGACACTATTTTACCATTTTAAAGGGTAAAATTTTATTTAATAATTTTAAATATTCAATTTAATAAAAATGAGTGAATAATATTGTTGAATATATTTATATAAAAAAAATTATCAAAAAAATTTCATTAAGAGGTACCTCTTAATTATTAAGATTTCATTTTCTGTCTTACCGATTAAGAGACATTCAGAGGTAACAAAAAAATAAACAAACAGAATCATGCCTCTTAACGAATAAGAGGCAGTCCATTAAGAGACAATCAGATGTAAACAAACAACACCTTACTCAGAGTCTGAAGGTTCACACTTTTATTCTGACAATCAATTATAACTGCATGGTTATACAACCAATCCATTCCCAGTATTACGTCAAATTCTCCCAATCTAATTGGAATCAAGTCTACGCTCAGTTCATGTTCTCTAATGTTTGCGTGACAATTTTGATAAACGTATTCTACATGGATTACTTCCTTATTCGCAACTTCTATGCTCAAGGGATCTTCTAATCGTTCTCGGGGTGTATTAAGTCTACTAGCAAAATCTTCAGATACAAAGGAATAGGTGGCACTCGAATCAAATAATACATAAACATTTATATCATTGATTGGGATTATACCTGACACCACGTCCTTTGCAGCTACTGCGTCCTGGACGGTCATGTTAAAGGTCCTAGCGGTTGGGCAGTTGGATTGTGCCGGTCCGCTGATCATCAGTTTGTTTCCCCCTTGTTGGCTTCTACCTCCGCCACTTCCCTTCTTTGGGTAGTCCTTAATCCGGTGCTCTGTCGAGCCACATGAAAAACATCCTTGTATCTTTTTTGGTTTCGGACAGTTGGGTGAAATGTGCCCCTTTTGACCGCAGTTGTAGCAAATATCGCGTCCCTTCCAGCAATCACCCTGGTGATTCTTTCCACATTTTGGGCATCCTTCTGCCCTTTTCTTGAAACCTCCATGAAAATTCCCCGATTGATTGTTGTTGTTGTTTTTGTTGTTGTTGTTGTTATTGTTCTCCCACTTTCTTTTACCCAAGTTGCTTCCTCCACTATTGCTTCCTTCACGATGCTCACTACCAGTGTTCTTGTTTTTCTTCTCCTTATGATACAGACTTAAGGCCTCACTACCACCGTTCGCAATGATTGCCTTTTCTAGCAACGTCGCAAAGGAATCAATTTGAAGAACTGATACCTAGTTAAATAGCCAAGGCTTTAGTCCTTGCTCGAAATGTCTCTCCTTCCTTTCCTCATCTCCAACTTGGTGTTCTACAAATTGTGCTAGTTCATTGAACTTAGCCGCGTACTGCACCACCGTCATATCACCTTGCTTAAGTTCTAAAAACTTAACCTCCATTCTGTTCTTCATGCTTTTTGGGAAGTAGTTCTCAAAAAATAGAGTCTTGAATCTCTCCCACGCTATTATCCCTTCTCCAGCTCTTTATTGATTAGCCTCCCACCAGTAGTTGGCTTCGCCTCTCATCATATACATAGCAAACACCGTCTTCTGGTCTTCACCTACTCGAGCGATGGTGAAAGACTTCTCGATCTCTTTTATCCAGGTTTCCGCAATTATCGGGTCAGTAGTACCCTCGAACTCTGGGGGTCCCACACTCCTAAAGTCTTTAAAGTTTGTCACTGGAATAGCTTGAGGGTTGGGGCGAATGGGTTCGTTGTTCCTTCCCTTAAGAGCTTCTCCTTACAAATCTACTAACTTCTGGATCGGGTCTACTTGTTCCCTCTCATTGTTCACTGACTCCTCAGGTGCAGTCAATCTAAGTCTGGGCGGCATTTTCTGCATCATAAATTTTCATTTTATTATGGCTCAGTTATATAACTTAAGTATTTCTTTTAATACTAAAAGAATAAATTTATAACACGTTTCTGAAATAAGCTTCATTTATATTCGTATGCCAAATCGTTTCATTACATGATCTTCCCAAGCATATTTTTATAAATGTTATCACATATCCCCAATATCACAAAAGACAGGGAAAACTAGCATACTACCCCTCTAACAAAAGCTTACTCGGGGTTTACATCACTATCCCATATCTTACACAAAAGATTGGGATTACATCACAGTATAAACATCACATAAAGTAAATACTACTACTAGACTGACTAAGGGTCTTATCCCATCATCCCACGCTCTACAGCGCTCTTATACTCGATCTGTGCTATATACGCTACCAACTCTCAGCTCAAAGTATGTAGGGTCTGTCCCTGCTCCGCTGGGTAGTGGTACACACCATCAATCACCCTCTCAAAAGCCGAACGGAACACGTACCCCATCTTGTTCATCTTCCTCTTCTTGCATCTAACCTCATCCTCTAGGTCGTCAGCTCTCTCATTTGCGGCTTCCCACTTCTCCTCAAAGTGGATCATATCCATAACCTCCAACTCTAGCTGAGTACGGAGTGCTTCCTTCTCGGTCTTCTCACTAAGCTCCCTCTGTTCTACTTCTTCCAGCTTTCCTGCTAGATCCACATTCCTAGCCACTGATTTGTGAAACAAGGTCCCCATCTGGATCCCTGCCTCCTTGCGATAGGCAATCTCTACCTCTAACTCCTGCATGTCCAACTTTCTCTGGTGGTCCTCGTCCCTCAGCTTCTGGAACTCAGACTCTCTCTCCTGGGCCTAGGCCTCTAGCTCCTGGACTCTGTAGTCCAACTCTAGAATATGTTCCTCGTACTCTCCCAGTATATGCTCCTCCAGGTTAGGCTCGTAGAAGTCCTCCATGGGCTTCTCCTTTATAGGCTCGCCCTCCATAGGCTCCTCCTCTGGGTCAAACTCCACCTCGATCTCATCCTCGTAGTCAGACTCGGATGGTGCAACTGTCTGCACTGGCATAGCCTCTAAAGGTGCCTCGTATACTACATGTATATCTCTAGGCTCCTCCTCGGCCACTCTACTATGTACTCCTGTGTCTGCCATCCTACAATCACAAACACAAGACAAACAAACAGCAACTCCATTAGAATGTTAGATAAAACATAAGTTCATTATATAGAATGAAGTTACATTTCATAATACTAAGTCTCTTAAGGAAAACTCTACTTGAGTTTTATCTCCTTCTAACTTCCTAAGTTCTCCTAAGTTATAATCTAAGGCCACTCGCTCCTAAGGTTTATAACTACAGCTCTGATACCAACCTGTGACGCCCCCAAATTCGGACCGCCACTGGTCTCCCGAATTCAGTTCGTCACGTTCTCACGATAATACAATAATAATATCTAAAACATACATTCACAGCGGAAGATCTAATCTAGAATAATATATAATGATTTATTATAATTATTCCCCCAAGTCTCTTAACCTGCAGTACTTAATAGATTACATAATAATATCAAATAAAGACTTAATACATAACCTACTTAAGCTTAAACATGGTTCTGAATCAGTCTTAATACATCATCTTAATAGATTTAATATAACATCATAATACTTAAATCATAAAAGGGGCTAGCTAGTCGGTAGCCTTGCCCTTTCCCTTATCAAATCCCGAAGGTCCACCCTGCTCTGCCTTAACTGGAAATGTTTTTAGGGAAAGCAAGAATGAGCAACAAGTTTTCTCAGCAAGCAATATAACAATAAGGGTGAGTAATACAGTTCTCGAATCCCAAAAGGGTATAGCAAGATATAATAGTTCAAGGATAGCAAGAAATATCAACAACTCTCAATAACAGTTGCTAAGGACAAATTAATATCAATATGATTCAATACTAAATTAATTTAAGATTTCAAGATAATTGAATACTGAGCAGTCTCTAAGGACTATGAACTACTACTAGAATTAACAGTAGTATACTGATAATCCAACAAAAGCAAGTACAACAGGTGATCAGCCTAAAGTACCCTACGTTATGCATATCGTTCAATCATACTAAAGTGCGCACGTCGGTCTCCCGACAATATATAATTTCCTTTCAAAGAAGGTTGTTCATCTCAGTCAAATACAAGATCCCGCACCAATCAATTGGTTCGGGTTTCCTTTCAACAATATAAGTCTAGCCGAATCAAATGGTATAGATCGCAACAATTTTAAGTTCAAATCTCAAGATTCAAAGTTTGAATAATATAAATCGACTTTCATCTTATCCATGAAGTATATAAATATAATATCTGAATTGCAATCTCAAAAGTTTACTTGTACGCTAATAATAGCACAAGCTTAATGAATGCTCAATAAAGAGTAGGATTAGGAACTTGCTTACAATGTTCCTTGAATAAAGTAAACACAAGGATATGATACTTGCACAATAAAATAGTGTAAGTTAGGGAACTTGCCTTAAGCGTAGTTTATCCACGTTAAGTAAATTAACACTTTCAAATCCCTATCGTAATATAGTTACGTATCTATATGATATCCATTAGTCATATATTTTAACATCATATCTTATCTTAGATATACAATCAATACATAAGCTAAGTTTTAACCTAGCTACACATTTATACCATATATAGTATCATATTAATTCACAAGTCTCGACTAATATAACTTTTATTTTCTTTTATCCTTAACGTTCCTCTTTCCGAGTTAATCATCTTCATATATCTCCATTAACACATAAGACCATAATCAATTCAAAACATATTTTATTTAGTAAGTTATGGCATTGTTATAAGTTAACCATCAAAATCGAATTCAAGTATCAACATATGATATCACATAGCATGTATACATATTAAAGGGTACTTCCATGTTTGTATAACCTTTCCAAGTTCAATCATACATGATATAGTTCTAAATCACGGTTTCTAACGACTTAGGGTCATACAACGCCATGAATTTTCATAAGTTATCATGCTTGTCATTTAGACATATAAGGTAGTCATATATTTTGTTGGTAAGCATGCTCACATATTTCTATGTCATGGATGCGTAACTCTAGCATTGCTACTTGCTTGTAACTTAATCGAACTCATGCTTGATTAACTTGTATTACATCTAACAAGTGGGTGTATATGTATGATGCCTTAAAAGCACATTCAAACATGCTGAAAATATCAGAATCTAGAATCCTAATATAACAAGTCAAAGTCCACGTGCAAAGCTTATATTTTGTTTAGTAATGTTCATTAATGAGGTCCACATGCTCATGTTATATTATGAAACCTATATACAAAAGTTAATATGTCTTTCATGCATCTCTACGTCATACTAACATGCATCAAAAGTCAGAACATCAATAACATGTCAAAATTTGTTTATAAGACTTTAAGTTCATTTTCAATCCATAAGCCTTTTCATCAAGAATGTATATTATCATGGTTAAACGTACTCATGCTATGTCAATATACTTGCTTATACCTATTACTCATGTTATCATGCTTTATCTAAGTCATAACAACCATTTACACATAACAGATTTCCTACAGAATCAACCAACTGGTTCTAGAGACTGGCGCAGCTGTGCTGCGCCTCAATATTAAACCGGCGCAGCTGCGCCATGTTTGGTTCGCATCAGAGAGTAGCCTGCTCCGGCAGAAGTCCAGCCCAACATCAAAATTACTTCACCAATTCGATTATAATCAGCCATATTACAGTGTAAACATATATATAAGCTAGTATATCAACTATATAACAACTAACCAACATTACTTGATCACATAATCATGAATTTCATACTCAATTCGAGAATTGGAATCAGTAAACATGAATGAAGAACAAGAAAGAATTTTATACCTCTGTCATGCGAATTGGGATTGCTGTTATATGAATTCCTAACTCTCTATAACTATCTTGCTAACAACTAACAATACACTCAATCCAATACTTAAACAAAAATCTCAGCAAATGAAATTGAAGAAGGAGAGGCTATACTTATAGGAGTAGTATTGCACAGACAATGCTAACTTCCATTAATTCAAACCAATGAACTGAAGATTTGTATGTTGGTTAATGAAGAGTACGTAATTAGTTGGTGAAGGAAATCATGAAAACCACTCCCTTGTTCATCATTGCTATCTAGTTTGCTGAGTTTGAGGATGTAGGGAATAGGATAGCTTGGAGTATTTCACGTGAGGAGAATGAGACTCTTATTGAGGGACAAGTAGTGTATCTCAGCATTGTAGCAACATTAATATTTACACAACACTTATGTTACTTTGCGCATATTATATACCTAAGTTGTATTCATATAACACATGCTTAGGCTGTAATTTTAATGTCACAATGTAATTCACATAATGTAGTAAAGGTAATTTGCACATATATAATCCATGTAAATTTTATCATATCGATATAATTTACTCGAATATTATCACATTATATTATCTCATTTATTATTAAATTCTACTAATCAACAATTATTTACAAGATATTCATGATGTATTATTTTAATGTATACTCACACAATTGTCACATAAGCCTCATGATGTATTCATTTAATTAGTCATAACATATAGTTTAAATATGTATAGTCACATTGCACTTTACACTTCATATAATATATAGGTAGCTACTATACATTATACATTTAATTATCGCATGCTTGCACATAGCAATTAATTGAGCAAATATTATATTAATTAAGTAATCACTATATTATCAATTCATTTCCATAACAAAATTATTAACAATTATGTGATTAATTATCGCATTCCTCAATAATTAAATAAATATAATCTTATTATATTTATAAACAAGTTACTTATTATTATTCTATTATTTGCAATAATAATAATCAACATATTATTATTAATTAATCACCATTAATATTCTATTACAATTAAATAACAATTAATATTTGATTAATTGTTCACATAATAATTCCTTCATTAATTTACCCTTATCAATTATTATTATACGATAAATAATCACATTCCTCAGTAGTTTAATAAATACAAATTTTATTATATTTATAAACTATTTTCTTATTATTATACTATTACTTGCAATAATAATAAATCAACAGACTATTATTATATTTCTCATAATAACAATTAACAATTAATATTGATTAATTGTTCAATTAATAATTCATTCGTTAATTATCTCATCAATGTTTCTATTCCCGTGCCACACAAGACATTTAACTAGTTTATCATAAACTCCACATTTTTCCTCAATTACATAAATTCGATTTAATATAATTGAGTTAACTCATCTCATAAAACTTACATATTTATATTCATTTCCATTTATATATTTATTTAATAATATTCAAAAAATCTCGTGTATTACACACACACACTCTCTCTCTTCATTATGTAAGTTATTACTTGCAAGTTATCCCAAAAGTGTTGGCCCCATTAATTAAGTGACACCTATCAAAGTGGTTTACCTAATAAAATGGCCTCATCATTACATGCTCCTCCCCTTTTCTCCTCTCTTCATACCCGGCCACATGGCCCAATTCTCCCATAAATTTTGTTTTATATTACACTTATCCAATGACTAAAATATCATTTCTCAAATGGGCCAAGCTTGGGCTTTCATTTAATTTTTTTTGGGCTTGCATTTTCTTAGTTTACTTACTAATTAAAATAGACTTGGGCTTCCACCACCAATTAAATTGTACCATCATTATACTTGCCCTATACATGTTATATCGGGCTAGTTTAATAATTTAATTGCTCTTAAATCAATTTATCTACAAGTCCAATGCTTAAATAAATAATTGAGCTACAAATTGGGGTACTCAATTAATTCTTTGGGCCATAACCTCAACTTAGTTCCATACTCTTTAATTTTATCTTACCCTAATCATTTCTCAAATGGGCCAAGCTTGGGCTTTCATTTAATTTCTTTTGGGCTTGCATTTTCTTAGTTTACTTACTAATTAAAATAGACTTGGGCTTTCACCACCAATTAAATTGTGCCATCATTATACTTGCCCTATACATGTTATATTGGGCTAGTTTAATAATTTAATTGCTCTTAAATCAATTTATCTACAAGTCCAATGCTTAAATAAACAATTGAGCTATAAATTGGATTACTCAATTAATTCTTTGGGCCATAACCTCAACTTAGTTCCATACTCTTTAATTTTATCTTACCCTAATTATTTAATTAGTGTTCCCTTTCCACTCCTTTGTAATTAAATTCTTTACTCATGTATCTTCAATTTCATAACCCAATTAGACTTGCTTTACTTAGGTTTTAAAATTAATTATTTGAGATTTATAAAATAAATCTCTTAAGCTATTTAATTACCCTACCTAATATATATATTAGGTTATATAACTTTATTCTTAATTCTCTTTATATACAAAATAAATGTATACACATTATATAATGTATATTTATTTAATCACATACATAATTCTCACAAGTCATCACATATTCTATTAGTTTATTAACTAAATAGCCATAATTGGCTTAATGAGTTATAAACACTCACATAATCATACAAGATAATCTAATAGTTAAAGACATATTTTATAACTCTTCTTAGATTAGGTCACTAGTATGTAGTTAAAATACCGGGACAATTAAATAAAGATAACCCTTGAAGTTATTTAATTCAAATACCTAATTTATATATTAGGTCACCAAACTTTATAGGTATCGTAATACATTATCCTTAATATTCCTTTCAGTACATATAAATTCATTTCTAGGGTTTAGAAATTTTGTAACCCATATTTTTTCTATTCTCATTCAAATAGTAAACCATATAGGTTCTTCTTTAAAATTTTTAAATTATTCCTCAAATTCTCATCTAGGTTTTGTCCTTAAACCTTTATTTTAATCATTTAAGATTTTATAAATTTTTGAGTTGTCACATTCTTCCCCCTTATTAGGATTCCGTCTGCGGAATCACTATTCACTAAAAATACATACTGCTTCCTCTTACAAGGATCTTCTCTATTATCAGATTCCACCATGACTTTTCTCTAAGGAGTTAGAAAAAAAACTTTTCATATAATGCTGAGTGGCCATATAGACCATGAGCTTTCATTTTTCAATTTCGAAAAGATTTAAACAGAAATTCATCTATAAACCGACATATTTACGGGCACGGTGGGTGATCATCCCGTTATACCCTGCATTGATCAGATTCTACATGCTGGAACGACATTTGCGTTCATTATAATGGCCTTTGGTGCATAATTATTTCCCAATTTAGGGATGTTCATATTCAGTCTGGAGTCCTAACCAAAACAATATGGTTTGGGATAAATTCTCAAAGAGATACTTGAATTTTCATAAACTTTTATCTAGCTGATTCAAATAGCTTAGACATATACTAATAATTCGAATATCAATCGAAACATGTGTCTGGCCTAATTTCATTGGCACTTGACTTTTAAAATTCTGAAAATTATTTTATGACGTCATGATATCGCACTGTATTAACAGTACGTTTGAGGATTCCATCATTTTTGTGACTTTGCCATATTACATCATATCATAGTGGGCTGACGATCCTTAGATCACATCCGACACTAGGAAATATTGTATTGATGACTCCATCGTTTTTATCATCTTTGCACCAGGTTCCATGATGCATTGATGATATATAAAATACATTTTGATATTTCAAATAATTTTTGTCTAGCCGAAACAATTAGCGTAGACTTTTCTTTAAAAAGTGCAAAACCATTGAAAAATTATTTTTGATGTTATCATGCCGCAACAGGAAACGATGTGTTAGTGGTTCGAAGTCCACTTTTACACAATTATAACCATGTGTTGCTGATAACAAAAATTCATTTATATTTTTAAAGGCACATCAGTGCGAATTTAGCTTGATGTCAAAAATTTCGAACTCTAGCATAGCTAGAAGATTTGGAATACCTATGCTTCCACCATCAACTTCAATTCCTCTAATGATCAATTGCTTAATAATTCTATCTATTCTATCACCATTAAAACTTTCTATACTAAAAATCCTCAATTCTTCATCCATAATTTTTCTATACCCCAATATAGTTCATCAAACATACCACACGTTATGAGTTCAGGAACTTTCCACAATAATATGAGTTTAGGAACTTATCCTAACAATACGTAGTTCAAGAACCAATCAAGAATTGTCCATATGCTTAGGGGTTCAAAAACATACCATACGATTATGAGTCACAAACTTACCATAAGTATGAGTTTTAAGAACTCGCACCTAATCTTATATTCTCTACCTATCCGTCATACACATGAGAAAAAGAATCACCTTCTCAATATGCATATAGCGAATAGCGCGACACCAACATTTCAATGATTATTAATGTGATAAACTAAGTAGTCGTTAGATCAAGCACAAAACCCCCTCCAATACAAAGGTTTGTACAACTCAGCTATCACATGAGTCCTCAATCAAAATCCCACATTATCCTAGCTCCCTCTTTGCTCAATACGAATTTCATTTAATTCATATCCCATCATCTTCAACTTTTTCTTGAGTTTCATAGTACAATTCCATAGTATAATAATCGTACAACAATTCTACTATAAAGTTTTCAATCAATTGATTGATCATCTGTCCTCCTATGACCTCATCAGATCACGTTGTGACCTTTTCTTATAATCGTGTTATATTACAATTCTTTCCTATCTTAGTATCATTTTATTTTACGATCTTTTTATTTTAATAATGAATTTCCTAAATTCATCTCTTATCACTTAAACTCTATTTGAGTTTATTCCTTATCCTCATCTCTACGGTTATAACCTAAGGTAACCCTACCTAAAGTTTATAACCTACAGCTTTGATACCAACCTGTGATGCCCCCAAATTCAGGTCCCTAAAACCTCGAACTTGGTACGTTATGGTACTTCATTATCGACGTCGGGAAAACACCCGCGGGTCGAGTCACAACCCGAATCTTTCTCTCTTCCTAAGTTTTGTCTACCCTTACTCTTTTTATTGTGAAAAAGGTTTTGAAGGATATTTTAGAAAAAGGCCAATATGTATCATGTCGACGATTTGAACGTTTTACAGAGTCGTCAGTTGGTAGATTTGAAATGGTTGTACCAACTCAATCGAGTTTTGTTTAAAAAGAGGCCCAATTGATGGACACTGTCGAAACTTGATCTTTCAAACCAAAGTTTTGAGTTCGGGAGCTTGGTTAAGTGTGGGGAAAGTGTTAGGCACCCCACAACTCCCGTGTAAACACGGTACCGTATCTTTTCAATATTTCCCTTTTAAATCTGCAATGTGTGTGTGGATGCTGAAAGAAATTGGGCCTATACTTTGATTGGAAGTATGTTTATGCATCTTTGAACCTATATATGAAGGGTTTGATTTGATTTGCAAAAAGTCATTGATTTGATTTGCAAAAGTGTTTGATTTGATTTGTAAAAGCTTTTTTTTTTTTGATAAGATCATTGAAATGATGTTTTTGAAAGCCGATTTTCAAACCCTTACGCTAACATAGGAATTGATGCATATCGATACTTCAGTTTTATCTTTTCAGCCTTAAGGCTCAATTTGAATGGTGATTGTCGAGCTGCGAAGCATCCTCGACCACAAAATATATATAAGTGCCAGTCTTCTCATGAGCATGACAGCCATCAGAGTGACTCTGACACGACAAATTATATTTTCACTATGTTGAGACCTTAAATTCGGATAACCATTTTAAGGTCTTTTTGTATGTACATTTTTACAGAAAAACTGGCAGGGTACATTTGTAAAGTGGAGTTTGTCCATCGTGGAAATCAGATTATGATCAGTTTGATCATGAATCCCACTATTCTTAGGCTCACATAGGAAGGCTAATAAACATGCACAGCTCAAATTTATACAGAAATATATCCAAATATCGCCAGAACCAAAGATTCATTAGTAAATCCTGGCTCGCACATAGCCGAAGCATCTGGTTCCCACTAGATAGCGATCTAAGGGCCGCGAGGTAGCTTTTATAATTGACACTAGAAAATTGCTAGATTTAAATAAATCTCAGCCATTCTAGCTTTCCGGTTCTGTCTGGACCTATTTTGAACTATTTGAAAGCTTGAGTTGGTGAGATTTAAAGAAATCTAGTTCACCTGCAGAAATGTCAGTGCTGATTCATATCAAATGAATATTTAAAGCAATAATTTAATAAAAATGAGTAAAATAATATATATTTATATATATATATATAATTATATATATAAGAAAGCTGTAAAGGGCGATGAGTTTTCACTCGCAAGCCCGTACTGGAATTGAAATATATATATATATATATATATATATTTATAAAAACTGTAAATAGCCACGGAAGAATCCAGGCATTGACAGAATTGAAATATATATATGAAAGCGTAAAAAGGGCAATGGGTTTTCACGCCTGTGCCTGGACTGGAAAGTAAATATATATATATATATATATATATATTTATAAAAAGCTGTAAAAGCCACGAAATGATCCAAGCTGGACAGAATTGAAATATATATAGAAAAAATAGTAAAGGGCGGTGGGTTTTCACTCCGAGGACCGGACGAAAATATAAATAAATAAATATATACATATATATATATATATATATATATATAAAAGTAGTAAAAAGGCCACAGAATGATCCAGGCCGAACTGGAATGTAAATATATATATATATATATATATATCTTTATAATTAAATATAGATAGAAAAATAGTCAAATCAGGACTGGAAAGATAACCCAGTATGGTGAATGGTGCAAAAACAGTAAAAAGGCCACAGAATAATCCAAGCCGAACTGGAATGTAAATATATATATATATATATATATATATAGTTAAGTATAGACAGAAAAGTAGTCAAACCATGACTGGGAAGATAACCCAGTATGGTTAATGTTGCATATATATGTATATATATATATAAGCAGTAAACTACCTTAGATTTGACATCCGGGCTTGAAAGAATTGAAAAATTAGTATATATACAATTAAATATATACAAAAAAAGTCAAAACCGGACTGGGAAGATAACCCTGTCTGTCGAAGTTGCTCAAAACGAAGATATTAGTATATAAAAGCTGTTAGAAGTGAAGGATCGTCAATTCGAGTTGTAGAAATGCTACAAAATGCGTTTAGATACTAAAATGTACCAAAAGTTAACAAAAACGGCCATGGAACTAAGTTTCGGGCATATTTAGAAAAGGAATCTTGATATGCAGGTGTATAACAGCGTAATAAAGTAATATAAACTTGCTGATCGTAAAAATACTCACAATAGACTGCTACACGGGCTTTTTGCCAAGTCGTAGGCTTTAAACGTCCAAATCTACCATTTAATTTATGATATGTGATAGTATGTGGGTATATCTACGTGTTAGAGTGAAACAATTTAGGTTTGAAAGACAAGAAAATAGCTAGAAAACCAAACGGGCAGGGGTTCAGAGCGTTTTTTAATTCTTTTAATGAGCTGGGGGTGAGCTCATATATATAGACCCAAAAGAAGCAGCTCTACCTGCTACTGCCGCAGGTAGAGGTGCGGCTCCATATTGTAGGGGTCCCATGGTGGGTCTCGTCATTTTGAAGTACGTGCACTCCGAGCACTATGAGGTTCGGTTCGAAACTTTCTAACTTTTGACCAGAGCGTTCGTTTGAGGAGTGCTATACCTTTCTGACAAGCCCTCACCGAGTGCATCACAATGATATGGGAGAAAGCCTTTTCTGAGTCCAAAAAGACAGGTTCATAACCAGGTCTTTGATTCCTCGAAATTTATCCGTTGAGCTGTCTTGCGCTCTTTCCACTTGGGATCATCGTTATGGTTCGTTCTGGCCTTAGTGGCATCAATTCAGCTTGAGTTTGATCGAATCAATTTTAAGTTAGTAAAATGACCTTTTTGCCCATCCCGGGGTTACCTTCAGTGCTGGCATGGCCTTCGATTGACTTCCTGGGGTTGTTTCCAAGGTTTGGATCCCATTCGAGTCTGTTCGTCCTCAGTGTTATTTCCGAGGCTGACTTGGCCATTCAAGGTTTTCCTCTGGAGATGTTATGATGCTTTAAAATTATTTTTGGGGCTGTCCTGACCTCCCAAGTTGAGACTGGGGCTGACCTGTACCTCCCGAGTTGAGACCGGGGCTGACCTGTATCTCATGGGTTGAGACCGGGGCTGACCTGTACCTCCCGGGTTGATACCAGGGCTGATCTGTACCTCCCGAGTTGAGACCGGGGCTGACCTGTACCTCTCGGGTTGAAACCGGGGCTGATCTATAGCTCCTGGGTTGAGACCGCGGCTGGCCTGTACCTCCCGAGTTGAGATCGGAGCTGACCTGTACCTCTCGGGTTGAGACTGGGGCTGACCTGTACCTCCCGGGTTAAGACTGGGGTTGAGTTGATGACCCGATATTGAGATCGAGGTTGAGTTGATGGCCCGGTATTGAAACCAGGGTTTATTTGATGACCCGGTATTGAGACTGGGGTTGAGTTGATGACCCGGTATTGAGACCGGGGTTGATTTGATGGCCCGGTATTGAAATCGGGGTTGATTTGATGACCCGATATTGAGACCGGGGTTGAGTTAATGACCCGATATTAAGACCAGGGAGTTGATGACCCGGTGTTGAGACTGGGGTTAATTTAAAAAGACAGTTTGGCCTTCCTACATTGTTAGTAACAGGGAAAAATTTTTTTGATTGTCTACAGATGCCCTTCTTTATCATGTTTATGCAATGTAGTGGAATGAACATAATAAAGATTGCTAGACACTAGAAATGCAAATGCAACGACAAAGCAATGCATGACAGGATACACGATGAATGTTTAGATACCTTCGAGGGGTTAGGGTTGTCACTGATTGATTACGTTAGTTTCTATTGGGGATAACGTTACCCGTGATAACCCTTGTTGCAGTCTTATCACGTGGTTGCTGGTAGGACATCAAAGTTAATCTATCACAGACTATTCTCGTCACTTTCTGTTGGGGATGACGTCCTACGTGATAGCTTTATTGACTTTGACAGGGATGACATTATTGATGTTACCTTGGTTTGAGACCAATGGTTTCCCACGCCTGTCGATACTTTTCATGGGGTATATTTTCCCTCCGGTTGAGGCTGTTGTACCTTTCTACCGATTTCTCCGCCGGGGATACATCTCGATTACCGAGTCACCTCAGTGTGTGCTTTCGATGCCTATCTTAATGATAATTTACACCGATAGTTGGCAACAGGGGGTTGAATAACTAATCCTTCTTGGTACTCCCTCTGAGGATGTGTATAACAGATTCCATCATCGGGGATGGATTATTATATTGTTTCCGTCATCGGATCACTTTCGTTGCTTCGTGGGCGTTGCGCCAATGACTGAGACGTTGCTGGGGTTGAGCCAATGGCGGATACTTCGTTGAGGTTGAGCCAACGGTTGAACTGTCCTCGGTCTGTACCCAACACTTCGCTGGGGTTATGCCACCGGCTGAACTGTCATCGGTCAGTACCCAACTCTTCACTAGGGTTGTGCCAACGGCTAAATTGTCATCGGTCAGTACCCGACGCTTCGCTGGGGTTGTGCCAATGGCTGAACTATCATCGGTCAGGACCCAACACTTCGCTGGGGTTGTGCCAACGGCTGAACTGTCATCGATCAGTACCGGATGCTTCGCTGGGGTTGTGCCAACGACTGAACTGTCATCGGTCAGTACCAGACGCTTCGCTTGGGTTGTGCTAACGACTGAACTGTCATCGATCAGTACCCGACGCTTCGTTGGGGTTGTGCCAACGGCTGAACTGTTGTTGGTCAGTACCCGATGCTTCGCTCTAAACTGTCACTGGTCTATACTCGGTGCTTCGCGGGGTTGTGCCAACGGCTGAGACGTCGCTGGGGTTTTGCCAACGGCTGAACTGTCATTGGTCAGTATCCGACGCTTCGTTGGGGTTGTGTTAACTGCTAAACTATAATCGGTCTGTATTCGACGCTTCGCTGGGGTTGAGCTAATGGCTGAACTGTCATTGGTCTATACCCGACGCTTCAAAAGTGGAAGTTTTCGCCAGTTTTGTGACGTTTTTCGGCAGTTTTGCACAGTTTTTCGGTAGTTTTTTAGCATTCTTCATCATTGGTCCTCGATTATTGCTTCGGCATGAATACCAATGGCTTTTAGGAAGTTGCCCTTTCTGTCAGGATTCCACTGCTTAAACGCAGGATTTCAGGACAAGTCGCTCAATCGTGTAACATTTTTTTTTCTCAGATTTGACTTTCAGCTCATATAAACTCCGTTTTAACTCGAACTGAACCAATTCAGAGGGGGTAGGACCCACCCTAGGGAGCCATATGTAGAGGTGTGACTGCTGCAGGTGGGCCCGCTTCTACCTGCTTTTTTATATTTGGCAACAGGAGGCATTTGAATTCATTTACATTTCGTGTTTCAAACAAAATCCGATTTTCTTTCTCAGATCTACGGAGTTCGGGAAGCTTTCTCAGATTCCGTCAGTGGCCGCGCATTATGCACATCTCAAGTAACGTTTTACATCCTTTTTCACAAGTTTTGACCGTTAAAAGCATGTAAACCACATAGGGTGCTTTTAGACGCAATGTATAAAAAATGTATTCCTATATGACTTGCTAAATTTTTTTTGACTTCATAAGTATGCATATCTTACTGTAATGCACTTTTTGACATAAGAAAAATCAGATTCTGAGACAGTCATATTTTTCTCTTTTTGATCAGTTTACTTGTCCTTTTTGGGGCCTAGTGAGCTTGGATTTTCAACTAAAAAATCTCCATGGTAATTTGGCTACCATGTGAAGTTTATCTTTGATTTTTTTCATAAATATGAACTATTCCTATTTTTGGGAAGCTGTGCTACTGAATGGCCACATAGACATACCTATGTGCATACGGACAGTACATTTTACAAAGGAGACTTTGGCGATTTTTTTTCCAAAAGCCCGAGCATTTAATAAACATGCAATTTTGACTCTACTGGGGATTTTTTACTGACCCATGCATGTTTTTAGGATTTATCTTTTTGAAAAACATGCAGTTTAGACTCTACGAGGGATTTTTGATTGACCCATGCATGTTTTAGGACTTAGAAATGTATAAAATATTGATTTAAATTAATAAGCCACAGGTTTTAGGCTTACCACACCCTTTATGAGGTGATTTGGAGACTTTTTCCAGGTGATGGATCGAGACAGACCCGGTAGTGCTAGCAGGATAGTTTCAGGAGTTAGACGGAGGCGAGCTTCTAATGTTCCTTAGCCACATCCAGCTCGGCTGCCTCGCAGATTAGCAGAGTCGGTGATTTGTCCAGCCCAAGATGATCCGCTGATTGATATAGATGATAAGGAGGCTCCTTTTGCTGCTCCCATCCCAGGTCAGGCCCCATGTGAGGAGCTTTCGAGCATTGTTGTGCTAACCCAGGAGTTACTAGGAGACTTGATTCGTCATCCATCGTAATTTCTTCATGCCAATGAGGTGACTTGAAGTTTTCTTTTCTCTAGATTCTTTTTCTTTCTTCTGCCATTCTTGGGGCACATGTTTTTGACATAGGTTGATTTTTGATGCAAGTTTCCGGCTTTACGCAGTCCAGAGGGAATTGGTTCAACGTGTACTCCCTCTACCACACGTTGCACCAGGAGTACAGGGATATCGTTAACGGCTGGGGGTTTCAGGCCTTCTTCTCTATTTCTCCCCGTCGTTGCCCCTAGGGTTATATGAGGGCTTTGTCTAAGTGCTAGTTCCACCAGACTCAGTCTCTTTATTTGTTGGACTATGAGGTGATGATGGCCCCTATGGATTGGAGGTTCATCACCGGTATAGAGTTCGAGGGTGAACTCGTACTTGTCGTGGCTGACATTACACCCACTGTTGTTAGATCCCTGCTGGGGGTTCCTTTGTCGGCACTCAAGGGTCGGACGGTTCGATCTGGTCCTTTGAGCATAGATGCCCAGAGTGGGGCTTTACTTGAGCCTTCGCTTAATGATTAAAGGGTTAGGGATCGCATTCTGAGGCGATTATTTCTGGTGATCATCAGGAGTTATTTTTTGGCAGACAACTCATCGACTGTGTCCTTTATCTTGGTCAGTGCCACCCGACATGTAGAGCGCCTTAGAGACTTTGATTGGGGTTCCTACACCTTTGCCTATTTTCTCCGGGGCATGCGCATGCTTTTAGAGGATTTGACAGAGGCTTGGTTAGGATTCTACCCATTTCTGCTGGTGAGTACATCTTTCTTGTACCTTTTTGATTTCTGCATTTACATTTGTCAGTCTTGTTCACTGAGGACTTTTGATATTTATATGGCCAGTTCTGGGTGTATAAGAGGCTTCGTTGCCTTCTACCCGCCACTGCTTTAGGTCTGGATACCTATCCCCGGGGACGGCATTGTCATCACTCCACTCTAATAGAGGTCCCTGTTGCTGAGGACTTTACTCATTCCTGCCTGCAGTTGGAGCTTTTAATAGCCAGAGCAATCTCATGGATCCAATAGACCTCTGAGTTTTTGACTGTTGGATTTGAGGGAGGCTTCCCCACTAGTCGAGAGTTTGCATTGTCGACCCGCAGAGTCCTATTTTTGACAGAGGGAGGCTGGGAGCTCTATCTAGGAGAGCGTGCTATTAGGAGCATCACGAGGCAGATTTGCATTCCCATTGTTCCTCCTACTTGGCATCATTGGCCATTGATCCAGCCACTGACAGATATCCCTATAGAAGGAGTAGACGGCTTTACCCTGTCAGAGGGTCCATACAGCCAGGAGGCATTTAGCAGCTGGTGGAGTCCTCGTACTATTAGAGCTCAGACTCGTGCTACCCAATTTATGGAAGATATGGTGCCTGGGTCTGTGATGATGACAAACTGGATAGCTTGCCTCAGGGAGCCTACTCACTAGGACCAAATTACAGGACTGACCCAGGAGTTGGAGAGAGGTCACTTATTTATCAGGCATCTTTGCCGAGATTCGTTAGAGGCATCTTCTTTTGACCCTTCCAGCTCAGGAGCGGTCCCCTTATCAGGTCCATTTTCTAGCAGTTTTACAGGGGCTGATCCTCCCTTGTACCGTCCAGACATGCCTGATGACCATGACTTTGTGTCCACGGAGGAGATAAAGCAGGTTAACCACCGGAGTGTAGATATTTTGGAGCTTTTTGGATAGCTATTGTAGATATATCTTTTGGTCGGCCACTATTTTGGCTTTTGGGCGGCTGTGCCCCATTTTGATAGGCCACTGTTAGTAGTTGGGTAGTGGTGCCCCATATTCCTGTACTTTTCATTTTGCTTTATATTATCAGACAGGGATGATGCTTGTATTAGATAGTTTATTGTAGATATTAATGATATTTCCTATCTATTGCATAATGTTTATTATTGTCATTATGCATGTATTATGTCATGTATATGCATTTAGACAGATGAGTTCAGATTTGACCCCTGGATGGTCTTGTGATACAGATGTTGTCGTCTACCGTCAGTCGTATTGAGCACTTACCACCATCTGTGGTGGTATCATCTTTGAGATCGTTGTATGAGAGCATGCCCTTCCCAGCCAGAGGGGCAGTGGATCAGATGCTAGGGCATTCATCGGCCCTCGTAGACTTTCAAGTTTCGTACGGGTTCGTAGATGGTCTTTTACCCTTTTGGATACCTAAGAGACAGGTTTTTCGCTTTGGGAGGCACGAGTTGACTCCGACTTTAGAGAAGTATAAGCAGTTCATTGGTTTGGCTTTAGACCCTGCGCTCGTACTGCGATCAGCGATATGAGGAGATCGTTTCTTCGGATGTCTTGTCTACGTCATAGTGTAGTTTTAGATGAGATCGTTTATGGACATGTGATCTCTATAGACTTCTTGATCGATCGTTTTGGCCGACTAGACAGATACGATCGTCATTCTGGAGATTTTATTATTTTGGCAGAGGCATGACATTTGGCCAGGATAGATGTTCTATTGATGTGCATAGTAGCCTATGTCTATATGCCCCTTCACTTGGACCACCTAGATGTCGGATTGATAGTCCTGGTTCGGGCCCTTATACAGGGTAACACCATTCTTCCGATGATATTGGCCGAGACGCTGAGAGTAGTCACCCACTGAAGTACCCACCCGGAGGGGTTTTTTAGAGGCAGTTCGGTCTTGCTATACGTATGGCTCATGTCCCATTTACGACCGATTGGATTTTTCAGACACCAGGGGTACTGTTTCACCCGTGAGATTGCCATGTCTTACTCATTTCAACTGGCATAGTGTACCAATGCAGAGACATGGTCAGCATTTCTGTCTGATATTGCACATCCATTCTCAATTCTGCCATGCTCAGGCTAGTCTCCCCTATAGCTTCATCACCCACGCATCTGGCGTGGACTATTTGCCCTTAGCGGGATTAAGGGGAGTGACCACTTACCATCCTCTGGCTATTATGGGCTAGTTCGATCAGTTTTAGAGCTTGCATCATTTTGAGGGGGCTATTGATCAGAGGATGTCAGCTTCGTCTATGTCGTCTGCTGATTTGGTCGGAGTGTATGAGTGTTGGACTCATAGGGAGAGGGCTGATTTCTCCAGTAGCCATTCGGATCGTTCCCTAGAGTACTCAGCATGGTTGGAGGCAGATATAACATCAGCTGCATTCATCCAGTCAGCTTCGATAGTGGATTCAGACGAGGAGGAGCCTATGGAGGATCTTGATTCTCCTACTGAGGATGAGTTATTCATGGGTCTGATAGCAGCACTAGTTAGTGATCCGCAGATCATTCCTACCAGGACAGATCCAGCTTTGGCAGACTCACTAGCTAGGATGAACTTTGAGAGAGATTAGGCTAGAGCACTGATGTTGACTGCTTCGTTTGGCAGAGATATAGCTTTTGCAGAGAGACATGAGGCTCGAGCCACTCGAGATATGACATTGGTTGAGAGAGACAAGGTTGATCATCTCGAGACGCTGCTTTTGTTGATATTGAGGAGACTTTGATCGCCAGGGATGCAACTTTTGCGGAGAGGGATGAGATTCGGTCTGCCAGAGACGCAGCTTTTATGGAGCTTGAGGAGGTTTTGATTGTCAGGGATGCTGCTTTTGTGGAGAGGGATGAGGCCATAGCTTCCCGGGATTTCCACATTGCCGACAGTACTGCTCTCCGATCATATACTCATAGTCTGGTTGCTGAGATAAATGTTTACATTAATGATCATAGTGCCACTATGCAGATGGCAGTGGATGTTTTATCCCGTATGGAGGCTGAGGGTTTGCACTTACATCAGCTCATCCATCTTCAGAGAGAGATACCATGTTGGCATTGTTGTCCCGCTTATCCATGGGTCCATAGACTAGCTTTATTTTTCCTGCACATACTAGATTAGCCATTTTTATCATGGATATGACACTATGTATATATTAAATAGTATTATATATCAGAGAAATATATTTTGATTCACTTCCTATTGGATATGTATTGTCACTGCTGAGTGATTACCACTTCTTTCATGACTTGCTGTTGTTGATGTATCTTGAGCTTCTCCTTGATAGACTGACAGTGAGATGTCAGAGAGTATCTCAGATAGGCTTGCTGACCAAGGAGACTTGATAGGTTTTAGGTTTTATATGATTTCGGTGCTTTAGAACTGGTTTTTGTTGGTTTTTATTTTTTCTTAAAGGTCAAACCGCACCATAAATGGCTGCCTACGTACTCCCGGGTGTAGGGAGATCAGGTCCTTCGTAGTTCTATTTTGGTATGAGAGGTTTGAGAAGTGTCTCTTTTGAGTTTGGTTTGATGGGTTTGTTAAATTTTTTGTTTAGTTTGACCGCACCAGGAATGGTTGCCTACGTACTCCCGGGTGGAGGGAGATCAGGTCATTCGTAGTTCCAGTTTCTAGTGAAAACTGAACCTAATTTAATTTGCAGGATCAGGATGCGGGTATGCAATCATTTCTGACATAGTACCTTTTTATGGTATCTGAGTTGACGAGTTGGGGAAATTCGATTCCGTCCATTTCTTACAATCTGATAGCTCCTCCCGTCAACACCTCCTTGACAATGAAAGGGCCTTCCCAATTAGGGGCGAACTTTCCTTTGGCTTTGTCTTGATTGGCCAAAACTTTCTTCAGCACCAAGTTATTTTCTTTGAATTGCCGAATTCAGACTTTCTTATTATAGGATCGAACAATCTTTTGCTGATATAACTGCCCGTGAAAAATGGTTGTAGCCCTCTTTTAATCTATCAGAGACAGTTGGTGGCATCTGTCTTGCAACCACTTATCTTCGTCCATCTGAGTGTCGATTAACACTCTCAAGGACTCCATCTCTATTTCTATGGGAAGGAATGCTTCCATGCCATAGACCAATAAATAAGGGGTAGCCCTAGTAGAGGTACGCATTGATGTTCTGTATGCTAACAGAGTTAGAGGCAGCAGGTCAGGCCATTCTTTGTGATTGGCGGACATTTTCTGCATGATCTTTTTGATGTTCTTATTGGCCGCTTCAACAACATCATTCATCTTGGGCCGATAGATGACGGAATTGAGATGCTTAATATGGAACTTGCTGCATAGCTCTTTCATCATTTGATTGTTCAGGTTTTTGGTGTTGTCTGTTACGATCACCTCCGGTTGTCCAAATCGATAGACGATATTATTTTTTATAAAACCAATTATAACCTCTTTGGTGACTTTAGGAAAGGAGGCAGCTTCAACCCACTTGGTAAAGTAATCAATCATGGTGAAGATGAATCGATGACCATTGCTGGCTTTGGGTTCTACTGGGCCTATCACATCTATTCCCTATATGGAGAAAGGCCATGGTGAACTCATGTTGTGTAGTTTATTTGGAGGAGCGTGTATGGCATTTCCATAGACTTGGCATTGGTAGCACCTCTTGACGTGGTCATCGCAGTCAGCTTTGAGAGAGATCCAGTAATGCACTGTTCTTAATATTTTCTTCGCCAGCAAGTGACTGCTCATATGTGGACCACAGACTCCACCGTGGACTTCATCCATCAATCTCTGGGCTTTCTCTTTATCAAGGCATCTTAAGAGGCCTATTCCAGTATCCATTTTGTACAGTGCATCTCCGCTCAGATAGAACTTTATAGCCATCTTATGAATCCGCTTCTGTTCGGAGTGGCTTACCCCAGCTGGTGTAGATCCATCTCAGAGATATTCCTTGATGTCTTGATAACAAGGATGTTTGATAGGAGGTATTTCATCTGATATGTCTCCAATGTAATTCCCGTATGTCGGGGCCTTCTGACTTGTGAATTTGATGAAGGGAATCCCACTCCTATCGGATATGTGGATCAAGGAAGCCAACGTCGCCAATGCATTAGCGAAGTCATTCCTACTCCAAGGAATATGGATGAAGGTTACGTCTTGAAAATCCAGAGATATGTTAACGACCTGCCGGTGATAGGGCAGCAAATGCAGTTCTTTGGTGTGATATGCCCCAATGGTTTATCTGATGACAAATTTAGAGTCTCTGAAGACTAGTAAATGTTTAATACCCATGGATTGGGCTAACTTTAACCCCATTATGCAGCCTTCATACTCGACTGTGTTGTTGGTGTTGCCAAATTGCAGTTTGGTAGCCACAGAATATTGTTCTCCTATACCGGAGATAAGGACTGCCCCAGCTCCGGCACCCTCCATATTTATCGCTCCATCGAAATACATTTTCCATAGTTGGACTGTATTCTCTTGTTGGAGTTATTAAATTGTCATGATCCCATCATCCGGGAAATGAGTCTCCAGGGGCTCGGACCCTCCTGATGGTGCTTCAGCTAATTGATCTGCAATGTCTTGACCTTTGATGGACTTCTGAGTCACATAGACAATGTCGAACTGTTATAGGATCAACTGTCATTTGGACAGTCGATAATTCAATATTGGCTTGTTGAATACGTACTTCAGTGGATCCATGCGGGATATGAGATAGGTCGTTTACCCATGGAGGTAATGTTGTAACCTCATTGCGGCCTATGCTAACGCACAACACATCTTTTCGATCCGGGTGTACTTTTGTTCACCATTGCTGAATCTTTTGCTGATGTAGTAGATGGCTGTCTCCTTGCTACTATCATCTTTCTGTCCCAGCATACAGCCCATTGCATTGTCATTGACGGACAAATACATAAATAGGGGAACTCCATCCCTTGGGGGTACCAAGACTGATGCTTTGATCAACTGCTTCTTGATGGCAAGGAAGGCTTTCTGACAATCCTCATTCCATTTGGTGGAGGAATTCTTCCTTAGTAGCTTCAATACGGTTTCACATGTTACTGTGAGTTGGGAAATGAACCTGCTTATGAAATTAATCCTTCCTAGAAACCCGTGTATCTCCTTCTCTGTTCGAGGCACTGGCATCTCAGTGATGGCTTTGATCTTGGTAGGGTCTAGCTCGATGCCTCGATTACTCACCAAGAATCCCAACAACTTTCCTGATTTGACGCCAAAAGCACACTTGGCAGGATTTAGCTTGAGGTTGTACTTACTTAACTTGTTGAACAGCTTCCTGAGATGGTCAAGGTGATCATCCTCCATCCAGGATTTGATGATGATGTCGTCCACATAAACCTCTATCTCCTTGTGCATCATGTTATGAAACAGGGCCATCATGGCTCACTGATATATAGCACCGTCATTGATGAGGCCGAAGGATAGTCGTCTGTAGCAGAGGGTTCCCCAGGAAGTGATGAAAGCTATTTTTTCCATGTCCTTTTCAGCAACCATGATCTGGTGGTAAACAGCAAAGCAGTCCACAAAGGAATACATGCCGTATTGCGCCGTATTGTCTATCAGGATGTGGATGAAAGGTACTGCGAAATTGTCCTTGAGGCAGGCTTTGTTCAAATCCTGGTAATCCACGCAAACCCGTACTTTCCCTCCGGGTTTAGGTACGGGAACTATGTTTGACAGCCATTCCGGGTATGTTGATACCATAATGATACCGCATTTGAATTGCTTAACGACTTCTTCTTTGACTTTTAGACTCCATTTAGGTTTCAAACGTCTGAGCTTTTGCTTGACTGGCTTGAATCCATCTTTGATGGGCATTCTATGGATGACAATATCAGTAGATAGGTCAATCATGTCCTCATGTGACAATGCAAACACATCCTGGAACTGTGTTAGAAGTTCAATCAGATCGATTTTTTGGTCTGGTGTGAGGACTATGCCTATCTGGATTTCTTTGATGTTTTCTGCGGTTTCGATATTGATAGTGGTGGTTTGGTCGAGGTTTGGTTTGTGTTTGTCTTCGACCCATTCTTTGATCTCCTCGGGCACCTCATAGTCATCTTCCTCTTCTTGATCAATATCCATCAAGTCGAAGTTCAGTTCTACATCAAAGTTGTAGTCACCATGACAGGTTGGCATCTCATCAGTAGTGACAAATAAATCCAATTCTGGAGTCCTGAAAATAAAAATGCTTTCACTTTAATATAAGCAACTGCTTAAATATACAAAGCATTTGGCAAAGCATGATAAAAGTTACTGCTATAGTTGTGAAATCAAAAGTAAGCAGTAAATGAAAGCATGTTACAGGGCAGACGAACTCTCTGGCCCTTTATCCTTTTTAACTCTGGCAAGGGATGCTGCTCCAGTTATCCAGGGTTAGATCCTCATGAACAGGGAGGATTAAGGAATTGTGCTCGTCTTCTTCGTCTCGGATAATGACTAAGACATCCTTTACAATAGGGCAGGGGTTTTTCTTTGAACTGCCCCATTTTCCCTTTTTGATGCTGGGAATTTGAATCTGATCCTCGTCGTCACTGTCTGGGATCTCATCATTCATACCCTCGTAGTTTATGATAACCCGCATGTTAGCAAATGGGTCTCGTCCTTCATACAGGATCTTTCGTTTTCCCTTTTTGCTATCACCCTCAGGCTTTGGGGATTTTCTTTCTTCGACCGGTATGATGGGAGGAAATAGCATGGCCGATATCACAGTAGGAATCTTCCTCATTGGCTTTACGAAACCAGCATCAGTGAGATTTGGCAGCAGTATGGTGGAAGCATGAGCCTTAGGGTGCTTATGTGGATTTCGGCGGTTTTACCCGGATGAATAACCCAATCCGGCTCTCCCTGATTAGCACGGGATTTTGACTGGACTTGCAATACCTTGTTGGTTCTTTCCTAACCCTTCTTCAGGTTGGAAACCCAAAGATACCATCTCTTGGCCCACTGTCATCACTTCGGGGGAGACTTTAGGCTTCAAGGCTGGTGCCCCAACTGGTAGATATTGAGAATCACTCACCTCCAAGGCTTGAAAACTAGCAGGTTCAATTCCTGCATCCAGGCTGATTACCGGCATGTCTCCCTGTATGTAGACAGGATATTTCGGTTAGGCATTCACCGTGATTAGGTTGCCTTTGATAATGTATTTGAGTTATTAATGGAGGGTGAATGGCACTGCCCCTGCCATGTGGATCCATGGCCTGCTCAGCAATAAGTTGTATCCAGTGGCGATATTGAGCACCTGAAAGGACACATAGAAAGTGTGTGGACCAATCTCTAGAGGAAGCTCTATTTCTCCCATAGCTTGTCGGCGAGATCCATCAAAAGCTCGGATGACCACATGACTGGTTTTGATCCGATTCAGGTTAATCTTCATTCTCTCCAAGGGTTGTAGGGACAGATGTTGAGGGATGATCCTCCATCTTTGAGCACACCTCCGATCACATACCCGGATGATATCACTGCTATATATAATGACTTGTGATGACCCTTCCCCTCTGCAGGTATATCATCGTCAGTGAAGGATAACACATTGCTGTTAAAAATATGTTCTACCACGTGTTGGAATTTCTCAGCATCCACGGTATGTGGCAGATGGGCTTCTTCCAGTACTTTCACCAGAATGTTGCGATGATCCACCGATGATAAGACCAAGTCTAAGATGGATATTTTCTTGGGTGCGTCTTTCAAGCTTTGCACCACTTTGATTTCATTGTGTCCCATTTTACTGAGGAAATTTTCTATTTTCTCTTCAGACACCTTTCCTTTGGCCTTGATGACTGGTTTGAACACCAGCTGAGGCAGGTACAATGGATTATCCTTTGATACAACGACAATGTTATTTGAGGTAGAACCTCGTCATTCCCATAGTTCCACGGGACCCTCTTTAGACTGATAACTGGATATTAAGGTCTAAAGGGCAAGATTAAAGGCTCAGATACGGCCACCTTCACAGGATTTGGTGTTTCTCGGATCCCTTTGCCTGGCAGTACTAAGGGTGTGAGAGATGACTCCTTATCACAGGAAATAACAGCCATGGTATCCTGATTCAACGCAGTGGGAGTAAAGAGAGTGTCTTCATCTGGGAGGCCATAATCCTGATTCCTTATTATCAATTCACCGCTTTCAGTCATAATCTGAATCAGGTTACGAAGTGTGCAACAATCCTCAGTATCATGGTGGGGTGCATTAGAGGGGTACTGACAAGTTTGGTCAGGCTTGAATTTCCTGGATAGTAGGTTTCATGGAGGTAATAAATCTACAACCATTCCCTCGTTAATTAACATCTGGAGGATTTCCATCAACGGTTGGTTTAGGTTAGTGAAATTCCTTTGAAAGGCGAATTTCCTACCAGTTTGGGAATTCTCCTCTTTGGACATCTTGTCTGCCCAGGATTCATGCTCATGAGACCGGTAGTGATCTCGCATGGGGATGAGACTGATCTCCGATGTGGGAGGACTTGCATCAGATTGGTTGGTCGGGTTCATCATCTGTCTAGTGATCTGATGTTGGTATACAACTAGTTCTGCTAACTGTTCAATTTGTTCCTTGATAGACCTAATCTTCTGCTCAATCAGGAATCGCCTTTTCGAGATTTCCCAACTATCTGGGCTGTTGTTGCTAGATGGAGTGGACTCTCCTATATACCGGAGGTACTTGGATCCTTCTCCATTTCCTGTGTTGATCATGTTGACATTTTTATCTTTGTGCTGAGGGAGGGGATTATCCTGCACGTGTGGTTGCTCGGGCTTTGTTACCACAATCTCTCCATTGTCAATCAAGTCTTGAATTTTATTCTTGAGAGACCAACAGTCTTGTGTGTCATGGCCCGGAGATCCAGAATGGTAGGCACATTTTTTGCTTGGGTCGAAATTCCACCCACCGGTATTGGTTGGTGGAAGGAGTTGGACAATCTTCTTCTGTGCTGTCAAGAGTTGTAACACATTTTCGAGTGAATCTCTTAGAGGGGTCCGACATTTAGCCTCCATAGTCTTCTGAAATGGAGGGTTTGAAGGCTGTGCAGGAGCTTGAAAAGGGGTATAATTCCTCCTTTGAATGGGCATGCTGCTCGATTCGCTCCTTTGATTCTGTCCTTGCAGTACTAAGGACACTTCCTCGTCTTTCTTCTTATATACTCTCCGGGGATTACTCCCGTAATTTCTGGACTGGATATGTTTGGCAATGACTTCCAAGGCAGTCAGGTCCTTTATCTTCCCGGACTTCAGCCTTATTTCGGCCATCACTACGTGCTTGATCATCTCAGAGAATGGTTTTCCTATGCTTGCTAGGACCCTCTCGTAATATGGAGCATCTTAAATATCAATGAAGGTCATGGCTATCTCAGATTCAGTCATGGGTGGGGTGACTTGTGCTGCAACCCGTCTCCATCGTTGAGCATATTCTCTGAATGACTCAGAACTTTGTTTCTTAATTTTGGTTATCTGGTATCTGTCTGGAGCCAACTGAGATTGGAAACTATATTGACTGAGGAGACCATGTGCCAGCTCTTCCCAGCTGTGAATTTTACAGTTGTTTAGACGGGCGAACCAGGCTCTAGCCTATCCAGTCAGACTCTTCTGAAATAACTGCATTCGGAGTTTCTCGTCCTCTGCATAGGATTCGAGTTCTCCGATGAATAATTTCAAGTGAGTGTAGGGGTCTCCCAATCCATCATATTTCTCAAAATCAGGAGTTCTAAATTTTTTGGGATAACGAGACCCAAGGAATATACGAAGGTCTGAATAATTGACACTGCCAAATGCCCCAGTCCCTTTGATAGAACGGATGGTTTTTTTCATCTGCTGTACTTTCTTTAGAATGTTAGCAGCTTCCTGTTATTTGTTAAGGACAGTATTTTCAGGGTTTGTTGGTTGGGTCCTGGTTTTGTGGTCCAGAAATTTGAGTATCTGTCTTTTCGGTGTCTTGATTGCCACCACTACCATCAGGTGTTCCTGGTTCTATGTGAGCTTGGGCTTGTTTCCCTTTAAGGGCCTTACTTTGTTCTCTTAGGAAATTGGCCAATTCGGCTATCTGATTCTTCAGTCCTTCAAACTCTTCCCTCAATACAGGGGTGGAATCTGGCTGAGCACTGGAAGTCATGTCCGTGGATGGATTTAGTGCTTTCTTAGACTTAGACCTAGTAACAGGACCAATTTTTCACCTACAACAAAATGTAGGCGTGTCAATTTCCTGAGGTAGGTATGGATAGGATGCATGCCATGGTGTGTTTTTTATGGTTTTTTAATCTTATCCTGCAAAATCGAGGTCAGTTGTTTTGATGACAGGATGACAAGATATATATAACAGGGAATGTAAAATTTTATTATAATATTTACATTGTGCTCTTTTACATTGGAATTGAAAACTTGACATTGAATTGAAAGAGGAAGGCATGAAGAAACTTCCCATCGGATTTGGTTAATTAGAGGCTGACCTATCTTAGGTTACTCTCGCGGCTTTTTCGGCATGAAGGTCCCCAGATCATTGCAATCTACTAGAGGGGAAATTAATCCGATCTTTCAACTGAAGCGAATCTGGGTGGTGCATTTTGATGAGCCCCGAAGACTTATTCGCCCTCGAAGACATTACTTATCACCGACTGGTTTGCCTCCTGATGGAGGAATCACACAACATACATTCACATACATCGCGTCTCACCGTTATGCATATGATGACATTGGTGCGAAGTACTAATATGGGTGTGAAGCATTAGAAAAGCAGGAAAGCATTCATTCAATGTAAGGACTCAACATTCACGCATTCATTCAATGAAAAGACGCAATATTCACACATACGTAGATTTTAAAAAGGGAAATGTTAGAAAAGATTTGAATGCGGCCTAAGCCCTCTACTGTCCCTAGCAGAGTCGCCACCTGTCGACATCGGGAAAAAATCCGCGGGTCGGGTCACAACCCAGATCTTTCTCTCTTCCAACATTTTGTCCACCCTTACTCTTTTTATTGTGAAAAAGGTTTTGAAGTATTTTTTAGGAAAAGGCCAACATATATCATGTCGACGATATAAACGTTTTACAGAGTCGCCAGTTGGTAGATTTGAAATTGTTGTACCAATTCAACCGAGTTTTGTTTGAAAAGAGGCCCAATTGCTGGACACTTTCGAAACTTGATCTTTGAAATCAAAGTTTTGAGTTCGGGGGCTTGGTTAAGTGTGGGGAAGGTGTTAGGCACCCCACAACTCCAGTGTAAACACAGTACTGTATCTTTTCAATATTTTCCTTTTAAATCTGCAATGTGTGTGTGAATGCTGGAAGAAATTGGGCCTATGCTTTGATTGGAAGTATGTTTATGCATCTTTGAACCTATATACGAAGGGTTTGATTTGATTTGTAAAAAGTCTTTGATTTGATTTGCAAAAGTGTTTGATTTAATTTGCAAAAACTTTTCTTTTTGATAAGATCATTGAAATGATGTTTTTGAAAGTCTGTTTTCAAACCCTTACACTAACATAGGAATTGAAGCATATCGATACTTCAATTTTATCTTTTCAGCCTTAAGGCTCAATTTGATTGGTGATTGTGGGGCTGCGAAGCATCCTCGACCACAAAATATATATAAGTGTCAGTCTTCTCATGGGCATAACAGCCATCGGAGTGACTCTGACACGACAAACCATATTCTCACTATGTTGAGACCTTAAATCCAGATAACCGTTTTAAGGTCTTTTTGTATGTACATTTTTACAGAAAAACCGGCAGGGTACATTTTTAAAGTGGAGTTTGTCCATCGTGGGAATCAGATTCTGATCAGTTAGATCATGAATCCCACGATTCCTAGGCTCACATAGGGAGGCCAATAAACCTGCACAGCTCAAATTTGTACAGAAATATATCCAAATATCGCTAGAACTAAGGATTCATCAGTAAATCCTGGCTCGCACATGGCCGAAGCATCTCGTTCCCACTAGATAGCGATCTAAGGGCCGCGAGGTAGCTTTTATAACTGAAACTAAAAATTGCTAGATTTAAATAAATCTCAGCCATTTTAGCTTCTCGGTTCTGTCTGGACCTATTTTGAACTGTTTGAAAGCTAGAGTTAGCGAGATTTAAAGAAATCTAGTTCGCCCGCAGAAATGTCACTGCCGATTCATATCAAATAAATATTTAAAGTAACAATTTAATAAAAATGAGTAAAATAATATATATATATATATATATATAATTATATATATAAGAAAGCTGTAAAGGGCGATGAGTTTTCACTCGCAAGCCCGTACTAGAATTGAAATATGTATATATATATATATATATATATATATATAAAAGCTGTAAATAGCCACGGAAGGATCCAGGCTTTGACAGAATAGAAATATATATATATATATATATATATATATATGAAAGCGTAAAAAGGGCGATGAATTTTCACGCCTGTGCCTGGACTGGAAAGTAAATATATATATATATATATATATATATATATATATATATATTTATAAAAAGCTGTAAAAGTCACGGAATGATCCAGGCTTAACAGAATTGAAATATATATAGAAAAAACAATAAAGGGCGGTGAGTTTTCACTCCGAGGCCCGGACGAAAATATAAATATATATATATATATATATATATATATATGTAAAAGCAGTAAAAAGGCCACAGAATGATCCAGGCCGAACTGGAATGTAAATATATATATTTATAATTAAATATAGGCAGAAAAATTGTCAAACCAGGACCGGAAAAATAACCCAGTATGGTGAATGGTGCAAAAACAGTAAAAAGGCCAAAGAATAATCTAGGCCGAACTGGAATATAACATATATATATATATAGTTAAGTATAGACAGAAAAGTAGTCAAACCAGGACTGGGAAGATAACCCAATATGGTAAATGTTGCATATATATGTATATATATATAAGCAATAAACTACCGCGGATTTGACATCAGGGCTTGACAGAATTGAAAAATTAGTATATATACAGTTAAATATATACAAAAAAAATCCAAACCCGGAATGGAAAGATAACCCAGTCCGACGAAGTTGCTCAAAACGAAGATATTAGTATATAAAAGCTGTTAGAACTGACGGATCGTTAATCCGAGTTGTAGAAATGCTAAAAAATGCATTTAGGTACTAAAATGTACCAAAAGTTAACAGAAACGGCCACAGAACTAAGTTCCAGGCATATTTAGAAAACGAAACTTGATATGCAGGTGTATACAACGTAATGAAGTAATATAAACTTGTTGATCGTAAAAATACTCACAATAGACTACTACACGGGCTTTTTGCCAAATTATAGGCTTTAAATGTCTAAATCTACCAGTTAATTTCTGATATGTGGTAGTATATGGGTATATCTACGTGTTAGCGTAAAAAAATTTGGGTTTGGAAGACAAGAAAATAGCTAGAAAACCAAACGGGCAGGGGTTCAAAGCGTTTTTTAATTCTTTTAATGAGCTGGGGGTGAGCTCATATATATAGACCCAGGAGAAGCAAATCTACCTGCTGCTGCCATAGGTAGAGGTGCGGCTCCATGTGGTAGGGGTCTCGTGGTGGGTCCCGTTGTCTCGAAGTACATGCACTCCGAGCAATGTGAGGTCCGGTTAGAAACTTTCTAACTTTTGATCGGAGAGTCCTTTTGAGGCGTGGTATACCTTTTCAGAAAGCCCTCACCGAGCGAGTCACAATGACATAGGAGAAAACCTTTTCCAAGTCCAAAAAGACGAGTTCATAACCGGGTCTTTGATTCCTCGCAGTTTGTCCGTTGAGCTGTCTTGCGCTGTTTCCACTTGGGATCATCGTTATGGTTCGTTCTAACCTTAATGGCATCAATTTGGCTTGAGTTTGATTGAATCAAATTTAAGTTGGTAAAATGACCTTTTTGCCCCTCCCAAGGTTGCCTTCAGTGCTGGCATGGCCTTCGGCTGACTTCCTAGGGTTGTTTCCAAGGTTTGGATCCCATTCGAGTCTGTTCGTCCTCAGTGTTATCTCCGAGGCTGACTTGGCCATTCCAGGTTTTCCTCTGGAGAAGTTATGATGTTTTAGGAATGTTTCCAGGGATGACCTGACCTCCCGGGTTGAGACCGGGGCTGACCTGTACCTCCCGGGTTGAGACCAGGGCTGACCTATACCTCCCAGGTTGAGATCGAGGCTGACCTGTACCTCCCGGGTTAAGACCGGAACTGACCTATACCTCCCGGGTTGAGACTGGGGTTGACCTGTACCTCCCGTGTTGAGATCGGGGCTGATCTGTACCTCCAGGGTTGAGACCGGGGTTGACCTGTATCTCCTGGATTGAGATCGGGGCTGATTTGTATCTCCCGGGTTGAGACAACGGCTAACCTGTACCTCCCGAGTTGAGACCAGGGCTGACCTGTACCTCCCGAGTTGAGACCAGGGCTGACCTGTACCTCCTGGGTTGAGACCGGGGTTGAGTTGATGACCCGATATTAAGATCGGGGTTGAGTTGATGGCCCGGTATTGAAATTGGGGTTGATTTGATGACCCAGTATTGAGACCGGGGTTGAATTAATGACCCGGTATTGAGACCGGGGTTGAGTAGATGACCCGGTATTGAGACCGGGATTGAGTTGATGACCCGATATTGAGACCGGGGTTGAGTTGATGACCCGGTGTTGAGACCGGGGTTGATTTAAACAAACAGTTTGGCTCTCCTACAGTGTTTGTAACAGGGAAACAAAATTTTGAGTGTCTATATTCATCTTTATACATATTCTATAAACTAATGCAGAATATATAAACATAAAATTTTTATTTCACATGATTCTATAACATTTTCCAAGGTCTGTTAACCTTAACTGAATACATACCTTAAGTAATTAAAAAGGTTTACAACATTACTTGCATCAGATAACTAATAGTTATAGATGTATATAATCTACTCTTAGAGTTTGCCTTTGCCATTGTCTTTCTTCGAGCCTTCGTCTTAATCTGAAATTTGTTATCATGATATAGCAAGGGTGAACAACTAATTTTCCCAGCAAGTTTAAATACAACAAGGATATATCATGATTGAAAGAAAGAATAAGCTTTCGCATTTTCAACAATATAATAATTTTGAAATAGCATAAATCAGAATTTCAATAAATGAATGACTGAATCAATAATGTTTAATGTCAACAAGGACCATGAACGACTTTAACTGAACCTTAGGGTAATGAAGGTGATCAGCCTTTCATACCTGATGAACATATGCAACATGCACTAAGTGCGAATCAATAATCAGTATAGATGTCAATAATCAACAATAATTTTTCACGAACATGCTTTGGAAATATAACTCAAGTTTGAGTTAAAGAAAAACTTTCCTGCACCGTCGATTACTGCTGCGCAATCTAATTTAATCTCTTTATTATAAAGACCTATCATTGTTAAGATTGATCTTACAATCAGTATCACATATCTTACTTATAATATTTATCTAACATGTAATCATATAATCAAACGTTAGATAACATATTAACACTATACTTATTCACAAGTCTAAATTTAGCACACATCGAGTCTTTAATAGTTTTCAATATAGTATACTGAGTGGTTTCCCATAAACAACCAACAAATTAGTTTTCGTCTCGTCTATACTGTTTTCACAGCGAGTTAGATCGGTTACTAATTCGTATATACCTCCGCTCCTTAAAGGAATCGTTTAGCCCAGCTACTATATATTAACCATTAAAGAGTACAACTACACTACCTTAGACTTAACACTTACTCGATCACTTAATAAGTTCCTATTATAACTCGATAAACTGTTTACTGTTTCAGTAAACCGAATACCTCATTTCAGTAAGCTGAAACCAAACTGTCTTCCCTTCCTGACATTTTAGTTTCCATTTCAGCATCCTGAATTGTTCAATTAAGCAAGCTGAAATACCCTTTTCACGAAAATACCAAATCAGCTAATTATTTTTCTATCCTTTGGCCAAACATATATGTTAGTTCCCAAAGGCACGTTAGTTGTCTAGAAGGGGGGTTGAATAGATATTTTAAAAATTCGTTGTTTAAAATACTTTGTCAGTATTGATTATACTGACAGCAGCGGAATATATATTTTATTCCCCTTCAAGATATTGCAGTTATGGTTTGATGAGCAGTTAATGCAGTTATAACAGATATGAAAGTTATAGCAATTAATGGGAGATAATGAGACACAAGATTTTAAGTGGTTCAGAGCACACAAGGCTCCTAATCCACTCTTCTACTCCACGAGTAGGAAATCCACTAAGGATGTCTCTTACAACTGGATCACTTAGATCCCTTCAAGGCCAGCAGCCCTGGAACTTCTCTTAGTTCAGTTTTGAACTCTTCAAGTCCTCTGACTTGGATCTACTCTTAGTTCACTTTTGAACTCTTCAAGTCCTCTGACTTGGATCTTTACTTAGTTCACTTTTGAACTCTTCAAGTCCTCTGACTTGGTTCCTCACTTGGATTAACAGTAGTTGTTGAGGAGTGTTACTCAGTTACAATTAAGCATTCGTTCTGAAGAACTGAGTAACAAAGCAAGCTTTCCTCTTTCAGGATCGTAGAGTTAACCGTTGAGTGTTCTTGATCTATTCTCTTGATATTCTATCATTTTGTATCTTACTTGCTTAGTCTAAATCTTTGTCTGATGTCCTTATAAAAGAGCCATTCAAAATATATCCGTTTGAATGCTCCCGTTGCTGCATTTAATGTTTAGACATTTTTGTGCAGTTGATGTTGACATCTTGCTTTCCTGTGACACTGCAGACTGGCCCACTAACACAGCAGACTACAATCTCACCTAACACCTGAAAAGGTGTTTTCTGCAGGCGGTTTAGTCCTTTCCTTAGCTTCTTCAATACGCTTCTTTGATTTGAACTAAGGATGAATATGGAATCATTGGGACTATTAAATTGTCAACGACTATAAACCTTTCTTCATTTGTTGCTCTTCCTCCCTTTATCAGAACTACGATCTTTGATGCTAACTGGAGGAACACTACGATTATGGTCATTATGACACAATCGTTGTGTGTTGGTTTGCACAGCTTGACTCAGACTTGATCGTAGAGAACACTACGATTTCTCTTAAGCTCTCTGGTAGACTGCGATTCCTGCTTGCTTGTCTTGCAGACTTCATACTTCCAAGAGCACACTGCGTTTCTTGACTTGGCTTGGATTTTCTTCATAATTTTCAGTGTGACTTCCAAGGGCAGACTACGATTCTGATACTTTCACTTAAGCTCCACGAATCTTGCCTTGGTTTCTGCAAGCTTGATTCTCTTGGCAGACTACGATTCTGGACATCTTCATTTAAGCTCCACGATTCTGCCTTATCTTCTGAATGCTACCTTTGATAGACTACGATTTTGTCAAGGCTTTAACATTTACAGTATAAATAGATCAACCTAACAAATTTGATCTTTCCTTCTATACATTTATTTACATTAATGATAAACATTAAAGCTCAGATTAACCTAACAATTTTGATCTATCATCTAAGTCCTTGTACATATGATCATTGAAGGACTGTACACTTAAGCATTTATATTTACTTTCAATATCAAATATGAATATGCAATTTCCAACAATCTCCCCCTATTTGATGTTAACATAATCAAGGAGATTTGGATCATAGCATCATTTTTTAAGTGCAGAGTGCTAGAAAGTAAATATGTCTTAGTGTTTCAGTGAGCAGCTAAAATCTCTAGAGAATAAGCATAAATTTATTGATGTTTAAAAAGATATTACAATCTAGCATAGAAACATCAATACATAGTTAAGCTTAGACTTATCTCTATCTTCTTTGTCTCTTATTTCTCTGAGAGTCATAGTCTGCAGCTCTCATCCTTCTGGTTTGCTCATCTCTCCAGGCATTGTCTTCAAGCTCTTCTCGAGACAACTGATGAGTAGAAGTCATGCCTTGTGAACCAGAAGATTGACCTTGACTCTTTTCAAGAGGTATAGCCATGGGAAGGCGTTGCTGATCAGATTGTGGAGTCAGAAGGTTGGGACTCCTGGAGTTGCCACCCGACAACTGACCAGCTTGAGTTTGCCTTTGTCTTCCCTACTGAGGTGGTGTTTGAATGTATGTCTACCTCTGTCTTTCACCTCTGCTGCTACTGGTGCCTCTGCCTCTGCCTTTATCTCCTTGCTCATTATTCTCCCCCTTTATGTCAGCATCAAGGGTTCGAATATCTTAAGAGAGGCGTCTGACTCCTTCTACCAGCTCATGCATCTGAGAGCGGTTTTGAGAGATGTCACTGCTTTGTTCAGCAACTATAGCCTCAGTGTCTCTTCTTTGTTTCTGAATTAGTTCCATAGCATCGTTATTCTAGCTAAGTTAAGCTATACTGCATTCTTGAAATTATTGCAGAGAGATACGCAGTGCTGAAATCTGTTCTGTCATCAGCTCATTTTGAGATTTCTGATTCTTATGCATTATCTCCATAGCCTCCTTATGTTTCTTCGTTGCAGCAAAATGAATGGCATCTCTTGCCTTGAGGCTTTCAGCCATTTCTTTGAAAATCTCTCTCAATGTTTTGGACAATTCAGTTCCCAAATGTCCTGGTAAATTCTTGACTGAGTCAATGATGTGGTTGAATCTGAGATGAAGCGCAAGTGAGTGTGCTTCAAGAATCTCTCCAGACTCTGAACCCATGTGGTTTAATGTTTCAGTCAGCTCCTCCTTAGTTGGCATTAGAGCCAATTTATCTAGAATTCATTGTGTCTCAGGAGGAGGAGGGGTAGTCGTAGTGTGTTCATCTCTCCTTGAGATGGTTGCGAGGGCAAGAGTTATATCAAAATATTCGTTGCTAGAGGATGAAGGGATAACAGCTTGGGAAAGGGGGGTATGTGTTTTCTGTATAGGTGTAGTGTTTGGCTCAGGTGTTTCTGATTCGTCGAGTAATTCTGGTGACTCTACGATTGCCGAATCAGATTAATCTATAGGCATAGAACGTAGTTCATTGTCTTTAGTGGATGTCTTAATGGTTGAGTTATCGATCATTCCCTCGACGATTTTTTTGATGTGCTCAAAAACCATTGGGTCACTGGTATTTTGCTCGACGAGAACAAGTTGGTTATTTGGTTCCTCAGTCACAGAGTTTTGGGACTTTGTAACTGGAAATTGGTTTAGTGGGTGAAGAACCATTTCCATCCATTTAGGCAATTCATAGAACTCATTGAAGTGCGATGATGGAGAATGGTTGATAATAAAAGAGAGGGGAGTGGAATGTACCTCATACTTAGATTCTGAAGTTGATTTATTTGAAATCAGCTTTTGAGAAAACTTCCTCTCTCTTGGGAAACCATTGACAAGCACTGAGATTGCTGGATATGCTTTGAAGGTCCAGAATATATGATCCCAGTTGCTGACGATCAGAGCTCTATGATAAGGCATCATAGGCAAGTAGTTGAACAACTGTGTATAATTAGCTGCCCTTTCTGCATTCCTGCATATGGATAAGATCTCAATATCATCATTCAGCTCTTCATTATCGTCTTCATCTTCATCAATATTTTCCACCATATCTTCCAACACATCATCATCTTCAACATCCACCATCACAGCATCAGTAGATACTACAGTTTCTTCATTAACTGAGGAGACTACGTTTTCTCCCTTCGTAGGCAGCTCCCCCTCAATTTTTGCATGCTCTGGCTCTTGTGCTTTTAACAGCTCCCCCTCAGCTGTAGCACTCTTTCCAACGTGAGTTTCCAGAGTTTCGTTCAATACTTCATCTTGGTTCTGCTCAAGTGCTTCTGGCATTTCTTCCTCAGACAGAGCCGTTTCTTCTTCCATTAGAATCTCATCAGCCCTTCTTCTGTCCTCTTCCTTTAGTATTTCCTCATTGGCAAGAATGTATTTGTTTTCCTTTTCTTAGGCTTGACTATAGCCTCAGATCTTTTTCCAGCTTCAGCCCTGATGGCTTGTTTAGGCTGAGAAGTCGTTGCAGTTTCTCCTTCAGTAGTGGCAGCCAGTCTAGACTCGATTATTGACGAAGACACCACAATCGTAGTCAGTGAAGATTTCTTAGATCTGTGGCTGCGTTTCTTCTTTTTCTGAGGCTCAGAACTACCTTCAGCACTGTCCTCACTTATTTCCCTCTTCTTCATCTTCTTCTCTTTCAGAGTCACCTTCTCTGGTGCTTGAGTTTCCTTAGGAGTAATAACTCTATCAGGCATTAAGCTTTGAAGTTCTATTTTAGCATTGGGGTCTGCTTGAGGTGCATCAATGGTTGAGCCTTGGGGTTTCTCAGCCACTTGCATATCTTTATTCACCTTCTTCTTCCCTTTTTTCTTTCTAACCAGAGCTGCAGGTTCTTCTTGGTTTACCTCTTCATCCTCCTTAGCCTCCTTCACAGCAGATGAGGCTACAGACATCATTTTGACATTTTCAGTTGGATTCCTCTTCCAGTTTTGAAACAGCTGCTGGGTTATCTTTATGTTGGGAATAATGGAGATGCCTTCCTTATCTTCAATCTTGTCCCCCAGAGTAGCTTCCAAGATGATGCTGATAAACCTTCCATAGGGCATCTTCGAAGTGCTCTTGGTTTTCTTGGGGCTTTCCATCCATTTCCCAAACCAATTTATCAGCAGAGCTCCATAGTTGAGTTGAACTCTGTACCGGATGGCTGTCATGAGTTTCAGTTGCTTCTCATTGACAGTATCATGGCCCGAGCCCTTGCAACATATGCATTTGCCAACAATATCAGTAAGGAACTCATATTATTGGGGAAACTCTTTCTTCTTGTAGCCACTCTTTCCTTCAGTTCTGACGTGCTTCATCTTCTTTAAGCCTTCAAGAAAATTAATTCTTTCTAGTGATGAAAGACCTTAATTGTTGAAATCCAGGGCCAGGTTTATGCTTTCGGCGTTGAATCTTATTTGCTCGCCCTTGACTTTGGTAAGGATGGAGTCTCCTTCAACAATTCCATTGATGTAGAACTCTTTCACCAGTCTTGTAAAGATCAGGGTGCTGGTGCTTAGGGCTTCTTTGAGTCCGGCTTTCTTCAACATAGAAAGAACTTTGTCAATTTCTGGGCCAGCCTTCTCGAATTCATCAAAACATAGTTGGTAACCTAAGACAACTCTAGAAGCAGCCATTTGTGTAGATTGATTTTTCTGTAACGAACGATTTTGGCTTAGTTTTAGGGTTTTGTTTGAGAGAGAGAGAGAGAAGCATTTGAAATTAAAAAAGTAAACTAACAAATAATAGTTTAAAAATGATTTAAAAACTTCCCTCCATATTTTGCATCGTGGGACACGTGTCAAGTTTTGCAGAACTCCACGGTTTTAAGTTATGTGAAAAGTTCCATTATGCCCTTAGCTCCCCCTAAGCTAGTGAGTCCTTGTGAGAGAACTACGATAGTCGAGAACCACTCCAAGATTGTTGAGTTCGATCCTTTGCTTGCTCTTTAACCATTGACTCTACGGTTTTTGTGATGCATTCTGAACTGACATCCCTTTGATAGTAGTGTGCATACAAGCCGATCATGTATGATGATAAAGCACATACTTTGTAAACAATCTAATTTATTTATTAATAAAATATTCATTTATTAAAGGCATTTAATTATCTACATGGTGCTGTTTTTATAATATGTAAATAACTCATAGTTTTAAGCAATGCTTTTAGAATCATGATGATGATCATGCTAATGAGATCTAAATTCATAGAAAGCTCTAAAACTAAAATAGTTCTCAATCGTGGGATTACTAAAAAAGGGGATTAGTAAATCTAGATAGATTGGTACATATGTTGCTTGCTCATTGGATGAGGATGATTGATCTCATGATCATTTGTGTGGAGACACTAAAGCAAGTATGTAGGTGCTTATTGGAGAATAAGTTCACTGAACGTGACTCGCTATGGAATAACTAATGGAGTTTTACTCGCCTGTCAATAGGAATTCCTAATGTGATAGTAGTGATCCTTAGACTTGAGATCATCATAGTATCTTGTATATAATGATTATACTTTGACTTATCCCTTAAAGCCCTTTAGGGTATAAAAAAGGGTATGCTTGGGTATAATGAGTTACATATGGAGATAATGAATGATCAATAAAGAATCTACCACCTCTAGTAAAAGAAGAGATATGTCCTATGTGATTCGTTAACTGACAACCCAGGAATCCTTGGCCAAGGTAAAATGAAATTAGAAAGGAGTTTCTAATTTGCATTATTTGGAGTTGTGCATTTTTTAATCGAAATACATATAATTAAATAAAATAAGACTTGACAGTAAATTCATATCTTATATTTAATTGGGACATTGTATGGTGGAAGGATTGAATTGTATGGTAACTATTTACTCACAGGTTCTTTTATGATTAATGTTGAAATCTATATTATCTGGAAAGTCGTTGATCGCTAGGGAGGCTTTTCCCTATTGTAGAATAAATATTATTTATTTAAATAGATTATTAGTTTAATTTATTTTTTTAAATAAGATTAGAATTGTTCTAATTGATTTATTCACAACTGGTTTAATATAGAGAACCTAAAGGGTCACACTATAAAAGGAAGAATAATTATTTAAGAAGGTAATGACATAATCGTAATAATGCATTAAGTGTAATTAATTTAATCTATAGTGATAGAATAAATTAAATAGCTTAATGTTTATTATTTAATATTTTGGAAATATTAAATATAAATTAATAAGAGGAGTCTTATTAATATTATTACAATTATTATTATTTTAATTTCAAAAGGAGTTTAGTAATTAATTTAATATTAGTACTCTCATTTATTTCTAATAAGATTAGGAGACAAATTAATTAAATGAATTTAATTAATTATTCCCCATGTGGTGGGAAGCCTAAATTAATTAAAGGGGTTTAATTAATTAAATAAAATCCCATGTCTAATAGGATTAGAAGGGTTGACCAATATCTATATAAGAGGAGTCTTATAATAGATATCAGTGGATGAAATTCCAATTGTTGGAGAGTACTCCTTTTCTATAGAGGATAAAAAACTAAGCCAACCACCCTCCTTCTTGATAATTCCTCTTCCTTGGTGGATCACCTCTAGAAGCCAAACACTTGGGTGGCTAACGTTGATCAAAGGAAGGAATCTAACCCGAAAATTCAAGGAGATCACGAAGAACAAGGAGTTGAACTAGTACCTGTGGAAGCTTCGTTCTACAAGGGTATGATTCCATAACTTCTTATTTATCGTTTTAAATTAATAATTTGCATAAAGGATGATCCGGGTAATGGTTTTGTACAAATTTTTTAAACTCTGATATACCATGCTTCCGCTAATTTTTGCAATTTGATTACGTCACGATTTCGTACAAACCCAACAGTGGTATCAAAGCCAAACCTTTATGCAATTATTAATTATTTTTGATTCCATATGTGTATGGGTATGTATTTAAAATAATTTATTGGGCATAATAAATTGTATAAATTTATTTTTTGAAAAAAAAAAATTCCGTGAGTAAGTCACGTTTTTTTTTATCAGAAAGGAAACTGATAAAAGGGACCTTACGCTTTATTTTTCCAAAAGGAGTTGTGTACTTCACGTTATGTATTTTACATATATAAAGTGAAGTGACTTGATTCATTAGGTAATTTAAAAAGGCATCCTACATCAAGTTAACTTGGAAACCTGCAGGATTGATTACAAAAAGGTGACCCATCAGGTTTTTTAAAAACTGGTATCATATATATATATATATATATAACGTGGGTGACCCACGAAGTACTTCTGTAGGAAGTGAATAATGAAAGTTTTTTTTCAAAAAGTGATCTAATAAGAATTATATATATATATATATATATATTTATATATTATATTCTAAATAATTTTATAATTAAAATAAAGAGTTTATTTTAATCTTGAAATTGGATTTCATGCAATTTAAAATTGCCCATTAAATGATACTCATATATATATGGAATGTTTTAATTCATGAGATGAATATTTATTTATTGATACATATGTTGATGTGTATGATAAGAAATAGGGATTGATTATGGACTATTTGACTAATGTGATTGGATTTTATTTTAGTTGAACGCTTGAATGAATGAGTTTTATTAAATGGGGTCTGCGTACCTCGTCTTTTCTAATTTTTTTCTTGATGTAAAATTCTATCTTCCTCTTATGTACTTCCCCTTGATTGCTGATCAAGGTTTCTATTTAAATTAAATAGTTTAATGTAATAGAAATAGTTAGAATTATCTTGAAGAAATTGGAGACCAAGGAGCAAGGAGCGCGTGAAGACCCATTTGTATGGAGCCCGGGTTTAAATGTAATAGTTACGTTTAAATTTAAATTCTTGCACTCCTAGGTTTGACCTTTTGGTTCACTTGGTGGCTCTAGTGAACCAATTTAGAATAAAAGTCTATAATCAATCCGGGTAGAATATAGTATTCTATATTGCATGCTAAATATTATATATATTATATTTTATGCAAACATGCTTCGCATGTTTAATAAAATGACGTGTATTTTATATATATATGTGCATGCGCGCTAAACAAGATGAGACAAAATAATAACAAACTCCTCAAAGAAATAATATTAAGTCCGAAGCGTTCAAAGGATATTTGGAATATCGAGCGTCGCCTTCTAGCATGATTAATTAATATAGTATTAAATATTTAATATGAGTTTGTTGTGCTATCCACAAGGCGAGTATTGAGTATTTAAGATGTTAATTAATCACATTTGATGCTTATCAAGAAAATTGAACGATCTAGTCTTGTTGTGCTATCCACAAGGACGAACATTTTTCTTTTTTGAATTTATGGAAGTGCTAGGCTGGACTTAACTTAAATCATTTTAGTTCGGATGTGCACACACATGACCATTATGATTTAAGAGGCGAAATAAAAGGAATTACATGGTGATGTAATTGACAAGAGTTGTCTACCTATTTATTTGTATATCGCTTGTTGTGCTATCCACAAGGTTATATACATTTGAAATGGGATCCTTAATCTCACTAGCAAATCTTTAATTAGATGTTGCCGAACTATATAAGTGAATGTAATATAGTTTGATGAAAATAGTGGGATATAACAATTTAAAATAAAGACCTAAATTTATTTTGGTATGCAAAGTTAATAAAATGAATGTTTGCTAAAAATATTGTCTTTTCACATGCAGAATTTTAAAAATGTCAAAATCACTAATCTCACTACGAAGCATACTGGATGCAAATAAGCTTACCGGGCCGAATTATGAGGACTGGCTAAGAAATCTGAGAATTATTCTCACTGCTAAAAAGATTTCTTATGTCCTAAATTCAACTATTCCTAAATCTGTTTCGAAAACAGCCTCTGAGGAAGAGATTGCCACTTTCAATAAATGGCAAGATGATGCATCTGTGGCTCAATGCATCATGCTCGCATCCATGAATAATGAGCTTCAGCGTCAGCACGTAAATATGGATGCTCCTGCTATGCTGCTTCACCTCAAGGAGTTGTATGGTGAACAGAGTAGGACTGCTAGATATGAGATATCTAAGGAGCTCTTCCGATCTCGGATGACCTAGGGTACTTCCGTCGAGACTCGTGTCCTAAAGGTGATCAATTTAATTGAACGCCTTGGACAGCTAGGGTTCGTCATAGATTGGGAGCTGAGTCAAGACTTGGTCTTGCAGTCACTCCCTGAGACCTTCTCGCAGTTTATGGTTAATTTTCACATGAATAAGCTAGATGTCAGCTTGCCTGAGCTGCTTAACATGCTGAAAACTGTAGAAGGTCACTTCCCATCCAAGAATAACCATGTCTTGATGGTGGATTCTTCCAATAAAAGGAAGAGGCCCAAGGTATCTTCTGAAAAGAAGAAATCCAAGAAGGCTAAGGGAAAGGGGAAAGAAAAGGAACAAAAGAAACCTGAACCAGTTAAAGGAATGTGCTTTCATTGCAAAGCAGGGACATTGGAAAAGGAACTGCAAGAAGTATCTAGCAGAGAAGAATCTTGGAGAAGCTTCGACTTCCAATCAAGGTTTGTTTATGATTGAAATTAATTTTTCTGAAAGTCATAATTCTACTTGGGTATTGGATACCGGCTGTGGTTCTCACATATGTAATACTGTGCAGGGACTGGTCAGAAGTAGAAAGCTGAACAATGATGAGGTAATCCTACGAGTGGGGAATGGAGCAAAGGTTGCTGCATTAGCTGTAGGAACTTATTATTTAGCAATGCCTTCGGGCAAGTCCATTTATCTTAATAATTGTTATTATGTTACGAATATTATTAAAAACATTATTTCAATTTCTGTATTGGATATGGAAGGATTTAACGTTGTTATAAAGAACAATAGTTGTTCTATTTATAAAGACGATGTTTTATATGGTGTTGGAAATTTGCGAAATGGACTTTATACACTTGACTTACAAGAAAATATTTTTCAAATTGAACAAACTAAGAAAAGGAAAAGAGATGATATTAATTATACCTACACGTGGCACTGTAGACTCGGTCATATCAATGAAACAAGATTATCCAAGTTGTATAAACATGGGCTCCTTGAGTTATCTGATTATGAATCATATCCAACTTGTGAATCTTGTCTCATGGGTAAAATAACTAAATCTCCTTTTAGTGGAAAAGGAGAAAGAGTTACAGAGTTGTTGGCATTGATTCACACAGACGTTTGTGGACCTATGACAACAAGTACACGGGGTGGGTATTCTTATTTTATTACTTTCACTGATGATCACTCAAGATTTGGATATGTGTATTTAATCAAATACAAGTCAGAATCATTTAAAAAGTTCAAAGAGTTTAGAAGTGAAGTAGAGAAACAAACGGGCAAGAGTACAAAGATACTTCAATTAGATCGAGGTGGAGAATACTTAAGCGGTGAGTTTCTCAATTGTCTCAAAGAAAATGGTATAATCTCACAATGGACTCCTCTAGGTACACCACAGTTAAATGGAGTATCTGAAAGGAGAAATCGAACACTGTTGGACATGGTTCGATCCATGATGAGTTTTACCGACCTTCCAATTTCTTTCTGGGGATATGCCCTAGAAACGGCTGCATACCTACTTAACAAGGTACCTACCAAATCCGCCCCAAAGACTCCATATGAGATGTGGAAGGGGAGGAAACCAAATCTTAAGCATTTTAAGACTTGGGGTTGCCCAGCTTATGTCAAAAAGTTTGAAAATGATAAGCTACAGACTAAATCCGATAAGTGTAGATTTGTGGGATACCCTAAAAAAACTTTAGGGTATTATTTCTATCATCCAACTGATCAAAAGGTGTTTGTTGCGAAACATGCTGCCTTATTGGAAAAGGAGTTTATCCATGAAGGGGTCAGTGGGAGTAAGATATATCTTGAAGAAGTTCAAGAACCACAAATTACCACGGATCAAAGTTAGGTACCTGACCAAGTAGAAGAACCTACTATACCACACCCTGTTCGTAAATCTGGAAGAGTACCGAAGATACCTAAGAGGTATGGATTCGTTATAGAGGATGACGATGAGGTACACATCATGAATGATGATGATCCATTGAATTACGAATAGGCTATGAGTATTAAAGACTCAGGGAAATGGCTTGAAGCCATGAAATCCAAAATGAACTCTATGTATGAAAACAAAGTATGAACTTTGGTTTCACCACCTGAAGGCATTAAGCCTATTGGGTGTAAATGGGTCTTTAAAAGAAAGACTAGAGCGGACGGCAAGGTAGAGACCTATAAGGCCCGACTGGTTGCAAAAGGTTTCAAACAAAGACAAGGAGTTGACTATGATGAAACCTTTTCACCAGTAGCTATGCTCAAGTCCATTCGGATTTTGCTTACGATTGCAGCTTATAACGACTATGAGATTTGGCAGATGGACGTGAAAACGGCCTTCCTCAATGAAAAACTTGAGGAGGATGTGTATATGACACAGCTAGAGGGATTTGTTTCAAAGGTTGGAACAAATCAAGTCTGTAAGCTGCAACGATCCATTTATGGATTGAAGCAAGCTTCTCGTAGATGGAACATTCGTTTTGATGAGACAATCAAAGAGTTTAATTTTATCAAAAACGACGATGAACCATGTGTGTACAAGAAGGTTAGTGGGAACGCAGTTTCATTCCTTGTATTATATGTTGATGATATATTACTGATAGGGAATGACATTCCTATGCTACAATCGATTAAAATCTGGTTATCTAAACACTTCTCCATGAAGGACTTGGGAGAAGCATCCTATATTTTGGGGATAAAGATCTATAGAGATAGATCTAAAAAGATGCTTGGTTTATACCAAAGAACGTACATTGATGCAATGCTAAAGAGGTTTAGCATGGAAGATTCCAAAAAAGGTCTCATGCCGTTGAGCCATGGAATACATCTCTCCAAGAAACAGGCCCCAAAAACATATGAGGAGAGAGACCGTATGAGTAAGATCCCTTATGCTTCTGCAATAGGATCTATCATGTATGGTATGATATGTACTAGACCGGATGTTGCTCATACACTTAGTGTAACGAGCAGATACCAGTCGAATCCTGGAGAAGAGCATTGGAAGGCAGTGAAGAATATCCTAAAGTACTTGAGAAGGACTAAAGATATTTTTCTTGTCTACGGTGGGTCTGAATTAAAACTCAAAGGATTCACGGACTCAAGTTTTCAAATAAACCAAGATGACAGTAAATCTGTTTCAGGGTATGTGTTTACCTTGAATGGAGGCGCAGTGAGTTGGAAGAGTTCCAAGCAGCAAACAGTTGCTGATTCAGTGACAGAGACAAAGTATATAGCTGCAAGTGAAGCTGCAAAGGAAGCTGTTTGGATGAAGAAGTTCATAACTGCACTTGGTGTGGTTCCTAGCATTGTAGAAACAGTTCCCGTTTACTGTGACAATACAGGAGCAGTTGCACAGGCTAAGGAACCCTGGTCTCATCAGAAATCTAAACACGTGTTGCGGCGATTTCATTTGATCAGGGAGATCATTGAAAGAGGAGACGTCATCTTGGAGCGTGTAGACTCTCAAGACAACATTGCAGATCCATTTACTAAAGCTTTAAAACAACAGCAGTTTGATCGTCACTTAGAGAAGATGGGTATGAGATACTATGGCGATTGGCTTTAGTACAAGTGGGAGATTGATAGTAGTGTGCATACAAGCCAATCATGTATGATAATAAAGTACATACTTTGTAAACAATCTAATTTATTTATTAATAAAATATTCATTTATTAAAGGCATTTAATTATCTATATGGTGCTGTTTTTATAATATGTAAATAACCCATAGTTTTAAGCAATGCTTTTAGAATCATGATGATAATCATGCTAATGAGATCTAAATTCATAGAAAGCTCTAAAACTAAAATAGTTCCCAATCGTGGGATTACTAAAAAAGGGGATTAGTAAATCCGGATAGATTGGTACATATGTTGCTTGCTCATTGGATGAGGATGATTGATCTCATGATCATTTGTATGGAGACACTAAAGCAAGTATGTATGCGCTTATTGGAGAATAAGTTCACTGAACGTGACTCGCTATGGAATACCTAATGGAGTTTTACGCGCCTGTCAATAGGAATTCCTAATGTGATAGTAGTACAAGTGATCCTTAGACTTGAGATCATCATAGTATCTTATATGTAATGAATTATACTTTGACTTATTCCTTAAAACCCTTTAGGTTATATAAAAGGGTATGCTTGGATATAATGAGTTACATATGGAGATAATGAATGATCAATAAATAATCTACCACCTCTAGTAAAAGAGGAGATATGTCCTATGTGATTCGTTAAATGACAACCCAGGAATCCTTGGCCAAGGTAAAATGAAATTAGAAATGAGTTTCTAATTTGCATTATTTGGAGTTGTGCATTTTCTAATCGAAATACATATAATTAAATAAAATAAGACTTGACAGTAAATTCATATCTTATATTTAATTGGGACATTGTATGGTAGAAGGATTGAATTGTATGGTAACTATTTACTCACAAGTTCTTTTATGATTAATGTTGAAATCTATATTATCTGGAAAGTCGTTGATCGCTAGGGAGGCTTATCCCTATTGTAGAATAAATATTATTTATTTAAATAAATTATTAGTTTAATTTATTTATTTAAATAAGATTAGAATTGTTCTAATTGATTTATTCACAACCGGTTTAATATAGAGAACCTAAAGGGTCACACCATAAAAGAAAAAATAATTATTTAAGAAGGTAATGGCATAATCGTAATAATGCATTAAGTGTAATTAATTTAATCTATAGTGATAGAATAAATTAAATAGCTTAATATTTATTATTTAATATTTTGGAAATATTAAATATAAATTAATAAAAGGAGTCTTATTAATATTATTACAATTATTATTATTTTAATTTCTAAAGGAGTTTAGTAATTAATTTAATATTAGTACTCTCATTTATTCCTAATAAGATTAGGAGACAAATTAATTAAATAAATTTAATTAATTATTCCCCATGTGGTGGGAAGCCTAAATTAATTAAAGGGGTTTAATTAATTAAATAAAATCCCATGTCTAATAGGATTAGAAGGGTTGACCAATATCTATATAAGAGGAGTCTTATAATAGATATCAGTGGATGAAATTCCAATTGTTGGAGAGTACTCTTTTTCTATAGAGGATAAAAAACTAAGCCAACCACCCTCCTTCTTGATAATTCCTCTTCCTTGGTGGATCACCTCTAGAAGCCAAACACTTGGGTGGCTAACGTTGATCAAAGGAAGGAATCTAACCCGAAAATTCAAGGAGATCACGAAGAACAAGGAGTTGAACTAGTACCTGTGGAAGCTTCGTTCTACAAGGGTATGATTCCATAACTTCTTATTTATCGTTTTAAATTAATAATTTGCATAAGGGATGATCCGGGTAATGGTTTTGTACAAATTTTTTAAACTCTGATATACCATGCTTCCGCTAATTTTTGCAATTTGATTACGTCACGATTTCGTACAAACCCAACACCCTTCTGGATTAAGATTGCTCAGGAAGGGCCAATCTCTTAGTTTGACACTAAGGATCAGATTTTTCCCTGAGATACTTATCAGAAAGGTTGTATGGCTGGATGATGCTGCTATCACAGTGAGCTTTTCTATCTTGATTGGATCACTCCACGATGGTGGTTTCTCTTAGTCATTTCTACGATTTTGACTTAGCCTTTATATCTGCAAGGTTAGCACCATCTAGAGCATAGAATTTATGGTTGTAAATTCAACATACCTAACTCTCTTATCAGTTTATTAAATCTGGATTCATCTAAAAGTTTTGTAAACACATCAGTAAGTTGATCTTCAGTAGGGATATATTGCAAAGATATTGTTCCATTTTGAACATGATCCCTAATAAAATGATATCTTATTTCTATACGCTTGGTCCTAGAATGCATGATAGGATTATTTGTTATTGCTATGGCACTTGTGTTATCACAGTGTATAGGTATAGATTTGAAATTAAACCCATAATCTGCTAGCTGGTTCTTCATCCATAGGATTTGAGCACAACAGTTGCCTGCAGCAATGTATTCAGTTTCTGCTGTTGAAGTTGATACTGAGTTTTGCTTCTTGCTGAACCAGGACACTAGTCTATTTCCTAGCAGTTGACAAGTGCCACTAGTACTTTTTCTGTCTATTTTGCATCCTACAAAGTCAGCATCTGAATATCCTATCAGTTCAAATGAGGACTCCTTGTGATACCATAGACCCAAGTAGGGTGTACCTTTAAGATACCTAAAAATCCTTTTTACAGCAGTTAAGTGTGATTCCTTAGGATTAGCTTGAAATCTAGCACATATACATGTTGCAAACATTATATCTGGTCTACTGGCAGTTAGGTAGAGAAGAGAGCCTATCATACCTCTGTATTGAGTAATATAAATACTTTTACCTTTCCCATATTTGTCAAGCTTAGTTGCAGGAGCAATTGGTGTTTTCATGGGAGAGGTTGATTCCATGCCATACTTCTTAAGTAAGTCTTTGATGTACTTAGCTTGGCTTATGAAGATACCTTCATCAGTTTGCTTTACTTGCAATCCAAGGAAGAAGTCCAGCTCACCCATCATGCTCATTTCAAACTTGCTTTGCATAAGCTTGGCAGATCTCTTACACAAATTTTCATCAGTAGAGCCAAAGATAATATCATCTACATATATTTGAACTAGTAAAACTTTATCTTTGTGCTTCCTAAGAAATAGCGTAGTATCTACTCTACCTCTAGTGAACCCTTTTTCAATAAGAAAGTTTGTTAGTGTTTCATACCATGCTCTAGGTGCTTGTTTAAGTCCATATAAGGCTTTATCTAATCTATAGACATAATCAGAGAGGGTTGGATTGACAAAACCTGGGGGTTGTTCCACATATACATCTTCTTGAAGTTCACCATTGAGGAATGCACTTTTGACATCCATCTGGAATACTTTGAACTTCATGTGAGCAACAAATGCAAGGAATATTCTGATTGCTTCAAGTCTGGCAACTGGTGCGAAGGTCTCACCGTAGTATATGCCTTCTTCTTGAGAATAACCTTTGGCTACCAGTCTAGGTTTGTTCCTTGTGATCACCCCATCTTCATCCATCTTATTTCTGAAGACCCATTTGGTGCAGATGACTGGGTGATTCTTTAGTCTTTGAACTAATCTCCAGACTTTTCTTCTCTCAAATTGATTTAGTTCCTCTTGCATGGCTTCAATCCAGCTTACATCTAGCATTGCATCTTCAATCTTCTTGGGTTCTATTTGAGATAGAAAACTCAAATAGAAACACTCATTCTGAGTTGCAGATCTTGTTCTGATTCTGGCTGTTAGATCACCAATGATCAGATCTTGAGTGTGATCTCTTGCCCACCTATTCCCTATTGGAACATCTGTTCTAGTGCCTTCTTGTCTGAACTCCTCAAGATTGACTTCTGGTTCTTGTCGTTCCGAATCATCGTCTGGTTTAGCTCTCTCTATGATTTCTTTTTCGGACACTACGATTCTTTGTTTAGGAACTACGATCGTAGTGCCAGGCTCGACCACTTCATTCGTAGTGTCAGTATCGTCAATCGTAGTGTCTTGTGGTGCAGACTTGTCCGAGTCTGTTTCATTAAAGATGATGTGGATTGAGACTTCAACACTTAATGTCTTCTTGTTGAACACTCTGTATGCTTTGTTGTTTGTGGCATATCCAAGGAATATTCCTTCATCTGACTTGGGTTGGAACTTAGTCAGATATTGCTTCCCATTATTGAGAAATATAGTATGAACAGCCAAACACATAGAAGTAACTGACATTTGGCTTTCTTCCTTTCCACAGCTCGTAGGGAGTCTTCTTCAACGTAGAGTGTACAAGAGATCTGTTCTGTGTATAGCACACAGTGTTGATGGCTTCTGCCCAGAAGTATTCAGGCAGATGAGCTGCTGCTAGTAGAGTTCTTCCAGCTTCTATAAGTGTTCTATTCTTCCTTTTAGCTACTCCATTTTGCTGAGGAGTTCGTGGTGCTGAGAAGTTGTGACTGATGTCATTATCTGCACAGAACTGATCCATTTTTGAAAAGTCAAACTCTCTGCCATGATCACTCCTGATTGCCTTGATAGTCTCTCCTTTTTCATTCATCACCAGCTTGAACATCTTTATCAGTTGGGAGCTCGTCTCATCTTTTGAGTTGAGAAAGAACACCCATGTGTATCTGGTGTAGTCATCAACTATGACCAGTTAGTATCTCTTTCCACCTAGGCTCACAGTTGGAATTGGCCCAAAGAGATCCATATGTAGTAACTGTAGGGGCCTGTTAATTGAGTTGACTGCTTTGCCTTTGAATGAGCTTCTTGTTTGTTTTCCAAGCTGACATGCATTACATGGTCTTTCTTTGATGAAGCTGAACTTGGGTAAACTCGCTACCAGATCTTTGGAGGCCAGCTTAGACATATTCTTAAAGTTGAGATGAGATAATCTTCTATGCCAAAGCTAACTTATTTCTTCAGATGCTTTAGCAAGAAAACATATTGTCTCATCAGAATTGAGCTTAGCAAGGTTAACAGTGTATACATTTCCTTTTCTTGTTCCTGTCAGCTTGATAGAGGATGTCTCTAGATCTCTGACTTGACACTGATTGTTGAGAAAGGTGACTTGATGACCTTTATCACAGAGTTGGCTGATGCTAAGAAGATTGTGCTTTAGTCCATCAACATAAGCCACTTTGCTGAAGGACAGCGCACCATTCCCAGCTGATCCATAGCCTCTTGTCTTGGCAGAGCTATTATCTCCAAAGATAACTATTGGTCCTTCCTTCTATGTGTAGTTCGACAGGACTACACAAAGAAGGAGGGACCCAGACTTGCATGGGTCCTACAATGTTTGTACCCTTAGGACCCAAATCTGCTTGACTTTGGGTCTTCCATGCACAATATTATGAAAGCATGATGCAGCTTTATGACCAAATCTTCCACATGCAAAGCATCTAATATAATTTGTGTGTGTGGATTCTTGCTCCATTTGGACTTGTGTGGGTATTTGTTGGCCTTACCCTTATATTGCATCTTCCTTTTCCATGCAGCCTTGGAGTTCACGTTTTGTGCTGAGTAAACCTCAACATCACAATTCCTTCCAAGTTGATCCGTGGAGTCAGTTTTACTTAACTCTACGATTCGTCGAGGTTGGGCAGTTGTGACTGAGTTACTATTCACCTTTCTGAACCCTAGGCCAGCATGAGATCTGTAGTGTTTAGGAACACATCTTGGATCAGAAGAGCAAGGTTGCACTGGTTCATTCTTCTGTGTGGACTTTACAAATATGATACTTCTATTTGGGTTAGAAGCACTACTCATGTTAGTTTCCTTTGTCTTTTCCACACTGGGTTCTGAGGTAGATTCCCCAAATCCTAAGCCTGTTCTATCATAGACACTTTTCTGATTGGATATCATGGAGTCCATGGATGAAGAAGATCTATTCCATGTACAGATAGTTTCTTCTAACTCTTCAATCTTAGAGTTTAGATTTGACTCTCTTTGCATGCTCAGTTCATTTGTCTCTCTCAAGATTTTATTCTCATCTTCAAGCTTAGAGAGAGAGTCAGAACTTACTAGAGCAACTTCCAACTCTTTCTAAACTTTCTCTTTCTCCTTTTGAAGATCAGTATAATCTTTAGATAAAACTCTTAACCATCTCATATTTTGATATAAATCAGTTGACATGTCACGAATGCCAGTTCTTAAATCATCAATGTCTATATCAGGAGAGTTGAAGTCAAATACCTTGTCTATGACTGCTTCAGCATCTTTCCTACTAAGTGCATCTTTGGACATCAGACATATGTTTGCTTTTGAGGTGATTCATTATCCTCAGACTCAGTGTTAGTGTCGTTGTCTGAATCACTCCAAGAGCTTCCAGCTACAAGTCCTTTATCTTTCTTCTTGTTCTTTTTGTAGCCTTTGAGCTCCTTCTTTGGATTTGACTTTCTTTTCAGCTCTTCTCTGATAGGCTTGTTGCAGTTTGCAATGAAATACCCAGACTTCTTGCAATTATAGCATAGGTCACTGATCTGCTCCTGACTACTGCTATTGTTGAACCTTTTAGGTTTGCTGCTTCTGCCTTTGAGCATAAGCCTTTTGAATCTTCTGGCAAGCATTGCAGCTTCATCATCATCATCGTCATCATTTTCCTCAGAGTCAGATTCATCTTCAACCTGTGCTCTAGAGATATCTTCCTTTGCTGTGAGAGCAACTCCTTTATCCTTCTTTTTTCCTTCTGATAGAGTTCCTTCTCGTTGAGTCAGTTATAGCTCGTAGGTAAGAAGGTTTCCGTAGAGTTGTTGAATTGTCATCTCATGCAGATTCTTTGACTCTCTTATTACAGTGGTCTTGGCATCCCACCTGCTTGACAAGGACCTCATGAACTTGATGACTAGATCCTTGTTTGGATAGGTCTTTCCATAAGCTCTAAGAGAGTTGAGCAGCATTGTGAATCTTTCATAGGTTGAAGTGACATTTTCTCCAGGAACATGGGCAAACATCTCATACTGTTGAGTCAGTAGAGATTGCTTGTTTTCTCTAACTTCTTTAGTTCCTTCATGCATGATGAGCAATGCATCCCAGACTTCTTTGGCAGTTTTGCAATTAACCACGTTCTCGAACAGATTATCTTCTAAAGATTGGAACAAGATGTTCTTAGCCTTCTCGTCAAGCTGAACATCTTTCTTCTCATTTTCAGTCCATTCAGATTTTACCTTGACCACCATGTTGTTTGGATCTTTTGGAGTTGGTGCAAGCCTTTTTGGAATATAGGGTCCATTCAGAACAGTTTCAAATAGATCATCATCTATTGAATCCATGTAAGCCTGCATCCAAACTTTCCAGTTGGCAAATTTATCTTTGTTGCACATTGGTGGTTTGCTTCCTCCACCTGTCTTGGTCTCGCTTATCAGTTGTGCCATTGGATCAACTCAAGCTTGTATGCTTAGATGTGAGAACCTACTTTGATACCAATTGTTAGTTCCCAAAGGCACGTTAGTTATCTAGAAGGGGGGTTGAATAGATATTTTAAAAATTTATTGTTTAAAATACTTTGTCAGTATTGATTATACTGACAGCAGCGGAATATATGTTTTGTTCCCCTTCAAGATATTGCATTTATGGTTTAATGAGCATTTAATGCAGTTATAACAGATATGACAGTTATAGCAATTAATGAGAGACAATGAGACACAAGATTTTATGTGGTTCAGAGCACACAAGGCTCCTACTCTTCTACTCCACGAGTAGGAAATCCACTAAGGATGTCTCTTACAACTGGATCACTTAGATCCCTTCAAGACCAGCAGCCCTGGAACTTCTCTTAGTTCACTTTTGAACTCTTCAAGTCCTCTAACTTGGATCTGCTCTTAGTTCATTTTGAACTCTTCAAGTCCTCTGACTTGGTTCCTCACTTGGATTGACAGTAGTTGTTGAGGAGTGTTACTCAGTTGCAATTAAGCATTCGTTCTGAAGAACTAAGTAACAAAGCAAGCTTTCCTCTTTCAGGATCGTAGAGTTGACTGTTGACTATTCTTGAGCTTTTCTCTTGATATTCTATCTCTTTGTATCTTGCTTGCTTAGTCTAAATCTTTGTCTGATGTCCTTATAAAAGAGCCATTCAAAATATATCCGTTTGAATGCTCCTGTTGCTGCATTTAATGCTTCAAACATTTCTGTGTAGTTGATGTTGACATCTTGCTTTCCTGCGGTACTGTAGAATGGCCCACTGACACAGCAAACTGCAACCTCACCTAACACCTGAAAAGGTGTTTTCTGCAGGCGGTTTAGTCCTTTCCTTAGCTTTTTCAATACGCTTCTTCAATTTGAACTAAGGATGAATATGGAATCATTGGGACTATCAAATTGTCAACGACTATAAACCTTTCTTCATTTGTTGCTCTTCCTCCCTTCATCAGAACTACGATCTTTGATGCTGACTGGAGGAACACTACAATTATGGTCATTGTGACACAATCGTTGTGTGTTGGTTTACACAGCTTGACTCAGACTTGATCATAGAGAACACTATGATTTCTCTTAAGCTCTCTGGTAGACTACGATTCTTGCTTGCTTGTCTTGCAGACTTCACACTTCCAAGAGCACACTGCGTCTCTTGACTTGGCTCGAATTTTCTCCATGATTCTCAGTGTGACTTCCAAGGGCAAACTACGATACTGATACTTTCACTTAAGCTCCACGAATCTTGCCTTGGTCTCTGCAAGCTTGATTCTCGTGGCAGACTACGATTCTGGACATCTTCATTTAAGCTCCACGATTCTGCCTTGTCTTCTGAATGCTACCTTTGACAGACTACGATTCTGTCAAGCCTTTAACATTTACAGCACAAATAAATCAACCTAACAAATTTGATCTTTCCTTCTATACATTTATTTACATAAATGATAAACATTAAAGCTCATATCAACCTAACATTTTTGATCTATCATCTAAGTCCTTATACATATGATCATTGAAGGGCTGTACACTTAAGCATTTATATTTACTTTCAATATCAAATATGAATATGCAATTCCTAACAATATATACATATATTCCACACACAAAAAGAATTTTTTTGGAATTTTTTCAACTCCCTTCAATATTTTTCAAAAATCTTTTTTTAGTTCGTAACTTAAGAAATTAGCTACCTCATGCTTAACTCCAACAATTCATAGCTCTTGGCGGGATCTTACACATATTAACATGAGCTTCCAGTTTAAATGTTGTGGCCATCGGAGTTATAGAACTCCGGTTCAATAAATTTTCGTCGAAAAAACCCAAATATTAAAATGACCATAACTTGGTCAATTTAAGTCGGAATGAGCTCATCTTTGGACAAGAGCTACTTTATCTCATATATTTTCATGTCCCAAAATATTGGAATTTATTTCATAAATTAAGTTGCCAAAAATTCCCCTAGCAGTTTTATGTAGATTGTTTTTCTTTATTTTTCAGTTTTGTCATCCTTTGCTAAAAACATTCCACACAAAAATATATAACTCCTTTTTTAGTGATTTCAATTGAAAAATTTAGAAGACTCATAGATCTAACTCTAAAAATTGACCACACTCAAAAATTCAACATAAAATGAGAGATATGGTCGTTTGAATTTCGTACTTCATTTTCACAAAAATCTGATTTTCAATACTTAGTGATTTTTAAGAAATCTTCCATATTCTCACCCATTCACTAACATAACCCATCATAATACCTACTAATACTTTATATACTCATGCCTCTAGCAGGATCCATGATCTATTTCATCAAATAATGACCAAACACAACCAAAGCTAAGAAAAATTAGATTTTCTACATTTTGAATAACCTAGTTTCCATTTCATGCTTTAGATCTGATCCTCCAGAGGGTTAGATCTAAACATAAAACACTTATAAATATATGGATCTAAGGTTCTAAACCTCAAGATCAAAACTTCATACTATCAAAAATCCAATCAAAACAAAAAGGAAAATAGATTATATAAGTAGGAATTCTTAATACCTTATCTTGATTTTCCTTTCTTCTTCTTCCTAGGACTTAATTTAAGAACTAAGAAACTACAAAACCCTCCTTCTCTCCTCTTTCTTTCCCCATCGAACTCTTTCCTTTCTCTCTCTTGGTTGCTTTCTTTTGTTCTTCTCTTTCTTAGTTTAGGAAATGAAATAAAGAGAAATGATATATTTGTTTTACTAAAAATAAAAAGTATAGATATATGATATATATCTATACATTATCCCATATGCTTTCTCTTCATTATATTAGTTATTCTTTAAAAGTTTTAAATTATTCCTCAAATCCCATCTAGGTTTTATCCTTTAACCTTTATTTTAATCATTTTAGATCTTATAAATTTTTGGGTTGTCACAGACCCAATATATGACTCTATAAGATAAGACTAGTTTTGAAACCCGAGATTCGAGAAATTCGGGGGCTTGATTAAGCGAGGGGAAGGTGTTAGGCACCCCCCGACTTTCGTGAAAACACGATTACTCATTTTATTAATTTTCCTAAGTATAAAATGTGTGTATATGTGTGTGTGTGTGTGTGTGTGTGTATGTTTTAAGTGTTCTAAGTTTGAATTTGCTTATATGAACGACTTTTGCATTTGAAAGTAGTGTTGTACCTCTTTTTCACCTATGCACGAAGGATTTAATTTATTAAAATCCAATTTTAAGCAAAGTATATTGAAATAATGTTTTAGCAAACAAGGTTTTCAAATCCTTCGTTAAATAGGAATCAAGGTCCTTTGATACTTCCATTTATTAACCTAGATTAATCTAGTCTCGCACTGTTATGCCATTTTTATTGTGAAAGTTCATTGCTTTATTTATGAAAGCTCATTGCTTTGTTTGCGTTTATGAACGACCTTTGCTTCGAAAGTAGTGTTGTACCTCTTTTGCACCTATGCACGAAGGATTTGATTTATTGAAAGATCCAATTTTAAACAAAGTATATTGAAATGATATTTTAACAAACAAGGTTTTCAAATCCTTTGCCAAATGGGAATCAATGTCCTTTGATACTTCTTTTTATTATTAAAGCTTCTAGCTATTTATTTGGGAAAGTTGTTTTGGTGGTGATGCATGTAAAAAGCATTAAATAGGGTCATATTATATTTGGGCATGAAAGCCGTATAGATAGATCCGAAACCCTGCAATTAAAGGTTTTCGCTATCATGGGATCTTAAATCCGATCTCTTGGGACGAACCCCGAAAAGTCGTCTTAAGATCTGATATTTACATATACATGGATTTCTGCAGTTAATATTACATTTAAAAGCAAAAATATCCATAATGGGAATCTAGTCAAGATCCGATAGTAGAATCTCGACCCCAGAATTCCTAGGCTCATATTTATAAACTTTAAAGCATTTAATACTCGATATTTGCTATAAGATAATCCATCAGTTGGAATCTCTTATATGAATGAATCAGATCCACTACACTATTAGATATAGATCTAAGGCTTTGAGGAACCCGACATCGCTTTGCGATGTTTGCAATGACTAGATCTGTCCCAGATCTATGTCGATCTAGCATGGGGGTTCGAGTTTTGATGCTTTATAACCTTCCGAAAGCTAGATCCGACTAGATCTAGGTAGATCTAGTGCCTAAAAACAATTTCTAACTGTGTATATGCAATATATAACCAATTTAAATGGTTAAATATGTAAATTAAAGCTACCCAAACACAATAGATGTGTTTCACATCAAGTTTTTCTATAGATTTACATCGTAGAACAATGAATCTAACAGTTTTAACTATATAAATAGTAAACTGGACAAAATACCGCTTATTTCACCTTGGGGGATGAAGAAATAAGCTTGTGCTCGCCGTGGATCGATACTAAAATGCCATGGGAGTAATATCTCTCGTATATATGAATGATTTAGTACAAATATGAGTTTGAATGCTTAAACCCGAGCTCTATCTCTCCCTAAAATCTAAGCTTTTGTTGTAAAATTGCCCCCCTTTGCATTTATGTGGTCCTGCCCCCTTATAGATGATCTAGGAGAAGAGAAGCAAATGCACCTGTGCCTTGGCATAGGTGTACCTACGTCCCCTACTAGTGGGTCTCACAGGGTCGTATTTTGGTCCTTTAGTCATCCCTTGGAGAAAGTTGAGCATTGTACCCAAAAATCTAAGAAAGGTTCTACTTTAGGTTGAGAAATGAGGTTGATTTCGACTGATTTGGGGATGTCGGGAAGATGATGCTAGTAGCTGAAAGGTATCTTCTAGTTTCTATAGGTCATTAACTCGTCTCGGGTAGTTCGCAGATCGGGAGTTGCTGTGGAGGCTTCTGGTGGCTTTTTCCTCAGCTTTACGACCCCTGTTTGGACCAAGTGGCTCGTTGGGTGCTCTTACACTTAGGTTTCCCCCTTGGGGTTATCTTCGGGGTGACCTGAGGTCTTTGCCTGGTCTCGGGGTCATCTCTGAGGTGATCTGGTGCCTGGTTTTACCTCGGGGTTGTCTATAGGGCAAGCTACTACTTTGTTCTGCCTCGGAGTTGTCTTTGGGGTAGACTCAGGCTCTGTCTTGCTTCGGGGTTGTCTCTGGGGAAGGCTCGTACCTTGTTTATCCTCAGGGTTATCTCCGAGATAGACTTGTGTCCTGTCTGGCCTCGGGGTTGTCGTCGGGGCAAGCTTGTGCCTTGTTTGGCCTCAGGGCTGTCTCCGGGGTCGACTTGTGTCCTGTCTTATCTCGGGGTTGTCTCTGGGTAGAATTATGCTTTTACCCTCCTGAGAGGTTAGTCCATGGAAAGCAAAATTTTGGGTATCTACAGATGCCCCTCTTTGTCATGTTTAAGTAATGCAATGGAATAAACACGACAAAGAAGACTAGACACTCGATACATGACAAGGTATATATAATGATGCAACGTCATATGCGAAGTATGCAAGGACGAATGTTAATCAGTTTTTTGAAAGGTTTCCCATCTGATAGGGAGTTTGCTTGATCACCTGCTGGATATTGACTCTAACGGGTTACCTCCTCGGGTACAGTCGAGGTCTCCGTTGAATACAGATTTCAACGGAGTATGACATTCGAAATCGCTGACGCCTTTGTCGGGGATCAGTTTTACCAGTTTAGGACATCAGGTACTGCTAACTTCTTATTTGGGGATTGTTTCCACTGGATTACAACATCGGGTATTGTCGATGTCTTCGCAAGAGATAGACTCCAACATATTACAACACCAGGTATTACCGCCGTCTTCGCTGGAGATAGCTCTTTAATGGATTACACTTATCTTACTAGGCTCTCATTGGCCCAATGCCGGGGTCCGGGCTTGATCTCTACACCATTTTTAGGATTTTTCGATCATTTTTATGCCTGTAAATAAGTCAGAAAGGTATTTTTTAAGGAAAAACCCATTTTCGAACCAGTTAGGACGCGTTTAACCTTAACTTTACCAACAAAATAGCTACGGGCCCCACTTATAGACATGAGTCATCTGCTCTTTTTCTTGATTAGTCTTAGGGCAAAGATCCTGGTTTAGTTTATGACCCTTCTCAATGGGAGTGTCAACGGGTTTAGAATTATGCATACAAAAATGCTCTAAAATAGATTTTATACAAGTCTTTTGACTTAAACCCAAAATTTTTTTAGAGTAATCCATATAGATCTCAAGTCCGAGTATAAATTCTGCTTCACCCATGTCTTTCATCTCAAAATTATATGATAACCACTTTTTAGTGGTGACAATCACTCCCATATCATTTCCAGTTATCAAGATGTCATCAACGTACAAACACAAGATCATGAAGCTTTTGTCAACCCATTTAACATACACACAATGATCTTCCTCAATCATTGTAAACCCATTAGCATTGATGGCTCGATGAAATCTAAAGTACCATTGTCTAGATGATTGCTTTAAGCCATAAATGGAACGTTTGAGCTTGCACATTTTACGCTCTTGTCCCTTAACCTCAAAGCCAATTGGTTGATTCATGTAAATCTCCTCATCTAGTTCTCCATATAGAAATGCAGTTTTAATGCCCATCTGATAAAGCTCCAACTCTAAACGTGTGACAATAGCTAGAATAAGACGAATGGAGATGATTCTCACAACTGGTGAGAATGTCCCATCATAGTCCACACCCTCTTTTTGGGTGATCCAATTCTCCACAAGACGAGCCTTATACTTATCGATTAATCCATCCGTCTATCATTTAATTTTAAAAACCCATTTGTTTCTAATAGCCTTATGACCAGGCGATAGATCAACCAACTCCCAAACCTGGTTCTTTCCCATAGAACCAATTTCGTCCATCATAGCATCAATCCATTCATTATGAGCAAGTGAAGTGAGAGCTTCCTTATATGTAGCAGGCTCATTATCATCTTTTAGAGTGCACATAAGGGCTTCTCCTTCAAGTACAAGAATGGATTCCTCTTCAATGCTCCGTAATTTACTCGACAGGTCATCGTTTGGCTGAGTCGGTGACCCGACCCATCAGAGTAGATAGATCTGACGCACCGGAGGAGGAGGGTGAGGATCTTGTTCCTGAGGCTCCTCATCGATATGTCCCTGGTCGTCCCCTTCAGAGTATCCAGGTGGTTGTACTAGATTTTTCTAGGAATCCACCTGAGCCTGATACTTAGGATGAAATAACCAGTACAAGGAATACACACTGAACTAGTTACCCCTAGGCTAGGTAAGCTCCGGAACCTGCACGACATTAAGGTTAAAAATCGATTGCTGGCAATAATAGAGAATTAAAGAAAATTCATATGAAAACTTCAGTACCTCATTCGCATACAAGTGAAAGGACGGATGACGACTCAAGTCGGTACCTAGAAAGTCAGGAACAAATACCTGGATACCTGGAAGGAATCTAGGCATAACAGTAGGTCGAGGCTCAGGCTCGGGGACATCACCCTTCTCATAATGGGATCGGTCCTCATTAAGAGGACAATGCACTGACTCTGTCAAAGGACGAACCTTGCGAGTAATCCGCAGAATATGAGTATCTGAGACAGGCCTCCGAAGGTGGACCCCAGATGAAGCCCTATGGGAAGAAGAGCTACTAGGTCTGATCGAATCCATGCCTAGACAATGAGTCCATGGAATTTAGAATAAGATAAGGTATGACTCTATCACTTTTTTAATATGCATTTACGATAACCTAGAGATAAAAGACTCCTAGGGATTTACTTTGGGTCATAGCATCATGCATGTCCTATACATGTCTTAATAGATGCATACATTATTTTGGCATAAATATCCTAGCATAGCTAAGCATGCATATAGGACCCTGTCATTTAACTTATATTATTTTTTTGCCAGAGTTTCCTCTATAATATGGACTATCTACATGCATGTAAGCATGTATTAAACCACCCTATGAGGGTATACCATCATAGCTAAGAAATTAAATAGCAATTTAAATAGTTTTTCTAATGCATTATCAGAATACATGTCTAAATTACTATTAAAGCAAAATATACTGCATATATACGGTCCATAGGTTGATACGTAAGCATGCATTGCATTATAACATGTCTATCAAGCTATCTATGCATAAATGTTCAATATATTGCATTTGTAGACACTCAAAATTTTGCATTCCTGTTACTAACCATGCAAGAGGGAAAAACTGTCTTTTACCTTCCATAGACAACCCTGGAAGTCCAAAAGATCAAATCAACCCCGGCGATAATCCCGGGAGCTCAAATCAAACCCCGATGACAACACCGGGACATTAAATCAACCTTGGCGACATCCCCAGGAAATCAAATCAACCCCGACGACAACCCGGGAGATCAAGTCAACCTTTGGAGACGACCCTGAAGTATCAAATCAATCCCAGAGACAACCACAGGATATCAAATCCACCCTCAGAGACGACCATGAGGAAGAACAGAATCGACTGTGATAAAACCTCGGAGACAATCTCGAGAAATAGTCGAAAGCCCCTGCAACTTTGGAGATAACCCCCGGAAGGGAAAAATGGTCATTTGACCAATTCAACATCAAATCAAGTCAAATCACTCCCAGAAGGTCATGCAGAACCATAACGTCAATCCCTAATGAAAATAGCATAAGATAGCTTAATGGACGGACTGCGAAGAATCAAAGATCTGGTCATGGACCCGTCTTCTCAGATTCAGGAAAGGTCAAATCCCATGTCATTGTGTAGCTCTCGGAAAGGGCTTTCTGGAAAGGTATAGCACGCATCCATCAAATTCCCAGATTGAAAGTTATGAAGGTTCAAGTAGACAGCGCGTTGGTCAGATTGCACGTACTTTGAGACGACAGGACCCATGAGCCCGGGCCCACCAAGGTCAGCCGCAGGTGGACCCGCGGCTACTTTGGTCTATAAATAAGACCCCCCATCAGCCAAAAAGAAAAAAAAGGTGAAAAGATAGGAAATTCCTCCCGTTTCAACTCTTAACCCTTCCAACAGTGTTCCAAACTTCAATATTGTTCTTTATAAACACTTCTATACGTATATATACTAACATATCAAGTTTTAACCAGTGGAAACAAAGTTTTCAAGCTACAAAAGCAGTTTAAAGCCTTTCTCGATGTACACTGTGAGATTTCTTCAGATCTGAAACTTTTAACTGCTTTAATATATATATATATATATATATATATATATATTTATAAGTGTTATTTAGGACTGGATTGTAAATATGTGGCTTTTCTCGCTTTAATATATATATATATATATATATATATATATATATATATATATATATATATATATATATATATATAAGTATCATTTAGCCTGGAATGTTAATATGTGACTTTTTACTCCTTTAATATATATATATATATATATATATATATATATATATATATATATATATATATATATATATATTGCCTGGATTGTGAATCCGTGACTTTTTCCTTCTTTAATATATATATAAGTAATATATATATATATATTAGTTATTTAATTTGATTAAATATTAGTTTTAACTGTTCATTTGATGTAAATCTGTACTATTGTAAAGTTTATGGACTAGATTTATCTAAATCTAGCCATATCTAACTTTTAACCGATTCAAAAGTTTTAAAACTGGAATCATTGAGCTACAATGACTAAGATTTATTTTAATCTAGTTTTCTTTCTAATTTTGTAAATATTAAGCAACTACGTAACCCTAGATCTGTATCTAGAGGAAGCGAGAAGCTTGGCTATGCGCATGCGAGGATTTAACTGATGAATCATTTGTTTTGCGACGTCTAGATTTTAATTTGCATTTTATTTTAATATATCTGTTGTGCAAGCTTTTAAATGATATTGTGTGAGCCTAGGAATCACGAGATCTACGATCAGACACATGGATCTAGATCCGATTCCCATGATGGACAAATTTGAACTGTATATACAGCTTGCAACCCCTTGTAAATGTAATTATGGACCTTAAAGCGGGGATACAGATTTAAGGCCCTGACATAACTAAATTGTGTTTTGTGGTGCTCGAGTAGCTTCGATGGCTTTCATGCCCATAAGAGATTCGACACTTATGTAGATATTTATTTATGCTTTACATCTCCCATAAAATCCAAATCAAGCCAAATATGGAATAAAATGGAAGTATCAAAAGGCTTCAATTCCTATGCAAGCGAAAGGGTTTGAAATCTCTTTTCTAAACATCACTTTCATATCTTGTCTAAAAATGGACTTTTATAATAAATCAAACCCTTCGTATATAGGTCCAACGAAGCACAACACTACTTTCAAATAAAGCACTTAGGACCAATTAACTACAACACACACACACACATAATGATTAAGGAATTGAAAAGACGCGGTAACCATGTTTTACGAAAGTCGGAGGGTGCCTAACACCTTCCCCCCGCTTAATCAAGCCCCCAAACTCTATGAATCTCAGTTTCCAAGACCAATTAAACAGAGTCCAGTAATTAGGCCATATTGCAAAATCTTTCAAAGTTCGATTAAGTTGGTACAACCATTTAACTCATACCAACAGGCGACTCTGTCTAATTCAGACAAATAAAATCAAATCATTTCAAATCGTCGACATTGTATGTTTCTCTTTTCCTGAAAATATCATCCTTAGATCAATCAAATCAGAAATAAAAAACATATAGGGTAGAAATGCTTAGGAAAAGAAACCAAGATTTTTCCCGGCGTCGACAGGTGGCGACTCTGCTGGGGATGTAGAGGGATTAAGCCGCATTTCAATTTTTTTCAAAAAATTCCATTTTATCTGCATGTGTGTGGATGCTGTCTTTATATTGAGTGGATGTAAATAAATATTTTACTTCTTCATATTAGTGTTCCGTACAATGTCATCATTTCATACGGTGAGACGCGTTGTATATGAATGTATGTTATGTGATTCCTCCACCAGGAGGCGAACCCGTCGGCGTTTGATTACTGGACTCAGAGGAGACTAATCCTGCAAGGCTCAGAAAAGGCACCACTCAGATCCGCTCCAATTAAAAGAACGGATTAATTTCCCATCTAGTAAATTGCGATGACTTGGGGACCTTTATGCCAAAAAGCCGAGAGAATAGCCTAAGATAGGTCAGCCTTTGATAAACCAAACGCGAAGGGAAGTCTCTGCATACCTTTCCCTTTCAAATTCTATATAAATTCAATGTAAATTTCAAATTCCATGTAATTATCAAATGTAAATATACATTCCATTCCTTGTCAATGATATTTTTTACACAGATATTAAATCCTATCATACCATCCTGTCAGCAAAACAACTAACAATTGTTTTGCAGAAAAATATTAAAATACCTCGAAAAATGTCACATTGCATAGCATGCATCCTGTTAATATATATCAAAATTCACATACCTACTTTTATTGTAGAAAAAGATTGGTCCCACTACCAGATCCAAAGCTAAAAAGGCAAAAAGCCTACCCACTAACATGGAGGAAAGTACCCAACAGGGGACCAGTTTCGTGTCTCGAGAAGAGTTTGAAGGACTCAGAAATCAGATAGCAGAGTAAGCTATTTTCCTAAAAGATCAGAGAAATAGTACTAAGGGTCTACAAATACCCACTCAAGCAGAAACCTCTACATAAGAAGGGAGCCAAAATATTGACAAGAAAGAAAAAGAAGTTCAGATATCTAAACCACAAATTAATGAAAAATCCAACAAAACCCCTGAAATCACCAATCTCAAAGAAGATCGAGAAACTGGGGACATTAGAAAGAAAGTCTAGTAAATGGAAGAAACCATCTGATCAATTAAAGGGATTGGAGTCTATGGGAGTGTAAATTACTCATATCTCTGCATCTTTCCAAGGGCCCGTTATCCAGACAAGTTTCAGATCCCAGATTTTGAAAAATACGACAGATTAGGAGATCCTTACACTCGTTTGAAAGTGTTAATTGGAGAACTCAGATCCTATGCCGAAGATGAGAAACTAAGGATGCAGCTGTTTTAGAAAAGTTTAACCGGAGAAGCTAGAGCATGGTATGCCCAATTAGACAATTCCAAAATTCACAGCTGGGAAGAGCTAGCACATGCCTTCCTAAATCAATACAGTTTCCAATCACAAATGGCTCCAGATAGGTATCAAATTAACAAGGTTAAGAAGCAAAGTAGTGAATCTTTATGTAAATATGCCCAACGGTGGAGACGCTTAGCTGCTCAAGTCATTCCATCAATGACAGAAACAGAAATGGTCATGACATTCATTGATATACAAGAAGCTCCATTTTACGGGAGGGTCCTAGCAGGTATAGGAAAACCATTCTCAGAAATGATTAAACACGGAGAAATGGCTGAAATGGGATTGATGTCTGGAAAGATCAAAGACCTTATTGCTTTGGAAGCCGTGGTTGAGCACATTTAAGCTGGAAGCTATGGGAATAATCCTCGGAGAGTTCATAAAAAGAAGGAGGAAGATGTTTCTTTGATACTTCAAGGACAAAGTAAGAGAGGCAATCAAAACTTGCCCATTCAAAGGAGAAATTATTCCCCTTTCCAAACTTCTGCACAATCTTCAAATCCTTCGTTTCAAAAAAACGGCGAAGTTAAACATCGAAGAACATTCACACCCTTAGGGGACTCACTGGAAAATGTGCTAAAACTTCTGACAACACAAAAGAAGCTTGTCCAGCTCCATCCTCCATCTAATCTAAGTGGACGGAATTTTGACCCAAATAAGAAATGTTCTTATCATTCTGGAGCTCCGGGCCACGATACCCAACATTGTTGGTCTCTCAGGAACAAAATCCAAGACTGATAGACAACGAGGAGATTATGGTGACAACACAAGAACAACCACATGTTCAAGATAATCCTCTGCCTCAACACAATGAAGAGGGTGTCAATATGATCGGCATGGGAAACGGAGAAAGTTCCAAATACCTCAAGTACGTAGGAGAGTCCCCCCAAGCAAACAAGGATAGCTCGGACAATTGGGAATGTTTAGAAAGGCGGTTTCTGATAGAATAAGAAATCAAATCTATCAAGGAACAAGTTGGTCAACTAGCAAAGCTGGTAGTGTATCAACATTAGATAATGCAATAATTGATAAATCAGACTAACCAGCGAGAAACAAATCGTCCTACGCCTAAAATTATTCACATTGACAGGAAGGATCATTACCAATTCCATGAGCATGAACCCTGGGCAGACAAAGTTGCTAGGGAATAAAAGTTTCGAGCTAATAGAGAGTTCGTCTATAAAAGAAATTTCACTCATTTGAATCAGCCTATGGAAGAAATTCTCCAAATGTTGATCAATGAGGGGAAAGTCACATAATTATTCCCTCAGTAGACCCTCGATCTAGGAAGTTCAATCCCGATAGGATCTGTCAATATCATTCCAACACTCCTGGGCATGATACAGAAGATTGTTGGGGACTTCGTCACTTAATTCAAAATCTAATTGAAAGCGATGAACTGCTGAAAGTAAGCCAAGATTATGGTTATCATACTGAGGGAGCAATCGTTCCTTCCATAGTATGGAATCTGAAAGAAATAGTAGCTGTCATTTCTTATGAGAAGGATCTAGCCATAACGCCCTTGATAATTCGAGGAAATGGGGGCCAAGAGGGAAGGAATCCTGTGAAAGTGGTTGCTCCCGAACCTCTAATATTGCCATTCAGACTGCAATATCCTGTAGTCAGCTTAAAGAGAGTCCCATGGAACTATGGGAAAGATAAAGGATTAACATCAAACCACATTGCTATTATATCAAAGGAAAACCCGTTATACCTACCTCAGCGAGTTATAAAGTCAGTCATCAAATCCAAGGGAAGAGTGCCCGAGGAGAATTTTAAAGAATTCCTCAGCAAGATGGGGCATAATAAAGTTAAAGTGGTGCAAACCTTAAAAGAGGCACCCCGACAGATATCCATTTTGGATTTGGTCTTATCTTCGGAAGATCATCGCAAGATCTTAGTGAAAGTACTAGAAAAAGTATATCTGCCAAAGACGGTAGATATAGAAAAGTTCCATCACTTGATAGAGCACATTTTCAACATCAATGCGATATCTTTCACTGACGATGACATACCGATAGAAAGGACTGGTCATTACAAGTCATTGCACATAGCGGTGATGTCCTCGGGATATGTGGTCGGAGGTGTGTTGATAGATGGAGGATTATCCCTAAACATCTGTCCCTATGACACATTGGAAAGAATGAAGATTAATCTAAATTGAATCAGGACTAGTCATGTGATAAGGGCCTTTGATGGATCTCGGCGAGAGGTTGTAGGAGAAATCAAACTTCCATTGGAGATTAGTCCCCACACTTTCTACGTATCCTTCCAAGTACTAAACATTACCACATGATATAATTTATTGTTGGGAAGACCGTGGATTCATATGGCAGGCGCAGTTCCATCCACCCTTCATCAACAAGTCAAGTACATCATTAATGGCAATCTAATAACTATCAATGCCAAACCAGAATATCTTGTCTATATACAAAGCGATATGCCTGTGATCAGTCTCCATGAGGGGATTGAGCCTGTCAATTTTCAAGCCCTTGAAGTGAGCAACACTCAATACCTACCTATTGAGGCCTCAGCCTTAATCCAAAAGTTTCCACCGAAGTAATGTTGGTTGGTTAAGAAATGATATCCTTGGGTTTCTGGCCTGGAAAAGGGTTAGGGAAGAGTCAGCAAGGAATTAGAAGCCCAGTTCAAATCCCTAACCAGACAGGGAAGGCTGGATTAGGCTATTCCTCTGGATCAAACCACCGGAACCCACACAAGCATCCACCGGCTCCTTCTTCTACCATTCTGCTACCAAACCTTACTGATGCAGGATTTGTGAAGCCTATGAGAAAAATTCCTGTTGCGGTCGCCGGTATGCTAGTTCCTAAGGCTAAATCGATCATTGAAAAAGAAGTCCTAAAGCCTGATGAGGAAAGCAAAGATGGGAAGGAAAGGTTCCTACGGGGAGGACAAAATCCATTTTTAAAGATGTATTTTCTGGTGCAATCTGAGGGAATGAACAATGATATCCCAGATGATGATACTGCAGAATATCAACTCACGATCCCTTGCATGGACAGAGCTGAAAGGAATATCCCAAAGAAGAATGCTGATCTTGATGAAAATGTTGTCTTAGTCATCATCAAAGAAGAGATGGACAACAGCAACCACTTTATCCTCCCAGTCAATGAGGATTTGACTCTAATCAATTGGAGCAGCACTCCGTGCATCAATCAAAAGGGGTAAAAAGGCAGAAAGTCTGAAGTGTGGTTTTATTTCCTGCTTATTTTTGTTGCGCAGCACTAGCAGTTACTTTTTGTCATGCTTTTACTAATGCTTTGTATGATCAAACAGTTTCATATATTAAATGAAAGCATTTTGTTTTCAGGACTTTAGAGTTGGAGTTGTTTGGCCTTGCTGATGAGATGCCAAATTTTCACAATGACTACGACTTTGATGTATAACGGGACTTTGACTTGATGGGGATTAATCAAGAGGAGATAGATGACTATGAAGTGCCTGAGGAGATCAAAGAATGGGTCAAAGACAAACCCAAACCAAACCTCGATCAAATCATCACGGTCAATATCGGAACCTTAAAAAACCCCAAAGAAATCCAGATAGGTATGGACCTTACCCCAAACTAAAGAAAAGACCTGATTGGCCTCCTAACTCAGTTTCAGGATGTGTTTGCATGGTCACATGAGGACATGATTGGTTTGTCTGTCGATATTATCATTCATCGACTGCCCATTAAAGAGGGATTTAAGCCAGTCAAGCAGAAGCTCAGGCTGCTGAAACCTGAGTGGAGTTTGAAAGTCAAAGAAGATATTGCCAAGCAATTCAAAGTCGACATCACCATGGTGTTAACCTACCCTGAGTGGATATCCAATATAGTTCCTGTGCCTAAGCCCGGAGGGAAGGTACGAGTATTCGTGGATTACTGGGATTTGACCAAAGATTATCTCAAGGACAACTTCCCAGTACCTTTTATCCACATACTAATAGACACCGCGACGAAGTATGGCATGTATTCTTTTGTTGACTGTTTTGTTGGGTATCTCCAAATCATAGTTGCTGAAGAGGACAGGGAGAAAACAACCTTCATTACTCCTTGGGGAACCTTTTGTTATAGACGATTATCTTTTGGCCTTATCAATCCTGGTGCCACCTATCAGCGAGCCTTGATGGCCCTTTTTCATGACATGATGCGCAAAGAAATATAGGTATATGTGGATGATATCATCGTCAAATCCTAGAAGGAGGACGACCACATCAGCCATCTCCAAAAGTTTTTCAACTGGTTGCACAAATATGACTTAAATCTAAATATGGCAAAATGTGCCTTCGGTGTCAAATCAGGTAAGTTGTTGGGATTTCTAATGAGCAACAGAGGTATTGAATTGGATCCCAGCAAAATTAAAGTAATCATAGAGATGCCCGTGCCTCGAATAAAAAAAGAAATACGGGGATTCCTGGGGAGAATCAATTTCATAAGCAGATTCATTTCTCAACTCACAGCAACGTGTGAACCCATATTTATGTTGTTAAGGAAAAATTCCTCCATGAAGTGGAATGAAGATTGTCAAAAAGCCTTCCTTTCCATCAAGAAGTGGTTGATCGAAGTCCCTGTCTTGGTACCCCCAAGAGACGAGGTTCCCCTGTTTATGTACCTGTCAGTCAATGCTAATGCTATAGGTTGCATGTTGGGGTAGAAGGATGATAGAAACAAAGAAAGAGCTATCTATTACCTCAACAAAAGATTCAGTAGTGGTGAGCAGAAGTACACTTTGATTGAAAAGACTTGTTGTGCAATAGCATAAGCCGCAATGAGGTTATAACATTATCTTTATGAGCACACAGCCTATCTCATATCCCGCATGGATCCTCTGAAGTACGTATTCAGTAAACCCATGTTGAATTGTCGATTGTCCAATTGGTAGTTGATCCTCCAACAGTTTGATATCATCTACGTGACTAAAAAGTCTATCAAAGGTCAAGGAATCGCAAATCAATTGGCTGAAGCACCATCAAAGAATTTTGAACCCTTGGAAACTTATTTCCCGGATGATGGGATAATGATGATTCAACAACTCCCTCGAGAAAATACAGTCCAATGTTGGAAATTATATTTTAACGGATTCGTAAACATGGAAGGTACCGGAGCAGGGGCAGTTCTTGTTTCTCTTATAGGAGAACAGTATCCTATGGCTATCAAGCTGCAGTTTGTCAACACCAACAACACATCTGAATATGAAGACTATATAATGGGGTTGAAATTGGCCCAATCCATGGGTATCAAACGGTTGCTGGTTTTTTGGGATTCCGAGTTGGTTATCAAACAAACCACCGAGGCATATCATACTAAAGAATTGCATTTGCTGCCTTATCATCAGCAAGTTATCAAGATGGCTATAGAGTTTGAAGAAATAACCTTTATCCACATCCCCTGAAGTAAGAATGACTTTGATGATGCATTGGCAACAATGGCTTCCTTTATCCACATATCTGATAGGATGGGAATTCCCGACATCATATTTGCTAGCCAAAAAGCCTAGGTATATGGGAATTACATTGGAGAAGTATCAGATGAAATACCTACTATCAAACAGCCTTGGTACAAGGATATAAAAGAATATATGCGAGATAGATCTACGCCCGTCGGTGCAAGTCAAGCTGAAAGGAAGCAAATTCATAAGATGGCTATGAAATTCTTTTTGAGCGAAGACACACTTTATAAAAGGGATGCTGAAGTAGGCCTTTTAAGATGCCTGGATAAAGATCAAGCCCAAAGACTCTTAGATGAAGTCCATGGTGGAGTGTGTGGTCCACACATGAGCAGTCCTCCAGAAAGATATTGAGAACAGAGCATTACTGGATATCTCTTAAAGCTGACGGTGATGATCATGTCAAAAGATGTTATCAATGCCAAGTCCATGAAAATGTTATCCACGCAGTTCCGAACGAATTGCACTATATGAGTTCGTCGTGGCCATTTTCCATATGGGGAATAGACGTGATTGGGCCAATAGAACCCAAAGCCAGCAATGGTCATTGATTCATCTTCACTATGATTGATTACTTCACCAAATGGGTAGAGGCTGCCTCTTTTCCCAAAGTCACCATTGATGTAATCATTAGTTTCATCCGAAATAATATTATATGTCGATATGGACAACCGGAGGTGATCATATCAAACAATGCCAAGAATCTGAACAACCAGATGATGAAAGAATTATGCAACAAGTTTCAGATCAAGCATCTTAATTTCGTCATCTATCGTCCCAAGATGAATGGTGTTGTAGAAGCAGCCAACAAGAATATTAAGAAAATAATGCAAAAAATGTCCGCCAATCACAAGGGATGGCTTGACTTATTGCCTCTGACTCTGTTAGCCTATAGGGCGTTAATGCATACTTCTACTGGGGCTACCCCCTACTCATTAGTCTATGGCATGGAAGAAGTACTCCCCATCGAAGTATAAATAGAGTCATTGAGCGTGTTGATAGATTCTTAGATGGAAGAAGACTAGTGGTTCCAAGAGCAGTACCACCGGTTATCTCTGATAGATGAGAAAAGAGCTACAGCCATCTTTTATGGGCAATTATATCAGCAAAGGATTGCTCGATCATACAACAAGAAAGTCCGACTCCGGTAATTCAAAGAGAATGACTTTGTATTGAAGAATGTTCTTGCCAATCAAGATGAAGCCAAAGGAAAGTTTGCCCCGAATTGGGAAGGCCCATTCATTGTCAAAGAAGCGTTGATAGAAGGAGCCAAGAGATTGCAATATATGAGTATATATATATATATATATATATATATAATTCTTAGTTTTGCCTAGATTGCAAATTCGTGGCTTTTCTGGCTTTAATATATGTATATATATAAGTATATATATATATATATATATATATATATATATAAGTATCATTTAGCCTGGATTATTAATCTGTGACTTTTTACTGCTTTAATATATATATAATCATATATATATTTATATTAATTAGTTTGGCCTAGATTGCTAATCCGTGGTCTTTTCAGCTTTAATATATATAAGCATATATACATTTATATTGATCAGTCACGCTTGGATTGTGAATCTGTGGCTTTTTCCTCTTTAATATATATATAAGTAATATATATTAGTTATTTAATTTGATTACATATCAGTTTTTACTGTTCATTTGATGTAAATTTGCACTAATGTAAAGTTTATGGACTAGATTTATCTAAATCTAGCTATATCTAACTTTTAACTGGTTCAAAAGTTGTAAAACTGGAACCATTGAGCTAGAATGGCTAAGATTTATTTAAATCTAGTTTTCTTTCTAGTTTTGCAAATATTAAGCAACTACGTAACCCTAGATTTATATCTAGAGGGAGCGAGAAGCTTGACTACGCGCATGCGAGGATTTAACTGATGAATCCTTTGTTTTGCGACGTCTAGATTTTAATTTGCATTTTATTTCAATATATCTGTTGTGCAAGCTTTTAAATGATATTGTGTGCGCCTAGGAATCACGGGATCTACGATTAATCACATGGATCTAGATTCGATTCCCATGATGGACAAATTTGAACTGTATATACAGCTTGTAACCCCTTGTAAATGTAATCATGGGCCTTAAAGCGGGGATACAGATTTAAGGCCCTAACATAATTAAATTGTGGTTTGTGGTGCTCGGTTCGCTTCGATGGCTTTCATGCCCATAAGAGATCCGGCGCTTATGTAGATATTTATTTATGCTTTGTATCTCCCATAAAATCCAAATCAAGCTAAATATGGAATAAAATGGAAGTATCAAAAGTCTTCAATTCCTATGCAAGCTAAAGGGTTTGAAATCTCTTTTCTAAACATCACTTTCGTATCTTATCTAAAAATGAACTTTTCAAATAATTCAAACCCTTCGTATATAGGTCCAACAAAGCACAACACTACTTTTAAATAAAGTACGTAGGCCCAATTAACTACAACACACACACACACACACACACATAATGATTAGGGAATTGAAAAGATGTGGTAACTGTGTTTTACGGAAGTCGGGGGGTGCCTAATACCTTCCCCCCGCTTAATCAATCCCCCGAACTCTATGAATCTTGGTTTCCAAGACCAATTAAACAGAGTCCAGTAATTAGGCCATATTGCTAAATCTTTCAAAACTCAGTTGAGTTGGTACAACCATTTAACTCATACCAACTGGCAACTCTATCTAATTCGGACCAATAAAATCAAATGTTTTCAAATCGTCGACATTGTATTTCGGTCTTTTCCTGAAAATCTCATCCTCAGATCAATCAAATTAGAAATAGAAAACATAAAAGGTAGAAATGCTTAGGAAAAGAAACCAAGATTTTTCCTGACGTCGACAGTGTTTAATGAATAAAGTACGATAAAACACCAGGGAAAACACGAAAAAAAAATTAGATATATATGTTACCTGTAGTGCGTAGAAAGAACGTACGGTGGACGAATACCCAAAATAAGCTCGATTTGAGTAGATCTGAGAAGAAAGGTCATATTTTACAGAGAGAGTGAGAGAAAACTCGAATCGAATGAGCAAAAATGAGCCTGCCCGAGGGTATAAGGCAAACCGCAACCAGCCTAAGGCATACCTGCTTCATCCACAGGTATACTTGTGGCTGCCCAAAGTGGGGCCCTCGGCTCCCCGTTTGGTAAAATACAATCTGAAACGCATTCTTACGGGTCCAAAAAAAGATGTTCACTTAGAAAGGTACCCTTCCGGGTCATTTTTAAGCCTCAAAAAACCTGAAAAACCTCCAAAAAGGTGTGGAAATTAGGGAAAAACAAAAACCTCATCGTGGAACGATAGATGTAACGACCATGAATTTTAAACTTCTTATTTATTAAATATGTGATTTAATTTTTAACGAGTTAGTTTTGTGAGTTTATTTAAACCTTATGTGGTGGTGAGAATTTGTGAAATGATTAAAGGAAGTCACTAATGAGTTATTTAAATTAGTGGACTGACCTTAAGGATTTAATATCAGAGAATTGATGAGATTATTAATAATTAAATATTCAACTTATTTGAATATAGTGGCATGAATAGAACATAGTGATTAATTTCAATATTAAGTAATTAATCGATAACGTATGAAAATATTATTGTTGGGAATAATATATTAATGAGCAAAGAGGTAATGAATATAATATGTAATTATGTTTACTTGATTTACTGTTATACACAAGCATGCGATACTAAACCTTTACTATATGGTAGCTATCTATATTATACATAATGCAATGTGACATATTTATGTGGTGAATATTGCATGTATGGACTATATAGCAAGATGAGGTAAATTGAAGGCATGTGACACTATGTGGACATTCATGTATATCCTATTGACATATAATAAGATCAATTATTAATTAATAATAATTTTATTAAGTTGTTAAAATTATATAATAACAATGGTTATGATAATAAATAATAATAATAATGCCTAATTGAATTATATTTGGCATTAAGGAAAATCTACATGGATTATAAGATTGGTGTATAGGTACCTATTGATACATTGTATTATTAGTTACTCATTTGAAATGACATTGTGACACTAATTAAATGTACAACCTAAGTATACATGAAATGAAAAGTGTACAGGTATTATATAACTTAAGTAATTATATATATACTACACTTACTAGTTACTAGTTGTTGAGTATTTGGTTGTCCCATAATAAGAGCCATTTCCTCTTCACGTGAGAAGCTAGGTAGCCTATACTATGTCTATTCCTTCTCTAAATTTCAGCAACAAGTAGCCAATGATTTCAAAGGGAGTGGGAAAAACAGTGTTATTCAACCACCACTCCTTAACCACTATACATTCTTGTAATCCATTGTTTTGATTTGGTGAGCAAAATCAAGAGCCGGATTTACAAATTGCCTATAAATTGAGCCTTCTCTTCTTATTTCAATTGTTGAAAGTTTATTTTGATTTAAGGGAGAGTATCATAGTAGCATTATAAAATCTGTTTAGCAGCAAGTTCAGTTCCCAATTACAGAGGTATATCACTTCCCATTCTTGTTCTTCAATTTCTGTGAATTTCTAATTCTTTGATTCTTGATTTTAATTGAATTGGATGTTAATTGATTAGAGAAATGGTTGTTATGTGTTATAAGCCTGATAGAAATGTATTGTAATATGTTTAGATTGATTTTCGTATGAAAATTTCTGAGTTGGGCTAAGTTTCTGCCGAAGCAGTGCAGTGTCTGTCTCTGGCCGGGACCTGTGCAGCTGCTCCAGTTTTGTACTGGCCAACGGTGCAGCTGCGCCGGGCTTGGATCAGAGTTTCCTGCTTCTGTTTCTTAGTTGTTATGTACTAACATATGTTACCTCTTTTGGCAAGCATGTGGATATGGTTAATATATATATATATATGTACTTAGATGCAGTATGAGCATGTGTAACGATGTTAGTACACACGAGTGATGAAAAACTTATGGTTTTGAAATGAAACTTGTAGTCTCGAATATGAACTTTGACATGTACGTAACATATGTATATTCTGATATTTTAAACATGATAGTATGGTTTATATTGACATGAAGAGTATGTTTAAAGTGTTAATCATGCACTAGTATACTTGATCGTAAGTTAAGACGTTTTCAAAAGAAAAACTTAAGACTTTCAAAGTGAACTTGACCAAGAATTTGTCTTGAGATTTTTGACCGTATGAGAACGTTTATGTGACTTAGTTATGTGTTCAAAGACATGTGAGTTATGATCACAAGACACTTAACATGTACTATGATGCCTTTATTGACTTAGTGTGATTTTTCAACGAAAAGCTTAGAACGTGAAAGATTATATCATCGATCACCATGTGGATTGCGTATTGATCATGCAAGCATGTATATTAGAGTTCATTATGCCTATAGACATATTAACATGGACCCCATTTGTTTATACATGAGTTTTGCATGTGCATACATATTCATAGAAAATAAATTTCTAAGGCATAACTTATGTAATTTAAGTATATATGAGTAATATACGCACAAGCATGCTTACTAAGTATGGTTAGTCCGTGGTGTCGTAATATGACTATATAGCTAACCCTCGTAACATGGAATTGATTAACTTAAGGTATGTGAATTACCGGCTTGAAGACATATGATTTTGAATTAAATAGGGTGAGCATGCTAGGATTTAAACTTGAAAGTATATTCTTGAAATGCTAAATGTTCAAACCTATGTTGATGTATAGAAACTAGATATTCTAGCACTATTAAATCAAGGACAGAGTTAATTGTTTATAGACCCAGTCAAAGTGATTGACTTACGTGAATTACATGATAAATTTATATGATGATTAGATTCTTGTAAGTGTAGACTCGTATTAGTTTACACATGCTAATTGGAGTACCGACTTATTAATGTTAGGTTATTTCAACAAGATTTAATTAAAGCTAGAACTTATTTGTAGCTGAACAAAAAGGCAAGTATTCTAAATTCTTGCACTACCTTATTCAATGAATCGTGTAAGCGAGTTTCTTAACTTCACTTGATTTGAATACAAGTTCCCTTACACTCTTTATTGTGCAAGTTCCTATCCTTCTCATATTGTATTGAGCAGGTTATTATCGTATTGATGGTTAATTATTTAAAGCTTGAACTTTATTTCCACGCATGCTATTAGGTGGTTTAATTACTTTACAATTATTCCACATCGATATTATTGATATTCGCACTTGGTGCACTTGAGTTCGTACAGTCTTGGACTTGTATCTTATTTAAAAGTTCTATAATTCTTGAACTGCGTCAGATAGAGTCTGAACCCTTGTTCGGTCAGACAATTGTATGAAGTTTTATAAAAGCTATCCAGACCAATTAATGGTATGGATTCTTAGACTGAAAAGAACACCCCTTATATATAAGGGAGTACCCCAGGTATCTAGTATAAAGATACAAACAGCAGAGTTGAATGTTATGCATATACATGGCGTACGCGAGGCTAATCCCCTCAAGTACTATTCTGTAGCCAGTAACCAAAGGGTCAATCAGCTATTGATTCCGTTGGAGTTTTATAGTTCAAAGTATACTTGACTATCAGTTATTCTAAAAGCAATCATTATTCTTGCTTCCGATATTCATATTGTTGAATTCATTGTCAGATATTTTCTATTCATCATGATATATCCTTTATTGTTGTATTTAAACTTGCTGAGCAAACTTGTTTCTCGTTCTTGCTATATCATGACTTATATTGCAGTTAAGCCCGAGACTTCAGGGAAGGACAAGGGTAAAGGGAAGATGTAGGATTAGTTTACAGGAGCAGACTTTATCTTTATGTTTAATTAAATTATTGGTATATAATAAGAACCCTAATGACTATTCTAGGGTATGTTTGTATATTTGTATTTAGGTTATCGAATCTTGGGACTAGTAACATCTTTTGAATGAACGACATACGTTTATTATGTTTTCGCATTTAGTTATTGTATGTTGTTTAGAGGTGGATAATTGTATTGTTTCATGACGACCGGACCGGGGTCAGAGGACCCGAATTCGGGGGTGTCACAATAGAAAACCAGCAAATTCGACCTAAGTCACTTTTATCAATAATCAATTGTGTAATCTGTTGGTGACAACTTAATGAAGGCGTCGGCTTGACCCCAATGTATGTAATCCGTTGGCGACAATCTAATGAAGGCATCGGATTAGCCCTGATGTATGTAATCCATTGGAGACAACCCAATGAAGGCGTCGGCTTGACCCCGATGAAGTAATTTGTTAGCGACAACCCAATGAAGGCGTTGGTTCAACCCCGATGATGTAATCCGTTGGCGACAACCCAATGAAAGCGTCAGCTTGACCCCGATGATGTAATCCGTTGGCGACAACCCAATAAAGGCGTCATCTTAACCTCGATGATGTAATCCATTGGCGACAACCCAATGAAGGTGTCGGCTTAACCCTGATGTATGTAATCCGTTGGCGACAACCCAATGAAGGCGTCGGCTTAACCCCGATGTATGTAATCTATTGGCGATAACCCAATGAAGGCGTTGGCTTGACCCCGATGATGTAATTTGTTGGCGATAATCCAATGAAGGCGTCGACTTGACCCCAATGACTTAATCCGTTGGCGACAACCCAATGAAGGCGTCGGCTTGACCCCGATGACTTAATCTGTTGGCGATAACCCAATGAAGGCGTCGGCTTAACCCCGATGATGTAATCCCTTGGTGAAAACCCAATGAAGGCGTCGGCTTAGCCCCGATGTATGTAATCTGTTGGCGACTACCCAATGAAGGCGTCGGCTTAACCCCGATGATGTAATCCGTTGGCGACAACCCAATGAAGGCGTTGGCTTAACCCCAATGATGTAATTCATTGGCGATAACCCGATGATGTAATCCATTGGTGACAACCCAATGAAGGCATCAGCTTAACCCCGATGATGTAATTTGTTGGCGACAACCCAATGAATGCGTCGGCTTAACCCCGATGGTGTAATCCGTTGGTAACAACCCAATGGAGACGTCGGTTTGGCCCGATGTATGTAATCCACTAGCTTCAATCCCCGTGAAGGCGTTGGCAAAACCCCGATGATGAATTCGTTGGCAATAACCCAACAAAATTATTGGCAGTACTTGGCGACGTTCTCACAATCCTTATCCTCCCCAACAGATGGGAGTAACCCTTTTTAAAGATCTAAAATCATACATTTCATTGCATACTTTACACATTACATTACATTATTAGATATTCCTTGTCATGTATCTTCGTGCCTTGTAATCTTTGTCGTGTTCATTCCATTGCATTGCATAAACATGACAAAGAGAGGCATCTATAGACACTCGAATTTTTGCTTTCCTTGAACTAACTTTATAGGAGGGTAAAAGCATAATTTCACTTCGTAGATAACTCCGAGGAAGGGCAAAAGCATCTTTTCACCCCGAAGACAACCCCGTGGAGGAATCAAAGTGCCAACAACGCCCAGACAAGACAGGAACAAAACGAGGATCACAAAGCTAAGAAAGTGGCTATAAGAAGTCACCGCAGTAACCATTAAATTGTGTGTTATTAAAGACAAGCCGATCGATGACCCTCGGGAATCGGAAGATACCTTTCAGCTAATTGCATCATCTTCATGTACTCTATTTCAGTCAAACTCGACCTTATTTTGCAGCCTTCCACAAGGACTTTCTTGAAGTTTTGGGTACGGAGCTCAATATTCACCGGACCAAGACCGAAGGAACGAACTTCGAGTCGGTGGGGCCCACGGGACCCATCTGCAGGTGTACCTACTGCTGAAGAAGGTATACCTGTGGCTGTTTCTGGGTCCTTTAATCTAGCAGCTCATTTGAAAAAAAAGAGAGAAGAAGTTAGAAAGTAAAATTGATTTTAGAGAGAGAAACCCTCGGGTTTGAGCATTGTATACCAACTTTGAGTTGTTTGATCTTCTATATCATACATATTGAGTGTCTAGAGTGATATAAGTTGATCCCGAGGTAAAAAAAGCTTGTTTACGCATCCTCCAAGGTTAAAAACACTCATTTTGGTCGCTTTCTTTGTAAACTTTGTTCAATATACTATATTTATGTTATATATTGCTTGAATCTAGTTAAACTTGTTGTTTTTTACATATATTGTGTAGTAGTTGGTAGATTTAGAGTTTCTACCGGTTATTTTGTGCATATATTGTTGTAAATCAAGTCCAGAGACTAGATCTACCTAGATCTAACCTGGATCTAGCCTTTTGGATGGTTATTGAGCATGAAGCTCTAACCTATGTGCTAAATCAGTTTAGATCCATGGTAGATCTAGATGTTTTAATGCTTTTAATTGGTCCCGAATAACCCGTAGAGCCCTAGATCTATATCTAGAGGTGAGGGGGTCCTAATAGATTAATGTGGGGATTTCAACTGATGAAATCATCAAATATAAAGTCTAGGATGTTGAACATATATATTCAAGTTTAATAATATGAGCCTAGGAATCCCGGTGTCGAGATCCAACAATCGAATCTTGACTTGATTCCCACGATGGACTTTTCCTTTGCGATGTAATGTTTAAATAATGCAAAATCATTGTACATGTAATATTGGATCTTAAAATGAGTTCGAGGGGTTAGTCCCGAGAATTCGGATTTAAGATCCCGTGATAGTAAAATTATGATTACGGGTGTTCGGATCTATCGAGATGGCTTTCATGCCTGATGATGATTCGACCCATTTTGGCGCTTTCTTGCATACATTATCATCCAAAAATGATTTTCAAATAAAACCACAAAGAGCTTTCGTGAAGAATAAAGTGATTTGGGGTAGATCACATTATTAGCATAAAGATAATAAAAGGAAGTATCAAAGGTCCTCGATTACTATTCGGGCGAAGGATTTGAAAACTATGTTTTCCAAAATATTACTACAATATATATTTTGTCTAAAAATGAACTTTTTGCTATATCAAATCCTTCGTACATAGGTGTAAAAGAGGAACAACTCTACTTCCAAATAAACCAAAAAAATGAGATTCAGAATAAAGAATAAAATCAAAACACTTATCACAATAAAAGCGCACACACACACACACATTTTATGCATAGAAAATCAATAAGATGCGGTAACCGTTTTTTCACGAAAGTCGGGGGTGCCTAACACATTCCACTCGCTTAAGAAAGCCCCCGAACTCTATGAATCTCTGGTTTATAGACCAATCCTACGGAGTCACATATTGGACCATATTGCGAAAACATTCAAAAATTCGAATGAGTTGGTACATCCATTTAAACCATACTAACTGGCGACTCTGTCTCATTTGGTCTAATTATAAATATTAATAATCAAATCAATCTTTTCAAATTCGTCGACATTCATGTCGGTCTCATTTTCCTAAAAATTCACCTTTTTAATAAATCAATCGACATAGCGAAGTACAAAGGGTAGGAAACAATAATTTAGGAAATCGAGCGGAGTAAAAAGAAAGACTAAACCGAGAGAGTTTCTTCTTCTTCTTCATCTTCCAGGTCATCTGCTCTCTCATGGGCAGCCCCCCACTTCTCCTCGAAGTGTATCCTATCCATCACCTCTAATTCCAACTGAGTGCGGAGTGCTTCCTTCTCTGTCTTCTCACTCAACTCCCTCTGCTCAACCTCTTCCAGCTTCACTTCTAGATCTACATTTCTCACCACTGACCTCTAAAACAGAGTCCCCATCTGGATCCCTGCCTCCCTACGGTAGGCGATCTCCACCTCTAACTCCTGCATGGCCAGCTTCCTCTGGTGGTCCTCATCCCTCAGCTTCTGGAACTCAAACTCTCTCTCTTTGGCCTCTTCCTCCAGCTCCTGGACTCTGCAGTCTAACTCTAGAATACGCTCCTCGTATTCACCTAACATCTGCTCCTCAAGATTAGGCTCGTAGGAGTCCTCCATGGGCTCCTCCTCTGAAGGCTCTTCCTCAACCGGCGTCCTCCATAGGCTCCTCCTCGGGGTCGAACTCTACCTCGATCTCATCCTCGTTGTCAGACTCGGATGGTGCAACTGCCTGTACTGGCACAGCCTCTAAAGGTGCCTCGTACACTACATGAATATCCCTGGGCTCATCCTCAGCCACTCTAGCGGGTACTCCTGTGTCTGCCATCCTACAATCACAAACACAAGACAAGAAGCAGCAACCCCATTAAAATGTTAAACAAAATATAAGTTCATTGTATAAAATGAAGTTACATTTCATAACAGACTAAGTCTCTCAAGGAAAACTCTATATGAGTTTTATCTCCTTCCTAACTTCTAAGTTCTCCTAAGTTATAGTCTAAGGACACTCGTTCCTAAGGTTATAACTACAGCTTTGATACCAACCTGTGACGCCCCCAAATCCGGGACCGCCACTTGGTCTCTCGAATTCGGTTCGTCACGTGCTCATGGTAATACAATAATAACTAAATCACACATTCACAGCGGAATATCTAATTTAGAATAATATACAATGATTTATTATAATTATTCCCCCAAGTCTCGCAACCTACAGTTCTTAATAGATTACATAATAATATCAATTAACGACTCATTACATAATCTATCTTAAGCTTAAACATAATCAAATCCAGTCTTACTACATCATCTTAATACAACATTAAAATATTTAAAAACATAAAAGAGACAAGCTAGTTGGTAGCCTTGCCCTTGCCCTTATTAACGCCTGAAGGTTCGCCATGCTCTGCCTTAACTAAAATGTTTTAGGGAAAGCAAGAATGAGCACATATTGCCCAGCAAGTAATATACAATAAGGGTAAGTGATGAAATTCTCAATTCTCGAAAGGGTATGACAAGGTTTGATAGTTCAAGAATAACAAGAATATCAACAGTGTTCAATAACAGTCGCTAAGGACAGAATAATATCAATGTGATTCAATAATAAATCAATTCAAGATTTCAAGATAACTGAATACTGAGCAGTCACTAAGGACTATGAACTTCCATAGGAATTAACAGTAATAAACTGAAAATTCAACAAAAACAAGTACAACAGGTGATCAGCCTAAAGTACCCTATGTTATGCGTAACACTTAATCATACTAATATGCGCGCGTCAGTTCTCCGACAGTTAGAGTTTGTTCTTCTCAGTCAAATATAAGATCCTGCACCAATCAATTGGTTTGGGTAGCTTTTCAATAATATCAGTCTAGCCGAATCAAATAGCATCGACACTTTCACAATATTCAAGAACAATACCAAGTTCAACATGGATAATAGCTTTAATGAAATAAGAGTTCAAGTATGCTAATTCAATTCAACGATTAAGTACAGAAACTAGTTCGCAATATACAAGGATAGAATACTTGCACAGTAAAAGAGTGTAAGTTAGGAAACTTTCCTTAAGCGTAGTTTATCCCCGTAATTTAATCAACACTTTGCGAATTCTATCGTAATATAGTTATGTATATATGATATTCATTAGTCATATAGTTTAACCTTATATCTCATCTCGTACATACAATAATCACATAAGCTAAGTTTTGTCTTAGCGCCACAGTTATATAGTATTATATTAATATAATTTATATCCTGAACTTTCCTCTTTTCTCTAGTTAATCATTTTCATACATCATTACTATCATGTGAGACTACCACAAATAGTAAACATATTCAAATTAGCGAGTTATAGCATTACTTATAAGTTAACCGTTAAAAATCGGATTCAATCATTAACATGTGATATCACCTTAGCTATCATGTTTATTTTAAACATATGAGGCGAGTATATAACTCAATCCAGGCATGCTTATGAGTATTCATGTAACTATCGTAGTTATTAGTTTGAAAACATGTTTCGTTTACGCTAAACTTGGTTTCACAACATGTAACATAGTAGGCAAACATGAATGATACTTTAACAAGTCTAAAAGTATTATCAAGTATGATCATAACTTTCAAAATACGAATCTTGTAATAACATGTTAAGGTTCACCATCAAAGCTCATATTTTCATTAGTAAGTCTTACTAACATGTTCGTGTTACATCATGAAATCCGTATACATAAGTCAATAGGTCTGACACGCATTTTAAGGTTATATAAACATGCCCGAAAAATCAGAATATATATATGGTCTTTACATGTCAATATCAACCTTCAAAACTTGTATTTTTGTTAGAAATGTTCAATAGTGAGGTCTAACATGCTCTTGTCATACTATGAACCATATATACATAAGTTAATATGTCTTCCATGCATTTCTGAACCATAATAACATGTTCAAAGTCTGAATATAATTATAGCACATCTAAATCCCCTTTTCATAATCTCTAAGTTCACTTAGCGAGGTTCACATGATCACATATCGCTACGGAGCTTATATACACGAGTTAACATGCATCTCATGTGTTTCTAGGTCATACTAATATGCCTCAAAAATTAGAACATCAATGTGTTACACACATGTCAAAGTTTATTTTTAAAACATTGATTTTAGTTAGGAAAGTGCACTAGTTAGGTTCACATGTTCATGTTACCTTATGAAACATGTACACACCTATTAACATGCTTTTCATGCCTTCCTAGATCATACTAGTATGCTTGCACGGTCAGAATACCGACATAAGTCATATATGTTTAAAGTTTGTTTAGGAAACTTGAAATTTATTTCAACGCTATTCGTCATTCCATTAATCTTGCATGACATCATAGCAACACTCGTGCACGTCATGTTAATATACTTATGTATAGGTAGTACTCATGCTGACATGTTCATCTAAGTTATTCAAGTAAACTATCATGTAGCAGACATCAAGCAGGAAGCAAAAAGCAAAAATCCGCAGCAGGGGCCCTGCGCAGCTGCACTGCGCCGCAGTGTAATGCCGACGCAGCTGCGCCGTGCTTGGTCTGATTCAAGATGCAGTCTGCATCGGCAGACTCCCAGGCCAAATGCCAAATTACTTCATGAAATCAGTTTTTTAAACAACTACATTGACTACTAACACATACATTGGCTTATATAACAACTAGACATGCATCTCATGCTTCAATTACCATCTTAATTCATCATGGTCAAGAATGAAATTTTGACAGAGAATGAAATTTGATAGAGAATCAAAATGAAGAACAAGAAGAGGAATTATACCTCTGTTACATTGTGAACTGAACTTACTGCTATACTCCCACTCACAATGCTGCTATACTATCAATGTATTCTCTCAACTCAACACTTATGCAAACTCACAACAAATGAAATTAAAGGAGAAGGGGCCATATAAATAGCAAAGCCAAGACCCAGACAATGTATATGTACAACAAATTAAACCAACGAGATTTGTGAATTTCATGGGGGTTAAAGAGTAGTAGATAAATGGTAGTTGGATTCATCATGAATCCCACTCCCTCCATAATCATGAGCTATGCAATGCTGAGTTTGAGGAAGAAATAGGGAGTAGGCTAGCTTGAGTTGTTCACGTGTACAAGGATTGTGTTTGTCAATATGGGCCAAGCTTCTAAGTATCCAGCATTTTGCAACATGAAGTGTATTAACACTAAGGCCATATATACATATATCATACACTTAGGCTATTACATATATATTCATGTTATATATTTAGATTATAATTAACATTATAATGTAAGTCACATGCTTAATATTTCAAGATAGTAGATGTGATATGGCAATGTAGCATACATATCATTCATGTACATTTATTAATACCGGATATAATTTACTCGAATATAATCACATCACACTATCTCCTTTATTAAATTTTATTATTCCATTATATATATAAATAATCATCAATTATTATTTATATTCATGATACACTATTTTAATGTATACTTACATACATATTGTCACATAGGCTATTTTAATGTCACAACACATCTTGCCTTATTCAATGAATGAAGGAACTTTATTAATTATTTATATACTTAAACTATACACACATACTTATATTATACAAGTCCACTTAGATTATATAATATATACTTTTAAGTCACTATGTACTTTTAACATGGCAATGTGGTACAATTAATTTACACATATATAATCCATGTCATATTCTTTTACTGTATACTCACATGTCACATAGGCATTATCATGTAACTCTCATAATTTAATAAGCCTTACCATATAATAGTGTCATATTACACTTCACATAATACATAATAAGCTAATATATGTTACACATTTAATTCGCATGCTTGCACATAGAATTACTCATCTTATTAATTAAATATTAATTAATAATATACACACATCCTTCATCAATCAATATAATTGTTAATCTCCATAACAATTTAATTAACCCTTATATGATTAATTATCACTTTAATATAAATTTTATTATATTTATAAACACGTTGCTCATTATTATTATTATATTTCTTGCAATAATAATAATCACATATTATTAATCAATCACAGTTAATATTCCACAACAATTAATTAATATTGTACGATAACAATTAATTAATATTCTACAATAACAATTAATATAGATTAATTGTTCGCTTAAATTAATATAATCATTCTTATATTACGTCACTGTGCTACACAAGGCTATCAACGAGTTTATCGCAAACTTCATTAATTTCTCAATTATTATAATTATTCAATTTAATATAATTGAATTAATCATTCTCATAACACAAAATCATTTATATTCTAATAAATTCTCATTTTCATTAATATATTTATTTAATAATATTAGGAAATTCTCGGGTATTACAGGTTCAATACTCAACCCATTCTGAGTTGCCAAATACATGGTACAAAATCCAAATACAATCTTTTATAACATACGGTCGTGCAAAATATGACCACGCAAACTCAGAGTTTTAATACAAATCGTATATAATTCAAAATCTAAACACTCAGATTCTGTCCTCATTAATTACAATTATTATCACACTATTCTACAAAATAGTGAGGACTATTACTGCTCTAACTCTGACCATCACTCCGTTTCCCGACTAGTCCCTGCGACATTCTCATTTTCTGAAGAGAACAATGGAAGAAAAGGGTGAGCTCAACTAGCCCAGTAAAGAATATTATGACTAAGATAAAAAAAAATTATCGTTAGTCTTCAAAAAATCAGATAAAATATTATGGACAACAAGTTTTAGATCAACAAATGCAGCAAAATTAACAATTCATTAGAAGAGTTACGTAGAGAATGATGTCTACTATCTTCTATGATTTAAAAGCCCATCATTAATATTTTATCCCTGTAACATCAATCAATATATATCTCAAATCAAATATTCATCTTTGCACCACGGCCAAAGATATTTGTATCACCAGTGGTCATGTTCATCTCAACATTTGTCCATCTTTGCACTATGGGCCAAAGATATTCATCAAGTAATCATCTTTTCACTAAAGGCCAAAGTTATTCATCAAATAATCATTTATCTTTACACTACAAGCTAAAGATATTCGTTTGTATCACCATTTAAGACTGAAGATGATGAAAAATAATATAAGGAACGAATCCAGTGAGATAAAGGACAAAGATTAGGGATTTGTAATTTAGTTTGTCCAAGTTTAAGAATACTCCGTAATAATCAACTATGGAGCAAAATTCAAGAATGAAGTTCAAAACTTGGATCTAATAAAAGTAATTTGGATTAAAAAAATAATATTTTTTTACCGTGAATAGTAACTCGTGAATAATAACTCGTCATGAAAAGATAAAAAATTCTTAAAAAGTTCAGACCAATATTCCAGTGAAATGATATCAGATAAAACGCAAAACTCAAAGAATTTCTGATCATTTTAGGAATTATAGAAGCAATACTTACCGTAGTAAGTTCAGATTTAGGAATATGAAATGAAATATTATCACTTTCATAATATGGAATATGAAAGAAAATAATATTCTTTATTAATATTGAAAGGAAATAACATCGTTTACGAGAAAAATAATATCATTTACCTTAGTAAAATACTAGATCTGACTGGAAAATTGGATATTTTGTTGAGAAAAATCTTGCACCGTAATCCACACTTAAACTATCCTTATACTGACAAGAAATATGCTCGATATTATAGAGAGAAAATTTTCTGATTCTGGTGTGATTTTTATTTCTAACTAAGCACCCTATTTATAGGAAAATGCCAGAACACCAATTCTGACAATTTGAACATACAGAGGCTTTCTTAGCACCCATCTTTGAAAAATGAGCACAACACTTTTGAAATAATTCTCAGCACATTTCACACCAACAAAGGACAAGAGTAGGGCCCAACCATTCTAGAAAATCTCCACCAAAATATTTTAAATTAAAATAATATTCAAAAACTTTAATAATTTATAATAAATAGCCCTTTTATCAGAAAAATATGAACCTTATGTCCATTCCATATAAAATTTAATTCTCTACAACTTTGTAGAAGAAAGTTTTCCCAAATTCCGAACAAAAAATGACCCAAATTTACATACAGATGATTTTTTCAAGCTCACCACTTTTGAAAGCATACCACCTTTGAAAAGCTTATCAGCACTCCAATAAGAAAAAACAAGTAGCCACCTCCAAGGACCAATAATTTTCAAACCCACATGTTTATATATATATATATATATATATATATATATATATATATTAAGACATTTATAATTTATTAAAAAGAATTCCAACTCCATTTCTCTCTCTTCCACCTCATTTTATTTATATACCATAAAAATAGTGTCATCATTTAAATTATAAAATCATACTATTATATTATTACATTATACTATTATAATATAATATTATAATAATATATTTGAATAAATATTTTATCGGAGAAGATAAAATGCCAACTTTCAACAAATGTCTCTTTCGCTAAAAATCCCACCATTATATCATTGACTAAATATTTACTTATCATTTTTATCAATAATTATTATTCACAAATAATATTACAGAACCACAATATTGATAACCATGTCGTTTCCAGAAAAGAGGGAGCTTTCCGATAAGGATTTCTCCTTATTGGCGCGCAATTAGATTAACTAACCCCTTTCCTAGACAGAACTTCCTAGACATTGCCAATAATGTTGTCTAATAATATTATTCAAATAAAATGAATTATTGATTTGATAATGTGAAATACTGTGCAGTGACAATTATTGAATCAATAATATAAAATATCAACGTAGCAATTATTGAACCAATAAAATATTATGCAATTATTGAATCAATAATATAAAATATTGAATAGTAATTACTATAACAATAATTGAGTATGTGCATTCTTACGTAAGAATCAATAATTTAAAATATTGTACAATACCGTGTGCTACTGTGCAACAACGCGTATTACTATTTTTTTATCACCGGATATTTCAACAGTTTAACGATAATAATTTTACCGTTATTTTATAAAAAGGTTATTTCTGTAGCTTTTTATATCCGACAGTTATTCCGTTGTGGGGCCCACAAATGGCTGCGCCGTCATACTAATATTTTCCGACAACAAGAATATTCCACTACCAAACGAATATTCCCCGACAAGAATGAATATTTTATAACCACTTGCTTATTTTGTAAAATTTGCGCATTCCACCCATAACTTACCACATTTATCAAATCAACACCTTATTATTTCATAATAATATATAAAGAAAATTAAATCTTTATTCATAAAAATTGAGTTTTTACAACCTCCCCTCCTTATGAAATTTCTGATAGTAGTGTGCATACAAGCCAATCATGTATGATGATAAAGCACGTACTTTGTAAACAATCTTATTTATTTATTAATAAAATATTCATTTATTAAAGGCATTTAATTATCTACATGGTGCTGTTTTTATAATATGTAAATAACCCATAGTTTTAAGCAATGCTTTTAGAATCATGATGATGATCATGCTAATGAGATCTAAATTCTTAGAAAGCTCTAAAACTAATAATAGTTCCCAATCGTGGGATTACTAAAAAGGGGATTAGTAAATCCGGATAGATTGGTACATATGTTGCTTGCTCATTGGATGAGGATGATTGATCTCATGATCATTTGTGTGGAGACACTAAAGCAAGTATGTAGGTGCTTATTGGAGAATAAGTTCACTGAACGTGATTCGCTATGGAATACCTAATGGAGTTTTACTCGCATGTCAATAGAAATTCCTAATGTGATAGTAGTACAAGTGATCCTTAGACTTGAGATCATCATAGTATCTTGTATGTAACAAATTATACTTTGACTTATTCCTTAAGACCTTTTAAGGCATATATAGGGTATGCTTGGGTATAATGAGTTACATATGGAGATAATGAATGATCAATAAAGAATCTACCACCTCTAGTAAAAGAGGAGATATGTCCCATGTGATTCGTTAAATGACAACCCAGGAATCTTTGGCCAAGGTGAAATGAAATTAGAAAGGAGTTTTTAATTTGCATTATTTGGAGTTGTGCATTTTCTAATCGAAATACATATAATTAAATAAAATAAGACTTGACAGTAAATCCATGTCTTATATTTAATTGGGACATTGTATGGTGGAAGGATTGAATTGTATGGTAACTATTAACTCACAGGTTCTTTTATGATTAATGTTGAAATCTATATTATCTGGAAAGTCGTTGATCGCTAGGGAGGCTTATCCCTATTGTAGAATAAATATTATTTATTTAAATAGATTATTAGTTTAATTTATTTATTTAAATAAGATTAAAATTGTTTTAATTGATTTATTCACAACCGGTTTAATATGGAGAACCTAAAGGGTCACACCATAAAAGGAAGAATAAATATTTAAGAAGGTAATGGCATAATCGTAATAATGCATTAAGTATAATTAATTTAATCTATGGTGATAGAATAAATTAAATAGCTTAATGTTTATTATTTAATATTTTGGAAATATTAAATATAAATTAATAAGAAGAGTCTTATTAATATTATTACAATTATTATTATTTTAATTTCTAAAGGAGTTTAGTAATTAATTTAATATTTAGTACTCTCATTTATTCCTAATAAGATTAGGAGACAAATTAATTAAATGAATTTAATTAATTATTCCCATGTGGTGGGAAGCCTAAATTAATTAAAGGAGTTTAATTAATTAAAAGAAATCCCATGTCTAATAGGATTAGAAGGGTTGACCAATGTCTATATAAGAGAAGTCTTATAATAGATATTAGATTGATGCAATTCCAATTGTTGGAGAGTACTCCTTTTCTATAGAGGATAGAAAACTAAGGTTAAGCCAAACACCCTCCTTCTTGATAATTTCTCTTCCTTGGTGGATCACCTCTAGAGGCCAAACACTTGGGTGGCTAACGTTGATCAAAGAAAAGAATCTAACCCGGAAATTCAAGGAGATCACGAAGAACAAGGAGTTGAACTAGTACCTGTGGAAGCTTCGTTCTACAAGGGTATGATTCCATAACTTCTTATTTATCGTTTTAAATTAATAATTTGCATAAAGGATGATCCGGGTAATGGTTTTGTAGAAATTTTTTTTAAACTCTGATATATCATGCTTCCGCTAATTTTTGCAATTTGATTGCGTCACGATTTCGTACAAACCCAACAGTGGCATCAAAGCCAAATCTTTATGCAATTATTAATTTTTTTTTGATTTCATATACATATGGGTATGTATTTAAAATAATTTATTGGGCATAATTTTATTGTATAAAATTATATTTTTTAAGAAAAAAAAAGACTTTTTTTGGGACGAATCACAATTATTTTTTTTTGGTGCTAATCTTGAATTCTGCAAAGAAAAGGTGTTTTCTCTTTCTTACTCCAAAAAGAAGGTGACCCATCAGGAAAGGACTTTTTTAATAAACCTGCAGGACTCTTTTAATAAAAGAAGGTGACTTCTTTTTAAAAAATAAATATGATATATTTATATATTATATTCTAAATAATTTTATAATTAAAATAAAGAGTTTATTTTAATCTTGAAATTGGATTTCATGCAATTTAAAATTGCCCATTAAATGATACTCATATATATATGGAATGTTTTAATTCATGAGATGAATATTTATTTATTGATATATATGGTGATATGTATGAAAATAAATGGGGATTGATTACGGACTATTTGACCAATGTGATTGGATTTTATTTTAGTTGAATGCTTGAATGAATGAGTTTTATTAAATGGGGTCTGCGTACCTCGTCTTCTCTAAATTTTTTTTTCTTGATGTAAAATTCTATCTCCCTCCTATGTACTTCCCCTTGACTGTTGATCAAGGTTTCTATTTAAATTAAATAGTTTAATGTAATAAGAATAGTTAGAATTATCTTGAAGAAATTGGAGACCAAGGAGCAAGGAGCGCGTGAAGACCCGTTTGTATGGAGCCCGTGTTTAAATGTAATAGTTATATTTAAATTTAAATTCTTGCACTCCTAGGTTTGACCTTTTGGTTCACTTGGTGGCTCTAGTGAACCAAACTAGAATAAAAGTCCATAATCAATCCGGGTAGAATATAATATTCTATATTGCATGCTAAATATTATATATATTATATTTTATGCAAACATGCTTCGCATGTTTAATAAAATGACGCGTATTTTATATATATATGTGCATGCGCGCTAAACAAGATGAGACAAATAATAACAAACCCCTCAAAGAAATAATATTAAGTCCGAAGCGTTCAAATGATATTTGGAATATCGAACGTCGCCTTCTAGCATGATAAATTAATAGAGTATTAAATATTTAATATGAGCTTGTTGTGCTATCCACAAGGCGAGTATTGCGTATTTAAGATGTTAATTAATCACATTTGATGCTTATCAAGAAAATTGAACGATCTAGTCTTGTTGTGCTATCCACAAGGACGAACATTTTTCTTTTTTGAATTTATGGAAGTGCTAGGCTGGACTTAACTTAAATCATTTTAGTTCGGATGTGCACACACTTGACCATTATGATTTAAGAGGCAAAATAAAAGGAGTTATATAGTGTTGTAATTGACAAGAGTTGTCTACCTATTTATTTGTATATCGCTTGTTGTGCTATCCACAAGGTTATATACATTTGAAATGGGATCCTTATTCTCACTAGCAAATCTTTAATTAGATGTTGCCGAACTATATAAGTGAGGGTAATATAGTTTGATGAAAATAGTGGGAGATACCAATTTAAAATAAAGACCTAAATTTATTTTGGTATGCAAAATTAATAAAATGAATGTTTGCTAAAATGTTATTTTTCACATGCAGAATTTTAAAAATGTCTAAATCACTAATCTCACTACGAAGCATACTTGATGCAAACAAGCTTACCGGGCCGAATTATGAGGACTGGCTAAGAAATCTGAGAATTGTTCTCACTGCTGAAAAGATTTCTTATGCCCTAAATTCAACTGTCCCTGAATCTGTTTCAGAAACAGCCTCTGAGGAAGAGATTGTCACTTTCAATAAATGGCAAGATGATGCATCTGTGGCTCAATGCATCATGCTCGCATCCATGAATAACGAGCTTCAGCGTCAGCACGAAAAAATGGATGCTCCTGCTATGCTGCTTCACCTCAAGGAGTTGTATGGTGAACAGAGTAGGACTGCTAGATATGAGATATCTAAGGAGCTCTTCCGATCTCGGATGACCGAGGGTACTGCCATCGAGACTCATGTCCTGAAAGTGATCAATTTGATTGAACGCCTTGGACAGCTTGGGTTCGTCATGGATGGGGAGTTGAGTCAAGACTTGGTCTTGCAGTCACTCCCTGAGACCTTCTCGCAGTTTGTGGTTAATTTTCACATGAATAAGCTAGATGTCAGCTTGCCTGAGCTGCTTAACATGCTGAAAACTGCAGAAGGACACTTCCCATCCAAGAAGAACCATATCTTGATGGTGGATTCTTCCAATAAAAGGAAGAGACCTAAGGTATCTTCTGAAAAGAAGAAATCCAAGAAGGCTAAGGGAAAGGGGAAAGAAAAGGAACAAAATAAACCTGAACCAGTTAAAGGAATGTGCTTTCATTGCAACGAGCCGGGTCATTAGAAGAAAAACTGCAAGAAGTTTCTGGCAGACAAGAAGCTTGGAGAAGCTTCGACTTCCAATCAAGGTTTGTTCATGATTGAAATTAATTTTTCAGAAAGTCAAAATTCTACTTGGGTATTGGATACCGGCTGTGGTTCTCACATATGTAATAATGTGAAGGGACTGGTCAGAAGTAGAAAGCTGAACAATGATTAGGTGATCCTACGAGTAGGGAATGGAGCAAAGGTTGCTGCATTAGCTGTAGGAACTTATTATTTAGCAATGCCTTCGGGCAAGTCCATTTATCTTAATAATTGTTATTATGTTCCGAATATTATTAAAAACATTATTTCAATTTCTGTATTGGATATGGAAGGATTTAACGTTGTTATAAAGAACAATAGTTGTTCTATTTATAAAGACGATGTTTTATATGGTATTGGAAATTTGCGAAATGGACTTTATACACTTGACTTACAAGAAAATATATTTCAAATTGAACAAACTAAGAAAAGGAAAAGAGATGATATTAATTATACCTACATGTGGCACTGTAGACTCGGTCATATCAATGAAACAAGATTTTCCAAGTTGCATAAAGATGGGCTCCTCGAGCTATCCGATTATGAATCATATCCAACTTGTGAATCTTGTCTCATGGGTAAAATGACTAAATCTCCTTTTAGTGGAAGAGGAGAAAGAGTTACAGAGTTGTTGACATTGATTCACACAGACGTTTGTGGGCCTATGACAACAAGTGCACGGGGTGGGTATTCTTATTTTATTACTTTCACTGATGATCACTCAAGATTTGGATATGTGTATTTAATGAAATACAAGTCAGAATCATTTGAAAAGTTCAAAGAGTTCAGAAGTGAAGTAGAGAAACAAACGGGCAAGAGTATAAAGATACTTCGATCAGATCGAGGCGGAGAATACTTAAGCGGTGAGTTTCTCAATTGTCTCAAAGAAAATGGTATAATCTCACAATGGACTCCTCCAGGTACACCACAGTTAAATGGAGTATCTGAAAGGAGAAATCGAACACTGTTAGACATGGTTCGATCCATGATGAGTTTTACCGACCTTCCAATTTCCTTCTGGGGATATGCCCTAGAAACGGCTGCATACCTACTTAACAAGGTACCTACCAAATCCGCCCCAAAGACTCCATATGAGATGTGGAAGGGGAGGAAACCAAATCTTAAGCATGTTAAGACTTGGGGTTGTCCAGCTTATGTCAAAAAGTTTGAACATGATAAGCTACAAACTAAATCCGAAAAGTGTAGATTTGTGGGATACCCTAAAGAAACTGTAGGGTATTATTTCTATCATCCAACTGATCAAAAGGTGTTTGTTGCGAAACATGCTGCCTTCTTGGAAAAGGAGTTTATCCATGAAGGGGTCAGTGGGAGTAAGATATATCTTGAAGAAGCTCAAGAACCACAAATTACCACGGATCAAAGTCAGGTACCTGACCAAGTAGAAGAACCTACTATACCACACCCTGTTCGTAAATCTGAAAGAGTACCGAAGATACCTGAGAGGTATGGATTCGTTGTAGAGGATGACGATGAGGTACGCATCATGAATGATGATGATCCATTGAATTACGAACAGGCCATGAGTAATAAAGACTCAGGGAAATGGCTTGAAGCCATGAAATCCGAAATGGACTCCATGTATGAAAACAAAGTATGGACTTTGGTTTCACCACCTGAAGGCATTAAGCCTATTGGGTGTAAATGGGTCTTTAAAAGAAAGACTGGAGCGGACGGCAAGGTGGAGACCTATAAGGCCCGACTGGTTGCAAAAGGTTTCAAACAAAGACAAGGACTTGATTATGATGAAACCTTTTCACCAGTAGCTATGCTCAAGTCCATTCGGATTTTGCTTGCAATTGCAGCTTATAACGACTATGAGATCTGGCAGATGGACGTGAAAACGGCCTTCCTCAATGGAAAACTTGAGGAGGATGTGTATATGACACAGCCAGAGGGATTTGTTTCAAAGGTTGGAATAAATCAAGTCTGTAAGCTGCAACGATCCATTTATGGATTGAAGCAAGCTTCTCGTAGATGGAACATTCGTTTTGATGAGACAATCAAAGAGTTTGATTTTATCAAAAATGACGATGAACCATGTGTGTACAAGAAGGTTAGTGGGAGCGTAATTTCATTCCTTGTATTATATGTTGATGATATATTACTGATAGGGAATGACATTCCTATGCTACAATCAATTAAAATCTGGTTATCTAAACACTTCTCCATGAAGGACTTGGGAGAAGCATCCTATATTTTGGGGATAAAGATCTATAGAGATAGATCTAAAAGGATGCTTGGTTTATCCCAAGGAACGTACATTGATATGATGCTAAAGAGGTTTAGCATGGAAGATTCCAAAAGAGGTCTCATGCCGATGAGCCATGGAATACATCTCTCCAAGAAACAGGCCCCAAAGACACCTGAGGAGAGAGACCGTATGAGTAAGATCCCTTATGCTTCTGCAATAGGATCTATAATGTACGGTATGATATGTACTAGACCGGATGTTGCTCATGCACTTAGTGTAACGAGCAGATACCAGTCGAATCCTGGAGAAGAGCACTGGAAGGTAGTGAAAAATATCCTAAAGTACTTGAGAAGGACTAAAGATATTTTTCTTGTCTACGGTGGGTCTGAATTAAAACTCGAGGGCTTCACAGACTCAAGTTTTCAAACGGACCAAGATGACAGTAAATCTGTTTCGGGGTATGTTTTTACCTTGAACAGAGGCGCAGTGAGTTGGAAGAGTTCCAAGCAGCAAACAGTTGCTGATTCAGTGACAGAGGCAGAGTATATAGCTGCAAGTGAAGCTGCAAAGGAAGCTGTTTGGATGAAGAAGTTCATAACTGAACTTGGTGTGGTTCCTAGCATTGGAGAAGCAGTTCCCGTTTACTGTGACAACACAGGAGCAGTTGCACAGGCTAAGGAACCCAGGTCTCATCAGAAATCTAAACACGTGTTGCGACGATTTCACTTGATCAGGGAGATCATTGAAAGAGGAGACGTCACCTTGGAGCGTGTAGACTCTCAAGATAACATTGCAGATCCATTTACTAAAGCTTTAACACAACAGCAGTTTGATCGTCACTTAGAGAAGATGGGTATGAGATACCATGGCGATTGGCTTTAGTGCAAGTGGGAGATTGATAGTAGTGTGCATACAAGCCAATCATGTATGATGATAAAGCACGTACTTTGTAAACAATCTTATTTATTTATTAATAAAATATTCATTTATTAAAGGCATTTAATTATCTACATGGTGCTGTTTTTATAATATGTAAATAACCCATAGTTTTAAGCAATGCTTTTAGAATCATGATGATGATCATGCTAATGAGATCTAAATTCTTAGAAAGCTCTAAAACTAAAATAGTTCCCAATCGTGGGATTACTAAAAAGGGGATTAGTAAATCCGGATAGATTGGTACATATGTTGCTTGCTCATTGGATGAGGATGATTGATCTCATGATCATTTGTGTGGAGACACTAAAGCAAGTATGTAGGTGCTTATTGGAGAATAAGTTCACTGAACGTGATTCGCTATGGAATACCTAATGGAGTTTTACTCGCATGTCAATAGAAATTCCTAATGTGATAGTAGTACAAGTGATCCTTGGACTTGAGATCATTATAGTATCTTGTATGTAACAAATTATACTTTGACTTATTCCTTAAGACCTTTTAAGGCATATATAGGGTATGCTTGGGTATAATGAGTTACATATGGAGATAATGAATGATCAATAAAGAATCTACCACCTCTAGTAAAAGAGGAGATATGTCCCATGTGATTCGTTAAATGACAACCCAGGAATCTTTGGCCAAGGTGAAATGAAATTAGAAAGGAGTTTTTAATTTGCATTATTTGGAGTTGTGCATTTTCTAATCGAAATACATATAATTAAATAAAATAAGACTTGACAGTAAATCCATGTCTTATATTTAATTGGGACATTGTATGGTGGAAGGATTGAATTGTATGGTAACTATTAACTCATAGGTTCTTTTATGATTAATGTTGAAATCTATATTATCTGGAAAGTCGTTGATCGCTAGGGAGGCTTATCCCTATTGTAGAATAAATATTATTTATTTAAATAGATTATTAGTTTAATTTATTTATTTAAATAAGATTAAAATTATTTTAATTGATTTATTCACAACCGGTTTAATATGGAGAACCTAAAGGGTCACACCATAAAAGGAAGAATAAATATTTAAGAAGGTAATGGCATAATCGTAATAATGCATTAAGTATAATTAATTTAATCTATGGTGATAGAATAAATTAAATAGCTTAATGTTTATTATTTAATATTTTGGAAATATTAAATATAAATTAATAAGAGGAGTCTTATTAAAATTATTACAATTATTATTATTTTAATTTCTAAAGGAGTTTAGTAATTAATTTAATATTTAGTACTCTTATTTATTCCTAATAAGATTAGGAGACAAATTAATTAAATGAATTTAATTAATTATTCCCATGTGGTGGGAAGCCTAAATTAATTAAAGGAGTTTAATTAATTAAAAGAAATCCCATGTCTAATAGGATTAGAAGGGTTGACCAATGTCTATATAAGAGAAGTCTTATAATAGATATTAGATTGATGCAATTCCAATTGTTGGAGAGTACTCCTTTTCTATAGAGGATAGAAAACTAAGGTTAAGTCAAACACCCTCCTTCTTGATAATTTCTCTTCCTTGGTGGATCACCTCTAGAGGCCAAACACTTGGGTGGCTAACGTTGATCAAAGAAAAGAATCTAACCCGGAAATTCAAGGAGATCACGAAGAACAAGGAGTTGAACTAGTACCTGTGGAAGCTTCGTTCTACAAAGGTATGATTCCATAACTTCTTATTTATCGTTTTAAATTAATAATTTGCATAAAGGATGATTCGGGTAATGGTTTTGTAGAAATTTTTTTTAAACTCTGATATATCATGCTTCCGCTAATTTTTGCAATTTGATTGCGTCACGATTTCGTACAAACCCAACAATTTCGTCCTCGAAATTGACATACGTACCTGGTATGTCGAAAAGGTGAGGATATCTCACTTTCATTTCTGATTCTAACTCCCAGGTCATTTCCTCAATATCATGGTTCCTCCACAAAACTTTAACTTGAGATATAATCTTTGAGCGTAGGATATCTTCCTTCTTATCCAAGATCCTGACAGGTACCTCCTCGTACATTAAATATTCGGCTATCTCGTCTGGTTCTATCTCAATAATGTGGTTTGGGTCTTTCACATATTTACAAAGCATGGATATGTGAAAAACATTATGAACACGAGACATGCTTGACGGTAAAGCGAGTCTATAGGCCACAGTTCCTACTCGGTCAAGGATTTCAAATGGACCAATATATCATAAATCGGTGCCCATAGCTTTCTGTAAGCTGACCCTTTGGCACTTGATGCTCTGCTTTGACACGTTTACACGTTAAACACCTCGAGATAAACTCTGCAATCTCTCTCTTCATATTGCTCCACTAAAATGTATGTCGAAGATCACGATACATTTTGGTACTTTCAAGATGGATTGCAAACGATGTGTTATGTGCCTCCATCATGATTTTATACTTCAAATCAGAATCTTTAGGAACACAAAGTCTAGAGCTGAGTCGAAGTATTCCTTCTTCATCGATTCTTGCTTCTGGAATAGCACCTTCTTGCACTTTCTTCTTCATCTTCATCAGCTCCGGGTCTATAGCTTGAGAATCTTTAACTTTATCAATTAAAGTTGGTTCTACGTGTATATTTGACATCATCACGTGGGTCCCTGGAGTCTTTAACTCTATCTCCATCCTTTGTAAGTCATGTAAAATGGGTCTTTGTGTTGACAGCATCGCACGCATTCCCGCATGTGATCTTCTACTCAACGCGTCAGCTACCACGTTTGCTTTTCCTGGATGGTATTGAATGGTATGGTCGTAATCTTTCAACAATTCAAGCCAACGTCATTGTCGCATATTGAGTTCGTTCTGGGTGAAAAAAATATTTGAGACTTTTGGAGTATATTAGGATGTCATCAATAATGACAACCACGAAATGATCCAAATATTTCTTAAATATTCGGTTCATCATGTCCATGAACGCAACATGGACATTAGTCAATCCAAAAGATATAACTAAAAATTCGTAATGCGCGTATCGAGTTCTAAAGGCAGTCTTCGGAATGTCCTCAGTTTTAATCTTTAACTGAAGATATCCAAAACGAAGATCGATCTTTGAAAAGAATTGTGCACCTTGCAACTGGTCGAACAGGTCATTAATACGAGGTAGCAGATACCTATTCTTGATGGTGACATGGTTCAACTCCCGATAGTCAATACATAGTCGCATACTACCGTTTTTCTTCTTTACGAATAAAATAGGAGCACCCCAAGGAGATGTACTAGAACATATAAAATCGATGTCTAACAACTCCTGTAGTTGGACCTTTAACTCCTGAAGTTCAATAGGAGCCATTCGATATGGGGTTTTAAAAATGGGTTTTGTACCGGGCTCAAGGTCAATAAAGAATTCAACTTCACGTTATAGGGTAGACCAGGAAGTTCTTCGGGAAATACATCAGGAAATTCATTAACAACAAAAATATCATTCAAATCTGATGTATTCTGATTTTAATCAGTGACATGGGCTAAGAAATCTTGACATCCGTTTTTCAATAAACGAATAGTTTTATGAATTGAAATGACATTGATTGATTTTAGTGGTCTGGTTGTTTGAATGAAAGCTAACAAACTTACGAAACAATAAATTTTGGCATGATGAGTGGTTAACCAGTTGATTCAAAAAATCACATCAAATACAAGTATTTTCAAAGATAAGATCCACAGGTAGGGTGAAGGTGCCAATTTGAATCAAACAAGATTTGTAAATTATGAATGTAACGAAGGTTTCTCCTAACGGAGTTTCAACAGATAAGTCAAAGTCTAATTTCTCAAGAGTCAAGTTCAAACGTTGAGCACAAGCAGGTGAAATAAAAGAATGGGTAGCACCGGTATCTAACAAGGCATAGACTTCGCAAGAGTTTATGATAAGCTTACCCGTGATCACCTCGTTCGGGTTCCTCACATTTTGGGCAGTCACGACAAATGCTCTTTTATAGGAACCACCGATTTTAACTTGTTTGGGACAGCCTTTGGAGTCACCATCCCCGTTGGACTTGGTTTCACTACCGAACACTCTCTAACTACGTGTCCTTCCTTTTCATAATTATAACATACCTTGAATTGTTGTGGGCAGTTTGGACTGATGTGTCTCTCTTGCCAGCATTTATAGCATACGACCGGTGGTCGTTCTCCTCCCCTAGAAACAATTATTGATACTGGTGCTGCTGCCGACGTCTTCATGTTATCATTGTTGTCCCTTCTCCTTTTAAAATCTCCCCCCGACTCACTTCTTCTATTATCATGGCCACGATTACCACCGGAGTGGTTATCGCTTCTGTCATGATACTTTTCTCCCCCGCTGGTTGTCATTGTTCCGATGACTGCTGCCACCGGTACGACCTTGGTTGTTGTACCTTGGTTGAACATAATCATGATCTCGTTCTAATAATTGGGCCCTGTTGACCACATCTGAATACAAATAAAGTTTGTGAGAAATGAGGTACTGACGAATTTTGGGTTTCAAACCTCTCAGAAACATCCGTGTCATACGCTCCTCATTATCCACCAAATGAGATGTAAACCGGGATAACTCCGTGAACTTAGCGTCGTACTGGGATACAGTCATGTTGTTCTATTCCAGTTTGATAAACTCTACCTCCTTCATATGACGAATACTTTCATGAAAGTACTTGTCATTGAACAGTTTCTGGAACTCATCCCAAAACATCTTGAGTGCGGCAGGCTGGGTACACTTTACAGATTCTCACCAGTAATCTGCCTCTCCACGGAACATGAAGGTGGCAAATAGAACCTTTTGCTCCTCCGTGCATCCTAAGACAACAAATATCTCAGTAATTTGCTTAACCCACATTTCCACCTTTATTGGATCTGGCTTTCTCAAAAACTCTGATGGTCCCAACTCTTTGAACTGCTTGGCAGTGACAAGCCACGAGTTGTTATTATTTCCACCTGTATTATGAACACGAGTATCCCTCGTCTGGTTTTGCATGAACTGCAAAAAACTTTTAAACATCTCATCATTCATCGTTTGATCGGAGGTGTTGTTTACATGAGGAATATTGTCTTCCTATAGCACATTATTCTGGTTGGTGATTAGCGGTGTCTCAACGGTCTCAAATTCTCCATTGTTTAGATTTTCAGCTGCCATTCTCAAATATTGCCACAAAACAAGGGTTAATCAAACAAATTAACCTATCACATATTAACCTTATGTTTCAATCGACCAATTAAATACCAAATAAGCTTAGGTAGGACACACACAAGCGAAGGTTTTACTCGTTTCTCTCCTCCTAGTTCTATTACCAGATCTCCGCCAGAGATCATATCCCTAAGCTCTGATACCAACTGTGACTCATATCCCAACCTTGGACAGCACCTCACAATGATACCTATCAGTTTGCCACCGTTATTCACGGCGTCCCCTACGGAGAGTCTGGCTTCGGTGCATCCCATACAGAGAGTCACTAAATAGAGGCTCGGGGCTCTATACTTATGGCTCTGATACCAACTGTGATGTTCCCAAAATAGGTTCAATACTCAACCCATTTTGAGTCGCCAAATACATGGTACAAAATTCAAATACAATCTTTTATAACATACGATCGTGCAAAATACGACCACGCAAACTCGGAGTTTCAATACAAATCATATATAATACGAAATATAAACACTCAAATTCAGTTCTCATTAATTACAATTATTATCACACTACTCTACAAAATAGTGAGGACTGTTACTGCTCTAACTTTGACCATCACCCCGTTCCCCGACTAGTCCCTGCGATATTCTCATTTCCTGAAGAGAACAATGAAAAACAAGGGTGAGCTCAACTAGCCCAGTAAAGAATATTATAACAAAGATAATAAAAAAATAATTTATTGTTAGTCTTCAACAAATCAGATAAAATATTATGGACAACAAGTTTTAGATCAACAACTACAGCGGAATTAACAATTCATTAGAAGAGTTACGTAGAGAATGATGTCTACTATCTTCTATGATTTAAAAGTCCATCATCAATATTTTATCCCTGTAACATCAATAAATATATATCTTAAATCAAATATTCATCTTTGCACCACGGCCAAAGATATTTGTATCACCAGTGGTCATGTTCATCTCAACACCTGTCCATCTTTGCACTACGGGCCAAAGATATTCATCAAGTAATCATCTTTGCACTACAGGCCAAAGGTATTCATCAAATAATCATTCATATTTGCACTACAGGCCAAAGATATTCGTTTGTATCACCATTTAAGACTGAGGATGATGAAAAATAATATAAGGAACGAATCGAGTGAGATAAAGGACAAATATTAGGGATTCGTAATTTAGTTTATCCAAGTTCAAGGATACTCCGTAAAAATCAACTGTGGAGCAAAATTCAAGAATGAAGTTCAAAACTTGGATCCAATCAAAGAAAATTTGGTTTTAAAAAAATAATATTTTTTTATAGTGAATAGTAACTCGTGAATCGTAACTCGTCATGAAAAGATATAAATTTCATAAAACGTTTAGACCAATATTGCATTAAAATGATATCAGATGAAGCACAAAACTCCAAGAATTTCTGATAATTACAGGAATTATAGAAGCAATACTTACCGTAGTAAGTTCAGATTTAGGAATGTGAAATGAAATATTATCAGTTTCATAATATAGAATATGAAAGAAAATAATATTCTTTATGAATATTGAAAGAAAATAACATCGTTTACGAGAAAAATAATATCATTTACCTTAGTAAAATACTAGATCTGACTGGAATATCGGATATTTTGTTGAGAAAAATTTTGTACTGTAGTCCACACTTAAACTATCCTTATACTCACAAGAAATACGCTCGATATTATAGAGAGAATTTTTTTTGATTCTGGTGTGATTTTTATTTTTAACTAAGCACCCTATTTATAGAAAAATGCCAGAACACCAATTCTGACAATTTGAACACACAAAGGCTTTCTTAGCACCCATATTTGAAAAATGAGCACAACACTTTTGAAATAATTCTCAGCACATTTCACACCGACAAAGGACAAAAGTGGGGCCCACCCATTCAAGAAAATCTCCACAAAAATATTTTAAATTTAAACAATATTCAGAAACTTCAATAATTCATAATAAATAGCCTTTTTATCAAAAAAATATGAACTTTATGTCCATTTCACATAAAATTTAATTTTCTACAACTTTGTAGAAGAAAGTTTTTCTAAATTTCGAACGAAAAATGACCCAAATTTACATACGGATGATTTTTCCAAGCTCACCACTTTTGAAAGCATACCACCTTTGAAAAGCTTATCAGCACTCTAACAAGGAAAAACAAGTAGCCACCTCCAAGGACCAATAATTTTCAAACCCACATGTTTATATATATATATATATATATATATATATATTAAAATATTTATAATTTATTAAAAAGAATTCCAACTCCATTTTTCTCTCTTCCACCTCATTTTATTTATATACCATAAAAATAGTGTCATCATTTAAATTATACTATTATATTATCACATTATACTATTATAATGTAATATTATAATAATATATTTGAATAAATATTTTATCAGAGAAGATAAAATGCCAACTTTCAACAAATGTCTCTTTCGCTAAAAATTTCACCATTATATCATTGAATAAATATTTATTTATCATTTTTATCAATAATTATTATTTACAAATAATATTATAGAACCACAATAATGACAACCAGGTCGTTACCAGGAAAGAGGAGGCTTTCTAATAAGGATTTCTCCTTACTGGCGCGCAATTAGATTAACTAACCCCTTTCCTAGACAGAACTTCCTAGACATTGCCAATAATGTTGTCTAATAATATTATTCAAATAAAATGAATTATTGATTTGATAATGTGAAATACTATGCAGTGACAATTATTAAATCAATAATATAAACTATCAGCGTAGCAATTATTGATATAAAATATCAACGTAGCAATTATTGAACCAATAAAATATTATACAATTATTGAATCAATAATAAAAAATATTGAATAGTAATTACTGTAACAATAATTGAGTAAGTGCCTTCTTACGTAAGAATTAATAATTCAAAATACTGTGCAATACCGTGTGCTATTGTGCAACAATGCGTATTACTGTATTTTTATCACCGGATATTTCAACAGTTTAACGGTAACAGTTTTACCGTTATTTTATAAAAAGGTTATTTCTATCGCTTTCTATTTTCGACAGTTATTCCGTTGTGAGATCCACAAATGGCTACGCCGTCGTACTAATATTCCCTGACAACAAGAATATTTCACAACCAAACGAATATTCCCCGACAACAATGAATATTTTATAACCACTTGCTTATTTTATAAAATTTGCACATTCCACCCATAACATACGACATTTATCAAATCAACACCTTACTATTTCAAAATAATATATAAAAAAAATTAAATCTTTATTCATAAAAGTTGGGGTCTTACATATTTTTTTTAACATTTGCCTTTATTTTTATAAATGATAATTGTGTATCATTTTGTATGTGTATATACTTGAAAGGTTATGTTTTATGTATTATATCATATGTAGATGATATTGTATGCTTGAGTATTATTTTACCTATATTTTGTTGCAATAAATTATTTAATTAGTTTTTTGTGATAAGAAAAGTAATTAAATTTTTGTTCATGATGGAATAAATTTAATTTTGTGCATATATATATTTTTTGGTTATAATATTTTATGAGTAGATAAAATATTATGATGTGTATATATATATATATATATGTATGAAATTTGAGATACTTATTTTCTTATACACTAATTGAGATTAATTTATTATGAGAAAGTTGTAGTAAAATTTACTTTTCTTTATGTATAACAAATTAATTGTAAATTAATTTATTTTGAGAATAAAGTAGATTTATGTTCTTCTTGAACAAAATTATGCATATAAAGTTTGAGGTAATATTTAGTGTCTAATATTACTTGGTATTTGTATGCATGAATTTTGAGATAAATTACTTTGTTTATGGATAATAAATTAATTATTAACTAATAGTTAGAAGATATATTGTAGAAGTAAATTGAGTTGAGTAAATCTTGTATACAATATGATTATGATGTTGAGAAAATATTTAGAAATATTATTCGTCGTGTTTTTGGGATCATCACAATTGGTATATGTTGATTTATTTTTATGTGTACTTCTTATCCAATGAGTAGTAAATTTTAATGTGATCATATGAATTTTGTATATTCTAATTGAGATAAACTTTTTATTTTTTGACTTTTTTATAAATATAGTGAAGTTCAAGTATTTCATAATATTATGAGAATTGTCTTGAATTCTATATTTGTAAATGTCAAAAGATATATTGTTTCTGATATTTCTTATCTAAGTTGGGACAAAAAAATACTTGAGGATATACTAATTCATGTAGTAGTAAATTTTAATGTGATCATATGAATTTTGTATATTCTAATTGAGACAAACATTTTATTTTTTAACTTTTTTATAAATATAGTGAAGTTCAAGTATTTCATAATATTATGAGAATTGTCTTGAATTCTATATTTGTAAATGTCAAAAGATATATTGTTTATGATATTTCTTATCCAAGTTGGGGCAAGAAAATACTTGAGAATATACTAATTCATGTGTGTGAATTTTATTTGCTTTCTACATAAATTAATTTTGTTTGTGATAAATTAATTTCTTAGAAAGTAAATATAAATTTTTATATTTTATGATTTATATGCAATATGATGAGTTGTGCTATAATTTGTATATAATGAATTTTATACTATTTACATAAAGTCAAGTATTACATGTTGGTATACTTGAAATTAAATTGTACATGTATAATTTTAAGTTCTCATGTTAAATAATTTTGGATTTGAGATTTTATGTAATTCAGGAAATAAGGGCTTGTTTTCTTATTTTCTTATGTGGGGGTATCCTAAAAGATTATTATGTTGAAACAATCTTTATATGAATAACTAATACATAAAATGTGCAAGAACTTATTTTATGTTTTGAGAAGTGTTCCTTAATATTCTTATGTGGAAGTAATATTAATCTAAAATTTATTTTATGTTGTGAAGTGAAATTATTCAATAAGATTTCAATTATTTTAAGTAATGAGATTCTTTAAGATTTTTATTTATGGACTAAATTTGGTCTTTGAACTATTTGGAGCATAAATTTATTTATGTAAGAAATATTAAAGCTTTGGATTTCTTGTTGCGAAATTCAATTTAATTGTATAATCCTATGAAATGAAAGTCTTTGAAACACAAACTTTTGAATAATATTGAAGTGTGAACTTATTTCACTTAATTAATTATCTAAGGTTCTACAAAGTTATAAACTGAACCTAGAAAGAACAATATTGATTTGGTGAAGGAATTCAATATAATAATTTGGTAAATAATTAAAATACCTATTTTATTAGCCTAAATATGATCCAAAATATTTATTGTGATTTAGTTCAATAGTGAGATTGAAACTAAGTTATAAATATTAAAGTGGATACATATTAGGTGATAATATGTGAATATTTACCTTAAGATTCTATAGGATATAGAATTATTTATATGTTTACACTAACAATATAATTGTATAAACTATAATGTGATAATTTTTGTGTATATCAATGATATGTTGATCATTACATACTATTGTTAACGTAAGCGAGTTTAAGAAATATCTATTTTGTCTTTACGTTGAAAGACTTGTAAAATAGATTTTATCTTATTATCTTGTGAAAACATAGTGAGGGTTTCAACTAAACTAATTTAATTGTGCTGACTAAGTTTGATAAACTTGAGATTGAAGAATTTAATAATTCTTTAATAGTAGTGGTGCACTGGAAGTTAATTAATTCTGATATAGTAATTGCAAATCTAAAGTACACATGAGCTAGTGGAAGCCTTATGTTTAATATGCAATGCACGAGATCAAATATTACCTATAGTTTTTAAACTTAGTATACTAGTGGTTTAAAATTAGTTTTGTAAGATTTCTCAATGTTTCAAAAGGTCACATAAATGGAATATTGTTAGTGAGGGAAATTCACAAGTAGGTGAATTTTCACCCAAACAGGTCACTCTACGATCGTTTGATGCAGGTCACTCTACGATCATTTGGTGCAAGTCACTCTAAGATGTGCATAAGTTACACTATGTTCGTAGAATTGGAACTTTGGCACTCCACGTTCGTAGAGTTGGTTCGTAGAGTTGGTACTTTGGCACTCTAAGTTCGTAGAGTCAGCACTTTGACACTATATGATGTGCGTAGTTCTACGTTAGTAGAGTTTGTTCGTAAAGTTGAAAATTGCTTTATAATCGTTGAGTTGTCGCTCTACGTTTATAGTGTCCTTGTAGTCTGATGCTCGACGATGGTGTAGTCATTCTACTATCCTACGATGGTTTCAACAATTGTGGCCTAGCCTGAATCCTCCTATTTCACTATATTATGTTAGTGAAAATTTGTATTAAGTACAAATTATTAATCTTGGATTCATAGCAGGTAGTGATCTTGAATAATTAATTATATTTTTACAAGTAGGTGGATATATTATTACTTAGTGAGGGAATAATTTACTTGGAGCAACAAGTAATACTATTGCTTTATATGATGGAGAAAGCAAATGGAATCGAAATTTGTTGGTAGAATATCAAATTGTGGCCACTTCCATTGCTTAGTTCATTATAATGTGATAATGAAATTGTTTTGCATAGAGCATATATATGAGATTACCTTTAATGGTAAGTCATGACATGTTGGTCATAGACATAATTTTTGTTAGACAATTAATACAAAAATGTATCATAATATTTGTCTACGAAGAAGTTAAGTGACGACTTGACTTATCTTATTACTAAGACTTTGACGAGAGCTTAGTAAGTTTAACTACTTGTGATATGGAACTTAAACCACTTTGAGTCAGGGGTGATGGGAACCCAACCTATTCCTAGGTTATCTCTAGTTTAAAGGTTCAATGGGAAAAACAAATCACAGTTGCTAACTGTGTTACTATCGATGTGGTTCCATATGTAGTTTAAGATAGTAACGTCTATTGCACGACCGAGGCTGAGTTATACTCTTAACAAAGTTGTTGTGTTCTTAGCAACAGAAATACATGAAACACTTTTCCTATATGAACTAAAAGTTGATCTGCTTCTTATAGAGGGTTGTGGTATACTCTCTTAGAGGTTCATGAAATTAGGTATTGCGTGTAACGCCCGAGAAATTTAGACGTTTATGTAAATGAATTTTATTTGATTATTTGAATAAAATCATATTAAATGTTTATTAAAGTGAGTAAGCTATTTCTAGATCGTTCTATGACCTAGAAGATGTAAATATGGTTAGGATTCTGGCTATGTGCTAGAATTAAATCATATGAATTTTCAAGATGAAAATAAAAGTTTTCTGAGAAATTTTGTAAAATCACTATTCATCCATTTCTGCTCAGAAATTATATTTGAATTTCTGAGAAATGCGTAATGATAGGATTTCAAGACGAAATGGAATATCTAATAATATTCTAGTTATGGCTCACAAAGTTTTCGTGTGAGGACTTAAAACCCTAAGGGTTAGGAAGATTGAAACCTAATAATAAAAAGGTTATGTATAATTATTATTATTATTATACGAAATAAATACGAGTATAATACGAGGTATTATACGAGTATTATACAAAGAGGATACGAGAATTAATACGGCGTATAATACGAATTTTATACGAAGTAAATACGTTCAATTTGAATTATTTTAATAATTAAAACCGTGGATCGAACCGGTGGGTTAACGGGTGGGTTAAATCCATTGGAAAACCCATGGGGCAACCCATGAACACATGCAGAGACATGGGTGGGCATGTGCTAGCACATGGGTCAAAACTTGGTGGGAAAGCAAAAGAGAGAAGGTGAGAATAGTGAGGAGGTTGGACTTAAAAGACTATCTTACCCTCTATCTTGCAAGCCTATAAAAGAAAGGCTTTGGTCTTCATTTTTTGGTTACCAAAATCACCAACATCTTATTTATGAGAGAGAGAAAGTAGAGCTTAAACAAAAGAAATTGCAAGGAGCAAAGTTATCTTCATAACTTAAGAACCAACTCAAGAACAACCATAAACACAAGGAGGTATAGATATCTAAACTCTAATTCCCCATCTTCCTTCAATATATATTGATAGAGAAGTGAATTGGTGGAGCATGATTAAGGAGAGGTAATAAGGTTGGTCTTATAGTGGACTTAAAACACTAATAAGCCATGATGAAATAAAATCATAATAATTGATTAAGGACTAATGAAGAAACTATTGAAATCATGAGAAATTGATTAATAAGTATATGAAACCATTAAAACTTAGATGTTTAGAATGGTTATAATCTCTAATGAATAACCAATGGATTGATTCCATTTGGTTCGAAGTAAAAATATTGAATAACGAAGATTCGGTGAAAGTTACGCGATTAGACGTTAATCGTCGAAACCGTGAATTTTCCCATAATAGAAGTCAAAAGTCTCCGTTTGATTCGAAAATGATGGTTTTCAATGGCGTAACGTGTAATTAGATAAATAAGACTTGCGAGAGCAAGAACGAACCAATTCGGACTTAAAAGGAAGAATTGAGTGTCGAACGTTCACGAACGTTTAATGAACTTTTAAAATGGACTAATCGGCTAAATTCTCGCCAACAGATTCAAAAATGAATTCCGACTTGATGAGATCATAGAACATAGAATTTATGAACTATTGGCTTTGGAACGAGCCAATTCCGAGTTATAACGATCACGTTACGGGCTCGGGAATCTCATGAAATGTAAAAATTTTCTAAAGCTGGGGGCTGGTGCCGCAGCGCCGAGGCAGGGGCTGGGATACTGCGAGCCAGTGCCAGCTTTAAGCCTAAGTCTGGCGCTGCAGTGCCCTTAAGGAAATTTTTTTCGACGTGCACGTTTCTTAACCTAGTTTGCTACATGGTAATTATGGGGCAACTATATGGTTAATGTTCATGAAGAGAAATCACTTAAACAACATGTTTAATAATGGTTTTATGAATTAAACGTTGACAAAACGTATTTAAATTTAAAACTCAAAAAATAATAATGTGAACCGTGAATCGTAATCGAGTTGTGAGCATGCCTCGGGGTTACATGACATGTAATAGGGGTGCGTGGTACTTGAATGATATCAAGTGAAGTTAAAACTTACCTAAACTCTATGCGAAATCCGATGAGAATGCGTTCGACGTATCAAACCGATTAGGGTTTCGTCGATCATTTTGCATAACGATGATCGATGAGAGTTGACTTATGACTAATAAATGTTATCAAGCAGTGACGGATGATAAGTAACTTAAAAGGATGTTATTAGTTTAACAATTCGGCTAAGTTATACAAGAAGGAGAAGATAGTTACACAATGTATATCAGTTATGATAACCTAATTGGTATGATATATGTTTATATCTTGTAGAGGTTGTAAAGTCCGAGTAGCGTACACTTAAAAGGTTTAAAGACACGAAGGCAAGTTTTCTGACTCTTATATTAACGCTACGTTATGCAAGCTTTCTAAACTCTTGTCTATACTTTATGTTGGACAAGTTGTCATGATGCATAGTTGCCTATGCATGAACTATTATTAGATAGTCGATGCCATTTGATTCGGCTAGACGTATTTGTAAAGTATTTTAATTAATTTTTCATAAATCTTTTAAAGTATTCTTGCTGTGCTATCCTATACCAATTGATTTGGTACGGATTCAAGGGAAAACCTGAGTATGAATACGCAATGGTTTTAATGTCGTTAATTCGACAGGCACTGAGTTGCCACAAAGTTTAAACGTGAAAACGTTTAAAGAATGGAGTGTTGATCAACATAGAGTACTACAGGCTGATCACCTAGACGTTCTCGTAAGATATATTGGGCATACGGCCTTAGTGCCGGGATGTTCTTTTATGCTTGAAAAAGCAAATGATGTTCATGGTCTGGGACCAACTCAGATTCTTAAGTGACTATGTGTCCTTAAGAACAATTTTAAAGGAACTCAAAATGCTATTTTGATTATTCATACTATTTCATAACTATCGTACAGTTATGGAAGATGAAACTACATGATTCTTGATTTTGTGGTTGCAAAGTAGAATGCTAAACTTGCTGAGCTAGTTATGCTCATTCTTGCTTAAATCATATGTTTCAGCTAAGAGCTATCGAACCGAAGGATCCGGTAAGGACAAGGGCAAGTCCAAGATGGATACTTAGTTATCCTTTTAATAATGTAGAATTATTGTTGTAATGTATGATACTATGACACCGAATGAATGTAAAGGTTATAAAGAACTTGTGAAGGAGTTATTGTAATGAAACATTTAGTAAACTTATGCATGTTATTGAAGTATTCAATTGAATGTATGAGTAGATAATAACACCGTGTAGCACCTTATTCGTGGGTTGAAAGTACTCGAATTTGGGGGCGTCACAGGTTGGTATCAAAGCCTTAGGTTATAAAACTTAAGGGGGGAAAACCTTAAGCTATAACCTTAAGAATAGAATTAGAGTTAGAAGTAAAACTCGGGTAAAGTTTCAAAGAAGAAAGTAACCTTAAACATATTAAATGTGATACATGTTTATAATATTTTGATTGTATACTAATCAAGTTATTGTGTCTTATTGTAGATATCAGGAGTTATGAACATGAATAGTGAAGTACAGGAAATAAGTGAAGCATTTGTCAACTTCATAAAGATGGTACCAATGCCAGTAGCAGAGGTGCCTATAGTGATTGTAGAAGAGACTAATTCGGAAGAAGAGGATCCTTCTGAGGATGCAGACATCTTTGACTATGCCACAATATTTGATGGCATGTCCGAAGAGGAGGTGGAGGTGGTATCATTTGATCGGATACTACCTACGGAGGTGGAGGAGATGTCACCAGCAGAGTCTATGAAGGCTCTGTTCATGGCAGTATTGGACAGGAATGTCCAACTAAGTAAGGAGGTCCGTGACCTGAAGCAAGAGGTTCACGACGTCCTAGAGGATAAGGAAGACATGGAGGTCTTCTGGGAAGAGGAGCACGATGAGAAAGTGCTGGCAAAAGATAAGGTTCGGGACCTAAAACTTGAGGTCCAGGAACTAAAAGCTGAGCTTCTGAACAAGAAGCAAAAGATTAGCCGAATGTCCTATATACATAGGAGTTCGCATGAGGATTACCAGCACCAGATTGCTGAGTATCCAGTGGAGGAGGGACAAAATTGGCATACCATTAGCCGGGATATAGTGGCCAGTATGGCGGATGCAGATTACGAGAATGTCGTGAGGCAGATGTAGTCTAGTAGTATGCATAGAAGGATTAGCTATGTAAATATTTGTGTAGCTAGTATCAACGTAAAACCCTCTTTTGTATAATCAAAGGGTAGTCTTTTGTAAATCCCAATTTTTGGCAAGCAATTGCGGGAAGGTATTGTAAATGACTAAGGCCATGAATGAAGAACAGTTATAGTTTATACTACAAGAAGAAGCATTTGAATATAAGAAGTTTATTGAAATGCTTGACAATGTGTTTGTGTTATTATTACTTGTAAATAATAATAAACAAAAAGAAAGAAATAATAATGAAACTTTATTTACGTTATCAGGAAAATGCCGCCAAAGAGACAACAAAGAACCCGACAAGCAGAACCACTTAATGTGGAGGAAGGAGGGGGGTTCCGAATGCCCCAATGCAAGAATTTGTAAACCTCATGACTGCAGCTTTTAAAGAGGCTGGAGGAGGTGTAAGAATAAATCTTGGGGTGGTAGTTGGTGCTACCTTTAAGGATTTTAAAAGCGTAGGACCACCGGAGTTCAAAGGAACTACGGATCCTATCGCTGCCCAAGCTTGGGTGAAGGAAATCGAGAAGGCATTTGTGATAACAAATGTCAGAGAAGAGCAGAAGATTCCTTTTACCACGTATATGATGAAAGGAGAGGCTAACTATTGGTGGGAGGCAAACTAGGGTAAAGCCGAGTTGGTGAATGGTACGTGGGAACAATTTAAGAAGACGTTCTTTGAAAACTATTTCCCCACTAGCATGCAAATTAAGATGGAGGTCCAGTTTCTAGACTTGAAACTGGGGGATATGACTGTTCCCCAATATGTTGTAGTGTTCAATGAACTGGCAAGATTTGCTCCACATCAAGTGGACACCGAGGCTAGAAAAGCCAAGAGGTTTGAGCTAGGTTTGAAACCTTGGCTCTATAACTGAGTATTCATTTTCCAAAGCATAATTTTTGGAGCGGTACTGGAGAAGGCCATAATAGCCGAGGGTGGTAGTGAGGATTTGAGCCTATACCATAAAGAAAAGAAGAATAAGAATAAATTTGACGGAGGGGTCAAAATAGAGGGAACAAGTGGTGGCGTTACAGCGCTGAAGGGGAAGGGTTTTAACTTCGGGAATACCGGAGTGAAGCAGGGAGATCCTTAGGCATGCAAGACATGTGGGAAGGCTCATTTTGGATTCTATCGCATGGGTAAAGGGGTATGCTACCGTTGTGGACAGGAAGGGCACATGTCGCCTAACTGTCCCAATTTAAGAAGGGTACGACATGCTTTGTGTGTGGGTCCTCGGACCACTTTGCAAGGAACTGTCCAAAGAAGGGGTCGGACAGTGGAAAGGTAGCTAGCGGTGCTAAGCTAGCGATTGGTGGTCCCGTATAATAGGGACCGGTGGCCCATACCTTTAACATGACTGTCCAGGATGCAGTGGCATCGAGCGATGTCGTAGCAGGTACTATCCCGGTCAACGATGAAAACGCTTATGTGATGTTTGATTCAGGTGCTACTTGTTCGTTTATAGCATATGAATTTGCTAAACGATTAGGATTACTCCCCAAGAAACTTGTAATACCTTCGAATGTTAAGGTAGCAAATGATGAAATAATTCCTATTGACTTTATTCATAGGAATTATTGTGTAGAGATAAGAGGTAACAAGTTATCGGTAGACCTTATACTGATAAAGTTGGGAAAATTCGATGTAATTCTCGAGATGGATTGGTTGGTGAACCATGGGGCGATTATCGATTGCCAAAATAAGAGTTTGGACCTTCGGATTTCTAAGAAACCCAAGGTAGTGTTCTATGGTAGTAAATCACCGGGACGTTCTTGTTGTCTAACCATGACACAAGCCATAAAATTATTAAGGAAGGGATGTGAAGGTTACCTGTGCCATGTTGTGGACACCCAGCGATTGGGAGCAACATTGGAACAGATACCTATAGTCAACGAGTATGCGGACGTCTTCCCAATCGATTTGTCAGGTCTTTCACTCGATAGGGAGACCGAATTCGTTATAGACCTTGTGCCAAGAACGACATCATTTTCAAAGGCACCTTATCGTATAGCGCAAGTCGAATTGAAAGAGTTGAAGATTCGATTACAAGAGTTGTTGGACAAGAAGTACATACAACCGAGTGTTTCTCCATGGGGAGCACCGGTATTATTTGTAAAGAAAAAGGATGGATCGTTGAGGCTTTGTATCGACTACCGAGAATTGAACAAACAAATAATAAAGAATAAGTACCCATTGCCCAAGATCGATGATCTCTTTGATCAGTTGAAAGGGGCAAACTGTTATTTTGAGATAGATTTGCTGACGGGGTATCACCAGTTGAAGGTTAGAGCGGAGGATGTACCTAAGACGGCATTCAGTACTCCTTATAGTCATTACGAGTTCCTGGTAATGTCGTTTGGGTTAACGAATGCGCCAGCTGCATTCATGGACATTGTTGGTCCGATTAGATGACACAATTTACGCGCAAGTATACGCGGCCAATGAGTAATAAAGAGTAAGTAAAGATCGTTCCCACGAGGAATTAACGGATAACAAACACCAAACCACTAGCACATAATCATTTCAGTCTTATTTAAACGGATGGTAAAGAGAATGAATTAAAACTAAGTTAACTAGGCAAGAATTAAAACATACAATAACTAATCCTAGGGTAAATTCAGATAATGAAGACATGAGATTACAATTTTCCCCAATATTTCATTTGAATCTTTTAACTCTCTCATTTGAAATAATTAACACATAGAATTGACAACCAAGAAATCATGATTACATAATAGCCTCTTTCAATGGATAACTATGAATCTTCCTAATGCGGCATATAGGTATATGTATATCCTACACACTATTAAGCAACCAATATCAAGAACAATTAACAAGATACATGTCACGGGAAAATCTCGTTAACTACTCTTTCAATTACCAACTTTTACATAGGAAGTCATTAAGATTAGATTCTCAATTTGGTTGTATACGACATTTAGGTATGTTTCTATCCTAAATGCTATCAAATTATCAACTCTTGAGGACAGTGAACGAGACACACGTCACATAATCTCATAGATTACCCGCAAAAATCTCGAACTTTCGCATGATATCATAACTAGGTCTAAACCTATAATTTGTTTGTCAAATTCATATAGGTTCACAAGAAATCAATCTAAACGCACAAGTTATGATAACCAATTCATAATAAAAGTAACGAGAGAGAAATCAATACAAACTACGCGTTGGGTTCCATTGAAATCCCAAAATAGATTCAAGTCATAAATAACTCAAATAAATCATCCACAAGGTTCATAAACATCATCCAAATATACAATGAATACAAGGAGAATTAAGAGATAGAAATTGCAAATCTGGAGTCTTTCTCCAAGTGTGGATCTTTGTTGTTTATCCCCTTCTTCAATCTTCAAGTCCAAAAGAAACCCTAGAATCTACTAACTACACTAATCTAACACTAATCTATACTAATCTACTCCTAAGCTAGCTAAACAAGAATTGAAAGAGAGGAAGAAAATAGAAACTAGCTAGGGCTCATAACTCCCCAAGGGAGGCTCTCCTGAATGCTGCTCAACTCCCCCATTTAAAGCCTCTCCCGATCAGTCAAACAAAAAGTCAAACAATTTTTTGCTGGGGACAGGCGCGACTGCACGCGGCCCAAGCCTATTCCAGGCGCGGCCGCACAGCACCAAAAAGCTGGAATCTGCAGCTGCTTGCTGGTGCAGGTTTGCCTCGTGTATTCTTCAGTTGCTTTCTCATGCCCCTCTTGCATTTGCCTCTTATTAGCCTTGCTTGTTACCTCTAGCCTCATGCCATTCCATTGCTTTAAGCTCATTTCAGCTCCTTGCCCCATTTAGGTGATCTTTTGCTCTTTTAAGCTCCAGTAGCACAAAGGGGATTCCTAAACCTGAAAAACACCAAACGAAGGAAAAAAACGCATTAAACGCACATGATTACTTGAGTTTCAGCAACAGAATAAGTTAGAAAGGATTCGAATAAGTGGTAATAAAAGCACTTATCAAAAACCCCCAAACTTAAATGTTGCTTGCCCTCAAGCAAATAAAACAAAACTAAACACATGATGCAATGCAGTATATACAATGTATGCAACCTATGCTATATGAATGCAAATCCAGATCCCAGTCAGTATTGAACTTTCAAAGCAATGCCTTAGAAAAACCACAAGATAATTAAACAGATAAGCAACCCAAGACAAGACCATAAGGCATATTCTGCAAATCAAAAACTGTCAGCACTGATGTTGTGACGAACAAGATTTTTGTAATTTAAATTGAATATTTATTGAATTAAATAAATATTTTTCGATGATTTAATTATTGAGTTAAATAATTAATTGATGAAATTGTGGTAGATTAATTTAATTATACGTGTCACATTAGTTAAATTAATGTGGTGAATTTTATATTCAAAGTATGTATTTAATTGAGCTTATTTGATTAATATATTAATTAATAAGCATAATGTTATTTTAATTAATTTAAATAATTAATTAGAGATTTAATGATTTGGCATAATTAATAAATGGGAATTTTAATTATGTGCCTATGTGATTTAATATGAATTTATGCTATTTTATTTAAGTGATTTAAATAACATTAATTGATTAATTAGAAGTGTGACGATTTATTATATAATAAAAGTTTATTAAAATAATTGGAAAGGAGAAATAAATGAGCTAGCCAAACGAGGCCCTATGAGGAGTTGGCCAGTTAACCCACTAAGGGCATTAACCGACCACGACTCCACCAGCTTGAATATGCTTATAATTATATAGGCTTATATAAACATATAACATATAAAATTTTATATTTCATCTGAGTAAAATTTTAGAGAGAAAAACTCAACGAAGAAAACACAGAGAATTGAGAGAAGATTTTCATCATCCTTGAATCATCTTCACAAACTAGCAAGGGTAATTCCTTCTCCTAAGTTTTTAAATTCAAGTTCTTAAAGTTTTCCATTAACGTATGTTAGAAATTCTCTGTGAATAACTAATTTGATAATTAATGTATGATATGATTTTATATGTGTTATTGTATGATCATAACATGTTGTATATCATGTATGCATGATTTAATGCGATTAAATCCATGTAGTTATGCTTAATTTGATTTTTCAAAAGTTACAGAGTTTTCCATTTACGTGCTTTAAAAATTCTCTGTGAATGGAAAAAAAATTGATATTTGTTCATTATATGGCTATATGTGTGTTCATATGTGTTTATAACATATTATATGCCATATATGCATAACTTGCAGTAATCGAATTTTGTTTAAATTGGGTTTTCAAAAATTACAGAGTCGTATATATGGCCATACGGCCCTTACGGCCCTTACGTACAAATTTTATACCATGAATCGATGGTTTAACTTTGAATTAATATTTTCATATGATTGTACACGTTTATACGAACAAAACGGAAGTTAAACGAACGGATTCGGTGTTATAACGAATCCGTAACGTTGAATTTCTTGATTTTCTTCAAAACCATCAAGAACACCAAGAACAGTGAAATTTAATGGTTTGATTCGAGTAATTGCATGATTTAAGATGTTAAAAACATGTTAATAACATTGTATGATGTTTCTATGAAGTTCGTACTTCATAGAAATCGCTGTGTGAGTTTAATTTGCATTTAATTGGAGTAATTGGGCCAACGAACTGTCAAAATCGCGAACCAGGGAGTGCACCAGCAGGGAGACCCGCCCCAGCGGGTGTTCATGGGTATTAGGACCCGCCCCAATGGGTATAAGGGCTGTCCAGGAGCCTTTGTTTTTTTTTATTTTTGAGACTATTTTGACCTCCTGTAGTAAAATAAGCATAACGTTTTCATACGAAATCCGATTAAGGCGATTCAAGATGATTCGGAAAGATAACGAGTAGACCTACAACTTTCATTCTTTAAGTTTTTCAATTTGAAATCGTTAAAATGGGTAAAAATGGCCATCTTTGTGACTGATGCGTATTCGGAGGCAATCGGAGGGTTTCGGACATGCACGCACACAAGTGTAGTGTTCTCGATAATAAAAGATGTTTTAAGTTACATACATGAATATTATATGATTTGAAGTTCATGATTAATAAATTAAGTTATTGACATGTATAAGATAATGTGAAGGTTCAAGTTAACAAACTAAGTGCGAACTTGAATATCGTAATTGTAAAACTTGATTATGATTGTTTAAAGGGCTATACATGTGTGATATGCATGTTGTGAGTTTACATTCATGTTATTTATTTTATTTGTTTATGTTTCAGACTTATATTAGAGTTGTGTAAGACTTATTTATTTGTTTATGTTCCGCACGGATGTTTAAGGTTAGTATGACCTGGGATTTATTTTATTTATTACTCAGATGTTGTAACCCCATAAGGGGAGGATTTAATTCTATTTATTGCATGGTTTGCATTTACTATGGGTAGATAGATAGATGATATTCGTACAGTGAACACCAAGTCCCGTGGAATTGAAGTACCCGGATTTGGGGGTGTCACAGATGTATTGTGCGTTGTGTGCCTAGCAACCATTAGATATGCATTCAGATAAATAACTCACATACTATGCTTCTTAAGGGAAAAACAAGCTTTAACTTAAGAAAAATAATAAATCATATAAGTTCTAACTAAGACCATGTATTACTAGAGTTAAGAGTCAACATGGGGTTTTCATTAAGCTTTTATTACTCACGAGGGCGTATTCGCACTTTCCTGTGTACACATTCGACTGTGCAATGCCTAGTTCTCTTAGGCTTTTTAATGATATCCATGTAGCGAGCTTTCGACCAATGACTCCCAGACCAAACGGCCTTAGGGCGCTGGGTGTAGAGACACCCCTAGGGCTTACTTGCTCGAATATCAAAGGCCACAGAACTCGACGTAGCCAAAATGTTTATTCTATTTTTTTCTTTTTCTTAATCTTTTCTTTTGTTTTCTTTTTCTGCAAGGGAGTGCGTCTTACGCTCCATCTCCCCGCATAAATCATGCATGTCCCCTGTTTCCCCCAAACTTATGCTTTTAACAGTCTAGTTATTATTATATGCGAACTTAAACTCTTTTATTAAAACATAAATTCCCCACCAGAAGATAAGTATGTGAAAATTTAAACTTAGCATGCCATGATGGTTACACTATTGTGCTAACTGGTTACACAGTATCTGACAGATAAGGATTTACATATATGACCATGAAATCAAGCTTAAGTCTCTAATCAGTTCAAAAATTGAGTGATTTTAGTTTCTTCATAGGCAACATATATAACTAACCAACCGAAATTGGATTCATGCAGTATGCTCTAACACAGAATGCAAAAACAAAAGAAAATTTTTAAATTTTTCACAATTTTAACTATTTACAACCTACATGCACTAAATAAACAAACACAATATGCAATATGAATGCAACTACCCTATATGCAAATTAAAGCCAATACCCCCACACTTAAACTATTCAATGTCCTCATTGAAGGTAAAGGTAAAAAGAAAGGAACTCCCCTATTCTACTCCGATGCTGCATGAAATGAAGTGGCGCCCTCTCAGAAGTTTCCCCGTCTCTCTCTGCTCTTGGTAAAATAAACCCCTCTCAACACTATACTCAATGAACCAACCCAACTCCATATCAATCTTGCTCTGCTAGAGATCCCACACTCAATATCTCAATTGATCAGGTTGAGAGGATGAGGTGGATGAGAATTGGTACTTTGGATTGAGGAGGTAGGAGGTTTTCAAAACTAAGGCTTGTAGTGGGGGGATTGAATGAGAGGGAAGAGATGGGAGATTGCATGAAGGAACTTGAGGGTTTGGGATTAGAGGGGCTGAGGCTTGGGTGCTGTTGATAATTGATATGAATTGGTGCCCCCCAAAATCTGCAAGATTTTTCCCAAGTCAGGCCCAGTCTGCATGTGGCGCTGTCGCGCGTGTATGCAGGCTTAAATGGGCGCGACCGCGCGGGCCATCAGATTTTGTTGCTGTAGATTTTTGGCATGAACTGAGGTTGGCTTTTGCTTTTCATTCATTCCAAGCAGCCTTTGACCTGAAATACGCATATAACACTTATTAAGCCCTCCTAGACTAACAAAAGTATATAAAATCTATTTACATCAAGAGAATGAACATGGAAAGATATATGCATTTATATTCACAAAAATTCTCTAAAGGCGTATATGCAATGCAAGTGCATCAAAAGTATGCTATAAGCTTTGTAATCCCAAAAATATACGCATTCATGCCTAAGTTCAAAAATGTAGGCAATGAACTCCTAATTCCTACAGTATGCAAAAATTTAAACTAAATATTAACTAATAAGAATTAAACGAGGGGGAGGGAAATGTGATAGAAAGCACGGAAATGGAGAATTAAACAAAGAGATAGAGAGAGAATCGATAGGGTGCCTCCCATCTAGCGCTTGATTTATAGTCCTCTAGCTCGACTCTATCTGACCACTGCTATCCAACTCCCCGACGGTATTGGAGAACCCCTCCATCCATTAGAATTGCTGTGTGACTTTGGCGGCTTCCCAACAGGAGAGGGTGCAGATTTAAACTACCTAGCACATGATATGAACAAGGATTCCCCGTACTGAAGGTAGGGGGGCTAGGCAAGGGCTCCATTGTGTATGTGAACTGGTTTGGGCTTTGAGGTTCACACAACACAACGGTTTCTTCTTCTATTCTCTTCTCTTCTGACCACCATGGTTTGAAGCTTGCGAACTCTCTCATATCATCGAGATCCGGCTCTGTAATGTGGCTACCAAGAGGGCAAGGGTGTGCAAACTTGACTGGATTCTCAAACTTCTGCGGAGAAGGTTCTAGGGGTATTATCACTGTTGGTTCATACTGTTCCACATCCCCAATTATCTCCTCTTGTTCCATTGCCTTCGGCTCGTCCAGTTGCAATTGCACTTCGGATTCTCTATCAATTTCTGCACCCATGTCATAGCACCACGTAGTCTGGGGATCATAACTTACGGCTTCAGTCATTGGAGGTACAGGATCTTGCATTGTTGTCTCTTGTTCAAATACCTCGTCTTTCCTTAATGCCGTGCTAATCTGCTCTACCCAAATCTGAAGATCCTCATTTGAATACTCTAGCTCAATCAAGATCTCCTCGTCCACTCCATCCTCAGAATCCATGTACTGAATCTCACTGGAGTTTTGAGGTCCTTGGCTCACGGCTTTCACTACTTGAGAGAGCTGATTCTGATTCTGAGTCTGTATCCCTTACTCAATCAACTCCTCTTTCATCAAGGCCATATTAATCTAATTTGCCCCATTCTGAAGATTCTCGATTGACTGTGATTGCTCAACTAAGGTCTCCTGTGTTGATGCTATGGAATTTCCCCACAAATTGTCCAATCCTTCCTTTTCTGTTTCAGCCACGGGCTCCCTGTATTGAGGCTCATTTGTTGAGGGATTGTTGATTAGGGCCATCTAGTTCAGAAAGTTTTGGTTCGATTCTTCTCGGCTCCTAATCATCTCCTATTGGTTCGCTAAGGCTCTATCCAGGATGTCCATGGTAGACTGTTCTCCTTGTAAATAGAAAGGTTGATATAGGGGTTCTGGTGCATAATTTGGACTTGGCTCATATTGTTCTTGATAGCTCACAGTATGATCTTGATAGTAGTTAGCTGAAGGGCTCGGGTGATACCCCCAATCTTGTTGATAATTGGTGTAAGGCTCATTGTGGAAGTACTCACCCCCATACTGCTCCTGTCCATAACTGATAGGCTCCTGATGGCTTATATAAGCTCCAGCACCATAGTCATATGAAGTCACTGGCTCTCGACTCTGTTGGGCTAAAACGGTATCCAACTTTCTCGAGTGCTCCTCTAACTGTGCTGAGAGTGTGGCAATTGGGTCGAGTCCATCAGTGCTTGCTTCCCTTGGTTGCTCTTGTCTTTTACAGTTCCATGGATAGAAATTTAAGTCCATTTTAACTGAAAAGAGAATATGAGAAGAGAATTAAACAAAAATAAAAATAAAATGTTTAAAGTAAGACTAATTTGATTTTAACTAATGATGGCAAACAGTTATCCAATTAGTTCCCCGGCAACGGCGCCAAAAACTTGTTGTCCGATTTATATGATGACAATTAACGCGCAAGTATACGCGGTCAACAAGTAATAAAGTGAAAGTACAGATATCGTTCCCACGAGAAATTAATAGATAAAAAGTCGCCAAAGCACTAGCACGTAATCATTTCAGTCTTATTTAAACGGGCAGTAAAGAGTTGGAATTTAAACTAAGTTAACTAGGCAAAGAATTAAACTTACACTAATTAATCTTAGGGTAGAATCAGATAATGAAGACAAGAGACTCCAATTTCCCCTAATGATTCGTCTAAGTCGACATACTTCCAATTAGGTCAAATTAATCATTACAGGTTGTAAGCCGAGAACACGAAAGTGAGAGAAGGCCATCTTTCGATGCACCTAATCCATATCACGTGCAATCCACAGATGATAGAACGCACGTGAACACCCACATTACCTAAACCACTATATGTCTATGTGATTTGCAAATAATTAGGGTTTAAGGTCAAGTTCTCTATTGACTACGAGCGGCGCTTCGGTATATGTCTATCCTAAGCACAAATCCTACGTCCAATGTCATGTGAACGTATAATCGCCCGCCACTACGATTAGATCTAAACCTACACTTCGTCTTTCAAGTCCACATAGGTTATCATAGTAATTGGTCATGATTCAATTAAGCAATGAAAGCATAAATCGCAGTAGACAATCACATAGCAATCAATAAGAACCAACATGGAAGAGAAATCAACATAGACTACTCATTAGGTTCCATTGGAACCTCAAAATAGGGTCTAAGTCATAAATGACTCAAACATATCATCCACAAGTTGAATATACATCATAAGATAGCAAATAAGAAGCGAAGAGATTCAAAAGATAGAAAATAGCAAATCTGAGTGCTCAAGCTCCTTGTTGAATCTCCAATGGAATCCACTTGCTTCAATCTTCAAACCTAATCTAACCCTAGAAACTAACTAACTAAACTAAATCCTAATCTAGACTTAATCTACTCCTAATCTATACAAGAAATGTAAAGGAAATGGAAGAACAAGCTAGGGCTAGGGCTAAGGCCAATATATATATATCTGATGCCCTTTCTTCCCCAAAACGAGCCCCCTTATATCCCAATCAAAAGCCAAGTCCCATTCAATTGAAAAGTCAAGTCTGGCACAGCTGAGGACTGGTGCGGCCGCGCCCAAAATGCACTAGAATCCGGGCACCCGCCCCAAGGCTTTTCTGTTGCAGAGTTCTCTGGTAAAACGGCCATAACTTGTGATCCGGGAGGAGTTATGAGACCTGCCACCTGTCAAATCGAAGCTATCGAAGAGCTCTACAACTTTTATTCTTTGAATATTGAGAAATAATGGATGGATGAATGCTGAAATTGAGCTCCAAGTGACAGATGTGCAATAGAAACCCAAAACCGTGGAGTTTAACGTTAGTTGGTATACGGGGCATAACTCTCGCCTCCGAACTCCGATTGGGATGATTCAAGATGTTACAGAAAGCTTAGAAGACGCTCTATAATATGAACTAAGCTCCAATCCAAGAACATGAAATGAACATAAACCCCCCAAGCGATGTCCGAATTGCATTTCCTTCCCATTTTTGCTTCAAATGTCATTCTTGCTCCTTTTGGCCTCTAGACTCGTGGCATCACCTTCATTGCTTCCTCAACCATACTATCTTCATGCTTTAAGCCCATTTCAGTGCTTTGCCCCATTTAAGCATTCTTTTGCCCTTTTAAGCTCAATTTACACCTGGAGAGTTTCTAAACCTGAAAATCACAAAACAAAGCAAAAACATATAAAATGCACAACGATACTTGAGTTTAAGAAACAGAATGAGTTGATTACTATCCGAATAAGTGGTCATAAAATCCACTTATCAAACATGATGAACAAAGTGTTTAAACATTATTTGGACAAGTTCTTCATGGTGTTCATTGATGATATTCTAGTCTATTCAAAGACGCCAGAAGATCACGCTAAACATTTAAGATTAGTGCTGGAAGCACTACGGAAAGAGAAGTTGTATGCGAAGTTCACTAAGTGTGAATTTTGGTTAGAGCGAGTGCAGTTTCTGGGTCACATCATCGACAAGGAAAGGATTTCAGTAGATCCAGCGAAGGTGGAATCAGTTATTAACTGGGAACAATTGAAAAAGCCGACGGAGGTGCGGAGTTTCCTAGGGTTAGTGGGTTACTATCGGAGGTTCATTCAGGACTTCTCGAAGATAGCTACTCCATTGACAAATTTGACAAGGAAGACAGTGAAGTACGTATGGACAGAGAAATGTGAATACAGCTTTCAGGAGTTGAAGAAGAGATTAAGTCAAGCACCGATATTGTCTTTACCGGATGAGGCAGGGAATTTTGTAGTGTATAGTGATGCGTCGCATAAAGGACTGGGTTGCGTGCTCATGCAGCATGGCAAAGTCATTACGTACGCATCTAGGCAGTTGAAGGAGTATGAGAAAGGTTATCCTACTCACGACCTTGAACTTGCCGCAGTGGTTTTCGCTTTAAAATTTTGGAGGCATTACCTGAATGGGGAGAAATGTGAGATCTACACAGACCATAAAAATCTGAAGTATATCTTCACACAAAAGGAGTTGAATATGAGGCAGAGAAGATGGTTGGAGTTGATAAAGGATTATGACTGCAAAATCCTATATCACCCAGGGAAGACGAATGTAGTGGCCGACGCCTTAAGTAGGAAGGGTCGGGAGAAGCTGTTAATGTTAACGGCTCAGACGGAGTTGTTAACAGAGATGGCAAGGATGGAGATAGAAGTTAGATATCCAAGTAAAGAAGGGGAGAAGCAGTTTGCAATGGAGATTCAACCTTCAATTATGGAAAAGGTGAAGGAAGTAGAACTCAGAAATGAGGAGTGCGAACAGATTAAGAGGAAGATTGCTGGCAATACGAAAGATAGGTGTAGTCTTGATAATGAGGGCTTATTAAGATTTGAAGAACGAATTTGGGTTCCTTATGAGCCAAAATTGAAAGAGGAGATAATGGATGAAGCTCATCACTCGAGGTACTCGATTCATCCTGGTAGTACCAAGATGTATCAAGACCTCCAGCAAAAATTTTGGTGGCCTAACATGAAGAGAGAAATAGCGGAGTATGTCAGTAGGTGCTTAACTTGTCAGAAAGTTAAGGTTGAACATCAACGGCCCAGTGGTTTGCTACAATCATTGGAAATTCTGGAATAGAAGTGGGAGCAAATCACGATGGACTTTATGGTAGGACTTCCGAACAACGCAGAAAGGATACGACGCTATTTGGATAATAGTGGATCGTTTGATGAAGTCGGCTCATTTCTTGCCGATAAGAGTCAAGTATAACTTGGATCAGTTGGCTAGACTCTATGTCAAAGAAATTATATTGAGACATGGAGTACCAGTTTTAATTGTGTCAGATCGCAATCCGCAATTCACATCGAATTTCTGGAAAAGTTTGCAAGAGCAGATGAGAACACAACTGAGGTTGAGCAAAGCGTATCATCCACAGACGGATGGACAAAGTGAGAGGACAATTCAAACGCTAGAAGATATGTTAAGGTCTTACGTTATGGATTTTAAGGGGAGTTGGGACGATCATCTACCATTGGTAGAGTTCGCCTACAACAACAGTAATCATGGAAGTGTAGGCATGCCGCCTTATGAAGCGTTGTATAGAAGAAAGTGTAGAACTCCATTGTGCTGGGATGAAGTAGGAGAGCATCGAATGTTGGGACCAGAGATGGTACAACAAACGGCAGAAGTAGTTAAGTTGGTACGAACTCCGCTAGTAGCAGCTCAAGACAGACAGAAAAAGTATGCAGATCCACATCAAAAGAATAGAGAGTTCAAAGTCGGTTCGTACGCATTCCTGAAGGTATCACCTTGGAAAGGAAATATACTCTTTGGGAAGAAGGGAAAGTTAATTCATAGGTTTATAGGACCTTTCCATATTTTAAAAAGGGTAGGAGAGGTAGCATATGCGATAGCATTACCTCCAGAGTTGGGGCATATCCATAACGTGTTTCACGTGTCGGTATTGCGTCCCTACAAACCCGATTACAAACACGTAATCGAGTATGAACCTATCCAGATTAAGAAAGACTTAATGTATGAAGAAATTCCTATCCAAATTGTTGATAGGAAAGAACAAGTCTTGAGAAGTAAAGTAATACCTTCGATGAAGGTAATATGGAGAAACCACAATGCGGAAGAAGCAACGTGGGAACTCGTAGATAAGATGAGGAAGACATATCCCCATCTGTTTGACTAACTTGTATTGTAATTCTGGGGATAGAATTCTTATAAGGGGGGAGAATGTAATGCCCAAGAAATTTGGACGTTTATGTAAAGAGTTTTATTTGATTATTTGAATAAAATCAAATTAAATGTTTATTAAAGAAAGTAAGCTATTTTGAGGTCGTTCTATGACCTAGAAGATGTAAATATGGTAGGATTTTGGCTATGTGCTAGAATTAAATCATATGAATTTCTAAGACGAAAACGAAAATTTTTCGAGAAATATCCGTAAAATCACTATTCATCCATTTTTGCTTGGGAATTATATTTGAATTTCCAAGAAACGCTTAATGATAGGATTTCAAGACGAAATGGAATATCTAATAATATTCCAATTATGGCTCACAAAGTTTTCGTGTGAGGACTTAAAACCCTAAGGGTTAGGAAGATTGAAACCTAATAATAAAAAGGTTATGCATAATAATAATAATAATTATACAGAATAAATACGAGTATAATACGAGGTATTAGACGAGTATTATACGAAGAAGATACGAGAATTAATACGGCGTATAATATGAATTTTATACGAAGTAATACGTTCAATTTGAACTATTTTAATAACTAAAACCGTGGATCGAACCGGAGGGTTAACGGGTGGGTTAAACCCATGGGACAACCCATGGGGCAACCTATGAACACATGTGGAGACATGGGTGGGCATGTGCTATCACATGGGTCAAAACTTGGTGGGAAAGAAAAAGAGAGGAAGTGGGAATAATGAGGAGGTTGGGCCTAAAAGACTATCCTACCCTCTATCTTGTAAGCCTATAAAAGGAAGGCTTTGGTCTTCATTTGTGGGTTACCAAAATCACCAACATCTTATTTAAGAGAGAGAGAGAGAAGGGAGAGCTTAAGCAAAAGAAATTGCAAGGAGCAAAGTTATCTTCATAACTTAAGAACCAACTCAAGAACAACCAAGAACACAAGGAGGTATACATATCTAAACTCTAATTCCCCATCTTCCTTCAATATATATTGGTAGAGACGTGAATTGGTGGAGCATGATTAAGGAGAGGTAATAAGGTTGGTCTTATAGTGGACTTAAAACACTAATAAGCCATGAAGAAATAAAGTCATAATAATTGATTAGGACTAATGAAGAAACTATTAAAATCATGAGAAATTGATTAACAAGTATATGAAACCATTAAAACTTAGATGTTTATAATGGTTATAATCGCTAATGAATAACCAATGGATTGATTCCATTTGGTTCGAAGTAAAAATATTGAATAACGAAGATTCGGCGAAAGTTACACGATTAGACGTTAATCGTCGAAACCGAGAAATTTCCCGGAATAAAAATCAAAAGTCGTCGTTTGATTCGGAAATGATGGTTTATGATGGTGTAACGTGTAATTAGATAAATAAGACTTGCGAGAGCAAGAACAAACTAATTCGGACTTGAACGAAGAATTGAGCGTCGAACGTTCACGAACGTTTAACGAATGCGTAAAAATAGACTAATCGGCTAAATTTTCGCCAACGGATTCAGAAATGAATTCCGGCTTGATGAGATTATAGAACATAGAATTTATGAACTATTGGCTTTGGAACGAGCTAATTCCGAGTTATAACGATCACGTTACGGGCTCGAGAATCTCATGAAATGTAAAACTTTTCTGAAGCTGGGGGCTGGCGCCGCAGCACCACCCAAGCCTTGCTTCTCAGCGCCGCAGCGCTGAGGCAGGGGCTGGGACATTGCGAGCCAACGTAGGCTTTAAGCTAAGCCTAGTGCTGCAGCGCCCTTAAGGAAATTTTTTCTGATGTGCATGTTTCTTAACCTAGTTTGGTACATGGTAATTATGGGGCAACTATATGGTTAATATTCATGAAGAGAAATCAATTAAACAATATGTTTAAGAATTGTTTTATGAATTAAACGTTGATAAAAACGTATTTAAATTTAAAACTCGAAAACCGGTAATGTGAACCGTGAATCGTAATCGAGTTGTGAGCATGCCTTAAGGTTACATGACATGTAATAGGGGTGCGTGGTACTTGAATGATATCAAGTGAAGTTAAAACTTACCTAAACTCCGTACGGAATTCGATGAGAATGCGTTCGACGTGTCAAATCGATTAGGGTTTTGTCGGTCGTTTTTCATAACGATGATCAACGAGAGTTGACTTATGGCTAATAAATGTTATCAAGCCGTGACGGATGATAAATAACTTAAACGGATTTTATTAGCTTAACAACTCAGCTAAGTTATACAAGAAGGAGAAGATAGTTACATAATGTATATCAGTTATGATAACCTAATTGGTATGCTATATGTTTATATCTTGTTGAGGTTGTAAAGACTGAGTAGCGTACACTTAAAAGGTTTAAAGACGCGAAGGCAAGTTTTCTGACTCTTGTATTAACGCTAAGTTATGCAAGCTTTCTAAACTCTTGTCTATACTTTATGTTGGACAAGTTGTCATGATGCATAGTTGCCTATGCATGAACTATTATTGGATAGTCGATGCCATTTGATTCGGCTAGACCTATCTGTAAAGTATTTTGATTGATTTTTTATAAATCTTTCAAAGTATTTTTGTTGTGCTATCCTATGCCAATTGATTTGGTACGGATTCAAGGGAAAACCTGAGTATGAATACACAAAGGTTTTAATATCGTTAATTCGACAGGCACTGAGTTGCAGCAAAATTTAAAAGTGTAAACGTTTAAAAAATGGAGTGTTGATCAACATAGAGTACTACAGCCTGATCACCTGGACGTACTCGTAAGATATATCAGGCATACGGCCTTAGTGCCGGGATGTTCTTTCATGCTTGAAAAAGCGAATGATGTTCATGGTCTGGGACCATCTTAGATTCTTAAGTGACTATGTGTCCTTAAGAATGATTTTAAAGGAACTCAAAATGTTATTTTGATTATTCATACTATTTCATAACTATCGTACAGTTATGGAAGATGAAACTACATGATTCTTGATTTTGTGGTTGCAAAGTAAAATGTTAAACTTGTTGAGCTAGTTATGCTCATTCTTGCTTAAATCATATGTTTCAGCTAAGAGCTATCAGATCGAAGGATCCGGTAAGGAGTAGGGTAAGTCTAAGATGGATACTTAGTTATCCTTGTAATAATGTAGTATTATATTTGTAATGTATGATACTATGACACCGAACGAATGTAAAGGTTATAAAGAACTTATGAATGATTTATTACAATGAAACATTTAGTAAACTTATGCATGTTATTGAAGTATTCAATTGAATATATGAGTAGATAATAACACTGTGTAGCACCTTATCCATGGGTTGAAAGTACTCGGATTTGGGGGCATCACATTTCACATGGCCATATTAGCGCAAAGCAATGGAGAATACTCACCGTGGTAGGAGGATTTTATGTGTGTGTGACAATTCCGATCATATCATATAGAAGTAGAGGTTCAATCTACAGACACCTTCAACTTCGATGTGAATTTGAGTTGTTTACACTAAAGGAAGGTCCAATGTCCGTCACACCCTCTTTTATGCACACATGCCTTGTAGTTGTTTGATAGGAAGTTGTTTGGATGAAAAATAGTTTTTCCAAACAAGTGGGGGATTGTTAGAAATTGCACCTTATTCTATATGTTGGAGACTTAATTATTGTCAAGTTTGGGCTTGAATAAAACTCATTAGTGGACATAATTTAGGTAAATATAAAGGTGTAATTCGTTTCCCTAATTGTGGAGAATAAAAGAAAACTTCATTTGATTTGTGTAGAAATCATTTCATTTGTGTCTAGAGTGAAACATTTAATAAGGTGCAATGTTGTTTGATAAAACTATTTTTCTTAGTTCCATTTAAATAGAAGTTTGTTTTATTTTGGAACAAAAGGAAAATAATGAGACTATTCAAATTCTACTTAACTCCTAATTATTACTAATATGTAACTTACATAATAAGTAATAATAAGTGTAGTTAAATATATACTTGAATAGTTATAATGTAACTTACAATATACATAAGAGATGTATATGAAATATAGAGAAGTTACGTGGAAGATTTTACACAAGTAACCTTCTCTTCTATTTTTTTCATTCTTCTTATAAACAAACAACTACTACAAAGTAGTGTTGAATTAGAATTTCCTGTGAATTGCTATCACGGATTATTCACTAAGGCTTGACATATATCTTGGAGGTATACCGTCTACAACCCTTAGCAAACTAATCATGGTGGGGGCGATAAAGACCTTAAGGACAGGGATCACCCGTGTCATGTCATCTACAACAATCTTAACTCTACGAAGCTACGGTTCTAACAAATTCTACTTAAGTGGAGATGCTCTCTACAAAAGAGATTTTGGAATGGGCCTTTTAAGATGCCTAGATAAAGATCAACCTCAGAGGCTTATAAATGAAGTGCACAGTGGGGTGTGTGGGCCGCACATGAGCGGTCCCCTACTTGCCAAGAAGATATTAAGAACATGACATTATTGGATCTCTCTCAAAGCGGACTATGATGATCACGTCAAGAGATGTTATCAATGTCAATATCATAGAAATGTCATCCATGCTCCTCCAAAGGAACTACATTGTATGAGTTTTCCATGACCCTTTTCCATGTGGGGAATGGACATAATTGGGCCAATAGAACTCAAAGCCAGTAACGGTCATAGGTTCATCTTTACCATGATCGACTACTTCACCAAGTGGGTGGAAGCTGTCTCCTTTCCCAAAGTCACCAAGGAGGTTATAATCAGTTTTATCAGAAATAATGTAATCTGTCGATACACACAACCAAAAGTGATAGTATCATACAATGCCAAGAATCTGAACAATTAGTGTTAGGTTTGTAAGAATCATAAATGCAACCAAATTGCATAAAATAAGTGAAACCATGGTAAATCATAGTTTTAAAATTTTTACAAACCATATACTCAGATCATCCTTTATGCACAGTTATTAATTAAAATGAAATAGATGGAGATTAGATTCATACCCTTGTAGAACTAAGCTTCCACAGGTACGAGTTCAACTCCAAATCCTTCGCGCTCTCCTTAAGTTCTCCGAGTTTGATTCCTTCCTTTGATTAATGTTAGCCACCCAAGTGTTTGGCCTATAGAGGTGATCCACCAAGGAAGAAGAGTTATTCAAGAAGGTGGGTGTTTGGCTAAACCCTAGTTTCTATCTTTATAAAAATTGTATACTCTCCCAACTCTTGGAATGTAGTGTGTAACCTTGTTCCATAATAAGACTTTCTTATTTATAGATGTAGGCAACCCTCCTAAACTATTTAGGATTAGGGTTTCATATTAATTAATTAAACCCTTTTAATTAATTAGGCTTTCCAATCCTATTGGGAATAATTAAACTCTTTTAATTAATTAGCCTCCTAATTTTATTAGGATTATATATATGAGAGAGTATCTTATTAATTAATTCTCAAACTCTTTTAGGAATTAAATAATAATAATAATAAGACTCCTCTTATTAATTTATATTTAATATTTCCAAAATATTAAATAAAAAATAGTAAACTATTTAATTTATTCTATCACCATAGATTAAATTAAATATACTTAACTTATTATTACAATTATGCCATTAACTTCTTTAATAAATATTCTTCCTTTTATGGTGTGACCCTTTAGGTTCTCCATATTAAACCGGTTGTGAATAAATCAATTAGAATAATTCTAATATTATTTAAATAAATAAATTAAACTAATAATTCATTTAAATAAATAACATTTATTCTACAATAAAGGTAAGCCCCCTTAGCGATCAACGGCTTTCCAAATAATATAGATTTCAACATTAATTATAAAAGAACCTTTAAGTAAATAGTTACCGTATAATTCATTCCTTCCACCATACAATGTCCTAATTAAATATAAGACATGGAATTACTATCAAGTCTTATTTTATTTAATTGTATGTATTTTGATTCTAAAATGCACAACTCCAAATAATGCAAATTAAAAACTTTTTTTTAATTTCATTCTGTCTTGGCCAGGACTACTGGGTTGTCATTTATCGAACCACATAGGACATTCTCTTCTTTTACTAAAAGCGATAGATTCTTTATTGATCATTTATTATCTCTATGTATAAATTATTATAACCAAGCATACCCTTTGATATACCCTTAGAGTCTTAAGGAACATGTCAAATTATAACTCATCATACACAAGATACTATGATGATCTCAAGTCTAAAGATTATTTATACTACTATCACATATTCCTATTGATATGCAAGTAAAATTCTATTAGGCAATCCTTAGCGAGCCACGTTCAGTGTACTTATTCTTCAATAAGCACCTACATACTTTGTTTAGTGTCTTGACGCAAATGATTATGAGTTCGATCATTCTCATCCAATGAGCAAGCAACGTATGTACCAATTTATCCGGATTCACTAATCCCTTTTTACTAATCTAACGATTGGAAACTATTTTAGTTTTAAGCTATCTAAGAATTTAGATCTCATTACCATGATCATCATCATGATTCTAAAAGCATTGCTTAAAACTATGTGTTTATCACATATTATAAAACAACATCATATAGATATATTAAATGTCTTTAATTAAATAATACTTTTATTAATAAATGAATAAGATTGTTACAAAGTATATGTTTTATCATCAAACATGATTAGCTTGTATGCATACTACTTTCAATCTCCCACTTGCACTAAAGCCAATCGCCATGGTATCTCAAACCCATCTTCTCTAACTGATGATCAAATTGTTGTTGTGTTAAAGCTTTAGTAAATAGATCTGCAATGTTATCCTGAGAGTCCACACGCTCTAGGTTGACATCTCCTCTTTCAATGATCTCTCTAATCAAAAACCGCCGCAACACGTGTTTGGATTTCTGATAAGACCTGGGTTCCTTAGCCTGCGCAACAGCTCCGGTGTTGTCACATAATAAAGGTAATGGTCCTCTAATGCTAGGAACCACAACAAGTTTAATTATGAACTTCTTCATCCAAACAGCTTCCTTTGCAGCTTCACTTGCAGCTATGTACTCTACCTCTATCACTGAATCAGCAACTGTTTGCTGCTTGGAACTCTTCCAACTCACTGTGCCACAGTTTATGGTAAACACATACCCCAAAACGGATTTACTGTCATCTTGGTCCGTTTGAAAACTTGAGCCTGTGTAGCCCTCTAGTTTCAATTCAGACCCACCGTAGACAAGAAATACATCCTTGGTTCTTCTTAAGAACTTTAGGATATTTTTCACTACCTTTCAGTGTTCTTCTCCAGGATTCGACTGATATCTACTCGTTACACTAAATGCATGAGCGACATCCAATCTAGTACATATCATACCGTACATGATAGGTCCTATTGCTACAGCATAAGGAATCTTACTTATACGGTCTCTCTCCTCATGTGTCTTTGGGGCCTGTTTCTTGGAGAGATGTATTCCATAGCTCATCGGCATGAGACCTCTCTTGGAATCTTCCATGCTAAACCTCTTTAGCATCGTGTCAATGTACGTTCCTTGGGACAAGCCAAGTATCCTTTTAGATCTATCTATATAGATCTTTATCCCCAAAATATAAGATGTTTCTCCCAAGTCCTTCATGGAGAAGTGTTTAAATAACCAAATTTTGATCGACTGTAGTATAGGAATATCATTTCCTATCAGTAATATATCATCAACATATAATACAAGGAATGATACAGCGCTCCCACTAACCTTCTTGTACACATATGGTTCATCCTCATTTTTGATAAAATCAAACTATTTGATTGTTTCATCAAAATGGATGTTCCACCTTTGAGAAGTTTTCTTCAATCCATAAATGGATCATTGCAGCTTACAAACTTAATTTGTTCCAACCATTGAAACAAAACCCTATGGTTATGTAATATACACATCCTCCTCAAGGTTCCCATTGAGGAAGGCCATTTTTACGTCCATCTGCCAGATTGTGTAGTCATAGTAAGCTGCAATCGCAAGCAAAATCCGAATGGACTTGAGCATAGCTATTGGTGAAAAGGATTCATCATAGTCAATTCCTTGCCTTTGTTTGAATCCTTTTTCAACCAGTCTGGCCTTATAGGTCTCTACCTTGCCATCCACTCCAGTCTTTTTTTTAAAGACCAATTTGAACCCAATAGGATTAATGCCCTCAGGTGATGAAACCAAAGTCTATACTTGGTTTTCATACATGGAGTCCATCTCAGATTTCATGGCTTCTTGCCATTTCTCTGAGTCTTTACTACTCATAGCATGTTCGTAATTTAATAGATCATCATCATTCATGATGTGTACCTCATTGTTATCCTCTATGATGAATCCATACCTATCAGATATCATCGGTACTCTCCCAGATTTACAAATATGGTGTGTTACAGTAGGTTCTTCCACTTGGTCAGGTACCTGACTTTGATCCGTAGTAACTTGTGGTTCTTGAATTTCTTCAAGATATATCTTACTCCTAGTGATCCCTTCAAGGATGAACTCCTTTTCCAAGAAGACAACATATTTTGCAACAAACACCTTTTGATCAGTTGGATGATAGAAATAATACCCTGATGTTTCTTTAGGGTATCCCACAAATCTAAACTTATCGGATCTAGTCTGTAGCTTATCATTCTCAAACTTTTTGACATAAGCTGGACAACCCCAAGTCTTAACATGCTTAAGATTTGGTTTCCTCCCTGTCCATATCTCATATGAAGTCTTTGGGATGGATTTAGTAGGTACCTTATTAAGTAGGTATGTAGCCGATTCTAGAGCATAACCCCAGACGGAAACTTGAAGATCGGTAAAACTCATCATGGAACGAACCATGTCCAACAATGTTCGATTTCTCCTTTTAGATACACCATTCAACTGTGGTGTTCCTAGTGGAGTCCATTGTGAGATTATACCATTTTCTTTGAGATAATTGAGAAACTCACCGCTTAAGTATTCACCACCTCGATCCGATCGAAGAATCTTAATACTTTTGCCAGTTTGTTTCTCTACTCCACTTCTGAATTCTTTGAACTTTTCAAACGATTTAGATTTGTATTTCATTAAATACACATATCCAAATCTTGAATGATCATCAATGAATGTAATAAAATAAGAATACCCTCCTCGTGCACTCATTGTCATAGGTCCACATACGTCTGTGTGTACCAACGCTAACAACTCTATAGCTCTTTCTCCTTTTCCACTAAAAGGAGATTTAGTCATCTACCCATGAGACAAGATTCACAAGTTGGATATGATTCATAATCAGATAGCTCTAAGAACCCATTTTTATGCAACTTGGATAATCTTGTTTCATTAATATGACCGAGTCTACAGTGCCACATAAAAGTATAATTAAAATCATCTCTTTTCCTTTTCTTAGTTTGCTCAATTTGAAGTATATTTTCATGCAAGTCAAGTACGTAAAGTCCATTCAGTAATTTACCAACACCATATAAAACATCTTTATTATAAATAAAACACCTATTGTTCTTTATTATAATATTATAACCATCCACATCCAATATAAAAATAGAAATAATGTTTCTAATGATTGTTGGAACAAAATAATAATTATTTAAACTAATGGACTTGTGCGTAGGCAGTACTAAACAATAAGTCCCTACAGCTAATGTAGCAACCTTTGCTCCATTTCCCACTTGTAGGACGACTTCATCCTTGTTCATCTTTCTACTTCTGACCAGTCCCTGCATAGTATTACATATGTGAGAACCATAGCCGGTATCCAATACCCAAGTAGAAGTTTGACTTTTAAAAAAATTAATTTCAATCATGAATAAACCTTGATTGGAAGTCAAAGCTTCTCCAAGCTTCTGCTTTGCCAGAAACTTCTCACATTTCCTCTTCTAGTGACCCAACTTGTTGCAATGAAAACACATTCATTTGCTAACTGGATCCGGTTTCTTTTTATCCTTGTTCTTCTCCTTGCCCTTAGCCGTCTTGAATTTCTTCATTTCAGAAGATACCTTGGGCCTCTTCCTTTTCTTGGAAGAATCATCCACCAGTAAGACTTGGTTCTTCTTGGATGGAAAGTGTCCTTCAGCAGTTTTCAACATGTTAAGTAATTCTGACAAGCTGACATCCAACTTATTCATGTGAAAATTCACAACAAATTGTGAGAAGTTATCTGGGAGTGACTGCAAGATCAAATCTTGACTTAACCCCCCATCCATAATGAGCCCAAGTTGTCCCAGACGTTCAATCAAATTGATTATCTTTAGGACATGAGTCTCAATAGTAGTGCCCTCAGTCATCCGAGATCGGAAGAGCTCCTTAGGTATCTCATATCTAGCAATCCTACTTTGCTCACCATACAACTCTTGCAGGTGAAGCAATATAGTAGGAGTGTCCATATTTCATGCTGACACTGAAGCTCGTTACTCATGGATGCGAGCATGATGCATTGAGCCATAGATGCATCATCTTGCCACTTCTTAAAAGTAGCAATCTCTTTCTCATAGGCTGTTTCTGCAACTTTTACAGGGACAGGCAAATTTAGGACATAAGAAAGTTTTACAGTAGTGAGAACAATTCTCAGATTTCTTAACCAACCCGTGTAATTCGGTTCGGTCAGTTTGTTAGCATCAAGTATGCTATGCAGTGATAGTGAGTGTGACATTTTCAAATTTTGCATGTGAAATAAAATAATATTTTAGCATACATTCATTTAATTAATTATCAAAATAAATTAGGTCTTATTTTAAATTGGTATCTCCCACTATTTTTTTTAAACTATATTACCCTCATAATATATAGTTCGGCAAATCTAATTAAAGATTTGCTATTGAGAATAAGGATCATATTTCAAATATATATAGCCTTGTGGTGACACAACAAACTATATATAAATAAATAGATAGACAACTCTTGTCAATTAAATCATCATGTAACTCCTTATGCCTCTTAGATTATTTTGATCAAGTGGTGACACATCCAAATCAAAATTATCTAAGTTAAGTCTAACCTAGCACTTTTATATATTCAAATAGAAAAATACCGTCCTTGTGGTGACACAACAAAACAGTATTGTTCAATTTCTTTATAAGCATCAAACGTGATAAATCAATATCTTAAATATTTAATACTCGCCTTATGGTGACACAACAAACTCATATTAAATATTTAATACTCTATTAATTTATCATGCTAGAAGGCGACGTTCCATATTCCAAATATCTTGGAACGCTTAGGACTTAATATAAATTCCTTGAGGGGTTTGTTATTATTTGTCTCATCTTGTTTAGCGAGCATGCACACATACACACACACACACACACACACACACACACACACACACACATATATATATATATATATATATATATATATATATATATATAATACACATCATATTAATTGACATGCGAAGCATGTTGCATAATATATAATATATATAGTACAAGCATGCATATAAAATACTATATTCTACCCGAATTGATTATGAGCTTTAATCTAATTTGGTTCACTAGAGCCACCAAGTGAACCAAAAGGTCAAACCTAGGGGTGCAAGAATTAAATTTAAATATAACTATTACATTTAAATCTCAGGTTCCATTACAAACGGGTCTTCAAGCGATCCTTGCTCCTTGGTCTCCAATTCTTCAAGATAATTTTAACTAGTCATATTACAAAAACTATTTAATTTAAATAGAAACCTTGATCAGCAGTCAAGGGGAAGTACATAGAAGGGAGATAGAATTTTACATCAAGAAAAATTAGAGAAGATGAGGTACGCAGACCCCATTTAATAAATCACATACATTCATGCATCAAACAAAAATAAAATTCAATCACATTGGTCAATAGTCCATAATCAATCCCATTTATTATCATATATATCATCATATGCATCAATAAATAATATTCATCTCATGAATAAATAAACATTCAATATATATATTGATATCGATTTAATGGGCAACTTAATTAGCATTAATCCCAATTATGATTTATAATAAACTCCTTTATTTAATCAACATAGAATTCAATTCCAAATTCAAAATAAACAACTTTATTTTAATTAAGAATTATTGGAAAAATATTGATTTAATTTTTAATTTAAATAAACCTTTTATTTTAATTAGAAATCAGATAAATAAAATAGATTTTTATTTAATTCTGGGTACCGGCGTTGCGGCGCCCCGAATGAACTGGCTTCGAGCGCTGCGAAGCCGGGTGACCCGTTTTTTCAAAAAAACTGGACCTGGCGCTACGGTGCCCTGTTTACACTGTAATCCGACGTTGCGGCACCAGTCGCCAGGAATTATTTTTTCAGTTCACGAATTGTGCAATTTTTCTCCAAAAACTTGATTCTATGCTAATAATTATGCCCAAAAAATTTGTTCCAAACACATATCAAATCTGAACAATTAATAACTTGCATAATAGTTTGGCTCTAATGTCACTGCTAGGTTTGTATGAATCATGAACGCAATCAAATTGCATAAAATAAGCAGAAGCATGGTAAATCAGAGTTTTAAAAGTTTGCAAACCATATACCCGGATCATCCTTTATACATAGTTATTAATTAAAATGAAATAAATAGAGATTAGATTCATACCCTTGTAGAACTAAGCTTCCACATGTACGAGTTCAACTCCAAATCCTTCGCGCTCTCCTTGAGTTCTTCGGGTTTGATTCCTTCCTTTGATCAACGTTAGCCACCCAAGTGTTTGGCCTCTAGAGGTGATCCATCAAGAAAGAAGAGTTATTCAAGAAGGTGGGTATTTGGCTAAACCCTAGTTTCTATCTCTATAGAAATTTTATACTCTCCCAACTCTTGAAATGTACTGTGTAACCTTGTTCCATAATAAGACTTTCTTATTTGTAGATGTAGGCAACCCTCCTAAATTATTTAGGATTAAGGGTTTATATTAATTAATTAAACCCTTTTAATTAATTAGATTTTCCAATCCTATTGGTAATAATTAAACTTTTTTAATTAATTAGCCTCCTAATCTTATTAGGAATATATATATGAGATAGTATCTTATTAATTAATTCACAAACTCCTTTAGGAATTAAATAATAATATCAATAGTAATAATAATAATAAGACTCCTCTTATTAATTTATATTTAATATTTTCAAAATATTAAATAATAAATATTAAGCTATTTAATTTATTCTGTCACCATAGATTAAATAAAATATAATTAACTTATTATTACGATTATGCTATTAACTTCTTTAATAAATATTCTTCCTTTTATGGTGTGTCCCTTTAGGTTCTCCATATTAAACCGGTTGTGAATAAATCAATTAGAACAATTCTAATCCTATTTAAATAAATAAATTAAACTAATAATTTTTTTTAAATAAATAACATTTATTCTACAATAAGGGTAAGCCCCTTAGTGATGAACGATTTTCTAAATAATATAGATTTCAACATTAATCATAAAAGAACCTTTGAGTAAATAGTTGTCGTATAATTTATTTTTTCCACCATACAATGTCCCAAATAAATATAAGACATGGAATTACTATCAAGTCTTAGTTTGTTTATTTATATGTATTTCGACTCTAAAATGCACAACTCCAAATAATGCAAATTAAAAACTCCTTTCTAATGTCATTCTTCCTTGGCCAAGGACTACTAGGTTGTCATTTATCGAATCACATAGGACATTCTCTTCTTTTACTAGAAACGGTAGATTCTTTATTAAAAATTCATTATCTTCATGTATAAATTATTATACCCAAGCATACATTTTGATATACCCTTAGGGTCTTAAGGGACATGTTAAACTATAACTCATCATACAAAAGATACTATGATGATCTCAAGTCTAAGGATTATTTGTACTACTATCACATAAGGAATTCCTATTGATAGGCAAGTAAAACTCCATTAGGTATTCCTTAGCAAGCCACTTTCAGTGAACTTATTCTCCAATAAGCACCTACATACTTGCTTTAGTGTCTCGACACAAATAATTATCAGATCGATCATCCTCATCTAATGAGCAAGCAACGTATGTACCAATCTATTCGGATTCACTAATCCCCTTTTTAGTAATCCAATGATTGGAAACTATTTTAGTTGTAAGCCATCTAAGAATTTAGATCTCATTAGCATGATCATCATCATGATTCTAAAAGCATTACTTAAAACTATGGGTTTATCACATATTATAAAATAACAGCATGTAGATAAATAAATGCCTTTAATTAAATAATACTTTTATTAATAAATGAATAAGATTGTTACAAATTATATGCTTTTACATCTAACATGATTAGCTTGTATGCATACTACTTTTAATCAGATGGTGAAGGAATTTAACAGCAAATTCCACATCAAACATCACAATTTCGTCATCTACCGGCCTAAGATGAAAGGTTTTGTGGAAGCAGCAAACAAAAATATCAAGAAGATCTTGCAAAAGATGTCCGCCAATCACAAAGGATGACCTGACTTACTGTCTCTGACTCTGTTAGCATACAGAACATCAATGCGCATTTCTACTAGGGCTACCCCTATTCATTAGTCTATGGCATGGAAGTAGTACTTCCCATATAAGTGGAAATGGCATCATTAAGATTGTTAATAATATCCCATATGGAAGAAAACCAGTGGATGCAAGACCGGTACAACCAATTAGCTCTAATAGATGAGAAAAGGGATGCCACCATATTCTATGGGCAATTATATCAACAAAGGATTGCTTGTTCCTACAACAAGAAGGTCCAACTTTGTCAATTCAAAGAAAATGTCATAGTGCTGAAAAAGGTCATCTCAAATCAAGATGAAGCCAAAGGAAAATTCGCCCCAAATTGGAAAGGCCCTTTCATTGACAAAGAAATGTTGTAAGGAGGAGCCCTCAGATTGCAAGAAGTGGACGATGAAGAATTTCCCCAACCTATCAATTCAAACTTTGTCAAAAGATACTATGTCTGAACCTTTACAACGACACATCCCAGTTGTAATGCCCTGAAATTCGGGCTATTTTTCAAACCCAAGTTTTGTGCATCATGGTACTACTCATTCCATTCATACATCATTATAACGTAAGAATAACGACATATTTCTTCAAATTCCAGGTTCTTTTACCTTAAAATCTCGTTCATTACAAATAAGGATAATTACATTGTTCTTTACATCTTACAAGAGTGACTTTTATTCGCCACAAAAGATACATAGCAGTTCATTAAACTACTCTACCATCTAATTTTCTATTCCACATTACAAGTCTTGACTTAATCTTCATGTATGTTCATATAATGAACAGCACTCCAGTAAGACACCGGTCAACTTGATCTTTGTGGGATCCTTAAGTTCATTCTATCATCATTTGCTGAAAATATTTTTATTTAAAGAAAGTGTGAGCATTCAATTTCTCAGCAAGTTAAACCAGTTGAATAACAACTAAACAAGAATCACATATTCTTTTAAAACATCGATAACCGAACAAAGGTTATGAAGCAGTTTGAATAATAGGAAAAACTCTGATTACTATCATTTTAAAACATTAATCATATTTACTTTCACATACTTTACATTCAGTCTGGCTAGAATCATTAGCACAGACTTAAGCTTAACAGCTCATAAATAGAATCCTACCATATTAAACTGTTCAATCGCAGAGAAATTTATTTCACAGAAACACATAAGTGTTGAAAGATAGGCACAAGGCCTCATATATATACACTTTGCACAAATATCACACATTTGCACATACGAAATACTCTCACATGTTCAACATTTGAGAAAGTTAAGAAACTAACATTCATTTGAAATATGAATGAAGTTAGGAAACTTGTCTTAAGCACAGCTACAGCTATAACTTATAGTTTACGCTGACTGTTTATAGCTGTAACGCCCGAGAAAATTGAACGATTATGTAAATGAATTTTATTTGATTTATTGAATAAAGTTTGATTAATTGTTTATTTAACTGAGTAAGCAAATTAAAGGTCATTTTATGACCTAGAGATATCTGAAATGGTTAGTATTCTGGCTACGTGCTAGAAATAATTGATGTGAATTTATAAGACAAAAATAAAATCTTTTTGAGAAAAAGACGAAATAGTCACTATTCATAAAACCCTAAAGGTTAGGGTTTGACCCTAAGGGTTAGGGTTCATGAGACCCTAAGCCTCTTTGAGAGTTCAGAATGTCGAAATGACATTCTGTCGAAAGATTTGACGGTAAAATACCGGGAAAAGTTATTTTAGCCAAAGAGAAGTTTTCTTGGAAGAAAAGTACGGAAATCACTATTTATCCGTTTCTGCTCAAGAGTTAATATTGAAATTCCAAGAAACGCGTAATGATAGGATTTCAAGGCGTGGTGAAATATGTGATAATATTTCACTTATGGCTCACGAAGTTTTCGCGTAGGGACTTAAAATCCTAAGCGTTAGGGAAAGTAAAATCAATGATTAATTGATTACGTATAATAATAAATGATTATTATATGGAAGGAATATGCGTATAATACGAGATATTATACAAGAATAATACGAAGAGGCTATGAGAATTAATACGACATATAATACGAATTTTATACGGAGTAAATACGTTGAATTTGAATTAATTTAATAAGTTAACCCGTGGGTCGAACCGTTGGGTAAACGGGTGGGTTAACCTATAGGGCAACCCATGGCCACATGGGAGCTTGTGAGAGCTGTGACAACCCGAAAATTTATAAAGTTTTGAATGATTAAAATAAAGGATAAAGAATAAAACCTAGATGAAAATTTGAGGATTTATTAAAAAATTTAAGTAAAACCTATATGGTTTACTAATTAAATGAGAATGGAGAAAATATGGGTTACAAAATTCCAAAACCCTATAAATGAATTTATCTGAAGGAATATTAAGGATAAGGTACTACGATACCTATAAACTTAATGCGAACTGAATAGTGTAAGAAATTTTATATATTATAATTATTGTTATCAGTAATATTTTGAGCATGAGTGATATGAATTTAGCAAGTTAGACAATTTATTTTGTCAACGTCGGGAAAAAATCCGCGGGTCAGATCACAACCCGGATCTTTCTCTCTTCCTAAGTTATCTCTACCCTCACTCTTTTATTGCGAAAAAGGTTTTGAAGGATTTTTTAGGAAAAAGGCCAACAAGTATCATGTCAACGATTTGAACGTTTTATAGAGTCACCAGTTGGTAGATTTGAAATGGTTTTACCAACTCAACCGAGTTTTGTTTGAAAAAGGCCCAATTATTGGACATTGTCGAAACTTGATCTTTGAAACGGAAGTTTTGAGGCTTGGTTAAGTGTGGGGAAGGTGTTAGGCACCCCACGACTCCCGTGTAAACATGATACCGCAATCTTTTCAATATTTCTCTTAAAACTAAAATGCGTGTGTGACTGCTGTTTTGAAAATTGGGCCTATGTTTGATTGATTGAAAGTAGTGCTTTGCTTCGTTGAACCTATATACGAAGGGTTTGATTTGATTTGCAAAAAGTCTTTAATTTGATTTGTAAAAGCTTTTCTTTTGATTGAATTACAAATGATGTTTTGAAAGCTGGTTTATCAAACCCTTACGCTAATATAGGAATTGAATCCTGTTGATACTTCCATTTTATCTTTATAGCCTTAAGGCACAGTTTGAATGGTGATTGTCGGGCTACGAAGCATCCTCGATCACAAAAATAAATACAAGTGTCGGTCTCCTCCTGGGCATGATAGCCATCGGAGGGACTCTGACACAATAAACCATATTTTTTACTATGTTGAGACCTTAAATTCGGATAACCGTTTTAAGGTCTTTGCATATACATTTTACAGAAAAACTGGCAGGTACATTCGTAAAGAGGAGTTTGTCCATCGTGGGAATCAAATTATGATCGATTTGATCATGAATCCCACGATTCCTAGGCTCACATGAGAGTATCCAATAAACCTGCACAGTTCAAATTTGTACAAAAATAGATATATATCCCAATATTGCCAGAACCGAAGATTCATCAGTAAATCCTAGTTCACACCTGGCCGAAACGACTCGTTCCCACTAGATAGCGATCTAAGGGACGCGAGGTTGCTTTTGTGACTGAAAAATGTCGATTCATATCGAATGAATATTTAAAGCATTAATTTAATGAAAAGCAAGTAAAGCCAAGATATATACACAGTTATATATACAAAAGCTGTAAAGGGCGATGAGTTTTCACACCGGTGCCTGGACTGTAATTGAAATATATATATATATATATATATATATATATATATTAATAGAAAAGTAGTCAACCAAGACTAGGAAGAAAATCCAGTGGTGGTGAAGGCTGCTTATATATATGCATATTTATATTTAAAAGCAGTAAAAAGGCCACAGAATAATCCAGGTCGAACTGAAATGTAAATGTACAGAAATGTAGTCAACTAGGGATTGGGAAGATAACCTAGTAATGGTGAAGTGTGCAAAAATAGTATAAAGGCCACAGAATAATCCAGGCCGGACAGAAATATATAAATTATATATTAACAGAAATGTAGTCAACCAAGACTGGGAAGAGAACCCAGTGGTGGTGAAGGCTGCTTATATATGCATAAATATATATAAAAGCAATAAACTACCTCAGATTTGACATCTGGGCTTGACTGAATTGAAAAGTTGGTATATATATAATTAAATAAACATGGGAAAAAGCTAAACCCGGACTGGAAAGAGAACCCAGTCTGGCAAAGTTGCTTAAAACGAAGGTGCTAGTGCACTGAAGCTGTTAGAGCTGTCGGATAGTCAATCCGAGTTGTAGAAATGCCAGAAATTGAGTTTATGTACAAAAATGTACCGAATTTTAACAAAAACGGCCACAGAACTACGTTCCGGGCATATTTAGAAAATAAAATTTGATATGCAAGTGCAAAACAGTGCAAAGAAGTAGGAATCATTTTCTGATCGTAAAAATACTTACAATGGACTGCTACACGAAATTTTTGCCAAATTATAGGCTCTAAACGTCAGAATCTATCGGTTATTTTCTGATATGTGATAGTATGTGGGTATATTTACGTGTTAGAGTGAAAAAATTTGGGTTTAGAAGAGGTGAGAAAGTCAGAAAATCAAACAGGCAGAGGTTCGTTGCGTTTCTTCTTTTTTTCGAATCAGGGCAGGGGGTGCACGTTTATTTATAGGCCAGGGAGCCTCAGCTCTACCTGTTGCTGCCTCAGGTATAGATGCGGCTCCCTTGGTGGGGCCCACGTGTCCGGTTGAGTTGTCTCAAAATACGTGCACTCCGAGCAACGCGAGGTCAAAGTCGAAACTTTTTAACTTTTGATCGGAGCGTCCGTTTGAGGCGTGCGATACCTTTTTGAAAATCCCTACCCGAGAGTGTCACAATGACATGGGATAAAACATTTTTTGGGTTCAAGAAGATGGGTTCATAACCAGGTCTTCGATTCTCCGCAGTTTGTCCGTTGAGCTGTCTTGCGCTGTTTGCACTCGGGATCGTCGTTATAATTAGTTCTGACCTTGGTGGCATCAATTCGGCTTAATTTTGATCGACTCGGCTTGAGGTTGGTAAAATGATCATTTTGCCCCTCTCGGGGTTGCCTTCAGTGTCGGCATTTCCTTTGGTCGACTTCCGGGAGTTGTTTCCAAGACTTGGATCCCATTCGAGTCTGTCTGCCCTCAGTGTAATCTCTGAAGTTGACTTGGTCATTCCAAGTTGTCTTCTGGAGATGTTGTGGAGCTTCAGGTTCGTTCTCAAAGTTGACTTGATTTCCCGGGTTGCGATCAGGGCTGATCTGTGCCTCCCGGGCTGAGACCGGAGCTGATCTGTACCTCCCGAGTTGAGACCGGGGCTGAGCTGACATCCCAAGACTGGTGTTCGAGGTTGTGCTTGTCCCGGTATTGGTGACCGAGGTTGATTTAAAAGGCTCGATATTGAGATCGGGGTTGATCTAACGGTCCGATTGGAGATCAAAGTTGATTTGATGGCTCAATATTAAGATCAGAGTTGATTTGACGGTCCGATTGGAGATCAGAGTTGATTTGATGGCCCGATATTGAGATCGGGGTTGATCTGACGATCCGATTGGAGATCGAAGTTGATTTGATGGCCCGATATTGAGATCGGGGTTGATTTGACGGTCCGATTGGAGATCGGAGTTGATTTGATGGCCCAATATTGAGATCGGGGTTGATCTGACGGTCTGATTGGAGATCAGAGTTGATTTGATGGCCCAATATTAAGATTGGGGTTGATCTGACGGTCCGATTGGAGATCTGAGTTGAATGGATGTCCCGATATTGAGATTGAGGTTGATTTGACTGTCCGATTGGAGATCGGAGTTGATTTGATGGCCCGATATTGAGATCGGGGTTGATCTTACGGTCCGATTGGAGATCGGAGTTGATTTGATGGCCCAATATTGAGATCGGGGTTGATCTGAGTGTTCAATTGGAGATCAAAGTTGATTTAATGGCCCGATATTGAGATCGGGGTTGATCTGACTGTCCGATTGGAGATCGGATTTGATTTGACGGTGCGATTGGAGATCGGAGTTGATTTGATAAGACAGTTTTACCCTCCTACAGTGTTAGTATCGGGGGCAAGAAATTTCGAGTGTCTACATATTTATTGACTAAGAAATGTCAAGGAGGTAAAGGTGAATAGTGGATCAAAACCCTAATTTGAATAGGGCTTTGTATATTAATGCAGTTATTATAATAATTAAGATTATGTGTATGTACATTATGTAATTAATGTTAAGTACTGATTAGATGGAATGCCATTATGTAAACCTAATTAGAAAACCCTAATGTTTAATTAGGAAACCCTAATGTGCAGTTAGAATCCCTAATGTTCATTTAGAAATCCTAATTTAAGATTTGAAAACCCTAACCCTAATTTCCAAACTGTTATGCTAATTAGCAAATCTTAAGGGTTAAAATTTAAGGAAAATATGTGAAATTACTAAATTACCCTTAAAATTATTTGTAAAATGACCAAAATACCCACCAATCCATGTGAACTTAATTCGGCCAATTAGAGAAGAGATGATGCAAGCATGACATCATCCTTAAAGAAACACAGATGATGCAAGCATGATGTAAGCATGACATCATCATTAAAGAAACACAAAGATGATGTCATTATGATGTCACTAAGGGACTAAAGTGCAATTAATGAGGTACTAAAGTGAAATTAACCTAAGTACCAAACTGTAATAAGCCGGGTGCAAACTGTAAAAAGCCGAGCCTCTAACGTGCAATTATCGAAACTATGTTTATCTATAAATAGCAAGCCATTTCTCTTCATTTTACAAAACCAAAATAGAGTTAGAGAGAAAGAGAGGAGAATTTTGTTTGCTACCTAGAGAGAGAGAGAGAGAGGAGAGTTTTTAGTGAGTTTCAAGATTTCAAAGGACTAGTTAAAGCTTGCAACTTCAAGAGGTATTTACTCCAGTGGGTATTATTTTTATTCTTCTTTATATATTTAGTAAAAATATACATTTATACGCAGTTATAATGCATAAATTATTTTAAGTATATAGTACAAAAGTACTATTTACAAGCAGTTATAATGTCCGATTTATTTTTCTTATAAAGTAAAAAATGAACTTTTATAAGAAGTTACTCTGTCCAATTTTCTTCAAATATTTAGTAAGAATATTCATTTTAAAAGCAGTTATAATGCTGAAATTATCTCAAATAGAATAGTCGAATATTCATTTTATAAAGAAGTTATAATGCTCGATTTATTTCAAACATAGTAAACGAATATTCATTTTACAAGCAGTTATAATGCTCAATTTATTTTAAATATAGTTGATGAATATTTATTTTGTAAACAATTATAATGCTAAAAAAATTTCATGTATAGTACAAGGAGTTTTATTTATAATTGGTTATGTGGTTTACTAGTTATAAATAACAACTTATAAATAAAAGAGTAAGTGTTATTTCTAAAGTAGTACAGTCGTACTCTTTAATAGTTGATGTATAGTATCTGGGCTAAACAATTCCTTCAGGGATCGAAGGTATATACGAACTAGCTACCAATCTAACTCGCTGTGTAAAAACAGTCTAGATGAGACGAAAAACTAGTTTGTTGGTTATTTATGGGAAACCACTCAGCGTACTATATTGAACACTGTTAGAGACTCGATGTGTGCTAAGTTTAGAGTTGTGAATACGTATGGAGTTGAGGTATTATCTAATATTTGACTATGTGTTTAAATGTTAGATAGTTTACTTCTAAAGTAATAGTATTGTGAGATAAAGTATGTTATGCTAATTGAAAAATCAATCTTAATAATGATAGGTCTTTGTATTAGAGATTAAATTAGATTGCGTAGCAGTAATCGACGCTACAGGCAAGTTCCCTAACTCAAACTCGAGTTATTATTTTTCAAGCATGGTAGTGGATAATTATTGTTGATTATTCCACATGTAAGATTATTATTGAATATTTGCATTTATTGCAAGTTCCATAACTCAAACTTGAGTTATATTTTCGAAGCATGTTAGTGAATAATTATTGTCGATTATTCACATCTATACTGATTATTGATTCGCACTAAGTGCAAGTTGCATATGTTCATCAGGTATGAAAGGCTGATCACCTTCATTAACATAAGGTTCAGATAAAATTGTTCATGATCCTTGTTGACATTAAACATTTTTGATTCAGTCATTCAATTATTGAAGTTATGATTCATGCTCTTTCACAATTATTATAATGTTAAAAATTCAAAAGTTTATTCTTTCTTTCAATCATGATATATCCTTGTTGTATTTAAACTTGATGGGCAAATTAGTTGCTCACCCTTGCTATATCATGATAACAAATTTTAGATTAAGACGAAGGCTCTAAGAAAGACAGAGATAAAGGCAAATTCCAAGAGTAGATTACTATGCATCTATAACTATTAGTTATACGATGTAAATTATATAAGTGAACCTTTTAAATTACTTAATGTATGTATTCAGTTAAGGTTAACCGACCTTGGAAAATGTTAAAGAATCATGTGAAATAAATAATTTATGTTAGTTGATAAAATATGTATGAAGATGAAGTACCGTAACGTACCATTCTAGGGACCCAAATTTGGGGGCGTCACAGGTTGGTATCAAAGCTGTAGGTTATAAACCTTAGGTAGGGTTACCTTAGGTTGTAACCGGAGAGATGAGGATAAGAAAAAAACTCAAATAGAGTGTAATTGCTAAGAGATGAATTTTGGGAAACTCATTATTAAGTATAGGAGAAGATAAATAAGATTCAAAGAAGAATATTAAAAAATTATAAAGATAAGAATCCAGAGTTACCTAACTCTCGTAATAAAGATGAAAATCTTAAATAAAATCATAATATATGATTAAAGTGAAAAATAAGAAAATTGTAAAACAAAACGATCATAAGATAGAAAAGAATTATAATATAACACGATTATAAGAAGAGATCACAACATGATCTGATAAGGTCATAGGAGGATAGATGATCAATCGTTTAATTGAAAACTTTATAGCAGAATTGCTGTACGACTATTGTACTATGAAATTGTACTATAAAAACTCAGGAAAGAGTTGTAGATTATGGGATACGGATTAAATGAAATTCATATTGAGTAAATAGGATCATGTGGGATTTCAATTGAGGACTCATATGATAGATGAGTTGTACAAACCTTTGTATGGGCGACGGTTTTGTGTTTGGTCTAACGACTACTTAGTTTATCACATTGATAATCATTGAAATGTTGGTGCCGCACTATTCGCTATATGTATGTTGAGAATGTGATTCTTTTCTCATGTGTATAACAGATAGGTAGAGAATATAAGAATAGGTTCGAGTTCTTAAAACTCATACTTATGGTAAGTTTGTGACTCATAATTGTATGATATGCTTTTAAACCCCTAAGCGTATGGACAGTTCCTGATTGGTTCTTGAACTACGTATTGCTAGGACAAGTTCCTAAACTCATATTATTGTGAAAAGTCCCTGAACTCATAACGTGTGGTATGTTTGATGAACTATACTGGGGTATAGAAAAGTTGTGGATGAAGAATTGAGGATTTTTAGTGTAGTAAATTTCAATGGTGATAGAATAGATAGAATTATTAAGGAATGAATCATTGGAGAAATTGAAGATGATGGTAGAGACATAGGTATTCTAAATCTTCTAGCTATGCTAGACATTGAAATTTTTGACATCAAGCTAAATTCGCACTGGTGTGCCTTTAAAAAATATAAATAAATTTTTGTTATCAGAAACACATGGTTACAATTGTGTAGAAGTGGACTCCGAACCACTAACACATCGTTACCTGTTGCGACATGATAACACTAAAAATGATTTTTCAATGGTTTTGCCCTTTTTAAAGAAGAGTCTACGCTAATTATTTAGGCTAGACAAAAAAGATTTGAAATATCAAAATGTATTTTATATATCATTAATGCATCATTGAACCTGGTGCAGAGATGATAAAAATGATGGAGTTATTAATACAGTCTTACCTAGTGTTGGATGTGATCTAAAGATCGTCAGCCCACTATGGTATATTGTAGTATGACAAAGTCACAAAAATGACGGAATCCTCAAACGGACTGTAAATACAGTGCGGTATCATGACGTCATAAAATGATTTTTTGAATTTTAAAGAAAATTCAAGTGCTAATTGAATTAGGCCAGATACATGTTTCGATTAATATTCAAATTATTAGTATATGTCTTAGCTATTTGATTCAGCTAGACAAATGTTTATGAAAATTCAAGTATCTCTTCGAGAATTTATCCCGAACCATATTATTTTGATTCGGACTACAGGCTGAGTATGAACATCCCTAAATTGGGAAATATTTATGCGCCAAAGGCAGTTATGATGAACGCAAATGTCATTCCAGCATGTAGCATCTGATCAATGTAGGGTATAACGGGCTGATCGCCCACCGTGCCCTTAAGTATGGCGGTTTACAGATGAATTTTTGTTCAAACCTTTTCGAAATTGAAAAATGAAAGTTCATGGTCTATATTACCCCTTAGCAAAATATGAAAAGTTTTTAACTCCTTAGAGAGAAGTCTGGGTAGAAGGTGATGATAGAATAGTTCATCATAGAAAGAAGCCGTATGTACTCATTAAATGAGAATGAAATCAGATAAAGGTTAAGTTAAAAACCTAGTTTTGATGAATAAAAGGAGTAGGGATTAGTAGGCTGTAATTTTGAGGAAGAAATTCTTAGAAGAAGGGGTGAATGTGACAACCCAAAAATTTATAAGGTTTTTAATGATTAAAATATAGGATAAAGAATAAAACCTAGATGAAAATTTGAGGATTTATTAAAAAATTTAAGTAAAACCTATTTGGTTTACTAATTAAATGAGAATAGAGAAAATATGGGTTACAAAATTCCAAAACCCTAGAAATGAATTTATATGAAGGAATATTAAGGATAAGGTACTACGATACCTATAATTTATTTCGAACTGAATAGTGTTAGAAATTTTATATATTATAATTATTGTTATCAGTAATATTTTGAGCATGAGTGATATGAATTTAGCAAGTTAGACAATTTATTTATTGACTAAGAAATGTCAAAGAGGTAAAGGTGAATAGCGGATCAAACCCCTAATTTGAATATGGCTTTGTATATTAATACAGTTATTATTATAACTAAGATTATGTGTATGTACATTATGTAATTAATGTTAAGTACTGATTAGATGGAATGCAATTATATAAACATAATTAGGAAACCCTAATGTTTAATTAGGAAACCCTAATGTGCAGTTAGAATCCCTAATGTTCATCCCTAACCCTAATTTGCAAACTCTTATGCTAATTAACAAATCTTAAGGGTTAAAATTTAAGGAAAATATGTGCAATGACTAAATTACCCTTAAAATTATTTGTGAAATGACTAAAATACCCTGTAATACATGTGAACTTAAATCGACCAATCAAAGAAGAAATGATGTAAGCATGATGCAAGCATGATGTTGGGAATTGCATATTCATATTTGATATTGAAAGTAAATATAAATGCTTAAGTGTACAGTCCTTAAGAGAATCAATGTACAAGGACTTAGATGATAGATCAAAGATGTTAGGTTGATCTGAGCTTTAATGTTTATCATTTATGTAAATAAATGTATAGAAGAAATGATCAAAACTGTTAGGTTGATCTATTTGAGCTATAAAAGTTAAACCCTTGACAGAATCTTAGTCTGTCAAAGGGAAGGCAGAATCGTGGAGCTTAAATGAAGATGTCTAGAATCGTAGTCTGCCAAAAGAATCAAGTCTGCAGAGGCCAAGGCAAGACTCGTGGAGCTTAAGTATCAGTATCGTAGTCTGTCCTTGGAAGCCACACTGAGAATCATAGAAGAAATTCGAGCGCCTGCTGAGTTAAATCAAGAAACGCAGTGTGCTCTCGAAAACGTGTAGTCTACAAGATGAAGCAAGAAGAAATCATAGTGTTCACTACGATCAAGTCTGAGTCAAGCTTGTGCAAGCCAACATACAATGACTATAATCGTAATGCTCCTCCAGTCAGCATCAAAGTTCGTAGTTCTGATGAAGGGAGGAAGAGCAACAAATGAAGAAAGGCTTATGTCCGTTGACAATTTGATGGTCCCAATGATTCCATATTCATCCTTAGTTCAAATCGAAGAAGCGTATTGGAGAAGCTAAGGAAAGGACTAAACCGCCTGTAGAAAACACCTTTTCAGGTGTTAGGTGAAGTTGCAGTCGCATTCAAACGGATATATTTTGAATGGCTCTTTTATAAGGAAATCAGACAAGGATTCAGATGAAGCAAGGAAGCAAGACGAGAAAAGAAAGAACACATTGAGAAAAGCTCAAGAATACTCAACGATCAACTCTACGATCCTGAAAGAGGAAAGCTTGCTTCGCTACTCAGTTCTTTAGAACTGATGCTCAATTGCAACTGGGTAGCACACCTCAAACAACTACTGTCAATCCAAGTGAGGAACCAAGTCAGAGGACTTGAAGAGTTTAAAAGTGAACTAAGAGAAGATCCAAGTCAGAGGACTTAAAGAGTTCAAGGGTGAACTAAGAGAAGTACTAAGTCAGAGGACTTGACGAGTTCTAAGTGAACTAAGAGAAGTTCTAGGGCTGCTGGCCTTGAAGGAATCTAAGTGATTCAGTTGTAAGAGACATCCTTAGTGGATTTCCTACTCGTGGAGTAGAAGAGTGGACTAGGAGCCTTGTGTGCTCTGAACCACTTAAAACCTTGTGTCTCATTGTCTCTCATTAACTACTATAACTGCTATATCTGCTATAACTGCCATAACTGCTTATCAAACCATAACTGCTATACCTTGAAGGGGAACAAAATATATATTCCGCTGCTGTCAATATAATCAATACTGACAAAGTATTTTAAACAAGGAAATTTTAAAATATCTATCCAACCCCCCTTCTAGATAACTAACGTGCCTTTGGGAACTAGCAATTGGTATCAGAGCAGGTTCTCTCAACTAGTATACAAGCTTGAGTAGATCCAATGGCACAACTGATAAGCGAGACCAAGACAGGTGGAGGAAACAAGCCACCAATGTGCAACAAAGACAAATTTTCCAACTGGAAAGTTCGGATGCAGGCTTACATGGATTTAATAGATGATGATCTATTTGAAACTGTTCTAAATGGGCCCTATGTTCCAACTAGGCTTTCACCAACTCCAGAAGATCCAAACAAAGTTGTGATTAAAGTCAAAGCAGAATGGACTGAAAATGAGAAGAAAAATGTTCAGCTTGACAAAAAGACCAAAAACATCTTGTTCCAGTCCTTAGAAGACAATTTGTTTGAGAACGTGGTTAACTGCAAAAATGCAAAGGAAGTCTGGGAAGCATTGCTCATCATGCACGAAGGAACTAAAGAAGTCAAAGAAAACAAGCAATCTCTACTGACTCAACAGTATGAGATGTTTGCTCATGTTCCATGGGAAAACGTCACTTCTACTTATGAGAGATTCACTACATTGCTCAACTCTCTCAGAGCCTATGGAAAGACCTATCCAAACAAAGATCTAGTCATCAAGTTCATGATGTCCTTACCAAGCAGGTGGGATGCCAAGACCACTGCAATCAGAGAGTCAAAGAATCTGCATGAGATGACAGTTCAACAACTCTACGAAAACCTTCTTACCTATGAGCTGGAACTGACTCAACGAGCAGAAACTCTTTCAGAAGGAAGAAAGAAGGATAAAGGAGTTGCTCTCAAAGCAAAAAAAAAAGATCTCCAAAGCTCATGTCGAAGATGAATCTGACTCTGAGGAAGATGATGATGATAATGATGATGATGATGAAGCTGCAATGCTGGCCAGAAGATTCAAAAGACTCATGCTCAAAGGGAGAAGCAGTAAACCTAAGAGATTCAACAATAACAGCAGTCAGAAGCAGATCAGTGACCTATGCTACAACTGCAAGAAGCCTGGTCATTTCATTGCCAACTACAACAAGCCTATCAGAGAAGAGCTGAAAAGAAAATCAAATCCAAAGAAGGAGCTCAAAGGCTACAAAAAGAATAAGAAGAAAGACAAAGGGTTTGTAGCTGGAAGCTCTTGAAGCGATTCAGACAACGACACCAATGTTGAGTCTGAAGATGATGAAGCACCACAAAAAGCCAATATATACCTGATGACCAAAGATGCACTCAGCAGGAAAAGTGCTAAAGTAGTCATAGATGAGGTATTTGATTTTAACTCTCCTGATATAGACATTGACGATTTAAGAACTGGCATTCGTGACATGTCAACTGATCTATATCAAAATATGAGATGGTTAAGAGTTCTATCTAAAGATTATACTGATCTTTAAAAGGAGAAAGAGAAAGTTCAAAAAGAGTTGGAAGCACCTCTATTAAGTTCTGACTCTCTCTCTAAGCTTGAAGTTGAGAATAGAAACTTGAGAGAAACAAATGAACTGAGCATGCAAAGAGAGTCAAATCTAACCTCTAAGATTGAGGAGTTAGAAAAGACTATCTCTACATGGAATAGATCTTCTTCATCTATGGACACCCTAATACCTAATCAAAGAAGTGTCTCTGATAGAACAGGCTTAGGGTCTGGGGAATCTACCTCAGAACCTAGTGTGGAAAAGATAAAGGAAACTAACATAAGTAGTGCTTCTAACCTAAATAGAAGTATTACATTTGTAAAGTCCACACAGAAGGATGAACCAGTGCAACCTTGCTCTTCTGATCCAAGACATGTTTCTAAACACTACGGATCTCATGCTGATCTAGGGTTCAGAAAGGTGAAGAGTGACTCAGTCACCATTCCCCAACCTCAACGAATCATAGAGTCAAGTAAAACTGACTCCACGGATCAACCTGGAAGGAATCATGGTGTTGAGGTTTACTCAGCACAAAATATGAACCCCAAAGCTGCATGGAAATGAAGATGTAATATAAGGGTAAGGCCAACAAACATCCACACAAGTCCAAATGGAGAAAGAATCCACACACACACAAACATGAAATATATTAGATGCTTTGCATGTAGAAGATTTGGTCATAAAGTTGCATTATGCTTTCGTAACACTGTGCAAGGGAGACCCAAAGTCAAGCAGATTTGGGTTCCTAAAGGTACTAACATTGCAGGGCCCATGCTAGTCTGGGTACCAACATGAAAGCTGAATCTGTCTGCAGGAAATGAGCACCACGACTACAACATGGTATCTGGATAGTGGTTGCTCAAGGCATATGACCAGGAACAAAGCCCTCCTGTCAAACTACACAGAGAAGGAGGGACCAACAGTTATCTTCGGAGATAACAGCCCTGGCAAGACAAGAGGTTATGAATCAGCTGGGAATGGTGCGGTGTCCTTCAGTAATGTGGCTTATGTTGATGGTCTAAAGCACAATCTCCTTAGCATAAGCCAACTCTGCGATAAAGGTCATCAAGTTACCTTTCTCAACAATCAGTGTCAAGTCAGAGATCTGGAGACATCTTTTATCAAGCTGACAGGAACAAGAGAAGGAAATGTATATACTGTCAACCTTGCTCAGCTCAGTTCTGATGAGACAGTATGCTTTCTTGCTAAAGCATCTGAAGAAATAAGTTGGCTTTGGCATAGAAGGTTATCTCATCTCAACTTCAAGAGTATGTCTAAGCTGGCCTCCAAAGATCTGGTAGCAGGTTTACCCAAGTTCAGCTTCATCAAAGATAGACCATGTAATGCATGCCAGCTCGGAAAACAGACAAGGAGCTCATTCAAAGGCAAAGCAGTCAACTCAATTTATGCCCCTACAATTACCACATATGGATCTCTTTGGGCCAATTCCAACTGTGAGCCTAGGAGGAAAGAGATACTCATTGGTCATAGTGGATGACTACACCAGATACACATGGGTGTTCTTTCTTAACTCCAAAGATAAGACAAGCTCCCAACTGATCAAGATATTCAAGCTGGTGATGAATGAAATATGAGAGACTATCAAGGCTATAAGGAGTGATCATGGCAGAGAGTTCAATTTCTCAGAAATGGATCAGTTCTGTGCAGATAATGGCATCAGCCACAACTTCTCAGCACCACGAACTCCTCAGCAAAATGGAGTAGCTGAAAGGAAGAACAGAACACTTATAGAAGCTGGAAGAACTCTACTAGCAGCAGCTCATCTTCCTGAATACTTCTGGGCAGAAGCCATCAACACTGCATGCTACACACAGAACAAATCTCTTGTACACTCTACATTGAAGAAGACTCCCTACGAGCTGTGGAAAGGAAGAAAGCCAAATGTCAGTTACTTCCATGTGTTTGGCTGTTCATGCTACATTCTCAACAATAGGAAGCAATATCTGACTAAGTTCCAACCCAAGTCAGATGAAGGAATCTTCCTTGGATATGCCACAAACAGCAAAGCTTATAGAGTGTTTAATAAGAAGACACTAAGTGTTGAAGTCTCGATCCGCATCATCTTTGATGAAACAGACTCGGGCAAGTCTGCACCACAAGACACCACGATTGACGATATCGACACTACGAATGAAGTGGTCAAGCCTAGCACTACGACCGTAGTTCCTGAACAAAGAATCGTAGTGTTCGATGAATAAATCATAGAGAGAGCTAAACCAGACAACGATTCTGACCAACAAGAACTAGAAGTCAATCTTGATGAATTCAGACAAGAAGGCACCAGAACATATATTCCAATAGGGAATAGATGGGCAAGAGATCACACTCAATATCTGATTATTGGTGATCCAACTGCCAGAATCAGAACAAGATTTGCAACATAGAATGAGTGTTTCTACTTGAGTTTTCTGTCTCAAATAGAGCCCAAGAAGATTGAAGATGCAATGTAAGATGCAAGCTGGATTGAAGCCATGCAAGAGGAACTGAATCAATTCGAAAGAAGTAAAGTCTGGAGATTAGTTCAAAGACCAAAGAATTACCCAGTCATTGGCACCAAATGGGTCTTAAGAAATAAGATGGATGAAGATGGGGTGATCACAAGGAACAAAACAAGACTGATGGCCAAAGGTTATTCCCAAGAAGCAGGCATAGACTACGATGAGACCTTTGCACCAGTTGCCAAACTTGAAGCAATCAGAATATTCCTTGCATTTGCTGCCCACATAAAGTTCAAAGTATTTCAGATGGATGTCAAGAGTGCATTCCTAAATGGTGAACTTCAAGAAGAAATATATGTGGAACAACGCCCAGATTTTGTCAATCCAACCCTCTCTAATTATGTCCATAGACTAGATAAAGCCTTATATGGACTTAAACAAGCACCTAGAGCATGGTATGAAACACTAACAAACTTTCTTATTGAAAAAGGATTCACTACAGGTAGAGTAGACACTACACTATTTCTTAGAAAGCACAAAGCTAAAGTTTTACTAGTTCAAATATATGTAGATGATATTATCTTTGGTTCTACTAATGAAAATCTGTGCAAGAGATTTGCCAAGCTTATGCAGAGCAAGTTTGAAATGAGCTTGATGGGTGAGCTGAACTCTTCCATGGACTGCAAGTGAAGCAAACTGATGAAGGTATCTTCATTAACCAAGCCAAGTATATCAAAGACTTACTTAAGAAGTATGGCATGGAATCAGCCTCTCCCATGAAAACACCAATTGCTCCAGCAACTAAGCTTGATAAAGATTAGAAAGGTAAAAGTTTTGATATTACTCAATATAGAGGTATGATAGGCTCTCTTCTCTACTTAACTGCCAGTTGACCAGATATAATGTTTGCAACATGTATATGTACTATTTTTCAAGCTAATCCTGAGGAATCAAATTTAACTGCTGTAAAAAGGATTTTTAGGTATCTTAAAGGTACACCCTACTTGGGTCTATGGTATCACAAGGAGTCCTCATTTGAATTGACAGGATATTCAGATGCTGACTTTGCAGGATGCAAAATAGATAAAAAAAAGTACCAGTGGCACTTGTCAACTCCTAGGAAATAGACTAGTGTCCTGGTTCAGCAAGAAGTAAAACTCAGTATCAACTTCAACAGCAGAAGCATAATATATTGTTGCAGCCAGCTGTTGTGCTCAAATCCTATGGATGAAGAACCAGCTAGCAGATTATGGGTTTGATTTCAAATCTATACCCATGCACTATGATAACACAAGTGCCATAGTAATAACAAATAATCTTGTCATGCATTCTAGAACAAAGCATATAGAAATAAGATATCATTTTATTAGGGATCATGTTCAAAATGGAACAATATCTTTGCAATACATCCCTACAGAAAATCAACTTGCTGATGTGTTTACAAAACCATTAGATGAATCCAGATTTAATAAACTGATAAGTGAGTTAGGTATGTTAAATTTGCAACCATAAATTCTATGCTCTAGATGGTGCTAACCCTGCAGATGTAAAGGCTAAGTCAAAATCGTAGAGATGACAAAGAGAAACCACGATCGTGGAGTGATCCAGTCAAGGTAGACTAGCTCACTATGATAGCAGCATCATCAATCTAAACAACCCTTCTGATAAGTGTCTCAGGGACAAACCTGATCCTTAGTGTCAAACTAAGAGGTTGGCCCTTCCTGAGAAACCTTAATCTAGAAGGGATGTCATTTCAGAATGCATCACAGAAAACCGTAGAGTCAACGGCCAAGGAGCAAGCAAAGGATCAAACTTAACAATTGTAGAGTGGTTCTCAGAAATCGCAGTCCTCTCACAAGGACTCACTAGCTCAGGGGAGCTAAGGACAGAAAGGAACTTTCCACATGAAATAAAACCGTGGAGTTCTACAGAATCTGACACGTGTCCCACGATGCAAAACATATGGAGGGAAGTTTTAAATTAATTTTAAATTGTCATTTGTCAGTTTACATTTTTGAAGTCCAAAAGTTTATTTCTCTCTCTTTCTCAAACGAAACCCTAAGTTTCAGAAAGCTAAGCCAAATCCGCTTACTACAGGAAAATCAAACAAACAGATGGCTGCTTTCAATGTTATTTTCGACTATCAACTATGTTTTGATGAATTCGAGAAGACTGGACCTGAGATTCACAAAGTCCTTTCACTCCTGAAGAAAGCGGGTCTTAAGAATGCTCTGAGCACCAGCACACTGATATATCCAAAGCTGGTAAAGGAGTTTTATTGCAATGTAGTTGTTGATGAAGACTCCATTCTCACCAAAGTCAAAGATGTGCAAATCCGACTCAACGCTGAAAGCATAAACCTAGCCCTAGGTTTCAAAAGTGAAGGTCTTTCATCCATGGAGGCTGTTGACTTTCATAAGGGTCTGAAGAAAATGAACTACACAAAAACTGAAGAGAAGAGTGGCTACAAGAAGAAAGAATTTCCCCAAGAATATGAGTTTCTAGCTGACATTGTTGGAAAATGCATATGTTGCAAGGGCTCCGGTCACGATTCTATCAATGAGAAGCAACTGAAGCTCATGACAACCATCCGCTTCAGAGTCCAACTCAACTATGGTGCCTTGCTGATGGACTGGTTCAGAAAATTGATGCAAAGTCCGAAGAAGACCAAGAGCACTACCAAAATGCTCTATGAGAGGTTTATCAACATTATTATTCAGCATACACTGGGTGAAAAAATTGAGGATAATGAAGGTATTTCAATCAATCCAAATAGGAAGATGACCCAGCAGTTGTTCCAGAATTGGAAAAAGAATCCAGCTGAAAATGTGAAGATGATGTCTGCAACTTCATCTGCTGCAAGGGAAGCCATGGAGGAAGAAGAAGAGGTTAACCAAGAAAAAGGTGTAGCTCTGACCAAAAAGAGTAAAGGGAAGAAGAAAATGTATAAAAGGGATCAAGCAGCTGAGGAGCCCCAAGGCTCAACCACTGATGCACTCCAAGAGGGTCCTGGTACTAATATGGAGTTCATAAGTCTTACCTCCAACAGAGTCATCACTCCTGAATCACCAGAGAAGGTTCTGAAAGAAAAGAAAAAGAAGAGGAGGGAGACGAGTGAAGATAATATGACTAAAGATAGTTCAGAGCCTCAACATAAGAAGAAACGCAACCAAAGAGTAAAGAAGTCTTCACTCACTACGATTGTAGAGTCATCACCAATCGTAGAGTCCAGATTAGATGTAACAGTCCCTCATCCTGAACAGACTATAAGGGCTGAAGATGAAGAAGATGCAAAGGCTGTGCCCAAGTTGGCTAAGAAATATGCTCTTACCAATGAAGAAATATTGGAAAAAGATGACAAAAGGAAGGCTGCAGAGAAGTCTGAACAGTCCTCTAAGCAACAAGCATCTGGTCCAACTCTATAAGAGATCAAAATCATTGAAGAAGTGATAGCTTACATAAAAAATACAGACAACACTACTGCATCTGATCAGGCTGTAAATCAAGCTGATATGGAGATGCCTGAAGCTGATGATCATACGGATAAAATTGCTATCTCTGAAGGGACTGTGTCAGAATTAATAGTGATAAGCCCTGATGAAGTTCTTGCTGATACTGCTGAGGAGGTACAGCATGAAGGCTTTATTTTCTCTGAAGAGGTTCTGGTAGAAGATGTAACTCAATCTGAAGATGAAGTACCAGAAGCACTTGAAATGGACTCTACTTATATTGAAGAAGAGACTCTAGAAGCTCCTATTCAAGAAGATGCTACAACTGAGGGAGAGCAGTTAGAAGAAATGGAGACAGAGAATGCAGAAGCTGAGGGGGAGCCACCAAAAGAATTTCTTGAAGTCCCCCCAGTTCATAAAGAATTCGTAGAGTTTGCTGCTGCAAAAATGGTGAATATTGCAGATGATGATGAGATAAATGATGTGGTGCAAGTTTATGATACAAAGAGTGATGGAGAAGAAGATGATAATCTTGAGGTCATTTATGTGGGACAAGATGGTGAAAGAACAGCAAACTACAATCAGCTGTTCAATTACCTGCCCATGATGCCATATCATAGAGCTATAATTCTCAACTCCTGGGATCACATATTCTGGACTTTCAAGGCATATCCAACAATCTCAGTGCTTGCCTATGGGTTCCCAAGAGAAAGGAAGTTTGCTCAGAAACTGATTAAGAATGCTTCAACCTTAGAGTCTGAGCATGAGGTATATTCCACTCCTTTCTCGTTTATTATTAACCACACTCCATCATCACACTTCAATTAGTTTTACGAAGTGCCCAAATTGTTGGAAGTGGTCCTGCATCTACTCAATCAATTTCTAGTTACAAAGTCCCAAAACTCTATACCTGATGAACCAAATAACCAACTCGTTCTCGTAGAGCAAACCATCAATGATCCAATAGCTATTGAGTATATCATAAGAGTTGTTAAAGAAATGCTGGTAACCTCAACCATTGAAACACCAGTCCTGGATGATATACTACGATTCGTGCACAATGATCAGTCTGATGCAGAAATCATAGTGTCTCCAAAACAACTCAACGAAACTGAAACACAGACATCTGAGCCAAACACTACGCCTATACAGCAAACACAAACCTCTCTAACCCAAGCAGACATTCTCTCATCCTCCAACAATGAATATTTCGATATGACTCTTGCTCTCGTAAGCATATCAAGGAGAGATAAACACACTACGACTACTTCTCCTCCTGAGACACAACGAATTCTCAATCAACTATCTCTCATGCCAACAAAGAAGGAGCTGAATGAAGCATTAAACCAAATAGGTTCAGAATCTAGAGAGATTCTTGAAGCACACTCCATAGCGCTTCACATGAGATTCGACCTTATAATCGAATCAGTCAAGCCTCTACCAGGAAAGTTGGCAACTGAACTGTCCAAGAAGCTGAAGGAGATTGTCAAAGAAATGGCTGACAGCCTAAGTCAAAGGGATGCTATTAATTTTGCTGCCACAAAGAAGCATAAGGAAGCTATAAAGATCATGAAGAAGAATCAGCAATCTCAGAATGAGCTGATGACCAACCAAATTTCAGAACTGCTCACCTCACTTCAGTACTTCTAAACCTCCAGTATAACTCAAGTCAATCAGAATCACAATGAAATGGAGCGGATTCAACAACAACAAAGACACATTGAGGATAGAGTTGCTAAAAATTGTAGTGATACTTCTCAAAACCACTCACAAATGCATGAGCTAGTTGAAGGAATCAAGCGCCTCTTTGAAGATGTTTGAACCCTTAATGCTGACATAAAGGGGGATAATAATGAGGAAGGAGATAGAAATAAAAGCAGAGGAGGAAGTAAAAGGCAACCACAACAGAGGCAAAGACAAACACACATTGGTCAATCGTCGGGTGGCAATCTCAGAAGTCCTAGCTCTCAGCCTAGCTCTCTCATGGCTGAACCCACTCAAAGGAGCCAAGGTCAAGCTTCTAGCTCACAAGGTATAACCTCCACTAGTTTCAGTCTGCCAGTTGGAGATCAAGCCTTCATGAACAGACATGATCATTCAAAACCACTGACCCTAGATGAGCTAGAGGACATTACAAGAAGAGATGAAGCCTCAAGGAGAAGAAGAACCGCAGAGTATGCCAATTTCCAAAACCAAAGAGGCAAAGAAGATAGAGATAAGTCTAAGCTTAACTGTATATTGATGTTTCTATACTAGATTGTAACATCGTTTCAAACATCAATAAATTCATGCTTATTCTCTAGAAATTTTAGTTGCTCACTGAAACACTAAGCCATATTCACTTTTTAGCATTCTGCATTTAGAAAATGATGCTATAATTCAAATCTCCTTGATTATGCCAACATCAAATAGGGGGAGATTGTTGGGAATTGCATATTCATATTTGATATTGAAAGTAAATATAAATGCTTAAGTGTACAGTCCTTAAGAGAATCAATGTACAAGGACTTAGATGATAGATCAAAGATATTAGGTTGATCTAAGCTTTAATGTTTATCATTTATGTAAATAAATGTATAGAAGAAAAGATCAAAATTGTTAGGTTGATCTATTTAAGCTGTAAAAGTTAAAGCCTTGATAGAATCGTAGTCTGCCAAAGGTAGCATTCCAAATACAAGGCAGAATCGTGGAGCTTAAATGCAAATGTTTAGAATCGTAGTCTGCCAAAAGAATCAAGTCTGCAGAGGCCAAGGAAAGACTCGTGGAGCTTAAGTATCAGTATCGTAGTCTGTCCTTGGAAGCCACACTGAGAATCATAGAAGAAATCCGAGCGCCTGCTAAGCTAAATCAAGAAACGCAGTGTGCTCTTGGAAACGTGGAGTCTGCAAGACGAAGTAAGAAGAAATTATAGTGTTCACTACGATCAAGTCTGAGTCAAGCCTGTGCAAGACAACACACAACGATTATGGTACAATGACCATAATCGTAGTGCTCCTCCAGTTAGCATCAAAGTTCGTAGTTCTGATGAAGGGAGGAAGAGCAACAAATGAAAAAAGGCTTATGTCCATTGACAATTTGATGGTCCCAATGATTCCATATTCATCCTTAGTTCAAATTGAAGAAGCTTATTGGAGAAGCTAAGGAAAAGACTAAACCGCCTGCAGAAAATACCTTTTCAGGTGTTAGGTGAAGTTGCAGTTTGCTGTGTCAGTGGGCCAGTCGACAGTGCAGCAGGAAAGCAGGATGTCAACATCAACTGCACAGAAATGTCTGAAGCATTAAATGCTGCAACGGGAGCATTCAAATGTATATATTTTGAATGGCTCTTTTATAAGGAAATTAGACAAGGATTCAGATGAAGCAAGCAAGAAAGACGAGAAAAGAAAGAACACATTGAGAAAAGCTCAAGAACACTCAACGATCAACTCTACGATCCTGAAAGAGAAAAGCTTGCTTTGCTACTTAGTTCTTCAGAACTGATGCTTAATTGCAACTGAGTAGCACACCTCAAACAACTACTGTCAATCCAAGTGAGGAACCAAGTTAGAGGACTTGAAGAGTTCAAAAGTGAACTAAGAGAAGATCCAAGTCAGAGGACTTGAAGAGTTCAAGAGTGAACTAAAAGAAGTACCAAGTCAGAGGACTTGAAGAGTTCTAAGTGAACTAAGAGAAGTTCCAGGGCTGCTGGCCCTGAAGGAATCTAAGTGATTCAGTTGTAAGAGACATCCTTAGTAGATTTCCTACTTGTGGAGTAGAAGAGTGGACTAGGAGCCTTGTGTGCTCTGAACCACTTAAAACCTTGTGTCTCATTGTCTCTCACTAACTGATATATCTGCTATAACTGTCATAACTGCTTATCAAACCATAACTGCTATATTTTGAAGGGGAACAAAACATATATTCCGTTGCTATCAGTATAATCAATACTGACAAAGTATTTTAAACAAGGAATAATTAAAATATCTATTTAACCCCCCTTCTAGATAACTAACGTGCCTTTGGGAACTAACAGATGACATCAAAATTAAAGAAACATAAATATGATGTCATCATGATGATGTCATCATGATGTCACCGAGGGATAAAAGTGCAATTAATGAGGTGCTAAAGTATAATTAACCTAGGTACCAAACTGTAATAAGTCGGGTGCAAACTGTAACAAGTCGAGCCCCTAACGTGCAATTATCGAAACTATATTTTCCTATAAATAGCAAGCCATTTCTCTTCATTTTACAAAACCAAAATAGAGTTAGAAAGAAAGAGAGAGGAGAATTTCGTTTGCTACCTAGAGAGAGAGAGAGGAGAGTTTTTGGTGAGTTTCAAGATTTCAAAGGACTAGTTAAAGCTTGCAACTTCAAGAGGTATTTACTCTAGTGGGTATTATTTTTATTCTTCTTTATATATTTAGTAAAAATATACTTTTATACGCAGTTATAATGCCCAAATTATTTTAAGTATATATATTACAAAAGTACTATTTTCAAGCAGTTATAATGTTCGATTTATTTCTCTTATAAAGTAGAAAATGAACATTTATAAGAAGTTACTCTTTCCAATTTTCTTCAAGTATTTAGTAAGAATATTCATTTTAAAAGCAATTATAATGCTGAAATTATCTCAAATAGAATAGTCGAATATTCATTTTATAAAGAAGTTATAATGCTCGATTTATTTCAAACATAGTAAATGAATATTCATTTTACAAGCAGTTATAATGCTCAATTTATTTTAAATATAGTTGATGAATATTTATTTTGTAAACAAGTATAATGCTAAAATTCTTTCATGTATAGTACAAGGAGTTTTATTTATAATTGGTTATATGGTTTATTAGTTATAAATAAGAACTTATAAATAAAAGAGTAAGTGTTATATCTAAAGTAGTACAGTCGTACTCATTAATAGTTGATGTATAGTATCTGGGCTAAACAATTCCTTCAGGGAGCGGAGGTATATACGAACTAGCTACCGATCTAACTCGCTGTGTAAAAACAGTGTAGACGAGATGGGAAACTAGTTTATTGGTTGTTTGTGGAAAACCACTCAGCGTACTATATTGAACACTGTTAGAGACTCAATGTGTGCTATGTTTAGAGTTGTGAATACGTATGGTGTTGAGGTATTATCTAATATTTGACTATGTGTTTAAATGTTAGATAGTTTACTTATAAAGTAATAATATTGTGAGATAAAGTATGTTATGCTAATTGAACAATCAATCTTAATAATGATAGGTCTTTGTATTAAAGATTAAATTAGATTGAACAGCAATAATCGACGGTACAGGCAAGTTCCCTAACTCAAACTCGAGTTATTATTTTTCAAGCATGGTAGTGGATAATTATTGTTGATTATTCCACATCTAAGATTTTTATTGAATATTCGCATTTATTGCAAGTTCCATAACTCAAACTTGAGTTATATTTTCAAAGCATGTTAGAGAATAATTATTGTTGATTATTCACATCTATACTGATTATTGATTCGCACTAAGTGCAAGTTGCATATGTTCATCAGGTATGTAAGGCTGATCACCTTCATTACCATAAGGTTCAGATAAAATTGTTCATGGTCCTTATTGACATTAAACATTATAGATTCAGTCATTCAATTATTAAAGTTATGATTCATGCTCTTTCATAATTATTATATTGTTAAAAATATAAAAGTTTATTCTTTCTTTCAATCATGATATATCCTTGTTGTATTTAAACTTGTTGAGCAAATTATTTGCTCACCCTTGCTATATCATGATAACAAATTTTAGATTAAGACGAAGGCTCGAAGAAAGACAGAGATAAAAGCAAATTCCATGAGTAGATTACTATGCATCTATAACTATTAGTTATCCGATGTAAATTATATAAGTGAACCTTTTAAATTACTTAAGGTATGTATTCAGTTAAGGTTAACAGACCTTGGGAAATGTTATAGAATCATGTGAAATAAACAATTTATGTATATATTTTCCGCATTAGATGATAGAATATATATATGAAGATGAAGTACCGTAACGTACCAGATCCAAGGTTCTAGGGACCCGAATTTGAGGGCGTCACAGGAGCACAAGAGGGGCCATGTGCTAGCACATGCTAGCACATAGGGAGACATAGGCAAGATGAGGGGAGGAGGTATGCTAAGGAGGTTTGGTCCTAATGACCAAACTACCCTAAGCTTGCCAACTTCGATAAATAGATGAGTTTGTTCTCCATTTGTTGGTTGTTTGAGCAATTTACACCAACTTCTAGAGAGAGAAAGAAGAAACTAGCTTGAGCTTTGTGAAGAACATACATCAACCAAGAAGAAAGAAAGCCTTTGAGTCTCTACACTTAATCAAACAAGGAACTTTGAAGGTATTAACCTAAGAAAAATATGTAAAATTCTCTTTTCTTTTAATAGTAAAATTGATAGAGAAGTGATTAAGGGAGTTATGACCATGAAGAAGTTATAAGGATGGCTTAATGGTAAACTAGGAACCCTAATAAGCCATGCATGATGGAATAGTAGGAATTGATTAAGAACTTAATGAATTCAGAAGCAAGTGAATAATGAAAATGTTAAACCATGAAAAATTAATATTTTGAATGGTTAGAATCAATAATGATCAACCATTGGATTTATTCCAATTGGTTCAAAGTAAAAATAACGAAGAACAAAAATTCGACGAAAGTTACGCGATTAGACGATAATCGTCGAAAATATAAATTTCCCAAAATAGGGGTCAAAAGTCGTCATGTGATTCAAAAATGTTCGTTTTTTATTGTAACACGTGTATTTAGGTAAGTAAGATTTGCAGGAGAAAGAACGAACGAATTTCGACTTAAAACGAAGAATTGAGCGTCGAACGTTCAAGGACGTTTAACGAACGTGTAAAAATGGACTAATTTGCTAAATTATCGCCGACGGATTCAGAAATGAATTTCAACTTGATAGAATGATATAACATAATGTTTATGAACTTTTGGTGTTGGAATGAGCCAATTCCGAGTTATAACAATCTCGTTACGGACTCGGGAATCTTAGAAATTTTCATAACTTAGAAAAAAAAATCTGAGGTGCAGGGCCGGTGCTGCCGCGCAGCCCAAGAGGCATAAATCGGTGCCACCGCGCCAGTCCGGGGAAGGATCCCTGCAGGGTGAGCGCCGCTGCATGGCTCAGCAAGGGAAAGCTAGCGCTGTCGCGCCAGCAGGGGAAAAATGTTGCCCGATTTGTAATTACTTAACCTTTTTTCATACCGATTAAAGGGTTAGTAAATGATGAATGTACACCCTTTAAACAACATGTTTAAGCAAGGGTTTATAAGAATTAAACGTTAATCAAATGTAATTAAACTTGTGATCTGGAAACATAAACCGTAAACTAAAATCAAGTTAAGTAACAAGTGGAGCCTCGATTATCATGCTTAATAATGATCGATGAGAGTTCAGTTTATAACCTAGGAATGTTAATAAGCCGTAATAAACGTTAAAAAACTTGAACAAATGTTATTAATTTAACTATTCGGTTAAGTTATACAAGAAGGAGAAGTTAAGCTATGCATTGTATATCAAAATTGATTCTCATTGGTATACTATGTATTATGCTTTGTAGAAGTTGTAAAGACCAAGTAGCGCACCTTAAAGGTTTAAGAGACGCGAAGGCAAGTTTTCTAACTTCGTTCATACTTTATTATGAATGCTAGTTTTCTAACTTCATTTATACTTTATTATGAATGCAAGTTTCTAACTCTTGTATTAACGTTACGTTATGCAAGTTTTCTAAAACTCTTGCATTACCATGGTGTTATGCAAAGGTTGCTAAACTCTTGTTTATACCTTATGGTTGAACAAGATGCTATTCTGCATAACTGTTTATGCATAAAAGAGTTATTGAATAGTCGATGCCATTTGATTCGGCTAGACTGAGATTAAATATATTTTGGTGGGTTTCTACACAAATCTTTCTAGAATATATATATATAATGTGTTATTCCTACGCCAAGTGATTGGTAAGGATTCTCAGGTAACCCTGAGAGTGAAAGACAAATGTTTTTACGTCGTTAACTCGACGGGCACTTGAAGTTGACAATGATTAAACGTAAACACGTTTAAGGAATGAGTGTTGATCAACATAGAGTACTACAGGCTGATCACCTGGATGTGCTCGTAAGAGATATCGAACTTACGGCCTGAGTGCCTGGTTGTTCCTTTCAAAAATGAGAACCAAGTGATGGTTCGTGGTCATTGACCAGTAAAGATTTTGAAGAGACTATAAGTCCTTGGGAATGGTTTTAAAGAAATCAAAATAATATTTTGATTGTTCATAAGTACTTCATAGCTATTGTACGGCTATTGAAGTGGAAGAGATATGATCCTTGAGTTTGTGGTTTTAAGATATAATGTTAAACTTTCTGAACTATTTATGCTCACTCTTGCTTAAAACTAAATGATTTCAGCTAAGCGCAACCGGACCAAAGGATCCGGGAAAGACAAGGGGAAGTCCAAGATGGACAAGTAGTGACCTTTATAATAGTATAGTATTAGTATTATAATTACTGATATTATGACTCAGAATAATGTAATGGTTATCAAGAACCTGGGAAGGAATGAATAGAATGTAAAGTTTAGTAAACTCATACTTGATATTGACGTCTTTCAGTTGAATGTATGAGTATACAGTAGTACCGTGTAGCACCATATCCAGGATTTGAAGGTATCCGGATTTGGGGGCGTCACAGGTTGGTATTAGAGCCTTAGGATATAAAACTTAAGGGGTAAAAAAAATTATCTTATGCTATAACCTGGAGAAGTGAAGTAGAAGTTAGAAGTAAACAAACTTGGGTAGAGTTATGAAAGAAGAAAGTAACCTCAAACATATTAAATGTGATATATGTTGTTAATATCTTGATTGTATACTAATCCAATTATTTATGTTTTATTATAGATAACAGGAATAATGAACGTGTATAATGAAGTACATGAGGTTAGCGAGGATTCAATCAACTTTATAGAGGTTGTACCAATGCTGGTAGCAAAGGTACCCATGATAATTATAGAGGAGATTGATATAGAAGAAGGAGGATCCGTCCGAGTACTCTGATAACTTTGGCTTTGCATCATTGTTCGATGGTATGTCGGAGGAAGAGGTGGAGTCAGTGCCGATTAATATGGTACTGCTTACTGAGGAGGTGGAGGATTCTACCCCTGAGGAGTCCATGAAAATGCTATTTATGGCAATATTAGATAGAAATGTCCAACTGAGCAAGGAGGTTCGTGACCTCAAGAAAGTAGTCGACGATATAGTAGAGGACAGAGAAGATATGGAGGTCTTCTGGGAGGCCGAGCATGACAAAAAAGTGTTGGCCAAAGATAAAGTACGGGACTTGAAACTAGAAGTCCAGGAACTGAAAGCTGAGCTTCTAAACAAGAAGCAGAGAGTAGGTCGGATGTCTTACATCTATAAGTGTTCGCACGAGGATTACCAGCAGTAAATTGTTGAGTATCTTGTGGAAGAGAGACAGACTCGGCATACGATTAACTGGGACATTGTGGCCGGTATGGGCGATGCGGATTACATGAATGCTGTGAAGCAGATGTAGTCCAGTAATATGTATAGAAGAATTAGCTATGTAAATATTTGTGTAGCTAGTAATGACGTAAAACCCTCTTTTGTATAGATAAGGGTAGTCTTTTGTAAGTCCCAACTTTTGAAAGTAAATGCGGGATGGTATTGTAAATGGTTGAAGCCATGTAATGTACAGTGTACTGTTATACTACGGAGAAGCATTTTAATATAACAGATTATTGAAATGCTTGTCAATGTGATTGAGTTATTATTTGATTGTTAATAATAACCGAATGAAGAAAGAAGTAATAACGAAAATGTTTTCGCATTAACAGAAAATGCTGCCAAGAAGACTACAAAGAAACCAAGAAGAAGAACCTCAAAATGAGGAGGAGCATGGGAATAATAACCCGATGCAAGAATTCGTGAATTTGTTAGCGACGGCTCTCAATCAAACGAGAGATACAGTACGCACTAATCCTGGGGTAGGTCGTGGGACTACCTTTAAGGAGTTCAAAGAAATAGGTCCGCCTGAGTTCCATGGAACTACGGACCCTATAGCTGCCCAAGGTTGGGTGAAAGAGATTGAAAAGGCATTTGTAATTGCAAATGTCGGTGAGGCGTAGAAGACTTCTTTTGCGACCTATATGATGAAGGAGGAGGCCAACTATTAGTGGGAAGCCAACCAAAGTAGGACCGAAATGAACGTGGTTACGTGGGAACGGTTTAAGGAGTTATTCTTTGAGAACTACTTTCCCCCGAGTGTGCTTGGGAGGATTGAGATTCAGTTCTTAGAACTGAAGCAGGGGGACATGAAGGTTACCCAATATGCTGCCAAGTTCAATCAACTGGTGAGGTTTGCTCCACACCAAGTGGACACAGAATTACTGAAGGCGCGAAGGTTCAAGCAGGGACTGAAACTGGCTCTATAACCGGATCTCGGTTCTCCAAAGTGTTACCTTTGGAGCTGTGTTGGAGAAGGCTATTATAGCCGAGGGTGGTAGTGAGGCGTTGACATTATACCATAAGGAGAGGAAGAATAAGGCTAACACTGAAGTGTCAGTCAGAAATGAAAGAGCCAGCAGGAGTGGCCAGAAGAAAAAGGGTTTTAGCTTCGAAAATATCCAAGTAAAGCAGGAATTCCCTAAGAGGAAGATGGAGGTGTGCAAGACTTACGGTAAGACTCATCTGGGAGTCTGCCTCAAAGGTAAGGCGGTTTGCTATAACTGTGGACAGGAGGGGCATATTTCGCCTAACTGTCCCATTCCTAAGAAGAGTCACGGTTGCTTTATGTGTGGATTTACAGACCACATGGCACAGAACTGTCCGAAGAAAGGTTCGGATAGTGGGAAAGGTGCTAGCACTGGTAAGCTAGCAATTGGTGGTGCAGTACCACAGGGTAGACCGACTGCCCGTACGTTTAATATGATGGTCCAGGATGCGGTAGCATCAAGTGAAGTCGTAGCAGGTATTATCCTGGTCAACGATATAAATGCATATGTGCTGTTTGATTTAGGTGCAACGTGTTCGTTTATAGCATACGAGTTTGCTAAACGATTAGGTTTACTTCCCGAGAAACTTGTGATACCTTTGAACATTAAGGTAGCAAATGAGGAGGCAATTCTTGTTGATTCTGTTCACAGGAGTTGTTGTGTAGATATTAGAGGTAACAAGTTATCGGTAGACTTGATACAGATAAAGTTGGGAGAATTCGATGTAATTCTCAGAATGAATTGGTTAGTTAACCATGGGGCAATGATAGATTGCCAAAATAAAAGTGTGAACCTCCGGATTTCTAAGAAACCCAAGGTGGTGTTCTACGGTAGTAAATCACCGGGATGCTCTTGTTGTCTAACCATGACGCAAGCCAGAAAATTGTTAAGGAAGGGATGCGAAGGTTACTTGTGCCATGTTGTTGATACCCAACGATTGGGAGCAACATTGGAACATATACCTATAGTCAACGAGTATGCGGACGTCTTTTCGAGTGACTTACTAGGTCTTCCACCTGATAAGGAGACTGAATTCGTTATAGACCTTGCGCCAAGAACGGTACCAGTTTCGAAGGCACCTTATCGTATGGCGCCAGTCGAATTGAAAGAGCTGATGATTTAGTTACAAGAACTTTTGGATAAGAAATACATTCAACCGAGTGTCTCTCCATGGAGAGCACTGGTACTATTTGTAAAAAAGAAGGATGGATCGTTGAGGCTTTATATTGACTATCAAGAGTTGAACAAGCTAACGATAAAGAATAGATACCCATTGCCCAGGATCGATGATCTATTTGATTAGTTGAAAGGGGAAAAATATTTCTCGAAGATAGATTTACAGACGGGGTATCTCCAGTTGAAGGTTAGAGCGGAGGATGTACCTAAGACAGCATTTAGGACTCGTTACGGCCATTACGAGTTCTTAGTGATGTCATTTGGGTTGACGAATGCGCCAGCCGCATTCATAGACATGATGAACCGGGTGTTCAAACAATACTTGGACAAGTTCATCGTGGTGTTCATTGATGATATCCTAGTCTATTCCAAGACAAAGGAGGATCACGCTGAACATTTGAGAGTAGTGTTGGAAGCACTAAGAATGGAGAGGTTGTATGCGAAATTCACTTACTGCGAGTTTTGGTTGGAAATATTGCAGTTTTTAGGGCACGTTATCTATAAGGAATGAGTTTCAGTGGATCCAGCGAAGGTAGAAGCTGTGATTAACTAGGAGCAGCCAAAAACGCCAACGAAGGTGCGGAGTTTCCTAGGGTTAGCGGGTTACTATCGAAGGTTCATTCAGGACTTCTCGAAGATAGCTACTCCGTTAACAAATCTGACCAGAAAGACGGTAAAATATGTATAAACGGAGAAATATGAAGACAGCTTTCAAGAGCTGAAGAAGAGGTTGAGTCAAGCACCGATATTATCATTACTAGATGAGACGGGGAATTTTGTAGTATATAGTGACGCTTCACATAAAGGACTGGGTTGCGTGCTCATGCAGTATGGCAAGGTCATTGCGTATGCGTCTAGGCAGTTGAAAGAGTATGAGGGGAATTATCCTACTCATGATCTTGAAATTGCCGCAGTGGTTTTTGCTTTAAAAATTTGGAGGCACTACCTATATGGGGAGAAATGTGAGATCTACACAGACCATAAAAGTCTAAAGTATATCTTCACTCAGAAGGATTTGAACATGAGGTAGAGAAGATGGTTAGAGTTGATAAAGGATTATGATTACGAAATCCTATATCACCCAGGGAAGTCGAATGTGTGGCCGACGCTTTAAGTCGAAAGGGTCGAGAGAAGATGTGGATGTTAACAGCTCAGGATGAGTTGATAACAGAGATGGCCAAAATGGAACTAGAAATTTGATGTCCTAGTGAGGAAGGGGAGAAACTATTTGTGATGGAAGTTCAACCTACTATTGTGGAGAAGGCGAAAGAAGTTCAACGCAGAACTGAGGAGTGTGAACGAATAAGAAAGAAGATTACAGACGGTACCGAGAATACGTACAGTCTTGATAACGAAGGGTTATTGAGATTTAAAGGAAGAATTTGGGTTCCATATGAGCCAGAATTGAAAGAGGAGATAATGGGTAAAGCTCATCACTCGAGGTACTCGATTCATCCTGGTAGTACCAAGATGTATCAAGACCTTCGAAGCAATTTTTGGTGGTCTAATATGAAGAGGGAGATAGCAGAGTATGTGAGTTGGTGCTTAACTTGTCAAAAAGTTAAGGCTAAACACCAAAGACCCAGTGGGTTGTTACAATCATTGGAAATTTCGGAGTGGAAGTGGGAGCATATCACGATGGATTTTGTGATGGGACTTCCAACGACACAGAAAGGATACGACGCTATTTGGGTAATAGTGGATCGGTTGACTAAGTCGACTCACTTTTTGTCAATAAAGGTCAGGTGCAACTTAGACCAGCTAGCTAAACTTTATGTTAAGGAGATTGTCTCCCGGCATGGAGTTCCAGTTTCGATTGTGTCAGATCGCGACCCGCGATTCACTTCAAATTTCTGGAAGAGTTTATAAGAACAGATGGGAACGCAACTAAGGTTGAATACGGCGTATCATCCACAGACGGATGGGCAAAGCAAGAGGACAATCCAAATGCTAGAAGACATGTTAAGTCTTGCATTATGGATTTTAAAGGGAGTTGGGATGATCATCTACCGTTGGTAGAGTTTACCTACAACAACAGTTATCACGCTAGTATAGGCATGCCGCCTTACAAAGCGTTATATGGACGGAAGTGTAGAACGCCACTTTGTTGGGATGAAGTGGGAGAACGTCGAATGTTGGGATCTGAAATGGTATAACAAATGGCGAAAGTGATTAAGTTGATACGAACGCATCTAGTAGCAGCTCAAGGCAGACAGAAAAAGTATGTCGATTCACATCGGAAGAATAAAGAATTCGAAGTCGGTTCGTATGTGTTCCTGAAGGTGTCACCTTAGAAGGGGAAGATACATTTCGGGAAGAAAGGAAAGTTAAGACCAAGGTTCATAGGACCTTTTGAAATTTTAAAAAAGGTAGGAGAGGTAACATATACAATAGCATTACCTCCAGAATTGTGACATATCTATAACGTATTTCACGCTTCGGTATTGCGTCCCTATAAGCCGGATTATAAGCATGTAATCGAGTATGAACCTATCCAAGTCGAGAAGGACTTAACGTACAAAGAGATTCCTATTCAAGTTATTGATAGGAAAGATCAAGTGTTGAGAAGTAAAATAATACCTTCGGTGAAGGTGATATGGAGGAACCACAATGCCGAAGAAGCAACGTGGGAACTCGAAGACAAGATAAGGAAAGCTTATCCTTATTTGTTTGTGTAACTTATGTGGGAATTCTGGGGACAGAATTCTTATAAGGGGGAGAGAATGTAACGCCCGAGAAAATCGAACAATTATGTAAATGAATTTTATTTGATTTATTGAATAAAGTTTGATTAATTGTTTATTTAACTGAGTAAGCAAATTAAAGGTCATTTTATGACCTAGAGATATCTGAAATGGTTAGTATTCTTGCTACGTGCTAGAAATAATTGATGTGAATTTATTAGATGAAAATAAAATCTTTTCGAGAAAAAGACAAAATAGTCAGTATTTATGAAACCCTAAGGGTTAGGGTTTGACCCTAAAAGTTAGGGTTCGTGAGACCCTAAGCCTCTTTGAGAGTTCGGAATGTCAAAATGACATTTTGTCGAAAGATTTGACGATAATATATCGTGAAAAGTTATGTTAGCCAAAGAGAAGTTTTCTTGGAAGAAAAATACGAAAATCACTATTCATCCGTTTATGCTCGGGAGTTAATATTGAAATTCTGAGAAACGCGTAATGATAGGATTTCAAGGCGAGGTGAAATATGTGATAATATTTCACTTATGGCACACGAAGTTTTTGCGTAGGGACTTAAAATCCTAAGCATTAGGGAAAGTAAAATCAATGATTAATTGATTACGTATAATAATAAATGATTATTATACGGAAGGAATATGCGTATAATACAAGATATTATACAAGAATAATACGAAGAGGATATGAAAATTAATACGACGTATAATACAAATTTTATACGGAGTAAATACGTTGAATTTGAATTAATTTAATAAGTTAACCCGTGGGTCGAACCGTTGGGTAAACGGATGGGTTAACCCAAGGGGCAACCCATGGCCACATGGGAGCATGTGGGAGCACAAGAGGGGCCATGTGCTAGCACATGCAAGCACATGGGGAGACATAGGCAAGATGAGGGGAGGAGGTGGGCTAAGGAGGTTTGGTCCTAAAAACCAAACTACCCTAAGCTTGCCAACTTCTATAAATAGAAGAGTTTGATCTCCATTTGTTGGTTGTTTGAGCAATTTACCAACTTCTAGAGAGAGAAAGAAGAAACTAGCTTGATCTTTGTGAAGAACATACATCAACCAAGAAGAAAGAAAGCCTTTAAGTCTCTACACTCAATCAAACAAGGAACTTTGAAGGTATTAACCTAAGAAAAATATGTAAAATTCTCTTTTCTTTCAATAGTAAAATTGATAGAGAACTGATTAAGGGAGTTATAACTATGAAGAAGTTATAAGGATGGCTTAATGGTGAACTAGGAACCCTAACAAGCCATGCATGATGAAATAGTAGGAATTGATTAAGAACTTAATGAATTCATGAGCAAGTGAATAATGAAAATGTTAAACCATGAAAACTTAAAGTTTAAATGTTTAGAATCAATAATGATTAACCATTAGATTGATTCCAATTGGTTCGAAGTAAAAATAACGAAGAACGAAGATTCGACGAAAGTTACGCGATTAGACGATAATCATCGAAAATATAAATTTCCCGAAATAGGGGTTAAAAGTCGTTGTGTGATTTGGAAACTTTCGTTTTCAATTGTAACACATGTATTTAGGTAAATAAGACTTGCAGGAGCAAGAACGAATGAATTCTGACTTAAAACGAAGAATTGAGCGTCGAACGCTCAAGAACGTTTAACGAACGCGTAAAAATGGACTAATTAGCTAAATTATCGTCGACGGATTCAGAAATGAATTCCGACTAGATAGAATGATAGAACATAATGTTTATGAACTTTTGGTGTTGGAATGAGCCAATTCTGAGTTATAACGATCACGTTACGGACTCGGGAATCTCAAAAAAAATCATAACTTTGAAAAATTTTCTGAGGTGCAGGGTCGGCGTTGCCGTGCCGCCCAAGAGGCATAAATCGGCGCCACCGTGCCAGTCCAGAAAGGGATCCCTGCAGGGTATGTGCCGCCGCGCGGCTTAGCAAGGGAAAGCAGGCGATGCCGCACCAGCAGGGGAAAAATGTTGACCGGATTTGTAATTACTTAACCTGTTTTGCATACCGATTAAAGGGTTAGTAAATGATGAATGTACACCCTTTAAACAACATGTTTAAGTAAGGGTTTATACAAATTAAACGTTAATCAAACGTAATTAAACTTGAGATCTGGAAACATAAACCGTAAACCAAGATCAAGTTAAGTAACAAGTGGAGTCTCGATTATCATGCTTAATAATGATCGATGAGAGTTCGATTTATAACATAGGAATGTTAGTAAGCTGTAATAAACGTTAAATAACTTGAATGAATGTTATTAATTTAACTATTCAGTTAATTTATACAAGAAGGAGAAGTTAAGCTATGCATTATATATCGAAATTGATTCTCATTGGTATACTATGTGTTATGCTTTGTAGAAGTTGTAAAGACCAAGTAGCGTACCTTAAAGGTTTAAAAGACGCGAAGGCAAGTTTTCTAACTTCTTTCATACTTTATTATGAATGCAAGTTTTCTAACTTCGTTCATACTTTATTATGAATGCAAGTTTTCTAACACTTGTATTAACGTTATGTTATTCAAGTTTTCTAAAACTCTTGCATTACCATGGTGTTATGCAAAGGTTGATAAACTCTTGTTTATACCTTATGGTTGGACAAGATGTCATTCTGCATAACTGTTTATGCATAAAAGAGTTATTGAATAGTCGATGTCATTTAATTCGGCTAGACTGAGATTAAATATATTTTGGTGGGTTTCTCTACAAATCTTTCCAAAATTTATATATAATGTGTTAATCCTACGCCAAGTGATTGGTAAGGATTCTCAGGTAACCCTGAGAGTGAAAGACAAATGTTTTTTCGTCGTTAACTCAACGGGCACTTGAAGTTGCCAATGATTAAACGTAAACAAGTTTAAGGAATGAGTGTTGATCAACATAGAGTACTACAAGCTGATCACCTGGATGTGCTCGTAAGAGATATCGAACTTACGCCCTAAGTGCCGGGTTATTCCTTTCAAAAATGAGAACCAAGTGATGGTTCATGGTCATTGACCAGTAAAGATTCCGAAGAGACTATAAGTCCTTGGGAATGGTTTTAAAGAAATCAAAATAATATTTTAATTTTTCATAAGTACTTTATAGCTATTGTACAACTATTGAAGTGGAAAAGATATGATTCTTGATTTTGTGGTTTCAAGATATAATGTTAAACTTGTTGAGCTATTTATGCTCACTCTTGCTTAAAACTAAATGATTTCAGCTAAGCGCAACCGGACCGAAGGATCCGAGAACGACAAGGGGAACTCCAAGATGGACAAGTAGTGACCTTTGTAATAGTATAGTATTAGTATTGTAATTACTGATATTATGACTCAGAACAATGTAATGGTTATCAAGAACCTGGGAAGCAATGAATAGAATACAAAGTTGAGTAAACTCATACTTGATATTGATGTCTTTCAGTTGAATGTATGAGTAGACAGTAGTACCGTGTAGCACCATATCTAGGGTTTGAAGGTACCTGGATTTGGGGGCATCACAACTGCAATTCCTATTTATCATATAAGGAAACAACACATACACCAATTAGTCATATATTTGATGTGACACCCCCAAATCTGGGACCCGCCACTTAGTCTCTCAAATTCGGTTCGTCACGTGCTCATGGTAATACATCACAATAATAATAACCAAAAATCACACAATCACAGCGGAAAATCTAATCTAGAATAATTTACAATGATTTATTATAATTATTCCTTCAAGTCTCGCAACCTACAGTACTTAATAGAGTACATAATAATATCAATTAACGACTTATTACATAACCTAACTTAAGCTTAAACATAATCAAATCCAGTCTTACTACAGCATCTTAATACAACATTAAAATATTTAAAACATAAAAGAGACAAGCTAATTGGTAGCCTTGCCCTTGCCCTTATCAATGCTCGAAAGTTCGCCATGCTCTACCTTAACTGAAATGTTTTAGGGAAAGCAAGAATGAGCACAAATTGTTCAGCAAGTAATATACAATAAGGGTTTGTAATATAATTCTCAATTCTCGAAAAGGTATAACAAGGTTTGATAGTTCAAGGATAACAAGAATATCAACAGTTTTTAATAACAGTCGCTAAGGACAGAATAATATCAATGTGATTCAATACTAAATCAATTCAAGATTTCAAGATAACTGAATACTGAGCAGTCACTAAGGACTATGAACTTCTACTAGAATTAACAGTAATAAAATGAAAATCCAACAAAAACAGGTACAACTGGTGATCAGCCTAAAGTACCATCATTATGCATAACAATCAATCATACTCAAGTGCGCGCGTCGGTTCTCCAACAGTTATATTTTTGTTCTTCTCAGTCAAATACAAGATCCCTCACCAATCAATTGGTTTGGGTCGCTTTTCAATAATATAAGTCTAGCCAAATCAAATGGCATAGACACTTTCACAATATTCAAGAACAATACTAAGTTCAACATGAATAATAGCTTTAATGAAATAAGAGTTCAAGTATGCTAATTCAATTCAAACGATTAAGTAGGAAACTAGTTCGCAATATACAAGGATAAAATACTTGCATCCAAAGAGATAAGGTTTAGATACTTGCCTTATGTGTAGTTTACTCACGTAAAGCTAGCCAACACTTTTGAATCCTATATATAATGTATTACATGTATAGGATTTTCATTAGTTAACACATCCGTTACATAAACTTATTACTCAATATACATATATGTTACTATCTTAGTCACATGTCATACTTATACTCATATGGTATGAAATCAGATTATAAGTTATCACGAATTAAGTACATAGTTATAACATAACTGATACTATAGCAACTCATCATGCTCAAGTGGTTATGATCCTTTGACCCATTATATAAGTGAAACATTATCTTATTACTTAATCATCACATATATACACATATCAGTAGGGTGTAAACCATTTCTAGCAATGTAGGCATCATATAAGCTATCTGTCCAAAATCAGATTGTCAAACTGCATGGCTTTTGATTCCAGACCTGCGCAGCTGCGCCATGGCTAAGCCTAGGGCCAGCGCAGCTGCGCAGCCCTCTGGCCAAGCCAAGGCTGAGATGTGCCTTGTGGTTTCTGTCCGGTCATGCAGGCTAACATTCACACCAGGTATATTAACATGTTAAGGATCCGTTCGTGTTTTCCCCAGGCAATCTAGGTTTCCCTTTCCATGACATGGTTCTAGACTTACATTTTAAACAATTTAAGTCTTTATAACATCATGAAATCATGTAAGCTATCATGCTTGTTAATTTTAAACATATGAGGAGATCATATAACTTAATTTAGGCATGCTTGCAAGTAGTTATATACATGTTACAACTTAGTTCATGCTTTACTTGTGCCTAACTTGCTTTCATGGCTTCTATCATGGTAGATATGTATGTTTGATACGTTAGTGAATTTAAAAGGGTATTATCCAATCATGTCCAAATTTATCAGAATTTAAAACTCCATGAATCATGATCAAAACTTATACTTTCATTAGTAAAGTTTACTAATAAGGCATAGCGTGTCCATGTTACATTATTAAACACGTATACATAAGTCATCATGTCCTTCATGCATTTCTAAATGATAATAACATGTTCAAAGTCCGAATATAATTATAGCACATCTAAGTCCCTTTTTCATAATCTCCAAGTTCCTTTTTAAGATTCTAAGTTCACTTAGCTAGGTTCACATTTCGTTACGGAGCTTATATATGCGAGTTAACATGCATCTCATGTGTTTCTAGGTCATACTAATGTGCCCCAAAAGTCAGAACATTAACATGGCTTATATACGTCAAAATTCAATTATAAACCTTAAGTTTATTTTCAAAACTATAACTTTGTCATTCATGCATGGAATCTTAATAAAATATGCTTATGTTAGGTCTATGTACCCATACATAGATGCTACCCATGTTAACATGCTTGCCTCATCTATACAAGTAACTACCACATAGCAATTTTAGGAACAAAATTGGATTCTGGTTCCAGAGGCCGGCGCAGCGCAGCTGCGCCTCAGTAGTAAACCGGCGCAACTGCGCCATGCTTCGGCCAGCACCAGTGAGCTCCCTGCTTCGGCAGTTCCTAGCCCAAACATAAAAATTCATCACGAATTCGACTATAAACTAACAGCATTATCTCAATAACACATGTATTAACTTATATAACAACCAATTAACATTATCAAATCACAAAATCATGAATTCCAATTAATATCCAGAATCTAAGAAATTTCAGAGAAGCAAAAATGAAGAACAATAACATGTGGTTATACCTCTGTTAGCTAATGAAACTTGCTGCTAATTCACTTCCTTCTAAACTGATATGTATGGTCACTCTCTACTTCTTCTTATTTGGAATTTCTCAGCAAATGGAATGGGAAGATAAGAGCTCAATTTATAGCAAATATATTAACCAGACAATATTTTTCCCTCTCAAACTAAACCAACGGAAATGTGGATTGTATGGAGGTTAAGGAGAGGTTGGTGGGTAGTTAGTGGAATGCATCATGAGAGCCACTCCCCATTGAATCATGCTAGCTAGAATATGCTTAGTTTGAGGATATAGGAGTAGGATAGCTTCATGAGTGTTTCACGTGAGAATGAACTGAGTCTTTTATTATGGGACAAGGAAGAAAACTCTGATATTGTAAATGGACCACATGCTACACTTAAATCATTATTACATATATGTATTAAATGTACTTTTAGGTTACAATTAAAAAGTCACATTGTAATTCACATACTGTAATAAGTGTAATTTACACACATATAATCCATGCACATTTGTTTTACCGGATATAATTCAAATCAAATATTACCATATTACATTATATTATTCATTATTAAATTCTATTAATTTAATAATTGTTTACAATATATTCATGATATATCATTTTAATGTATACTTACTCGCATTTTCACATAGGTATTAATCATGTAGCTCACATAGTTTAATTAGTCTTAATACATGGTCCATATGTGTAATATATTCACATTGCATTATATAACATAGTTTATGTATACATGCATGGTCACACTTAAGTGTCTCTCTATACTATAATATAGTTGTATTTCATATACTTTATATATTCAAGTATTGCACATATCAAATAATCTTATTAGATTAATACTTACTTATTTGTCAAATAAATAAATTATTTATCTCATTGATTAATTAATGATAATATTAATTAATCCATTCCTCATTGATTATTAATTTCCATAATAATCAATTAACACTTATATGATTAATTATCACATTAACAACTATAAATCTCAGCACAGTTATAACCAAGTGATTTATTATTATTATATCTCTTGCAATAATAATAATCACATATTATTAATTAATCACAGTTAATATTCCATAACCATTAATTAATATTCTACAATAGCAATTAACAATTAATATAGATTAATTATTTACTTAATAATTCATTCGTTAATTAATATAATCATTAATAATCCTCATCACTGTGCTACACAAGGCTTTCACGAGTTTATTATAAACTCCATCAATTTTTTAATTATTATAATTATTCAATTTTATATAATTGAATTAATTCACCTCATAACACAAAATCATTTATATATGAATAAATATTCACTTCCATTAATATATTCATTTATTAATTTATGAAAATTCTCGGGTATTACATTTGACTTACGCATTGGTTTAAATTTAACTTTACTACCTATGGCTCATGTTCTTGTAATCTAAGTTTACGTGACCAACTTTATTTTCATTCCTTCGGCATTATGATATACGGAGATGTCATAAACTTTATAATCATCTTTTAAGATAGATTTTCATTCTCATCTTCTTCTTATAATATTTCTAAAACTTAACTCATCCTATACATCTATATATGTGAAAAGGATCACCTTTTCAGCATACGTATCCACAACTTTACACCTAGCACACATCGAGTCTTTAATAATATTCAATATAGTACTCTGAGTTGTTTCCCACAAACAACCAATAAACTAGTTTCCCGTCTCATCTACACTGTCTTTCACATCGAGTTAGATCGGTTGCTAGTTCGTATTAACCTCTGCTCTCTGGAGAAATCGTTTAGCCCAGATACCATATATCAACTATTAAAGGATACAATTATACCATAACTTAAACTTAACTTCTTATTCTTACCTTCTTATCGTAACGTATCCAAATCATTAAAACTATAACGTTTGTTAAGTTCATTTCCCATTCCTTATGGCTTTCTGGAAACTAAATGCCATACCTCAGGATTTATTAATATCGTCTAGGTTATACAGTAATTTGTCTGCTGAGAATGAATTCTCAAAGTTAAGACTATGCGTTCATAGCCGTTAAGCATTTTACATTATCTTGTCTTAATATCTTACCACATTCGGTCCATTTGACTCGGAACATTCTTTGAGTCATTATCATTAACTCAACTTCTTAACGTTATACATCAATCAATATTCTTCATTCTCTTACGTTTAAACTATACACTATGTGTAGGTAAAAGATGTTTAATTATGCATACACTTAATACCTTCACGTTGGTTGAAGTGTTTGACGTTTACACTTCATTCTATGTTTGTTATCCGATTCACACCCGGACTTTTATTACTCTTATTATCATTCATTACGGCTTTCTTGATGATTACACATCTTAATTACTACATTCGTTAACGTCTAAGTCATACAACCAATGTATACTTAGAACATTCGCCTGACGCGGATAGGATTCACGAGGATTGTTTACGTATTCCGCATTCACGTGGTTCATCTTTTAAACCTCCATTAAACCTTTACTTAAGGTTTTAACCACTTATTCTAGTGATACCTTACGTGAACATTACATTCACTACCATTCCTGTGACAACCCAGATTTTTAAGAATTAATAAATGAGAATTTAATAAATAAAATTTTTATTATGAGATGTTTCTAGTTTGAGTATGTGTATATGTGTTATATATTGTGAAATATGTGATTTGGTGTGAAGAGAATTTTATATATTAATTTTAATATTTATTAAATTAAATAAATATTTTAATTTATTTATTTATTGAGTTAAATAAATAATTTATGTGATTGTTGTGAAGTAATTTAATTAAGTGTAATATATTAATTAAATAAATATTTAATATTTAATTTAATTAATATGTAATGATTTTATGTTATAGTTCTGATTTAATTGGGATAATTAAATTAGATGAAGTTATGTAGTAATTGTTACATGAAATTATAATTAGCGAGTAATTATAATTGTTATGTGGCAATTTTTATGTGATTAATTGATGTTAACTTTTAATTAATTAAATTAGAATTTTAAGATTTAATTAATTAAAGTATAACATTAAAAATATGTGTTAAAGGATTTATTAAAAGAATTTAAAAATGGGTTTTTAAATTAGTTTTACCAAACAAGGCCCTTAAAACTGTTTTTAAAGGGTTTTGCCAAACAAGGCCCTTGCACCTATTTTAACTCTGTTTTACCAAACATTGCCTTGGCTATTAAAAAGCTAGTTTTAAAAATAAGCTATTTTACCAAACAAGCCTTAGGACTTTTTAAATTTCAAATGTTGTAACCTATGTATTAAGTGCAATTATTATACTTATTAGGGTCATTATGTACTATAAGTTATATACTTTATATTTATGTTTTATACTTATAATATATGTAAGTTATATTATAGGTATATACGTTAGTTAAAAACAAAGAGTTAGAGTTAGCCTGTTAGAAACAAAGAAGAAAAACAAAGAGAAAATACTCAGAGAGAAGAGAGAAGAAGAAGAAGAAGAAGAGGAGAAGGAAGGAGAAAGCTTGATAAAAAGCAAAGCATCAACATTATCTTCATCTTCTTCCCATCATCAAGGGTATAATCCTAACCCCATTGTTATTTTATGTTCTTCCATGTTCATCATATAATAAAAAGAACTTCTTTGTAAAAATATTTTCATGAAATTACTTGGTTATGATTTATATATGTTATGTATATATATACACTTATATATGAATTGTATGATTATTGTAGTTGGTTAATTCACGTAAACATGATGAACATGGTGAAATCATGTTCATCAAAAGTTATAGAGAATTGGTTTTTCTAGATAGTTTTTTAAATTATCAAAATTCATGTTTGATTGTTAATTGTTGTTTAAATTGATCATATATTATGATAATATGTTAAGAAATAAAAGTTAATACAATTTGAATCATGTGATTTGGGTTTAAAATGAACTCACAGTATCAATTTTTATCAAGAACGCTTATCAATGGTGTTTTCTTCAAAATCATGAAAATTAGTGTTTTGATTATGTGTTGTGGTGTTATGTATGTTAAAATCATGTTAGAAGTTTAAGATTTTGTTTTCATAAAGTTTTATGTGCATTATGTTAGTTAAAATCGAACTTTGGAGCGAAGAAATAAGCCAAATTGGCTTATTTCTCTGCACAGTTCGCGAGTCGGGGAACCCACCAGCAGGGGAGCCCACCCCAGCAGGGCTTTTGGCCTAGGAACTTCCACCCTAGCGGGGTTTGGTGCTGTCCAGAGTAGTTTAAGTGTTGTAATGCAAACTGTTTTGACCTCTTGTAGTAAAACAAGCATAACTTCTTCATACGAACTCCGATTAAGGCGGTTTATGATAATTCAGAAAGATAACGAGTAGACCTACAACTTTTATTCTTTAAGTTTTTTGATTTGAATTCGTTAGAAGGGGTAAAAATGACCATCTTTGTGACTAATGTGTATTCAAAGGCAATCGGAGGGCGTCGGACATGCACATACGCAATTATAGTATTGTCGACGATAAAAGATGTTGTTCTAAGTTATAAAATATGATTATTATAAAATATAATGATGCTTAATATTAATCAATGATTTAATGATAACTATGTCGGCTTAAACAAACGTTAAGTGTCGATTAAAAGAGAGTATAAAGAAATATGAAACAAAGGTTAACTTAATTAATGTTAGCAAACATTATACATCTAATGTGATGTAAAGACGAGGTCTAAGACTTAACTAAATATTAAGTGTATTAAAGGGGAACGTAATGAGTAGTAAAAGGAAGTTTAACGTAAATAAATCGAATAAACAATGAGGAGCCCTATCAGAACTTAACCATATAAATTGAACATTGTGTGTCAAACCTAAAGAAGATGATAGTAGATCGTAAAGTAGAGTTACTTAAACGATTACTAAGCAATGCTATGTGACTAATAAATGATGTGCATGATTATATAATTGTGTAGGATTCATGAAGTGCAGATAACTGTAAGCTATTTTCTATAATTGGTAATCTACAAACCATGCAAGTCTTTCAGTTCCTATTTGCTTTATGAAATTGGTAAACTGATTGTTGTAATTTAGACTGTTGAAAGTATGTGCAATTATAAATGATGCTTTGCACCATGAAAGTCAACTTATGACTAAACTGATTGGGTTATGGAACTCAATCTTTAATTGAGATGTGAAAATACAGTATGTATGACATGTTTAGTTAAACAATTATGATGTATGAACTGAGAATGATATTATGTGCTATGCGATGCATGAAAACTGTTAGATCTTGCTGAGCTGTCGAGCTCAATCGTGCAAATAATCATTTTTGCAGGTTAAGGATTCAAGGTAATTCTATGTGCTACTTGAATGACATGGATCAGATTTAATGCATGAAGATTAAATATTTTAGCTAAAGTTTTTATTCCTATAAACCATGTTTAAGGTTCTAGAAGTGTACTTAATGGTTTATGATATTTATTTTATGTTGAGTTGTAAAATTTGAGTTATCCGAAGTATAAAGGATATTGAATTGGGATGTAAGGTTTCATATTATAACTTTGATGTAACGATTCATGAAATAAATTTGAATCAAAAATATGTAATGGTAAAGGTTGTGATTCAGGGAAATATAGAAAGAAAAATATAAAAGTTTTAATTATTCCGTATTTTATTAAGTTTAATACCGATTAATGATGTAAAGTTAGAAGTTTGTTGTATTGTTAACGACCGATGTCGAGAGTTGTATTGTATGAATTTTGGGGCCGTTACAATTCCATTATGTCTAAGTCATACGGTTCGTTGCATGACAAGACTAAACATCGTTTGTAAACACCCTATTTTCACAACGTTCACTTCAATCAAAATTATGATTTTTATCTTAACATTATTTCTTAAACCTAATAACTTCAGGTTATAGGTCTACTCGTCCTCTTTCTGGATCATCTTGAATCATCGAAATCGGAGTTCGTATGACCAAGTTATGATCGTTTGAAATTTGGACATCAAATGTCAGAAACCAGCCTGACATGGCCCAAGGCTGCGCTCCCCCCCGCTGCGCCGTGCGCGCCTGGACCCAAGCCCTATCGGGTCACACGCCTGGCTCTTGCCCAACTTGACTTAGTTTTTTCGTTCATGCGTGCTACTTCACGACCTCATAACTTCTTCTACCGTTATCAAAATTAGTCCGTTTCGGAGGCATTGGAAACCTTGTAACACGTAATACACATCCCCCCCCCCCAAATAAAATTAATTTCATGACTTTCTAAACAACCTTAAAATTGGCTCGAAAGTCCTCCCTTGCTAAGTTTTTTAACTTAACATTAAATTTTTGTTCATCCGTAATTCGTTCATCCGAACCCGGAATTCGTTCGTTCTTTAGTCCACAACTCATGTTTTCTACGTTTTTTTACATTCTTAGGAGACCCTACTCATTTTGGTTCATTTACATACTTTCTATATTCGTTTCGTCTTTTACAAAATTTTTCCATAATTTCATTATCGGTTAATTTTAATCCATTCTTCATGAACGTTTCTACCGTTCCTAACCAAGCATACATATATACGATGTTTTTAAACTTGTCCATCAACAACAAGCTCTAATTAGATGATTTTAAATTTGTCCATCAACAACGTTCTTACCGCATTCGTCCTTCATTCTTCGTTCGTTCTTCGTGTTCTTCGTTCGTTCTTCGTTTTTAATCGATATTATAATTAAGATTTTACGTTTTCTTGCATATTTGATAAGTAGGTTTTATACCAACTTATTGGATATTAACTTACCATAACTGATGCTTAATCTCATATGTTTTAGTAGCTTTTCATGCATTTTATCTCTATTTTGTAGGAAACATACTTGGAAGCTAACTTAGTGGCATTTTGATTTGAATGGATATGAAGTCGGCGCACGAAGATGCAAAGTCCATGTGATGGAGGTTAAGTGGAGATGACATAAAGGAGTTGGAAAGAAGAATGCATCAGCAGCAGTTCAGCAAAAGTCAGCCAGCAAACAGCGCAGCCGCGCCCTAAAAGCATTAAGGTGCAGCGCAGGCGCGCCTGACCCCAAACAGATCAAGCAAACAGCGCAAGCGCTCTCTTGGTGCACTCTTAGCCAGCAAGGCCGCGCCGGGTTAGTTGACCAGCAGTTTGACTTTTCATTTAATAGCCAAATGGAATGTTTACTCAATTACGGTGTGCTTGCAAGTTACGAGTGAAAGTAGTATGCATACAAGCCAATCATGTGTGATGATAAAGCATATACTTTGGAGATAATCTTATTTATTTATTAATAAAAATATTTATTTATTAAAGACATTTAATTATCTACATGGTGCTGTTTTTATAATATGTAAATAACCCATAGTTTTAAGCAATGCTTTTAGAATCATGATGATGATCATGTTAATGAGATCTAAATTCTTAGAAAGCTTTAAAACTAAAATAGTTTCCAATCATGGGATTACTAAAAAGGGGATTAGTATATCCAAATAGATTGGTACATATGTTGCTTGCTCATTGGATGAGGATGATTGATCTCATGATCATTTGTGTGGAGACACTAAAGCAAGTATGTAGGTGCTTATTGGAGAATAAGTTCACTGAACGTGACTCGCTATGGAATACCTGATGGAGTTTTACTCGCCTGTCAATAGGAATTCCTAATGTGATAGTAGTACAAGTGATCCTTGGACTTGAGATCATCATAGTATCTTGTATATAGTGAATTATACTTTGACTTATTCCTTAAAGCCCTTTAGGGTATATAAAAGGGTATGCTTGGGTATAATGAGTTACATATGGAGATAATGAATGATCAATAAAGAATCTACCACCTCTAGTAAAAGAGGAGATAAGCCCTATGTGATTCGTTAAATAACAACCCAGGAATCCTTGGCCAAGGTGGAATGAAATTAGAAAGGAGTTTCTAATTTGCATTATTTAGAGTTGTGCATTTTCTAATCGAAATACATATAATTGAATAAAATAAGACTTGACAGTAAATTCATGTCTTATATTTAATTGGGACATTGTATGGTGGAAGGATTGAATTGTACGGTAACTATTTACTCACAGATTCTTTTATGATTAATGTTAAAATCTATATTCTTTGAAAAGTCGTTGATCGCTAGGGAGGCTTATCCCTATTGTAGAATAAATATTATTTATTTAAATAGATTATTAGTTTAATTTATTTATTTAAATAAGATTAGAATTGTTCTAATTGATTTATTCACAATCGGTTTAATATGGAGAACCTAAAAGGTCACACCATAAAAGAAAGAATAATTATTTAAGAAGGTAATGGCATAATCATAATAATGCATGAAGTATAATTAATTTAATCTATGGTGATAGAATAAATTAAATTGCTTAATGTTTATTATTTAATATTTTAAAAATATTAAATATAAATTAATAAGAGGAGTCTTATTAATATTATTATAATTATTATTATTTTAATTTCTAAAGTAGTTTAGTAATTAATTTAATATTAGTACTCTCATTTATTTCTAATAAGATTAGGAGGCAAATTAATTAAATGAATTTAATTAATTATTCCCAATGTGGTGGGAAGCCTAAATTAATTAAAGGAGTTTAATTAATTAAATGAAATCCCATGTCTAATAGGACAAGGATTGACCAATATCTATATAAGTGAAGTCTTATAATAGAAATCAGTTGATGAAATTCTAATGGTTGGAGAATACTCTGTTTCTATAGAGGATAGAAAACTAAGGTTTAGTCAAACACCCTCCTTTTTGATAATTCCTCTTCCTTGGTGAATCACCTCTATAGGCCAAACACTTGGGTGGCTAACGTTGATCAAAGGAAGGAATCTAACCCGGAAATTCAAGGAGATCACGAAGAACAAGGAGTTGAACTAGTACCTGTGGAAGCTTCGTTCTACAAGGGTATGATTCCATAACTTCTTATTTATCGTTTTAAATTAATAATTTGCATAAAGGATGATCCGGGTAATGGTTTTGAAAAAAAAAAATTAACTCTGATATACCATGCTTCCCTAATTTTTGCAATTTGATTGCGTCACGATTTCGTACAAACCCAACAGTGGCATCAGAGCCAAACTTTTATGCAATTATTAATTTATTTTTGATTTCATATACATATGGGTATGTATTTAGAATAATTTATTGGGCATAATTTTATTGTATAAAATTATTATTTTAAGAAAAAAAAATGGCATTTTTTTTGGGACGAATCACAATTTTTTTTATGGGCGCTAATCTTGAATTCTGCAAAGAAAAGGCGTTGTCTCTTTCTTACTCCAAAAAGAAGCTGACCCATCAGGAAAGGACTCTTTTAATAAACCTGCAGGACTCTTTTAATAAAAGAAGGTGACTTCTTTTTAAAAAATAAACGTGAATTTATATTATATTATATATATATATAACCTGATTTGTTATATATATATATATATATGATATATTTATATATTATATTATAAATAATTTTATAATTAAAATAAAGAGTTTATTTTAATCTTGAAATTGAATTTCATGCAATTTAAAATTGTCCATTAAATGATACTCATATATATATGGAATGTTTTAATTCATGAGATAGATATTTATTTATTGATATATATGGTGATATGTATGATAATAAATAGGGATTGATTATGGACTATTTGACCAATATGATTGGATTTTATTTTAGTTGAATGCTTGAATGAACAGATTTTATTAAATGGGGTCTGCGTACCTCGTCTTCTCTGAATTTTTTTGATGTAAAATTCTATCTCTCTCCTATGTACTTTCCTTGACTGCTGATCAAGGTTTCTATTTAATTTTAAATAGTTAATGTAATAGAGATAGTTAGAATTATCTTGAAGAAATTGGAGACCAAGGAGCAAGGAGCGCGTGAAGACCCGTTTGTATGGAGCCCGGGTTTAAATGTAATAGTTACGTTTAAATTTAAATTCTTGCACTCCTAGGTTTGACCTTTTGGTTCACTTGATGGCTCTAGTGAACTAAACTAAAATAAAAGTTCATAATCAATCCAGGTAGAATATAGTATTCTATATGTGCATGCTAAGTATTATATATATTATATTTTATGCAAACATGTTTCGCATGCTTAATAAAATTACGCGTATTTTATATATATATATATATATGTGCATGTGCGCTAAACAAGATGAGACAAATAATAACAAACCCCTCAAAGAAATAATATTAAGTCTGAAGCGTTCAATGATATTTGGAATATCGAACGTCGCCTTCTAGCATGATAAATTAATAAAGTATTAAATATTAAATATGAGCTTGCTGTGCTATCCACAAGGCGAGTATTGCGTATTTAAGATATTAATTAATCACATTTGATTCTTATCAAAAAAATTAAACAATATAGTCTTGTTGTGCTATCCACAAGGACGAACATTTTTTTTGAATTTATGGAAGTGCTGGATTTAACTTAAATCATTTTAGTTTGGATGTGCACACACTTGACCATTATAATTTAAGAGACAAAATAAAAGGAGTTACATGTTGATGTAATTGACAAGAGTTGTCTACCTATTTATTTATATATTGTTTGTTGTACTATCCACAAGGCTATATACATTTGAAATGGGATCCTTAATCTCACTAGCAAATATTTAATTAGATGTTGCATAACTATATAAGTGAGGGTAATATAGTTTGATGAAAATAGGGGGAGATACCAATTTAAAATAAAGACCTAAATTTATTTTGGTATGCAAAATTAATTAAATGAATGTTTGCTAAAATGTTGTCTTTTCACATACAGAAATTTTAAAAATGTCAAAATCACTAATTTCACTGCGTAGCATACTTGATGCTAATAAACTAACTGGACCAAATTATACAGACTGGTTAAGGAATATGAGAATAGTTCTCACTGCTGAAAAGATTTCTTATATCCTAAATTCACCTATCTCTAGAACTGTTCCAAAATCAGCATCTGAGGAAGAAATTGTCACCATTGTAAAGTGGCAAAATGACGCATCTGTGGCTCAATGCATCATGCTCACATCCATGAATAACGAGCTTCAGCGTCAGCATGAAAACATAGATGCTCCTACTCTGTTGCTTCACATCAAGGAGTTGTATGGTGAACAAAGTAGGACTGCTAGATATAAGATATCTAAGGAGCTCTTCCGATCTCGGATGACCAAGGGCAAGGTGAACATAAAGGAATAAAAGAAATCTTATCTAGCTAGCAAAGGAATGTGCTTCCATTGCAATGAGTCGGGTCATTGAAGAGGAACTGCAAGAAGTTTCTGATAGAGAAGAAGCTTGAAGAAGCTTCGACTTCCAATTAAGGTTTGTTCATGATTGAAATTAATTTTTCAGAAAATCAAAATTCTACTTAGGTATAGACTACCGACTGTGGTTCTCACATATGTAATACTGTGAAAGGACTGGTCAGAAGTAGAAAACTAAACAAGGATGAGGTTGTCCTACGAGTGAAAAATGGAGCAAAGGTTGCTGCATTTACTATATGCACTTATTGTTTAACACTGACTACGGGCAAGTCCATTTATTTAAATAATTATTATTTTATTCCGAATATCATTAGAAACATTATTTCTATTTCTGTATTGGATATGGAAGGATATGACGTTATTAGAAAGAACAACAGTTGTTCAATTTATAAAAATAATATTTTATATAGTATTGAAAATATGCGAAATGGACTTTATATACTTGACTTGCATGAAAATATACTTCAAATAGAATAAACTAAGAAAAGGAAAAGAGATGATATTAATTATATCTATTTGTGGCACTGTAGACTCAGTCATATCAATGAAACGAGATTATCTAAGTTGCATAAGGATGGGCTCTTAGAGCTATCTGATTATGAATCATATCCAACTTGTGAATCTTGTCTCATGGGTAAAATGACTAAATCTCCTTTTAGTGGAAAAGTAGAAAGAGTTACAGAGTATAGTACATACTTGAAACAATATACACATATAACATGTTTCTAAACACGAAAACCATCTAAATAACAAGAATCAAAAGTTTTAGAAATTAAATTTTGATATTTTCATAAAACTCATATATTTTACAAAAGCATTCACTGTAAAACAATTTCTTAAGAAATTCATGCATTATTTCCATGATTCAAGATAGCATCATAAACAATTCTAACAAACATATTAACATATACTAATTTTATCAATTTTACTCTAAAATCAACCAAAACATGAAAACTCCACATGAACACATATTCTCCATTTAAAACATGTTCTGACAAAACTTTGATTTTTGAAAATCCTTGTTTATGACATACAATTAATATATAAACCATTATAAACACAATATATATATGTACATCATATATGTATAACTTTCATGCTAAATCATATACACAGAGAACCCATACTCATGGACAATCATAAAGAAAACATATAAAAACATAAGGGAATTGAGACATACCCTTTTTTTTAGATGTTTTGAAGAAGAAGATGATTATTCTCTTACGTTCTTCCTTTCTTTCATTCTCTTCTTCTCTAATTCTTCTCTGCTCTTTCTTTTTTTCTCTCTAGCAAACTAACTTTATTTTTCTAACTCTTGTTTTAATCTAACGTAATATACATATAATATAATATAATACATAATTATAAGATATATAACTTCCACTACATAATGGTCTTTATTAATTATAATAAGTACCATTAATATATATAAGTTACAATTTGAATTTTAAAAATTCTAAGGCTTGTTTGGCAAAACAACATAATTTTTTTTAAAGCAGGTTTTTAGTAGTAAGGCCCGGTTTGGCAAAACAGATTTAAAACAATACAAGGGCCTTGTTTGGAAAAATAGTTTTAACACTTCTAATACTTTTAACATATAATCTTAATGTTACATTTTAATTAATTAAATCTTAACATTATAATTTAATTAATTAAAAGTCTAACATCAATTAATCACATAATTATAATTACTCGCTAATTATAATTTCATGTAACACTCATCATATAACTCATCTAATTTAATTATCTCAATTAAATTAGAACTATAACATAAAATCATTACATCAATTAAATAAAATATTAAATATTTAATTAATTAATATATTACACTTAATTACATTCCTCCACAATAATCACATAATTTATTTATTTAACTCTATAAATTATTTATTTAATCATTATATATTCTCTTCATATCAATTCACATATTTCACAACATATGACACGTATACACATATTCACACTCAAAACATCTCATAAATAAGAATTTTATTGATGTCACATCATTCCCTCCTTATAAGGATTCCGTCCTCGGAATCAACGAAACCTCCCTTACTCGATTTTGATAAAAAAATCTCTTTCACAATTTTATTGTTGAATAACTTCAACACATTATCTTAACGACATTTATATAAACTACACATATATCTCTACTAAATTCACATCTTCAACAGGGTTAAGGTTTTATTACTTAACCTTCAATCAAACACAAACATATATCAAATATTATATATCTTCTTTAACTCATTCATTTCATTTCCAAGGATCATTACTATATATTCTACTCGTAGAATTCATATACTACATAATTCACCATCTATAATTATTCGGGTTATCACATTCACCCCTTCTTCTAAGAATTCCGTCCTCGAAATTTAAGTCTATCAAAATAGATTTTACGTTAATCTCTATTCACTGGATAGATGCGTTCTACAACTACTTCTTTTTAAAGAATATTCTTCTTACTACATTCTCATTCAGAATAATAAGAATCTTCCGCAATTGCTCAATAATTGGGAAACGATATAAATAACTCAGGAATTTAAAAGATTCCAAATCATGTTAAGTGGTCGCAAGACCTTGAACTTTATTTTTATGTTTATTAGTGCTTCACCCCCGGTACTTCACACTATAAAACCGCATCGGTACTCTAGGTAGCCAGCCTATCGTACCCCTACGTCGGGCCCAAACGTAGTACATCGTAACGACTATATGCGTTACATTCGGAACTATAGTCTCCGATAACATGTCCCCCTTTTATAGGGTTGTTCACCTTAGCTTCTTAACATCTGAATCCGCACCAAAACAATTTGGTTTGGCATAGTTTGACCAAGAACGCTCGAATTTCATAAACATCTTTCAATATTTGTCTAGCTGAATCAAGTAGCATAGAGTTCTAACAATAATTCAAACATCAATTGAAATATATATATATATATATATATATATATATTTGTAACCAACTCAATAAAATAAATATTATTTTTTTTTCGTTTAAGGGAACTAAGAGTAAATAAATCTTTCTTTTTATAGTTTAAGGAATTAAAAATAATAAATCTTTTCATAATATCCTGATACCGTATGGTAGTACTGATACGTTGAGGATTTCGTCATTACATGACGTCGTCATACTACATCAAACCATAGTGGGCTGACGATCATACGATCACATCCAACACTAGGTTTAACTGCATTGATAACTTCCTCAATTATTGTTTGTGCATCATATCAAATGATGTATAAAAAATATATTTTGAAGAATTTAAAATTATTTTTGTCTAGCTAAAGCAATTAGCGTAAACATGTGAATAATAGCACTATTTAAAAAAAAATCATTGGTTCCATCATTTGATCCAATATTTTTCAAGAAAACAGAAGTGCAACATCAGCACGAAGTCAATAAATTTCAAAAATCTAGCAAAGCTAGGAGATTTAGAATATAAAAACTTTCTCCATCAATTAAATTTTTACTTCATCATTACTTAATCATTCTATCAATCTTAAACAACATCAATGCTTTCTATACCATAACATTTCTATACCCAGTATAGTTCATCGAACTTACCACACTTTGGAAGTTCAAGAACTTGCCACAATAATGAGTTTAAGAACTTGTCCTAGCAATACGTAGTCAAAGAACTGATCAGAAACTATCCATATGCTTAGGGGTTCAAAACATACATACGATTATGAATTACGAACTTATCATAAGTATGAGTTTTAAGAACTCGCCTAACCTTAAGTTCATTTAATGTAATCTTAATATCATTTAATCTAATCTCTATTGTTTCTAAATATCAAATATAAACATGAGAAAATAATCACCTTCTCGTCATATATATATCGATAGCGCGACACCAACCTTCCACCGATTATCAATATGATAAGCCAAGTGTAAGCACAAAACCCTGCCCATACAAGATTTGTACAAATCAGCCACCACATGAGTCCTCAGTTGAAATCCCACGTAACTTTATCTTATTTATAACTTCTCGTTCTATACTCGATACAGACTTTCTGTATCTCATCATTTATAACTCATCGTGAGTTAATCTCGTACTATATCATAGTACATTCTTGTTATAGCATCAAACTATAACTATTCAATCATTACAGACCATCTGTCGTTACAACTTTAAAAGATCACGTCGTGATCTTATTCTATAATCATCTCCCTTATGATTCTTTCTTATCTCATTATCGTTTTGTTTTAAAACTTCTTATCTTTTCCTTTCATCATGTTATATCATGACCTCATTATGATTTAATCTTATAGACTTCGTCTATTCATCGTTATTCGTCATCTTTATTATTGGAGTTAGGTAACTCCTGATTCTCATCTTCATATCTCTTCAAGATTCTTCTTTGAATCTTCTTGTTTATTTATTAACTCTTCTTTTAAGAATTTCTAACTTCGTTCATAAAGTTCAACATTTTATTCGAGTTTTATTCCTCGTTATTCTTACCTTCTTCTTATAACATTTCTAGGACTTAACTCATCCTATACTTCTACGTATGTGAAAAGAATCACTTTTTCGTTATACGTAACTTAAACTTAACTTCTTATTCTCTAAGGTCATAGCCTAAGGTACTCTTACCTAAGGTGTATAACCTACAACTTTGATACCAACTGTAACGACCCCAAAATTCATACAATATAATTCTCGACATCGGTCGTTAACAATACAACAAACTTCTAACTTTACATCATGATTCAATATTAAAATCACTAAAAATACGGAATAATTAAAACTTTTATATAATCCTTTCTTTATTGCCCTGAATCTCAACTTTTACATAACATCTCTTCGATTCAAACCTATATCATGAATCGTTACAACAAAATGACTATACAAGTCTTACATCATGAAATAATATCCATATACATCGGATAGCTCAACTTACAGTTTATCAATCATGTTACATTTTAAAAAATTATATTACTCATCTAGAATAAATAATTCCTCGCATCGCTATTGATCTCAATTAAAGTTTAACTAGTACATATCATTACTTTGCATTCTTAACCTGCAAAAATGATTATTTACAAGAGTGAGCTCGACAGCTCAGCAAGTTCTAACAGTTTTCATGCATCACATAGCACATAATAACATGCTCAACATACATCTCATAATAATTAAAGTAACATGGCATACATGCTTCAATTCACATAGCATATATAAAGATTGAATTTCTTACTCAATCAACATTCTTTAATCAATCAATGTAGTCATAAATTGACTTTAACATTCATATTTACAACATATATAATATATCTTGCTCTTTGCAAAATAATTTAAAACAGTTCATAATATCATCAAGTTCACATAGAAAATAAGAACCGAAAGACTTGCCTGGCTCGTAGATTATTAAATACCGAAAAACAGCTTAATATAATATGCTTCATGATCCTACATAACGTATTACCATACGCATCAATTATTAGTCACCTAGCAACGCTTATCAAACGTCTAAGTAAATACTACTTTATACTTTCTAATTCTCTTCTACTTACTCGTTTGACACTCGCTGTCAAACCATATATATAATTAACAATATCAGTTAATTATCACATAGCTAATCCTCATCGTTAGTTAACCAATCTAGGTTACCTCATTCCTCATTAACTATTAAATTAATAATTGATTATCACATCACATAATTATATAACTTCTCACATAATTAATCAATTAATAATCACATACTCACATTAAATTATAATTAAACAAATTATAATTTAAAACATCCACTTTAATTATAACTAATCAAATTACATCTTATGTTAATCAAATTATCACTAAATAATTTATAATTTAATATAAACCATTACTCTATTTAATCAAATTATGATAATTATAATTTATAATTAATCAAACTACATCATGCATTAAATTATAATTAAACTAATTATAATTTAAATTAAACAATTACTTAGATTATAAATAATCAATTTAAATTCATGAACTTATTTAAATAAGTTACAATTTATTCTATACATTTACCTAAATTATAATCACATATCATATTAATTAAATTATAATTAACAAAATTATAATTTAAGTTAAACTTTTACTTTGATTATAACTAATCAAACTATATTTATTATAATTTAACAAATTATAATTTAAATTAAACCTTTACTATAATTATTTCAAATTATAGTTACACATCATGTTAACTAAATTATAACTAAATAAATTACAACTTAAGCTAACCATTTAGTTTAATAAATCAAATACTAATTTAAGATTTTCACAACCTTCTTTCTTTTAAACATTGAAATCGTCAAATATCTATTAACAATATCTTATTGTAAATTATGGTTTATGTTTAACACATAACCATTATTATTAACCTATACAATTTGGGTTTTAAAAACTGTATAATTAATTAAAATTTTCTGCCTCTGCTCAAGGTACGGCGCAGCTACGCCACACATTGCCTTGACACCGGCGCAGCTACCCAGGTGTCAAACATGAGGAAACCCAGCGGCGCAGCTACGCTGCTTCTGCCCTTGCTGCCTGCGCAGCTGCGCCAGCATGCGGACAGAAACAGAGCAGCAACGGCACTGTTTAACCCACTCATGCCAACAAACGACAATTACAAGCAACTGAAACAGTGTATAGTACATACTTGAAATAATACACACATATAACATGTTTTTAAACACGAAAACCATCTAAATAACAAGAATCAAAAGTTTTAGAAATTAAATTTTGATATTTTCATAAAACTCATATATTTTACAAAATCATTCACTGTAAAACAATTTCTTAAGAAACTCATGCATTATTTCCATGATTCAAGATAACATCATAAACAATTCTAACAAGCATATTAACATCTACTAATTTTATCAATTTTACTCTAAAATCAACCAAATCGTGAAAACTTCACATGAACACATATTCTCCATTTAAAATATGTTCTGACAAAATTTTAATTTCTGAAAATCCTTGTTTATGACATACAATTCATATATAAACCATTATAAACATAATTTATATATCTACATCATATATGTATAACTTTCATGTTAAATCATATACATAGAGAACCCATACTCATGGACAATCATAAAGAAAACATATAAAAACATAAGGGAATTGAGACATACCCTTTTTTTTAGATGTTTTGAAGAATAAGATGATTATTCTCTTACATTCTTCCTTTCTTTCCTTCTCTTCATCTCTAATTCTTCTCTGCTCTTTCTTTTTTTCTCTCTAGCAAACTAACTTTGTTTTTCTAACTCTTGTTTTAATCTAACGTAATATACATATAATATAATACAATACATAATTATAAGATATATAACTTCCACTACATAATGGTCTTTATTAATTATAATAAGTACCATTAATATATATAAGTTATAATTTGAATTTTAAAAGCCCTAAGGCTTGTTTGGTAAAATAACATAATTTTTTTTTTAACAGGTTTTTAGTAGTATGGCCCCTTTTGGCAAAATAGATTTAAAACAATACAAGGGCCTTGTTTGGAAAAACGGTTTCAACACTTTTAATACTTTTAACACATAATCTTAATGTTATATTTTAATTAATTAAATCTTAACATTATAATTTAATTAATTAAAAGTCTAACATCAATTAATCACATAATTATAATTACTCGCTAATTATAATTTCATGTAACACTCATCATATAACTAATCTAATTTAATTATCTCAATTAAATTAGAACTATAACATAAAATTTTTACATCAATTAAATAAAATATTAAATATTTAATTAATTAATATATTAAACTTAATTACATTCCTCCACAATAATCACATAATTTATTTATTTAACTCAATAAATTATTTATTTAATCATTATATATTCTCTTCACATCAATTCGCATATTTCACAACACATGACACGTATACACATCACTCAAAACATCTCATAAATAAGAATTTTATTTATTAAATTCTCATTTATAAATTATTAAAAATCCGGGATGTCACATCCTTCCCTCCTTATAAGGATTCCGTCCTCAGAATCAACGAAACCTCCCTTACTCGATTTTGATAAAAAATCTCTTTCACAATTTTATTGTTGAATAACTTCAACACATTATCTTAACGACATTTATATAAACTACACATATATCTCTACTAAATTCACATCTTCAACAGGGTTAAGGTTTTATTACTTAACCTTCAATCAAACACAAACATATATCAAATATTATATATCTTCTTTAACTCATTCATTTCATTTCCAAGGATCATTACTATATATTCTACTCGTAGAATTCATATACTACATAATTCACCATCTATAATTATTCGGGTTATCACATTCACCCCTTCTTCTAAGAATTTCGTCCTCGAAATTTAAGTCTATCAAAATAGATTTTACATTAATTTCTATTCACTGGATAAATGCGTTCTACAACTACTTCTTTTTAAAGAATATTCTTCTTACTACATTCTCATTCAGAATAATAAGAATCTTCCACAATTGCTCAATAATTGGGAAACGATATAAATAACTCATAAATTTAAAAGATTCCAAATCATGTTGAGTGGTCGCAAGACCTTGAACTTTATTTTTAGGTTTATTAGTGCTTCACCCCGCTACTTCACACTATAAAACCACATCGGTACTCTAGGTGGCCAACCTATCGTACCCCTACGTCGGGCCCAAACGTAATACATCGTAATGACTATATGCGTTACATTCGGAACTATAGTCTCCGATAACATGTCCCCCTTTTATAGGGTTGTTCACCTTAGCTTCTTAACATCTGAATCCACACCAAAATAATTTGGTTTGGCATAGTTTGACCAAAAAGCTCGAATTTCATAAACATCTTTCAATATTTGTCTAGCTGAATCAAGTAGCATAGACTTTTAACAATAATTCGGACATCAATCGAAATACATATATATATATATATATGTATATATATTTGTAACCAACTCAATAAAATAAATATTTTTTTTTTCGTTTAAGGGAACTAAAAGTAAATAAATCTTTCTTTTTATAGTTTAAGGAATTAAAAATAATAAATCTTTTCATAATATCTTGATTCCGTATCGTAGTACTGATACGTTGAGGATTTCGTCATTACATGATGTCATCATACTACATCATACCATAGTGGGCTGACGATCATACGATCACATCCAACACTAGGTTTAACTGCATTGATAGCTTCCTCGATTATTGTTTGTACATCATATCAAATGATGTATAAAAAATACATTTTGAAGAATTTAAAATTATTTTTGTCTAGCTGAAGCAATTAGCGTAAACATGTGAATAATAGCACTATTTTAAAAAAAATCATTAATTCCATCATTTGATCCAATGTTTTTCAAGAAAACAGAAGTGCAACATCAGCACGAAGTCAATAAATTTCGAAAATCTAGCAAAGCTAAGAGATTTAGAATATAAAAAATGTCTTCATCAATTAAATCTTTACTCCATCATTACTTAATCATTCTATCAATCTTAAACAACATCAATGCTTTCTATAACATAACCTTTTTATACCCAGTATAGTTCATCGAACTTACCACACTTTGGAAGTTCAGGAACTTGCCACAATAATATGAGTTTAAGAACTTGTCCTAGCAATACGTAGTCAAAGAACTGATCAGAAACTGTCCATATGCTTAAAGGTTCAGAACATACATACGATTATGAGTTACGAACTTATCATAAGTATGAGTTTTAAGAACTCGCCTAACCTTAAGATCACCTAATCTTAATCTCTATTGTTTCTAAATATCAAATATAATTATGAGAAAAGAATCACCTTCTCGTCATATATATATCGATAGCGCAACACCAACCTTCCACCGATTATCAATATGATAAGCCAAGTGTAAGCACAAAACCCTGCCCATAAAAGATTTGTACAACTCAGCCACCACATGAGTCCTCAGTTGAAATCCCACTTACCTTTATCTTACTTATAACTTCTCGTTCTATACTTGATACAGACTTTCTGTATCTCATCATTTATAACTCCTCGTGAGTTAATCTCGTACTATATCATAGTACATTCTCGTTATAGCATCAAACTATAACTATTCAATCATTACAGACCATCTGTCTTTACGACTTTAAAAGATCACGTCGTGATCTTATTCTATAATCATCTCCCTTATGATTCTTTCTTATCTCATTATCGTTTTGTTTTAAAACTTCTTATCTTTTCCTTTCATCATGTTATATCATGACCTCATTATGATTTAATCTTATAGACTTCGTCTATTCATCGTTATTCGTCATCTTTATTATTGGAGTTAGATAACTCCTGATTCTCATCTTCATATCTCTTCAAGATTCTTCTTTGAATCTTCTTGTTTATTTATTAACTCTTCTTTTAAGAGTTTCTAACTTCGTTCCTAAAGTTCAACATTTTATTCGAGTTTTATTCCTCGTTATTCTGACCTTCTTCTTATAACATTTCTAGGACTTAACTCATCCTATACTTCTACGTATGTGAAAGGAATCACCTTTTCGTTATACGTAACTTAAACTTAACTTCTTATTCTCTAAGGTCATAGCCTAAGGTACTCTTACCTAAGGTGTATAACTTACAGCTTTGATACCAACTGTAACGACCCCAAAATTCATACAATATAATTCTCGACATGGGTCATTAACAATACAACAAACTTCTAACTTTGCATCATGATTCGATATTAAAATCACTAAAAATACGGAATAATTAAAACTTTTATATAATCTTTTCTTTATTGCCCTGAATCTCAACCTTTACATAACATCTCTTCGATTCAAACCTATATCATGAATCGTTACAACAAAATGACTATACAAGTCTTACATCATGAAACAATATACATATACATCGGATAGCTCAACTTACAGTTTATCAATCATGTTACATTTAAAAAAATTATATTACTCATCTAGAATAAATAATTCCTCGCATCGCTATTGATCTAAATTAAAGTTTAACTAGCACATATCATTACTTTGCATTCTTAACCTACAAAAATGGTTATTTGCAAGAGTGTGCTCGACAGCTCAACAAGTTCTAACAGTTTTCATGCATCACATAACACATAATAACATGCTCAACATACATCTCATAATAATTAAAGTAACATGGCATACGTGCTTCAATTCACATAGCAGATATAAAGATTGAGTTCCTTACTCAATCAACATTCTTTAATCAATCAATGTAGTCATAAATTGACTTTAACATTCATATTTACAACATATATAATATATCATGCTCTTTGCAAAATAATTTAAAATAGTTCATAATATCATCAAGTTCACATAGAAAATAAGAACCGAAAGACTTGCCTGGCTCGTAGATTATCAAATACCGAAAAACAGCTTAAGATAATCTGCTTCATGATCCTATATAACGTATTACCATACGCATCAATTATTAGTCACCTAGCAACGCTTATCAAACGTCTAAGTAAATACTACTTTATACTTTCTAATTCTCTTTTACTTACTCGTTTGACACTCGTTGTCAAACCATATATATAATTAACAATATCAGTTAATTATCACATAGCTAATCCTCATCGTTAGTTAACCAATCTAGGTTAACTCATTCCTCATTAACTATTAAATTAATAATTGATTATCACATCACATAATCATATAACATCTCAAATAATTAATCAATTAATAATTACATACTCATATTAAATTATAATTAAACAAATTATAATTTAAAACATCCACTTTAATTATAACTAATCAAATTACATCTTATGTTAATCAAATTATCACTAAACAATTTATAATTTAATATAAACCATTACTCTAATTAATCAAATTATGATAATTATAATTTATAATTAATCAAACTACATCATGCATTAAATTATAATTAAACTAATTATAATTTAAATTAAATAATTACTTAGATTATAAATAATCAATTTAAATTCATGCACTCAGTCAAATAAATTACATTTTATTCTACACATTTACCTTAATTATAATCACATATCATATTAATCAAATTATAATTAACAAAATTATAATTTAAGTTAAACTTTTACTTTGATTATAATTAATCAAACTATATTCATTATAATTTAACAAATTATAATTTAAATTAAACCTTTACTATAATTATTTCAAATTATAGTTACACATCATGTTAACTAAATTATAACTAAATAAATTACAACTTAAGCTAACCAATTAGTTTAATAAATCAAATACTAATTTAAGATTTTCACAACCTTCTTTCTTTTAAACTTTGAAATCGTCAAATACCTATTAACAATATCTTATTGTAAATCTTGGTTCATGTTTAACACATAACCATTATCATTAACCTATACAATTTGGGTTTTAAAAACTGTACAATTAATTAAAGTTTTCTGCCTCTGCTCAAGGTCCGGCGCAGCTGCGCCACACATTGCCTTGACACCGGCGCAGCTGCGCAGGTGTCAAACATGAGAAAACCCAGCGGCGCAGCTGCGCTGCTTCTGCCCTTGCTTCCTGCGCAGCTGCGCCAGCACACGGATAGAAACAGAGCAACAACGGCACTGTTTAACCCACTCATGCCAACAAACGACAATTACAAGCTACTGAAACAGTGTATAGTACATATTTGAAACAATACACACATATAACATGTTTCTAAACACAAAAACCATCTAAATAACAAGAATCAAAAGTTTTTGAAATTAAATTTTGATATTTTCATACAACTCATATATTTTACAAAATCATTCACTGTAAAATAATTTCTTAAGAAATTCATGCATTATTTCCACGATTCAAGATAGCATCATAAACAATTCTAACAAGCATATTAACATATACTAATTTTATCAATTTTACTCTAAAATCAACCAAAATATGAAAACTCCACATGTACACATATTCTCCATTTAAAACATGTTCTGACAAAACTTTGATTTCTGAAAATCCTTGTTTATGACATACAATTCATATATAAACCATTATAAACACAATTTATATATGTACATCATATATTTATAACTTTCATGCTAAATCATATACATAGAGAACCCATACTCATGGACAATCATAAAGAAAACATATAAAAATATAAAGGAATTGAGACATACCCATTTTTAGATGTTTTGAAGAATAAGATGATTATTCTCTTACGTTTTTCCTTTCTTTCCTTCTCTTCTTCTCTAATTCTTCTCTGCTCTTTCTTTTTTTCTCTCTAGCAAACTAACTTTGTTTTTCTAACTCTTATTTTAGTCTAACGTAATATACATATAATATAATACAATACATAATTATAAGATATATAACTTCCACTACATAATGGTCTTTATTAATTATAATAAGTACCATTAATATATATAAGTTACAATTTGAATTTTAAAAGCCCTAAGGCTTGTTTGGCAAAACAACATATTTTTTTTTTAAAACAGGTTTTTAGTAGTAAGGCCCCGTTTGGCAAAACAGATTTAAAACATTACAAGGGCCTTGTTTGGGAAAACGGTTTTAACACTTTTAATACTTTTAACACATAATCTTAATGTTACATTTTAATTAATTAAATCTTAACATTATAATTTAATTAATTAAAAGTCTAACATCAATTAATCACATAATTATAATTACTCGCTAATTATAATTTCATGTAACACTCATCATATAACTCATCTAATTTAATTATCTCAATTAAATTAGAACTATAACATAAAATTATTACATCAATTAAATAAAATATTAAATATTTAATTAATTAATATATTACACTTAATTACATTCCTCCACAATAATCACATAATTTATTTATTTAACTCAATAAATTATTTATTTAATCATTATATATTCTCTTCACATCAATTCACATATTTCACAACATATGACACGTATACACATAGTCACACTCAAAACATCTCATAAATAAGAATTTTATTTATTAAATTCTCGTTTATAAATTCTTAAAAATTCGGGATGTCACACTGATAATCACTCAAGATTTGGATATGTGTATTTAAATGAAATACAAATCAGAATCATTTGAAAAGCTCAAAGAGTTCAAAAGTGAAGTAGAGAAACAAATAGGCAAGTGTATTAAGATTCTTTGATCAGATCGAGGTGGAGAATACTTAAGCGGTGAGTTTCTCAATTGTCTCAAAAAAAATGGTATAATTTCAGAATGGACTCCACCAAGTACACCATAGTTGAATGGAGTATCTGAAAGGAAAAATCGAACACTGTTGGACATAGTTCGATCCATGATGAGTTTTATTGACCTTTCAATTTTCTTCTGGGGTTATGCCCTAGAAGCAGCTTCATATCTACTAAATAAGGTCCCCTCAAAATCCGTCCCCAAGACTCCATATGAGATGTGGACAGGGAGGAACCTGGTCTTAAGCATGTTAAGATTTGGGGATGTCCAGCTTATGTGAAAAAGTTTCAATATGATAAGCTTGGGACAAGATCAGATAAGTACACATTTTGTGGAATATCCTAAAGAAAGTTTGGGATACTATTTCTACAATCCTACTGAGCAAAAGGTGTTTGTTGCGAAACACACTGCTTTCTTGAAAAAGGAGTTTATCCTTGAAGGGGATAGTGGGAGAAAACTAGATCTTGAAGAAATTCAAGAACCACAAACCACTACAAATCAAGTGGATGAACCTGTCCAAGTAGAGACACCTACTGTACAACACCTTATTCGTAAATCTAGAAAGGTACCGAAGATACCTGAAAGGTATGGATTCGTCATAGAGGATGATGATGAGGTACACATCATGGATGATGATGATCTATTGAATTACGAACAGACTATGAGTAATAAAGACTCAGAGAAATGGTAGATGACCATAAAATTTAAAATGGATTTTGAAGCTATGCTCAAGTCCATTTGAATTTTACTTGCGATTGCAGCTTATTATTGCTAATCTGGTAAAATGGACGTGGAGACGTCCTTCCTCAAATATACATTATTAGAGGAGAATGTATGTATGATATAACCAGATAGTTTTTTGTTTCAATGGTTGAAGCAAATAATGTATATGAGCTATAACAATCCATTCATGGATTGAAGCAAGATTCTCGTAGATGGAACATTCGTTTTGATGAGACAAACATAGAGTTTGATTTTATCAAAAACAAGGATGAACTATGTGTGTACAAGAATGTTAGTGGGAGCGTTGTCTCATTCTATGTATTATATGTTGATGATATATTACTGATAGGGAATGAAATTCCTATGCTACAATCGATCAAAATAAAGTTGTCTAAACATTTCTTCATGAATGATTTGTGTAGAACATCTCACATTGGGGATATAAATCTGTATTGAAAGATTTAAAAAGGATGTTCAGCTTAACCCAAGCAACGTATATTCATTAGATGCTAAAGGCATTTAGCATGGCAAACTCCAAAAGTGTCTCATGGTGATGAGCCATGGAATGAATCTCTCTAAAATTATCCTCAATAAAAGAGAGATCGTATGATTTACTATCATGTATGCAATGAAATATAGGAGACTTGATGTTGATCAGTCAAATTCTAGAGAAGATCACTGTAGGACAGTGATAAACATCCTAAAGTACTTAACTGACACTAAGGATGTCATCATATCACATGATGAGTCTGAATTAAATTAGAGTGCTAAACAGACTCAAGTTTTCAGACTGACCAAGACGATAGCAAATCCACTTTAGGGTAAGTCGTTACCTTAAAAGATGGTGCAGTGAATTGGAAAGGTTCCAAACAACAAAACGTTGTTGGTTTAGTGATAAAGACAAAGTATATAACTGTAAGTGAAGCTGCAAGTTGATGTTTCAGATGAAAGTTCATTACAGAACTAGGAATAGTTCCTAAGTCTCATCTTGAATCTAAACATGTGCTGCGGCACCTTGATTAAAGAAATCATTGAAAGAGGAGCATATAGACTCTCAAGATAACATTGCAGATCCATTTACTAAAGCTTTAACATAACAGCAGTTTGATCGTCACTTAGAGAAGAAGTTGGTATGAGATACCATGGCGATTGGCTTTAGTGCAAGTGGGAGATTGAAAGTAGTATGCATACAAGCCAATCATGTGTGATGATAAAGCATATACTTTGGAGACAATCTTATTTATTTATTAATAAAAATATTCATTTATTAAAGGCATTTAATTATCTACATGGTGCTGTTTTTATAATATGTAAATAACCCATAGTTTTAAGCAATGCTTTTAGAATCATGATGATGATCATGCTAATGAGATCTAAATTCTTAGAAAGCTTTAAAACTAAAATAGTTCCCAATCGTGGGATTACTAAAAAGGGAATTAGTAAATCCAGATAGATTGGTACATATGTTGCTTGGTCATTGGATGAGGATGATTGATCTCATGATTATTTGTATGGAGACACTAAAGGAAGTATGTAGGTGCTTATTAGAGAATAAGTTCACTGAACGTGACTCGCTATGGAATACCTAATGGAGTTTTACTCACCTGTCAATAGGAATTCCTAATGTGATAGTAGTACAAGTGATCCTTGGACTTGAGATCATCATAGTATCTTGTATATAATGAATTATACTTTGACTTATTCCTTAAAGCCCTTTAAGGTATATAAAAGGGTATGCTTGTGTATAATGAGTTACATATGGAGATAATGAATTATCAATAAAGAATCTACCACCTCTAGTAAAATAGGAGATATGCCCTATGTGATTCGTTAAATGACAACCCAGGAATCCTTGGCCAAGGTAGAATGAAATTAGAAAGGAGTTTCTAATTTGCATTATTTAGAGTTGTGCATTTTCTAATCGAAATACATATAATTGAATAAAATAAGACTTGATAGTAAATCCATGTCTTATATTTAATTGGGACATTGTATGGTGGAAGGATTGAATTGTACGGTAACTATTTACTCATAGATTCTTTTATGATTAATGTTAAAATCTATATTATCTGGAAAGTCATTGATCGCTAGGGAGGCTTATCCCTATTGTAGAATAAATATTATTTATTTAAATAGATTATTAGTTTAATTTATTTATTTAAATAAGATTAGAATTGTTCTAATTGATTTATTCACAACCGGTTTAATATGGACAATCTAAAGGGTCACACTATAAAAAGAAGAATAATTATTTAAGAAAGTAATGGCATAATCGTAATAATGCATTAAGTGTAATTAATTTAATCTATGGTGATAGAATAAATTAAATTGCTTAATGTTTATTATTTAACATTTTGAAAATATTAAATATAAATTAATAAGAGAAGTCTTATTAATATTATTACAATTATTATTATTTTAATTTCTAAAGTAGTTTAGTAATTAATTTAATATTAGTACTCTCATTTATTCCTAATAAGATTAGGAGGCAAATTAATTAAATGAATTTAATTAATTATTCCCAATGTGGTGGGAAGCCTAAATTAATTAAAAGAGTTTAATTAATTAAATGAAATCCCATGTTTAATAGGATTAGAAGGGTTGATCAATATCTATATAAGTGAAGTCTTATAATAGATATCAGTTGATGAAATTTCAATGGTTGGAGAGTACTCCTTTTCTATAGAGGATAGAAAACTAAGGTTTAGCCAAACACCCTCTTTCTTGATAATTCCTCTTCCTTGGTGAATCACCTCTAGAGGCCAAACACTTGGGTGGCTAACGTTGATCAAAGGAAGGAATCTAACCCGAAAATTCAAGGAGATCACGAAGAACAAGGAGTTGAACTCGTACTAGTGGAAGCTTTGTTCTACAAGGGTATGATTCCATAACTTATTATTTATCGTTTTAAATTAATAATTTGCATAAAGGATGATCCGGGTAATGGTTTTGTAGAAATTTTTTTAAACTTTGATATACCATGCTTCCGCTAATTTTTACAATTTGATTGCGTCACGATTTCTTACAAACCCAACAACGAGGATATCCATAGATCATTTTTATTGCCTTTTTAGGGTTAGAGAAACACATAGAGAAAGTAGTAGCCTCTTCTTCTACATCTATGCTTCTCTCTTGGTTTATATAGTAGATTTTAATAGATATCTTAGATTAGGGCTGAATTTGGGAACATTGGAGCTTGGATTAACATTGTATACTCAGATTTGAGAAGGAGATCAGATTTGCATCTTTCCATCTTTAGTATCTCTTTCTTTACATTTTGGCTTCCAATGTATGAATAATCTCTTGTGATGGATTTTACTTTATATATGAACTAATTTCTATTATGAGGTTATGTTGAATCTTAATATGTAGTTCAGATTTCTATATTTCCGTATGAGACTTAGTTGATTATCTATATTGGATTGTCTTATGTGATTTGCTTTAAATGATTAATTGCTTGATCACCAATTACCATGTTAGTCTATATGAACTTAAAAAATAAAGTATAGGCTTAGAACTAATCATATTAGCATATGTATGTGAATTCTACATTGAGATGAAATTTATGTTTCGTGCCTAGGATAGACATATATTGAAGCACCATATGTAGTCCATTGAGCACTTGAGCTTTAACCCGCTTTGATTGTAATTGACATAGACATATAGTGCATTAGTCAATTTGGGTGTTTTCATTTATTCTATCTTTTTTGGATTGAATGTAATATGGGTATGGTACATCGAGAGATGGTCATATTTTACTTGTGTGCTTGACTAACAAACCAAAATAATTAACTAAGCTTGTAAGGAAGTGTAATGTCTTGAATGAAATATTAAGTGAAATCATATACCCCATATTCCCTTTATTTGGCCATTTTTACTTGTTATTTTACTATTTCCTTGCAAGTAGCATTTATAGTTAAGTTTCATATCATTCAACTATTTAAGTAGACCGAGATAGTTATAAAACTATTGCATGTTAGATTAAAATAAATTCATTATTCTCCGTGGGAACGATACTCTACTCACTCTATATTACTTGTGGACCACGTGCACTTGCGTGTGTGTGTTGTTTTGATTAACACCCAAACAAGCCAACAATATTAACGTTATAAGTTCGTTAATTCATCTTTATAACATCGGACAGTTCATATAACTCATCTGAATCGTCCATTAACATCAAGTAATTCATACTTTCTATGAAAGCTTTTAAAGAAGTTTACAAACTAAACTTTAAATTCTTATTTCTTCATTTTCTTATGATTCAACCATAACGAAATCATTTCTTAACATCTTTTACTTCCATAATCGTTAAGCTATATGATTTTCATATAAAACACCCTAACGAAAACTTAGATTAAACTAGGTTTTAGGATTACATTTCTTCTTTAATCTTCTTCCGTTGGACAAAGCTTGCAAAATCGCTAGCTTTTCCTCTTCCTTTCCTTCCAATCTGAGCTTCTCTCTCTCTCTCTCTCTCTCTCTCCCTCTCCCTCAAGAGTTGGTTGAAAATTTTCTAACCAAACAAATGAGCTTAAGGCTTGATTATATAGAAAACCAAGGCTTGAGGCATTTTGGTCATTTGGCTGATTTTTACCCTTTTACCCCCACCTCACTATTCACACTTTCTTACTATTCACGAAGCTTCTCCTGGAAGCTTCGTGGTTCAATCTTTCAGAATTCGTCCGACAGTTTGAAAAACTGGGTTTCTCGGAATCCAAATATTTTTGGATATTCTGTCTTTCCTCTATAGATTAGCTTTTACGCATTCTTTGAAACTTCAAAAAACCTAAAAACGCTTTTTGATGATTAGTGTTTTCCATCCCGTTTCCCCCACAACATAGTTAAACGAGTGAAAAGTACATAACAGTACTTTTCGTCATTTTTATTTCGTTCGATTTTTACACGTTTTTCGATAAAAACTTTTATCGGCTAACATAACTTTTTACAGCATATTACCGATAAATCTTCAGACGAAATGTCATTACAACATAGCAAACTCTCAGAAAGGCATAGGTTATTCAAACCCTAAACCCTAGGTTTTGTCAGATGAATAGTGCCTATTTCGTCTTTTTCTCAAAAATATTTTTGTTCCCAGAATTATTTTATTTTCGTCTTGAAAATTCTTACTCATTCATTCTAGCTCACAGCCAGAATACTCCAGGCTTATGATCATCCTAGGTCATAGAATGACTAATAAACACATAACACATAATATAATTAATAAAAATCTATTTTATTAATTAATAATTCTTTAAACTTAATTTTCGGGACAATCCGATTTTTCTGGTCGTCACATTCTTCCCCCTTATAAAAATTTTGTCCTCAAAATTTTCTAAAACCACATCCATACCCGAATTCTTTATCCTTACAACCTTTATTCAAGGTTTTAATCTTGCACCTTCTCCTTTTTGTTGAATAACCTCAACATCTTATTTCTTTCGACATGATCGTCAATAGTTAAACTTATGGCTTAACTATTCTTCCAATCACTCGGGATATCACATTCACCCCTTTTTCACAAAATTTTGTCCTCAAATTTTAGCATACTAATCTCTCAACTCCCCTTCAGGGAAGTTCTCATCTTTCAAACATTCCAGAGTCTCCATAATTTATCAAGAATTATGAAGTTGAATGAATAACGAAGAATATAAGGATTCCTTTTAAACAATTCATATTTTGCTAAGGGGGCATATGGACCATGAACTCTTACTAGGTTTAACAGCATTTCATCGTAAACCATTCTATCACGACCGGTTTACAATCACAAGAAAGTAAACTACCTCTTCCATACGTAGGTGATCAACCTATCGTATAACCCCATTCCGGGGTGTGTTCACCTCAGACTTAATCATCAGATTTCGCACCAAAATAATTTAGTTTGGCACAAACTCTCAAAGAAAGCTTGATTTTCTTTTAAACATAACATATCATTTGTCTAGCCAAATCAAATAGCTTAGATCATACCAATAAATTGGACATCAACTTGAAACATTTGTCTAGTCAAATCAATTGACACTGACTACTTCTTTAAATTCTTTCACAATACTTCAAAATATTTTATGACGTCATGATACCGTACTGTTTCATAGTACGTTGAAGACTTTATCAGTTTATGACTTTGTCATTCTACATCATACCATCGCGGGTTGTTGATCCAAAGATCACATCCAACACTAGGTTCAATTGCATTAATAACTCCATCTTTTTACCATCTATGCATCAAATGCACTGATGATATAAAAATTTATTTTGATACTTTAAATCAAGTTCTGTCTAGCCGAACAATTAGCATAGACATATAAAGAACAGTTTTTTAAAAAAATCATTGATTCCAAAAATTTGAACCAATATTATTTTTTTAAACATGTACACTTTAGCACGATGTCAATAAATTTCAAAATCTAGCATAGCTAGAAGACTTAGAGTACTTACTTTCTTCATCTTCCTTCATTATCATACTTGCGACAATTCTAACTTCTTCTAGCACCTTCAATGCTACTTATACTGAAAATAACTTATTTTCAGTCTAAACATTCCTATACCATAGTATAGTTCATCAACTTACCATACCTTATGTGTTCAGAAACTTTTCACAACCATATGTGTTTAAGAACTTATCTTCGTAATATGTAATCCAAGAACAAATCAAGAACTTTCCATATGCTTAGAGGCTCGGAAACATAGCATATAACTATGAGTCACAAACTTTTCATAAGTATAAGTTTCAAGAACTCGCACCTATCTTAATCCATTCTATTATCTAATATACACATGAAAAAAGATTCACCTTCTCGTCATATACATATTGATAGTGCAACGTTACTATTCCAATGACTATCACTATAATAAACTGAGTGGTTGTTACCCCAAAGCACAAACTCCAGCCCATAACAAAAGTTCATACAACTCAGATATCACATGAGTACACCAATTGAAATTTCACAACATTCTAACTTTCTCTTACTTGATACGAATTTTCTTTAATTCGCACCTTATCCTCTACAACTCTTCTAAGTTCTTCTTCTCGTACTAATTCATAGTACCATTTATTTATAGCGTTTAGCTATAAATCAGTCATCGTTAATTGTTTAACTCAACGATTTTTTTTATTTATCCTTCTCTCTCAGATTATAGTCTTAGGTACTCATACCTAAGGTTTATAACCTATCAGCTTTGATACCAACCTGTAACGCCCCAAAATTCAGGCTATTTTTCAAACCTGAGTTTTGTGCATCACGGTACTACTCATTCCATTCATACATCATTATAACGTAAGAATAACGACATATTTCTTCAAATCCCAGGTTCTTTTACCTTAAAACCTCGTTCATTACAAATAATGATAATTATATTATTCTTTACATCTTACAAGAGTGACTTTCATTAGCCACAAAAGATACATAGCAGTTCATTAAACTACTCTACCTTCTAATTTACTATTTCACATCACAAGTCTTGACTTAATCTTCACGTATGTTCATATCATGAACAACATTCCAGCAGGACACCGGTCAGCTTGATCTTTATGGGATCCTTAAGTTCATTCTATCATCATTTGCTGAAAATGTTTTTATTTAAAGAAAGAGTGAGCATTCAATTTCTCAGTAAGTTAAAATAATTGAATAACAACTAAGCAAGAATCACATATTCTTTTAAAACTTCAATAGCCGAACAAAGGTTATGAAGCAGTTTGAATAATAGGAAAAACTATGATTCCTATCATTTTAAAACATTAATCATATTTACTTTCACATACTTTACATTCAGTCTGGCTAGAATCATTTGCACAGACTTAAGCTTAACAGTTCATAAATAGAACCCTACCACATTAAACTGTTCAATTGCAGAGCAATTTATTTCACAAAAACACATAAGTGTTGAAAGTTCAGCACAAGGCCTCATACATATACACTTTGCACAAATATCACACATTTGCACATACGAAATACTCTCTCATGTTCAACATCTGAGAAATTTAAGAAACTAACATTCATTTGAAATATGAATGAAGTTAGGAAACTTGCCTTAAGCATAGCTACAACTTATAGTTTGCGCTCACTATTTTTTGCAATCCCTATTTATCATATAAGGAAATAGCACATAAACCAATTAGTCATATATTTGACTTACGCATTGGTTTAAACTTAACTTTACTTCCTATGGCTCCCGTTCTTGTAATCTAAGTTTACACGACCAACTTTATTTTCATTCCTTCGGCATATGACATATGGAGATGTCATAAACTTTATAATCATCTTTTAAGATAGATTTTCATTCTCATCTTCTTCTTATAATATTTCTAAAACATAACTCATCCTATACATCTATATAAGTGAAAAGGATCACCTTTTCAGCATACGTATCCACAACTTTACACCTAGCACACATCGAGTCTCTAACTATGTTCAATATAGTACTATGAGTGGTTTCCCACAAATAACCAATAAACTAGTTTCCCGTCTCATCTACATTGTCTTTCACAACGAGTTAGATCAGTTACTAGTTCGTATTAACCTCTGCTCTTTGAAGGAATCGTTTAGCCCAGATACCATATATCAACCATTAAAGAGTATGATTGTACCACAACTTAAACTTAACTTCTTATTCTAACCTTCTTACCGTAACTTATCCGAATCATTAAAACTATAACGTTTGTTAAGTTCATTTCCCATTCCTTATGGCTTTCTAGAAACTAAATTCCATACCTCAGGATTTATTAATATCGTCTAGGTCATACAGTCATTTGTATGCCGAGAACGAATTCTCAAAGTTAAGACTATGCGTTCATAGCCTTTAAGCATTTTACATTATCTTGTCTTCATATCTTACCACATTCGGTCCATTTGACTCCGAACATTCTTTGAGTCAATATCATTAACTCGGCTTCTTAACATTATAAATCAATCATTATTCTTCATTCTCTTACGCTTAAACTATACACTGTGTGTAGGTTAAAGACGTTTAATTATGCATACACTCAATACCTTTGACGTTGGTTTAAGTATTTTACGTTTACATTTCATTCTACGTTCGTTATCCGATTCACACCCGGACTTTTATTACTCTTATTACCGTTCGTTATGGCTTTCTTGATGATTACACATCTTAATTACTATATTCGTCAAAGTCTAAGTCATACAACCAATGTATACTTAGAACGTTTGCCCGACGCGAATATGATTCACGAGGATCGTTTACGTATTTTGCATTCATGTGGTTCATCTTTTAAACCTCCATTAAACCTTTACTTAAGGTTTTAACCACTCATTCTAGTGATACCTTACGTGAACATTACATTCACCACCATTCCATTATGTCTAAGTCATACAGTTCGTTGCATAACAAGACTAAACATCGTTTGCAAACACCTTGTGTTCACAACGTTCACTTTGATCAAAATTATGATTTTTATCTTAACATTTTTTCTTAAACTTAATAATTTCATGTTATATGTCTACTCTTCCTCTTTCTGGATCATCTTGAAATATCGAAATCGGAGTTCATATGATCAAGTTATGATCGTTTGAAATTTGGACGTCGAATGTCAGAAACCAGCCTGACATGGCCCAAGGCCGTGCCCCCCCGCACCGCGCCTCGTGCGCCCACGCCCAAGCCTTGTCGGGTCATGCGCCCGCGCCCTGTTCCAGCCCATATTAACTTAGTTTTTTCGTTCTTGCGTGCTACTTCGCGACGTCATAACTTCTTCTCCCGATATCGGAATTGGTTCATTTTGGAGGCGTTGGAAACCTTGTAACACGTACTACACATCCCCCCCCCCCTAGACAAAAGTAATTTTCTGACTATCTAACCAACCTTAAAATTGGGTCGAATGTCCTCCCTCGGTAAGTTTTTTTAACTTAACGTTAAATTTTTGTTCGTCCGTAATTCGTTCATCCGAACCCGAAATTCGTTCGTTCTTGAGTCCACAACTCAAGTTTTCTATGTTTTCTTATATTCTTAAGAGAACGTACCCATTCGGGTTCGTTTACATACTTTCTATATTCATTTCTTCTTTTATGAAATTTCGCCATAACTTCGTTATCAGCTAATTTTAATCCGTTCTTCATGAACATTTCTACCTTTCCTAACCAAGCATACATATATACGATGGTTTTAAACTTATCCATCAACAACAAGCTCTAATTAGATGGTTTTAAATTTGTGCATCAACAACGCTAAAGGTCCAAATTGGGCTTCAAGTGACTGAAATGTATATGGTAACTCGAAACAGTGTCCGTTGGTAAAAAGGTCATAACTTTTGATCTGGGAAGAGTTACGGGACGTTCCACCTATCAAATCAAAGATCTCAACAAGATCTACAATTAAATCCAATTTCCAAGTCAAGAACATGAATCCAACTTAGTGATAAAAGTCCTGAAATCTCACCTTCTTACATTTGATTGCATATTGTACTCCAAAAGATCTCCGAATTATGTTTCCATACTTCTTCCTACAACATAACATAAAATGCATGAAAAGTAACTTGAAAACATGGAAATAAACAACAACCCAAAGTCAATAGATACCCAATTCATAAGTATGAAACCTATTCATTAAGCATGATCATCATCATAATTCTAAAGGCATTGCTTAAAACTATGAGTTTATCACAATTAAATCAACAGTACAATGTGAATAAAGAAAATGCTTTAAATAAATTAATTCTTTTAATAATAAAATAATAAGATTACAAAGTATATGCAACATCATATACAATATGATTGGCTTATGTGCATATCATTATAAAATCTAACTAGAGTATCTGACAGATGTTTGGAAACTAACCTTGTTCTGAATTGAAAAAAATGTTATCTTATGGTAGAACAAGGTATAGTGCTTAGTCATGTAGTCTCAGCTAAAGGATTAGAGGTTGATAAAGCTAAAATAAAATTAATTACTGGTTTGCCTTACCCTACAAATGTACAGGACATTCGATCTTTTCTTGGCCATGCAGGTTTCTACAGAAAATTTATCAAGGACTTCTTAAAGATAGCTCTGCCACTATGCAAGTTACTACAAAAAGATGTGCAGTTCCAGTTTAATGATGAGTGAAATGAGGCATTTGACAAATTGAAGAAGCTTTTAACCTCAGCACTTATAATACAACCACCAAACTGGGGAATGTCTTTTGAAATCATGTGTGATGCAAGTAACTATGCAGTAGGAGCTGTTTTAGGGCAAAGATTTGGCAAAGTTGTACACATATACTTTGCTTCTAGGACATTGAATGTTGCTCAAATCAATTACTCTACAACTAAAAAAGAGCTTTTATTTGTTGTCTTTGCTTTAGACAAGTTTAGATCTTATCTACTTGGTACTAAAGTTATAGTTTACTCTGACCATATTGCTCTTAGGTATTTGTTGAACAAGAAGGATTCAAAGCCAAGGATCATAAGATGGATTTTGCTACTACAAGAGTTCAACTTAGAGATAAAGGACAAGAAGGGTGTTGACAACTTGGTAGCAGATCACTTGAGTATATTGATAAGGGATGATTAGGCACTTCCCTTACAAGACTCTTTTCCAAATGAGTATTTACTTATTGTTGATAAAGCATTACCTTAGTTTGCATATATTGTCAATTATCTAGTTAGTAACCATATGCCTGAGGTGTATTCTAGAACCTAAAGAGAAAAGCTTAAAACTGATTCTAAATATTATGTATGGGATGATCCATACCTGTGGAAATTTTGCTATGATCAAATAGTTAGGAGATGTGTGCCTGATCATGAGTTTATATCTATTCTCACTTTTTGTCACTCATATGCTTGTGGAGGACACTTTGGGCCAAAGAGAACTGCTCATAAGGTGCTGGAAAGTGGTTTTTATTGGCCTAATCTATTTAAAGACTCTTTTCTGTTTTGTAAAGCATGTGAAAATTGTCAAAGAACAAGTAATATATCACATAGAAACCATATGCCACAAACCCTATTTTTGTTGTTAAAATTTTTGATGTTTGGCGTATTGATTTTATGGGATCATTCCCTGTTTCTTTTGGTAATCTATACATTTGGTTGGCTGTTGATTATGTCTCTAAATAGGTGGAAGCTAAGGCCACCAGGACTGATAACTCTAAAACTGTTGCAGATTTTGTCAAGTCTAACATATTTTGTAAGTTTGGAACCCCAAGGGCTAATATCAATGATAGGGTACACAATTTTTTAATAGGATGCTAGCTGCAATGTTTAAAAATTATAATGTTTTGTACAAGGTTTCTACATCCTACCATCCTCAAAGTAATGGCCAAGCTGAGGTATCCAATAGAGAGGTAAAGTCCATTTTAGAAAAGGTGGTAAAGCTTAACAGGAAAGATTAGAGTCTTCGATTAGAAGATGCACTTTGGGCTTACAGAACAGCATACAAAACCCCTATTGGTATGTTACCCTATAGCATAATGTAAGGGAAACAATATCACCTTCTTGTTGAATTAGAACATAAAGATTTCTAGGCAATCAAGCAATGCAACATGAAGATGGACAAAGTTGGAGAACAAAGGAAGATACAATTACAAGAACTAGAGGAGTTAAGGAATGATTCATATGAAAGCTCTAAGATATATAAGGAAAAGACCAAAGTCTTTCATGATAACAGGCTTGTAAGAAAGAAATTTGTTGTGGGACAGAAAGTTCTCCTTTACCATTCAAGGCTTAAGTTATTCCCAGGTAAGTTGAGATCTAGATGGGTAGGTCCTTTTGTTATCACTAACATTTTTCATCATGGTGTAGTGGAAATTCAGAGCCCAAGCACAAGAAAAGTCTTTAAGGTGAATGGACACAATTTGAAAACCTTTTATGAGGGCTATCAGGTGGAAAATATTGAGTTCATGGATTTGGAGGATCCAATGTATGCAGATTAAGAGAGGAGGTATGATGTCAAGCCAATGATAATAAACAAGGGCAGCTGCTTGGGAGGCAACCCAAGATTTAGATATGATTTTTCTATCCCTTTACTTTTTATTTTTTAGTTGCATGATAGTTAGTTACTTCTTTCTTAGCATAATTGTCTTACATTAGGGACAATGTAAGGTTTAAGTGTGGGAGAGGAGTTTAAGTTAGTTTATGCTTTATATAGGCTATGTGTGTTGAATTGAGAAACAAAATCAAAATTTTGACTATGATTTGTTACCCTACAATCGTAGTGTTATGCTGATTTTTTGAAGGTTAAAATCGTAGAATGAAAGTTAATGGATAATTTCAAGATTTGATTGATGCTTAACTGATTGATGAGTAATGATGGCTAAGTCATGATTTATAGTAACTGATTTAAGTTGACTTTGTGTTACATGGGGAACTTAAATATGAGATGCATGCTTATTTGGTTGAGTTATATGTGGAGTTGACTATGTGCACTGAATTCATAATTTGGAATTGTTTAACTGCTTATTTTGTGTACAGAACCATGTGGAAAAAGAAAAATTTAAAAAGTTGAAAAAAATTGTTGAAGAGAAAAAGTTTAAAAAGAAAAAAAAAATTGAAAATCAAAAGTGCAGATGTCTTGTGGTGGATGAGATGGAGCATGTAACGCCCGAGAAAATCAAACGGTTATGTAAATGAATTTTATTTGATTATTTGAATAAAATCATATTATTTGTTTATTAAATTGAGTAAGCTATTTCTAGGTCGTACTATGACCTAGAAGATGTAAATATGGTTAGGATTCTGGCTATGTGCTAGAATTAAATCATATGAATTTCCAAGATGAAAATGAAAGTTTTTCGAGAAATTTTTGTAAAATCACTATTCATCCATTTCGATTGGAAATTATTTTTGAATTTCCATGAAACGCATAATGATAGAATTTCAAGACGGAATGAAATGTCTAATAATATTACAGTTATAGCTCACGAAGTTTTCGCATGAGGGCTTAAAATCCTAAGGGTTAGGAAGATTAAAACCTAAGAATAAAAAGGTTATGTATAATAATAATGATTATTATACGAAATAAATATGAGTATAATACGAGGTATTATACGAGTATAATACGAAGAGGATACGAGAATTAATACAACGTATAATACAAATTTTATATGAATTAAATACGTTCAATTTGAATTAAATTTAATAACTTAACCCATGGATCAAACCGATGGGTTAACGGGTGGGTTAAACCCATGGGGCAACCCATGAGCACATGAGTGGCATATGGGGGGTTATGGGGGGACAACGAGACCATGAGGGGATCATGTGCTAGCACATGGCAAGACATGGGGCTAAGGAGGTCTGGTCCTAATAACCAAACTACCCCAAGCCTTGCAAATCCTATAAATATGAGGCTTTGGTCTTCATTTGTTGGTTGATCAAATTGAGAACATTGAGAGAGCGAGAGAGAGCAAGTTGAGCTAGCTTATTTCCTTGGATAAAAATTAAGCAACCAAGAAGCAAAGAGTCTACTAATCTCTTGATTAATCAAGAACCAACACAAAAACAATCAAGAACACAAGAGGTATAACATTCAAACCTTAATTTCCAACTTCCTTCACTTCCAAATTTGATAGATAAGTGAATTGGTGGTGCATGATTACTGAGAAGTAATAAGGTTGGCCTTGTAGTGGACTTAAAACACTAACAAGTCATGAAGAAATAAATCATATTAATTGATTAAGGAAGTAATGAAGAACTATCAAATTAATAAGAGTTTGATTAATAAGCATGTAAAACCATTAAAACATAGATGTTTACAATGGTTAGAATCTTTCACTAACAACCAATGCATTGATTCCAGTTGGTTCGAAGTAAAAAGATCGAAGAACGAGAATTCGACGAAAGTTACGCGATTAGATGTTAATCGTCGAAACCGTTAATTTCCCGGAATAGAAGTCAAAAGTCGCCGTTTGATTCAAAAACGATGGTTTTCGATGGTGTAACGTGTAATTAGGTAAATAAGACTTGCGAGAGCAAGAACGAACCAATTCGAACTTAAAACGAAGAGTTGAGCGTTGAACGTTCACGAACGTTTAACGAATGCGTAAAAATGGACTAATCGTCTAAATTCTTGCCGACAAATTCAGAAATGAATTCCTACTTAATGAAATGATAGAACATAGAATTTATGAACTATTGGCTTTAGAATGAGCCAATTCTGAGTTGTAACGATCATGTTACGAGCTCGCAAAAATTCAAAATTTTCAAAATCTGGGGGCCGGCGCTGCCGCGCCACCCAGACCCTTCTTCTCAGCACTGGCAAGGGAAAAGTTTTGCGAGACAGTGCTACAGCGCTGCCTCTAAGACTAAGTCTGGCGCTGCAGCGCCCTTAAGGAAATTTTTTCTGACGCGAAGATTTCTAAACCTAGCTTTCTATATGGTAATTATGGAGCAACTAAATGGTTAATATTCATGAAGAGAAATCACTTAAACAACATGTTTAAGAATGGTTTTATGAATTAAACGTTGACAAAACGTATTTAAATTTAAAACTCGAAAACCGATAATGTGAACCGTGAATCGTAATTGAGTTGGGAGCGTGCCTTAAGGTTACATAACATGTAATAGAGGTACGAGGTACAAAAATGTTATGAAATGAAGTTGAAACTTACCAAAATTCCATACGGAGTCCGATGACGGGAATTCGATGAGAGTGTGATTGATGTAACAAATCGATTAAGGTTTCATCGGTCGTTGTGCATAACGATGATCGACGAGAGTCGGCTTACAACTAATGAATGTTATTAAGCCGTGACGAATGATAAATAACTTAAACGGATGTTATTAGTTTAATAATTTGGCAAAGTTATACAAGAAGGAGAAGATAACTACATAATGTATATCAGTTATGATAACCTAATTGGTATGCTATATGTTTATATCTTGTAGAGGTTATTAAGACTGAGTAGCGTACACTTAAAAGGTTTAAAGACATGAAGGCAAGTTTTCTAACTCTTGTATTAACGTTACGTTATGCAAGCTTTCCAAACTCTTGTCTATACGTAATGTTGAACAAGTTGTCAATATGCATGGTTGTCTGTGCATGAACTGTTATTGCATAGTCAATGCCATTTGATTCGGCTAGACGTATATGTAAAGTATTTTGATTGATTTTCATAAATCTTTCAAAGTATTCTTGATGATGCTATCATATGCCAATTGCTTTGGTACGGATTCAGAGTAAACCTGAGTATGAATACACAAAAGTTTAAAATGTCGTTAATTCGACAGGCACTGGGAGTTGCCAAAAAAAAAGAGCTTAAACATGAAAACGTTTAAGGATGGAGTGTTGATCAACATAGAGTACTACAGGTAGATCACCTGGACGTGCTCGTAAGATATATCGGGCTTACGGTCTTGTACCGGGTTGTCCTTTTATGAATGGAAATGGAAAAGAATGTTCATGGTCTTTGACCAGCTCAGATGCTTAAGTGACTATATGTCCTTAAGGATGATTTTAAAGAAATTCAAAACACTATTTTGATTATTCCTACCATTTCATAACTATTGTACAGTTATGAAAGATGAAAACATATGATTCTTGATTTTGTGGTTATAAAGTAAAATGATAAACTTGCTAAGCTAGTTATGCTCATTCTTGCTTAAAATCATATGTTTCAGCTAAGAGCTATCGGATCGAATGATCCGATAAGGACTAGGGCAAATCCAAGATGGATACTTAGTTATCCTTGTAATAGTATAGTATTTTTGTTGTAACAAATGATATTATGACAATGAACGTATGTAAAGGTTAATAAGAACTTGGGAAGGAATTATTGTAATGGAATGTTGATTTAACTTATGCAGGTTATTGAAGTATTCAATTGAATGTATGAGTAGACAATAGTACCGTGTAGCACCATATCCAGGGTTTGAAGGTACTCGGATTTGGGGGCGTCACAGGTTGGTATCAAAGCTTTAGGTTATAAAACTTAAGGGGGGGGGGGGGGAACATTAAGCTATAACCTTGAGAAGAGAAGTGGAAGTTAAAAGTAAATAAAACTCGGATAGAGTTTTAAAGAAGAAAGTAACCTTAAACATATTAAATGTGATACCTGTTTATAATAGTTGATTGTGTACTAATCAAGTTATTTGTGTCTTTTATAGATGTCAGGAGACATGGCTATATATAGCGAAGTTAGCGATGAAGAATCTGTGAACATCCTAGAGAATGCACCAATGCCAATAGCAGAGATGTCTATAGTGAACATAGAAGAGATTGATTCAGAAGAGGAGGATCTGTCTGAGGATGTTAATAACTTCGACTATGCCACATTATTTGATGGTATGTCAGAAGAGGAAGTAGAGATGGTATCTTTTACTCTGGTACTACCTACGAAGGAGGAGGAGATGTCACAAGCGGGGTCTATGGAAGCTCTGTTCATGGCAGTATTAGACAGAAATGTCCAACTAAGTAAGCAGGTCCGTGACATAAAGCAAGAGGTTTACGATGTCCAGGAGGACAAGGAAGACATGGAGGTCTTTTGGGAGTTAGAGCACGATGAGAGAGTGCTCGCCAAAGATAAAGTTCGGGACCTAAAGCTTGAGGTCCAGGAATTGAAAGCTGAGCTTTTGAATAAGAAGCAAAAGATTAGCTGAATATTCTATATACATAGGAGTTCGCACGAGGATTACCTGCACCAGATTGTTGAGTATCCAGTAGAGGAGGGACAGACTTGGCATACCATTAGTCGGGATATAGTGGTCAGTATTGCTGATGCGGATTACGAGAATGTTGTGAGGCAAATGTAGTCCGATAGTATATATAGTAGGATTAGCTATGTAAATATTTGGGTAGCTAGTAATGACGTAAAACCCTCTTTTGTATAATCAAAGGGTAGTCTTTTGTAAATCCCAATTTTTGGCAAGTAATTGCGGGATAGTATTGTAAATGGCTACGGTTATGTAATGAAGAACAAGTGTAGTTTATACTACAAGAAGAAGCATTTTAATATAAGAAGTTTATTGAAAGGCTTGGCAATGTGTTTGTGTTATTATTACTTGTAAATAATAACCAACAGAAAGAAGTAAATAATAATGAAATTTTATTTACGTTAACAGGAAAATGCCACCGAAGAGACAACAAAGAACTCGACAAGCAGAGCCACTTAATGTGGAAGAAGAAGGGGTTCCGAATACCCCGATGCAGGAATTTGTTACCCTAATGACTGTAGCCTTTAAAGAGGCTGGAGGGGGTGTAAGAATAAATCATGGGGTAGTAGTTGGTGCTACCTTTAAGGATTTTAAAAGCGTAGGTCCACCGAAGTTCAGAGAAACTACGGATCCTATCGTTGCCCAAGCTTGGTGAAGGAAATCGAAAAGGCATTTGTGATAACAAATGTCAGAGAAGAGCAGAAGATTCCTTTTACCACGTATATGATGAAAGGAGAGGCTAACTTCTGGTGGGAGGCAAACCAGGGTAGAGCCGAGTTGGTAAATGCTATGTGGGAACAGTTTAAGAAGACTTTCTTTGAGAACTATTTCCCCACTAGCATTCAAAGTAAGATGGAGGTACAGTTTCTGGAGTTGAAATAGGGGGATCTGACTGTTCCCCAATATGTTGTCAAGTTTAATAAACTGGTAAGGTTTTCTCCACATTAAGTGGACACAGAAGCGAGGAAAGCCAAGAGGTTTGAGCTAGGTTTAAAACCTTGGCTCTATAACGGAGTTTTCGTTTTCCAAAGTGAAATCTTTGGAGCGGTATTGGAGAAGGCGATAATAGCCGAGGGTGGTAGTGAGGCTTTGAGCCTATACCAGAAAGAAAAGAAGAATAAGAATAAATTTGATGAAGGTTTCAAAATAGAGGGAGCAAGCGGAGGCTTTAGTGCCCCAAAGCGGAAGGCGTTCAACTCGGGAAATACTGGGGTGAGGTAGGGAGATCCTAAGAGAAGGATTGAGTTGTGCAAGACATGTGGGAAGGCTCATCTTGGAGTCTATCTCAGGGGTATAGCAGTATGCTACCATTGTGGACAGGAAGGACACATTGCTCCCAGTTGTCCCAACTTTGCGAAGGGTACGACATGCTTTGCGTGTGGGTCCCCGGACCAATTTGCAAGGAACTATCTGAAGAAGGGGATGGACAGTGGGAAGGGAGCTAGCGGTGCTATGCTAGCGATTGGTGGTCCTATACAACAGGGTAGACCAGTGGCCCGTACATTTAATATAACGGTCCAGGATGTAGTGGCATCGAGCGATGTTGTAGCAGGTATTATCCCGGTCAACAATGAAAATGCTTATGTGCTATTTGATTCGGGTGCTACTTGTTCATTTATAGCATGGGAATTTGCTAAACGATTAGGGTTACTCCCTGAGAAACTTGTAATACCTTCGAACGTTAAGGTAGCAAACGAAGAGATAATTCCTATTGATTTTATTTATAGGAATTATTGTGTAGAAATAAGAGGTAACAAGTAATTGGTAGATCTTATACCGGTAAAGTTGGGGGAATTCGATGTAATTCTCAGGATGGATTGGTTGGTTAACCATGGGGCGATTATAGATTGCCAAAATAAAAGTGTAAACCTACGAATTTCTAAGAAACCTGAGGTAGTGCTCTACGGTAGTAAATCACCGGGACGCTCTTGTTGTCTAACCATGAGGCAAGCCATGAAGTTGTTACGGAAAGGATGTGTAGGTTACCTGTGCCATGTTGTTGATACCCAGCGAGTGGGAGCGATATTGGAAGAGATACCTATAGTCAATGAATATGTGGATGTATTTTCGAACGATTTGTCAGATCTTCCACCCGATAGGGAAACCAAATTTGTTATAGACGTTGTGCCAAGGACGGAACCAGTTTTGAAGGCACTATATCGTATGGCGCCAGTGGAAATTGAAAGAGTTAATGATACAGTTGCAAGAACTATTGGACAAGAAGTACATTCAACCTAGTGTTTCTCTATGGGGAGTGCCGGTATTGTTTGTAAAGAATAAGGATGAATCATTAAGACTGTGTATCGACTACAGAGAGTTGATTAAGTTAACGATAAAGAATAAATATCCATTGTCCAGGATCGATGATCTCTTTGATCAGTTGAAAGGGGCGAAATAATTTTCGAAAATAGATTTGCAGACGGGGTATCACCAGTTGATGTTAGAGAGAAGGATTTACCTAAGACTACATTCAGGACTCGTTATGGCTATTACGAGTTCCTGGTGATGTTGTTTGGGTTAACGAATGCGCCAGTCGCATTTATAGTTATGATGAACAGAGTGTTGAAATAGTATTTGGACAAGTTCGTCGTGGTGTTCATTGATGATATTCTGGTTTATTCAAAGACGCCAGAGCATCACGCTGAACATTTAAGATTAGTGCTGGAAGCACTACGCAAGGAGAAGTTGTATGTGAAATTCACTAAGTGTGAATTTTGGTTAGAACGAGTGGCTCACGTCATCGACAAGGAAGGGATTTCAGTGGATCCGACAAAGGTAGAAGCAGTTATTAACTGAGAACAACAAAAAATGCCAACGGAGGTACGGAGTTTCCTAGGGTTAGCGGGTTACTATCGGAGGTTCATTCAGGACTTCTCGAAGATAGCTACTCCATTGACAATTTGACACGAAAGACCATAAAGTACGTGTGGACAGAGAAATGTGAAGACAGCTTTCAAGAGCTGAAGAAGAGGATAAGTCAAGCACCGGTATTGTCTTTACCAGATGAGACGGGAAATTTCGTAGTTTATAGCGATGCTTTGCATAAAAGACTGGGTTGCGTGCTCATGCAGCATGGAAAAGTTATTGCGTATGAATCTATGCAGTTAAAGGAGTATGAGAAAGGTTATCCTACTCATGACCTTGAACTTGCCGCTGTGGTTTTTGCCTTAAAAATATGGAGGCATTACCTGTATGGGGAGAAATGTGAGATCTACACAGACCATAAAAGTCTGAAGTATATCTTCACACAGAAGGAGTTGAATATGAGGCAGCGTAGATGGTTGGAGTTGATAAAGGATTACGACTGTGAAATCCTGTATTACCCAGGGAAGATAAATGTGGTGGCCGATGCCTTAACTAGGAAGGGTCGGGAGAAGCTGTTAATGTTAACGGATTAGAATGAGTTGTTAACAGAGATGGCAAGGTCAGAAATAGAGGTAAGACTAACCAGAGAGGATGGGGAGAAGCTTTTTGCAATGGAGATTCAACCCGCCATCGTGGAAAAAGTGAAGGAAGTGCAACTCAGGAATAAGGAGTGTGAACAGATTAAGAAGAAGATTGCAGACAATACGGAGGATAAGTGTAGTCTTGATAACGAGGGGTTATTAAGATTTGAAGGACATATTTGGGTTTCGGGTGAGCCAGAATTGAAAGAAGAGATAATGAATGAAGTTCATCACTCAGGGTACTCAATTCATCCTGGTAGTACCAAGATGTATCAAGACCTTTGACAGAATTTTTGGTGGGCCAATATGAAGAGAGAGATAGCGGAATATGTCAGTAGATGCTTAGCTTGTCAAAAAGTTAAGGCCGAGCATCAACGACCCAGTGGTTTACTACAATCATTGGAGATTCTGGAATAAAAGTAGGAGCATATCACGATGGACTTTGTGGTAGGACTTCCGACGACGCAGAAAGGATATGACGCTATTTGGGTAATAGTGGATCGTTTGACGAAGTCGGCTCATTTCTTGCCGATAAGAGTCAAGTATAACTTGGATCAGTTGGCTAAGCTTTATGTCAAGGAGGTTATCTCGAGACATAGAGTGTCAGTTTCGATTGTGTCAGATCGTGATTCGCGATTCACATCGAATTTTTAGAAGAGTCTGCAGGAGCAGATGGGAACACAACTGAGGGTAAGCACGGCGTATCATCCACAGACAGATGGACAAAGTGAGAGGACAATTCAAACACTAGAAGACGTGTTAAGGTCTTGCATTATAGATTTTAAGGGCATTTGGGACAATCATCTATCGTTGGTAGATTTCACCTACAACAACAGTTATCACGCGAGTATAGGCATGCCGCCTTACGAAGCATTATATGGACGGAAGTGCAGAGCCCTAGTGTGCTGGGATGAAGTGGGAGAACGTCGAATGATGGGACCTGAAATGGTACAACAAACAGCGAAAGTGGTTAAGTTAATAAGAACTAGGCTAGTAGCAGCTCAAGACAGACATAAGAAGTATGCAGATCCACATCGAAAGATCAGAGAGTTTGAAGTCGGTTCGTACGCATTCCTAAAGGTGCCGCCTTGGAAAAGGAAGATACGCTTTAGGAAGAAGGAAAAATTAAGTCCTAGGTTCATAGGACCTTTCCAGATTTTGAGAAGGGTAGGAGAGGTAGCATATGCGATAGCATTACCTCCATAGTTGGGGCATATCTACAACGTGTTTCACGTGTCGGTGTTGTGTCCCTATAAACCTGATTACAAGCACGTAATCGAGTATGAACCTATTCAAGTTAAGAAAGACTTAACGTATGAGGAAGTTCCTAATCAAATTATTGATATAAAAGAACAAGTTTTGAGAAGTAAAGTAATACTTTCGGTGAAGGTAATATGGAGGAACCATAATGCCGAAGAAGCAACGTGGGAACTCAAAGACAAGATGAAGAAGACATATCCTCATCTGTTTGATTAACTTATATTGTAATTCTGGGGACAAAATTCTTATACGGGGGAGAGAATGTAATGCCCGAGAAAATCGAACGGTTATGTAAATGATTTTTTTTTGATTATTTAAATAAAATTATATTATTTGTTTATTAAACTGAGTAAGCTATTTCTAAGACGTTCTATGACCTAGAAGATGTAAATATGATTAGGATTCTAGCTATATGCTAGAATTAAATCATATGAATTTCTAAGACGAAAAGGAAAGTTTTTTGAGAAATTTCTGTAAAATCACTATTCATCCGTTTCTGTTTGGGAATTATTTTTGAATTTTCGAGAAACGTGTAATTATAGGATTTCAAGACAGGATGGAATGTCTAATAATATTCCAGTTATGGCTCACGAAGTTTTTGCGTGAGGACTTAAAACCCTAAGGGTTAGGAAGATTAAAACCTAAGAATAAAAAGGCTATGTATAATAATAATGATTATTATACGAAAAAAATACGAGTATAATACGAGGTATTATACGAGTATAATACGAAGAGAATACGAGAATTAATACAACGTATAATACAAATTTTTTACGAAGTAAATACGTTCAATTTGAATTAATATTAATAACGTAATCCATGGATCGAACCGATGCATTAACGGGTGGGTTAAACCCATGGGGTAACCCATGAGCACATGAGTGGCACATGGGGGGTTATGGGGGACAAGGAGACCATGAGGGGAGCATGTGCTAGCACATGGCAAGAAATGGGGCTAAGGAGGTTTGGTCCTAATGACAAAACTACCCCAAGCCTTGCAAATCCTATAAATATGAGGCTTTGGTCTTCATTTGTTTGTTGATCAAATTGAGAACATTGAGAGAGAGAGCAAGTGAAGCTAGCTTATTTCCTTGGATAAAAATCAAGCAAGCAAGAAGCAAAGAGTCTACTAATCTCTTGATCAATCAAGAACCAACACAAGAACAATCAAGAACACAAGAGGTATAACATTCAAACCTTAACATCCAACTTCCTTCAATACCAAATTTGATAGATAAGTGAATTGGTGGTGCATGATTGATGAGAAGTAATAAGGTTGGCCTTGTAGTGGACTTAAAACTCTAATAAGCCATGAAGAAATAAATCATATTAATTGATTAAGGAAGTAATGAAGAATTATCAAATTAATAAGAGTTTGATTAATAATCATGTAAAACCATTAAAACATAGATGTTTACAATGGTTAAAATCATTAATAAACAACCAATGGATTGAATCAAGTTGGTTTGAAGTAAAAAGATCGAAGAACAAGAATTCGGCGAAAGTTACGCGATTAGATGTTAATCGTCGAAACCGTGAATTTCTCGAAATAGAAGTCAAAAGTCGTCGTTTGATTCGGAAATGATGGTTTTGGATGGTGTAACGTGTAATTAGGTAAATAAGACTTGCGAGAGCAAGAACGAACCATTTCGGACTTAAAACGAAGAATTGAGCGTCGAACGTTCACGAACGTTTAACGAATACGTAGAAATGGATTAATCGACTAAATTTTCATCGACGGATTCAGAAATGAATTCCTACTTAATAAAATGATAGAACATAGAATTTATGAACTATTGGCTTTGAAATTAGCCAATTTCGAGTTGTAACGATCATGTTACGAGCTCACAAAAATTCAAAATTTTCAGAATCTGGGGTCCGGTGCTGCCGCGCAGCCCAGGCCCTATTTCCCAGCGCTGCATCGCCGAGGCAGGGGAAAAGTTCTGTGAGACAGCACTGCAGCGCTGCCTCTAAGACTAAGTCTGGCACTGCAGTGCCCTTAAGGAATTTTTTTCTGACTTGAAGATTTTTAAACCTAGCTTTCTACATGGTAATTATGTGGCAACTAAATGGTTAATATTCATGAATAGAAATCACTTTATCAACATGTTTAAGAATAGTTTTATGAATTAAACATTGACAAAATGTATTTAAATTTAAAACTTGAAAACCGATAATGTGAACCGTGAATCGTAATCGAGTTGGGAGCGTGCCTTAAGGTTACATAACATATAGTAAAGGTACGAGGTACATAAATGTTATGAAATGAAGTTGAAACTTTCCAAAATTCCATACAGAGTCCGATGACGGGAATCCGATGAGAATGTGATTGATGTAACAAACCGATTAAGGTTTCGTCGGTCGTTGTGCATAACGATGATCGACGAGAGTCGGCTTACAACTAATGAATGTTATTAAGTCGTGATGAATGATAAATAACTTAAACGGATGTTATTAGTTTAACAATTCGGCTAAGCTATAAAAGAAGGAGAAGATAGCTACACAATGTATATCAGTTATGATAACCAAATTTGTATGTTATGTGTTTATATCTTGTAGAGGTTATAAAGACTGAGTAACGTACACTTAAAAGGATTAAAGACGCGAAGACAAGTTTTCTAACTCTTGTATTAACGTTAAGTTATGCAACTTTCCGAACTCTTGTCTATACATAGTGTTGGACAAGTTGTCAATATGCATGGTTGCCTGTGCATGAACTGTTATTGAATAGTCGATTCTATTTGATTCGGCTAGACGTATATGTAAAGTATTTTGATTGATTTTCATAAATCTTTCAAAGTATTCTTGATGATGTTATCCTATGCCAATTGCTTTGGTACGGATTCAGAGTAAACCTGAGTATGAATACACAAAGTTTTAAATGTCGTTAATTCGACGGGCACTGGGAGTTGCCAAAAAAAAAGCTTAAACATGAAAACATTTAAGGATGGAGTGTAGATCAACATAGAGTACTACAAGCTAATCACCTGGACGTGCTCGTAAGATATATCGGGCTTACAGTCTTGTACCGGATTGTCCTTTTATGAATGGAAATGAAAAAGAATGTTCATGGTCTTTGACCAGCTCAGATGCTTAAGTGACTTTATGTCCTTAAGGATGATTTTAAAGAAATTCAAAACACTATTTTGATTATTCCTACCATTTCATAACTATTGTACAGTTATGAAAGATGAAAATATATAATTCTTGATTTTGTGGTTATAAAGTAAAATGATAAACTTGTTGATCTAGTTATGCTCATTCTTGCTTAAAATCATATATTTCAACTAAGATCTATCGGACCGAAGGATCCGGTAAGGACAAGGGCAAATCCAAGATGGATACTTAGCCATCCTTGTAATAGTATAGTACTTTTGTTGTAACAAATCATATTATGACAATGAACTTATGTAAAGGTTAATAAGAACTTGGGAAGGAATTATTGTAATGGAATGTTGAGTAAACTTATGCAGGTTGTTGAAGTATTCAATTGAATGTATGAGTAGAAAATAGTACCGTGTAGCACCATATCCAGGGTTTGAAGGTACCCGGATTTGGGGGCGTTACAGAGCATAAACTATAATAACTGAGATGTAGCATAAAATGCACTCACATTGAAAGAAAGATTGTGAAATGTGAAATGGAGCATAAAATGCATTCACCTAGAAAAGAAAGGTTCTGTTGAGAAAAAAAATGAATAGCAGAGAAGATATGTTCAGAATTTTGAGACTATGTGCATAGTTGTTGTTCCATATTACTGAGTTAAGTATGTATGTGGATCTTCAGAGAGTCATCTGTGTGATTACAGTTTGATATATAGAGATTCAGTGGAGAATGATGAAGTTGTGGTTATAAGTTGATTAATGAAGTGTTAATCAGATGTCTGTCAGTAAGTGTTAATATTCATAATTTGAATTTGAAACCTTCAGAATTTAGTTGAATATATATTTTGATGAATTTTTATGATCTGTATGTTTTACATGAGGACATGTAAAAAGTTAAGTGTGGGGGAATTTGATAAGTGCATAATATTCAATTATTTACATTCCTTTATGCTTAGTTTAGTTGCATATTTTCTAGTATATGGACTAATTTAAGGTGTTTATCTATTTAAGGAAGAATTTGGCATGATTATGCAAAAATGGAGTTTAATGCTAAGTTTTATATTGCTTTACAGAGATACTTTATGATCAACATTGGTACTTTACGATCGCTGAGTAATTACTCTACATTCGTAGTGTTAGATTGGCAGTTTGGCAGCTTTACGATCGCAGAAAGGCTTGAGCTGATTGTTCGATGATTTAGTTGACCACTCGAAGATTCGACATAGCACTCTACCTTTGTAAAGTGAGTACTCTACGATTGTTGTGAGTTACTCTACAACTAGACTTCCTGTTCTACGATTTGCAAGACTACCCTACATTTTCAGCTTTACGACCGACGAAGTTTACTCTACGATTGTGAACGTTAAATTTTGGATTCCAAGTCAAAGAAGGATTTGAGATGCTGAGACTAATGAATACGATTCCTGATATGACTTGGAGATGGAATTAAAATCTAAGAAGGAAACTAAAGCTGGCTATGGGACGTAGAGTCTAATATGGAAACTGAATCAGAGTTCGACATGGAAACTGGGTTGAATCCGAATTGGAATTGGAAAAGGAGAAGGAAACAGACGTGACTAAGGAAACTTAATTCTAATTCGATAAGGAAGCTAACAAAAGCTGCATTAAAGAAGTTTACAAGGATTAAGAAGCTACCATATTTGCAAACTAAGACTTCCAAAGTAGAGTAGGAATAAAGTTCTTCTAGTGTTTTAAAGTTGTATAAATACCTGTCACTTATAATCAGTTGAGAACACATCACGTCCTAGATCATATTACTTTTATTTTGTGCTTTGTTATCAACATGCTAGCATAGTTCTTTTATTCAGTTATAAAGGGATGTGGAACCTTATTTATAGTTAATTGATTAATTGAGTTATATTATTTATTCCTTATTACATGAAACATGTTTTGATAATCTATCTTAATTGTTCGCATGCTATTTGATCTAATTTATTTGATACAGCCAATTAAATTAGTTTGATCATTAACATCTGCTAGATTAAGGAGTGGTATTACGTGTAATTGATATTGTTCCTTACCATAAGTAGCAATTAGTAATACTGATTGTGGTCAAGGTTTTAATTATTGCTAAGATTATCAGAAGGCAAGTTAAACAAATCGAGCTTATGTGTTTGTTGCTTGTATTAGTCTAATTCTCTAATTCTTAATAATGTTGTCATATTAAATACTTTGTCTTTGTCACTAAATCAGCAACTCTTTGTTGTTTGGAAATTTTTCAACTCACTGCACCACTATTTAAGGTAACCATTTACCCTAAAGTGGATTTGATGTCGTCTTGGTCAGTCTGAAAAACTTGAGTCAGTATAGCTCTCTAGTTTTTGTTCAGACCCACCATAAATCATTAAACCATCCTTAGTTTTGGTTAAGTACTTTAGGATGTTTTTTACTGTCTTACAGTGATCTTCTCTAGAATATAACTGATCAACATCAAGTCTCGTATATTTCATTGCATACATAATAGTTACTCATATGATCTCTCTTGTCAGGTGTCAATGGAGACAATTTAGAGAGATACACTCTATGGCTCATCAACATGAGACCTCCCTTGGAGTTTGCCATGCTAAAACTTTTTAGCATTGAATGAATATCTGTTCCTTGGGTCAAGCCGAACATCCTTTTAAATCTATCTATATAAATCTTTCTCCCCAATAAATAAGATGTTTCTCCCAAATTATTCACGGAGGAATGTTTATACAACTTTATCTTTAACGATTGTAGCATTGGTATGTCATTTCCTATCAGTAGTATATCAACATACAATAACCAGGAATGTCACAGCGCTCCCATTGCCCTTCTTGTATACCCATGGTTTATCCTCGTTCTTGATAAAATCAAATTCTTTTGATTGTCTCATCAAAACGAATGTTTCATCTTTAAGAAGCTTGCTTCAATCCATAAATGGATTGTTGTAGCTCATATACATGACTTGCTCCAACCATTGAAATAAATCCATCTGGCTGTATCATGTATACATTCTCCTCTAATATCCATTGAGGAAGGTCGTCTCCACGTCCATTTGCCAGATTTTGTAATAATAAGATGCAATCGCAAATAGAATCCGAATGGACTTGAGTGTTACTATTAATAAGAAGTATTTATTAAAGTCAACTCCTTGATTTTGTTTGAAACATTTTTGTCACTAGTTTGGCCTTATAGGTCTCCACCTTGCCATTTTCTCCAGTCTTTCTCTTAGAAAACCCATATACACCCTTTAGGCTTTATGCCTACCGGAGGGTTAACCAAAGTCCACACTTTGTTTTTCATACAAGGAGTCTATTTCGGATTTCATAGTCATCTTCCATTTCTCTAAGTGTCTACTACTCATATCCTCATCGTATATTACTAGATCATCATCCTCTATGATGCGTACCTCATCATCATCATCATCTATGATGAATCCATACCTCCTAGGTATCTTTGGTAATCTTCCAGAATTACGATTCGGTTGTAGTACAATAGGTCTATCTATAAGTTCCTCTTTATCTTACAGTGCTTTGTGGTTCTTGAACTCCTTCAAGATCTATTATCCTCCCACTAGCCCCTTCAATGATAAACTCCTATATTTAAGAAGGTAGCGTGTTTTGCAACAAACACCTTTTGCTAAGTAGGATTATAGAACTTATATCCTAAACTTACTTTAGAATGTCCCACAAATCTGCACTTGTCAGATCTTATCCCAAGCTTATCCTTTTGAAACATTTTCACATAAATTGAACAACCCCTAATCTTAACATTCTTAAGACTAGGTTTCCTCCATGTCCATAAATCATACGAAGTCTTGGGTGAAGATTTTTTGGATACCTTATTTGGTAGATATGCAGCCGTTTTTAGGGCATAACCCAGAAGGATACTGGAATGCCGATAAAAATCATTATGGACCGTACCATATCCAACAAGGTACGATTTCTCCTTTCAGATACACCAATCAATTATTGCATATCAGGAAGTGTCCATTGTGAGAAAATACCATTTTCTTTGAGATGATCTAGAAACTTATTGCTCAAGTATTGCTTTCCTCGATCCTATCAAAGATTCCTAACACTTTGTCGATTAGTTTCACTTCTGAATTCTTTGAACTTTTCAAATGATTTAGACTTGTATTTCATCAAATACACATATTCAACTTTTGAATGATCATCCCTTTTTCTTTTATTAGTTTGTTCAATTTGTAAAATATTTTCATGTGAGTCAAGTATATAAAGTCCATCGAGTAATCTTCCAATTCCAAATAAAATATTATTATTATAAATAGAACAACCATTGTTCTTTATTATAATATCAAAACCTTCCTTGTCTAACAACGGAACAAAAATAATGTTTCTAACGAGAACTAGAACATAAAAATAACTTATTAACTTAACAGACTTGCCCGTAGGCAATGCTAAACTATAGGTTCTTACAGTAAATGCAGTAACCTTTGCTTCATTCCCCACACGCAGGATTACTTTCCTTTTGTTTAGTTTTCTACTTCTACTTAGACCCTGTATGGAATTGCATATATATGAACCATAGTCGATATCCAATACCCAGAAGAACCTTGACTTACAGAAAGATTTATTTTACTAATGAACAAACTTGTATCTGTAACCGAAGTTTCACTAAGCTTTTTCTGGTTAGCCTCTACAAGATACTCCTTGTAGTTTCTTTTCCAGTGTCTAGGATTATTGTAATGGAAGCAAACTCCTTTGCTATCCTCATCAGTTTTGTTCTTATTATCCTTTATTTTTTCCTATCCATTTGCCTTCTTTGAATTTTTCTTCTTTTTAGAAGAACCTTTGGCCTGCTTCCTTTTTCTTAGAAGTTTCATCTACCAGTAAGACTTGGTTTTTTTTGTTGGAAAGTGACTCTCAACAATTTTCAACATGTTAAGTAACTCAAGCAGGCTGATATCTAGCTTGTTCATGTGAAAATTCATAACAAATTGTTAGAAGGAGTCCGGGAGTGACTGCAAGATCAAATCTTAGTTCAACTCTCTATCCATGACAAAACCCACTTGTCCTAGTTGTTTAATCAGATTGATCATCTTAAGGACATGTGTTTGTATTGTAGTGTCATCAGTTATACTAGATGAGAATAGCTCTTTAGATATCTGATATCTAACATACCTACTTTTATCACCATACAAAACTTGAATGTGCAACAACATAGCAGGCTTATCCATTTTCTCATATTGACGTTGTAACTCGCTACTCATGGATGCCAACATAATGCACTGAGCCACCTGTGCATCATATTGCTACTTTCTAAAAGTAGCAAGCTCTTCCTTAGAGACATTTTCTACAATCGTTGCAGTAACATGCTTATTAAGGACATAAGATAGCTTTTTAGCTGTGATAACTATTCTCAAATTCCTTAACTAATCTGTATAATTCATTTCGGTAAATTTATTAGCATCTAATATGCTTTGCAGTGATAGTGAATTAGACATTTGTAAAATTTCGTAAATAAATTTGTAATTTAACAACATTATCATGCATTCATTTTATTAATTACCAGATTAATTTAGGTCTTTATTAAAATGGTGTCTCCTGCTATTTCTTCAAACTATATTACCCTTTTATATAGTTCGGCAAATTTAATTAAAAATTTGCTAGTGAGAATAAAAATCTCATTTCAAATGTATATAGCCTTGTGTGACACAACAAACTATATATAAACAAATAGGTAGACAACTCCTGTCAATTACATCACCATGTAACTCTTTTTCTTTTACCTCTTAGATTATTATGATTATGTGCGACACATCCGAATCAAAAGTATCCAAGTTAAGTCTAACCTAGCACTTCCATATAAGTGAAGAGAAAAAAAATGTCCTTGTGCGACACAATAAAACAACATGGTTCAAATGTGACAAAACAACATCTCAAAAAATTAATATAAGTCATGTGCGAAACAACAAACTTATAATGATTAATTGATACTCTATCGTTTTATCATGCTAGAAGGCGACGTTCGATATTTCAAATATCTTTGAATGCTACAACTTAATATAATTTCTTTGAGGGTGTAATTAATTGTCTCATCTTGTTTAGCGCACATGCACATACATATATATAAAATACGCGTCATATTATTTAACATGCGAAGCATGTTGGATAATATATAATATATACATAGTAAGTATGCACATATAAAATACTATATTCTACCCGGATTGATTATGAACTTTTATTCTAGTTTGGTTCACTAGAGCCACCAAGTGAAATAAAAGGTCAAACCTAGGGTGCAAGAACAAAATTAAATATAACTTACATTTAAACTCGGGTTTAATTACAAACGGGTCTTCAAGCGCTCCTTACTCCTTTGTCTCCAATTCTTCAAAATGATTTAACTAGTCCTATTACAAGATTATTTACAATGAATAGAAACCTTGATCAATAGTCAAGAGGAAGTACATAGAAGGGAGATAGAATTTACATCAAAAAAATTGAGAAGAAAAGGTACGCATACCCCATTTATAAAACTCATTCATTCAAGCAACCTCATAAAATGAATTCAATCATACATTGATCAATAGTCCATAATCAATTTCATTTATTATCACATATATCATCATATACATCAACAAAATATTCATCTCATGAAAATAAACATTCAATATATATATTGATATCATTTAATGGAAAATTTTAGTTAGCAAAAAATTCAATTCTGAATTAAAATAAACTCTTTTATTTTAATCCAAATTCAAATCAAAATAAACTCCTTTATTTTAATTTATCCAATTTTGAATAAAAATAAACTCCTTTATTTTTAATTAAATTCCTAATCAAAATAAATTTTTTTATTTTAATTAACATAGAATCCAATTTTAAATAAAAATAAACTCATAAATTTTAAAATTGCTGGAAAAAATAAATATGGAATCCAATTCCCAGTCAAAATAAACTCCTTTATTTTAACTTTAAAATTATTTTAGAAAATAAAATATGTGGAATCATATTCATTATCAAAATAAACTCTTTTATTTTAGATAACATGGAATCATATTCCATATCAAAATAAACTATTTATTTTAATTAACATGGAATCATATTCGAAAAATAATTATTTATTTTAATTAACATTTTTATTTTAATCCAATTCCAATTCAAAAAAAATGATTATGTACTAACAATTATGCCCAATAAAATTGTTCTAAACACATATCAACATACATATTGAATCAAAACAATTAATAATACGCATAAAGTTTGGCTCTGATGCCACTGATGGTTTGTAATATCCATGAACATACAATCTAATTGCATATAAGAAGCGAAAGCATGACAAAATTAGAATTTAGAATTTTTACAAATCATAACCAGGATCAATCTTTATGGGCAATTATCAATTAACAAAGGAGATAGAGAATTATACCCTTGTAGAATAAAGCTTCCTCAGGTAAAAGTTCAGCTCTAAATCCTTCGCGTCCTCTTTAAATTCCACCAAATAGATTTCTTTGATCAACATTAGTCACTCAAGTGTTTGACCTCTAGAGGTGATCCACCAACAAATAATAAGGATTCAAGAAGTGGGTAGTGGCAAACCCTAGTTTTCTCTCTCTAGAGAATTTATTAGTATTCTCTCAAGTCTAATAGAAGTGTACGTAACCCCAATCCATTATAAGACTCCTATTATTTATAAATATGGACAAACCTCTTAAACTATTTAGGAGTAGGGTTTTTATTTTATTCCTAATCTAATTAGGAACTTTTATTAGAATACTCTTATTAATTAATTCCTAAACCATTTAGAAATAAATAATAATAATAATAATAAGACTCCTCTTATTAATTTATAATTAGTATTTCAAAAATACTAAATAATAAATATTAAGTTATTTAATTTATTTTATCACCATACTATAAATTAAATATACTTAACTTATTATTACGATTATGTCATTCACTTCTTAAATAAAATATTTTCTTTATTCGGTGTGACCATTTAGGTTCTCCATATTAAATCGGTTATAGAATAAATCAATTAAAACTATTTCTAATCTTATTTAAATAAATAAATTAAATCATTTAATTTATTTAAATAAATAATATTTATTGCACAATAAGGGTAAGCCCCCTTAGCGATCAACGACTTTCCAGATAATATAGATTTCAACATTTAATCATAAAAGAACCTTTCAGCGAATAGTTACCGTACAATTCAATCCTTCTAGCATACAATGTCTCAATCAAATATAAGATATGAAATTTCTGTCAAATCTTATTTTATTTGATTATATACATTTCGATTCTCAAATGCACAACTCTAAATAATGTAAATTAAAAACTCCTTTCTAATTTTATTTTGCCTTGACCAAGGACTACTAAGTTGTCATTTATTGAATCACATAGGACATTCTCTCATTTTACTAGAAGTGGTAGATTTTTTGTTTATCATTCACTTATCTCCATATATAACTTATTATACCCAAGCATACCCTTTGATATACCCTAAAGGTCTTAAGGGACATATCAAAGCATAACTCATTATACACAAGATACTATGATGATCTCAAGTCCAAGGATCACTTGTACTACTATCACATTAGAAATTCCTATTGACAAGCAAGTAAAACTCCTTTAGGTATTCCCTTAGAGAGTCACGTTCAGTGAACTTATTCTCTAATAAGCACCTACATATTTGCTTTAGTGTCTCTACACAAATGATTATGAGATTAATCATCCTCTTCATAAAAGAAAGCATAATATGTACTAATATTTCCATATTCACTAATCCCCTTCTTAGTAATCCAACGATTAGGAACGATTTTAGTTTTTGAGCTATCTTGAATTTAGATCCCATTAGCATAATCGTCGTTATAATTCTAAAAGCATTACTCAAAACTATGGGTTTATCACAATTAAATCAACATCACAATATGAATAAAGAAAATGTCTATAAATAAATTAATTATTTTATTAATAAATGAATAAGAATACAAAGTATATGCTATATCATATCAAATATGATTGACTTGTGTGTATATCACTTTCATCACCTTTGCCTTCCAACCCAGCCAATTGATCATCTAACCCCCTTTGTTAGAGACGTAGAGCTTCCATAGCATCCTTGGTTTGTTGAATCTTGTGAGTTCGAATCAACTCGCGTTTTTCCTAACTGTCATGCCCCCGATCATATTTTTAATGCGTGTGCATTCGGGATCGACTATCCTCGGCGCGATTATAGGAATTGGGAGTCATCTAACTTGCCGAGAATAACTGTCGCCTGGCCGGAGCCGACCAGCCCTTTGTTGGACCCATATAGTAGTTACCGGGTCCAAGCCTATCCTTGACACGCTTGATGGGTCCCAGTCTGTCTTTGATTGAACCCCTGACTTGTGCTGTAAGATTGATCTATGTTCTCTTCTGATTGGAAACTGTATTCTGCTTACTCGCCATAACTCCTATTGAATATGTGGGTGATTAAAAAAATTAGGTAGCATTAATGGCCCTCCTTCCAGTGTCAATGTTAACGTCAAGATCCGTCCATGCACTCAATCAGCAAATCAACGCTCTGAATCCTGCACAAAAACAAAATCACACTGAGGAAGCTGACGACCTTGGCTACCGGGGGATAACTCTAGTGTGATAATAAGTACATGCTGGAGAATATGTTAACAATAGAGGCTTAAGCTTTAGTACTCAAAGTGTCATTACCTATGAATTAGGGTATAGCCATATATTTATAGCTGATTACACCTCCTTATCGCTATGTCCCCGAATTGGAATAGGACTCCTTATCATAGTAGTTACCATACTAGGATAGAAGTCAATCTCCTTAAAGAGGGAAGTCGAAACTAATCCAGACTGTTTCCTTAGGAGTTAGAAGTCAAATAAAATCAGGACTGAAGATTCCTTAACAATCAAGTCCCCTAACTAGAATATACTTCCACGTGTGAAAATTCCTCCACATGGGATAGGTCTCATCGAATCATCCGGACCCATAAAATTATGTCCCAACACACGGTATTATAATAATTAAAATTAAAAGAATTTATGTACATTGTTTTATATTTTGGCCACTCAAATTGGATTGTATATATCAGAATTTGCGGGTGTCACAACAACACTGCTAGAGGTGTTGGGTTCCGTTTTTCAAACTTGACCGCTGAGATCATTTTTATCACAAGACAGTACTTCTTACTTTTTAATTGAGAAACTTAAATTATACTTGAGGATAAAGATTTTTATATGGGAGAGGGTATGTCAAGATTAGCTCATTGAAGGATATTAAAACGCATGGAAGAAGGTTGTTTTGTTAACTGATTATACATATAACATGTCAGCTGGATCAATGAGTAGAAGTTACCAAAAACAAAAATCCAAGTGATAATTTTTGAGCTATTAGAGTTGTCTTTGGTTGCTCACTGTCATATAATGCATTATTTCATTATGTTTTATCGTGTATAAAAGACCAGCTCCGTAAGAAATGAGATTATCGAAAAAGAATATATATATCAAATTTTATTATTTTGTTATTTGTTTTTTCTCTCTCTATTTATACTTTCCTTTATCATTTTCAACTATGAGATTCTTTTTCTGATTCCAAGCTCAAATCATGACATCAAATTGATATTGATATATCAATTTGTTAACACCAAGATTCATCCACGCGCCTAATCACCAATAGCGTGTCTAATCCTGCATAAGAACAAATTCACACCGAGAAACTTGACGGTATGGGCCGGGAATAACTCCGGTGTGAGAATAAGTACATGCTGAATAAGGTTAACAATGGAGGCTTTAAGCTTTAGTGCTAAAAATAATGTTGTACCTGAGAATTATGGTGTAGCCTTGTATTTATAGTGATTACACCTCCTCCTTCATACCTGTCCCCATATGGAAATAGAATTCCTCAATGGATGCCATAATGGGACAGAATTGAATCTCCTTACGGAAAGGAAGTCAAATAATTTCTTGACTCTTTCCTTAGGAATTGGTAAATAAATGCAGTTAGGAATCTTAGATTCCTTAAAGTTTTTCAAATGCCCAAAATAAATTCCTACGTGGGGAGAGTTCTTCCACGTGGACCATGGCCCACCAAATCATCCGGGCCCAAATAAACACGCCCCAACATTTCCCCCTAGTCTTTCATTATAATATGGCATTTAATGAAAGAGTTATCATTTATAGCTCAATAATTAAATAATAAATGAGAAGCACAAACTTTAAAGCCACCTACATCGGACCTATTTCCAACACTCATTGTTGGGCCCCGTCATCATTACCATCAAAGCATTTAATGCGCCGGATCTAGGGAACTGTGCGAAGACAAAGGGTTAATCACTTAAAAAAGACCCACACGCCCAAAATTGACCGCCACTTTCCCAATTCTAAGTTTTCAAATCATACGAGCTCTCTCTGCAATCCCTCTTCTTCATTGCAAACTCCCTTCTCTAACAAAGATCCCATAGACTTCCTCAACATTCCGATCAATAATTGCCACCACGAACATCCCTACCTCTATCGCTCCCACATTATCCCCTACCGAAAGCATCTATGTAAGCATCTATGTTAGTTATGTCCCAACTTCCACCACTTTTACCACTATCTCCATCGTCCCAACCTCGGTGGTAACCATTTCCATCACTAACATCACCATCACCACCGAAGCCACTACTGCTACCACTACTAATACCTCTACTACCTCATCCTCTACTGAATTGGCTCCCTCCCCCATCCATACTGAGGACAGACTAGCTCTTCTCAAAATACAGGAGGAGTACTCTTCTTTGAAGGCCTACACCCACATCAACACATTATCCATTATCAGCAAGTTTGACCTCCCATCCATCCGTCAACAATACTAGATTTTGGCCTCATACGAGCTTAAAGCTCCACAAAGCCACCACCGAATGTTCCGTCGCCCCGACAAATGGACCGCCGTACTACTTTATGCCCTAAGGTATGGAGTCTAATTCCCCTTACACTCCTTTATCAACACCTTCCTGAGCATGGTAGGTATCGAGTTCGCTCAACTGGTGCCGACCTCCTACATTCACCTGATCTGCTTCATTACTTTTTGATTTAAATGTGGAATCCCTCCTAGCATGGACTTCTTTCTTGCCATGTTCACTGTGCATAAATCCAAAGACCCCGGATTCCGTGGCCTGACCAAACATACCAAATCCCTGACTTGGATAAAGACCCCGTCTAGCAACAAGGGATGTCACTCCACCAGGTTCGACATCCGAAGCCCCGATACCCATTTCATCCCCGATTGGGCAGACCCCTCCCAAGGTATTATATCAGTCCCTATATTCATTGAGAATCGAGCCAAAGAATTCAGAACCTTCATCGCCAAGATGCCAAAGTCAGACTAGAGCATGGATTTTCTGTCAAGCCATTCTTGGCTATATGATCACAAATGTAAGTCCAAACCCTTTTATCATTTTGTTGTCCCCAAACAATTTACACTTATATTCAGTCTAATGCCTAGTCCTTCCTCTTATTTCAGTGTGCCTCATCAAACCAGTACCGATGAAATCTACCTCTCAACCGAGACTCAAAATGACGCTCCAACCACATCTTCTTCTCCCTCTTACTCACCAAAGCCCACATAATCGTCCATTACAGACCCCATCCCCACACCATTGTTCACCATAAAAGGCGCATTTGCCGTAAAGTCAATCTCCATCGTCCCGATGACCTCATCAACCAATATAAATCCTCTCGAAATGACCCATTCAGAAAAGTTATCTCTGATAAGAGTTATGAAACACTGACTGGTGAAGTTATCTGATAGAGCTCCCGCACCCTCAACCTCTGACACTCCTACATCCACCACTGTAACGATTGTGATTTTATATAATAATTTAAAATATTTATTGAGTTAAATAAATATTTTATGTGATTTATTTATTGAGTTAAATAAATAAATTATGCGATTTATAGAGTGATTTAATTAAGTGTTATATATTAATTAAATTTAATTTTATATATAGTTATAATTTAATTGAGATAATTGAATTAGATGAATTATGTGATGAAGTGTTACATGAATTATAATTAGCGAGTAATTATAATTATGTGACAAGTTTATGTGATTAATTGATGTTAGATTTTAATTGATTAAATTAGTTGATTAATATTTAATTGATTAAAATATGACATTAAGGTATGTGTTAAAATGATTTGTTAAAATAAAGAAAAAGGATTTTAAATCTATTTTCCAAACAAGGCCTTAGCTAATAAACTGTTTTTAAAAATAATTCTGTTTTGGCCAAACAAGCCTTGTGGATATTTAAATTCAAAATTTTTGTAACCTATGTATTAATTAGTAATTAGTATATGTAATTATATTAGGAGTTACATATTCTATAATTATATGTGTTATATGTATATTGTATATACACTAAATTACGTTAGTTTAGAGTTAGTCAGTTAGAGAAACTAAGAAAAGAAAGAGAGAAAGAGCAGAGAAGAGTTGGAGAAGAAGAGAAGGAAGAAGAAGCTTGTGAAGGCTAGAGTTAATCTTTGTTTTCTTTTTCTATCACCGAAAGGTAATCCATAATCTCTACTTTCATATTTTCAGAACTCGGGTTTAAGTTTCATGTTTTATTCTTTGTGAAAACTGAGTTTTTATGTAATTGTATAAACATGGATGACATATATATAGGTGGTGTTGTTCATGGTGAATTATATGGTTATCAATGATTTTCAGAAATCAAATTACTGTAGAAATATATTTTAACAGAAAAGTCATGTTTATATGAGTTCATATGGAGTTTCATGAGTTTGGTTAATTTTAATTGAGAAATTGATGAAATTGGCATGTGTTAATATGCTTATTAGGTAATTACTTGATGCTATCTTCAACTTGTATATAATGCATGTATATAAATTCGAATTGATGGAGAAAAATAGTTACAGTAGATTATTTTTTTAGAAAATATGAGTTTTCATGAAAATGGCCAAAATAGATTTTCAAAACTTGTGATTATCATTGTTTAAATGATTTTGTGTTTTGGAAGCATGCTTTATATATGTGTAATAGCGTATATATGTTTTTACAGAGTCTATAGTACTGTATTTTTGGCGTTGTTGGCTTGTTTGGGTTGTTCGGTTAAACAGAGAGCCGTGGCTGTCTGCGTCTGGCCGAACTGCTGCGCAGCTGCACTGGCAGCAAGGCCAGGAGCAGCGCAGCTGCTCCACTGGCCTATCCCAGATTCCTTCCCTGTGCAGCTGCGCCGGTTATAAGGCAGCTGTCTGCGCAGCTACGCTGGGCACAGTGCTTGGGCAGTGAGTTTTGCTTACTTGTGCAATTTTATTTGATAGCTTATGATAATGAGCATGTATCTAGCTGCTATAACATGTGTTAACATGAAGTTGATAATTTCATAATTCGAGAAAAAGAAAGTTTTGAAAACTTAATATAGTATTTAAATTATAAGATATAATTGTTTAATTGTAAAATAAGTTACTTAATTATAATTTGATTAATTATAATTAAGAGTAAATGTTTAATTTAAATTATAATTCTGTGAAATTATAATGTATAGAAGTTGATTTATTGTAATCAATTAGATGTTAATTTAAATTATAATTTATGTAATTATAATTTAATAAATGCATGATTATTATAAATTATAATTGATAAATACATGATTAATTATAAATTGTGTAATTATAATGCATGATATAGTTTAATTAACTATTAATTATGAAATTTTGATAATTTAAGAGGTAATTATAATTGAGTAATTATAATTAGATTAAGTATTTAAATTATAATTGTTTAATTATAATTTAGCTAAAATACATAATTAATTTAATTATGTGAGTATGTGTGTGATGTAATTAATTATGTGATAGTTGATTATTTATTTAATTAGAGTGAGTTAACCATGAGGGTTAACCACTTATGTGAATTAGTTATGTGTTAACTAATTTAGGTTTTTGTGACTTAATATATATGTGTAGGAAGTAGTAAAGTACGTGAATTGTGTTAAGTAGCTTGCGCTTAAGGCAAGTCTTATAAACCCTAAACTCGCTATTTCTACGCAAGTTCTTTGATGTTTATATTTTCATTGTTGAGAATGTCCTTTTCATTTCTGTACTGGACAATTATTTACTTAACCGAAGAGATCTTGACTTATTGTTCAAGTAAGATCCAGTTTATTATTTTAAATGCTTTAAGTTTACTTCTAAAGCATATGTTAATTCATAATTCTTTTATTTATGAATTATTGAAAGTCGATTCAACTAATCCTTAGTTGATGAACGTGAATTCTAAATTACCATTGTAAGCTTATCCAAACCAAACTTTCTTTGGTGCGGACTTGAATTCAAATTGCTGAGTTGAACAACCCTAATTATTAGGGGAGGTTAGTACGCATAGCGTTAAGATGTTTGTGCACAATACATGGTACAAAGGGCTGATCCCCCTAAGTACGAGTTGAGGTCCATAGTCTTATTGACTGTTAAAGGTTTAAATAAAAATATTTATAACCTAGGACAAGAAGAGTTCAAAGGTCTTATGACCCTCAGATAAATTCTATATTCGAATTTTGATATTGATAGAGAATTATTATTCAATTCTTTATTGTTGAAGTAAGCTAAGTTATTCAGATCTTTGTAAAGATCTTCTTTCATGTATTTATTATTGTTAAACTCTAGTGAGCTGTTGTTTGCTCACTCTAGCATTAAATAATAATTGCAGTTAAAGTTGATAACGTTGATGCCCCGTCTACGAGTAAAGGCAAGGGAAAGATGAACAAGTGAAGATTTGTTTAATTATTTTGAAATGATTGTAATAATTTTATGTCATGTTTTTATTCCGCACTTTATTGTTTATCTCAAGGTTAGAGTAACCCTGGGATAGAGTTTTGAGAAGGTTGTAACCCTTGTTTTAAGGCAGATTTTATTATTTTGAATTAAGGTTGTAATTCATTTTGAGATATATTAGGTAAAGGTATGTTATAGATAGAAAGTGAACACCAAATCATGTGAAAACGAAGTACCTGGATTTGGGGGTGTCACAACCACTACATCTGATTCCATTATTCCAACCATCAACCAAACAAACTCCTAACAAACTCCATCCGAAACTCAAACCAAAGAAACAATAATCGAATCCCCTCTAAAGAAAGCTTGAACAAATGAAACCAACCTGATCACTCCTCCACCTCCTCCCGAAGAGCCCACTTATTCTATAAATCCACCCTAAAGATTCCTGAACACGGCCTGGCCTCAAGACATGCCTCACGATTTTTCATACGAGAATTTTAACGCCTTCGTCCTGCCAGGAAATGATGAAAAGTTTGAGCCCCTCGAACCCAAAGACTTAGTAATCGCCACGGCCATCCACACGGATCGGGTAAGAACATTTAACTTTTCCCCTCCGGCTTTAAGAGTTCACATTAAATCACCTAACATACTAATACTATTTTCAGGCATTATCCTCTTTTGGTCAGCTGCTACTCCGAGTCGATGAAATATCCTGCTATCGAACGCCTCCAAACATAACTTGAAAAATCTTTCTCAGAACTAATGGAAGAAAGAGTTAAACACAACGTCGTCCGTCTCTACTCTAAAGCATTGTTACTAGAAGTAATGGAGCTGAAATGAAAAGTCTTTGAGATCTCCGAGCATAATGAAAAGCTTCTAGTGGAGTCGGTCGAGCTAAAAGATGACAACAAGGCGTTACGAATAGCCTATTCAACCCTTGAAGGTCAGTTTGAAAAACTCCATCAAAAACTAGTAAACCTTTTGAAGGTAACATCGGACTTGAAGAAAGAGTATGAACGACTAAAGATTGAAAAATCAAGTATCTCCGAAGCCGACAAGAAGAAGATCATCAAATAATATCAGGAATCTCCCAAGCTAACCAGCCAAATCATCTTCCAATTCGCTGAAGGTTATCAGAGCCATAAAGAAAGGATGTGGAAGAAGATGCTGACAGTTGGTCTCGACACCCAGATCCTAGATTCTTCGGATGACGAAGCCAACCCTCCTCAATAATAATTGTATTTTATTTTTTCTATATGTAAAAAATCTCCAATGTACATATATTTGAAATGAATAAAAAATCTATCTTTCAGCAAAATTGAATGTGCTCATTTTTATTGATAACTTTAAAAGTTTATAGAGTAATAAAGAAAATAACTTGGCATACATTATTGATAATACTTCCTAAGCCTCCCTGCATACCAAGTGTTTTTGACCTCTGTCCCATCCATTGCCCGAAGCCAGTAAGTACCTGGCTTCGGCACTTTAGTAACTTCGTACGAACCTTCCCAATTAGACATTAGTTTTATGAGGTTCTAGGGCGATGACACCTCCACCTCTCGAAGAACTAGATCTCCAACCTCAAACCTCCTTTATTAACTCCTTTGTTATAATGTCTGGTCGTTCTTCTTTGGTAGACTGCTAGTCTTACTAATGCCGACTCCCGAACCTCCTCCAACCTAACTCAAAGCAAAGGAGATCTGATCTCAACTTAAACAAGGGCATCAGTCCCGTAGGCTAATCTAAACGGCGAGTCACCTGTCGTTGTCCGAGGAGTGGTCCGATACGCCCATAGAACACTAAGTAACTCTTCGGACCACCTTCCTTTCACTTCATCCAACCTTCTTTTAATTCCATTAAGTTTAGTTTGGTTAATGACTTCTACCTGACCATTGGACTGAGGATGAGCAATTGAAGTCTTCTGATGCTGAATACCCAAATCCTTCAAGAATTCTTCAAACTTCGAACCCACGAACCGTCTCCCATTATCAGACATCAAAACCACAGAAAACCACGAACTCCTTGAGAAATTTCAAACACTCCTATTCCGTAATTGTCCGAAGAGGTTTAGCTTCCACCCATTTAGTCATATAATCGATAGCTACCACCACAAAATAAATATATCCTTTAGCCTTCGGTAATGGACCCAAGATGTCAATCCCCAAACAGCGAACGAGTTCGATGATAGGACCGAAAATAACTCCTCGGGCGACTGATGAGGAACAAAACTGTTCATCTGGCACTTAAGGAACTTCTTGACATACTCATTTGCCTCCTGAAAGATTGTCAGTCAATGATAACCTTGTCAAAGTATCTTGTATGCCAACGCGTTTGCACCCATGTGGTCCCCACAAATTCCTTCATGGACCTCCAGAAGTACGTACTCAGCTTCGGACGGAACCAGGCACTTCAACAGAGGAGAAGAATATGCTCGCTGATACAAATCGTTATCAATCAGTACGAAGTTTGAACTCCTGTACTTTATCTTTTTTGTCAGCATCCGAGTCGAAGGTAACACCCCGTCTGTAAGATAATCTATGTAAGGTGTAAGCCAACAGTCCGATCGTTAAACCACCATCACTTTTGATCTCTGAACACTCGAGACATCCAAAACCTCCAAGTATACTGAACCCCCAAAAGAATTCGCCTCTGTAGTAGCTAACTTAGACATGGCATCGACAATAGTATTGTATGACCGAGCCACTCCTTGGAAGGTATAGAAGTTAAAATAATAGAGCTCCTTGACTTTGGCTAGATATTTAGTCATACTCCCCCGATATCTGCTTGACCACTAACTGAGAATCACTGAAGATGATCAGCCTCTGTACCTTCAAACTTTTAGCCAACTGCAAACCAGCTAAAATTGCTTCATACTCGGCCTCATTATTTGTCGCTTTGAACTTGAAACGAATAGCTTGTTATACCTTGAACCCTTCTAGACTCGTCAGAATTACCTCTGATCCACTAACATCCGAAGTTGACGATCAACCCACATAAAGCGTTTAAAAAATTTGATCTGATCGACCATTTAAAACAGTTCCCACAACTTCATCTGATTGGTCAACCAAATCAAGTTTAGAAAAAGAGCATTCTACTACAAAGTCGGCCAAGGCCTGACCTTTAATTATCGTCTGGGGGTGGTATTCCAGAACAAACTGTGTTAATTCCATAGCCCAAGTTGCGAGTCGTCCCGATATATTCGGTTTGTTCAATATATTCTTCAAAGGCTGATCTGTATATACGACTATTAACTGACCCTGAAAATAATGTTGAAGTTTCCTGCTTACAACTATCAACACGTAGGCAAATTTTTCTAGGTTTGGATATCTGGTCTTTGCATCCCAAAGGGCATGACTAACATAATAAATGGGGAACTGCCCTCCCCTGCCTCCCGAATCAACACAACACCAACCGCTAGAGGAGCCGAAGATAAATATCTCTTTATTCCCTGAAAAGCATCCTCACATTTTGAAGTCCACTGAAATGTCTTCTCATTCTTCGCGCCTCTTCAGAGTATCAAAAAAGGACAGACACCTCTCCGCCGACTTAGACATAAACCTCCTTAAAGCTACGATCCAACCTGTCAATCGTTGTACATCCTTGAACGTCTAAGGAGACTTCATGTCCAATATCGCCTGAATTTTATCCGTATTAGCCTCAATTCCCTGTTTACTCACCAAATACCAGAGGAATTTTCCCGACCCGAAGCTAAACGTACACTTAGTTGGGTTTAGCCAAATATTGTAATGTTTGACAGTCTGAAAGCAATCCTTTAGATCGTCCAAATGCTCCCGAGTTGACAGACTATTGACAATCATATCATCTACATACATTTTCATGCTTTGGCCCAACTGTTTCTGAAACACATAGTTCATCATCCTTTGATAAGTTTCACCGGCATTCAGTAGCCCGAAAGTCATCTTCCTATAAGCATAAATTTCTCGATGAGTTATAAAGGTCGTCTTCAGGATATCCTCCTTATGCATTAAAATTTTTTTATATCCCGAAAAGGCATCCATGAATCTTAAAAGAGCATACCCCGAAGTAGCATCGATCAACTGGCCAATGTGAGGAAGCGGGTAGAAATCCTTCAAACACACCTTGTTCATATCTATATAGTCAATACAAATCATCCACTTCCCATTTTTCTTCCGAACTAATACCACGTTCGCTAGCCACTCAAGATAGTCGATCTCAAATATGAAGTCGACGGCTAGTAACTTGGCCATCTCATCATCAATGATCTTCTGCCTTTCTGGGGAAAATATTCTTCTCTCTTACCGGACTAGTTTCCTGGCAGGGTCCACATTTAAACGGTGTACGACAACAAACTCATCAATCCCTGGGATATCACTAGGCACCCATGCAAAAATATTTGTATACACCCGAAACAACTCGATCAACCCATGTTCGAAAGGGTTCCTGCAACCCCGACCCAATCTTAATGGTTTTATCCTTCTTCACTGGGATCAATTCGATATCTTCCGTCTCTTCGGCTAGTAGAGCGAGGGGTTCTGTGCTTCCTTTGGTAAAAGGCTCAACTTCAATCACCATAGTCTGTCTTTGCTTACTGGCCCCAACTCCCGAAGAGATTACAGCATTCTGATAGCACCTCCTTGCTAAGTTAAGATCCCTAGCAACCTCGCTGACCTCATTCGGCGTAGGGAATTTTATTTTGAAGTGTGGAATGGATTTCACCGTTTGTAAAGCTGTCAATGTCGATCTTCCCAATATGGTGTTGTACGCCGAATACACAAGCACTACAAAAAAACTGCAGATCACTTCAACCTATCGAGGAGCTGTCCCGAAGAGTACCGGCAACTCGATAGTACCCGCCACCAGAACTGGGTCGTCATTGAATCCATACAAAGGGGGGGGGGGGCTCCTTCCCTACCTCCATCCTTCTGCCTTCCAAATCTATTCTCTGATATGCATGGGTGTATAATATATTGGTCGATGAACCATTATCAATCATGATCCTTTTCATGTCCATCGATCCAACTTGTGCAGTGACGATCATCGCCCCTTTATGAGGTTCAATTGGTTCCGATGGGTAATCCTCATCGAAAAAGGAGATAATCGTGCCAGGGTATTGCCAATATATCCTGGCATGCTATTTGGATACAGTCAGTACAACATCTAGCACATAACACCTCTTTTTTCCTGTTACCTTTCCAACCTGAAATTTAGATATGCACACTTAAAAGGGGGGTTGAATTAGTGTGGGAACAAACGTTGTAAAACTTTTGCAGTTAAAATGAATGCAGGAAGTTGTTTCTTGAAAATAAACTTACTGGATAATGAATAAATCTTTATTCAACAACTTTATTTGTTATGATCACTTTTTACTAATTTTAACCTTTAAAATGATAAAAATCTAGATGTTAATTTATTTATCCAATTAAAGGTTTGTGTGATGATTATAATATGAAGACAAACAATCACATGAACACAAGGAATTTTTACGTGGTTCAGCTATTACCCTCTATTATAGTAGCCTACTCCACGTCCAATACCAACTAGTATTGAAGACTCTCTTTACGTGGTTCAGCTATTACCCTCTATTATAGTAGCCTACTCCACGTCCAATACCAACTAGTATTGAAGACTCTCTTTATTTATTACTTTAAGTTACAAATTTACCATTTTACAATACAAGTTCTTTCAAGACTTGAATACTTAAATTCTCTTGAGCACTTTTTCTCCTTGTGCACCTATACACTCTTAAGCACATATGCTTCCTTGAACCTGCATGTAAAATTCCCTAATCCACACTAGATTAGTAGCCATTAGACTACACTTAGTCTACTTAAAATAAGATTATAATTAGAGGTACTACGATCAAAGTAATTAATCAATTCATAATGTAAGGCCTAGCTAAATATGCAATGATCACAATAATAGAAAAGATATTATTGATTTTAATTCACGAATACAAGCTAAAAATTATCAGAATTCTTGAAGCCCAGCAGTTAGAATTTTCAGAATCAATATGACTAGATGTGCTTATAGTAGGTAGTCTTGCTTTTTGTATTCGGTAATTAAAAATAGTCCAAGCCAAAACCTTTTTATAAAAATTAAAAGTTTTTTCCTGTTGAAAATTATCAAGGAATCATGCTTGAGATTATAGCTGTTTGATAATTATAGAAACGTTAGAGCTAGGATATAGAAAAATCAATTAAGCTTGATTTCATCCATGCAGACAATAAATTGATTGTTCATTCAAAAAATCCCAACAACTATTACCCTATTGCCCAACGAACAGGTACACAGATTGGTTTAGCATATTCCACTCTATTATATATTCATGACATACTTTATGATATCTCCCACTAAGGATATTTTCATTAACTCTGAATGCACATTTAATGATGATTGATTACTGAAGACATTGATTAAGGTAATGTATAACTTTAAGGAATAACTTTGCCGATTAAATCTCAACAATTTATCCTTAAATTATGGTGACATCAATTTGCTCCGGATATAAATCGTTTAACAGGTTTAATCACTTTGTATATGAAATCTGTTTAGCAGCTTTGTTTAAGGAAACACTAATTAAAGGCTTTATAGAGATTGCATTAACAACTTCAGAATTTAAAGAAATCAAATACACATCTTTTTGGTCTACACAAGGAATTACCTTTTAAATCTTTTACCACCGGAATGAGAATTGGAAATATTCAAATAAATAATATTAAAGCTTTTCCAATTTATTTTAAATCCTCATTTTAGTTTTACCCATTTCATAATAATGTAATGCAAATACCCTAAAGCCTTGAATTGAGAAGTAATTAATGCAGAGATCTTACATTTATCTCCTATAGACTCAATTAGTCTTCAAGATCTTCAATTCTTTATGATTACATCCTCAAGAAAATTGTTATTGCATTAACTATCCTGAAATTGCATAAACACATGTTTAAAGTGAAAGTAGTATACACACAAGTCAATCATGTTTGATGATAAAGCATATACTTTGTAACAATCTTATTCATTTATTAATAAAAGAATTATTTAATTAAAGACATTTAATTATCTACATGATGCTGTTATAATAAAATGTGATAAACCCATAGTTTTAAGCAATGCTATTAGAATCATGATGATGATCATGCTAATGAGATCTAAATTCTTAGATAGCTTAAAACTAAAATAGTTCCCAATCGTTGGATTACTAAAAAAGGGATTAGTGAATCCGAATAGATTGATACATACGATACTCGCTCATTGGATGAGGATGATCGATCTCATGATCATTTGTGAGGAGACACTAAAACAAGTATATAGGTTCTTATTGGAGAATAAGTTCACTGAACGTGACTCGTTGAGGAATACCTAATGGAGTTTTACTTGTCAATCAATAGGAATTCCTCAAGTGATAGTAGTACAAGTGATCCTTAGACTTGAGATCATCATAGTATCTTGTGTATGATAAGTTATACTTTGACATGTTTTTTAAGACCCTTAGAATATATCAAAGAGTATGCTTGGGTGTAATAAGTTATATATGGAGATAATGAATGATCAATAAAGAATCTACTGCTTCTAGTAAAAGAAGAGAATGTCCTATGTGATTCGATAAAGGAGTTTCTAATTTGTGTTATTTGGTGTTGTGCATTTAGGATTGAAATGCATATAATTAAATGAAATAATTGATAGTAATTTCATGTCTTATATTTAATTGGGACATTGTATGGTGGAAAGATTGAATTGTACGGTAACTATTAACTCAAAGGTTCTTTTATGATTGATGTTGAAATCTATATTATCTAGAAAGTCGTTGATCGCTAAGGGGGCTTACCCTTATTGTAGAATAAATGTTATTTATACAAATAAACTAAATAGTTTAATTTATTTATTTAAATAAGATTAGAATTGTTCTAATTCATTTATTCACAACCGATTTAATATGGAGAACCTAAAGGGTCACACTATAAAAGGAAGAATATCTATTTAAAAAGCAAATGGCATAATCGTAATAATAAGTTAAGTGTATTTAATTTTATTCTATGGTGATAGAATAAGTTAAATAGCTTAATATTTATTATTTAATATTTTGGAAATATTCAATATAAATTAATAAGAGGAGTCTTATTATTATTATTACTATTATTATTATTATTATTTAATTCTTAAAGGAGTTTGAGAATTAATTAATTAAATACTCTCTCATATATATTCCTAATAAGATTAGGAGACTAATTAATTAAAAGAGTTTAATTAATTATTTCTAATAAGATTGAGAAGCCTAATTAATTAAAAAGTTTAATTAATTAATATGAAACCCTAATCCTAAATTATTTAGGAGGGTTGCCTACATCTATAAATAAGAAAGTCTTATTATGGAACAATGTTACACAAGTGGCACACTTTATTCCAATAGTTGGGAGAGCACTTATTTTCTAGAGAGAAGAAACTAGGGTTTATTCAAATACCCTTCTTCTTAAGTAAAGATTATTCCTTGGTGGATCATCTCTAGATGCCAAACACTTGGGTGGCTAACGTTGATCAAAGGAAGAAATCTAACCCGATAAATTCAATGAGAGCAAGAAAAGATTTGGAGTTGAACTCGTACCTGAAGAAGCTAGAATCGTCAAGGGTATGAATCTTATTCCTAATCTTTTTGTTTAATTAATAACTATGCATAAAGGATGATCCGGGTATATGGTTTGTAAATTTTAAAACTCTAATTTACCATGTTTTCGCTTATTTTATGCAATTTGATTGCGTTCATGAATCTTAGAAACCTAACAGTGGCATCAGAGCCAAACCTTTATGCAAGTTATTAATTGTTCAGATTTGATATGTATCTTGATATATGTTTAGAATAATTTTTTTTTGCATGGAATCATATTTTTTGGAGAAAAAATGCATAATTAGCGAACTGGAAAAATTGAATCTGGAGCCTGGCGCCGCGGCGCTGGATTACTTAGTAATCCGGGCATTGCAGCGCCGGATCCGGGTCTTGTCTGATAACCCGGCGTCGCAGCTCCTGATTACAAAGTAATTGGGGCGCCGCTGTGTTACCCCCAAATTCGGGTACTTCATTTTCACAGGATTTGGTGTTCACTATCTAAATAAAATATAACTAACTGCCCATCAATAAGGAATGCAAAATAAATTACAACCTTAATAATAAAATCTTCCTTATAAAGGATTACATCAATGTGAAAACGTTCCCAGGTTTCTAACCTTAAACATCGTCATAAAGTGCGGAAATAAAACATCATATAACATTTAAAGTCTTATACAAAACCACAAAATCAGCTTAGACAAGTCTTCACTTGTTCATCTTGCCCTTGTGCCTTTACTGGTTGACGGCTTGTCAACTTTCTCAACGCTGGCTGCAATAGTTATATATGCAAGAGTGAGCAAACAAAAGCTCACTTGAAATAACAATCAATAAGGATAACATAATACTATCACTGAAGAAGTTCAATTGAATTGAATAACATTCTCTATCCTTGATAATCAAGAATTGAATACAAGATTTAGAATTCATCTGAGGGTCACAAGACCTTGAACTATGTCACATGTTATAAAAAATTCTATTTAAACCTTTAACATTCGTTAGACTATATGGGCCTCTAACTCGTACTTAGGGGGATCAGCCCTTTGTACCATGTATTGTGCACAAACATCTTAACGCTTTTGCATGGTAATCCCCTATTAATAGGGTTGTTCATCTCAACTTTAATTAACGAGTCCGCACCAAAGAAAGTTTGGTTTGGATTAGCTCAATGGGTAATTTAGAGTTCAACTATCATCAACTAAGGAGTAGTTGAATCAAACTTACAATAATTTAAGAGTTCAATAACGAAAGAGTTATGGAACAATTATGAGTCACAACAATAGACATCATACTTAATAGTCATGCTTTAGAAGTAAACTTAAAGCATTTGAAAGATACAACAAAACCTTGCTTGAATAATTAAGTCAATGTCACATTATTTTCAATAAGGAAACTAAATGAGATACTTGTCCAATATTGAATTTAAAGAACTTGCATGATGTAATCAAGAAAGGATAGAACAACTTGCTCAATTAAAATTAAGAATTAGGAAACTTGCGTAAGCATAATAGAGTTAGGGTAAGAAAACTTGCCTCATGCGTAAGCTAGCAAAATAATAACTCGTTCCACAATTATCCTACGTTCATGTTATTGACAATAGTAACACAAATTATTTACCATATAGCTAAGTCACATCATTAGTTAACCAATCTAAGTTAACTCACAACTCTTAGTCATTAGGTTTAATCATTAATTAAACATAGTATGATAAAACCAGACTTACTATTATTATCCATGTCCAACTTAAACTTATTACTAATTAATCAAGTTATAATTTAAAATCATAAATCTCATATTAAAATATGATTACATACTGTCCAATCAACATATAATATTATAATCATGCTTTTATAATCTTTTAATTAACATTCTCAAAGAATTGTACAATTAAATAGAAATCTCTGGCTAAACTGCATGAGTGGCGCTGCAGCACCATATAATGAACTGCAGACGGCGCTGCGGCACCGTGCCACATCATCAGGGCTCTGCAGACAGATCCCGGAGCTGCAGCGCTGCAGTTAACATATAGAACTGGCGTTGCAGTGTCGTGCCATGTCACATACTCTACTATGTCGCTGCAGCACTGTGTTTACCCACAGAACAGGCGCTGCGGCACCACGACATAGTGGGACGCAGACAGCCTCTCGAAAATTACAGAATAAGCCAATTTGGCTTATTAACTCTAATTAAACTTAAATTTTAACTCACATAATTCATATAAAACTTTACAGAAACATAAATTAATGTTTTTAACATGATTTAACATATACAAACATCACAACAATCAATTAAAAACCTTTTAATTTTATGATTTTGAAGAAAACTCCATTGTTAAGTGTTCTTGACAAAAACAAACACTGTGACTTTGTTTTTAACCCAAATCACTTAATTCAAATCATGTTATTTTTGTTTTTTAACATATTATCACAATATATAATCAATTTACATAACATAGCATGAATTAGACATCAATTTTTATATCAAAGAAACCATTTTTTTTGAAATACTTCACTGTAATTGCTATGAACATGATTTCTTTATGTTCATCATATTTACATGAATTAAACAACTAAAATACTCATACAAATCATATATAAAAGTTTACATATATAATTTAACATATATAAATCATATTTACACAATTATCATGAAAAACTTCAAGCACAGAGAAGTTGTAGACACTCAAAATTTTGTTTCCCTGTTACTAACACTGTAGGAGGGCAAGACTGTCTTTCCAACTCAACCCCGGTCTCAATACCGGGCCGTCAAATCAACCCCAATTTCAATACCGGGCCATCAAATCAACCCCGGTCTCAATACCGGGCCATCAAATCAACCCCGATCTTAATATTAGGCCGTCAAATCAACTCTGGTGTCAATACCGGGCTGTCAACTCAACTCCGATCTCAATACCGGGCAGTCAAATCAACCCCGATCTCAATATCGGGCGGTCAACTCAACCCCGATCTCAATATCGGGCCGTCAAATCAACCTCGGCCTCAATACTGGGTCATCAACTCAACCCCGGCCTTAATATCGGGCCATCAACTCAACCCCGGTCTCAATACCGGGCCATCAGTTCAACCCCGATCTCAACCCGGGAGGTACAGGTCAGCCCCGGTCTTAACCCAGGAGGTACAGGTCAGCCCCGGTCTTAACCCGGGAGGTACAGGTCAGCCCCGGTCTCAACCCGGGAGGTACAGGTCAACCCTGGTCTCAACCCAGGAGGTACAGGTCATCCCCGGTCTCAACTCAAAAGGTACAGGTGAGCCCCGGTCTTAACCCGGGAGGTACAGGTCAGCCCCGATCTCAACCCGGGAGGTACAGGTCAGCCCCGGTCTCAACCCGGGAGGTACAGGTCAGCTCCGGTCTCAACCCGGGAGGTACAGGTCTGCCACGGTGTTAACTCTAGAAGTACAGGTCAGCCCCGGTCTCAACCCGGGAAGTACAGGTCAGCCCTGATCTCAACCCGAAAAGGACATGTCTGCCCCGGTCTCAACCGGGAAGATATAAGTCGTCCCCGGTCTTAACCCGGGAGGTCAGGTCAACTTCAAAAAAAATCCTGAAGCATCACAACATCTCCAGAGGAAAACCTGAAATGACCAAGTCAGCCTTAGAGACAACACTGAGGACAAACAGACTCAAATGGGATCCAACTCTTAGAAACAACCTCAGGAAGTCAACTGAAGGTCATGCCAATATTGAAGGCAACCCCGGGAGGGGAAAAATGGTTATTTTACCAACTCTAAGCTGATTCAATCAAAATTAAGCCGAATTGATGCCACCAAGGATAGGACAAACCATAACAATGATCCCGAGTGCAAACAGCGCAAGACAGCTCAACGAACAAACTGCGAGGAATCAAAAACCTGGTCATGAACCCATCTTCTTGGACCCGAAAAATATTTTATCTCATGTCATTGTGACACTCTCGACGAGGGCTTTCCAGAAAGGTACAACACGCCTCAAACGGACGCTCCGACCAAAAGTTAGAAAGTTTCGAACCTGACATTGCATTGCTCGGAGTGCACGTACTTCGATGCAATGGGACTCGCCACATGGACCCTGCCACGTGGAGCCGCACCTCTACCTGTGGCAGCAGCAGGTAGAGTGGAGGCTCTTAGGTCTATATATATGAGCTCACCCCTAGCTCATTTGAAGAATTTAGAAACGCTCTGAACCCCTGCCTGTTTGGTTTTTCAGCTATTTTTGTATCTTCCAAACCCAAATTTTTTCACTCCAACACGTAGATATACCCACATACTACCACATATCAGAAAATAATCGATAGATTTGGACGTTTAAAGCCTACGATTTGGCAAAAAGCCTGTGTAGGAGTTCATTATGAGTATTTTTATGATCAAAAAGTTATTATTACTTCTTCGCACTTTTATACACTTGCATATCAAGTTTTGTTTTCTAAATATGCCCGGAACTCAGTTCCGTGGCCATTTTTGTCAATTTTTGGTACATTTTAGTACCAAAACGCATTTTCTAGCACTTCTATAACTCGGATTGACGATCCGTCGCTTCCAGCAGCTTTTATATACTTGCATCTTCGTATTGAGAAACTTCGCCGGACTGGGTTATCTTCCCAGTTCGGGTTTGGCTTTTTTTGTATATATTTAGCTGTATATATATTAACTTTTCAATTCTGTCAAGCTAAGATGTCAAATTCGCTGTAGTTTACTGCTTTTATAAATATATATGCATATATAAGCAACATTCACCACACTGGATTATCTTCCTAGTCTTAGTTGACTACTTTTCGGTCTATATATATATATATTTACATTCCAGTTCGACCTGGATCATTCTGTGGCCTTTTTACTACTTATATATATATATATATATATATATATATATGCATATATAAGCAACATTCACCACATTGGGTTATCTTCCCAGTCTTGGTTGACTACTTTTCTGTCTATATATATATATATATATTTACATTCCAGTTCGGCCTGGATCATTTTGTGGCCTTTTTACTTTTATATATATATATATATATACATATATATGCAACATTCACCACACTAAGTTATCTTCCCAGTCTTGGTTGACTACTTTCCTGTCTATAAATATATATATTTACATTCCAGTTCGGCCTGGATCATTTTGTGGCCTTTTTACTGCTTATATATATATATATTTATATTTCAGTTCGGGCCTCGGAATGAAAACCCACCGCCCTTTATTACTTTTCTATATATTTATATTCTGTCCAGCCTGGATCATTCCGTGGCTTTTATACAGCTTTTATAAATATATATATATATATATATATATATATATATATATATTTACATTTCAGTCCGGGCACCGGTGTGGAAACCCATTGCCCTTTACAGCATTCGTATATATAATTATATATATATATATTGCTTGACTCATTTTTATTAAATTGTTTCTTTAAATATTCATTTGATATAAATCGGCACTGACATTTCTGCGGGCGAACTAGATTTCTTTAAATCTCGCCAAATCTAGATTTCAAACGGTTCAAAATAGATACAGACAAAACCGGGAAGCTAGAATGGCTGAGATTTATTTAAATCTAGCGTTTTTCTAGTTTCAGTTATAAAAGCTACCCCGCGGCCCTTAGATCGCTATCTAGTGGGAACGAGATGCTTCGGCCAGGTGCGAACTAGGATTTACTGATGAATCCTTAGTTCTGGCGATATTTGGATATATTTCTGTACAAATTTAAGTCGTGCAGGTTTATTGGCCTCCCTATATGAGCCTAGGAATCATGGGATTCATGATCAAACAGATCAGAATCTGATTCCCACGATGGACAAACTCCACTTTACAAATGTACCTTGCTAGTTTTTCTGTAAAAATGTACATGCAAAAGACCTTAAAACGGTTATCCGGATTTAAGGTCTCAACATAGTGAAAACATGGTTTGTCGTGTCAGAGTCACTCCGATGGCTGTCATGCCCATGAGAAGACTGACACTTGTATATATGTTGTGGTCGAGGATGCTTCGCAACCTGACAATCACCATTCAAATTGAGCCTTAAGGCTGAAAGATAAAACTAAAGTATCGATATGCTTCAATTCCTAGGTTAGCGTAAGGGTTTGAAAACCGGCTTTCAAAAATATAATTTCAATAATCTTATTGGAAAAAAAAGCTTTTGCAAATCAAATCAAACACTTTTACAAATCAAATCAAAGACTGTTTGCAAATCAAATCAAACCCTTCGTATATAGGTTCAACGATGCATAAACAAACTTCCAATCAAAACATAGGCCCAATTTTCTTCCAACATTCACACACATTGCAGATTTAAAAGGAAAATGTTGAAAATATGCGATACCGTGTTTACACGGGAGTTGTGGGGTGCCTAACACCTTCCCCACACTTAACCAAGCCCCCGAACTCAAAACTTTGTTTTCAAAGATCAAGTTTCGACAGTGTCTTGCAATTGGGCCTCTTTCAAACAAAACTCGGTTGAGTAGGTACAACCATTTCAAATCTACCAACTGGCGACTCTATAAAACATTCAATCGTCGACATGATACATGTTGGCCTTTTCCTAAAAAACCCCTTCAAAACCTTTTTCACAAATAAAAAGAGCAAGGGTAGAGATAACTTAGGAAGAGAGAAAGATCCGGGTTGTGACCCGACCCGCGGATTTTTTCCCGACGTCGACAGGTGGCGACTGTGCCGGGGACAGTAGAGGGCTTAGGTCGAGTTCAAATCTTTTCAAAAATTTCCCTTTTAAAAAAAAACTACGTATGTGTGAGTGTTGCTTCTTTACATTGAATGAATGCGTGAATACTGCTTCTTTACATTAAATGAATGTGAATGAATGCTTTCCTTCTTTTTAGTGCTTCGCACCCATATTTGTGCTTCGCACCAATGTCATCATATGCATAATGGTGAGACACGATGTATGTGAATGTATGTTGTGTGATTCCTCCTCCGAGAGGTAAACCAGTCGGTGATAAGTAATGTCTCTAGGGACGGCTAAGTCTCTGGGGCTCATGAAAATGCACCACCCAGATTCGCTCTAGTTGAAAGATCGGAATAATTTACCCTCTAGTAGATTGCGATGATCTGGGGACCTTCATGCCAAAAAGCCGCGAGAGTAGCCTAAGATAGGTCAGCCTTTGATTAACCAAATTCGATGGGAAGCTTCTTCATACCTTCCTCTTTCAATTCAATATCAAGTTTTCATTTCCAATGTAAAGGAGCACAATGTAAATACTATAATAAAAATTTTACATTCCTTGTTATATATATCTTTTCATCTTGTCATCAAAACAACTGACCTCAGTTTTGTAGGATAAGATTAAAAAACCACAAAAACACATCATGGCATGCATCTTATCCCTACCTACCTCAGGATATTGACACGCCTACGTTTTGTTGTAGGTAAAAAATTGGTCATGTCGCTAGATCGAAATCTAAGAAAGCACTAAGTCCATCCACGGACATGACTTCCAGTGCTCAGCCAGAATCCACCCCTCTCTCTAGGGAAGAGTTTGAAGGACTGAAGAATCAGATAGTCGAATTGGCCAATTTCCTGAGAGAACAAAGTAAAGCTCTTAAAGGGAAGCAAACCCAATCTCACACAGAACCAGGAACACCTGGTGGTAGTGGTGGCAGTCAAGAGACCAAAAAAGTTGAGACTCAAATTCCTGGACTACAAAATCAGGACACAACTAACAAAACCCCTGAAATCACCACCCTCAACAAAGAACAGGAAGCTGGTGACATTCTAAAGAAAGTACAGCAGATGGAAGAAACCATCCGGTCTATCAAAGGGACTGGGGCATTTAGTAGTGTCAATTATTCAGACCTCTGTATATTCCCTAGGGCTCGTTATCCCGAAAAATTTAGAACTCCTGATTTTGAGAAATACGATGGACCCCTATACCTTGAAAGTATTCATTGGAGAACTTGGATCCTATACAGAGGACGAGAAACTTCGATTGCAGTTATTTTAGAAGAGTCTGACCGGAGAGGCTAGAGCCTGGTACGCCCGTCTAGACAACTCCAAAATTCATAGTTAGGAAGAGTTGGCCCATGTCTTCCTCAGTCAATACAACTTCCAATCTCAGCTAGCTCCGGACAGATACCAGATTACAAAAAATAAGAAACAAAGTTCTGAGTCATTCAGAGAATATGCTCAACGATGGAGAAGGGTTGCAGCACAAGTCACCCCAGCCATGACTGAGTCTGAAATAGTCATGACCTTCATCGATATTCAAGACGCTCCAAATTATGAGAGGGTCCTAGCAGGAATAGGAAAACCATTCTCTGAAATAATCAAGCACGGTGAAATGGCCGAAATAGGATTGAAGTCTGGGAAGATAAAGGACATGACTGCCTTGGAAGCCGTTGCTGAACATATCCAGTCCGGGAATTATGGGAGTAATCCTCGGAGAACACTTAAGAAGAAAGATGAAGAAGTGTCCTTAGTATTACAAGGACAGAATCTAAGGGGTAAGTCAAATAATATGCCCATTCAAAGAAGGAACTATACCCCTTTTCAAGCTTCAGCTCAACCTTCAAACCCTCCATTTTAGAAGACTATAGAGGCCAAACGTCAAAGAACATTCACCCCATTAGGGGATTCACTCGAGAATGTGCTGAAATTGTTAACCGCATAGAAGAAGATTGTACAACTCCTTCCACCAACCAACACCGGTGGCCAAAATTTCGACCCAAGCAAGAAGTGTGCCTGCCATTCTGGATCTCCGGGCCATGACACACAAGACTGTTGGTCTCTCAAGCACAAAATTCAAGATTTAATTGACAATGGAGAGATTGTGGTGACAAAGCCCGATCAACCGCACGTGCAGGATAATCCCCTCCCTCAGCACAAAGAGGAAAATGTCAACATGATCAACACAGGAAATGGAGAAGGATCCAAGTACCTCTGGTATATAGGAGAGTCAACTCCATCTAGCAATAACAGCCCAGAAAATTGGGAAATCTCGAAAAGGCGATTCCTAATCGAGTAGGAGATTGAGTCTATCAAGGAACAAATTGAACAGTTAGCAGAACTGGTTGTATACCAACATCAAATTACCAGGCAGCTGATAAAACTAGACCAACCAGTCTGAGGCAAATCCTCCCACATCAGAGATCCATCCCATTCCTATAAGGGATCACTACCGGTCTCATGAGTATGATTCCTGGACAGGCAAGATAGCCAAAGAGGAGAATGACCAAGCTGGTAGGAAATTCGCCTTTCAAAGGAATTTCACCAACCTGAAGCCAATGATGGAAATCCTATGAGGGAATGGTTGCAGATTTATTACCTCCATTAAACCCGCGATCTAGGAAATTCAAGCCTGACCAAACTTGTCAGTACCACTCCAATGCACCCAGCCATGGTACTGAGGATTGCTGGGCACTTCGTAACCTGATTCAGAATATGATTGAAAGCGGTGAATTTATAAAAGGGAATCGGGATTATAGCCTCCCAGATGAAGACACTCTCTTTATTCCCATCATGTGGAATCAGGATACAGTGGCTGTTGTTTCCTGTGACAATGAACCAACCCTTACATCCTTAGTACTGCCAGGGAAAGGGGTCCAAGAAACACAAAATCTTGTGAAGGTGGCCGCACCCGAGCCTTTAATCTTGCCCTTCAGACCTCAGTATCCAGTTATCAGTCTAAAGAGGGTCCCATAGAACTACGAGAATAATAAAAGTTCCACCTCCAACAACATTGCCATTGTACCAAAGGATAATCCATTGTACCTGCCTTAGCGGGTGATCAAACCAGTCATCAAAGCCAAAGAAAAGGTGGTGGAAGAAGAAATCGAAGAGTTCCTCAACAAAATGAGACATAATGAAATCAAGGTGGTGCAAAGTTTAAAAGACGCACCCAAGCAAATGTCCATCCTACATTTGGTCTTATCCTCAATGGATCATCGCAACATTCTGGTGAAAGTACTGGAAGAAGCCTACCTGCCACATACTGTGGATGCTGAGAAATTTTATCACATGGTAGAATACATTTTCAACAGCAATGTGATATCTTTCATCGACAATGATATACCTGCAGATGGGACGGGTCATCGCAAGTCCCTACACATAGTAGTGATATCTTTCGGGTATGTGATCGGAGGTGTGCTCATAGATGGAGGATCATCCCTCAACATCTATCCCAACGATACCCTGGAGAGAATGAAGATTAACCTGAACCGGATCAAAACCAATCATATGGTCATCTGTGCTTTCGATGGATCTCACCGACAAGCTATGGGAGAAATAGAGCTTCCACTAGAGATTGGTCTGCACACTTTCTATGTGTCCTTTCAGGTGCTCAACATCGCCACTGGATACAATTTGTTGTTGGGTAGGCCATGGATCCACATGGCAGGGGCAGTGTCGTCCACCCTCCATCAACAACTCAAATACATTATCAACAGTAACCTAATCACGGTGAATGCCGAACTGGAATACCTTGTCTGTATACAGGGAGACATGCCGGTGATCAGCTTGGATACAAGGATTGAACCTGCAAGTTTTCAAGCCTTGGAGGTGAGTGATACTCAGTATCTACCTATCGAAGCACCAGCTTTGAAGCCTAAAGTCTCCCTCTGAAGTGATGACAGTAGGCCAAGAGATGGTATCTTTAGGTTTCCAACCTGGAGAAGGGTTAGGAAAGAATCAGCAAGGTATTACAAGTCCAATCCAAATCCCGAGCCAAACAGGGAGAGTCGAATTGGGTTATTCATCCAGGTCAAGCCGCTAGAACCCACATAAGCACCCTAAGGCTCATATTTTCACCATATTGCTGTCGAATCTCACTGATGCTGGCTTTGTAAAGCCAATGAGGAAGATTTTTACTGTGATATCAGTCATGTTGTTTCCTCTAATTATACCAGCTGGGGAAAAGAAATCCCCAAAGCCTGAATGTGATAGCAAAAAGGGAAAAAAAGATCCTGTACGAAGGACGAGACCTATTTGCTAACATGCGGGTTATTATAAACTACGAGGGTATAAATAATGAGATCCCGGACAGTGACGACGAGGATCAGATTCAAATTCCTCACATCAAGAAAGGAAAGGGGGGCAGTTCAAAGAAAAACCCCGGCCCTATTGTAAAGGATGTCTCGGTCATTATTCGAGATGAGGCAGAAAAGAACAATTCCTTGATCCTCCCTGTTCATGAGGATCTAACCCTGGATAACTGGAGCAACATCCCTTACCTCAGTCAAAAAAAGACTCCAGAGTGGATTTGTTTATCACTGCTGATGAGATGACAACCTATCACAGTGACTACAACGTTGATGTAGAACTGAACTTCGACTTGATGGATATTGATCAAGAGGAGGAAGATGATTATGAGGTGCCCGAGGAGATCAAAGAATGGGTCGAAGACAAACCCAAACCAAACCTCGACCAAACCACCGCTATCAACATAGGAACCTCTGAAAACATCAAAGAAATCCAGATAGGCATAGACCTCACACCAGATCAAAAAACCGACCTAATCAAACTTTTGACGTTGGTTTAAAAAATTTGCGAGTCGGGTCACAACCCGGATCTTTTAATCTCTTTTCCTAAGTTCTCTCTACCCTCACTCTTTTTATTTAGGAAAATGGTTTTGAAGGGTATTTTAGGAGAAAGGCCAACATGTATCATGTCGATGATTTGAACGTTTTACAGAGTCGCCAGTTGGTAGATTTGAAATGGTTGTACCAACTCAATCGAGTTTTATTTGAAAAAGGCCCAATTGCTGGACACTGTCGAAACTTGATCTTTGAAAACAAAGTTTGAGCTCGGGGGCTTGGTTAAGTGTGAAGAAGGTGTTAGGCACCCCATGATTCCCGTATAAACACGATATCGCATCTTTTCAATATTTTCCTTTAAAACTTGAATGCGTGAGTAAATGCTGTTTGAAAATTGGGCCTATTGATTTGATTGATTGAAAGTAGTGCTTTGCTTCATTGAACCTATATACGAAGGGTTTGATTTGATTTGAAAATCAGTCTTTGATTTAATTTGGAAAAGCATTTAATTTGATTTTCTTGAAACGCTTTTCTTTTGATTGATTTGAAAATGATATTTTGAAAGCTGGTTTATCAAACCCTTACGCTGCCATAGGAATTGAAGCCTGTTGATACTTCCAATTTTATCTTTATAGCCATAAGGCTGCATATGAATGGTGATTTGTCGGGCTGCGAAGCTTCCTTGACCACAGAATATATATAAGTGTCGGTCTCCTCATGGGTATGAAAACCATCGGAGGGACGCTGACACGACAATTGATATTTTTTCATTATCTGGAGACCTTAAATCTGGATAACCGTTTTAAGGTCTGTTTACATGTACATTTCTATAGAAAAACTGACAGGGTACATTTGTAAATCAAAGTTTGTCCATCGTGGGAATCAGATTCCGATCATTTTAATCGTGAATCCCACGATTCCTAGGTTCACATATGAGTAGCCAAAACCTGCACAGTTCAAATTTGTACAGAAACAGATAAATATCCCAAAATTGCCAGAACCGAGGATTCATTCAGTAAATCCTGGTCCGCACGGCCAAAGCGTCTCGTTCCCACTAGATAGCGATCTAAGGGACGCGAGGTTGCTTTTGAAGCTGAAACTAGAAAGAAAGCTAGATTTAAGGAAATCTCAACCATTCTAGCTTCCCGGTTCAGTCTGAAGGTTTTGAACCTTTTAAAAACTTGAATTGGCGAGATTTAAATAAATCTAGTCCGCCTGCAGATATATCAGTGTCAATTCATATAAGATGAATATTTACAGCAGCAGTTGCATAGAAAGAGAATGAAGCAATATATATTTATATATATACAAATATATATAAAAGCTGTAAAGGGCGATGGATTTTCACACCGGTGCCTGGACTGGAATTGAAATATATATATATAAACAGAAACGTAGTCAACCAAGACTGGGAAGAGGACCAGTGATGGTGAAAGCTGCTTATATATGCATAAATATATATAAAAGCAGTAAAAAGGCCACAGAATGATCCAGGCCAAACTGGAATGTAAATGTACAAAAAAGAAGTCAACTAGTGACTGGGAGATCACCCAGTACGGCAAAGTGTGCAAAAAATAGTATAAAGGCCACGAAATAATCCAGGCCAGACTAGAATGTAAATTGCAGAAAAGTAGTCAACCAGTGACTGGGGAGATCACCCAGTATGGCGAAGTGTGCAAAAATAGTATAAAGGGAGATGGGTTTTCACGCCGGTGCCCGGACTGAATTGAAATATATATATATATATATATATATATATATATGTATGTATATTGACAAAAATGTAGTCAACCAAGACTTATACGAGGACCAGTGATGGTGAAAATCGCTCATATATGCATAAATATATATAAAAGCGGTAAACTACCTCGGATTTGACATCCGGGCTTGACAGAATTGAAATGTTAGTATATATACAATTAAATATACACAAAAAAGAGTCAAACCCGGACTGGGAAGATAACCCAGTCCGGCGAAGTTGCCAGAACGTGTGAGCTAGTGCATTGAAGTTGCTGGAGCTGACGGATCGTCAATCCGAGTTGTAGAAATGCCAGAAAATCAGTTTTTATACAAAAATGTACCAAATTTTGACGAAAACGGCGCATTTTTAGAAAATAAAACTTAACGTGCAAGTGTATAAAAGTACGAAAAAGTAATATTCATTTTCTGATCGTGAAAATACTTACAATGGACTGCTATACGGGTTTTTTGGCAAATCGTAGGCTCTATACGTCCAAATTTATCGGTTATTTTCCGATATATGGTAGTATATGGGTATCTCTATGTGTTAGAGTGAAAATATTTGGGTTTGGAAGAGGTGTAAAAGTCAGAAAATTGAACTGCCAGAGCTTCGCTTCTTAAAAATGAAGGGGGGCACCTCTATTTATAAACCAGGGGGCCTCCACTCTACCTACTGTTGCCGTAAGTAGAGGTACGGCTCCCTTGGTGGGGCCTGCGGTGCTGGGTTCCGTCGTCTCAAAGTACGTGCACTCCGGACAACGTGCAGTCAAAGTCAAAACTTTTTAAGTTTTGATCGGAGCGTCCGTTTGAGGCGTGCGATACCTTTTCGAAAAGCCCTAGCCAAGAGTGTCGCAATAACATGGGATAAAACAATTTTCGGGTCCAAGAAGACGGGTTCATAACCAGGTCTTCAATTCCCCGCAGTTTGTTCGTTGAGCTGTTTTGCTTCGTTTGCACTCGGGATCGTCGTTATGGTTCATTTTGACTTTGATGGCATCAATTCGGCTTGAGTTTGACCGAATCGACTGAGAGTTGATAAAATGACCATTTTGCCTCTCCTGGGTTGGTCCTTGGTGGATCTGGCTTCCTAGGGTTATCTCTGGGGCTGAATTGCACTTCCCGAATTGATGTCGGGGCTAACTTGTACGTCCCGGGCTGAGACCATGGATGACTTGACATGTCCTAGGTTGATGTCAAGGTTGACTTGTACCTCCCGAATTGATGTCGGGGCTAACTTGAAGGCCAGATATTGAGGTCGGGGTTGATCGATACCTCCCAAGTTGATGCCGGGGCTGGCTTATACCTCTCGGATTGCTGCTGATGCTGATTTGAAGGCCCAATATTGAGATCAGGGTTTGACTTGACGGCTCGATCGAAGATCAGGGTTTATTTAATAGTCCAATTAGATATTGGAGTTGGATTGAAGGTTCAATTGGAGATCGGAACTGGATAGACGGTCCA